>CM038673.1:113019877-114492744 GCA_021605145.1 Aegilops bicornis
TCGTCACCCTTCTGAAGATTTGTTCCGAGCACAAAATTTGCTACGTCGAATAGGGATGGCGTCGGTTTATTACAATCTTCTACATGAATTTTTATTTTGGTTTTTACGTCAGCGATGCTCTTCAAATCAAGGTTGTACGGCTCCAACTTCTATTTGTCCCCTGCGATGGCTGCCCGACAGAAGTATATGTCCTCCCGAGACAAGAAATCATGAAGCTCACCTGGTATGGAGGGTGCGTGTATGATCTGCTACACCAAAACGTCGTCTTTGAGGAACAGCTGAAGGACGGCGGCGCGTTGGATCTTCCCAGTGGCATGCTCTGTGTACTCTGCGTCGAGACCGATGACCTTCATCTCCACCTTTTGGAGGGAGTTGGATACATTGTTGATCCACTTCCGAACAACCCTTGGTTGGCCAGTGACTGTGGCAACTATGCTCAACGAGCCTTAGACGAGGACATGTTGGACGCTAAAAACCTGCATCTGGATCTCTTTTGCCATTTGGAACCCCTAGACCGGAGGGCTATGGTTTGGAGAATTAGGATTAGATGGCTAGTCTAACTGAAGATGATGATTATTTAAAGAGGTTTCGGAATTACTCTAGGAGGATGTGAAGAGGTTAAAACAATGTGAATGCAGTGTGGTTTGGATGCAAATGAAGATGAAGGAGTAGTGAAGAAGCCGAGGAAAATCGGTTCCCGATGGAGAAGTAAATGGGAGAAGTGGCCTGTAGGCAGTTGATTATACGACTAGGTAGACTCAACGAAAAGGCTACATGGGTAGACTGAGGAGTTGGGCTTGTCCCTGTACGTGCCCATCCTTCTAGCGTTACATGTGCCACTGGCTAGTTGAGGTCACTCTTTCGAATCACCGTGGCGAGACATTTTATGATTCCTTTTTATTTCTGCACCCCTCCTGACAGGTGGGACCTATGCAAACGGATAAAAAAATGTGTCGCAGCTGGTTCAGATGGATATTGGCGCGTGCGTGGGAGACACAACATTCTCTAGTTAAGGAATATGCGGTTATCCCTTAAAAATAAAATTCCTTCTTCGCGCTTCCGCATGCACGAGAATTTGGTCTGCTCCCTATATGGATGTTACCTGGAGGATGAAGTGAACCCAGAGGCATGCTAGCATGGGAGTACTACTCATGTTGCTACTACTCCTACTACTACTAGTAGTAGTAGTAGTAGTAGTACAACTGTGGTCACTTGATGGTCAAAATACTATTATTCATCCGGTCCTCACTGTGAAGTGACAAGACCCTGCGCCCGAGGTGACACCGATCCAGTGGCGTGTCCAGGGTTACCAAAGTCACACTCACCTTGTGCAATGTGCGATCCTTTGTCACACTTGTTGTATAGCATGCCTCGCCTCGTCTCCCTCTCCCCTAGCACAACTCCATCTCCATCTCCGTCTCGCCGGAGATCCTGAGGCCACTCTTCATCATCTCACTGTGCCCCCGCGTACCCTCGCCTCGCTCGCCTCCCCCAGTACCACTATTCCCTCGCTAGCCGCTCCAGCACGAGAGCCTTCTCCCCCGTAAATCAAGCCCCCCATAACCCTACCTTCCAAACTCCACCATGGCCAAAAGCGAACCACGCAGCATCCATATGAGCTGTGATTGGAGTAATCTCCCCAGTGACGTCCTCGACCTCTGTTAATCGTGTATGGATATGTTGAGCGCCCTGCCGCTGGCTGCATGCTCGAGGGGCATGCACACGGCCATAATCGAATCGAGGCCTAAGCTTTTCAAGACACCCTTCTTGCTGCTATCTGGACTTGCGAGATTTACTCACCATGATACGGAGGCGTACATGATGCCCCTCGACTTCAATCCGACCTCTATTAGCCGAAACTTCTTCGCAAGTATGTAGTGGGTCGCCGTACATCATTTCCCTCGACTGCGATCCGATCACCATTGCCTGAAACTTATTGCAGGTATGTACTGGGCCGACATGAACTCCCACTGGATGGCTGCCGTCAGAGAAGACGGGAAAAAGTTGGTGCTCATGAACTTACAGACCTCCCATGAGATTATCCTTCCTCTGTTGCATGATATAGAGTTTTACCATCGCGGTCCAAGTCATCTAGATTACGCCGTCAGTTGGACACACTTTGTTTTGCAGAAGATTGTAATCTACCAAGTGCCCACACGGCAAGTGGATTATGCAGACTTCAAGCTAATTTCCTTGTTCGACAAGGGACTCGCCAATCTTTCCGCCGGTGCCTTCTTTAGCTGGAGACAACTCAGCTCATAGTGGATAATCGTCAAAGCTGATACACACTTCTGTGATGCTATTGAACACAATGGCATCATCTACGCGATCGACAAAGCACATGGCACCACGTATTGCTGGGACGGTGCGTGTAAGTTGTTTCTGTCTGATGTTAATGATGATGCCATGACACTGTTTGAACTTTTTGTGTTGATTGACATATCCCTGTTTGAGCAGAATTTGAGTAGAACTATGGCAATGTATTAGAGACGTCGTAAATCAGCTATATTTGGAATGAGTTAATTCATGCGATTGTGACCATGTCATTACAGCCAATTTGTACCATTGAATAATCAAACAGTTAGGAAGATTTTGATATTCTCCTTATTTTATAGTAATCTATGTACTACTAAATATGAGTGTGTATCAATGGACATGGTAGTTTCCTCATTTTCATGATGTAGAAACATGCATCACACTGTTGGTTTCATCTAACCATACATTAGGGAAGTAAATGTGCATATGGAGAACTCTATATTAGGAAGTAGTGAAATCCTGTAATGCTTACCATGTGTACATACCTATGTTTGCCCTTCAGCAATCAATGGCTAAAATAATATGCTCACAAAATTTTTGCCCACAGAACATGAGTATATAACAATGCATGGTCTGGTAGTTTCCTTGAAGAATTTGTTTGTGAGGACATAACATGATTACATAACATGCATGACATGGTAGTTTCCTGTGAAGAATCAATTGTGAGACAACATGAGTATAACCAAGCATGGTACTTCTATATTTTCGAACCCAGTATACATTTTGCTGTATTTTCCTCCCAGTTCCAACAGGGACATATCAATGCCAATTCTTGCATTATCCTAATCATACTCTGAACAATGGTGATCTTACATTAACAATGCCTGTCGTTTTTGATATGATGCAGTGTCCCTCGATTCTTGCCCTTTGTAATCACACCACCTTTGCCAAAAACAGGGAAGCACAACTGGTTCCTCGCTCGATCAGACGATGGCAAAAGACTGATGATCATTCGGACACATGAGCCGGAAAAGTTATATTGCAAAAACCCCACTGTATGCAAGCACCGTGAAATACGTGAGTATCCGGACAATGGATGTTACGTCTATGAGCAGGATACCAGCTTGTTGGGGCCTTCAGGATTTTTGAGTTGGAGGCGGGTATACAGCCTTGGTTCACACTCTGTGTTTCTTAGACTCAATTATCCGATTAACCAGGAGATCACCATTGGCAAGGACCTTGATGGCAGAGAGGCTCTGTTTGCTATGGAAAACTGTGTCTACACGGCGAGCCCTAGGAGTTCGGGAGTAAACTCCCCAAATTGTCAACGATACAGCCTGCAGCCAAAAGAAGGTGCGAATGACAAAGGCATCTGGATTAACTTTGATCCTTGGATGTGTTGAGTCCGACAGGCAGTGATGTGGTTCAAGACTTCAGGTTGATAGGTAATTGGGTTGTTGTGTCGAAAGGGTGGAGTACTGGTGTCTCCGAATCACTGGTGGCTAAACCGGGGCTACAAATTATGATGGTGCTAGATCATCCCTCTTCGAATGAGTTGTTGTCTTTGCTGCTTGTTTTGGATGGGTTGTTCTCTCTTTTGTTATGCATATTCCTAGTCATTTGGTCATCCTCGTCTATGTCACTCTTACTATGTAATAGTTGCCTCTATTTAGAATTTCATTCTCGTCTAGATCACGAGAGTCTGAGCGCTACAGATGGGTGCGTTTTGCTGGTGTAGCAAGACTTCTAATGAACTATCATGTCTTGCTATTTATGTCAGTAGTAGTCACTAGTCAGTGTTCGAATGTTGTATATATCATTGGTTCGAACTGTTTATTGTCTCGAACTGCTAGTGGGCTAAATGAGGGCATCACCATTCTCTAGTGTTCAGAGTATATCTTTCAAGTTATAATTTGAGCTATGTGTCTTTTGGATGATGTACACTTGTTTGGGCCAGTGAGGTGTCATTGAATATGGGCCAAGTAGTAACACAATGCCAAATAAGTCAATTATGACTCTCAGGCCGGGCTCTCAAAAGATCCTCAAAATAAAGGCCGGGCCCTAAAAAAAGAATAGGGACTCTTAGGCCGACATGTGGGCGCCACCTGTGTTTTCGTGCGCTTGCGCGCCGAGAGCATATTGGCGTGTGTTTGAAATGCATGCTACCTTTTCATCCCCAATCTCCCGCCCCTCCCCCACCTCTGGAATCTCGATTCCTACTCCAGTTCCCCCAAATCCCCATCCTATACTCCCTGTACTCAAGCGCACTATCATGTCGCCGGTCAACGCGGATCTCTGAGCCGGAGATCCTGAGGTCCGTCCTGCCTTCAGGCGCTGCGTGCTGCTGCTCAACAGTGGCATGGTAGCGCTTGACGACCAGTTTCTTGGCAAAGTGCTGGTGGTAACCATCAATGGCGAATGGCCTCCCGTCTCACCAGACGACCTTGTCAAAGCTCTTGGCATTGCGCACGGCATCCAAATAAGTGACTTGCTCGTCGAAGTCTGTCCGCCACTGGCTGATTTCTTCGTCAGGTTCCGGACAACTTTCAACTACAGTCGTGTGTTCGAATCTTCCCGGCATTTGTTCTGCGATGGCACGCTGGTGAGCTTTGATCGATGGCATCCAGGATGGGGCTCGGTGCCCTCTGAGCTTGAGTTTTTAACAAAGCTTACCTTCCACGGCATGCCTCGACGTGCTATGAATAGTGAGACCATGAATGAGCTTATCAACGACCTTGGAGGTGAGCTCGTAAGTATGTTTGTTCCTCCAGACAGCTGGGCTCTGATGGTTATGGCATGGATGAAGAAGTCGTCCACCACACCGAAGGTGATTGGTGTTGAGATACCGGTGCAGGAATTGGGGTTGTACTATTCGTCGCCACCAAGGCCGCTGTGGACCACGTTAGGGATGTACCTGTATCGAGTGTGCATGCATGTCGCAGAAGTGGTCAATCCATCAATCAAAGTCCTACCACCGCCGCTGGTGCCCGGGTCCGCTGATGACGTCCATTAGAGGAGTCAATGTCAGACTTTCCCCGTGTTGCGCGGAATGATGGATGGCACAAGGACTACTCCATCGCGCGGCGGAGGCCACTGCTTCTTTGGGAGAAGATGCAGGGCTGGCTGTCGGATTTCGGGTTCTGGCAGACCCTTGAGGTTCGAACACTGGGGTGCGTGCGGAGATCTGTCCCCTACCAGCTCACGGGTTGATGGTTTGCGAGGGATCTAACCTAGGAACGATGAACAACACAAGAGACACAAGGTTTATACTGGTTCGGGCCACCGTGGTGGTGTAATACCCTACTCTAGTGTGTGGTGTGGTGGATTGCCTCAGGGGCTGATGATGAACAGTACAAAGGGAGAACAGCCTCGCGAGGGGCTGTTCTTGAGCTGGTGCTATGAACTGCTTGGGTGAGTTCAGTCACCCGTCGACCTCTCTATCCTTCGACCTCTCTCGACCTCTGAGGGAGTCCTGTACTAGGGGGTGTCCGGATAGCCGAACTATCATCACGGCCAGACTCCAAGACTACGAAGATACAAGATTGAAGACTTCGTCTCGTGTCCGGATGGGACTTTCCTTGGCGTGGAAGGCAAGCTTGGAGATACGGATATGTAGATCTCCTACCATTGTAACCGACTCTGTGTAACCCTAACCTATCCGGTGTCTATATAAACCGGAGGGTTTTAGTCCGTAGGACAAACAACAATCATACCATAGGCCAGCTTCTAGGGTTTAGCCTCTACGATCTCGTGGTAGATCTACTCTTGTACTACCCATATCATCAATATTAATCAAGCAAGAGTAGGGTATTACCTCCATCGAGAGGGCCCAAACCTGGGTAAAAACATCGTGTCCCTTGTCTCCTGTTACCATCCGCCTAGACGCACAGTTCGGGACCCCCTACCCGAGATCCGCCGGTTTTGACACCGACATTGGTGCTTTCATTGAGAGTTCCTCTGTGTCGTCATCGATAGGCCCGATGGCTCCTTCGATCATCAACAACGACGCAGTCCAGGGTGAGACCTTTCTCCCCGGACAGATCTTCGTATTCGGCGGCGGCTTTTGCTGCGGGCCAATTAACTTGGCCATCCTGGAGCAGATCGAAGCTACGCCCTGGCCATCGAGGTCAGATTTGGAAGTTTGAACTATACGACCGATGTCCGCGGAGACTTGATCTTCGACGGATTCAAGCCGCAGCCAAGCGCGCCGCACTGTCTCGATGGGCATAATCTAGCTCTGCAGCCGGACGGTGCCCTGGAGGCCGCACCAGCATCCGCTCCGACCCTTAATCCGGAGCCGGATTCCCCGATCGAGGAAGAGTGGTTGGACACCGCCTCGGGGGCTATGATCTCTACGGCGATTGAGCCGAACTACATCCCTGTCCTTTGCGAAGACCTTCACTCCAGGGTGCCGGACTCCTCTCCGGACTCCGAACCCTCCGCGCCCCTGCCAATCGAATCCGATTGGGAGCCGGTCATGGAGTTCACTGCCGCGGACATCTTTCAGCACTCGCCCTTTGGCGACATCCTGAATTCGCTAAAGTCTCTCTCTTTATCCGGAGACCTGCGGGACTACGGACAGGAAGGTTGGGATCTGGACGGCGAAGAAATTCAACGCCCACCCACCACCCACTTTGTTGCCACCCGATGATTTAACCGACATGCTCGACTTCGACTACGAAGACATCGGCGGTATGGGCGGCGATGCGAGTCGACCAAGACCCAGCACCTCTGAGGCCTTTGGAAGGCCACCTCGTCATACGACATATACATGGTGGATATCCCAAAAGATGGGAACAACGATGGAACAATGGAGGATGACCCTCAAAAAAGCAACCCGAAGCGCCCGGCGTCGGTGGCGCCGCTCTAAATCCGCCACAGCAAAAGCGGTGATTCCGGCACGGAGATAATAACACTCCGGACAAGGTGCGAAGACAACCCCTCCAGCGGGACTCGGCCACAGGAGGAGGGAGAAGCAAGTCCGCCTGCAGCGGTCTGGCAGAAAAAAGGTCGAGGACGATAATTATGCGCCCCCTCCGAAGATGAGGCAAGCCTCGACGATGACGAATTTGTCGTGCCTGAGGATCCCGCCGAACAGGAACGTTTCAAATGCAGGCTTATAGCCACGGCGAACAGCCTCAAGAAAAAGCAGCAACAGCTTAGAGCTGACCAAGACCTGCCAACTGACAGATGGACTGAAGTCCTTGCAGCCGAAGAGTATGAACTCGAACGCCCCTCCAAAAGCTACCCCAAACGCAGGCTGTTGCCTCGATCGGAGGGCCAAGCACCCAAGTCACCGGTGCGACATGGCAGACCAGCCACCCGTGGCAGCGGACAGAAGCCTCTCGGCCCTCCGCTCAAGCCACACCCCAACGCTGCTCAAAAAGTACCAAGGCACGGGAAAACACGCCAGACTTGCGAGATATATTGGAGGATAAGGCAAAACATACAAGATCGATCTACGGATCACGTGGGCGCCCAACGACGCGGGATGATTACCGTCACGCCGGATCTGAGAAACTCCTGGTGGCCGAACACAATAAACAAAGCTCATTTGAGCTGCATCGTGATATAGCCCAATACAGAGGCGCCGCACACCCACTATGCTTCACAGATGAAGTAATGGATCATCAAATCCCTGAGGGCTTTAAACTTGTAAACATCGAAGCATACGATGGTACCATAGATCCTGCGGTCTGGATCGAGGATTATCTCCTCCATATCCACATGGCCCGGTGATGATCTACATGCCATCAAATACCTACCCCTCAAGCTTAAAGTACCACCACGGCATAGGCTTAAAAGCATGACTGCAGAATCAATTGGTTGTTGTGAGTACCAGGAAGCCGCATACATTGATAACTTCCAGCGCACATATGTGCGACCACCAGGCGCCAATGACCTTAGCCATATAATTCAGCAGCGGAAGAATCGGCCGACAGTTACAGACACGGTTTCTAACAAAGAAAAATAAAATCGTTGACTGTCCGGATGCACGAGGCCCTTGCAGCCTTCAAACATAACATCCATGACGAATGGCTTGCCCGGCACCTAGGACAGGAAAAGCGAAATCCATGGCAGCCCTCACAACACTCATGACCCGCTTTTGTGCGGGAGAGGACAGCTGGCTAGCTCGAAGCAACAACTTGGCCAAACACCCTGATAGTTCGGATACCAAGGACAGCAACGGTAGGTCGCGTCGCAACAAGAACAAGCGCCGCATTAACGGCGATAACGCTGAAGGTATGGCCGTCAATGCCGGATTGAAAGGCTCTAAACCCGATCAGCGGAAGAAGCCATTCGAAAGAAATACCCAGGGCCCGTCCAACTTGGACCGAATACTCGATCGCCTGTGCCAGATACATGGCACCCCCGAAAAACCAGCCAATCACACCAACAGGGATTGTTGGGTGTTCAAGCAAGCAGGAAAGTTAAGTGCCGAACTCAATGACAAGGGGCTGCATAGCGATGACGAGGAAGAGCCCCGGCCGCCGATCAATAGAGGACAGAAGGGCTTTCGCACACAAGTGCGGACGGTGAACATGATATACGCAACTCATATACCCAAAAGGGAGCGGAAGCGTGCGCTAAGGGACGTATACACGATGGAGCCAGTCGCCCCGAAGTTCAACCCATGGTCTTCCTGCCCGATCACCTTCGATCAAAGGGACCACCCCACTAGCATCCGTCACGGCGGTTTTGCCGCATTGGTCCTTGACCCAATTATCGACGGATTTCACCTCACCAGAGTCCTGATGGACGGCGGTAGCAGCCTGAACCTGCTTTATCAGGATACAGTGCGCAAAATGGGCATTGACCCCTCAAGGATTAAACCTACAAAGACGACCTTTAAAGGCGTCATACCGGGTGTAGAGGCCAATTGTACGGGCTCAGTTACACTCGAAGTGGTCTTCGGATCCCCGGATAACTTCCAAAGCGAAGAGTTAATCTTCAACATCGTCCCGTTCATGGCGGCTATCATGCACTGCTCGGACGAACCGCATTTGCAAAGTTCAATGCGGTGCCACACTACGCATACCTCAAGCTCAAGATGCCAGGCCCTCGAGGAGTAATAACGGTCAATGGAAACACCAAACGCTCTCTCCGAACGGAGGAGCACATGGCGGCCCTCACGGCGGAGGTACAAAGCAGCCTCTCACAGCAATTCTCGAGTCCGGCCACTAAGCGTCCGGACACTGTCAAGCGCGCCCGGAGTAACCTACAACAAGACCGCCTGGCACGATTCAAGCACGCGTAGCAATCCGGCCCCAACCCCAGCCCTCGCGAAATTGCGAAGCTAGTATTACGCGTACATAATTACGCTCTAGAGATACCATGGGCATATGGGGAGGGGCACGACCACGGCACGCCAAGAATGCGGCTCGACCGCACCAGGGGCTCCCGATTGTGTCATTCTTTTTCTTTTTTCTTTTTTCTCACTTTCAGGACTCCGTTTTCCATAAGTCCTGTCCGGCACTAGAATCGCCGAACTCACGATGCAACAACCAGGGAAGCAGAAAGCCATGCCAAATGTTCAGGTGGTCTCTATTACGAGCATTATACCTGTTTTAAATACCATCCCGCAGCTTACCCCTGGAGGGGGACATGTTAGATAGTCCCATCCCTTGCTTATCGCACTATTTGTATCATTCTTCTTTCATTGCAGTACCTTTTTGATATAAACAATACATAGCTTTTGCCTATTATTGCACTGTTTTCTTTATCTATATATATGTTCATTTCATGACATGTTGCACCCGTACACTTTGGTACGGCCAATACACCAGGGGCTTAAGTACCCCAAAATTATGGTGTGATAAGTCCGAACACTTTCACAAGTGCGGCACCCGAACTTATAGTATTATATGAATCGGCTCCGAATCATGTCTTGGGTCAATAGTTGGGTTTGCGGCTCCGTGTTTTGGTACCTTACGTTCCGTTATATCGGCTAAGGTAGCACCGGAGAACCATCGCGATTGTGCCCCAGTTGAGCTGGGTCGAGCACCTCGATGGAGAAAGCTAAAACTGACCGTCATGATAGGGCGAGAGCCGGTCGCTGTTCGAGAGGTTTTTCGGGTCCCTAAAGACTTATGCCGCTTAGAGCGAGGAACCGGAGTTGTCCGGCCAAGGCGTGGATAGTGCCCCGAACTCGGTCTTCCGAATACTAGGGGCTTCGCCGAAATTTAAAATTATAGAATTCTATGGCTAAGTGAGAGTGTTCAAGCATTATAAGTCCGGTTGCCTTGTTACGTTGCGTTGAGCGCCTCCTAGATGGACCCAAGAATGGGAACAAGAGTGCTCAAGTTTATCCCGAACACCCCAACACTTTCGTCGCATGGGGGCTGAAGCCAACGACTTGCCATCTCTCAAATTTGATAAACGGCCGCACAGAAGGTAATATTTTAAATTAACAAGCGTTGCTTAGCGCATATGAACAAGTTTTCAACGTACATGATAACAAATGCGAGTCTATTCAAAATTTTCAGCGTATAGAATTCTATGGCTAAGTGAGAGTGTTCAAGCATTATAAGTCCGGTTGCCTTGTTCGTTGCGTTGAGTGCCTCCCTAGATGGACCCAAGAATGGTAACAAGAGTGCTCAAGTTTATCCCGAACACCCCAGCACTCGTGGCATGGGGGCTGAAGCCAACGACTTGCCATCTCTCAAATTTGATAAACGGCCGCCTGTAAGGTAATATTTTAAATTAACAAGCGTTGCTTAGCGCATATGAACAAGTTTTCAGCGTCTGAGGATAACAAATGCGAGTCTATTCAAAAATCACATCTTTGGAGCACTCATCCGCTATTCGACGGGCACCCTTCAGGAGGCCCTCATAGTACATTTCGGGCGTGCGATGCTCCTTGCCCTTCGGTGGCCCGTCCGTCACAAGCTTCTCCGCATCCAGTTTGTCCCAGTGCACTTTAGCACGGGCAAGGGCCCGACGGACACCTTCAATGCAGACAGAGCACTTGATGACTTCAATCCGTGGACAGGCGTCCACCAGCCGCCGCACCAGCCCAAAGTAGCTCCCAGGCATGGCCTCCAACGGCCACAGCCGAACTATAAGGCCCTTCATGGCCTGTTCGGCGACCTTGTGGACCTCGACTAGCTGCTTTAGCTGGTCGCTTAGGGGCACCGGATGTCTGGCCTCGGCATATTGAGACCAGAACACCTTCTCCGTTGAGCTCCCCTCCTCGGCGCGGTAGAATGCGGCAGCATCAGACACACTGCGGGGAAAATATGCAAATGCTCCTGGAGAGCTCCGAATCCGGGTAAGTAATAGGTAATTCACTTTCACATGCTTGCTTTGCATAAAGAATGCCTTACCCGCCGCTATCTTCTTTAATGATTCAATTTCTTGGAGGGATTTTTGGGCCTCGGCCTTAGCAGCTTTGGCACTCTCAAGAGCCGAGGCAAGCTCGGACTCTCGGGTCTTCGAGTCACGCTCCAAACCCTCGTGTTTTTCACGAGAATCTAGAGCTCTTGCCGCACCTCCGCCAGCTGCGCCTCCCTTTCTCTCGCTTCGGTGCGTTCATGGCCGCTTTGTTTTCGACCCACGGACACCGCTTCCTTGTGGTCGCCACCTTGTTCGTGGCCCCTGCAGTACCCATGTTATTCATGTTATTTTTTGCAACCGAAACCTTTCTATAAGGTATTTCTTTAATAAGGTACTACTTACCTTCCTTGTCCTCGAGCTGCTTCTTGCCTTGGCCGAGCTCGTTCTCGGACCGCTCGAGGCTTTGCTTCAATGCATTGACCTCCATGATTAGTCTTGGCAGAGGTCAGCAGTGCAGCCTGCATTCCCATATTGACATACTTATGTCAGACTCCAGCGTATATCTTTTTAGATCCTTAGTCTGGCTTTTCTTTTCGAACACCGAACTAAGCATCAGGGGCTACTGTCTATGCGGTAATATTTTTACATATTCTAAACTTACCTCAAAGCCTGTTAGAAGGCTGGTACAGGCTTTGGTCAGCCCGCTCTTGGCGGACTAAACTGTCTGGATCACCGCACTCATAACAGTGCGGTGCTCCTCCTTGATGGAGGCGCTGTTAAGCGCCTCCGATGCCATCCGGTGCCTCCGGTTGGACGGAGGACACGGCGTCTTACCCTTCTTCTGAAGGGACTGCTTGCGGACTCAGAACCAGAAGGTTCCGGCATGGAGTCCGGACAAGGGTCGGGCTTAGAGCCCCGGGGTCTTGCCCCCACGCGCTGAGTCCGGAGGTCGCCTTGTGGCGCCTCCTGCGCCACCTCCTCCTGACTAGGCCCCCCTTGGGGCACCACCTCGGCGTCGTCTGCAGCGTGAGGCGAGGAGGCGGTCGGAAGCGAAGTACTCTCCATTTCCGACGAACCCAGGGACCCGCTCGTCAAAGCGGCTAGCTCGCTCTTGGGCGGGTTGCATGATTGTTCGACATTAGAGAACACTATGCAATAATAAAAAAAGTCATGGGTATCCGGACACTTACGATCTCGCCAGGGGCTTGGCCCTTGTTGGCCAATCCTCCTCGTCATTTGTCGACGTTGGTGGAGAAGTCCGGAGGAAGGGTTCTTCCTTTATTGGACCATCCGGCCTCCCCAGTTGGGGCGGCCTTCCTTTTCCTCTCCTCCCCCGCTGGGGGAGAAGCTTCTTTTTCCTCCTCCTTGTCCTCAGGAGAAGATTCTGCTTCAGAATTTGACAGCACTTGGCGTTGGGAGCTCCTTCGAATTCCCGTGGCCTCCTTCTTGGCCTTCTTCTCCGGCACCACATGGGGTACCGGAGCCAGCAGCCCCGTCAATCGGGCGTCCGCCGGGTCTTCTGGCAAAGGAGCCGGACAGTTAATCTGTCCGGACGTCTTCAACCGATCTGTCAAAGATTAGGGAGTTTTAGATCCCACGTAGAGTCAATCTATGAAAAAGAGTCCCGTAAAGGGTAAAATAACTTACCTCACCGGCTTGGCGCCACGAGCTGTATCCGCGATCTTTGTTAGCGGATCTTTGGGCTTCAGCGCCCTTGAACAACACCTTCCGGGCATCTTACGTGCGTAGTGTCGAAGAGCGGCTCAAATCGATGCTGCGCCGGATCGAACTCCCACAAATTAAAGGCCCGTTGTTGGCATGGGAGAATCCGGCGGATGAGCATCACCTGGATTACGTCGACAAGCCTAAGATTCTTGTCCACCAGGTTTCGGATGCATGTTTGGAGTCTGGATAGCTCGTCCGAATTCCCCCACGTCAGGCCCGTCTCTTTCCATGACGAGAGCCGTGTGGGGAAGCCAGATCTGAATTCGGGGGCCGCCACCCATTCGGGGTCGCGTGGCTCGGTGATGTAGAACTACCCGATTGCCACCCCTTTATTCTCTCCACAAAGGCGCCACAGAGCCATAGGACTTTAGCCATCTTGCCGACCATGGCGCCTCCGCACTTCGCTGACGGCCGCCCACTACCTTCGGCACGACATTGAAGATCTTCAGCCATAGATCGAAGTGGGGCTGGATGCAGAGGAAGGTTTCGCACCCACGATAAACGCCGAGATGTTGAGGATGAAATTGAGGCCAGGTCATGGAAGTCCTGGCCGTAGTAGAACATGAGCCCCGGACAAATGTGTGAAGTGGAAAACCTAGTCCGCGGAGGAAGTGGGGAGAAACACCACCCTCTCATGGGGCACAGGGGTTGGAATGAGCTGCCCAGCGTCAGCCGGGCAGCCTGTGACGATATCGCCCGGACAAGTATCCGGCCTCCCGCAGTCTTGTGATGTGCCCCTCCGTGACGGAGGAGGCCATCCACCTGCCTCCCGCTCCGGACATGGTTGGAGAAGGTTGAGGTGGGATGTGCGGACTTGGGCGCTGGAGCTCGAGTGCGCGAGAATGGATGAGCAAAGGAGGAAGAAGGCGTAGGTGAAAAGGTGGATCCTTATCCCCTTATATGGATGAGCGAAGCTATCGTCCCCACCACTGGTAAAGATCGCTTATCTCCCAAGCGCCGTAATCAATGGCGCGGATGGGTTACCCACGTCCGTATTGATGAGAATCCCGGAATAAGGGGGCATGATCTATGCTTTGATAAGACGTGCCAAGGAAACCGCCTCGCTAAACGCGCTAAGGTGGAACGGTAAAAACGATTCATATAAAGGCCTGGCCGTGGTGTGATGTCACGCCGCGGAATACGTCAGCAGATCTGTGCAAAAGTTATTCTCTCTACGGTGGTATGTGGAACTTGTTTTGCAGAGCCAGACACTATCCTTGTGTTCAAAACCTTCTATGAAGTATTCGGAGGAGGAACCCGCCTTGCAATGCCGAAGACAATATGCACGCCGGACTCATCGTCATTGAAGCCTGGTTCACGGGCTACTGAGGGAGTCCTGGACTAGGGGGTGTCCGGATAGCCGAACTATCATCACGACCGGACTCCAAGACTATGAAGATACAAGATTGAACACTTCGTCCTGTGTCCGGATGGGACTTTCCTTGGCGTGGAAGGCAAGCTTGGCGATATGGATATGTAGATCTCCTACCATTGTAACCGACTCTGTGTATCCCTAACCTATCTGGTGTCTATATAAACCGGAGGGTTTTAGTCCGTAGGACGAACAACAATCATACCATAGGCTAGCTTCTAGGGTTTAGCCTCTATGATCTCGTGGTAGATCTACTCTTGTACTACCCATATCATCAATATTAATCAAGAAGGAGTAGGGTATTACCTCCATCGAGAGGTCCTGAACCTGGGTAAAAACACCGTGTCCCTTGTCTCCTGTTACCATCCACCTAGATGCACATTTCGGGACCCCCTACCCGAGAACCGCCGGTTTTGACACCGACAACCTCCTTATCCTGTGGGTGGCTAGTCCTATTTATAGAGGGAGGCCCTGGGCCTCTTCCCCAATAATGAGCGGGAAGGGCGCCAACACTTGGCCATTTTGAAGGGGAACAGCTGGTACACTTATGCTGACTAAAGTTGGTCTTCATCTGCCAAAGGCTCTGGTGGTGACGCCGTCTTGGGCTCCACGATGACCTCCATCCTGCCGTTCTGCTGGTCTTGGTCTTGTTGCACCGAAACGGTAACCTTTGCCTGAGGCCTTGGCCTGTGCTTGCCCCCTTTGCACCGAAAGGGAAACAAGGACACTGCGTAGGCCGACGCCCGCCTGGTCCTCGATCGTCATGGCTTGCGTCATGAGGCACCCTCGTGAGGTACCCTGCCTTGATCTCTCTGCCTCCTCGTGAGCCTGCCTGAGGAGGCTGCTCCTGAAGAGGCTCCCTGTCGTCTGCCCCGCGAGGCTCAGCCCCTCGCGAGAGTCTTGAGCTTGAGCTGATGAAGCTGGGCCACACTAGGCCCCCACTTGAGCCACGCTGCAGGCCACAGACAGGCAAGTCTGGGGACCCCCGTTCCTAGAACGCCGACAGTAGCCCCCGGGCCCAAGGCGCGCCCGGACTTGGCTTAGCAGAGAAGCGAAGGGGCAAGTGTGAAGCGCAGCGGGCCCCAACAGCCTGCGGCCTTGGGCGCCGCATGGCGGTTGATTGGTCGTGGGCATCTCCGCTTCCCCATGATGCCTCATTATACGCCCGGCTAAGCGGACCTAGGGTTGTACACAATTATTCCCCTTTCGCCGTCCGCGCACTCCCAGCCCTTCCTCCTTCCTCTAGCTCCAACTTCCGCCCTCGGTCCGACTCAAGCTCTCACCCTTCCTGCTCCCATGGCGCCAACGAAGAAGGAGGAGGCAAAGAAGCCCGCGTCTTCGTCCCGCTCGCCTCCGGCAGTGGCCCCCGCCGTCGACCCTTCTATCATACTCAACCCCGAGGTCTTGGGCAAGGTTCACTCTGCTCTTGCCACCATCTTCAATGAGTGCGGTCGGACCACAGCATGGCCTGCGTCCATGCCTCCTTTGACAAGATAGTCACGGAGGTCCGGTTCTTTGCTGATGCCCTGTGGGCGGGCCTGGTTCCCCCCTTCTCTGCTTTCTTCAATGCGGTGCTCTCCCACTATCAGATCCACATGATGCATCTCGGGCCTAAGTCCATTACCCTCCTAGCTGTCTTCGCCTTCGTCTGCAAGGCGATGGTGGGCATCCCTCCTTCCATTGCCCTGCTGCGTCACTTCTTCTCTTTGCGCCTGAGTGATCCTACTCAATGCTTGGGGCGCGTGAGCTTCCTTGCGGGACCAGAGATGGCTGCATCAGCGATTGATTTTGGACTCCCTCCTCCTGAGGCCAAGTTCAAAGAGCGGTGGTTGTATGTGGACGTTGGGGTGTTGATCCCCCTGCTCTCGCATCCTACCTCGTCTGTTGTCCCCAACCCAGGCTGGGGCCACGAGACTCTCGCAGACGCCCGACTTGCATTCGTCTGGTGCCGCTTCGAGAGCTTGAGGGCGCTCAACATGACAGTGCCCAAGGTGGTGAAGGAGTTCCTTCAGTGCCGCATTGCCCCTCTCCAGCGCCACTCTCACCGGATGTGGGACTTTGTGGGGCACAAAGATCGCATGCGGCTTCAGGAAGGAGACCTGGCGCATGAGGTGCTGAAGACGGTGCTCAAGGTTCTGGTCGGCGACCCTTCCCCAGGCAGCCTTCATCGTGATGGTGCCCTCTTGTATCTTTGCTTGGGTAGGGCCGATTTTTTGAGGCAGATGCCCAGCTTCGATGAATGGGGACTGCGCCCGTTCGGCCTCAGGGGGCCCCGCGAGAATCCTGTCGCTGCGGTTGCCCTTCCTGCCGCCTAAGGCGGCCCCTGCCCCAGTGACGTAAACTGGGGACGAGGATAGCAGGGAGCCGAAAAGGATTATGTTGTGGAAGTGCGGATGCCGCGCGAGCTCCTGAGGCGGCACCCCTTGAAGCTCGCCCTGGAAAAGTGGCAGGCGAGGAGCTCCGGCCCACAGCTCCCGAGGTCGGGGCTCCCGAGGCTCCGGTCGTCCCTCACGAGGTGGCGCCTGGTGGCGCTCCCCAGGCCGGTCCCATTGGCGCCGATCGTCCTGATGCCTCCAACACGCCGCCAGCCGACCCCTACGCCAGGCGCTTGGGTCGATTTCGAGTAGACCTTGAGGCCCTCCGCAAGAGGAAGGAGGCCTTGGGCGGGGAAGACCGCCCTTGCCGCCTGCTGAGGCGTAGGGTGTACTTTGCCACGGACGAGTAAGTCCGCTTTCTTCCTTGCTCATCTACTTCTTGGTCCTCGCAGCTGACCGTGACCTTTCAGGGCCCTTCCTGCCGAATTTGCAGAGACGGCCGAGGAGCCATCTCCCCAAGCTCTGTCCTTGTCGCTGATTCTTGGTGCGCCTGGTACGAGTGGCACCCTTATCACTCAGCCGGCTGGGGAGACGGCCCGTCCAACTGAGCATCCCAAGCCCGTGCGCCCGCTGTTTTCCCTTCACGGGTTCTCCTGGGGCACAGCTAGCTTGCCCCGTGCTCCTTCCTTGGTCATGGACGGTGGTTGGTTGAAGTCGATCTTGAGCCCTTCTCCTGGGGACGGGCCGGCTCCAGGCCCTGCTCCTGGTGGGGCTCGTCCGGCGATGGTTGGGGCGCCAGCCCCCTGCCCTGGGAAAGGAGGCGCGCCGCCCCTGGGCCCTCCGCACACACCAACAACAGAGGGGGACGCAGAAGATGTGCTCAGGCGTGCTCGCGAACGCCGCGCCCTTCGTCAAGAACTTCTCCATGGGGCGACGACCGCGGTAGGCCGGCTTGGGGCGGAGCTCGCCGACGAAGATGCGTGCCTCAAGGCGGAAGGTTTGCGCCTTGCTGAGGAGAGGCACAAGCTGAAGATGGTCGTCGCCCTCGCGCGTCACCACCGTGAACTTGACAATGCGAAGGCTGAGGCGTCGCTGGCGGCCTCGCGAGAGGCTTGCTCCCGAGCCGTCGAGGAGGCCCTGGAAGCAGACCGGCGGCGCAGGGACGCGGAGGAGCGTGCGTGGGAGCTCCGAGCCTGGAGCAATTCCCTGGAGCAGCAGGTGGAGTTGCGCCAGGCTGCGCTTGTGTCGCTGAGGGAGGCTTCCGTCGACCCGGCGGAGCTCCAAAAGCGTGAGGAAGCGCTGACGCTGGAAGCCGCCGAGCGCAACCGCGACCTTGAGCGGTTGGAGACGAGGGAGCACTTGGTGGCTCAGGCGGCGGATGACATCGCCGCGCACGAAGCCCGAGCCCAAGAAGAGGTCGACCGCCGCGTAGCGGAAGCTCGCTCGGGCCTCGAGCGCTAGTATGAGATGAGGCTGGAGTTGGTCAGGGCCGAAGCTGAGGTCAGGACCGCGGCCCTCAAGGCCAGGCTGGACGAAGTGACGCGGGGTGCGGACTCCTCCATAGCTACCCTTCGCGCAGCACAGGCAGAGCTGGTCTCCTCCCGCGCTGAACTGCTTCTTCTTCGACAAAGGGTTGATGGCGCCGAGGCCACTGCACGGCAGAACGAGGACGAGATTCGTCGGCGGCGGGTCCTGGAGCACGAGCACGCCCCCATGCTCCGGACGCTCAGGGAACGGGCTAACGTGGCCTTGGGCAATATTTGCGAGGCCGCTGCCCAGGAGCCGCACGATACCAATTATGCCGGCAACCTCCAGTATTTTGCTGATGTGGTGACGCTCCTGGAGAACCGCGCCGAGAGGTCTCGTTGGCTCGTTGAGGAGAGGAGTCGAGCCTTGCTCGGGCGCGCTTACTCCCGTGTCTTTAGTTATCTGCGGGACAAGGATCCCCACTTCGACTTCGACGCCGCCATCGCACCGGTGCCCATGGCCGTCTGGGGCGACCTGGCGCAGTGGGTGGATGGTCACGTGGACGACCTTGTCAGGGCCTTCGCGTTGGATGATGATGGCGTAATCGTGGCCGCTGATGAAGGCGGCGTGGTGGACGGTCCTGGCGCTGGCGAGGGTGTTGGTGACGGCGACGATGTCAGCGACGCCAGCGACGCCTCCGGAGGTGACCCCGAAGGTGCAGCAAGCGACATGTCCGACTGATCGCTTGCCGCCGTTGCTTACCCTGCGCGAAAGAGGTTCGGGCTTGGCCCTGAAGACTGTGAGAGCATTTTGGGAGGGGAAGCCCCTCATGTAAAGGTTTGCGGTAAATGCCTCTGTAATCTTAACATAGCGTGTGAGCTTACTGGCCGGCCCAATGGTGCGGGTCAGATGGCTCGTTTACCTTTTGACCCGGGTGAGCCCCGAGCGGGGTTGTGGGGGCCATCGCGCCATATGTGTCTTCGGGGTGAACCCATTGATCCTGCAATAAGAACCTCCGGAGAGGGTGTGGCGATAGCGGTCTGAGCTGTGGATGCGGTTGGCCCGGCCCGACTCGTGAGTGGCTCGCGAGGGGGGGCAGCTGACGCTAACTTTTGACGCAAAGCCGAAACCAGACACGAAAGGTTGCTCGAATGAGACTAAACACCCCTTCCCCAAACACATGCAAGGCTCGAATTCGAATCTAACTTAAATCCAAATTGAAGAAACTTGCCAACTGCGAAAAAGTCAAAGGAAAAGGCCGCGTCCGGCACCTAGTCTAGTCTTTGACGTCTTCTCACCAGCGCGGAGCTAAGTGCTCCCACTGGGCGTGGGAGGGAGCCCCAGGGCCTGAGGCCGGCACCCCTGAGACTCCAGGGCGTGTACAGCCCCACTCATTATTACGTGAGAGTGTCACGGGGCGGCGAGCTTCACAGGCACTGGGCCTTCTTCACAGGTACCGACTGAGGGAGTCCCGGATTAGGGGGTGTCCGGATTGCCAAACTATCACCGTTGGTCGGACTCCTGGACTATGAAGATACAAGATTGAAGACCTCGTCCTGTGTCCGGATGGGACTTTCCTTGGCGTGGAAGGCAAGCTTGGCGATACGGATATGTAGATCTCCTACCATTGTAACCGACTCTGTGTAACCCTAACCTATCCGGTGTCTATATTAACCGGAGGGTTTTAGTCCGTAGGACGAACAACAATCATACCATAGGCTAGCTTCTAGGGTTTAGCCTCTACGATCTCGTGGTAGATCTACTCTTGTACTACCCATATCATCAATATTAATCAAGCAGGGTAGGGTATTACCTCCATCGAGAGGGCCCGAACCTGGGTAAAAACATCGTGTCCCTTGTCTCCTGTTACCATCCGCCTAGGCGCAGTTAGGGACCCCCTACCCGAGATCCGCCGGTTTGACACCTACATTGGTGCTTTCATTGAGAGTTCCTGCAATAGTCGTCACCGATAGGCCCGATGGCTCCTTCGATCATCAACAACGACGCGGTCTAGGGTGAGACTTTTCTCCCCGGACAGATCTTCGTACTCGCCGGCTTTGCATTGCGGGCCAATTCGCTTGGTCATCTGGAGCAGATCGAAAGCTACGCCCCTGGCCATCAGGTCACCGATATCCGCGGAGACTTGATCTTCGACGGATTCGAGCAGCAGCCAAGCGTGCCGCACTGTCTTGATGGGCATGATCTAGCTCTGCAGCCGAATAAAGGCTCGAGGCCGCATCAAAGATCCGCTCAACCCTTAATCCGGAGCCGGATTCCCTGATCGAGGACGAGTGGTTGGACACCGCCTCGGGGGCTATGATCTCTACGGCGATTGAGCCGAACTCCATCCCTATCCTATGTGAAGACCCTGACTCCTGGGTGACGGACTCCTCTCCGGACTCCGAACCCTCCGCGCCCCTGCCAATCGAATCTGATCGGGCGCCGGTCATGGAGTTCACTGCCGCGGACGTCTTTCAGCACTCGCCCTTTGGCGACATCCTGAATTCACTAAAGTCTCTCTCTTTATCCGGAGAGCCATGGAGGACTACGGTCAGGAAGGTTGGGATGCGGACGACAAAGAAATTCAACGCCCACCCACCACCCACTTCATAGCCATTGTCGAAAGCTTACACAACGTGCTCAATTTCGACACTGAAGAAATCGACGGTATGGACGACGATGTAGGAGACAACAATGAACTAGCACCTACAGGATGGTGGACAACCACCTCATCTCATGATGTATACATGGTGGATACACCTAAAGGAAATGAAGATGAGGAACAACGGGACGCTACGAAGGATAAATCCCTCGAGAAACAGTCAAAACGGCAACGTAAAACGCCGAACCAAGTCCCGCCTCAACAGAGACCCAGCCATAGAGCCGGGCGAACCGGTGGACGACGAACACGCTATCGAGCAATCGTCCAAACAAGACAACTTGGATAAACAACCCGTCCCAGGCGAAGACAACAGTCCGGACGATCTCACGCAGGACAAATTGTTGGAGCAAAATAACCTCGAAAAGGCTCGTAGCCATCGCTGCGTAGCCTGAAAAAGCAGCGGAATCTCAAAACAGCGGAAGATGCACTCAGGATCAGATGGAGCAAAGTATTCAACACCGAAGACAAATATGGCGGCGATGGCGAACAAAGAGCTACCCAAAAAGAAAGCTACTGCCGAATTTGACGAGGAGGCCTTAGAGCCCCACAAACAAAAAAGCAAGAAGGCCACTGGTCGGATGGGCGACCCCACGGCAAAAAAGAGAGCGGCAAATGGCGCCAAGACACAAGCTAATATGCGATCCGCATAAGGATTCACAGCAAAAGGATGGCCCAGTTAGGTCCATCTATGGGCCGAGAAAGCAAGCTCTTCAAAGGAATGCAACACGCCAAAAATCCAAACATCACGACACACCCAAATATAGGGGTGCCGCACATCCCTTATGTTTCACCGATGAGGTGCTGGATCATGAATTTCCAGCGGGATTCAAACCCGTAAACATAGAGGCATACGACGGAACAACAGACCTTGGAGTGTGGATTGAGGATTACATCCTCCACATACACATGGCTAGAGGAGATGATCTCCATGCCATAAAATACTTACCCCTTAAACTCAAAGGGCCAGCTTGGCATTGGCTTAAAAGCCTCCCCGAAAATACCATTGGAAGCTGGGAAGAGCTCGAGGATGCGTTTCGGGCAAATTTTCAGGGGACCTATGTCCGCCCTCCGGATGCAAACGATCTAAGTCAGATAACTCAACAGCCCGGAGAGTCAGCCCGGAAATTCTGGAACAGGTTCCTTACTAAAAAGAACCAAATAGTTGACTATCCGGACGCCGAAGCCTTAGCAGCTTTCAAACAGAACGTCCGAGACGAATGGCTCGCCACACACCTCGGCCAAGAAAAGCCAAGAACAATGGCCGCATTAACAAGCCTCATGACCCGCTTTTTCTCGGGAGAGGATAGCTGGCTAGCAAGATGCAGCACCAGCGACCCAAGTACATCCGAAGTCAGGGATGGAAACGGGAAACCAGGGCGCAACAAGGACCAGCGCCGGATTAAAAGGAACGGTCCAAAGAGCGCGGCAGTCAACACCGGATTCAAAAGCTCACGGTAGAACAATAAAAAACTACCCCTTATGGACAGTAGCGATGAGCTATCCAAGTTAAACAAAATCTTGGACAAGATATGTCAAATCCACAGTACTCCCGGGAGGCCTGCAAACCATACCCACAAAAATAAACATGGCGTAGCCAGACCAAGCTGCAACAGCATTTATCACTCCATACGGCCCGTTCTGCTTCAACACAATGCCCTTTGGGCTCAAAAATGCCGACGCAACATATCGGTAGCATGATTCGACATATGTCCGCAAACAAGATCGGCAAAACAATTGGAAGCATATGTAGATGACGTGGTCGTCAAAACCAAGCACGTAGAAACTCTAGTAGACGACTTGAGGCTCACATTCGACAATCTTCAAAATATGACATCAAGCTCAATCCGGAAAAATGCGTCTTGACGTTCGGTAGGAAAGCTCTTTGGGCTTCATTGTGTCCGGTAGAGGAATTGAAGCAAACCCAGCCAAGATCCGAGCTCTGTCACAATTGGATATTCCAAAAGACCTCAAACAAATACAAAAATTGATGGGATGCGTGGCGGGTCTAAGCCGCTTTATTTCCCGTTTGGGAGAAAAGGCGTTACCCCTTTACCGCCTCCTCCGGCGCACCAAACACTTCGAGTGGACGGATGCCGCCACGGCCGAACTCGAAGAAATAAAGGCCTTCTTGGCAACCAATGCTATTATATATCGCCGCAACACATCAAGTTGTCAGCGCGGTGCTCGTTGTCGAACGAGAAACGGACGGACACCGGTTCCCTCTTCAAAAACCGGTTTACTATGTGTCCACTGTCCTAACTCCATGCAAGTCCTAGTACCCACACTATCAAAAGATAGCATACGCGGTGTTCATGGCATCCCGGAAGCTGCGACACTACTTTCAAGAGTGCTCGATAACGGTAGCCTCCGAAGTACCTCTTAACGACATTATAAATAACCGCGACGCGACGGGCCGGATTGCCAAATGGGCCATAGAGCTCCTTCCATTCGACATAACTTATAAGCCACGACGAGCTATTAAGTCGCAGGTTTTGGCCGACTTCGTGGCCGAATGGACTGAAGCCGAACTCCCTAAAGATTACGGCGCATACTCCAATTGGATCATGCACTTTGACGGCTCTAAAATGTTGGCCGGCTGAAATTTGGCGTCGTCACGACGTCCCCCAACCGGGACACAGTCCAATCGCCCTTCAGATAATGTATACGGACTCCAACAACGCAGCCGAATACGAGGCCCTTCTGCACGGCCTCCGGATGGCAGTCTCCATGGGCATTCAACGCCTAGAGGTGCGCGGGGATTAGAACCTCGCAATATCTCAACTAAACGGAGACTTTGATGCCAAAGATCCAAAACTGGCAGCATACCGCAATGCGGTCCTAAAAATGTCAGCATGGTTCAAGGGCTCGAATTTCATCATATAGCCCGGGATAACAACCAGCGGGCGGATATATTGGCACGCATCGGTGCAAAACGCGATGCCGTCCCACCCAATATCTTTTTGGAACGGCTGTTCAAGCCATCCGTACTATGGGAAGGGGAGTCTGGCAATAACAATCCGGACCCAACCGCACTTCCTGACGCCGAACACTCTGACACAACCGGAGGCTCTGCCCCCGAGATAACACCCTCCGCTCATGAAATAATGGCGGTTATCGCCCCGTGGACGGAAGCATTCCTAGCCTACCTAACTAGGCAGGAACTCCCCGAAGACCAAAATGAGGCTCGCTGCATAGTACGGCGATATAAAGCCTACAAAGTCCATGAGGGAGAGCTTTATAAGAAAAGCACTACAGGAGTCCTTCAAAGGCGAATCTCCAAAGAGGAAGGGCGAAATCTCCTGGCTGAAATTCATGCCGGACTGGGCGGGCACCACGCCGCAGCACGGGCCCTTGTAGGCAAGGCCTTCCGTACAGGATTTTATTGGCCGACGGCCCGGGCAGATGCGTAGGATTTAGTCCAACGATGCGTCGGTTGCCAGCTTTTTGCTAACCAAAGCCATGTGCCACCCACCGCCCTCAAAACTATACCCATCACCTGGCCGTTCACGGTCTGGGGGCTTGACATGGTTGGACCCCTTAAGGGAGGAACCCACAAGCAAAAATACCTATTGGTCATGGTGGATAAATTCACCAAATGGATAGAGGCCAAGCCTGTTAAAACGGCCGAATCCGGATCGGTGATAGACTTCATATCAGGGGTAGTGCACCATGGTGTCCCCCACAGTATCATCACTGATAACGGCACCAACTTCACGGCCGATGAGGTCAAATTATGGTGCAAAAACATGGGCATCAAGCTCGATTACGCCTCAGTCTATCACCCTCAAACCAACGGCCAAGTCGAACGAGAAAATGGTCTAATCATGAGCGGCATTAAACCCAGACTAGTGCGGTCCCTAAAGGAATCTAACACGCACTGGGTTGAGGAGCTCGACTCCGTACTCTGGAGGCTGCGGACCACGCCGAATCGTACTACCGGATTCACACCATTCTTTATGGTGTACGTCGCAGAGGCAGTCTTGCCCTGCGACATAATACATGACTCACCTCACGTGCGCATGTACGAAGAAAGAGAAGCCGAGCTCGATCGGCAGGACAGTTTGGACGCATTGGAGGAAGAGCGCGACATGGAAAAGGCTCATTCCGCATTTTATCAACAGCAGGCTCGAAGATATCAAAGCAGGGAAGTACGGGCCAAAGCTTATTACGTTGGTGAACTAGTTCTACGCCTGCCGGACAAGAAAAAGGACAAACTCAAGCCCAAATGGGAAGGTCCCTTCATAATCGACCAGGTCCTGACCGGCGGAGCATACCGTCTGCGAAGCGCGTTGGACAACCGACTCGAGCCGAACCCATGGAACGCAGACCGTCTACGAAGATTCTACGCCTAAGTGCCGGACTCCAAGTTCGTCTCCTTCCTCCATCCACATTTTTTATTTTTGCTGTCTTTTATTTCTCTCCTTCCTCCTCCTTTTTTGCAGCCCCTAGAGGCTCGTTTGCGCTTTGTTCGCACATATTTGACGTGTTGTACGCGCTCACTATACCTGGGGGCTTCTTTACCAGAAGCTTATTTTATACACGCTTCATGCCCAACACATGCGTCAAACTTCCGCATGTACCTTTTATTCACCATTATATGCATCGATATGACTTAAGTTTTGGCCAAGCTGGGTTGCCTGGTTCCTGTGCTTATCCCTACGTTCCCGATTGTTCGGCTAGGTGGTAAGGGGAGCACCTCTGCGATTGTTACTGCCGGGTCAGCCGGATGTGTACCTCAGACTGGGTGAAGCCGAAAGCTAGCGTTCTTATGGGAATATTCGGTCGGTGAACTGAAAGATGATTTTTTAACTATTTACCCATCTGCCCCCGGATGATTTTCTGCTCTCATAGCAGCTTTGACATGCACTTTAGGGCATGCATCCCAGCGAAAGGAACCCTTAACGGAACTATTCTCCCTGGAAGATGTTTCTTACTACCCATGTAATATAACATAACTAGTTGGGCACTTATGCGATACAACAATAATGACCCTACGCCTTGTCTCCATGCGCACTCGGTTCTTATATAACCACGAAGGTATTCGGACACACTCCGGACTATTGGGTCCTGAGGTCGAAGCGAAAAGGTCCGCTATGACAAACAATCTACAATCCGGCTAGAGGACATTTTTCATGTCATATTTAATTACAAAGTCAACTTGACTCATTGTATTCCTCCTCAATGCCATCTAATAGGCTATCTAATTCACAATCTTCTTTGGGAATACTTGGCGGCCAATTCTACTTGGCCGTACACTAACTTACTGAGGATCTCCATCCCATCAGGCCCCACAGGTCCGACCTCGGCCATGTGGTTTGGGTCAACCTTCGTGTACCGCGTCTTTACCATGGCCCAAACCTCCCTGGCGCCTTGACGGCAGGCCGATATCTTCCATAATCGGAAGCGCCGCCGTGCTCCTTGAAGCCGCTCTGCCAGCTCCCCAATGCCTTCGGGCAGGGAGACAGATGGCCACAAGGCCTGGCCGATGCCTTTCATCACCTGCCGGACTCGTTCGTGCAGGTGACGCATAATTCGGGAAGAAGATCACCAAGAACTGGGCATCTCCTCCTCGGGGCGACCTGTGAGCAAACCTACATACATGTTTATGTTAGTCGCCTTCCTCGCCGAACTCTTTCAAAGTTCGCTCAAGCACTTATCGCAAATGTCGCGACGGTTACCGCTGATTCTCCTTCACGGAGTCGGACAACCGGGCACGAACATCCTTTAGTTCCTCACCCAGCTTGGTGTTGGCATCTTGGAGGTTATTTTTCTCCGCCGCACCTTGTAAGCATGCTCTCGCTGGCCTTTAGCTGGCGCAAGAGCTGCTGCTTGTCCGGATCTAGTCCGGCGCCATCTGCAATGTTTTTGTCAGATTTACAAACCCGCCGCACTTCATAAACTATTTATCTTCTGAAGCGTATATTACCAGAGGGGGTCTCTGTGGCTCCCCCTGTAGCGGCTAGTGTGGCCTCAAGTTGGGCCTTGCACTCTTCAAGCTCGTGGGACAGTCGGGTATTCTTTTTTGTAAGATCCTGCATAACAAATGATCCTTAAATCAGTTACTCTAACTATTTTAAGTCTCGGGGGCTACATGCATATATAACTGTCAAATTTCCTTACCCGTATGTCCTTTACATACGACTCCATGGCTCTGGCTAGACCATCTTGAGCGGCACGGAGGTGCGCATCTCCCGAATTGAAGGCATTCAACGCCTCTTGGGAGAAACATGCGTCACGAAGAACTGTCCGGCGGCGCCTGTGATTCAGGGCGCTCTCCACCTCGGAGTTTGTGGCGGACAATCTATCGGCATCCTCTGTCGGAGGAGCATCTGACGTACGCCTCATGTTCTCATCCGCTTCTGGACCCGGCTTTGGAGCTTGGCCGGCGGAGGTTCGATTGGCAACCTCTCTGGACTCAGTCCGGCGAGCGCTCTTTTTCCTAAAAAGAGCGTCAACGTTAGTACGCCTTCCAGGAATCCATCCTAGGAACATGGTGACACGCCGTACCGTTGCGGTGGAGTTTCGATCCGGACCGCACTCCTTTTTAGCTGCTTGAGCCGTCTTGCCCTTTGTTGGCCAGCCGCTGCGGGCTCGGCTTCCTGCCTCGAAGGTACCCCCTGCGAAACATCATTGGTATACGGTGATCAAAAATAAGCATGGGTGGGTCATTATCAGGACTTTGGGACCTCGGTCTTAGTTACCTGTGAGGCTGGAAGTATTCCGGGGTAATCGGCCGTAATGGCAACCAAAGCATTGTCGATGCTAAGTTGGTAGAACACCCCGTCGATCAACTCCACCTTTATATCCGGATCCTCTTTGGAGGTCAGATCGGGGGACCGTTCCAGATCCTCGGGTTGTGGGGGCGGGCTGTGTATCTTCTCCATAGTCCGGCGCAGTTCCTGCGCAGAAGCCATGAAATGAGATATTTAACCACGGGAACATGGATCGGACAGGCCACAAAGATGTTTGCTTACCCAGCTTCGAGGATTATTCGAAGAAAACTCCTTCGATGGATTGGCCGCGAGGAAATCCTCCTCCTCCCTTTATACATGGCATACAAAATCTTCATCAGTTCGGTGACCGATCCGGCCCTTTGCGGCCATGGCGGGTGGCATCGTCCTCCCGTTGAAGTCCCACATGGGTGGCCCCTATATTGGGCGGCACCCCCTCATAATATAGATTGCCATGACTCCAATCATGGTCAATCCGGCATGAGCTAGTAACCTTATTCGGCTCATCAAATAGAGGACATCCGGTCATCTTCCCTCCGAGAGCCCGAGGCGCCCGGCTTAGGCGCTTCTTCAGAGGAGCATTGCTGAACTCCGGATGGCCGATCCGAACAGGATCCGGCAGCGGGACGTACTCCATATAACACCATTCCGAAGGCCAGTCTTCGGACGCCTTCTTTGGGGTTCCGGATAGGTATCCGGTCCTGGCGACGCGCCATAGCTCGGCTCCGCCCACTTGATATGTTGACCCATCATGAGAATGGGGTACTAGGCAGAATAATCTCTTCCACAGCCTGAAATGAGCCTCGACGCCCAAGAACAGCTCACAGAGGGCCACGAAGCCCGCAATGTGCAAAATGGAGGCAGGCGTAAGGTGGTGCAACTAGAGGCCGTAGAACTCCAAGAGCCACCGGAGAAATGGATGGATTGGAAATCCGAGTCCTCTTACTAGATAAGAGATGAAGCATACCCGCTCTCCTTTAGAGGGATTGGGGACACTCTCCGCTTGCTTTCCGCCCTTGTAGTTGGCGAGTCCGGCTCGAACCGGAACCATGAAGGCCGGGGGAAGAAATCCCTTGGTTTGGAGTATAACTAGCTCGCTATGCGGGACTGAGCATCTCTCCCAATTTCCAGGCTGAGGGCTGGGAGCGCGAGAGGAGGAGTCGCGTCGACTGTCCATGATGGAATGGGCTTTGGTTAGGGGCGCTCCGATGAAAGCTCACAAAGGAGGGACGGTGTGACTCAGATCTAGATCATCGCCCCTTTTATAGGCAGCTCATTTGCGCAGCTAGGGGGGTGAGTGTAAAAATACCCTGGCCTTTCGCATTCATTCAAAAACGTGGAAGATGGCCATTATTGGGCGTAGAAGCCAAGGAGCGCAACATTTATCGTGAAGCGGACACTATTCGACAAGTATATGGAATTTGGAGAAGAACCCGCCGCAATGCCGAAGACAATCAACGTGTCGGACTCATCGTCATTGAAGCCTGGTTCGGGGCTACCGAGGAGTCCCGGATTAGGGGTGTCCGGATAGCGAACTATCACCGTTGGCGGACTCACGGACTATGAAGATACAAGATTGAAGACCTCGTCCGTGTCCGGATGGGACTTTCCTTGGCGTGGAAGGCAAGCTTGGCGACACGGATATGTAGATCTCCTACCATTGTAACCGACTCTGTGTAACCCTAACCTATCCGGTGTCTATATTAACCGGAGGGTTTTAGTCCGTAGGACGAACAACAATCATACCATAGGCTAGCTTCTAGGGTTTAGCCTCTATGATCTCGTGGTAGATCTACTCTTGTACTACCCATATCATCAATATTAATCAAGCGGGAGTCGGGTATTACCTCCATCGAGAGGGCCCGAACCTGGGTAAAAACATCGTGTCCCTTGTCTCATGTTACCATCCGCCTAGACGCACAGTTCGGGACCCCCTACCCGAGATCCGCCGGTTTTGACATCGACACCGGCCTTGCTTCATATCGCCAGATGAGGGCCCCGCCTTACGCCACACTCTACCGCCACTGACGGCGGCCGGAGACCAAGGACGACGCCAATGGGGTAGAGCGGTCGCCAGCGGTTCCCCCGACGACCACGGGTCCTCTGCTGGGGGCAGGCCCTAGGGCGCCTCCCCGGCAAAGGGCCTACCTCCTGAGAACGCCTTGCGTCAAGCGCCGCGGGGACGGACCCGAATCTCGGCCCCTCTCCTGCAGCCCCCGATGCCCTCCTCCTGAGGGGTAAGAGACTGCAGGGTTGGGGCCGCCACCTATTGTGGCATCCTATACCTCCTGCGGCACATGGTTAGCATAAGGTTGCTCCTGAGGGATTAATGGTACCAGATAGTTGCTACTGTCGGCGCGGACGTCGAGGCCCTCTTGGGGTCCCTGAAAGGGCTCAGCTTGTAGTGCCTCCTCGCCCCAGCTTGGCCCAAGGAACGAGCCATGGTCTTCTTCATGTCCGCACTCTTGATCCATCATGCGGGGCACATAAGCTTCCGGGGACGCCACCCCGTAGGTCTCGCTGTAGTGCCCCATGTGCCACGCAGCCCGGCTCGAAGCGCCGTCTTGTGAGTGGTGGCGCGATGGCCCGCCGAGGCCCAAGGTCATGGCTGGGCCCCTTCGCCGGCCGGAGATAGGGTCCGTGCGGCTTGCTGCCTGGTGCTGCTCGCCAGGTTGGCGTCGGGGAGGCCCTGGAGCCTGCTTGAGGTTATATGGGCGCATACGAGGCCGCCATACGGCACACCCTAGGCCGGAGGTGACAGCCGGACGCAGAAGGGAGGTGCTCCCGAGGCGGCGGCGTCCAGGAGCTCGGCCAACCGCTCCAACAGCACCTCGCGGCCGCCCTCCAGAAGCCGGCACCATAGCAGTTCCTGGGCCACCATGAGCGCGGCCTTGGAATTCGCCTACTCCCGTCGGGTGTGCGGCGCGGTGGCCACGACGTGGCTTGAGGCTCTGGCCGCTGACCGCGCTTGCCGCGACATGAGGGCAGGCGGCATCTGGCCGCGTCGCCCGCGCCCCGCCACGCCTTGCGGAGCGCGAGCTTCCTGAGATGCAAGGTTAAGGTCGCCCTAGACAGGCGACACGGCGTGGGCGGGCCATGCCGCCCAGCGGTCGGTGCTGGCTGCCGGGTCGCTTGACATCGAACGATGAGGTGACGAAACGCGAGGCTACGGAGGAAGGATTCCGGCGCACCCCTACCTGGCACGCCAAATGTCGGATTTCGGGTTCCGGCAGACCCTTGAGGTTCGAACACTGGGGTGCGCGCGGAGCTCTTTCCCCTACCAGCTCATGCGTTGATGGTTTGCAAGAGATCTAACCTAGGAACGATGAACAACACAAGAGACACAAGGTTTATACTGGTTTGGGCCACCGTGGTGGTGTAATACCCTACTCTAGTGTGTGGTGTGGTGGATTGTCTCATGGGCTGATGATGAACGGTACAAAGGGAGAACAGCCTCGCGAGGGGCTGTTCTTGAGCTGGTGCGATGAACTGCTTGGGTGAGTTCAGTCGCCTCTCTCTCTCTCTCTCTGATTGATTCGTCGACCTTTCGACCTCTCTCGACCTCCTTATCCTGTGGGTGGCTAGTCCTATTTATAGAGGGAGGCCCTGGGCCTCTTCCCAAATAATGAGCGGGAAGGGCGCCAACACTTGGCCATTTTGAAGGTGAACATCTGGTACGCTTATCCTGACTAAAGTTGGTCTTCGTCTGCCAAAGGCACTGGTGGTGACGCCGTCTTGGGCTCCATGATGACCTCCATCCTGCCGTTCTGCTGGTCTTGGTCTTGTTGCACCGAAACGGTAACCTTTGCCTGAGGCCTTGGCCTGTGCTTGCCCCTTTGCACTGAAAGGGAAACAAGGACACTGCACAGGTCGGCGCCCGCCTGCTCCTCGATCGTCATGGCTTGCATCACGGGGCACCCTCGTGAGGTACCCTGCCTTGATCTCTCTGCCTCCTCGCGAGCCTACCTGAGGAGGCTGCTCCTGAAGAGGCTCCCTGTCGTCCGCCCCGCGAGGCTCGGCCCCTTGCGAGGGTCTTGAGCTTGAGCTGATGAAGCTGGGCCACACTAGGCCCCCAGTTGAGCCATGCTGCAGGCCGCAGGAAGGCAAGTCTGGGGACCCCCGTTCCCAGAATGCCGACACTGGCTGCCTGGATGTGCTCTAATTTGAGGTAACAACTGAATCTTGTCAGATACTGGTTAAATCAGATCTATGGGTGTGAAGTACGATGTGGCAGTACATTTGATTGTGGCCTGTTCTATTTTTTACCTGAACTTTTTTTAGAAAGGGTTGTATGTCAACTTAATGTTCTAGCAGAACTTATATATTGTTTTGTATGTCAGTTTTCTTTGCACAACATTCAAGATATTTCCCCGTCATTGGTAAAGACGATGAACCGTTATGTACGAGTTCGTTCGTTTCAAGATAGCCCTACCCGTAGCGATCCACTACTTCCACCCTGATTGTGCTGCCTGCGTGAAATTTTTGTATGCAAGTTCAGTGTGCTATGATGTTCTATATGATTGTGTCAACTATATAATTTTTTACTGAGCATCATCAATGCATATGGCTGAAAGATGTATTTACGAGGATCGACCGATGGGTCTCTCTCTCTCTCTCTTTCTCTCTCACACACACACACACAAACACACACACGCACAAGTTGGACCCGTTCAATTATTTCTTCGCTCGTGACAACTTTTAATTAGGTTCCACTATACACTAACTTTTACTTAAATTATTAACTGAGCTCAGTGCCCTAGCTATAAACCCATAGTAAATTCCATTAGAATTCAAAAACGGGCTGTACATTCTTACAAATCGCAAATGGGCTATAAGTTCTCTGCCACACACTTGTGGGCCTACTAAGTTCACGCGTATGCAAGGCTTTGTCAACTTATAGTCAACACACGGTTCTAGCAGCAGTGTCCGTTGGATGTCCATCCAACGGATGTCATGCTTCTTCTTCAATCTCGGATATTCTAGCTTCAGCCGCCCAAAAAATGATTCCTCCCCCTGACATCTGGGGCGCACCATTTCGGAGGCTAACCTGTGGGCCTACTAAGTTGACGCGTACCAAGGGCTTTGTCAACTTAGTCAATATAAACGATTCTAGCTGTCGTGACCGTACGATGTCCATCCAACTGCCGCCGTGATTCTTCAACCTCTGGTCTTCTTGCTCCAGCCGCCCAAAGCAGCGTCGGTCGTGCCGCCTACTCCAGCCTCCCGTGGCCGGCTGTGCTGTCGCGGAGGCCTCACTGCCCCCTACCACTCCCACCGCTGGCCAGGCGCTGCGGCGACGACATTCTCACACCGCAGCCGAACCAGTGAACCCTCGTACTCCTCTCCGCGTGGGCATCGACTGTCGCGTCTTCCCCGGCTCCGCGTCGTACCCTTCCTAGGCCTCGCCATCATCCACTGCCCTGGTGCTCTCGGCGCGGCGTGGTCAATGTGTTCAAAGAACGACTTCCATCGGAAGAGTACTGTACGTGGAAGGGTGACAACTGGGTCCACGGCCGCAGCAAGGAAGTGCCTCCTTAATACTCTCAAAATAATGATTCCTACACCTAACAGCAGGGACCCAATGGAAGGCCGATCTTACTTTCCAAAAAAAAATGTTTCCCCCCTGACTGCTAGGACCCACCAGCTACATCTTCGCGCGCAAGGAAGTGCATCCATATTACGGGCAAAAAATGATTTGCCCCCTGACTGCTGGGACCCACCAGCTACATCTTCGCACGCAAGGAAGTGCCTGACAGTCGGGACCCACCTGGTCGAAGCGTATGTAGCATTATCATTCTGGTTGTGAACGTGTATGTACATACTAGTCGATGTAGAGGCGCGCACATGTCGTAGTAGAGGCGCGCACATAGCATGTACACATACGTACAGCAGCCAGGGTGCAAGAAAGAAAATACGGCCACTCGCGCATACGTACGGCCAGGGCTCGTGTACATGGCTGGGTCGGGACGGAGAAGCTGCGCCGTTGTCGTGTTCATGGGGAGGCAACCGGCTGGGTCGGAACGGAATGCATCGTCGTGTTCATCAGGAGCCAACCGGCTTGGACAGAATAGCCGATGGAAACAAGGCCTGGCGTACCACAGAATGGAGGAAACGACATTGTGTTCGACCGGCCACGGTCGAAACGGGATCATGTTCATCAGGAGGGGTCTGGCATACCACAAAACGGAGGAAACGGACCTCCTACAGTGGAAACGGGGTCCTATTGATCGGGAGGGGTGTGGCATACCGCAAAACAGATGAAACTGACTTTTGTTGGAGTGCTACGGTCGAAACGGGTGTCCTATTCATCGGGAGGGGTGTGGCGTAACCCAAAATGGGACTCCACGGGATATTGTTCATCTCCACCGTCGACTGCCTCCACGGGCTACTGTTCATTCACCGTCGACTGCCTCCACGGGCTGTTCATTCACCTTCGACTGTTCATTCACCTGCGACTGTTCATCCGCGGGCTCCTGTTCATCCAGCCTCCACAGTTCCTGCACCGGCTACTGTTCAGCCAGCCCTCTCCACGGGGTCCTGTTCAACCACCCCTCCACGGGCTACTGTTCATCCAACCCTCCACCGGCTACTGTTCAACCAGCCCTCCACGGGGTCCTGTTCATCCAGCGCTCCATGGGGTCCTGTTCATCCACCGGCTCGATCGATCAGGGTACTGTTCATCCAGCGGCAACGGCCTCTACTACCACGGGTTCCTCTTCATCCATCCCCCACTAGGAACTGTTCATCCAACCCCTCTCAACAACGCTCATTGTTCATCAACGGAAGGAGGCAGCAGTGTTCGATCGGCTTCAGTTAGCAGCAGTAGCGAAGGAATCACTCGGGTTCAGTTAACAGCAAGGGATCGATCGATCGCTCTGGTTCAGTAACACGTAGCCTGCAGTGCAATCGCTTGGGTTCAGTTAGAGCCCAATGCCCCACTCAGGTTCAGTTAGAGCCCAACGCCTCGCACACATGCGCGTACGTACGCGAGAAACAAGCATCGCTCGGCCCCAACCACCCACCGTAATCGAGAACTCCCCGATATTTTCCTCGCCCTTGCTTCTAACATGGTTTTTTCCGTTATGGACGGCCCAAAGAATGTCATGCAGCTGCATCTCCCGCCCGCGCAGGACGAAAACCCAATTTTCTGTCATGATTTTTTGTCATATAAGTAGGACCCCACCACATCTATGATGATACCTGGTTTTGTCACAATTATCGTCATAGAAGTGTCATAAGTATGACAAAATATTTTTTCGTTCAGCCCAAAATGTCACGGATGTGTCTTTTTTTTGTAGTGTAATGATGATGCCATGACACTATTTGAACTTTTTGTGATGATTGGCATATCCCTGTTTGAGCAGAATTTGAGTAAAACTATGGCAATGTATTAGAGACGTCGTAAATCAGCTATATTTGGAATGAGTTAATTCATGCGATTGTGACCATGTCATTACATCCAATTTGTACCCCTGAATAATCGAACGGTTAGGAAGATATGGATATTCTCCTTATTTTATAGTAATCTGTATACTACTAAATATGAGTGTGTATCAATGGCCATGTTAGTTTCCTCATTTTCATGATGTAGAAACATGCATCACACTGTTGGTTTCATCTAACCATACATTAGGGAAGTAAATGTGCATATGAAGAACTCTATATTTGGAAGTAGTGAAATCATGTAATGCTTACCATGTGTACATACCTATATTCGCCCTTCAGCAATCAATGGCTAGAATAATATGCTCACAAAATTTTTGCCCACAGAACATGAGTATATAACAATGCATGGTCTATTAGTTTTGTTGAGAATTTGTTTGTGAGGACAGAACATGATTACATAACATGCATGCCATGGTAGTTTCCTGTGAAGAATTGATTGTGAGATAACATGAGTATAACCATGCATGGAACTTATATATTTTCGAACGCAGTATACATTTCCCTGTATTTTCCTCCCAGTTCTAACAGGGACATATCAATGTTGTTTCTTGCATTATCCTACTCATACTCTGAACAATGCTGATCTTACATTAACAATGACTGTCCTTTTTATATGATGCAGTGTCCCTACAGTTTCTGCCCTTTGTAATCACACTAGCTTTGCCAAAAACAAGAAAGCACAACTGGTTTCTTGCTCGATCAGACGGTGACAAAAGATTGATGATCATTCGGACACATGAGCCGGAAAAGTTATATTGCAAAAACCCCACTGTATGCAAGCACCGTGAAATACGTGAGTATACGGACAGTACGTCTATGAGCAGGATACCAGCTTGTTGGGGTCTTCGGGATTTTTGAGTTGGAGGCGGGTAAATAACCTTGGTTCACACTCTCTGTTTCTCGGACTCAATTATCCGATTAACCAGGAGATCACCGTTGGCAAGGACCTTGATGGCAGAGAGGCTCTGTTTGCTATGGAAAACTGTGTCTACACGACGAGCACTAGGAGTTCGGGAGCAAACTCCCCTGATTGTCAACGATACAGCCTGCAGCTAAAAGAAGGTGATAATGACAAATGCATCTGGATTACCTTTGATCCTTGGATGTGTCGAGTCCGACCGGCAGTGATGTGGTTCAAGCCTTCAGGTTGATAGGTAATTGGGCTGTTGCGTCGAAAGGGTGGAGTACTGGCGTCTCCGGATCACTGGTGGCTGAAGCGGGGCTGCAAATTATGATGGTGTTGGATCATCCCTCTTCGAATGACTTGTTGTCTTTGCTGCTTGTTCTGGATGGGTAGTTCTCTCTTTTGTTATGCATATTCCTTGTCATTTGGTCATCCTCGTCTATGTCACTCTTACTATGTAATAGTTGCCTCTATTTAGAATGTCATTCTAAATGCGGATCACGAGAGTCTGAGCACTGTAGATGGGTGCACTTTGGTGGTGTAGCAAGACTTCTTATGAACTATCATGTCTTGCTGTTTATGTCAGTAGTAGTCACTAGTCAGTGTTTGAATGTTGTATATATCGTAGTTTTGAACTGTTTATTGTCTCGAAGTGCTGGTGGCTAAATGAGGGCATCACCATTCTCTAGTGTTCATAGTATATCTCCCTTCTTCAAGTTACTAGCAAGATGCCCGTGCCTTGCACGGAACATCAAGATCTTGTGGGAGAAAAGGATGAATGAGGGAAGGCTTTATCTGCAAACGTGGAGAGGCATGCAGTTAAAAATTTCATGGTTTCCTTCCTATCTGTTAGATATAGATCGGACGGCCTATATTGCAGGATGGCACGCACACCATCATCACCAACTCTGCTTTTTATAAAAGTAGATAGATAATTTGATCTCAGTGTCTTTTCGATGATGCACACTTGTTTGGGCCAGTTATGTGTTGTTGAATATGGGCCGAGTAGTAACGCAATGCCAAATAGGTCAATTATGACTCTCAGGTCGGGCTCTCAAAAGATCCTAAAAAAGGTCGGGCTCCCAAAAAAAGAAAGAATTGGGACTCTTGCTCGCTGACATGTGGGCGCCACCGGTGTTTTCGTGCGCTTGTGCACCGAGAGCATATTGGCGCGTGTTCGAAATTCGTGCTACCTTTTCATCCCCAATCTCCCGCCCCTCCCCCACCTATGGAATCTCGATTCCTACTCCAGTTCCCCCCAAATCCCCCACCTGTACTCACCGTACTCAAGTGCACTATCATGTCCCCGGTCAACGCGGATCTCCGAGCCGGAGATCCTGAGGTCAGTCCTGTCTTCGGGTGCTGCGTGCTGTCGCTCAACAGTGGTATGGCGGCGCTTGACGACCAGTTTGCCGATAAAGTGCTGATGGTAACTGAGGGAGTCCTGGATTAGGGGGTGTCCGGATAGCCGGACTATAACCTTCGGCCGGACTCCTGGACTATGAAGATACAAGATTGAAGACTTCGTCCCGTGTCCGGATGGCACTTTCCTTGGCGTGGAAGGCAAGCTTGGTGATACGGATATGTAGATCTCCTCCCATTGTAACCCGACTGTGTAACCCTAGCCCTCTCCGGTGTCTATATAAACCGGAGGGTTTTAGTCCGTAGGGGCGAACAACAATCATACCATAGGCTAGCTTCTAGGGTTTAGCCTCTCGATCTCGTGGTAGATCTACTCTTGTACTACCCATATCATCCATATTAATCAAGCAAGAGTAGGGTTTTACCTCCATCGAGAGGGCCCGAACACAGGTAAAACATCGTGTCCCTTGTCTCCCGTTACCATCCGCCTAGACGAACAGTTCGGGACCCTCTACCCGAGATCCGCCGGTTTTGACCCCGACATTGGTGCTTTCATTGAGAGTTCCTTTGTGCCGTCGCCATCAGGAAGGATGCCTCATCCCGTCTTTAAAGGCGGCATTGTTGCTAAAGGAGCTTTGGCTATCGGCCAAACTCTCCGGTTAGGCGGTTTTCGTATGACCGCCTGTTAGGCCGCCGCACCGAGGTGACTTCTCGGGTCATCGAAAGCAATCTTCACGTCAACTCGGAACTCGCTGAGCAGTTGGATCCGATGGAGCTCTCTTCCTTAAACGAGCTCTTGGATTGCATCGCCGCCACAGGAGTCGCTTCTGAGACTAAGATCAGATTGGGCCTAAACCCGATCCGAGAGAGATTAACTCTCCCCGGGTCACCCATCACGTTGCAGTGGTGGAGGAACAATGCGACAAGCCTTCATCTATCTTAAGGACTAGTTATGTCCGGATTCCAGATCCCTCCAAGCCGGCTACCCGCGGAGGGGAGGACGTCACTCAAGCCCTGAACCTAAAGTCAGGCAGCAGGCTAGATTCATTGGACAACATCCAAGAATCCAAGCTTCCGAGTTCGGAAACCCCTTGGCCCCTGAGTCTCAGATTGGGCGAGGTTTCGGATTTAATTCCACCCGCCCACCCAAACATAAGCTATCTATCCCAAATTCGGCAAGAGCCCATGAAACAGTACACCATTCTTGGGCGATTCCTCCTGGTCATGAACAGGATAAAGGATCGCCATGAGGAGGATGCGATTTCATTCTTCGCAATAATTGCAGACAACGAAATCCTCAACGCCATAAGTCGTCATTGAAATTACACGCCGCTGACTTGGCATCCATAGTACGAAAATCTTTGTGCGATGGAAAGCGCCTGGAAAACCGAAATAAAATTTTGGGACAATCCGGCCCTGAATACAACCCCAGTCTGAAATAAAAGGGTGCATTATCGCCAGGCACCTGGGTTAAACACCAAAAAGCGAAAACCCTCTATAGGGCATGGAACCGTACTGGAGGGATGGCTCAATGGACCCTGCAAAATTCATAGTACGGAGGGCGCCACACCAACTCATAGCCTTAGAGCAGGTGGCCAGAAGTGGCGAAGAGCTTCTAACTCCAGAATCCACAGAGCACCAGCCCAGGGATACCAGTACGGTATTAACAGTGTTCGAGACTTTCGCATCAAATAATCTGCGAAAACAAACACTCCGCAGCCTTACCGAAGTTTACCAAGTAGCAACAATAAACCCATGGAGTGACACGGCTATTACGTTTAATGCCAGTGATGAACCTAAATTCCGAACAGCCCGAGCACCAGCCACATTGGTCCTCAGTCCAATAGTGGACGACTTTCGCCTTACCAAGGTACTCATGGACGGTGGCAGTGGATTGAACCTCATTTACGAGGAAACCCTTCGAAAAATGGAAATAGATTGGAGCCGCATTGAGCGAAGCAGCGCAACCTTTAGAGGAATAATCCCAAGTCGGGAAGCGTGCTGTATAGGAAAAATCACACTGGATGTGGTGTTCTGCACGCCGAATAATTACAGGTCCGAGGAGGTCACGTTCCAAGTGGCCCCGTTCAGCAGCGGATATCATGCTCTATTATGGCGAGAGGCATTCACAATTTTTCAAGCTATACCCCATTACGGGTACATGCAGCTCAAAATTCCCGGGCCCAACGGTATCATCACTCTTGCTAGTGACCCGGACATAGCACTCCGCGCCGAAAATAAGACAGCCGCACTGGCCCTTGAGGCACTATCCGAAGCCCTAGCGGCCGAGGAACTGACTGCGCTGCGCTCCACGGTGAACAGGGACGACGTGATACTTGATAAAAGATCCAAGTCCACCTCCTTTAAACCGGCGGACGAAATAGTCAAATTCCAAGTCCATCCAACGGACCCTACAAAAACGGCCTCCATCGGGGCGCAATTAAACCCTGATGAGACGCCGTACTACGAGAATTCCTACGCGAAAATTGGGACATTTTTGCCTAGCACCCTTCAGGCATGCCAGGAATCCCTCGCCGACTGGCCGAGCATAGCCTAAACATCCTAAAAGTATTGAAGCCAGCCAAGCAGGCCCTTCGGCGTTTCTTCGAACCTAAGAGACAAGCCATGGGAGAGGAGCTAGCCAAACAACTGGAGGCCGGATTCATCAGAGATATAAAATATCTGGACTGGCTAGCAAACCCGGTGATGGTACCAAAGAAGGACAAATCCTGGCGCCTATGCGTCGATTTCAAGGACCTCAACAAGGCTTGCCCAAAGGATCCCTTCCCTCCCCGCATCGATCAAATTATCGACGCTACCACAGGACACGATTCATTGTGTTTCCTCGACGCATACTCCGGCTACCATCAAATTAAGATGGCAGAGCCAGACCAAGCCGGAATGGCATTCATCACCCCATACGGCCCATTCTGCTTCAACACAATGCCCTTCGGGCTCAAAAACGCCGGTGCAACATATCAGCGCATGATTCAGACATGTTTGGCAAACTAGATCGGCAAAACAGTGGAGGCATACGTAGATGACATGGTCGTCAAAACCAAGCATGTCGAAACCCTAGTAGACGACTTGAGGCTCACATTCGACAACCTCCGAACATATGACATCAAGCTTAACCCGGAAAAATGCGTCTTCGGTGTACCAGCCGGAAAGCTCTTGGGCTTCATAGTATCCGGTAGAGGAATAGAAGCAAACCCAGCCAAGATCCGAGCTCTGTCACAATTGGATATTCCAAAGGACCTCAAGCAAATACAAAAATTGACCGGATGCGTGGCGGCTCTAAGCCGCTTTATCTCCCACTTGGGAGAAAAGGCATTACCTCTTTATCGCCTCCTCTGGCGCACCGAACACCAGTGGAGTGGATGCATACGCCCGGACTCGAAGAAATAAAAGCTATATTGGCAACAAACCCGTCCTGGCCGCGCCTAACATGGGCGAACCAATGCTATTATACATCATGACAACTCATCAAGTTGTAAGTGCGATTACTTTCGTCGTCGAGCGAGAAGCGGGACGGACACAAATTCCACCTTCAAAAGCCAGTTTACTACGTGTCCACTGTCCTCACTCCATGCAAGTCGCGGTACCCGCATTATCAAAAGATAGCGTACGCGGTATTTATGGCATCTCGGAAGTTGCGACACTACTTTCAAGAGTGTTCGATAACAGTAGCCTCTGAAGTACCTCTTAACGATATTATAAACAACCACGACGTGACGGGCCGGATTGCTAAATGGGCCATTGAGCTCCTCCCGTTTGACCTAACCTATAAGCCACGGCGAGCTATTAAGTCGCAAGTTTTGGCCGACTTCGTCGCCGAATGGACTGAAGCCGAACTCCCTTAAGAGTACGGCACATATTCCAACTGGATCATGCACTTCGACGGCTCCAAAATGTTGGCTGGTGCAGAAATTTGGCGTCGTTCGACATCCCCAACAGAGATACAGTTCAATACGTACTCCAGATAATGTATACGGACTCCAACAACGCAGCCGAATACGAGGCCCTTCTACATGGTCTCCGGATGGCAGTCTCCATGGGCATTCAACGCCTAGAGGTGCGCGGGCATTCGAACCTCGCGATATCCCAAATAAATGGAGACTTTGATGCCAAGGATCCGAAAATGGCAGCTTATCGCAACGCCGTCCTAAAAATGTCAGCTCGGTTCGGAGGGCTCGAATTTCACCATATAGCTCGGGAAAACAATCATGCAGCAGACGTCTTGGCACGCATTGGCGCAAAGCGCGATGCCGCCCCCCCCCCCCCCAATATCTTCTTGGAGAGGTTGTTCAAACCATCCGTATTATGAGAAGGGGGGTCCGGAAATAACATCCCGGACCCAACCGCACTGCCTGACACCGAACATTCTGACACAACGGGAGGCTCTGCCAACGAAGTAACATCTTCAAATTTCACGTAATAATGGCAGTCATTGCCTCTGGATGTAACCATTCCTAGCCTACCTAACCAGGCAGGAACTTCCGAGGACCAAAACGAGGCACGCTGCATAGTGCGGCGATCTAAAGCCTATAAAGTCCATGAGGGAGAGCTTTATAAGAAAAGCACCACCGAGTCCTTCAAAGGTGTATCTCCGAAGAGGAAGGGCGGAATCTTCCGCTGAAATTCATGCCGGACTCGGCGGGCACCACGCTGCAGCCTGGGCCCTTGTAAGCAAGGCCTTCCGTACAGGATTTTATTGGTCGACGGCCCGGGCAGATGCTCAGGACTTAGTCCAACGATGCGTCGGTTGCCAGCTCTTTGCTAACCAAAGTCATATGCCACCCAACGCCCTCCAAACTATACCCATTACCTAGCCCTTCGCGGTCTGGGGGCTTGACATGGTTGGACCCCTTAAAGGAGGAACCCACAAGAAAAAATACCTACTGGTCATGGTGGATAAATTCACCTAATGGATAGAGGCCAAGCACTGTTAAGGCAATTTGAATCCGGACCGGTGATAGACTTCATATCAGGGTCGTACACCGTTATGGTGTCCCCACAGCATCACCACTGATAGCAGTGCGAACTTTATGGCCGACGAGGTCAAACTACGGTGCAAAACCATGGGCATCAAGCTCGACTATGCTTCAGTCTATCACCCACAAACTAACGGTCAGGTCGAGCGAGCAAATGGTCTAATCATGAGCGGCATCAAACCCAGATTAGTGCGTTCCCTCAAGGAATCCAACACACACTGGGTAGAGGAGCTCGACTCCGTACTCTAGGGGCTGCGGACCACGCCAAATTGTACCACCAGATACACACCATTCTTTATGGTATACGGCGCAGAGGCGGTTCTGCCCTGCGACATAATTCATGACTCACCTCGCGTGCGCATGTACGAAGAAAGATAAACCGAACTCGATCGGCAGGACAGTTTGGACGGCTTGGAGGAGGAGCGTGACGTGGCAAAAGCCCGTTCCGCATTTTATCAACAGCAGGCTCGAAGTTATCAAAGCAGAGAAGTACGGGCCAAAACTTACAATGTTGGCGAGTTAGTTCTACGCCTGCCAGACAAGAAAAAGGACAAACTCAAGCCCAAATGGGAAGGTCCCTTTATTATTGACCAAGTACTGACTGGTGGAGCGTACCGTCTGCGAGATCCATCGGATAATCGACTCGAGCCGAACCCATGGAACGCAGCCCGTCTCCGAAGATTCTACGCCTAGCGCCGGACTCTGTGTTCGTCTCCTTCCTCTGTCTATTTTTTACACATTAGTTGTCTTATATTTCTCTCCTTCTCCCTCCCTTTCCCTTATAGCCTTATGGGCTGGTCCGTGCCTTGTTCGCACATAACTGAGGCGCTATCCGCGCTCAGTATACCTGGGGGCTTGTTTAACAGAAGCTTATTTATGCGGGCTTCATGCCCAACACATGTGTCACACTTCCGCATGTACCTTTTATTCACCATTATATGCATCGATATGACTTAAGTTTTGGTCAAGCTGGCTTGCCTGGCTCCTGCTTACCCCCACGCTCCCGATTGTTCGGCTAGGTGGTAAAGGAGCACCTCTGCGATTATTCTTGCCGGTCAGCCAGATGTGTACCTCGGGGACCGGGTGAAGCTGAAAGCTAAGCGTTCTTAAGGGAATATTCGGTCGGTGAACTAAAGATGATTTCTCACTTGTTTATTTATCTGCCCCAGATGCTTTTACGCTTTTTTCGCAGTCCGGACATGCACTTTAGGGCATGCCTCCCTGAGAAAGGAACCCCTAACGGAACTATTCTCCTGGAAGATGTTTCTTACTAACCATGTAATATAACATAACTAGTTGGGCACTTATGCATTCAAGCACTAATGACCCCTACGCTGGTCTCCATGCATGCCCGGTTCTTACATAACCGAGAGGGTATTCGGACACACTCCGGACTATCGGGTCCCGAGGTCGGCGAAAAAGGTCCGCCATGACAAGCGATCTACAATCCGGCTAGAAGGCATTTTACATGTCATCTTAAATTACATAGTCAATTTGACTGGGCATATTCCTCTTCAATACCATCCAACAGGCTGTCTAGTTTACAGTCATGTTGGGAATATTTGGCGGCCAACTCTACTTGGCCGTACACTAATCTCACAGGGATCTCCTTCCCATCGGCCCCCACAGGTCCGACGTCGGCCATGTGGTTTGGGTTAGCCTTCATGTATCGCGTCTTCACCATGGCCCAGGCCTCCCTGGCGCCTTGACGGCAGGCCGATATCTTCCATAATCGGAAGCGCCCGCCAAGGCTCCTTAAGCCTCGCTGCAAGCTCTCCAAGGCCTTCGGGCATGGAGACAGATGGCCACAAGGCACAGGCGACGCCTTTCATCACTGCCGAACTCGTTAGTGCGATTGTATAAACTTCGGGAAGAAGGTTACCCGTAGAACCGGGCATTTCCTCTACAGGACGGCCTGTGAGCATACCTACAGACATAACTCTGTTAGTCGACTTCCTTGCCGAACCCTTTTTCAAAGTTCGTTCAAGAACTTACTAAACATGCCACGCCGAAGCCGCCGATTCTCCTTCACGGAGTCCGACAGCTGGGCACGAACATCCTTTAGTTCCTCGCCCAGCTGGGTGTTGGCATCTTGGAGGTTATTATTCTCCTGCCTCAACTTCGTAAGCACGCTCTCGCCGGCCTTTAACCGGCGCAAGAGTTGTTGCTTGTCCGGATCTATTCCGGCGCCATCTGCAATGTTATTGTCAGATTTGCACACACGCCGCACTTCAGAACATACTTATCTTTCGAAGCATATATTACCAGAGGGGGTCTCCTTGGCCTCCCATGTCGTGGCTAGTGCGGCCTCAAGTTGGGCTTTGCACTCTTCCAGCTCCTGGGACAGTTGGGTATTCTTTTTACGTAAGATCCTGCATAACAAATGATCCTTAAATCAGTTATTCTAATTGTTTCAAGTCTCGAAGTACTGACATATATAACCATCAAATTTTCTTACCCGTATGTCTTTCACATCTTGCTCCGTGGCTCAGCTAGACCATTTTGAGCGGCACGGAGGTACGCATCTCCCGAATTGAAGGCATCCAATGCCTCTTGGGAGAAACAAGCGTTGCGAAGAACTGTCCTCCGGCGCCTGTGATTCATGGCACTCTCCACCTCGGAATTGGTGGCGGACAGTCTGTCCGCATCCTCTGTCGGAGGAGCGTCCGACACACGCCTTGTGTTCGCCTCTGCTTCTGGACCTAGCTTTGGAGCCTGGCTGGTGGAGGCGCGATGGGCAATCTCTCCGGATATAGTCCGGCGAGCCCTCTTTTTCCTAAAGAAAGGAGAGCACGGGCGTTAGTATGCATCGTAAGAATAATACCTTGGAATAGGGCAGCGCGCCTCACTACTGCGCCGGTGCCTCGACCCGGACTGCGTGTCTCTTTAGCCTACCCGCCCTCGCGGTCCCTTGTTGGCTAGTCGCCGCAGGCTCGGCATTCCGCCTTGAGATCCTCCCCTGCGAAACACCAGTGGCATACGGTGATAAAATATAAGCACGGATGGATCATCTTCGAAGTATTAGGACTTTGGTCTCGACTACTTGTGACGCGGGGAGCAGTCCAGGATAATCGGCTGTAATAGCCACCAAGGCATTGTCGATACTCAGTTGGTAAAATACCCCATCGATCAGCTCCACAGTATGTCCGGATCCTCTTGGGAGGCCGGATCGAGGGACCGGTCCGGATCCTCGAGTTGTGGAGGAGGGCTGTTTATATCCTTTACGGCCCGGCGCAATTCCTGTGTCGAAATCACAAGATAAGGTACTTGACTATGGGAATATGGAACCGATGGGCAAAAAAAGTGTCCGTTTACCCAGCTTGGAGGATTGTACATAGATAATCCGCCCTGAGAATTGACGCGGAGGAATTCCTCCTCTTCTCCCTTCTACAATGCGGACAAGATCTTCATCAGAGCGGCAACCAATTCCGGCCCCTCACGGCCGCAACGGGTGGCATCATCCTCCCTGTTGAAATCCCACATGGGGTGGCCTGTATACTGAAGCGGCTGCACCCCCCGCATAATGCATGTGGCCATGACCTCGATCATGGTCAGTCCGGAATGAGCTAACAGCCTTATCTTGCTCATCAGATAAAGAACGTCCTTGTCATTTCCCTTCTGAGGGCTCCATGGACGCCAGCTCAGGCACTTCTTCAAGGGAGCATTATCAAACTCGGGGAGGCCGATCCGAACAGGATCCGGCAGGGGGACATCTTCTATGTAAAACCACTCTGAAGGCCAGTCTTCGGACGCCTTCTTTGGGGTTTCGGATAGATATCCGGTCCCGGCGATGCGCCATACTTCGGCTCCGCCCACTTGATATATTGACCCCTTCTGAGAACGGGGCACGAAGAAGAACAGCTTCTTCCACAGCGCGGGACATCTTCTATGTAAAACCACTCTGAAGGCCAGTCTTCGGACGCCTTCTTTGGGGTTTCGGATAGATATCCGGTCCCGGCGATGCGCCATACTTCGGCTCCGCCCACTTGATATATTGACCCCTTAGAACGGGGCACGAGGCGAAACAGCTTCTTCCACGGTAGCGAAATGAGCCTCGATGCCCAAAACAGCTCGCAAAGGGCTACGAAGCCCGCAATATGCAATATGGAGGCAGGCGTAAGGTTGTGCAACTGGAGGCCGTAGAACTCCAGGAGCCCCCGGAGAAACGGATGAATTGGAAATTCGAGCCCTCTTATCAAATAAGGGAGACCCGCTCTCCTTTGGAGGGATTGGGGATGCTCTCCGCTTGCTCTCCACCATTATAGGTGGCAAGCCCGGCTCGAACCGGGACCATGTAGGTTGGAGGGAGAAACCCCTTGGCTTGGAGCGTCACTAGCTCGCTGTGCGGGACAGAGCATCTCTCCCAATCTCCAGTGTGAGGGCTGGGAGGCGAGAGGAGGAACTGCGTCGACCGCCATGATGGAATGGATCTCTGTCGGATGCGCTCCGATGAATGCTCGCGAAGGGAAGATGGTGTGATTTGGATCTAGATCCTTGTCTCTTTAAAAGGCAGCTCATTTACACAGCTAGGGGGGTAAATGTAAAAACACCCTGGCTTTTTGCATTCGTCTGACACGTGGAAGATGGCCATTATTGGGCGTGGAAGCCAAGTAGAGCAATATTATTGAGAAGCCGGACACTATTCAACAGGTACACGGAATTTGGAGAAGAACCCGTCTTGCAATGCCGAAGAGAATCTGCGTGCCGGACTCATCGTCATTGAGGCCTGGTTCGGGGGCTACTGAGGGAGTCCTGGATTAGGGGGTGTCCGGATAGCCGGACTATAACCTTCGGCCGGACTCCTGGACCCTGAAGATACAAGATTGAAGACTTTGTCTCGTGTCCGGATGGGACTTTCCTTGGCGTGGAAGGCAAGCTTGGCGATACGGATATGTAGATCTCCTCCAATTGTAACCGACTCTGTGTAACCCTAGGCCTCTCTAGGGTCTATATAAACCGGAGGGTTTTAGTCCGTAGGACGAACAACAATCATACCATAGGCTAGCTTCTAGGGTTTAGCCTCTCTGATCTCGTGGTAGATCTACTCTTGTACTACCCATATCATCAATATTAATCAAGCAGGAGTAGGGTTTTACCTCCATCGAGAGGGCCCGAACCTGGGTAAAAACATGGTGTCCCTTGTCTCCTGTTACCATCCGCCTAGACGCACAGTTCGGGACCCCCTACCCGAGATCCGCCGGTTTTGACACCGACAGTAACCATCAACGGCGACCGGCCTCCCGTCTCGCCGGACGACCTTGTCAAAGCTCTTGGCATTGCGCACGGCATCCAAATAAGTGACTTGCTCGTCGCAGTCTGTCTGCCACCGGCTAATTTCTTCGCCAAACTTTCGACTGCAGTCGTGTGATCGGACCTTCCCGGCATTTGTTCTCCGATGACGCGCTGGGGAGCTTTGATCGGTAGCACCTAGGATGGGGCTCGGTGCCCTCTGAGCTTGAGTTTTTAACAAAGCTTACCTTCCACGGCATTACTCGACGTGCTTGGAACAGCGAGTCCATGAATTAGCTTATCAACGACCTTGGAGGTGAGCTCGTAAGTATGTTTGTTCCTCTAGACAGCTGGGTTCTGACAGTTATGGCATGGATGAAGAAGCCATCCACCATACTGAAGGTGATTGGTGTTGAGATACCGGTGTAGGAACTGGGGTCTTACTATTCGTCACCACCAAGGCCGCCGCGGACCATGTTAGGGATGTACCTGTATCGAGTGTTCGTGCATGTCAAAGAAGTGGTCAATCCATCAATCGAAGTCCTGTCACCGCCGCTGGTGTCAGGACAATCGACAACGTCCATTACAGGAGTCAATGTCACACTTTCCCCGTGTTGCTCAGAATGATGGATGGCACAGGGCCTACTCCATCACGCGACGGAGGCCACTGCTGCTTTGGGAGAAGAGGCAGGGCTGGCTGCCTGGATGTGCTCTAATTTGAGGTAACAACTGAATCTTGTCAGATACTAATTAAATCGGAGCTATGTGTGTGAAGCACTGATTATCCAGTACATTTGATTGTGACCTGTTCTATTTTTTTACCTGAACTTTTTTTAGAAAGGGTTGTACGTCAACTTAATATTCTAGCAGAACTTATATAATGTGTTGTCTGTCTGTTTCCTTTGCATAGCGTTCAAGATATTTCCCTGTCATTGATAAAGATGATGAACCATTATGTACGAGTTTGTCGGTTTCAACATAGCCCTACCCGTACCGATCCACTGCTTCCACCCTTATTGTGTCGCCTGCATGAAATTTTTGTATGCATGTTCAGTGTGCTATGATGTTCTATATGATTGTGTCAACTATATAAGTTTTTGCTGAGCATCATCAATGCATATGGCTGAAAGATGTATTTACGAGCATCGACCGATGGATCTCTCTCACACACACACTCACACACACACAAGTGGGACCCGTTGAATTATCTCTTTGCTCGTGACAGCTTTTAATTAGGTTCCACTGTACTCTAACTTTTTTCTTAAGTTATTAATTGAGCTCAGTGACTTCAAAGAGTTGTACAGAAGCCTTGTTTGGGCATTTCCCGCGTCGTTGAATGTGGGCTGAGTAGCCATGTAAGCTTGTACTGTACTATACATGCCTTTTTTTAAACATCAGCAATGCAACTGGGCCGACAGTTGTACACAATATCTGGGTCAACTTGTTATTCTCCGTCCCGCCGGGCTGCAAACCTTTCCTAGGAGGGATGCATTAGGCTTAACAAGAAAATGGGCTTTACAAAATAATAAATGGGATGTAATTATAAAAACTGGGCAGTAACTATAAAAAATGCACCAAACACGTAATTAGTTTAAAAATATATATTATTTTTGGAATTTGAAAATTTTAATTTCATTACATGTTGCTTGCGCAATATTTCGTTGGATTTTTACGTCATACAAATTTATTTTGAAATTATATTTAATCTGACTAGAAATTTCAGGATAAAAATATTTCGGATCCCATCAAAATGTGGGAAATTTTATTGAATTATGTTTTGAGCAGTTGGTTGAAATTATTAATCGTTGTCCTAGCTAGAAAATTGGTTGTACTTTTAACAAACTGTAAATGGACTGTAGTAAATTCCATTAGAATTCAAAAATGGGTTGTACATTCTTACAAATCGCAAATGGGCTATATGTTCTCTCCCACACACTTGTGGGACTACTAATTTGATGCGTCCCCTAAAAAACAAAAACTAAGGTTATGCGTATGCAAGGCTTTGTCAACTTATAGTCAACACACGGTTCTAGCAGTGGTTGTCGTTGGATGTCCATCCAACGGATGTCGTGCTTCTTCTTCAATCTCGGATATTCTTGCTTCAGCCACCCAAAAAATGATTCCTCCCCCTGACATCTGAGGTGCACCGTTTCGGAGGCTGACCTATGGGCCTACTAAGTTGACGCGTACCAAGGGCTTTGTCAAGTTAGTCAATATAAACGATTCTAGCTGCAGTGACCGTACGATGTCCATCCAACAGCCATCGTGCTCTTCAACCTTTGGTCTTCTTGCTCCAGTCGCCCAAACCAGCATCGGTTGTGTCGCGTGCTCCTGCCTCCCATGGCCGGCTATGATGCCGTGGAGGCCTCACCGGCCCAAACTACTCCCACGGCTGGCCAGGCCATCCCTCTACTCACCCATACCCCCTGTTATTCTGCCGCGCCAGCAGCCTCATACCGCAGCCGAACCAGTGAACCCTCGTACTCCTCTCCGCGTGGGCTTCCACTGTGCGTCTTCCCCAGCTCCGCGTCGTCCCCTTCCTAGGCCTCGCCGTCGTCCACCGCCCTGGTACTCTCGGCGCGGTGTGGTCAACGTGGTCAAGGAACGACTTCCATCAGAAGAGTACTATGTGTGGAGAGACTGACAGCTGGGTCCACGGCCGCAACAAGGAAGTGCCTCCTTATTACGCGTAAAATAATGATTTCTCCACCTGATAGCAGGGACCCATCGGACGGGTCACCGTATTTCGCAAAAAAACGTTTCCTCCCTGACTGCTCAGACCCACCAGCTACATCTTCGCACCCAAGGAAGTGGGTCCATATTACTGGCAAAAAAATTGATTCGCCCCCTGACTGCTGGGACCCACCAGCTACATCTTTACACGGAAGGAAGTGCCTGACAGTCGGGACCCACCTCGTCGAAGCGTACGTAGGTTGTCATTCTTGTCGCGAACATGTACGTACATACTGGTCGATCGGTCTGTCTGCAGGCTGCAGTGATGAACTGTGGCCGTGTAAGGAAGGGCACGTGTAGTACTATAAGCGCACGTGTTGTAGTAGAGGCGTGCACGTAGCATGTCATGCAGTCCTGTTAATATCGTGTACACGTACGTACAACCAGGGTGCAACAAAGTAAATACGGCCACGTACATACATACGGGCGGGGTCTCGAACGCCTACTCCCGCATATGTATGGCCAAGGCTCGTGTACATGGCTGGGTCGGAATAGAGAAACTGCGTCGTCATGTTCATCGGGAGCCAACCGGCTTCGACGAAATAGCCGATCGAAACGAGGCTTGGCGTACCGCAGAATGAAGGAAACAGCCTTGTGTTCGACCGACCATGGTCGAAATGGGATCATGTTCATCGGGAGGGGTCTGGCGTACCGCAAAACAGAGGAAAAAGACTTCTCTTGGACCTCCTACGGTCAAAATGTGGTCCTGTTGATCAGGAGGGGTCTGGCGTACCGCAAAACAGAGGAAACAGACTTGTGTTGGAGCGCTACGATCGAAACGGGGGTCCTGTTCATCGAGAGGGGTGTGGCGTACCGCAAAACGGGACTCCACGAGATACTATTCATCTCCACAGTCGACTGCCTCCACAGGCTACTATTCATCCACCGTCGACCTCCACCAGCCTCCACCTGCGACTGTTCATCCACGAGCTCCTGTTCATCCAGCCTCCACCGCTCCTCCACCGGCTACAGTTCAACCAGCCCTCTCCACGGGGTCCTGTTCAACCACCCCTCCATGGGCTACTGTTCATCCAGCCCTCCACCGGCTACTGTTCAACCAGCCCTCCATTGGGTCGTCCTGTTCATCCAGCCCTCCACGAGGGTTCTGTTCATCCACCCCAAATCGGCTCAATCAACTGGGATCCTGTTCATCCAGCGGCAACGGCCTCTACTAGCATGGGGTCCGTTTCATCCACCCCCACCCACCGGGAACTGTTCATCCACCCCCCCCCCCCAACAATAATGCTCACTATTCATCAAGGGAAGGAGGCTGCAGGGTTCGATCGGCTTCAGTTAGCAGCAGTAGCGAAGGAATCACTCGGGTTCAGTTAACAGGAAGGGATCGATCGCTCGGGTTCAGTAACGTAGCGAGTGCAATCGCTCGGGTTTAGTTAGAGCCCAATGCCTCGCTCGGGTTCAGTTAGAGCGCAACACCTCGCACACACGCGCTTACGTGTATGAGAGAAACGCGCAAACCTCTGTGCATCGCTCGGCCCCGACCACCCACCGTAACTGGGAACTCCCCGATATTTTCCACGCCCTCGCTTCTACCACGGTTTTTTCCGTCATGGACGGCCCAAAGAATGTCATACAGCTGCATCTCTGGCCCGCCCAGGACGAAAATCCCATTTTCTGTCATGATTTTTTGTCATAGAATTAGGAGCCCACCACATCTATGATGATACCTGGTTTTGTCACCATTATTTTTATAGAAGTGTCATAAGCATGACAGGAAATAATTTCGTTCGTCCCAAAATGTCACGGATGTGTCTTTTTTGTAGTGATTTCTTGTCTCGGGAGGACATATACTTCTGTGGGGCAGCCATCGCAGGGGACAAACAGAAGTTGGAGCCATAACCTTGATTTGAAAAGTATCGTTGACATACAAACCAAAATAAGAATTCATGTTGAAGATTTTGATAAACCGACACCATCCCTATTCGACATAGCAAATTTTTTGCTCGGAGCAAATCTTCAGAAGGGTGACGAGACGCTAGCATTTAGGTCGTGTGGATGGGAGAATTATCCCTTGACGCATGAGCGGATAAAATATGCTGCCCTCGATGTACGTGTGAGTTTTGAGATAGCTGCAAGGTCCAGAGAGCTTGTTGTGAAGCCGTCTCGCACAGAAAATGAGAACAAGAAGAAGAAGAAGAAAAAGAAGAAGCTGCACCAGCAGCAGGGCATTATGGATGGATGAACTATTTCCTATCTTGTAAAAAAAATTATTCCCTCTCTGTGTATATTGGTATAGATGGACTATTTCGATGGTATGCATGTCTTTGGAACAAGTAGTAGCATGGGTCCGCTTGACTATAAGGAACTATTTATCGGCCTAGCTTTCTCTACTACTCCTTCCAGTGATCGGTATGCAATGCATGTGTCCGTAGACATGACAACTTGTCCATGGAAGTTCAACTACAGCGACCATCATGTTTCATCCACTGCCACTCCCTATTCCCATGACGCCGCTCCAACCCACGACACCACGTCCCCCGACGTGCGCCTCACCCCTCTCGGCCGCAACGCCCCTCTACTTTCTGTGGATGACATGTGGGCCACCTGAAATGCGGCGAGCATCAAGTTTCTACAACAGCCACGCGCGATTCCCACGACGCTGCTCGAACCCATGACACCACACGTCCCCTGACCTACGGCTCACCCCTCTTGGCCCCACTATCCCTCTGCCTTCGGGAGCATTACATGTGGGCCAGCCACCTATCGGGTCCACATGTTATTGACTCAAAGGCAAGTGTAGTAAGGCGCTGAAGCTCAGTCCTGAGGGCCCCGAGAGGGAAATGTAACTCCTGCGCCTGGCCTTGTGGTGCTACTGCTGCACGAAGTCGTGCCAAACTCGAGATTTGTTTCTTACTATACATGCACGCAACAACTTCATGGACATTGTAATCTCAGCATGTGATGGGGAGCTCTAAATTTGAATCTGAAACTTATAAAACGAAAGATTCAAAACAAATAAACTGGAAGAGAGTGAGTATACCGTAGGATGTTGTGCCATAAGAAACAAGTCCCTTGGTTTGTCACCGCGAAAATGCGGTTAGAAAGGAGCACAACATCTTCGTACTCGTACGGCAACAAATCGGCCGCAGACAACATGGTCCACCTTTCACCGCCATGTGCAAGGTTCATGAAAGCAATAACGATGTCGAACACCGCGATGAGAGTGTAATTTTGGTTGGCGGACGACCTTATCAGGGCTTCAATCATTGCTATCTTCTTCAATATCACTGTGGTTCCATGATACCAATTCAGGTGGTGCCCGTTGCATGGTTGATCCCAATGTTGGACAAAGGTTCTACGGGAACTGTGTCACCGTTGAAATGTTGTGCAAATTGATGTTGGCACCCTCCCGTACATATGCAAGCCAATCTCCACTCGCACCGAGCCTAACCTGTGCAAAAGTGGGAAGGGGGAGAATTAGGAAATTGTCACGGAAGTAGTCTTTAGAATGCATTAACTACGTGACCAAACTCATCTTACCTGCTCATCGGACAAAATCCGAGTGCCCCTCAACGTCGGCATCTCAAGGGGCGTCAACTTGCAAATACGGCCATGCCATGCTGGAGAGACCCCCAAGGAAACATCCTCGTGCGTGGCACGGAACATCAAGATGCATTTCTGTGAGTAGTTTATCTTGTGAGAGAAAAGGATGAACGAGGGAAGGCCTTATTTGCAAATGTGGAGAGGGGTGTAGGTATCTTTTTGCAAAATTGTCATAGTTTCCTTCCTATCTGTCAGATATAAATCAGACGGCCTATACTGCAGGATGGCAGGCACACCATCATCAACAACTCTCTTTTTTATAATAGTAGAGTAGAGATAGAGATAGAGACTACTACTACCAATGTGCTGGCCCGTGCGTTGCAATGGATCCAAAGTAGTAGAAATAATACTTGTGCATGGGCTTGAAATATAAACACTCTAGTTTTGATATACATATATCAGTAAAAATAAATCATTCTTCACTCAAAATATATTCCTCGAGCTGTTTTGATGAGGTGAGGGACGGGTGTGGCTGTTTTGAAGATAACAGGTCTAAAAAGATTGGAGCTGTTTTTTTATATTTTGTAGCGTGGCACGACATCCGGTGCACCTAAGCGTCTGAATTTTTTTGAGTTTGGGTCAGTGCCACACCCTGCAGCAAGATGCCCGTGTGGGCTTCTTCTATAACTAGCAAGATGCCCGTGCATTGCAGGGAACATCAAGATGCACTTCTTTACAATACACCTGTTGTGATTGACCCTTGCAGGAGTAATCCCATGTGTAAAAACTAATGCTATCTCGAGAATTTTATCAGAAAAATGGTATCTTACGAACAAGTTTTCTCTACTATTGCTCCTTGTAGTGAGCGGTATGCAATGCATGTGTCAGCAGACATGACAGCCTGTCCATGGAAGTTGAACCCCGGCGACCATCACGTTTCTTGTTTCTACCACGGCCACACCCACACGCAATTCCCACGACGCCACTCCAACCCATGGCACGACGTCCCACGACATGCGCCTCATCCCTCTCGGCCCGACCTCTGCTCTGCCTTTGTGTGCATGACATGCGGGACAGCTAAACTGCGGCGACCATCTTTCTACCATAGCCACACCCGATTGGACGCGGTTTGCCTGCTCCGCTCCTGTGCTCCGATCCGTACTCCCGCGCCATTGAATTTTCATCTAGTGGTTGTGACACATTTCATTCCGGGCATCAATTCTCAGCTGGAGTACTTATGTACTACAGGTAGTACCCGCCGGTGTGGCCATCTACGCCTCCTAACGCCCCGACGCCCAACTGTGGCACCCTCGCCACGGCCACGCCACCACCGGCCGGTTCATCTCGAACGAGTGAGTCGCGAACCACGTCACCTCCATGACAATGACATGTGGGCCAACCGCATTTAAGGTCCTCATGTCATGGACTCATAGGCTGGTGCACTAAGCCACTGAAGCTCGGTCCTGTGGGCCCCGAGAGGGAAATGTAGCTCCTGCGGCAGGCCTTGTGATGCTCCCGCAGTACGAGCTCGTGCCAAACCCGGAATTTGTTTCTTACTACTACCAATGTTCCGGCATGTGCGTTGCAATGGATCCGAAGTATATCTATTTATTTTTCTCTAACCTTTCGTAGCCATGCAACCAAGCCACATTAGCTTCATGGGTGCCCCCCACATCATATTATTCATACTACGTTGACTGAAAACAGATAAATCACCCAAAACAAGATCTTCCCGTTTTTTCTTCCTACGATGTTATGCCGTGCGCGTACCTAGTTGTATAGTGGTAGTACTAATTGTAGTACAAACTTCGTACTACTACTAGTAGTAGTAGTACGGAATGCTCCTACTCTATCAATGAGCCCCATCTGACACCAAATTTCTTGGCTTCCGTGCTACAGCTAGATCTTCCCCTCGTTTATGTTTTCCATCTCGGAGGGCGGGGTGTGGTTTGCCAATAGTCGGTTTGCTCAACGACGGTCCCACATGAAAGTGAAAATGCTAGGCAACACGCTTTTCCTAACTATGTGGCATGCCGGACGAGTCGTGGAGTACTCCCGATTCCTGGGCGTGTGGGGGTGCGACGCGAACGCGGCAGGCCTTTTCCTTTTACTAGCAATGTGCTCATGCGTTGCGATGGATCAAAAGTTGTAACATCCCAAAATTCTAAATTTTGGAATGTTATATTAAATAAATAATTCTGATTGTTTGTTTGATTGTTGAGTGATTGATTGTGTGAAATTCAGTGGAATTTGAAACTTTTTGAAAGTTTAATGAGAGGGAATGAAATGACTTTCCCAGGCCTTTTTTTTTTACTTCTGATCTCGGAGAATTCAAATTCAATTCAAACACAAAACCCTAGAGAGAAGATGATATGACTTCTTCTACTTAAATAAATGAAAAGGCTTTTGAAAAGATTTGAATTCCATTTGGAAATATTTCAAATTCAGAAACTTTATGCAACTCAATGATTTTCATGAGAGAAGATAAAATGACTTCTTCAAATTATATGATATATGAGTTGGAAGTTTAAAAGAATCAAATTGAAAGGCCGGTTGAAATTATTTTGAAACCCACTTTCAAATTGGAGTTATTTGGTTATATTGAAATTATTTTTCTCCAAAACTAAAATATACGAAAATAGGGTAAAATGATTCCCTACAGTAGAAAAGTGGAGAAAAATGATTTTTAAATCATTTTGGTATTTTAAAATAATTTATATTGAAATTTAAATGCAACAGTGGCACCTTTTGAATTTTGGGATTTGCTGTGAATTTTATTTGAACTTGAAAAATTGTTCATACTGTAACAAATGTTTTTCTGAAAATTTTGATATATAATATGCATATATATTTATTTTATTTATTGCCCTCTATTTCAGTTTTCCTTCTCTATTTTATAAAAAAACAAAAAAAAACTGGCCAAAGCCCAGCCGCACTAGGCCCAGCCCCCTCCACGACCCAACATGTCGTCTTCCTCCTACAATCGTTCTGCACCTACAGGAGCAGAACGCACGCACGCACCCCACCCCGCGCCCCACACCCTTCCCTCCTTCCCCTTCCCCAAGAATCCTCTGAATGGATCCACCTCCTTCCCCTACACCTCCTTCTCTAAGTAAAAGGCCATTAATGCCCCGGATTTCCTCGCCGGAAATCCGAACTTACCGTTTTTTTGCTCGCCATGGCTGCACGCATCTGGACACCCCCTCGCCCTATAAATACCTCCCTCGTGTTGCCCTCCTTCCCCTGCCCAAAGCCCTCTCCCATGGGAGCTTATCCCTTCCCTATCCAGCACAATTACTCATCGGAGTTCATAAACTCCGGCTGACTTCTCCTCCATCGCCCGAGGCTCGGTTGGTACTTACTCGGCCTCCCTGAGTTTGCTGAGATCTCTTCTGCACCGTCCGTGCTCTCCTTCCTCTAGGAGCCCCCATAACCTCGGATCCGATCTTCTTCCCCAACTCCGGCGACTACTCGGTGAGATCAAAGAAATCCCGTAATTCTTCTTTTCAGAAAAGTAGCGATCTTAGAAAATTTATATCTATTAGTATACATATCCAAATTGAGTGATTCCAATTATGTTAGATCACAAATTTTGTAAAGTTTCTGAATAGGTAAATATTTTTAGGTTTGACTATTTAAATTTGAACTTGATCAAATTATCTTAAATCCTTGTATTTGATTTAACTTGAGTTTAGAAATAGATTTTTGATTGATTCTGTTGCTACTGCTTTGTTATTGTTTTGTTTATCCAGTAGAATATAGTTATTTATTTTTAGTTTATTTTGAATTAGGTTTTTAGCAAAACAGTACTGTTTTAGTTATAGTTTTGTTTTAGTCTTTTCTTTATAGTTTTAATTGTTTTTAAATTTTTTACTTTTGTCACTCTTGAAAAATTTAGTTTTGTTTCTGTTAGTCAACAAAAGAAAATTTGTTTTTATTTAAAAAAAATTATTTTACTTAGTTTTGTACGAAAACTTGTTTAGGTCATAGTTAGTGTTTCATAAAAGCTTTTATTTGTTTCTTTTTGCAAATAAAATTTTATGGAAATATAGCTTCTGTTAACTTAGTTGTTTTACTTTGTATTTTCTGTTAGTTTATTAGTTTAGTATTTTCTTGGTTAAGTTTTACTTAGGACAAAACTATTTTGTGTTATGTCTTAAAGTTTTCTTTAGTAGTTTTGTTGTGTAGTTTTCCTTTGTTTTAATTGGGTGTCCCTTGATTTGCATTTTTATTTGTTGGTTTTATTATGAGTGTTAGAATTGTTTGCTAGGATGTTTGCTTATATGAATGCTATGTTTGACTATATAGATTTTCAACGGAGTGACGAATAGTTCTACCAAGTCATTATTCGAGAGTGTTGTTATCTTCATCAACTTACCGAGCAAGTTCACTTTGACCATGCTTTCATACCTATGTTTTATTGCATTTAGTGGCATCTTTGCAACCACCCTCCGATAGTGATATTGAATTCTTGTAGTTGATTAGTATGCATGAGGTAGGAACCCATCACCCTGTTACCAAGCCCGGACGTTATTTATTTTAATGCTACGCTATAGTAAGCGGGGTTTGGTATGAGTGCACGAGTGGTGTGAACAAGGAGGACTCTACGTCAATGATGACAACTCCATGATGACATCTGCAAGGACTGCATCTTCAAGGCCTCAAGACTTCAAGACTCGAGACAAGAATTCAATACACACTCTTTGGGTGAAGGGCGGTTGATGGGCACCCTGGAGAAACCGGTGGATGGCGGGATGCATGGAGAAGCGCCATGACATCTTGCGGAAAGCTTCACCCAGACTCAAAGAGACGGAAGAATACTTCATGCCGGAAGCTTACACATGCAACCGCAAGTCACTATGGGCTCTGGCTTGGTTGACCTTAGTTGTGACTCTGGCTGGGACGATGCTAGCGAGATGTAGAACTACGGTAGGATTGGATGAGCACCGGACAGTGGTCAGGGGAACTCTTCGGAGATCATGTTTCGGTCGTCTTGTTCTCAAACACCCTGAAGTGCGAGAACGTAAAAGAGGATCGAATCTTGCGGGTAAAGTGTACAAACCTCTGCAGAGGGTTAAAACCTAATCGATTAGCTGTGTCCCCGGTTACGGACAATTTGAGCATCTGGACTTGGATCTATCTCGGAACTCTCAACACCGGACTGATAACTTAATTGTGGGCAACTTATGATGATTTGGTCTATGAGACATCGGTTGGCGGAACCATGTCATGATAGAAAACTCTATAAATGCAGACCTCATTTATTCCTTTGATGTAGGGAAAATAAAACCAGCTTTTACATAAACAAAACTCGAATCTGAGCCACAAAGCCATCTTGCATATAGTATAGTTTATCATCTGTTTTCTCTTATTGTGATCTTGCGGTACATTCAATGTCTTGACCTACACGGCTGTAACGTATCATGTTGCGTATATTTCCTCGACGAGTAAGAGTTACGATCTGAGGTTACGGTCTACACTCAACTGCCGATGGCGTTGATGGGACTCCACACCGTTGTTGTTTCATTGAGACATATGAGGTATATATCGGTATTACGTTATTTATACATGTGATTGCACTTTGATATATACATTGATGTCTTTGTGTGTGCCGACATCTTGATCCGGTGTGGCACAAATACACGAAGACTTGACCGTCTGAGGTCGGGTCGCTCTGAGATATGGTATCGAGCACATATTGTTGACTGGGGCGTGACCCTAGAAATCGGAAAGCCCTTGGACAGGACATCTCTAAAACTTGGTTTTCAAAAATACCCGTACTTCTCACCTTTTCTGATTTTGTCAAATAGTCCCTCTTACCTCAAATAGTTAGAATATACCCCTTTTCCCTTTTGACCACACGAAGAATCAATCAAGCCGCTCCAAGAAGGACAAGATATCGGATAACTGATGGCCTCTTCAGAGTAAAGAGGATTTCACCATGCATTAGAAGAATTGAAGCTACAACAGTTGAAGACTCTGAAGACTTGAAGAATCTGAAGAATTATTTGACCTTTAGAAGACCAAACCCCTGTTACACACTTACGTTAGATGCGGCGATTTGTGAGCTGTCATTTGTTTGATGTTTTCCGACAGCCCCAAAATAAAACTCGTTTCTTCAAAACTATTGTTTGTATTGTGTGTATCTCTCTCCAGCTCTCTCTTATCTCACCCTAAAACCCTTGGAGCCAATAGATGATGAATGAAGAAGTACTGGTATTCTCTGGACCGATGACTCAGTTGGAGGCAGAGCTATGGATTCAAAACATGGAGGATCAATTTAGAAAAAAATTGATTCCAAGGAAGATGAGGTTCAATACGCTCTTCAGTGCTTTACATAAAGTGCTGCAATCTGGTGGAAAATGCATCAAGCCATACAAGGACGTAATGGAGCAAGAACTTGGGAGGAATTCAAAAAGACCCTGTTGAGATCACGCCTTATTCGGAAGCACTATGATAACCCGAAGAAGAAACCTTGTGCCTGCAAGATTTGCGGAGAAATAGGACACACCAATGAAGAACACAAGGATGGATGCCCTTATTGTGAGGAAAATCACCCCGAGGAAGAATGCCCGACCGGGCAGGTTACTTGTTTCGTGTGAAGGAACCACGCACTACCCTACTCAATGTCACTTTTACCCCAAGGTACAAGAAATTACCAAGCAACAGAAAGAAACCTTCAGGGGAAATTTAGAAGAATCCATGATGGAGGAAGTCATTGAAGACCCCGATGGAGAAGGCCTAATCATATTCTACTCGAACGCTTGTTATTCATGTGGAGAAGAAGGGCATTATTCCCAGTATTGCACCAAGGAAAGAGAAGAATATCTCGGAGACTTCCCGACAGCATAAGTGAAGTTTGACTCTCGGGAAATAGAATCCCTGATCATTACGGAGAAATCCAGGAAGAGGAAACGAAGGCATCCCCGGAACAACCCAATTTCTGTAAAGAAGGACCTGAGTAATATCACTTGTTACAGGTGCAAGGATTTAGATCATTACGCTGGTAAATGTCCAGACAAGAAGCCAAGAACCCAAAGAGTAGACACCATCTCCAAGAAGTCCAAAGACTTATCGAAAGTTATTTGTTTTCATTCCAAGGAAGCAGGACATTATGCTACTAAATGTCCCGACAAGATGAAGGCTGGAGCTAAGTAGTTGAGATTTTGATATGGATAATAAGAGTGGTAGAAAGCAGTTTTATTTTCATAAGTTCGATGAGTTGAGTTATGTAATGAGTGCTCGAGATTGTAATGAATTCGTGAACTCAATAAAGTTAATGTGTCATGATTTCATCGTGGATTGTTTTTTGAGTTGTTACTCTGTGAACAAAGATTTTGACCATTTTCGAGGATATGAGAAATATGGTCTATGGATGGATTTGTGAATTTCATTTTAAGGGTGGTAGTACCACAGTGAAGAAGACTAGACTAATGGATAAGAAAATATATATTCCACGATTTTGTAGTTAGAAGGAAAAAAAAAAGTTGGAGTTTTGCTTTTGATATGATGGTATGAAGAAAGCAGTACTACTGGATTTAAATGAGGTGTAATATGGAACAAGAGAGTTACTCCAAGGATGAGTTAAAGCTGCACTAGTGTTGAAGTGGGCCATAACCCACAGGCCCGAGGATTTGAAAAGGAATGTATGTAACCTTGATGAAGGAAGAAATTTGGAAGAATCGGTGATTCAATCAAGATACGTTTACGTAGGAGGTTACGCAAAAACACGAGACTGGTGAAGTAACGATAGATGTTTTGTTCAACTTGCGAATCAATGGAATTATCCGAACTAAGTTCGTTGAGAAGAGAAATTCTGCAACACTTGCGAGAATGCCCGAGTGTTAGAAATGCGATATTCGCTAAAACTTATACTAGGTAATGATTTGGGTGCGGAATGGATTGATCACCATACCGACTTACTCTTGTCATTCGCTCTTGCTATTTGGAATGGTAAATCTGAGTGACTTACCCATAGTAGAGAGACGACGATGTCAAAGCCTTGTTTAAACCCTAGAATGGTAGGACGGTTGATCCATGTACATGCAACCGTTGCCAATCGTAGGATATAAGGTGAGATTTAGCCGAGACCCATTTCCTGTAGAAGAAACCATACATGGTTGACCACCACGAGATTTTCAGTAGTTGTTTAGTATTGGCGCCAGATCCGGCTAACCGAGAAGACCCTGTCTCGGAAGAACCTTAATTACCATGAAGGACTCATGATTTTGATAAAGAGGTTATGCCCTTACCGGGAGAGCACCAGGGAAAGAGTTACCCTGGAGAATATGAGAAGACTGGCATTGTCAACCCAAAGGAATGGAGTACATGAGTTTTGTCGGAACAATAACCATGATTCTAAGTGTGGTAGCACACTAGACCATACAGATCAATGGATTTGCTAGAAGACCCCCAAACCCTAACCCTTTTCTTGCTAGCCTCTTCGAATCTCGAGGACGAGATTCATTTTAAGTGTGGTAGATTTGTAACATCCCAAAATTCTAAATTTTGGAATGTTATATTAAATAAATAATTCTGATTGTTTGTTTGATTGTTGAGTGATTGATTGTGTGAAATTCAGTGGAATTTGAAACTTTTGAAAGTTTAATGAGAGGGAATGAAATGACTTTCCCAGGCCTTTTTTGACTTGATCTACGAGAATTCAAATTCAATTCAAACACAAAACCCTAGAGAGAAGATGATATGACTTCTTCCATTTAAATAAATGAAAAGGGTTTTGAAAAGATTTGAATTCCATTTGGAAATATTTCAAATTCAGAAACTTTATGCAACTCAATGATTTTCATGAGAGAAGATAAAATGACTTCTTCAAATTATATGAAATATGAGTTGGAAGTTTAAAAGAATCAAATTGAAAGGCCGGTTGGAAAAAAAAAGTTGGAGTTTTGCTTTTGATATGATGGTATGAAGAAACAGAGTACTACTGGATTTAAATGAGGTGTAATATGGAACAAGAGAGTTACTCCAAGGATGAGTTAAAGCTGCACTAGTGTTGAAGTGGGCCATAACCCACAGGCCCAGGATTTGAAAAGGAACAGATGTAACCTTGATGAAGGAAGAAATTTGGAAGAATCAGTGATTCAATCAGCATACGTTTCGTAGGAGGTTACGCAAAAACCTGAGACTGGTGAAGTAACGATAGATGTTTTGTTCAACTTGCAGAATCAATGGAATTATCCGAACTAAGTTCGTTGAGAAGAGAAATTCTGCAACACTTGCGAGAATGCCCGAGTGTTAGAAATGCGATATTCGCTAAACCTTATCTGAGGTAATGATTTGGAGTGCGGAATGGATTGATCACCATACCGACTTACTCTTTTCATTCGCTCTTGCTATTTGGAATGGTAAATCTGAGTGACTTACCCATAGTAGAGAGACGACGATGTCAAAGCCTTGTTTAAACCCTAGAATGGTAGGACGGTTGATCCATGTACAGGCAACCGTTGCCAATCGTAGGATATACGGTGAGATTTAGCCGAGACCCATTTCCTGTAGAAGAAACCATACATGGTTGACCACCACGAGATTTTCAATAGTTGTTTAGTATTGGCGCCAGATCCGTCAACTGAGAAGACCCTGTCTCGGAAGAACCTTAATTACCATGAAGGACTCATGATTTTGATAAAAGAGGTTATGCCCTTACCGGGAGAGCACCAGGGAAAGAGTTACCCTGGAGAATATGAGAAGACTGGCATTGTCAACCCAAAGGAATGGAGTACATGAGTTTTGTCGGAACAATAACCATGATTCTAAGTGTGGTAGCACACTAGACCATACAGATCAATGGATTTGCTAGAAGACCCCAAACCCTAACCCTTTTCTTGCTAGCCTCTTGAATCTAGGGGCGAGATGCATTTTAAGTGTGGTAGATTTGTAACATCCCAAAATTCTAAATTTTGGAATGTTATATTAAATAAATAATTCTGATTGTTTGTTTGATTGTTGAGTGATTGATTGTGTGAAATTCAGTGGAATTTGAAACTTTTTGAAAGTTTAATGAGAGGGAATGAAATGACTTTCCCAGGCCTTTTTTTGACTTGATCTACGAGAATTCAAATTCAATTCAAACACAAAACCCTAGAGAGAAGATGATATGACTTCTTCCATTTAAATAAATGAAAAGGGTTTTGAAAAGATTTGAATTCCATTTGGAAATATTTCAAATTCAGAAACTTTATGCAACTCAATGATTTTCATGAGAGAAGATAAAATGACTTCTTCAAATTATATGAAATATGAGTTGGAAGTTTAAAAGAATCAAATTGAAAGGCCGGTTGGAAAAAAAAAGTTGGAGTTTTGCTTTTGATATGATGGTATGAAGAAAGCAGTACTCTTTGGATTTAAAGGAGGTGTAATATGGAACAAGAGAGTTACTCCAAGGATGAGTTAAAGCTGCACTAGTGTTGAAGTGGGCCATAACCCACGGGCCCAGGATTTGAAAAGGAATGATGTAACCTTCATGAAGGAAGAAATTTGGAAGAATCGGTGATTCAATCAGCATACGTTTCGTAGGAGGTTACGCAAAAACCTGAGAGTGGTGAAGTAACGATAGATGTTTTGTTCAACTTGCAGAATCAATGAAATTATCCGAACTAAGTTCATTGAGAAGAGAAATTTTGCAACACTTGCGAGAATGCCCGAGTGTTAGAAATGCGATATTCGCTAAACCTTATACAGGGTAATGATTTGGGTGCGGAATGGATTGATCACCATACCGACTTACTCTTGTCATTCGCTCTTGCTATTTGGAATGGTAAATCTGAGTGACTTACCCATAGTAGAGAGATGACAATGTCAAAGCCTTGTTTAAACCCTAGAATGGTAGGACGGTTGATCCATGTACAGGCAACCGTTGCCAATCGTAGGATATACGGTGAGATTTAGCCGAGACCCATTTCCTGTAGAAGAAACCATACATGGTTGACCACCACGAGATTTTCAATAGTTGTTTAGTATTGGCGCCAGATCCGTCAACTGAGAAGACCCTGTCTCGGAAGAACCTTAATTACCATGAAGGACTCATGATTTTGATAAAAGAGGTTATGCCCTTACCGGGAGAGCACCAGGGAAAGAGTTACCCTGGAGAATATGAGAAGACTAACATTGTCAACCCAAAGGAATGGAGTACATGAGTTTTGTCGGAACAATAACCATGCTTCTAAGTGTGGTAGCACACTAGACCATACAGATCAATGGATTTGCTAGAAGACCCCCAAACCCTAACCCTTTTCTTGCTAGCCTCTTCGAATCTCGAGGACGAGATTCATTTTAAGTATGGTACATTTGTAACATCCCAAAATTCTAAATTTTGGAATGTTATATTAAATAAATAATTCTGATTGTTTGTTTGATTGTTGAGTGATTGATTGTGTGAAATTGAGTGGAATTTGAAACTTTTTGAAAGTTTAATGAGAGGGAATGAAATGACTTTCCCAGGCCTTTTTTTTTTACTTCTGATCTCTGAGAATTCAAATTCAATTCAAACACAAAACCCTAGAGAGAAGATGATATGACTTCTTCCATTTAAATAAATGAAAAGGGTTTTGAAAAGATTTGAATTCCATTTGGAAATATTTCAAATTCAGAAACTTTATGCAACTCAATGATTTTCATGAGAGAAGATAAAATGACTTCTTCAAATTATATGAAATATGAGTTGGAAGTTTAAAAGAATCAAATTGAAAGGCCGGTTGAAATTATTTTGAAACCCACTTTCAAATTGGAGTTATTTGGTTATATTGAAATTATTTTTCTCCAAAACTAAAATATACGAAAATAGGGTAAAATGATTCCCTACAGTAGAAAAGTGGAGAAAAATGATTTTTAAATCATTTTGGTATTTTAAAATAATTTTGTTTGCATTTTCAATGCAACAGTGCCACCTTTTGAATTTTGGGATTTGCTGTGAATTTTATTTGAACTTGAAAAATTGTTCATACTGTAACAAATGTTTTTCTGAAAATTTTGATATATAATATGCATATATATTTATTTTATTTATTGCCCTCTATTTCAGTTTTCCTTCTCTATTTTATAAAAAAACAAAAAAACTGGCCAAAGCCCAGCCGCACTAGGCCCAGCCCCCTCCATGACCCAACATGTCGTCTTCCTCCTACAATCGTTCTGCACCTACAGGAGCAGAACGCATACGCCACCCACCCGCGCCCCACACCCTTCCCTCCTTCCCCTTCCCCAAGAATCCTCTGAATGGATCCACCTCCTTCCCCTACACCTCCTTCTCCAAGTAAAAGGCCATTAATGCCCCGGATTTCCTCGCCGGAGATCCGAACTTACCGTTTTTTTGCTCGCCATGGCTGCACGCATCTGGACACCCCCTCGCCCTATAAATACCTCCCTCGTGTTGCCCTCCTTCCCCTCGCCCAAAGCCCTCTCCCATGGGAGCTTATCCCCTTCCCTATCCAGCACAATTACTCATCGGAGTTCATAAACTCCGGCGGCTTCTCCATCGCCGCCCGAGGCTCGGTTGGTACTTACTCGGCCTCCCCTGAGTTTGCTGAGATCTCTTCTGCACCGTCCGTGCTCTCCTTCCTCTAGGAGCCCCCATAACCTCGGATCCGATCTTCTTCCCCAACTCCGCGACTACTCCGGTGAGATCAAAGAAATCCCGTAATTCTTCTTTTCAGAAAAGTAGCGATCTTAGAAAATTCATATCTATTAGTATACATATCCAAATTGAGTGATTCCAATTGCGTTAGATCACAAATTTTGTAAAGTTTCTGAATAGGTAAATATTTTTTAGGTTTGACTATTTAAATTTGAACTTGATCAAATTATCTTAAATCCTTGTATTTGATTTAACTTGAGTTTAGAAATAGATTTTTGATTGATTCTTTTTGCTACTGCTTTGTTATTGTTTTGTTTATCCAGTAGAATATAGTTATTTATTTTTAGTTTATTTTGAATTAGGTTTTTAGCAAAACAGTACTGTTTTAGTTATAGTTTTGTTTTAGTCTTTTCTTTATAGTTTTAATTATTTTTAAACTTTTTCTTTTTGTCACTCTTGAAAATTTTAGTTTTGTTTCTGTTAGTCAACAAAAGAAAATTTGTTTTTATTTAAAAAAATTATTTTACTTAGTTTTGTACGAAAACTTGTTTAGGTCATAGTTAGTGTTTCATAAAAGCTTTTATTTGTTTCTTTTTGCAAATAAAATTTTATGGAAAAAATAGCTTCTGTTAACTTAGTTGTTTTACTTTGTATTTTCTGTTAGTTTATTAGTTTAGTATTTTCTTGGTTAAGTTTTACTTAGGACAAAACTATTTTGTGTTATGTCTTAAAGTTTTCTTTAGTAGTTTTGTTGTGTAGTTTTCCTTTGTTTTAATTGGGTGTCCCTTGATTTGCATTTTTATTTGTTGGTTTTATTATGAGTGTTAGAATTGTTTGCTAGGATGTTTGCTTATATGAATGCTATGTTTGACTATATAGATTTTCAACGGAGTGACGAATAGTTCTACCAAGTCATTATTCGAGAGTGTTGTTATCTTCATCAACTTACCGAGCAAGTTCACTTTGACCATGCTTTCACACCTATGTTTTATTGCATTTAGTGGCATCTTTGCAACCACCCTCCAAAGAGTGATATTGAATTCTTGTAGTTGATTAGTATGCATCAGGTAGGAACCCATCACCCTATTACCAAGCCCGGGACGTTATTTATTTTAATGCTACGCTATAGTAGACGGGGTTTGGTATGAGTGCACTTGAGTGGTGTGAAGAAGGAGGACTCTACGTCAATGATGACAACTCCATGATGACATCTGCAAGGACTGCATCTTCAAGGCCTCAAGACTTCAAGACTCGAGACAATAATTCAATACACACTATTGGGTGAAGGACGGTTGACGGGCACCCTGGAGAAACTAGTGGATGGCCGGGATGCATGGAGAAGCGCCATGACATCTTGCGGAAAGCTTCACCCAGACTCAAAGAGACGGAAGAATACTTCATGCCCGGAAGCTTACTTGTGCAACCGCAAGTCACTATGGGCTCGCTTGGTTGACCTTAGTTGTGACTCTGGCTGGGACGATGCTAGCAGATGTAGAACTACGGTAGGATTGGATGAGCACCGGACGGTGGTCGTGGGAACTCTTCGAAGACCATGTTTGGTCATCTTGTTCTCAAACACCACGAAGTGCGAGAACGTAAAAGAGGGATCGAATCTTGCGGGTAAAGTGTACAAACCTCTGCAGAGGGTTAAAACCTAATCGATTAGCCGTGTCCCGGTTATGGACAATTTGAGCATCTGGACTTGGATCTATCTCGGAACTCTCAACACCGGACTGATAACTTAATTGTGGGCAACTTATGATGATTTGGTCTATGAGACATCGGTTGGCGGAACCATGTCATGATAGAAAACTCTATAGTACAGACCTCATTTATTCCTTTGATGTAGGGAAAATAAAACCAGCTTTTACGCAAACAAAACTCGAATCTGAGCCACAAAGCCATACCGCATATAGTATAGTTTATCATCTGTTTTCTCTTATTGTGATCTTGCCGGTACATTCAATGTACTGACCTACACGGCTGCAACGTATCATGTTGCAGATATTTCCTCGACGAGTAAGAGTTACGATACAGGGTTACGGTCTACACTCAACCTGCCGATGGCGTTGATGGGACTCCACACCCGTTGTTGTTTCCGCTGAGACATATGAGGTATATATCAGTTTTACGTTATTTATACATGTGATTGCACTTTGATATATACATTGATGTATTGTGTGTGCCAGCATACTGATCCAGGGATGGCACAAATACACAGAGACTTGACCGTCTGAGGTCGGGTCACTACAAAAGTAGTAGAATAGTAGTACTTGTTCACAAACTTGAAAGAAATCACTCTTGTTTTGATATACATATATACCACTAAAAATATATTACATTTCACTCAAAATATATTTCTCAGACTGTTTTGATGAGGTGAGGGAGGGTTGTGGTTGCTTTCAAGATAATAAGGGGTTTTCTGCAAATTGGAGCAGAGAAGTGGGCTATTGTTGCAAAAATGCTACAACTTACCTCACAGCCGTTAGATTCAGATCTAATGGTCAGAAACGACGGATGGCAGACACACCACCATCACCAACTAAGTCTTTTATAGGAGTAGGAGTAGAGAAACATGTATAAACTGTAACATTTGGTTCTACTCCTTGGCAAGCTCGATAGATAGAAATAACGATTGGAAATGCTAGGGCGGGCCTATTTCCGCCAGATAAGCAGGGTACGTAGTAGCTAGGTTGGCGCATCGTCGGTTTGGTCACATGCGGTCCGACATGTTCTAGTGTTTCTAGCAAGATGCCTATGCATTGCACAAAGTTGATGGAAAAGGTAAGCACAACTTATAAATTGACGGATTTTGTACTACTTACAGTGATGCATATAATTAAGCAAAGGGATCGCACATGTCGGTATTGACTGGAACAAGAATGCAATAGCACAATAATAATTAAGGCCACGATGATGCGATTGTAGTGGTGGTTACAGGAGGCAAGAATAAAGATGCATCCATCAACGTATGACCTCCTCCTCCTCAACTTAGTGCACCGGGCCACCGACCGGCAGCTAAGGAGCGGCGGCTTTTGTGGCGAGGTCAAGGTGCTTCTCACCAAAGGCATCCAAGGCTTCCAGCCGTTTGAGGAAGGCCAACGTCCTAGCGTCCTCACTGACCTTGTAGATACCTATGTACACGATTTTCTCGTACATGTGGATGTGTAGGTCGGCGAATTCTTACAGGGTGAGGCGTCTCACGGCGAGCGTGACTGTCGGTGTCAAAACTGGCAGATCTCGGGTAGGGCGCCCGAACTGTGCGTCTAAGGTTGATGGTAGCAAGAGACAGGGGAAACAATGTATAGCCAGGTTCGGGCCCTCTCTATGGAGGTAATACCCTACTTCCTGCTTGATTGATCTTGATGAATATGAGTATTACAAGAGTTGATCTAGCACGAGATCATAATGGCTAAAACCCTAAAAGTCTAGCCTGTATGACTACGATTATTCTTGCCTCTACGGACTAAGACCTCCGGTTTATATAGACACCGGAGGGGACTAGGGTTGTACAAAGTCAGTTACAGAGAAAGGAATCTTCATATCAGGGCGCCGAGATTGCCTTCCATGCCAAGGAGAGTCCCATCCGGACACGGGAGAGAGTCTTCGGCCTTGTATCTTCACAGCCCATCAGTCAGGCCTACGTATCATAGTCCGGACGCCCGAGGACCCCTGAATCCAGGACTCCCTCAATAGCCCCTGAACTAGGCTTCAATGACGAGGTGTCCGGCGCGTAGATTGTCTTCAACATTGCAAGGCGGTTTCCTTCTCCGAATACTCCACCACAGTCTTCGAACACAACGAACGTGCCCGGCTCTGCAAAACAAGTACCACACACCACCGCAGAGAGTATAATATTTAACGAGTCCAATCCGCTGACAACTTTTTTGTAACGTGATATCACGTCCCTGCCCAGTTATTATTTCGAACCGATTTTTGGCTCGCCGCTTCACATTTCAAGATGCGGTTTCTGTTGGCACATCTTGTTGCAGCAGAGATCGTGTCCCCTTATTACGGGATTCTCATCAATACGGGCATGGGTAATCCAACCGTGCCGTCTGCACAACTCTTGGGAATAGGCGAGTTTTAAGGCGAGTGGGGAGGCGCTTGATATTCACTGCCTTTATAAGGAGATAAGAATTCCTTTCTTTCACCCACACCTTCTCTCTTTCTCTACCCTCCCACTTTCGAGTTCCAGCACCCAAGTCCTCGTCTTTTCCGCCTCAAGAAAGCACTCGATCATGTCCGGATCTGGAGCGCAAGGCAAGTGGATGGCCTCCTCCGTGAAGGAGAAGGACATCACCAAGCTTCGGGAGGCCAGGTATCTGGCCGAGGAAATCGCCCATCAGCTTCCGGCCAAGGGCCAGATCGTCCCCAGCCCGGAGCCCAATGAGAGGGTGGTGTACATCCCCCACTTCGTCCGCGGGTTAGGGTTTCCTCTCCACCGTTTCTTCCCCTGACTTATGTTCTACTACGGTCAAGATTTCCATGATCTAGCCCCAAACTCTTTCCTCAACATCTCGGCATTTATTATCGTGTGCTAGGTCTTCCTCTGCATTCCACCCCACTTCGGACTGTGGCTTAAGATCTTCAACGTGAAGCCAAAGGTGGTGGATGGCCAACACGCAGAGTGCGGAGGTGCCATGGTGAGCAAGATGCCCAACGTCACATGGCCCAAAGGTACCTTTGTAGAGACCGTCAAAGGAGCGCAGCAACTGTAGTTCTATGTCACAGAGCCACGCGACGCCACCTGGGCTGCGGCTCCCGAATTCAAGTCTGGAGCCACAATGTGGCTCACCTCCTGGCTAGAGAAGGGCCTGAATTGGTCTTCGTCGGACGAGCTAATAGCGCTCATTAATGTGATCCAGGTGATGCTAGTCCGCCGGATCCTTCCATGCCAGAGCCGGACTTGCCATTTATGGGAATTCAATCCGGCCGAGCACCAGACCTTGCAACGGTTCTTAGGAACTACGCACAAAGATATCTGGAAGGTGCTCTTCAAGGGCATCGAGACGCGACCGGAGACGACCGAGGACCATGGGCACGCCCTGGCCCATCCCGCCAGTGCGGTAAGTCTTTCATGTTTCAAGGTGCATACTTTACTTGCTTAGTCAAGGAAGATATCTAAACCTCACTATTTATTTTTCCAGGGCTGGACAAAGAAGGCGGAGCGCATTCAGTGTCCGGCTCCGCTACCCGAGGAACCAGCAATTCCGCTTCTAACAAAGATGCTGGTTTCGGCGCCCTACCAGGCACCGTAGAAGATGGCGAAGAAGAAGGCCAAGGGGGTCAGAAGTGGCCCCCGCTGCAAGGGCGCTTCAGACGTGACGTCTGAAGATACCGAGACTCACTCCTCCACCGCCGAGGACGACGAGGAGGAGGAGGAAGAAAGCAACTATCCCCATGAGGGGGGAAGGAAGAAGAGGGCGGCCTCCACAAATCTGGAGGCAGAGGCATCCAAGAGGGGGAAGGGCTCCCTCGTGGATAGCTCCGCGTGGGACATCGACAGCAGCCTAGAGCGGTGCCCCTAAGACAAGCCTCTGGTCGAATCATGAGTACTCAAAAACCCGGACGCATTCATATATCCGGCCTCTCCACTTCATAGTCTTAACATGTTGAATCATGCACTTACAGTCCAACTCGTTCTGACCTCGAGCAATCCTCATCTTCGAGGAATTCGCTGGACCCGAAGGTGATGGACAGAGGGTCCCTTCCGGCGGCCTCTGAGGGAGTCCTAGACTAAGGGGTCCTCGGGTGTCCGGCCTGTTAGCCATGGGCCAGACTGATAGGCTATGAAGATATGAAGACCAAAGATTGCACCCGTGTCCGGACAGGACTCTCCTTGGCATGGAAGGCAAGCTTGGTGACCAAATATGTAGATTCCCTTCTTTGTAACTGACCCTGTGTAACCCTAGATCCTCTCTGTGTCTATATAAACCGGAGGACTTAGTCCGGAGGGAGAGAGATTCAATATCATAGTCATACAGGCTAGACTTCTAGGGTTTAGCCATTACGATCTCGTGGTAGATCAACTCTTGTAATAGTCATATTCATCAAGATCAATCAAGCAGGAAGTAGGGTATTACCTCCATACAGAGGGCCCGAACCTGGGTAAACATTGTGTCCCCTGTTTACCATCGACCTTAGACGCACAGTTCGGGACCCCTACCTGAGATCTGCCGGTTTTGACATCGACATTGGTGCTTTCATTGAGAGTTCCACCGTGCCGTCCCTTAAAGGTTCGATGGCCCCTTCAATCGTCAGCGACGATGTTGTCCAAGGTGAGACCTTCCTCCCTGGACAGATCTTCGTGTTCGTCGGCTTCACACTACGGGCCTACTCGCTTGGCCATCTAGAGCAGATCGATAGCTACGCCCCTGGCCACCAGGTCAGATTTGGGAGCTTGAACTACATCGCGGACATCTGTGGAGATTTGATCTCCGCTAGATTCGAGACCGTGCTGACCGCTCCTGGTCACCTCGATGAACATGACCTAAATCTGTCATCGGACCACATTCAGGAGATAGCTCCTGTAACTGCTCTGGCCTTAGATCCAGAGAATACGGTGCCATCCAAGGACTGGAGGCTCAACCCCACCACGGAGGCCATAGATTCCCCGGCATTGGAGACGCACATGGACTTAACCTCACACGATATCTGTGTCACTGGAACTCCGGACTCGTCTCTGGTTGTAAGTTCCGAACCATGTGAGTCCGCGGATGCCGAACTTGATCGTTTATCGATCTTCGAGTTCAGCGCCGCGGACATCTTCCAGCACTCGCCCTTCGGAAATGTGCTAAGCTCATTAAAGAACCTGTCCTTGGCGGGGGACCCACAGCCGAACTATGTCCGGTTTGAACTAGGGGCTGACGTTGGAGAATTTTGCTTCCCACCCGCCACCCACTTTATAGCCACATTCGAGGATTTAACCGACATGCTTGATTACGACTCCGGAGACATCGACGGTATGGACGACGATGCTGATGGGGAGAAAAATCAAAATCCTCCATTCACTGGACGCTGGACGGCCACTTCTTCGTACGATGTGTACATGGTGGATGCACCCAAAACAACCAACGACCATTACAAAGAAAATCCAGTCGAGAATAAACCTCCTGAGATACAGCAAAAACATCGGCGTCCGCGACGTCGCTCTAAGTCACATCATTCAAAAGACAGCAATGCTGGCACCAAAGAAAATAATACTCCAGACGATGCCGAAAACAATGAAGACCTCACTGAGGTAATATCCGAACATGAGGAGCAAGAAAACGGGCAAGCGAGCCCCGGCGAACAGGCCAGGCCCAATGACCCGGAGGACGGTAGTTATCGTCCGCTCTCCGAGGATGAGGAAAGCCTCGGCAACGAAGATTTCATCGTGCTTGAGGAACCTCTTGAGTAGGAGCGCTTCAAGCGCCAGCTAATAGCCACCGCAAGGAGCCTGAAAATGAAGCAACAACAGCTTCAAGCTGACCAAGATCTGCCCGTCGACGGGTGGACTGATGTTCTGGCAGCCGAAGAATACAGCCTCAAACGCCTAGCCAAGAGTTACCCAAAGCAAAGGTTGCTACCTTAGTTCGATGAAGAGGCGCCGGAGCCCATACCTCCCTCGTGTAATGCGGCTGATCGACCACTATGCGGTCGGGACAGTGCGGCGGACCGACCACCTCGTGCCACGAAAAAATAGAGACAAAACAGTTCGGGGTCATACATACGACCTCCGGCAGACCCTGGATAGCAAAGCAGGATACACCTGATCGATTTACGGATCGCGGGGATGTTCTTCGACACGTGATGATGGCTACCTATTCGGACGAGACAAACCCAGTCACACCCGGGCTGACAACCGCAAACGAACTCCATCGGAGCTACGTCGCGACGCAGCTAGGTATAGAGGCGCCGCACACCCTCTTTGCTTCACTGATGAAGTAATGGATCACGAGTTCCCCGAAGGGTTCAAACCCGTGAATATTTAATCATACGACGGAACAACTTTTCCCGCGGTATGGATTGAGGACTTTATCCTCCACATCCACATGGCCCGTGGAGATGACCTCCATGCTATCAAATACCTCCCACTAAAGCTTAAAGGACCAGCTCGGCGCTGGTTAAACAGCCTGCCAAAAAATTCTATCGGCAGCTGGGAGGACTTGGAAGAAGCCTTCCTCGACAACTTCCAAGGTACATATGTCTGGCCACTAGACGCCGATGATTTAAGCCACATAGTCCAACAACCTGGAGAGTCGGCCAGGAAATTCTGGACTAGGTTCCTAACCAAAAAGAACCAGATCGTCGAATGTCCGGATGCCGACGCCCTAGCGGCCTTTAAACATAGCATCCGCGACGAATGGCTCGCCAGCCACCTTGGCCAAGAAAAACCAAAATCTAGGGCAGCCCTTACGGCACTCATGACTCGCTTTTGCGCGGGTGAGGATAGCTGGCTGGCTCATAGCTAAAACACAGCCAGCAAGGCAGGCCCCTCCGAGGTCAAAAACAGCAACAGCAAGCTCCAACGTAACAGATACAAACGCCGAAGCAATGATGATAATGCCGACAACACCACAGTCAATGCCGGATTCAGCGGCTCCAAGTCCAGCCAGCAGAAGAAACCGTACAAAAGAAACAAAAAAGGGACCATCCAGCCTGGACCGCATACTCGATCGCCCGTGCCAGATACATGGCACCCCAGACAAACTAGCCAATCATACCAACAGAGATTGTTGGGTTTTTAAACAGGCCGGCAAATTAAACGCCGAGAACGCGGAAAAGGGATCACGAAGCGAGGACGACGACGAGGATCCCCAGCAACCGAACACAGGGGGACAGAAGAAGTTTCCCCCTCAAGTGAAAACAGTGAACATGATATATGCTACACACATCCCCAAAAGGGAGCGCTAGCGCGCACTAAGGGATGTCTACGCGATAGAGCCAGTCGCCCCAAAATTCAATCCATGGTCGTCATTCCTGATCACCTTTGATCGTCGGGATCATCCGACTAGTATCCGTCATGGCGGTTCAGCCGCACTAGTCCTCGACCCAATCATTGATGGATTTCACGACGGCCAGCGTCCTTATGGACGGAGGTAGCAGCCTCAACCTGCTCTATCAGGATACAGTGTGAAAAATGGGCATCAATCCATCACGGATCAATCCCACAAAGACTACCTTCAAAGGACTCATACCAGGTGTAGAGGCCCGTTGTACGGGCTCAATCACGCTAGAGGTTGTCTTCGGGTCTCCGGACAATTTCTGAAGTGAGGAGTTAATCTTGGACATCATCCCTTTCGCAGCGGCTATCACGCACTGCTCGGACGAACCGCATTCGCACGATTCAATGCAGTGCCACACTATGCTTATCTCAAGCTCAAGATGCCCAGTCCACGTGGCGTCATCATGGTCAACGGAAATACAGAATGATCCCTCCGTACAGAAGAGCTCACAGCTGCCTTAGGAGCAGAAGTACAGAGCAGCCTTCTCAAGCAGAACCATAATTCGGCTGCCGAGCCCATGAACACTATTAAGAGGGTTCGAACTACCCTACAGCAGGACAGCTCGGCTCGTCAGGAGCTCGACTAGCAATCCGGCCTCCATCTCAGTCCCGATCAAGTGGTGGCAGTCGTGCCGCGCGTACATAACTACGCACTCAAAATTCCATGGGCATCGACGGAGGCATATCTAGGTTGTGATCCATAGTGCGGCTCAACCGGCACCGGATACACACATACTTTCACTTTTACTTTTTCCTTTCAGGTCCCAATCCCGCAGGCCCCATCCGATGGCCTGATCATGGGTCCTCTCGAAGGACAAACACAGCAAGACGGCAAGAAACACTGACATACGGGGGACTTCCTAGGTGTTCTCGTTAACGATCACTCCACCTATTTTTCAGGACCGACATGCAGCTCTCCCTTGGTTTTGGCATGTTAAATAGCATGTTGCTCATTGCAGTACTTGTATCAAATGCGCCTTGACATGTTAATTAAATTACAATGGAAACAGTTCGTGGCCCGAGCTTGAGGACGCTAGCTTATTATCTTTGCACCTTCTCCGTTTTCCTTTTTTCTCTCTTTTACTCCTGTGGACAACCTTATCGGGTAGCACCCATACACTTTGGTACATTTCATATTTGCCAGGGGCTTCATAGCACCCCGCACTATGGCAACAAAAGTCCGAACACCTTTTTATAATATAGTTCGGCACCCTGAATTTACCACTATATGCATTGGCTCTGAATCATGTCTTTGGTCAATAGTTGGGTTGCCCGGCTCCTGTGCTTGCTACCTTACGTTCCGCTATATAGGCTAAGGTTGTAAAGGGAGAACTACTGCGATTGTGCCTTGGTTTACCCAAAGGAGCACCTCAGTAGAGAAAGCCAAAAACTGACTGTCATGATGCGGTGAGAGCCGGTCAACTCTTCGGAGGTTGCAAATCGTTGGAGATTTCTACCGCATTATGAGAAGCATCGGTACTTCCCGATCAGGCGCTTATAGCACTCTAGTTCGGATACTAGGGGCTGTGCCAACATTTTTTATTGTCAAACTCCTATGGCTAAGTGAGGGCGTTCAAGCCGCATAGTCTGATTGCCTGGTTCGTTGAGCTAAAAAACTCCTTCAAGGACCATATAATTGGATCAAGAGTGTTTAGATTCCATCCCGAACACCTCCATTACTACCTACGTAAAGGCGAGAAGCCGACGGTAGCCAACCCTCATATTTCATACAACACGGCCGCACAGGAGGTAAAATTTCTTAACATAACAAACATTATAATACAAACTCACTTCATTGTATCATACAAGGTAGAGGCAACTTGAATACATTTATTCAAAGATAATTTCTTGCGAACACTATGTCGCTACAATACGAGACCCCTCAAGGACGTCTCCAAAATACCGCTCGGGTGTGCGGTGCTCCTTGCCCTCGGGTGGCCCCTCGGTCACAATCTTGTTGGTGTCCACCTTCGCCCACCAGACCTCGATGCGACAAAAGGCCATACGCTTGCCCTCGATGCAGACGGACCGCTTCACGAGGCCGAAGTAACTGCTGGGTATAGGTTCGGCTGGCCACAGCCAGATTATTAAATCCTTCATGGCCAGTTCGGCCACCCTGTGCAGCTCGACCAGCTGTTTTAGATGATCGCTGAAGGGCACCGGATGTTCTGGCGCAAGATGTATATTGCGACCAGAACAGCTTCTTCATGGAGCTCCCTTCTTCGGCTCGGAAGAACTCCGCAGCGTCAGACGCACTATGTGGCAGAGCAGCAAAAGCTCCTGGAGAACTCTGAATCCAGATTAGTGAAAGATACTTCCTCTTCACATATTTGCTTTGCATACTAAATGCCTTACCCGCCGCGATCTTCCTGGCCTCCTGGATCTCTTGGAGGGCGCCCTGGGCCTCATTCCGGGCCGTCTCCTTGCTCTGACGAGCCTTGGTGAGTTCAATCTCTCGAGCCGACGCATCGCGCTCCAAGGTCTCGCACTTCCTAACCGCGTCCCGAAGCTCTTGCTGGACCTCGTTGACCTGGGCCTTGAGCTTCTTACGGATGGCCTGCTCCTTGACAGCCTTCCCCTCGGCTTCAGCCAGGGCCTTCTTCAGGGCCTCGTCCTCGGTCGTTGCTCCTATACATATCATGACACTTCGGTCAATATATATCATTTTACTCTTTTTCGAATATATAACGGGTGATTACATACCTTGCTTCTCCTGGAGCTGCCTCCTCACCTGGCCGAGCTCCTCCTCGGCCTGCTCCAGTCTCCGCTTCAGTCCAGAGACTTCGGCAGTATGTGAGGCTGCGGCCAGGAGCGACGCCTGCATATTCATTTCAGGAAAAAAATGGTTAGTTTCCTGCAATAAAGGATTGATCCTCTGTCTGACTTTTTCTTTCCGAACACCGGACAGTGTCTCAGGGGTTACTGTCTATATTCGGATTTTCTCTTTTTGCGTCGCTTACCTCAAAACCTGTCAGCAGGCTGCTGCAGGCTTCGGTTAGTCCACTCTTGGCGGACTAAACCCTTTAAATTACCATGCCCATAAGAACACGGTGCTCATCCACAATGGAAGCGCCTCGTAGCGCTTCCAGCAGATTATCCGGTGCCCCTGGTAGGACAGGGGTCACTGGCAGAATGGGCATACCCCCCTCTTTCGAAGGAGGCTGCACACCGGATTCCAGAGCCGTATTGGTCTCCAGAATCGTATTCGGCTGAGGGCCGAACTGCGTACGACCCTCATCACCAGTCTCCACAGGGACCGGCTCCCCTGGTGTCCGGTGATGGAGGCTTCGCCTTCTGGCGCCTCCTGAGCCTCTCCCCGGCTCGGGAAAGTCCTTCGGGATAGCACCTCCATATCGCCCTTGGCCTTGGGGGAGTGAGCGGTCAGCGGTGACTCGCTGGCCATCGTCTTTGAATCCAACGAACCTCCTGATGAGGATCGCTGGGAGCTGTTGTGGGCCGTACTACAATTGCATAATTAATCATGTCGATACAATAAAGAGGAGAGGCCGTATATATGGGTATGTACGAGGCCTAGCACTTATTATGCAGCCTGAGGCTTAGGGCGGGGGCGTCGCTCCGGACTGCTGTCGACGTCGCACGCGGACTTATACATGAGGGAGCCTTTCCCTTTCTTGGACGTCTCTGCCTCCAGGTTCGTGGAGGCCGCCCTCTTCTTCTTTCCCTCCTCAGGGGGAGGGTTGTTCTCCTCCTCCTCCTCCTCGTCGTCGTCCTTGGCGGCGGAGGAAAGGGTCACTTCGTCTTCGGACGTCACGTCCGAAGCGCCCTAACGACGGGGGCCGCCTTTGGCCCCCTTGGCCTTCTTCTTGGCCTTCTTTTCCGACGGCCTATAGGGTGCCGGAACTAGCATCTTCCCCAAGAGCGGGCCGACTGGCTCTTCGGGCAGCGGAGCCGAACTGCAAATCTGCTCCGCTCTCTTTGTCCACACCTGAAAAAATACAGCAAAAATTAGGAATCCTCCTTGAATAGACAAGTAGAAGGTACGCCTTGAGAAAGGGAGAAGTTACCTCATTGGCTGGATGGGTGCGATCGTGTCCACAGTCTGAATCTATGACCGGCGGCTTCTCGTTGCCCTTGAAGAGCAACTTCCAGGCATCTTCGTGAGTAGTTGCGAAGAGCCCAGTCAGGGTCTGGTGCTTCTCCGGATTGAATTCCCATAAAGGCATGATTTGTCTTTGGCAGGGGAGAATCCGGGGAACTAGCATCACCTGGATCACGTCGACGAGCTTGACGTTTTTATCCACCGTACTCTGAATTTGCGTTTGCAGCGCTTGACGCCGACCAGTTGGGGCCTTTCTCCTTCCAGGAGGTGAGCCGCATTGGGGCTCCGGCCCTAAACTCGGGAGCCGCCGCCCAAGTTGTGCCGCGCGGCTCTGTAATGTAGAACCACTGCTTCTGCCACTCCTTGACAGTCTCCACAAAAGTGCCTATGGGCCAGGTGACATTGGGCAGCTTGCTCACCATGGCGCCTCCACACTCCGCGTGCTTGCCATGCACCACCTTCGGCTTCACATTGAAGACCTTGAGCCATAGGCCGAAGTGGGGATGGATGCGGAGGAAGGCCTCGCACACGACAATGAATGTCGAGATGTCGAGGAAGGATCGGGGCTAGATTATGAAAATATAGCCATAATAGTACATCAGTCGGAGAATGAAGGGGTGAAGTGGGAACCCCAATCTGCGGACGAAGTGAGGGAGGAAAACCACCCTCTCGATAGGCTTCAGGGTGGGGATGACTTGCCCCTTGGATAGCAGACGGTGGGCGATTCCTTTCGCCAGATACCCCACCACCCAGAGCTGGGTGATGTCCTTCTCCTTGACGGAGGAGACCATCCACTTGCCTTGGCCTCTGGATCCGGACATGATTGAGTGCTTCCTAGAGATGGAGAAGATGGGAACTTGGGCGCTAGAGCTCAAGAATGGAAGAATGGAGAGAAAGAGAAGGCGTGGGTGAAGAAGGGGAATTCTTATCTCCTTATAAAGGCAATGAATATCAAACGCCTCCCCACTCGCCTTAAAACTCGCCTGTTCCCAAGGGCTGTGTAAATGGCATGGTAGGGTTACCCACACCCGTATTGATGAGAATCCTGCAATAAGGGGACACGATCTTTGCTTTGACAAGACGTGCCAATGGCAATCGTGTCTCGAAACATGGAGCGGCAGACGAAAAAGGTTCAAAATTATGATCGGGCAAACGTGATGTCATGTTACAAAATGTTTTCATCGGATTGGACTCGTGGAATATTATATTCCCTCTACGGTTGTGTGTGGTGTGTGTGTGTTACAGGTTCGGACACGTTCAATACGTCCGAAGACTATCTTGGAGTTCGGAAGGAGGAACCCGCCTTGCAATGCCGAAGACAGATCTACGCGTCGGATACCTTGTCATTGAAGCCAGGTTCAGGGGCTACTGGGGGAGTCCTGGACTAAGGGGTCCTCGGGAGTCTGGTCTGTTAGCCATGGGCCGGACTGATGGGTTGTGAAGATACGAAGACCGAAGACTGCACCCGTGTCCGGACAGCACTCTCCTTGGCGTGGAAGGCAAGCTTGGTGACCAAATATGTAGATTCCCTTCTTTGTAACTGACCCTGTGTAACTCTAGATCCTCTCGGTGTCTATATAAACCCGAGGACTTAGTCCGGAGGGAGAGAGATTCATTATCATAGTCATACAAGCTAGACTTATAGGGTTTAGCCATTACGATCTCGTGGTAGATCAACTCTTGTAATACTCATATTCATCAAGATCAATCAAGTAGGAAGTAGGGTATTACCTCCAAAGAGAGGGCCCGAACCTGGGTAAACATTGTGTCCCCTGTCTCCTGTTAACATCGACCTTAGACGCATAGTTCGGGACCCCCTACCCGAGATCTGCCGGTTTTGACACTGACAGCCTCCTCTCCCAGGGCCATGGATGACACCGAGGTGTTATCTCGCAGGATCCCAGGCCAGGGAGAGACGCTGGAGGCCACCAGGGCAGCGCTAGAGGGTGAAGCCTCGGCCGCCGAACACATGGGGGAGAAAATCCTCATGGAGACTGGCGATGGGGGCCAAATTCAGTTCAGCCCCCAGCCGAATACGGTCTCAGAGACTTATGCGGCTCCGGAACCTGGCAAGCAGCCTCCTTCGAAAGAAGGAGGTGCACCTATCCCGCCGGTGACCTCTGTCTAACCAGAGGCGTCGGACACCCTAATGGACGCGCTGTGAAGTGCTTCCATTGTTGAGGAACACCGCACCCTTAGGGGTACGGTGGTTGGGAGGATCCAGTCCGCGAAGAGCGGACTGACCGAAGCCTGCACAAGCCTTCTAACAGCCTTTGAGGTAAGCAACGCAATTATGTAAAAGAATGTCACAGTATAGACAGTAGCCCCTGAGACACTGTCCGGTGTTCGAAAAGAAAAGCCGGACAGAGGATCAAGTAATTTTCGCAGGAAACTTACTAATATGTCTTATCTGAATAAGCAGGCGTCGTTGCTGGACGCAACCTCTCATGCTGCTGAGGTCTCCGGACTAAGCAGAAGTGCAGGCGGGCGAGGAAGAGCTCGGCCATGTAAAAAAGCAGTTGGAGGACAAGCAAGGTATGTGATGACCTTGTGTATATCCGGAAAAGGATGAATGACTTGTGCTGACCATAGTGCCATGATATTTGTAGGAGCGGCTACTGAGGTGGAAACCCTCAAGAAAGCACTGGCTAAGGCCAAAAAGAAAGCGGCAAAGGAGCAAGCCGCCCGTGAAAAACATGAGGCCAGGGTTGGTAAGGTCCAGCAGGAGCTCCAAGACACCGTCAAGAAATGCGAGTCCTTGGAGCACGACATTGCGGATCAAGAGACCGAACTCGCCAAGGCTCGCTAGAGGGCACAAGAGGCCCGGGTTAAAGCCCAGGGCGCCCTCCAGGAAATCCAAAAGGCCAAGAAAATCGCGGCGGGTAAGGCTTTTATTATGCAAAGCAAGTATGTGAAGAAGAGGTATATCTTACTAACACGGATTTGGAGTTCTCCAGGAGCATTTGCGGATCTGCCATGCAGTGTTTCTGACGCTGTAGAATTCTTCCAAGCCGAAGAGGGGAGCTCAACGGAGAAGTTGTTCTGGTCGCAATACCTTGCGCCAGAACATCCGGTGCCCCTTAGCGATCAGCTAAAACAGCTGGTCGAACTGCATATATAGGGTGGCCCAAGTGGCCATGAAGGATTTAATAATCCGGCTGTGGCCTGCCGAAGCTATACCCAGCAGCTACTTCAGGCTCGTGAAGCGGCTGGTCAGTGCCTGCCCCAGGCTTGATGTTATCAAGCGAACGGTCTGCAACGAGGGTGCGCAAATGGCCTTCGCCCGTGTCAAGGTGCAGTGGGCAAAGATGAACGCCGTCAAGCTTGCGACCGAGGGACTGCCCGAGGGCAAGGAGCACCGCACGCCCGAGCGATATTTTAGCGATGTCCTGGAGGGATCCCACATTGTAGCGGAGCAATGTGCGAAAGATGTAATCTGTGAATGAATACATTTATGTTATCTCGCCCTGTATTATGAAACAAAGTCGATTATGTAATATAATGCTTGTTAAAAATTTCCCTCCTGTGCGGCCGTGTTTATGAAAGCTGAGAGTTGGCCAGTTGTAGGCTTCAGCCCCCACGTAGGTAGTACGGGGGTGTTCGGGATGGAACCTAAACACTCTTGATCCAATTATTTGGTCCTTGAACGAGGTGTTTAGCGCAACGACCCGGGCAATCGGACTATGTGGCTTTATCACCCTCACTTAGCCATAGAAGTTTGACAATAAAATTTTAGGCGTAGCCCCTAGTATCCGAACTAGGGTGCTGTAAACACCTAATCGGGTAAGAACCGATTCATCGTGGAATGTGGAAAAAATCGCTAAGGATTTGAAACCTCCGAAGAGCTGATAGGCTCACGCCGCATCATGACAGTCAGTTTTCGGATTTCACTACTGAGGTGCTCATCCGGATAAACCAGGACACAATCGCAGAAGTTCTCCCTTTACTACCCTAGCCGATATAGCGGAACGTAAGGTAGTAAGCACAGGAGCTGGGCAACCCAACTATTGACCAAAGACATGATTCAGAGCAATGCATATAATGCTAAATTCAGGGTGCCGAACTATATTGTAAAAAGTGTTCGGACTTTGTTGCCATATTATGGGGCGCAATGAAGCCCCTCGTGGATTAAAGTGTACCAAAGTGTACAGGTGCGATTTGATAAGATTATCAAAAAAAAAAAGGTAGCAAGCTAGTGCCGTGGAAGTTGGGCTGCAAACTGTTTCCATTATACTTTGATTAATACGTCAAAGCGTATTTGTACAAGTAGTGCAATAAGCAACAAGGCTATTTAATATGCCACAACCAAGGGAGAGCTCCGTGCGAGCCCCGAAAACAGGTAGAGTGATCGTTAAAGAGACCACCTAGAAATTCCCTTATACGTCAGTGCTTCTTGCCATCTTGGTGTATCTATCCTTTCGAAAGGACCGGTGATCAGGCCGTCAGAAAAAGCCTGTGGAAAAGAAACCTGAAAAGGATAAAAAAGAAAAAGTGAAAGTATGTGTGTCCAGGGGGGTCGAGCCGTATTATGGATCACAATCTGGTTAAGCCTTCGTCTATGCCCATGGTATTTTGAGTGCATAGTTATGTACGTGCGGCACGAACGCCGTCACTTGTTCGGGACTAGGACGAAGGCCGAATTGCTAGTCGAGCTCTTGATGAGCTGGGCTGTCCTGCTGCAAAGTATTCTGGACTCGTTTGATATTGTCTGGGAGCTCGGCTGCCGAATTAAGGTTCTGCTTGAGAAGGCCGCTCTGTACTTCTGCTGCTAAAGCAGTGGTGTGCTCCTCGGTACGGAGGGAGCGTTCCGTTTTTCCATTGACTATTATGACGCCGCGTGGTCTGGGCATCTTGAGCTTGACATAAGCATAGTGTCGCACTGCGTTGAATCAAGCAAATGCGGTTCGTCCCAGCAGTGCGTGATAGCCGCTGCAGAAGGGGACGATATCGAAGATCAGTTCTTTGCTTCGGAAGTTGTCGGGGATCCGAAGACAACCTCTAGTGTGATTGAGCCCATACAGCGGGCCTCTACACCTAGTATGACTCCTTTAAAGGTAGTCTTTGTGGGCTTGGTCCTTGAGGGATTAAAGCCCATTTTGCACACTGTATCCTGATAGAGCAGGTTCAGGCTGCTGCCACTATCCATGAGGACTCGCGTGAGATGGAATCCATCAATGATTGGGTCGAGAACCAGTGCGGCTCAACCGCCATGACAGATACTGGTCAGATGGTCCCTGCAATCGAAAGTGATCGGACAAGAAGACCATGGGTTAAACTTTGGGGCGACTGGCTCCATCGCGTAGACGTCCCTGAGCGCGCGTTTGCACTCCTTCTTGGGGATATGGGTATTGTATATCATTCACTATGTTAACTTGGGGGGGGGGGGCTTCTTCTATCCCCCTTTGTTTGACGGATGGGACTCCTCATCATCGCACTTGCTTTGCGACCCCTTCTCCTTGTTTTCAGCATTTAATTTGCTGGCCTGTTTAAAAACCCAACACCCCCTGTTGGTATGATTGGCTGGTTTGTCTGGGGTGCCATGGATCTGGCATGGATGATCGAGTATGCGCTCCAAGTTGGATGGGCCCGAATTGTTTCTTTTATATGGCCTCTTCCGTTGGCTGGACTTGGAGCCACTGAATCCGGCGTTGACTGTCGTGCCGTCGGTATTGTCACCATTGCTTCGACGCTTGTGCCTGTTGTGTTGGGGCTTGCCGTTGCTGTTTTTGGTCTCAGAGGTGCCAGCTTCGCTTGCAGGGTTATTGCTACGGGCTAGCCAACTATCCTTGCCCGCACAAAAACGGATCATGAGTTCCATGAGGGCTGCCATGGACTTCGGCTTTTCTTGGCCGAGGTGACGGGCGAGCCATTCATCGTGGATGCTATGCTTAAAGGCTGCTAGGGCTTCGGCATCCGGATAGTCGACGATCTGGTTCTTTTTAGTTAGGAACCTGGTCCAGAATTTCCTAGCTGACTCTCCGGGGTGTTGAACTATGTGACTTAAGTCATCGGCATCTGGAGGCCGTACGTATGTACCTTGGAAGTTGTTGCGGAAGGCGTCTTCCAAGTCCTCCCAGCTGCCAATAGAGTTTTCAGGCAGACTGTTTAACCAGTGCCGAGCTGGCCCTTTGTGTTTTAGCGGGAGGTATTTGATGGCGTGAAGGTCATCACCGTGGGCCATATGAATATGGAGAAAAAATCCTCAATCCATACTGTGGGATGTGTTGTTCCATCATATGATTCGATATACACGGGTTTAAACCCTTCTGGGAATTCATGCTCCATTACTTCGTCAGTGAAGCAAAGGGGTGTCTTGGCGCCTACATGTCGGGCCAAGTCGCGACATAGCTCGGATGTCGTCTGTCTGTGATTTTCGACCCGGGCATGGTTATGTTTGTCATGTCCGGCAAAATGGCCGTCGTCGCGCGTCAGGGCACGCCCCCACGATCCATAGATCGATCTGGTCTGACCTATTCTGTTTTTAGGTCCTGCCGCAGGTCATATGTATAACCCCGAGCTATTTTATCTCTGCCTCTACGGTGAGGTAGGACGGGCTGGTGTTCGACATGAGGTACCGCTTTATCCCGGCCATGTGGTGGTCGGTCAGCCGCATTACGCGCTGATGATGCGGGCTCCAACGCCTCGTCATCGAATTGAGGTAACGATTTGCGCTTCGGGTAACTTTTAGGTGGGCGATCGAGGCCGTGTTCCTTGGGTGCCAGGACATTAGTCCATTTGTCGTTGAGCAGGTCTTGCTTAGCTTGAAGCTACTGCTACTTATTTTTCAGGCTCCTCGCAGTGGCTATTAGCCGGCGCTTAAAGCGCTCCTGCTCGAGAGGTTCCTCAGGCACGATGAAATCCTCATTGTCGAGGCTCACCTGATCCTTGGGAGTGGAAGATAATTACTGTCCTCTGAGTCTTCGTTTATGGCCTGTTCATCAGGGCTAACTCGCCCGTCCTCCCGTTCGTCCTGTTTGGAGGTTGGCTCAGCGGGGTATTCCTTGTCTTCGGCATCGTCCGGAGTATTGTTTTCTCTTGTGCCGGTATCGCTGTCTTTTCCACGGCGTGACTTAGAGAGGCGCCGCTGACGTTGGTGTTTTGGCTGTATTTCAAGAGTTTTATCCACGACTGGATCCTTCTCGTTATCGCCATTGTTCTCTTTAGGTGTATTCACCATGTACACGTCGTACGAAGAAGTGGCCGTCCAGCGCCTGATGAATGGCGGATTTTAGCCCTGCTCCTCTTCGGCATCATCTTCCATACCGTCGATGTCTTCGGAGCCATAGTCGAGCATGTTGGTTAAGTCTTCAACAGTGGCTATGAAGTGGGCGATGGGTGAGAAGCGAAATTCTCCGTCATCAGCCTCCAGTTCGAACCGGATATAGTTCGGTTGTGAGTCCCCTACTAAGGAGAGTGTTTTAATGAATTTAGCACATCGCCTATAGGTGAGTGCCGGAAGATGTCCGCGGAGCTGAATTCGACGATAGATGTCCAATCAAGCTCGACGTACGCGGACGCACGTGGTTCGGAACCTGTAGTCGGAAGGCTCCGGTGGCGCAGATTCCACCCGAGGTTGGGTCTGTGTGTGGCTCCAACGCTGCTGAGTCCGCGGCTTCCGTGGTGGGGTTGAGCTTCCCGTCCCCGGACGGCGCGATCTGCTCCAGATCTAGGGCCAGAGCAGTTACACGCGCTATCTCCTGGGTGTGGCCGATGACAGATTTAAGTCATGTTCATCACGATGGCAGGGAGCGGCTATCGTGGGCTCGAATCCATCGAAGATCAAGTCTCCACGGATATCATCGACGTAGTTCAAGCTTCCAAATCTGACCTGATGGCGAGGGGCGTAGCTGTCGATCTGCTCTAGATGGCCAAGCGAGTTGGACCGCAATGTGAAGCCACCGAATACGAAGATCTGTCCGGGGAAGAAGACTTCCCCTTGGACATCATTGTTGTAGATGATTGACGGGGCCATCGGACCTCTTGAAGACGACGCAGCGGAACTCCCAATGAAAGCACCAATGTCGGTCTCAAAACCGGCGGATCTCATGTAGGGGGTCCCGAACTGTGCATCTAAGGTTGATGGTAATAGGAGACGAGGGACACAATTTTTACCCAGGTTCGGGCCCTCTCTATGGAGATACTACCCTACTTCCTGCTTGATTGATCTTGATGAATATGAGTATTACAAGAGTTGATCTACCTCGAGATCGTAATGGCTAAAACCCTAAAAGTCTAGCCTATATGACTATGATTATTCTTGCCTCTACGGACTAAGCCCTCCGGTTTATATAGACACCAGAGGGGACTAGGGTTGTACAAAGTCGGGTACAGAGAAAGGCACTACTAGGGAAAAGCCTAGTAGTAGCGCTGGTTTTTGGCCTATCAGTAGCGCGGGTATGTGTGCTACTGATACGGCGCTACAGCTAAAGCTTAGCAGTAGCGCCTACAGGCACTCGCTACTGCTATATCTACTTAGTAGTAGCGCTTTCCAAAACAACCGCTACTGGTAATTACTAGTAGCGCTTTCCAAAACAACCGCTACTACTATTATTCTGTATTCTATTTCTTTTAAATTTTAGGTCGTATTCATACACCTTTATACAATTTTTCATACAGTAGCAATTTAGAGATTGTTTTTACATTATAATGAGTTATTAAATCACTAGGTGAAAGAACCTTGGATTAGTTTCAAGTGCATGGATCCAAAGTAACCAATGGTCACTTTGGATCCATCCATTTGAAACTAATCCACGGTTCTTTCACCCAGTGACATAATAACTTATCATCATCATCATCATCATCATCATCATCATCATATCATTAACAACTTATCATCATAATATCTCATTGTCATATAACTCCTCATCATCATCATTTTCGTCCATGACATCATATAACAACTTGGTCACTAGTTATAATAACAACTCCTCCTCATCGTACGCATAATCACTACTCCTACTCAGCATCAACATCAAGTCTAAGACATTGTAGCACATAATAAAAGCTTCTCATCATCATCGTAGTCATATATAATCAACACTAACTAATTGTTCTTAATACTTAGGACCTACTCATCTCTCCTAGCTCCATAAAACAGATAAACTGGTCCTTCTCCATAATGGAGAATGGACATAAACCTATCGCCAACTTGTGGCTTGCGCACATTCATTTTGTATCCAATTATTTGTGTGTGCACATTCATCACTTTGCTCCATTCTTTGATTTTGAGCCTTCCATCATTTGAAGAAATCGAGTATGCAGTATGGTAAGCCTTCGAAGGAGTTGGTCATAAGCTAACCATATGCATATCACCTTCAGTAAATAGCATGTCAGGCACAACCTGATTCAGGATCCTTTGTTCAAAAACGTAATAGTAACATATATAGTTAGCAATGTAGTTTACTTAAGAATAATGTATGCAATGAAGTTACCATCATTAACAAAATCTTACCAAGTTTTTGGCCATGAAGTTACCATCAAGCAATTTATGGATTAGTGGCACGTATCTAGTATAATTTGGGCTCATAGAGTGACTGGTTTTGAAGGCCTCATCATCTTCTAGGAATGAGAAAAGATAACCTTTCTCCTCACAATTAAGCTTGGAGTCATAGTTGTAGTATCTGTTGTCTATTACCTTCCGAGTATTTCTTGAAGATAAGAAATAAGCTAACAATTATAAATAAATAAGTTTAGTACCGACGAACACCAAATATTTTTAAATTAGCAACATAAATTACTGAACTTAACAAATTAGTTTGACAAACTCACATCTAGGCAAAACTGGAGGCATATCCACATCCACCTAGATGTCGATATTATCATCATCATCATAATCTTCGGGACGAATATCAAATCTTATTCGCATTCCCTCCTCAAATCCATATGCCTTGCAGAGAGCTTCCCAATGAGAGCAACCGAAATGGGAGCAATCGACCGCATTGTATAGCTTAACCAAAAACTCATAACCATGTTTAATTCTTAAGTGAGCCCGCCTTGTCTCCACATTCTCAAAGTCATCTAAACCAAAACCAAGCTTCTCCAATACATATGGTCTAGCATGGCACGGGATGCACTAATCAAATTAAAAAAAATCCATAAATTACAGGTTGAGCAAAAGAAGCACAAGTGATGATATTAATTACGATGAAATGCTTGTCATTGCATACCGTACAAACATCAAAGGTCTCTTCCAGCTTCACGGTGAAAAACCTATCATTTTGCAGGTGAGGAAACCTATCGCACAAACTCCAGTCATCGTAGCAGTACCCGCACTCCGGGGTCCCATCGTCATCAGACATCTCCTGTGTTTAAAATTCAAAAATTATAACTCGATGGCAAAACCCAAAATATCTGGCATGACCTTTGCTAAAAAAGGACATATTGCGCGCCTGAAATTTTGCCGGAACAGAAATTAATCAACACTCTGGGAAAACATAGGCCACTTATCAATGGTCATTGCATTTCAATGGTGTAAAATATGAACAAAAACATTTGAAAATATCTTATATATAATCCTAACACTAAATAAACTTGTTTTAATAACTACTTACTAAATACTAGTTTTATTAACTACTTACTAAATATACTAGTTCTATTAAGCACTTACTATAAATAAACTAGTTCTATTAAGCACTTACTAAATAAACTAGTTCCGTTAAGCACTTAATATAAATAAACTAGTTATATTTACGAAATAAACTATTTCTATTAAATACTTGCTAAAAATTCTACTACCCTAGTTCTACCCTAAATTTTCTTACTTCCATTTTATTCAAAACACCTAAAATAGTCAAAAAAATATTCTATTGAAAAACCTACATTCTACAATGTCTACATTCTAAAATCTACATTTAAATTACCTACAATTTGTAAGAACAGAGACAAGGGGGGAGGGAGGAGATAGGAGGGGGAGGGGGCGGGCGGAGGAGGAGGGGGAGGGGCCGGCTGGAGGAGGCGGAGGGAGGGGCAGTGGGAGGAGGGCTGCCGGTGGAGGAGGGAGAGGGAGGAGGGGGCGGCCGGAGGAGGAGGGAGGAGGAGGCGGAGGGAGGAGGGCTTGGTGGGAGGAGGAGGGAGGAGGGCGCGGTGGGAGGAGGAGGGAGGGAAGGAGGGAGTACCTCGGTGGAGGACGGACGACGGCGGCGGCGGCGGACGACGGGTATCGGCGTGGGCAAAAGTGACTGAGAGGGAGAGTGAGGGAGAGAGGGTCGGCCACGTGGGGAGGATAAGGTAGGGTTAGTAGTAGCGCGGGTTCGAGAAAAGCCCTACAGCTAAGGAGATTAGTAGTAGCGCTGGGCGAGGATACGCGCTACTGCTAAGTTGGGCTAGCCATGTGCTCCCAGTTCAAACATAGCAGCAACGCTTTTTGCTAGTATGCGCTACTGCTAAAGTTATAGCAGTAGCGCGGTTTATTTATATGCGCTGCTGCTAAGTAGCAGTAGCCCATGATTTTGTCCAGCGCTACTGCTAAGATGCCGTGTATAAGGTTTTCCCTAGTAGTGAGGAATCTTCATATCAGGGCGCCAAGCTTGCCTTCCATGCCAAGGAGAGTCCCATCCGGACACGGGAGAGAGTCTTCGGCCTTGTATCTTCATAGCCCATCAGTCCGGCCTAGATATCATAGTTCGGACGTTCGAGCACCCCTTAATCCAGGACTTCCTCAGCGACCTCCAGGTGGACATTTTTCGTGGCATCGACGGGCAGTCGCAGGGCCACCAGTGCTTGAAAGAGGTTCCGGCCATGGAGGCCGATTACGGTGGCAGGCAATGAGGAGCCTGGACGTGCAGGCTGGAGGAGTACGGCGATGTTATCCGCGAGCTTCTTGAGGACGGTGAACTTGTTGGTGGTGGCATCGATCATTTGGTCCAACTAAGAGTCATAGTTGGCGTCGACGGCGACCATCCACCAGCCGGTCGCCAACACCGTCTGGAGACGATCCTCGGTGCCATGTCGCAAGCCAGCGCCGTGGACCATCTGACACAGCCACTGGCCACTCGTGCGCATCGCCGCCATGTGTCTGGAGTGAGCACTTTTGCGCTTAGTGTAGGTGCTTAGGCAAATGCTTAGGTGCGTACAATGTGGTAGATGCATTGGAATGGAGGGGTGCCTTTATATGAGTGCAAACTATGTTGTACTCACATCGCGCAACCTCTTTTCCAGGTCCTCCTCCCTTTTCTCCCCTCATGCATTCTCGATGCTAATTGAAGGACGATGCATCATTGGCCGTTCAACATTTCGGGAACTCCTACCCCCTCCCTCGTCTGCATTAAAGCCATATCGGGAACTGCGCCGCCCGCTGCACGCCCGGCTGAACAAGCCTCCTCGCCTGCATCAAACGCCTCTGTTAAACCCGCATGCAAACCAAGAAACCTACTTCATGAGCGAGCCTTAATTAAAGGCAACACCGGCCGAGCTCCTCCCGTCCGCCTCAGTTTAAATGAGGCCAGACGCCGGCCAAGCTCCTACCGTCCACCCTCTCTATTTAAACAAGGTCAGACAGACAGCGGGCAAGAATCGCCCCTCCGCCGCTCCCCCATCTCCTCCTTCACCATTTTCTCCACTCTTCTGATGGCTTCCGAGGAGCTGTTCTCCGGCATACTACCCGGCTGGGTGGCCCGCCGAGCCCTCCGGATAAGGGCAAGGCTGCTCGGTGCTTCACCAACCTTGCTTGGCCTGACGGAGCCAGTTGCCGCCCCAAGCCGGCGCGTGGTTCAGCAACTCGCCGCTCCAGTTTAGCTCGATGAGCAGTGGCGAGTTGCTCCACGCCGGCACAGGGATCATTGCTGCCATGTCCTACCGCGCCACCAGTGTCTGTGGTGGCTGCGCCTCCCGTGTCTATGGGCGCGCCTCCCGTGCCTGCGGACGCGCCTCCCGTGCCTATAGCACCACCATGCAGGCAGAGACAGAAGCCGGGTGCGTGTAGAGCGACGAGTCAGTGGCCAGCTTCTCCGTGTCCGCCGCCATCATCGAGGAGAAGTAGAACACGGGACGCTGCCACCACTTGGATCCCATAAAGGCCACCGCCGAGGTGATGACTGCGCATTCAGGTGGTTTCTTTGCTGCTTCGTCTCTTCCGAGGACCTTCGTCATCCCTGCAAGTGTCTGCCAGACATGAGGAAGACAAAGGGATCCATGGGCGGCCATTTAGATTAGGTACTCCCTCTCCGGCTAGCGGGAAATATTTGTTCTAAGAATGGATAAATTGGATGTATCTATAACTAAAATAAGTCTAGATACATCCATTTCTAAGACAAGTATTTCCGGACGGAGGGAGTATTAATTATACCAAGAGAGCCGGATTAGCACCGCTTAGTTCATGTAAATGTAATGAAATCCATCATGTTTATATGAAGATCCGCCTTTTTTATACGAAATCCTTCATGCTTATATGAAATCAGTCCGTGTTTGCACGAATTTCATCTGATTGATTAGAGTTGTGAAAATGTATGCCGCTGGCGTTTGATGTTGTCCTCCGCGGAAGGAAGCGGGAGGAAATTTGCCGGCTGCCGTTGGAGATGCTCTTATGCTGGAAATAATAGAGTCACATCCAATCCATTTGAGTTAATTGCGTGTATGATTCTCCCTCTATAAAAAGTTAATTGCATGTACAGTGTAAACGTGACTTGCATGGTGGCTACAACTTCGTACAGAAAGTTGAGAAACAAGTCCATCCTTAATCTTGTATTCTAAGTACTCTGTTGGTTCCACTATCAGTACAGTAGCGAAAGAAGTATATATTAAATAAGTAATATATAGTATAAAAACCTAAAGATAGAATTCAAACTCAGGTCATCACGTTGCGAGCACCCGGCGCTAACCAGTCTAGCACATTTTTGTTGTGGACCATGTTGGAGATATATCTCCATGTCTACTCTTATACTCCCTCCGTTCCTAAATATTTTTCTTTTTCAGATTTCAAATGGACTACCACATACGGATGTGTATGTAGACATATTTTAGAGTGTAGGTTCACTCATTTTGCTTCGTATGTAGTCACTTGTTGAAATCTCTAAAAATACAAATATTTAGGAACGACGGGAGTAGAAAACAGAGTTGGTGATGATGGTGTGTGTGCCATCCTGCAATATAGGCTGTCAGATTTATCTCTAACGGATGGGAAGGAAACTATGGTAATTTTGCAAAAAGATACCCACACCCCTCTCCACGTTTGCAAATAAGGCCTTCCCTCATTCATCATTTTCTCTCACAAGATAAACTACTCATACAAATGCATCTTGATGTTCCGTGCAATACACGGGCATCTAGCTAGTTTCTTTTAAAATAATTACTGTGATAATTGGGTTGAAGTGATATATTTTATGTCTGCCCCGAATGATTTCAGATTTACTAGTAGTAACAAAGAAAAGGTTTCCTTGCTAATTAACAGAAAACGGGGTGAAAACTATGACATGAGGCCCGTAAAAACAAGGCACACTGGGTTCAGCGTCATTGTCACTACAGCTGTGCGCGCGCGAGAAGTCTACATATCGAGGGGGCTACGGAGAGAAAGACGTATCGAGTGTGTCTGAGCGAGGCATAGTGACACAATGTTTGAGAGAGAAACCAATTGACAGATTAAGATCGGATCGAGTTGTCACCCTTCTGCTATCATTGTTGGGGTGGGGGTGGGGCGGGGGGAGGGAGAGAAAGACGTATCAAGAGTGTGTGCTGTAGGCACAGAGGCACAACTAGCGAGTGTGTGTGTGTGTGTGTGTTTAAGACAGAAGTAGTAGATAGATTACTATCAAGATCGAGGTGCCACCCTACAACTTCAATGTCGGGTAGTGTGTGTGTGTGTGCGTGTGTTTGAGAGAGAAGCCAGTCAATAGATTAGTATCAAGATCGAGGTGTCACCCTACTCCTTCAGTGTTGGGAAGTGTGTGTGTAGGTGGGGGGGCAGTGATACTTACATATCTCTACTCTAATAAAAAATAGAGTTGGTGATGATGGTGTGCCTGCCATCCTGCAATATAGGCCATTCGATTTATATCCGACGGATAGGAAGGAAACTATGGCAATTTTGCAAAAAGATACCCACAGCCATCTCCACATTTTCAAATAAGGCATTCCCTCATTCATCCTTTTCTCCCAAAAGATAAACTGCTCATACAAATGCATCTTGATGTTCCATGCAACGCATGGGCTTCTTGCTAGTAGGGAGAAGGAGTTTGTGTGACACATGTCTATATTAAGGGATAGGTAGATAGCATGTGTGCGAGGCATACTTAAAGCATCAAGGAGATAAACAAACGGCGTGCATGCAAGTGCCAGAAAAAATGAAGCAAGAAACAATGTCTAAGCGCGTGCGCGCGGGTGTGTGTGTGTGTGTGTGTGTGTGTGTGTGTGTGTGTGTGTGTGTGTGTGTGTGTGTGTGTGTGTGTGTGTGTGAGTGAAATATCAAAACAAAAGGTGCTCTGCTGGAATCCCATTGTATGTATTCATATGGTTTCGGAACTTGAGTTAACCTTAGGCATACGTGTGAGAGACATAATTATACTTTGAGACATTAGTGGATTTGGGTGAGCGGAATTAAAAGGGTGCGCGTGTTCGATAGAGAGAGCGCGTGTATTTCTATGTGAGACTTGTAGGACGGGGTAGAAAGATTAATTCTAACCTTGACGGGGGGAGAGAAATACATGAAGTGCGCGTGTGTGATTCCGATGCCCACGGGGAAATGAGATAAGTATGCGTGTGAGAGATATTGCACAATTCATTCACGTATCACTATCTAGCGATCGTGGACGTGCATCTCTTGAACATAAATCAATATCTACTTCGTATCCTGACCAAAGGTACAATATCTATTCAACGCTATAAAGATTGGACACTCACTTATCATATTTTTTCTTTCTAATTAAGTAAACCTTCTCAATTGTGCATGCCAAAGTTATAGTGATGTTTCTTCAAACAACCAATGTAGCTATCATGTACATGCACCATTGTTAGTCTTGCATTCAAATTCATTAGTCTTGGATGATTTAAGGTTCTATTATGAAGTAATATATGTAATATTCATATATGAATTCAACAGGTACGCAATTTATGGAATGGAGGCTATGTAATCATATGAAGTAACACTTTTAAGTAGCGGACTACAATATCAATTTCTCTTGTGGGACTACATTATCCATTTCTTTTTGCGCGCCTCTACACTCACACGTCAATGCATTATGTTTAAAGTAAATAACCAACTGCACTAAATTATCTATTTACACGAGAAATACATAGGCTGAGCATTTGATCTCTTTTTTTGTGAACGCACCTCTATACCTGTACGATCGGCCACGCCTGTGTGAACATCTAAGTTATCGGTGCATCATCCCGAGTTATTGTCTTTTTCTAGGGTGGACTTCACACCAGTTATTAACTGCTGACGCGTGCCCCATGTACACAGTCTTGCATGACTTTCCCGCTAGCATGGTCCAAAATTAGTTGAAAATGCATACGAACGATCCCGCGGGTGGAAAAATCTCCCGCCTCCTTCTAAAATTTCCGCCACCTAGTCTTTAGCATGCGAAATTCCCCTTTTGTCCTTGGTGCATGGAGAACAACAGTTACAATACCGCCCTCATCTACATAATAGGTCAGGGCTACTTTTGTAACTTTCGGTTTCCCCCACCACACGGCACCCCCATTTCCTCTCCCCGCACCGCAAAAACGACTAACTCCACAGCACCAGAGCATCTTACATCACGCCATCCGTACTTCATTGGCCTTTCTACCCCTCCCCTCTCGAAACCCTACACTCCTCATCCACCGACGTACCAGAGCCCATTCACTGCCAGCGGCGTCCACCTCGCCGGATCTGCTTCTGCGGCCGCTGATACGTCTCCATCGTGTCTACTTTTCCAAACACTTTTGCCCTTGTTTTGGACTCTAACTTGCATGATATGAATGGAGCTAACCCGGACCGATGCTGTTTTCAGCAGAATTGTCGTGGTGTTACTTTCGTGCAGAAATAAAAGTTCTCAGAATGACCTTTAACTTCACGGAGAATATATGAAAAATACTGGCGAAAGAATCAAGACCGGGGGGCCCGCACACTGTCCACGAGGGTGGGGGCGCGCCTACCCCCTGGGCGCGCCCCCTGCCTCGTGGGCCCCCTGGAGCTCCACCGACCTCAACTCCAACTCTATATATTCATGTTCGGGGAGAAAAAAATCAGAGAGAAGGATTCATCATGTTTTACGATACGGAGCCGCCGCCAAGCCCTAATCTCTCTCGGGAGGGCTGATATGTAGTCCATTCGGGGCTCCGGAGAGGGGAATCCGTCGCCATCGTCATCATCAACCTTCCTCTATTACCAATTTCATGATGCTCACCGCCGTGTGTGAGTAATTCCATTGTAGGCTTGCTGGACGGTGATGGGTTGGGTGAGATTTATCATGTAATCGAGTTAGTTTTGTTAGGGTTTGATCCCTAGTATCCATTATGTTCTGAGATTGATGTTGCTATGACTTTGCTACGATTAATGCTTGTCACTAGGGCCCGAGTGCCATGATTTCATATCTGAACCTATTATGTTTTCATGAATATATGTGAGTTCTTGATCCTATCTTGCAAGTCAATAGTCACCTACTATGTGTTACGATCCGGCAACCCCGAAGTGACAATAATCGGGACCACTCCCGGTGATGACCGTAGTTTGAGGAGTTCATGTATTCACTAAGTGTTAATGCTTTGGTCCGGTACTCTATCAAAAGGAGGCCTTAATATCCCTTAGTTTCCAATAGGACCCCGCTGCCACGGGAGGGTAGGAAAAAAGATGGCATGCAAGTTCTTTTCCATAAGCACGTATGCCTATATTCGGAATACATGCCTACATTACATTGATGAACTGGAGCTAGTTCTGTGTCACCCTATGTTATAATTGTTGCATGAGGAATCGCATCCGATATAATTCTCCATCACTGATCCAATGCCTAGGAGCTTTTCAGATATTGATCTTTGCTTAGTTACTTTACCGTTGCCACTGTTACAATTACTACAAAACTACTACTGTTACTTTTGCCACCGTTACTGTTATTTCCATACTACTTTGCTACTAAATAGTTCGCTGCAGATATTAAGTCTTACAGGTGTGGTTGAATTGACAACTCAACTGCTAATACTTGAGAATATTCTTTGGCTCCCCTTGTGTCGAATTAATAAATTTGGGTTGAATACTCTACCCTAAAAAATGTTGCGATCCCCTATACTTGTGGGTTATCACCTGCATCTACACCTCCCACCTCCCCTAGAAACAAGTAGACTGCTCATCCACCGCTGTACCACTGCCAACTCACAAGTCCACGGCCTCAAATCCGCTTCGTCGCACCCTCGTCCAACCTACCGGAGCAGCTTCTGACGCCTCGTCCACGGCCACAGATCCGCATCGTCGACATCAATAAATTTGGGTTGAATACTCTACCCTCGAAAACGGTTGCAATCCCCTATACTTGTCAGTTATCAAGACTATTTTCTGGCGCCGTTACCAGGGAGCATAGCTCTATTCTTTGAGTCACTTGGGATTTATATCTGCTGATCACTATGATGAACTCGAAAGACGAAAGAACTAAGATTTTTCCCTCAACTACAAGGGGAGGTAAGGAACTGCCATCTAGCTCTGCACTTGATTCACCATCTGTTTTGAGTAAGCTTGCGATGCCTAAACCAGCTTCTGCTATTAATTCTGATATGTCGCATGTTATTGATGATGCCACTTCTGCTATGCATGATGCTTATGATGAAACTACTTCTATGCTTGATACTACTGTGCCATTAGGTGAATTTCTTGATGAACAACTTGCTAGGGCTAGAGAGAATGAAATTATTGAAACTTATAATATTGATGAAAGTGATGATGAAGATTCTCCCCTAGATATGAATTACTGTTGTGCACGAGGGTTATGTTATGGATGAAGAAACTGCTAGAGACTTTCTTGCTTGCAATGATAGATATGATCTTAAGAAATTATTAGCTAAGCTGAAAGAAAATCTTTGAATGCTAGAATGATATATGACCCTGCTTTTGCTACTTCACCTATCTCAGATTTCCGATAAGGATTATGATTTCTCTGTCGATCCTGAGATAATTACTTTGGTTGAATCTGATCCTTTTTATGGCTTTGAATCTGAAACTGTTGTGGCACATCTTACTAAATTGAACGATATAGCCACCCTATTCACTAATGAGGAAAAAATTCGTTACTACTATATCCTTAAGTTATTTCCGTTCTCATTAAAGGGTGATTCTAAAACATGGTTTAATTCTCTTGATCCTGGTTGTGTGCGTAGTCCCCAGGATATGATTTATTACTTCTCTGCTAAATATTTCCCCGCTCATAAGAAACAAGCTGCCTTAAGGGAAATATGTAATTTTGTGCAAATTGAAGAAGAGAGTCTCCCACAAGCTTGGGGGAGGCTTCTCCGATTACTTAATGCTTTGCCTGATCATCCTCTCAAGAAAAGTGAAATAGTTGATATCTTTTATAATGGACTAACCGATGCTTCCAGAGACCACCTGGATAGTTGTGCTGGTTGTGTTTTCAGGGAAAGAATTGTTGATCAAGATGATTTGTTATTGAATAATATGTTGAGTAATGAAAATGATTGGATACTTCCTGAACCAACTCCTAAGCCAACTCCGAACAAAAGGGGTATTCTATTTCTCAGTCCTGAAGATATGCAAGAGGCCAAGAAATCTATGAAAGAAAAGGGTATTAAAGCTGAAGATATTAAGAATTTACCACCTATTGAAAAAATACATGGTCTTGATAACCCGACACAGGTAGTAAAGGTAAATTCTCTCTATAGATTTGATGAAGGTGATATCCCTCGTTATAAGTCTGCTAGCCAATGCTTAGATGAGTTTGATAATTTTATTGTTAAACAAGAAAACTTCAATGCTTATGTTGGTAGACAATTGCAACGTAATGCTTATATGATTGAACACTTGAGTGATTATATGTCTAGAGTTAAGGGTGAACTTAAACTCATTAGTAAACATGCTTCTATGGTTACCACTCAAGTAGAACAAGTGCTTAAATCTCAAAATGATTTGCTCAATGAATTAAATAACAAGAAAAATGATAATGTTGTTAGAGTTATGACTAGAGGGGGTAAAATGACTCAGGAACCTTTGTATCCTGAGGGCCGCCCTAAGAGCATTGACCAAGATTCTCAAAGAACTAATGTTGATGCACGTAGTCCTTCTAAAAAGAAGAAAAAGAAAAATGATAGGACTTTGCATGCTTCTAGTGAACCTGTTATTGACACACCTGAGAATCCCAATGATATTTCTATTTCTGATGCTGAAACACAATCTGGTGATGAACATGAACCTAGTGATAATGTTAATGACGATGTTCATGTTGATGCTCAACCTAGCAATAACAATGAGGTAGAGATTGAACCTGCTGTTGATCTTGATAACCCACAATCAAAGAATCAACACTATGGTAAGAGAGACCATGGGTTCAGAAACCCATGCCTTTTTCTCCTAAACCTTCCAAGAAAAAGGATGATGAGGATTTTGAGCGCTTTGCAGAAATGATTAGACCTATCTTTTGGCGTATGCGGTTGACTGATATGCTTAAAATGAATCCTTATGCTAAGTATATGAAAGATATTGTCACAACTAAAAGAAAGATAACGGAAGGTGAAATTTCCACCATGCTTGCCAATTATACTTTTAAAGGTGGAATACCCAAGAAACTAGGAGATCCAGGAGTACCAACTATACCATGCTCCATTAAAAGAAATTATGTTAAAACTGCTTTATGTGATCTTGGAGCCGGTGTTAGTGTCATGCCTCTCTCTTTATATCATAGACTTGATTTCAATAAGTTGACACCTACTGAAATATCTTTGCAAATGGCGGATAAATCAACTGCTATACCTGTCGGTATTTGTGAGGATGTGCCTGTTGTGGTTGCAAACGTTACTATTTTAACAAACTTTGTTATTCTTGATATTCCAGAGGACGATAGTATGTCGATTATCCATGGTAGACCCTTTTTGAATACTGCAGGGGCTGTTATTGGTTGCAACAAAGGCAATATCACTTTTCATGTTAATGGTAATGAGCATATGGTACACTTTCCGAGGAAACAACCTCAAGTCCACAGTATCAATTCTATTGGAAAAATTCCAATAATTACTATTGGAGGTTTTGAATTTCCTCTTCCTACTATCAAGAAGAAATATGATATTCTTATTGTTGGGGATGTGCATATCCCCGTTGAGGTAACCTCGTGCTACTCAAAAATTCCCCGGTTTCATGCGATTCGTAATGAGTTTGTTAACAAGACTTGATCAACCTTGTTAGTTGATTCCTTTTGATGAGCATGAGATGGATGAAGTTAGGAAGCACAACCTTCTGTACCCTCCTTTTACTTTCTTTTATTTAGATTAGATAAAGGAAAAATAGTATTTTCCGTCTGTTTTCTGAATTATCCTTGCAATAACAAATACCCCGAAAATAAAAGTTCTCCAAATGTCCCGAAATTGAAATATGATTTTTTTAGAATATTTAAGAATTATTGGCACTGGGAACACACCTGGGGGCCACACCACCTGGCCACGAGGGTCCAGCGCGCGCCTACCCCCTTGGGGCGCGCCCCCCTGCCTCGTGGGCCCCACGTGACCCCTCTCCACTTTTCCCAGCACCCACACACTTCGTCTGTCTCCAGAAGAAATCGTCCACCAGCTCAAACACGAGTTCTAGCTCATCTTGCTGCCATTTTCGATCTCCTTGCTCAAAGCTCCATTCACAAAACTGCTTTGGGGTATTGTTCTTCGGTATGTGGCTCCTCCAATGGTCCAATTAGTTTTTGATCTAGTGCTTAATTTATTGCAAATTGTTGCTGCTGAGGTGACCCTGTTCTTGAGCTTGCATGTCAAATTTATTTGGTCCCAAGTAGTTCTAATGCATGATATAGTCTCTAGGCACTTGTGGGAGTAGTTGCTATCAATCTTGTTGAGTTTGGCTGACTTTTCTTTTGAGTCACTAACAATTTCAGAAATTTTCAGAAAATGATGAAGAGATTATTGAGGAGCTATTCGAGCCAAAGCTCGAAGGATAAGCAAACTGAAGAGAATAAGAGGCCCAAATATAATCTTCCTCGCACCGTGGAAGTTTGTCCGTGTGAATGGCCTTGTGATGAGTTCTTGAGTGTAGCCGGGATTTATGATGATTTTTATTATTTGGCTGAGAATGCGGTCCTCACCGACTTCCTCCACGACCAGCTCGAACAGTATCTCCTCCTCACTAATATTTTTGTGCAAAATTTCCATTTCCATGCTAGGAGATCACCATGTTCGGTGGATTTTTCTTTATATGATGAGTATAGGGAGATGTCCCTTTATGATTTTTGTGAGGTTTGGAAGTTGCCCTTTGCGGGCAGCATAGAGGAACCACATCATAATGATGTGGAAGGGTTTATTAATATGATTGTTGTAGGGGAAACGAGGAAAGTTTCCGATGCAAGAATTACTAGCATAAATTTTCCTGTTCTACGTTACTTTGTAATATTTGCTAGTAGATGCTTGATAGGTTGTGGGAACAGTGGAAACCTTAGTGCCCCTGATATTGTTATTTTGCGCCATGCCTTGTTTCTTGATACTACTTTCAGTTTAGGCGCTATTTTTGCTAAACGATTAAATCTAAACCGTACAAAGGGTCCCATCTTTGGAGGCATCTTTGCTCCGCGCCTTGCTGCACACTTTAACATACCTATTAGGCATTATGAGAAAGAAGAAAAGTTGATGCCTTCTATTTTTCTAGATTATAAGAGTATGGTAGCACATGAATTTATTGTTAAAGATAAGAAGAAGATGCTTAAGTATGAATTGATATTTGATAAAAATTACTGCGAGATCATTACCTTGCCCGCACCCTCTCTGTTTGACATACTTTCAGGCACATACCTCATCTTGCCGGAGGCCATTTATGCGTACTGGAGCCTGACACAAGTTCCAGAGCCTGAGCTTGAGCCAACACTTGACCCTTATCGGCAGCCTGTTTATCAGTGGGATCCGGAGGAGATAGCCAACCAGTGGCACCCAGAGGATCCTCCTTAGTACACTAGAGAGGACCACTTTGATCCTAGGGCATAGACCAACTTAGGCCAAAAGCCTAAGCTTGGGCGAGTACGTATTTCTCGCCAACATTACATTCATGTTCACACACTCATTCTAGTTGTCGGTGCTCATACTTTTTCATTGTACTATCCTTGCTAGTTTATTTTCTTTTCTAGTCCTCTTCCTGTGTGTTTGAAAAACCTTAAGAAAAACCAAAAAAATAGTTGTAGCTTTTAGCTAGTTTACTTTCCATGCGTGTAGTAGTAATAACTAGAAGAAAACCCAAAAATATTTCTCGTTCTTCTTTAGCTTGTTGGGAGCTTTCCCGTGTAAATAGTTTTATTTATTTTCTTTGGGGGTCGAGAGGAGAAGACCATAATGAAAATGTTGAGTGGTTCTCATATGCATTATTGTTGATTTAACAAAGATCCCATGTTATCTTGTCTTCTCTTGTGTATTAAATGCTTGCAGATTCCAGCATTGTCCAATGCACGTGCACTATTATTATTATCCACACCGTTCGGTCGTGCAAGTGAAAGGAAATAATGACGATATATGATGGACTGATTGAGATGAGAGAAGCTGGTATGAACTCGACCTCTCTTGTTTTTGTAAATATGATTAGTTCATCGTTCCTGATCTAGCCTATTATGAATCAAACATGTTTGACATGACAATTAGAGATTATAGTTTCTTATGCCATGCTTAATTAGCTAGGAGTTTATAATGGTTTACCTTGCGTGCCAACATGCTATTAAAATGGTTGTCATGTGGTATGATAGGGTGGTATCCTCCTTTGAATGATTCGAGTGGCTTGACTTGGCACATGTTCACGCATGTAGTTGAAACAAAATCAACATAGCCTCCACGATATTTATGTTCATGGTGGATTATATCCTACTCATGCTTGCACTCAATGTTGATTAATTTTAATGCATGTTCACGACTGTTGTCGCTCTCTAGTTGGTCGCTTCCCAGTCTTATTCTAGCCTTCACTTGTACTAAGTGGGAATACTTCTTGTGCATCCACTTCCATAAAGCCCAAAGTTATTCCATATGAGTCCACCATACCTTCATACTTGCGGTATCTACCTGCTTTTCCAAGTAAATTTGTATGTGCCAAACTCTAAACCTTCAAATGAAATTCTGTTTTGTATGCTCGAATAGCTCAGGTATCAACTAGGGCTGTCTGTACCTTCCGTGCTAGGCGGGTTATTCTCAAGAGGAGTGGACTCCGCTACTCACTCACGAGAAAATGGATGGTCACCGGGATGCCCAGTCCCATGCTCAAATCAAATCAAAATAATTGCAAACAAAACTCCCCCAGGAATGTTGTTAGTTGGACGGTACCCGTTGTTTCGGACCAGCCGTGGAGTGTGCTTGTTGGTGGTGGGGGAGTATAAACTTTACCATTCTGTTTGGGAACCGCCTATAATGTGTGTAGCATGGAAGATATCGAGATCTCTTGGTTGTTATGTTGACAATGAAAGTATGCCGCTCAAAATATTATTTATCTCTACTTCAAACTCGAGCTCTGGCACCTCTACAAATCCCTTCTTCCCTCTGTGAAGGGCCTATCTATTTACTTTTATGTTGAGTCATCACCCTCTTATTAAAAAGCACCAGCTGGAGAGCATCGTTGTCATTTGCATGCATTATTATTAGTTTATATTGAGTATGACTATGGCTGGATCTCTTTTACCAGTAATTACAATGTTTAGTCAGTCCTTGATCTTCAGACGTGCTCTGCATTTATGTTTTGCGGTCTCAGAAAGGGCTAGCGAGATACCATCTTGTTATATCATATTATGATTGTTTTGAGAAAGTGTTGTCATCTGAGATTTATTATTATTGCTCGCTAGTTGATTATGCCATTGATATGAGTAAACATGAAACCTAAGTGTTATTGTGAATATGGTTAGTTCATAATCTTTGCTGAAAACTTGAATGCTGGCTTTACAAATTTACAACAACAAGAGCAAACAGAGTTTGTTAAAGTTTTTCTTTATCACTTTCAAATTGTCAACTAAATTGCTTGAGGACAAGCAAAGGTTTAAGCTTGGGGGAGTTGATACGTCTCCATCGTATCTACTTTTCCAAACACCTTTGCCCTTGTTTTGGACTATAACTTTCATGATTTGAATGGAACTAACCCGGACTGACGCTGTTTTCAGCAGAATTGTCGTGGTGTTATTTTTGTGCAGAAATTAAAGTTCTCGGAATGACCTGAAACTTCACGGAGGATATTTTTGGAATATATAAAAAATACTGGCGAAAGAATCAAGACCAGGGGGCCACACCCTGTCCACGAGGGTGGGGGCGCGCCTACCCCCTGCTCGCGCCCCCCTGCCTCATGGGCCCCCTGGAGCTCCACCGACCTCAACTCCAACTCTATATATTCACATTCGAGGAGAAAAAAAATCAGAGAGAAGGATTCATCGCGTTTTATGATATGGAGCCGCCGCCAAGCCCTAATCTCTCTCGGGAGGGCTGATCTGCAGTCCGTTCGGAGCTCCGGAGAGGGGAATCTGTCGCCGTCGTCATCATCAACCATCCTCCATCACCAATTTCATGATGCTCTCTGCCGTGCGTGAGTAATTCCATCATAGGCTTGCTGGACGGTGATGGGTTGGATGAGATTTATCATGTAATCGAGTTAGTTTTGTTAGGGTTTGATCCCTAGTATTCATTATGTTCTGGGATTGATGTTGCTATGACTTTGCTATGCTTAATGCTTGTCACTAGGGCACGAGTGCCATGATTTCAGATCTGAATCTATTATGTTTTCATGAATATATGTGAGTTCTTGATCCTATCTTGCAAGTCAATAGTCACCTACTATATGTTATGATCCGGCAACCCCGAAGTGACAATAATCGGGACCACTCCCGGTGATGACCGTAGTTTGAGGAGTTCATGTATTCACTAAGTGTTAATGCTTTGGTCCGGTACTCTATTAAAAGGAGGCCTTAATATCCCTTTGTTTCCAATAGGACCCCGCTGCCACGGAGGATAGGACAAAAGATGTCATGCAAGTTCTTTTCCATAAGCATGTATGACTATATTCGGAATACATGCCTACATTACATTAATGAACTGGAGCTAGTTCTGTGTCACCCTATGTTATAACTATTGCATGAGGAATCGCATCTGATATAATTCTCCATCACTGATCCAATGCCTATGAGCTTTTCACATATTGATCTTTGCTTATTTACTTTACCGTTGCCACTGTTACAATTACTACAAAACTACTAATGTTACTTTTGCCACCGTTACCGTTACTTCTATACTAATTTGCTACTAAATACTTTGTTGCAGATATTAAGTCTTACAGGTGTGGTTGAATTGACAACTCAATTGCTAATACTTGAGAATATTCTTTGGCTCCCCTTGTGTCGAATCAATAAATTTGGGTTGAATACTCTACCCTCGAAAACTGTTGCGATCCCCTATACGTGTGGGTTATCAGCCGCATCTACCCCTCCCACCTCCCCTAGAAACAAGTAGACTCCTCATCCACCACTGTACCACTGCCAACTCACAAGTCCACGGCCTCAAATCCGCTTCATCGCACCCTCGTCCAATGTACCGGAGCAGCTTCTGACGCCCCGTCCACGGCCACAGATCTGCATCATCGACACCATCCTGAACCCAACCACCGGAGCAGCTTCACCGACGCCCTTGTCCACGGCCACAGATCCGCTTCGCCCACACCGTAGTCCACCCTACCGGAGCCGCTCCACAAACACCCTACTCGACGGTTCTAGATCTCCTTACTGGACCCCGACAGCCAGCGCAGCGTCATCACCCTTGATGTTTCTAACCTGATTCCCACCGTGTGGAAAGATGCCAAGCACCCGCCACGGCCTAGGTACTTGTCACCTTTAAACCCTTCCAACATCACCTGCCTGATGTACTTCAAATATACTAACATGTCGTTGTTACATGTTATGCAGCTGGCAAAAACTACAAGGAAGATGTTTCTTCCGGATCTAACAGCTTGGCCAACCAAGATACTGGACTGAGGCATTACTATGATCTTGTAAGTGTGTGTCTCTCTCTCTTGTATTGTTGTGTGCCTGCCAGTGTCCTTTGCTAGGATTTTCGACCAGTAATCCCTTTGTGCAGACAATGATTTGTACTACTGGCTGCTAAATTAGATATGTAGATGTCATACATGATACTACCTCATACCTCCGTTCCTAAATATAAGTCTTTCTAGAGATTCCACTATAGGCTACATACAGAGCAAAATGAGTGAATCTACACTAAAAATGCATCTATATACATCTGTATGTGGTCCATACGGGAATCTCTAAAAACACATATATTTAGGAACAGAGGTAGTACATTACAAAAAATCATAGGTGGCATGTAGGAATTCCAGTGCACTACATTAGGCTCCCTTAGAGTGCTTGCTAGTCCAACACACAGAGTCATGGCTAATTTATGCTATGCACACAATCGTTAATTGGTGGTTTAAATATGCGCAAGGGATATGCAATGTATTATCATGTAGAGATGTCTGAAATTAGCCGTGTCAACTTGCAGATAGGGTTACACAATGAAAAAGTACAAGATGTATGTGGCAATTCATGGAACATCGCGAAAAAAGGAGAGGCAGCGGTGAGCCTATACAGTGTGCTATGGTAGGTCACTCCTCCATTGCAATCATCGTGACATGTTATTTGTATGTCAGTTCTATTGGCTAAGTTTCTTAGGGACAATTATTACGAGTTATCCTAAGAAAATAAGCACCTGTGAATATAAGCTCCAGGTAATAAGCCAACCAGTTCTTTTCATTGCCTTCCTTTTCAGCTTATCTTTGGTAGGATCAGTGAAAAGTCTAGATTGCGTTATATTTTGTCATTTTGCTTCCCATATGAAAATTAGTTTGACTTGCAAACATCAAAAATTGAACCCAGTGCAGTAATTAATATGATAGGAAAACAGACCATCACTATTTGTTCAAAATGCAAATACAAAGGTACCATCTACTTGGCACAATCTACTTGGGTCAATGTCTTCCATAGAGATCTCATTGCCTAATTTAAACGAAGAATGCATGACTCACATTTAAATGATGAACAATTATTTATTGAAATTCGATGGTCCAAGTGGCTGGTTATTATCATATAGCACCACCACCTGAAAGCATCATATAGCAGCAACAGCTCATAGCAACTCATCATACAGCAGCAGCAGAAGTGTGCAATTCATCATATACTAGTAGAAGCTCATAGCAATTCATCAAATAGCAGCAGCAGGAGCAGCTCATAGCAATTCATCATATAGCAGCAGCAGGAGCAGCTCATAGCAATTCATCATATAGCAGCAGCAGGAGCAGCTTATAGCAACTCATCATATAGCTGTTGCAGCAGCTCATAGCAATTCATCATATAGCAGAAGCAGGTCATAGCAATTCATCATATAGCAATAGCAGGAGCAGCTCATAGCAATGCATCATATAGCAGAAGCAGCTCATAGCAAATCATCGTATTGTGGATCAGAATGAAAATTTGGCAAAAAATCAGAGGAGATCCTCACCTTGTTGGATGAGGTCATCCTTCAGCAGCACCTCAAGGCCATGGCCTGGGAGGAGGGGAGGGGGGATATGGTGCCTTCTGCCGCAGTGTGGCATTGGCCGTAGTTGTGCGGCGCCCTTCGGAGTAGTGTGATGTGTTGGAAATATGCCCTAGAGGCAATAATAAATTGGTTATTGTTATATTTCCTTGTTCATGATAATCGTTTATTATCCATTCTATAATTGTATTGATAGGAAACTCAGATACATGTGTGGATACATAGACAACACCATGTCCTTAGTAAGCCTCTAGTTGACTAGCTCGTTGATCAACAGATGGTTACGGTTTCCTGACCATGGACATTGGATGTCGTTGATAACGGGATCACATCATTTGGAGAATGATGTGATGGACAAGACCCAATCCTAAGCCTAGCACAAAGATCATGTAGTTCAGATGCTAAAGCTTTTCTAATGTCAAGTATCTTTTCCTTAGACCATGAAATTGTGCAACTCCCGGATCTCGTAGGAATGCTTTGGGTGTACCAAACGTCACAACGTGAATCGGGTGGCTATAAAGGTGCACTACAGGTATCTCCGAAAGTGTCTGCATTGGGTTGGCACGAATCGAGACCGGATTTGTCACTCTGTGTAAACGGAGAGGTATCTCTGGGCCCGCTCGGTAGGACATCATCATAATGTGCACAATGTGACCAAGGGGTTGATCACGGGATGATGTGTTACGGAACGAGTAAAGAGACTTGCCGGTAACGAGATTGAACAAGGTATCGGTATACCGATGATGGTACAATATCGTTAGACAAAGGGAATTGTATACGGGATCGATTGAGTCCTTGACATCGTGGTTCATCCGATGAGATCATCATGGAACATGTGGGAGCCAATATGGGTATCCAGATCCCGCTTTTGGTTATTGACAGGAGAATGTCTCGGTCATGTCTGCATGGTTCCCGAACCCGTAGGGTCTACACACTTAAGGTTCGATGACGCTAGGGTTATAGGGAATAGATATACGTGGTTACTGAATGTTGTTCGTAGTTCCGGATGAGATCCCGGACGTCATGAGGAGTTCCGGAATGGTCCGGAGGTAAAGATTTATATATGGGAATTCCTATTTTGCCACCGGAAAATGTTCGGGATTTTTCGGTGTTGTACCGGGAAGGTTCTAAAAGGTTCCGGAGTGGGGCCCACCTGCATGGGGGGACCCACATGAACGTGGGTAGTGGGGGCAAGGCCCCACACCCCTGGTCAAGGCGCGCCAAGATCACCACTTAGAAGTAATAAGATCATATCCCGAGGGGATAAGATCAAGATCCCTAAAAAGGGGGGATAACAATCGGTGGGGAAAGGAAAGGATGGGATTTCTTTCCTCCCACCTTTGCCAACGCCCCAATGGACTTGGAGGGCAAGAAATAATTCCCCTCCACCCCTATATATAGTGGGGAGGTGCATGGGAGCTGCACCCTTGCCCCTGGCGCAGCCCTCCCCCTCTCCCAAGTCCTCCTCCTCTCCCGCGGTGCTTGGCGAAGCCCTGCAGGATTGCCACGCTCCTCCATCACCACCACACCGTCGTGCTACTGCTGGATGGAGTCTTCCCCAACCTCTCCCTCTCTCCTTGCTGGATCAAGGCATGGGAGACGTCACGGGCTGTACGTGTGTTGAACGCGGAGGTGCCGTCCGTTCGGCACTAGGATCTCCGGTGATTTGGATCACGACGAGTACGACTCCTTCAACCCCGTTCTCTTGAACGCTTCCGCTTAGCGATCTACAAGGGTATGTAGATGCGCTCTCCTTCCCCTCGTTGCTGATTTCTCCATAGATAGATCTTGGTGACACGTAAGAAAATTTTTAATTTCTGCTACGTTCCCCAACAGTGGCATCATGAGCTAGGTCTATTGCGTAGATTCTTTGCACGAGTAGAACACAAAGTAGTTGTGGGCGTTGATTTTGTTCAATATGCTTACCGTTACTAGTCCAATCTTGATTCGGCGGCATTGTGGGATGAAGCGGCCCGGACCGACCTTACACGTGCACTTACGTGATACAGGTTCCACCGACTGACATGCACTTGTTGCATAAGGTGGCTAGAGGGTGCCAGTCTCTCCCACTTTAGTCGGATCGGATTTGATGAAAAGGGTCCTTATGAAGGGTAAATAGCAATTGACATATCACGTTGTGGTTTTGCGTAGGTAAGAAACGTTCTTGCTAGAAACCCATAGCAGCCACGTAAAACATGCAAACAACAATTAGAGGACGTCTAACTTGTTTTTGCAGGGTATGCTATGTGATGTGATATGGCCAAGAAGAATGTGATGAATGATATGTGATGTATGAGATTGATCATGTTCTTGTAATAGGAATCACGACTTGCATGTCGATGAGTATGACAACCGGCAGGAGCCATCGGAGTTGTCTTTATTTATTGTATGACCTGCGTGTCACTGAACAACGCCATGTAATTACTTTACTTTATTGCTAACCGGTAGCCATAGTAGTAGAAGTAATAAGTTGGCGAGACAACTTCATGGAGACACGATGATGGAGATCATGGTGTCATGCCGGTGACGATGATGATCGTGGAGCCTCAAGATGGAGATCAAAAGGAGCAATATGATATTGGCCATATCATGTCACTATTTGATTGCATGTGATGTTTGTCATGTTTATACATCTTATTTGCTTAGTACGACGGTAGTAAATAAGATGATCCCTCATTAAAATTTCAAGAAAGTGTTCCCCCTAGCTGCACACCATTGCGAAAGTTCGTCGTTTTGAAGCACCACGTGATGATCGGGTGTGATAGATTCTTACGTTCACATACAACGGGTGTAAGCCAGATTTACACACGCGAAACACTTAGGTTAACTTGACGAGCCTAGCATGTACAGACATGGCCTCGGAACACAAGAGACCAAAAGGTCGATCATGAGTCGTATGGAGGATACGATCAACATGAAGATGTTCACCGATGATGACTAATCCGTCTCACGTGATGATCGGACATGGCCTAGTTGACTCGGATCATGTAATCACTTAGATGACTAGAGGGATGTCTATCTGAGTGGGAGTTCATGAGATGAACTTAATTATCCTGAACATAGTCAAAAGATCTTTGCAAATTATGTCGTAAGCTTGCGCTTTAGTTTCACTGTTTAGATATGTTCCTAGAGAAAATATAGTTGAAAGTTGACAGTGGCGATTATGCGGACAGAAAAAAGCTTATGTCCTTAATGCACATCTCGGTGTCTTTGAACCCCAAACATCGCCCTGTGGATGTTGCGAACATCGGACATACATGTTTTGATAACTACGTGATAGTTCAGTTAAACGGTTTAGAGTTGAGGCACCAAAGACGTTTTTCAAAACGTCGCGGAACATATGAGATGTTTCAAGGGCTGAAATTGGGATTTCAGGCTCGTGCCCATGTCAAGAGGTATAAGACCTCCGACGATTTTCTTAGCCTGCAAACTAAGGGAGAAAAGCTCCATCGTTGAGCTTGTGCTCAGATTGTCTGAGTGCAACAATGACTTGAATCGAGTGGGAGTTGATCTTCCGTAGATAGTGATGTTTCTCCAAAGTCATTGCCACCAAGCTGCTAGAGCTTCGTGATGAACTATAACAAATCAGGGATAAATATGATGATCCTTGAGATATTCGCGATGTTTGACACCGCGAAAGTAGGAATCAAGAAGGAGCATCAATTGTTGATGGTTGGTGAAACCACTAGTTTCAAGAAGGGCAAGGGCAAGAAGGGATACTTCACGAAAAAGCAAATCAGCTGCTGCTCTAATGAAGAAACCCAAGGTTGAACCCAAACCCGAGACTAAGTGCTTCTGTAATAAGGGGAACAGCCACTGGAGCAGAATTACCCTAGATACTTGGTAGATGACAAGGCTGGCAAGGTCGATAGAAGTATATTGGATATACATTAAGTTATTGTGTACTTTACTAGTACTCCTAGTAGCACCAGGGTATTAGATACCGGTTCAGTTGCTAAGTGTTAGTAACTCGAAATAAAAGGCTACGGAATAAACGGAGACTAGCTAAAGGTGAGCTGACGATATGTGTCGGAAGTGTTTCCAAGTTTGATGTGATCAAACATCGCATGCTCCCTCTACCATCAAGATTAGTATTAAACCAGAATAATTGTCATTTGGTGTTTGCGTTGAGCATAGACATGATTGGATTATGTCTATCGCAATACGGTTATTCGTTTAAGGAGAATAATGGTTACTCTATTTATTTGAATAATACCTTCAATGGTCTTGCACCTAAAGGAATGGTTTATTGAATCTCGATCATAGTAATACACATTTTCATGCCAAAAGATATAAGATTTTAATGACGGTACCACTTACTTGTGGCACTGCCATGTAAGTCATATTGGTATAAAACGCATGAAGAAGCTCCATGTTGATGGATCTTTGGACTCACTCGTTTTTGAAAAGTTTGAGACATGCGAACCATGTCTATTGGTGTATACGCATGAAGAAACTCCTTGCAGATGGATCGTTTGGACTCACTTGATTTTGAATCACTTGAGATATGCAAATCATACCACATGGGCAAATGACTGAAAAGCCTCGGTTTCAGTAAGATGGAACAAGATAGCAACTTGTTGGAAGTAACACATTTTGATGTGTGCAGTCCAATGAGTGCTGAGGCATGCAGTGAATATCGTTATGTTCTTACTTCATGGATGATTTGAGTAGATACTGAGTGTATTTACTTGATGAAACACAAGTCTGAATTATTGAATGGTTCAAGTAATTTCAGAGTGAAGTTGAAGATCATCGTGACAAGAGGATAAAATGTCTATGATATGATCATAGAGATGAGTATCTGAGTTATGAGCTTTGGCACACAATTAAGAAATTGTGGAAATTGTTTCACAATAAATACCGCCTGGAACACCATAGTGTGATGGTGTGTCCAAACATCATAGTTGCAACCTATTGGATATGATGCGTACCATGATTTTTCTTATCGAATTACCACTATCGTTCATGGGTTAGGCATTAGAGACAACCACACTCACTTTAATAGGGCACCACGTAATTCCGTTGAGATGACACCATTTGAACTATGGTTTGGAGAAACCTAAATTGTCGTTTCTTAAAAGTTTGGGGCTGCGACGCTTATGTGAAAAAGTTTCAGGTTGATAAGCTCGAACCCAAAGTGGATAAAATGCTTCTTCATAGGACACCCAAAACAGTTGGGTATACCTCCAGTCTCAGTTCCGGAAGCAAAAAAGGATTGTTTCTAGAATTAGATCCTTTCCCGAGAAAAGTTTCTCTCGTAATAATTGAGTGGGAGGATGGTGGAGACTTGATGAGGTTATTGAACCGTCACTTCAACAAGTGTGTAGCAGGGCACAGGAAGTTGTTCCTGTGGCGCCTACACCAATTGAAGTAGAAGCTTATGATAGTGATCATGAAGTTTTGGATCAAGTCACTACCGTACCTCGTGAGGGTGACAAGGATGCGTACTACTCGAGTGGTACAAGAATCCTGTCTTGAAGGTCATGTTGCTAGACAACAATGAACCTACGAGCTATGAAGAAGCGATGGTGGGCCTGGATTCCGACGAATGGCTCAAGGCCATAACATCTGAGAGAGGATCCATGACTTTGGAAGTAATACCTGATGGTCGTAAGGACGTTGGGTAAAGATGGATTTTAAAAGGAAGACAGACAATGATGGTAAGTATCACCATTAAGAAAGCTCGACTTGTCGTTAAAGATGTTTTTCGACAAGTTCAAGGAGTTGACTACGGTGAGGCTTTCTCATTCGTAGCGATGCTAAGAGTCTGTTGGAATTGGATTAGCAATTACTGCATGATTGATGAAATCTTACAGATAGGATGTCAAAACATTGTTTCCTCGACGTTATACTTGAGGAAAGGTTGTATGTGATACAACCAGAAGGTTTTGTCAATCCTGAAAGATGCTAACAAGTATGCAAAGCTCCAGCAATCCTTCTAAGGACTGGAGTAAGCATCTCGGAGTTTGAATGTACGCTTTGATGAGATGATCAAAGATTTTTGGTTTATACTAAGTTTGTGAGAAACTTGTATTTCCAAAGAAGTGAGTGGGAGCACTATAGAATTTCTGATAAGTATACGTGAATGACATATTGTTGATCGGAAATGATGTAGAATTTCTGGAAAGCATATAGGGTTATTTGAAAAGTGTTTTTCAATAGAAAACCTGAATTAAGCTGCTTGAACATTGAGCATCAAGATCTATGAGGATAGATAAAAACGCTAAATGGTACTTTCAAATGAGCACATACCTTGACATGATCTTGAAGGTGTTCAAGATGGATCACCAAAGAAGGAGTTCTTGCCTGAGTTGTAAGGTATGAAGTTAAGAGTTAAAGCTCGACCACGCAGAAGAGAGAGAAAGGACGAAGGTCGCCCCTATGCTTCGAACATAGGCTCAGAGTATGCTATGTTGTGTACCGCACTGGAAGTGTGCCTTGCCATGAGTCTGGCAAGGGGGTACAAGAGTGATCTAGGAATGGATCATTCGACAGCGGTCAAAATTGTCCTTGGAGTAAATAAGGACATGTTTCACGATTATGGAGGTGATAAAGAGTTCGGCGTAAAGGGTTATGTCGATGCAAGCTTTAGCACCTATCCGAGTGACTCTGAGTAGCAAACCAGATACGTATAGTGGAGCAACCATTTGGAATAGCTCCAAGTGGAGCGTGGAAGCAGCATTTACAATATGACATAGAGATTTGCGAAGTACATACGGATCTGAATGTTGCGACCCGTTGACTAAAACCTCTCTCACAAGCAAAACAAGATCAAACCCCGTAACTCATTGAGTCTTAAACACATGATGATGTGAACTAGTTTAGTGACACTAGTAAACTCTTGGATGTTGGTCACATGGAGATGTGACCTATGAGTGTTGATCACATAGCGATGTGAACTAGATTATTGACTCTAGTGCAAGTGGGAGACTGTTGGAAATATGCCCTAGAGGCAATAATAAATTGGTTATTATTATATTTCCTTGTTCATGATAATCGTTTATTATCCATTCTATAATTGTATTGATAGGAAACTCAGATACATGTGTGGATACATAGACAACACCATGTGCCTAGTAAGCCTCTAGTTGACTAGCTCGTTGATCAATGATGGTTACGGTTTCTGACCATGGACATTGGATGTCGTTGATAACGGGATCACATCATTTGGAGAATGATGTGATGGACAAGACCCAATCCTAAGCCTAGCACAAAGATCATGTAGTTCAGATGCTAAAGCTTTTCTAATGTCAAGTATCTTTTCCTTAGACCATGAAATTGTGCAACTCCCGGATCTGTAGGAATGCTTTGGGTGTACCAAACGTCACAACGTAATCGGGTGGCTATAAAGGTGCACTACAGTATCTCCGAAAGTGTCTCATTGGGTTGGCACGAATCGAGACTGGGATTTGTCACTGTGTAAACGGAGAGGTATCTCTGGGCCCACTCGGTAGGACATCATCATAATGTGCAGAACGTGACCAAGGGGTTGATCACGGGATGATGTGTTACGGAACGAGTAAAGAGACTTGCCGGTAACGAGATTGAACAAGGTATCGGTATACCGATGATCGAATCTCGGGCAAGTACGATACCGTTAGACAAAGGGAATTGTATACGGATCGATTGAGTCCTTGACATCGTGGTTCATCCGATGAGATCATCGTGGAACATGTGGGAGCCAACATGGGTATCCAGATCCCGCTTTTGGTTATTGGTCGGAGAACGCCTCGGTCATGTTCAGATGGTTCCCGAACCCGTAGGGTCTACACACTTAAGGTTCGATGGCGCTTAGGGTTATAGGGAATAGATATATGTGGTTACTGAATGTTGTTCGAGTCCGGATGACATCCCGTACGTCACGAGGAGTTCCGGAATGGTCCGGAGGTAAAGATTTATATATGGGAAGTCCTATTTTGGCCACCGGAAAATGTTCGGATTTTTCGGTATTGTATCGGGAAGGTTCTAGAAGGTTCCGGAGTGGGGCCCACCTGCATGGGGGGACCCACATGAACGTGGGTAGTGGGGGCAAGGCCCCACACCCCTGGTCAAGGCGCACCAAGATCCCCCCTTAGAAGGAATAAGGTCATATCCCGAAGGGATAAGATAAAAAGGGGGGATAACAATCGGTGGGGAAAGGAAAGGATGGGATTTCTTTCCTCCCACCTTTGCCAACGCCCCAATGGACTTGGAGGGCAAGAAATAATCCCCCTCCACCCTTATATATAGTGGGGAGGCGCATGGGAGCTGCACCTTTGCCTGGCGCAGCCCTCCCTCTCCCAAGTCCTCCTCCTCTCAAGGTGCTTGGCGAAACCCTGCAGGATTGCCACGCTCCTCCATCACCACCACACCGTCGTGCTACTGCTGGATGGAGTCTTCCCCAACCTCTCCCTCTCTCCTTGCTGGATCAAGGCATGGGAGACGTCACCGGGCTATACGTGTGTTGAACGCGGAGGTGTCGTCCGTTCGGCACTAGGATCTCCGGTGATTTGGATCACGATTTAGCACGACTCCTTCAACCCCGTTCTCTTGATCGCTTCCGCTTAGCTATCTACAAGGGTATGTAGATGCACTCTCCTTCCCCTCGTTGCTGGTTTCTCCATAGATAGATCTTGGTGACACGTAAGAAAATTTTGAATTTCTGCTACGTTCCCCAACATGATGGACGGACCACAGTGGAGCAGCTGCTAGAGACCATGAGAATGAGGGGCGACGCCAGAGGGAGGAGCAGCCGGGGAGATTTGGCCCTACCCGCCGGCCATGTAGCCTAGCTGGACAGAGCATCATCGAGGACCGGGCCAGATGGGACCAGTGGCGACGCCTCGCTGGAGGAACCCTAGTGCTGCAGGAAGGGGATCGAGGTAGAGGGAAAGGGGAGAGGAGATGCAAGCGGGCAGGGTAATGAACACTTGCGTGTTTGTTTTTACTTGAGGGTCAGGTGTGCCGCGGGTGTGAGCAGTTGTATTTTGAGTGTAATATAGGCAGACAATAGAGTCATTCACTATTCCCCTTTCCCTTCAATTTTTAGTGAGCTTCTACCCAAAACACCCCCCCCCCCAAAGCGAAATAATTTAAGCCCAAGCCCATAACTCAAAAATGACTTATTTAAATCTTTTATGGCTTATTTCGACAATAAGCTCTGAAAAGGTGGAATTGAACTGGCCCTTTAACCTACAATTCAATTGTGCGTGCAATGATGAATCACTCCTGCCTGCTATAGTGTACATTTAGGCATCATCATACATGGCATAACCTAATACATGTGCATTCCATTGTAGAATCTGGAATATGCAATGTTTATGTTAGTTCATACGTTGCACATGATGTTTAAATGCCCCTTGAATCTGGTCAGTCAAGTGATGGTCTTTAAGCCTCCTTCTTTGCTTTTGTTCTTGATATGTAAGATTTGCTCACACATTTATTCAATTGCTTGTTTGCATCAGCCAGCCGTACTAGGACTATTTGCTTTGATTACTTGATGTTCTTGACCTAACACTCTAACAGAGCTTGTCAACGATTTAAACACTAAGGGCTGCTTTCGTGGAGGCTTGTCTAACTCATAGGTGACATAAAGGTTTGGCTGTACACTAAAGTAGGCTCTCCAAGAGTACCTGGAGATCCAGTTCGAAGGTATGCCTAGTTTTTACATAGTAAATGCTCATTTCATTGTGTGCAAGTGCAAGATATGTGGCATGTTTCATTATGTGGTGTTGTTTTGTTATAATCAAAACCTTTTGTGTTGTTCACAGACTAGAAAGTGTGCATATTTATCTTCCAAGGAGATGAGTAACTAGTTTGTGTCACCTTGTAGAGGGGGTGCAATGAAGATAATATGGAGGATTTCCAAGTATAAGATGTTGGGAAGGAGCCTTGCAAGAGAAGTAGGAGCAGCGCTGAGCCTGTTCAACTAGTTAAGGTAAGTCACTGTATCCAACTCAACAGTTCAATTCCTTGTTTGTTTCAAACGTAGTTGATTTTCTCTTTTCAATTGCTTTATTTGTCCTCAGTTAATGAGACGCACAAACAATGATGCATGATGTTGGATACTTGTATAACTATTAGTTGACATAATTAAAGGCCTTACAATTTAATTACTCTGGTGAAGTGTGCCAGAAGCTTTGAAGTCTATTAACCAACTATTACTGCATGAGGCTCACAATCTAGTTTATACAAGGCTAATGATTGCATAGTTTTGCTTGCTGTAGTAGGTTTGTATGAATCCCTCTATTGTTCATTATGCTCCCTAAGACATTAATTGAGCTACAGAATGGCCAACTGCTTGCTTACTTATACGAACGTTTTGGATTTGGCCCATAACAGGCCGAAAGTCGCGTTGAGCTGAAATGATGCCCTGCAGAACATGGGCCCCCAATGGACCCAAAGTCAAAGGCCCAACTGTTGTCCAGGCCGCTAACAGGCCACGAGACAAAATGGGCTAGGATTTGGCCCATTTACCAAATGGGCCGAGTACATGCCTAAAGTCACAGCGGGCTAGAATTGGCCCAACTGTAGAATGGTCCGAGAAAAGGCCGAAAGATGTTCGAGGCCGTTAATGGGCTGGAACTGACGATGGGCTGCTAACAGGCCGAAAGAAGCTCAGGACGTAATTGGGCTCAAAGACGTAGCGGGCCGTTAACGGGCTTAAACTAAGGATGGGCTGGAAATTGTCAAATCTAGATTGGGCCTTTGATGGGCCGATTCAGTGTAACTTGTATGGGCCGTGCTTGTAAATGGGCCTGACTCTAGTAGGCCACTAATGGGCTGGCCCGCTTATTTTGACAGGCCCGACCTTTTAACCTGAATGGGCCACTGTTGGGCCAAGACACGTGTCGATGTATCATAGGTGCGTTCCGTCCATTCGTTGGATGACAATTGTCCGAACAACGAGCCGGCACGTGGATCTGCCGGCCAATTATAATTTTACACGTGGAAAATCCCCATTGGTCTGCGCTGTTAACGGGTTATCGGATCCAAACCGAAACCCGATAGCTTAACAGCAACCCGGTACGGTGGATGCCATGTATTGGTCACCCTTGATGAAAGCACTTCTATGACGCGTGATTTATCGTCATGGAAGGGGACACTTTCGTGATGATAATTTTGGTAATGTCATGGAACACTTCTACGACAAAGATGTGTATGACTATCTTGATTCCGTCATAAAATCGTCATGGATGCACATGCATGACAGAAAATGTGACCTACTATGACAAACATGTATCATCACATAAGTGTATTTTTTTTGTAGTGTCTCACGAAGGCCAATAATACGGTGGGTGAACAATTACAGTCGAGCAATTGATAGAAAAGTGCAAAGTTATAATGATATCCAAGGCAATGATTATGCATATAGGCATCACGTCCGTGCCAAGTAGACCGACTCCTGCCTGCATCTACTACTATTACTCCACACATCGACCGCTATCCAGCATGCAACTAGAGTATTAAGTTTACAAAGAACGGAGTAACGCCTTAAGTAAGATGACATGATGTAGAGGGATAAACTCAAGAAATATGATGAAAACCCCATCTCTTTATCCTTGATGGCAACAATACAATATGTGTCTCGCTATGCCTACTTTGTTACTGGGTAAATGACGAAAGACTAAACCCAAAACTAAGCACCTCCCCCATTGCAAGAAATACCAACCTAGTTGGCCAAACCGAACTGATAATTCGAATAGAAATACAAAGATATCAAATCATGCATATAAGAATTCAGAGGAGATTCAAATAATATTCATAGTGAAAATAACCCACCTAGCATGAAGGATATAGACAACCCTAGTTGATACATGAGCTATTCGAGCATACAAAACAGACTTTCATTTGAAGGTTTAGAGTTTGGCACATGCAAATTTACTTGAAATGGCAGGTAAATACCACATATAGGTAGGTATGGTGGACTCATATGGAACAACTTTGGGGTTTATGGAAGTGGATGTACAAGCAGTATTCCCGCTTAGTATAGGTGAAGGCTAGAAAGAGACTGGGAAGCGACCAACTAGAGAGCGACACAATCATAATAAACATGCATTAAGATTAACCAACAATGAGTGCAAGAATGAGTAGAATATAAATCACCATGAACATAAATATCGTGAAGGCTATGTTGATTTTGTTTCAACTACATGTGTGAACATGTGCCAAGCCAAGTCACTTGAATCATTCAAAGGAGGATACCATCCTATCATACTACATCACAACCATTTTAATAGCATGTTGGCATGCAAGGTAAACCATTATAAACTCCTAGCTAATTAAGCATGGCATGAGTAAATATAATCTCTAATTGTCATTGCAAACATGTTTCATTCATAATAGGCTGAATCAGGAATGATGAACTAATCATATTTACAAAAACAAGATAGGTCGAGTTCATACCAGCTTTTCCTCATCTCAATCATTTCATCCTATATCGTCATTATTGCCTTTCACTTGCATGATCGAACGGTGTGGATAATAATAATAGTGCACGTGCATTCGACTAAGTTGGAATCTGCAAACATTTAATTCAAAGGGGAAGACTGCTACGTCTTGAGATTGCGTTGGTTTTCCCCGAAGAGGAGAGGATGATGCAGCAGAGTAGCGTAAGTATTTCCCTCGGTTTTTGAGAACCAAGGTATCAATCTAGTAGGAGGCTACGCGTGAGTCCCTCGTACATGCACAAAGCAAATAACTCCTCGCAACCAACGCGATAAGGGGTTATCAATCCCTTCACGGTCACCTACGAGAGTGAGATCTGATAGAGATGATAAATAATATTTTTGGTATTTTTTGTATAAAGATGCAAAGTAAAATAAAAGGCAAAGTAAAAAATCAAAGAAATAATAAAGCGTAGGAAGATTAATATAATGAGAATAGAACCGGGGGCCATAGATTTCACTAGTGGCTTCTCTCAAGATCATAAGTATTTTACGGTGGGTGAACGAATTACTATTGAGCAATTGACAGAACTGAGCATAGTTATGAGAGTATCTAGGTATGATCATTTATATAGGCATCACGTCCGAGACAAGTAGACCGACTCCTGCCTGCATCTACTACTATTACTCGACTCATCGACCGCTATCCAAAGATGCATCTAGAGTATTAAGTTAATGAAAACAGAGTAACGCCTTAAGCAAGATGACATGATGTAGAGGGATAAATTCATGCAATATGATAAAACCCCATCTTTTTATCCTCGATGGCAACAATACAATACGTGCCTTTGCTGCCCCTACTTTCACTGGGAAAGGACACCGCAAGATTGAACCCAAAGCTAAGCACTTCTCCCATTGCAAGAACTACCAATCTAGTTGGCCAAACCAAATGGATAATTCGAAGAGACTTGCAAAGATAACCAATCATACATAAAAGGATTCAGAGAAGATTCAAATATTGCTCATAGATAATCTTGATCATAAACCCACAATTCATCGATCTCAACAAACACACCGCAAAAATAAGATTACATCGAATAGATCTCCACGAGAGAGGGGGAGAACATTGTATTGAGATCCAAAAAGAGAGAAGAAGCCATCTAGCTACTAACTTTGGACCCGAAGGTCTGAAGTAAACTACTAGCACTTCATCGGAGAGGCTATGATGATGATGTAGAAGCCCTCCGTGGTGGATTCCCCTTCCGGCGGAGCTCCAGAACATGCCCCAAGATGGGATCTCGTGTATACAGAAAGTTGCGGCGGTGGAATTAGGTTTTTGGCTCCGTATCTGATCTGTTGCACTACAAAAAAATACACTTCCGTGATGATACGTGTTTGTCACAGTAGGTCGCATTTTTTGTCATGCATGTACATCCATGACAAATTTATGACAAAATCAAGATAGTCATACCTGTGCTGTCGTAGAAGTGTTCCATGACATTACGAAAATTATCATCACGGAAGTGTCCACTTCCATGACGATAAATCGCGCGTCACAGAAGTGCTTTCGTCAAGGGTGACCGACACGTGGCATCCACCGTAACGGAACGCCGTTAAGCTATCGGGTCGGGTTTTGGATCCGATAACCCATTAACAGCCCCGACCAATGGGGATTTTCCACGTGTAAAATCATCATTGGCTGGAGGAAACACGTGTCGGCTCACCGCTGGGACAGATGTCATCCACTCATTGGACAGAAGGCGCCTATGATATGTCGACACGTGGCACGGCCCAACAAGTTTAATTGGGCCGGCCCAATTAAAGGCCCATAGGTTTTACGGACCATAATGGGCCGGCCCAGCTAAAGGCCCACAAGATTTTGCGGACCATAATGGGTCGGCCCAGCTAAAGGCCCATGAGATTTTGCGGGCCATAATGGGTCGGCCCAGGTAAAGGCCCACAAGATTTTGCGGGCCATAATGGGCCGGCCCAGCTAAAGGCCCACAAGATTTTTGTGTTCCATAATGGGCCGGCCCAGGTAAAGGCCCACAAGATTCTTGTGGATCATAATGGGCCGCCCAAATAAAGGCCCACGAGATTTCGCCGACATCAATGGGCGGCCCACCGTAGGCCCACAAGATTTTGAGGACCCTAGTAGGCCGGCCCATTAACTGGCTGCCATGTTTTGGGCCAAATGCCGGCCCATATCTGATCCGGTCAATTAATGGTCTGCCATGTTCCGGGCCTAAAAGTGGCCCATATGAGATCCGACCCATTATAAGCCTACCACGTTCTGGGCCAAATTACGGCCCAGATCATGTCCGGCTCTTTAAGAGGCTTTGGGCTCAATTATGGCCCGTATCAAATTCGCCCGCAATCGGACACTATGCTTTTGGGCCCACTTGCTAAAGGCCCACTTAGTAATTTGGCCTGATATTAGTTTTGGCCTGTTAAGGGCCCGTTTAACATTTCGGCCCTATATTAATTTCGGCTGTTAAAAGCCCGTCATATAGTTGGGCCTAACTACGGCCCGATTTGCATCCGGCCTGCTCACAACCAATATCTGATTAGGCCAAACAAAGACCGAGACAATTTTGGCCTGTTAAAAGCCCGTGATTTGATTCGCACAATCATGGGCTGGGGTTCATTTCGGGCTGCTGCCAGCCCGTTAGCTGTTCGGCACGTTTCAGGCCCAACCTACATCGTGATTGCATGACGGCCCGATTATGTACTGTAATTTTACGGTTTGTCCGGTTTACTGCGAAGACAGGAAATATATACAGTAAAATAACTGCAGCATTGTGAATAAGAAAAAACCTAGACTATACAATAAATAAATTACGGCATATTACATCCACTGGGCATCAAAGTTCGCCACTATGATAATAAAGCACAAGCATAGACAAATAGATTACATACCTTTGGGCATCAAAGATCGCCACCAAAGGCAAATAAACACACCGACAAAATAATATACAAAACCGACAAAGACTTCAATAGAGTTCAAGAAATGTTAGCCCTCTTTGGGAGCTGCAGCTAAGCAAATGAAAGCAAGATGATGAGATCAACTTGTTCAACACTTATATCTTTCTCACTCGAAAGATAAACAAGCAGACAGATGATGTGTTTCCACGTACAAGTATCAAGGTCGACAATTCATCACATTTCTTCTTGGCGAATAAAGTGACACAGTTTAAAATTGCATTAACACAATATGGTATTGTTCAGGTCAAGACATGGCAGGAAATGACATTGTGAAGGAGTTGGCAGCTTCACGACAACACCGGATTACAGATCAAGAAATCATAAGTATCAATGGTTAGTGTGCTGTCAATTTATACCATTTCAGATTGGCAAATAAAGAGACGGTTTAAATAATAGTAGAATGATATGACATTGTTCATAGTTAAGACATTACAGAATATGACATTGTGCTGTAGTGGGTAGGTTCACCACACCACTGGATTACGGATGAAGAATAGAAGCATACATGCAGTGCAGAAGAAGATCACTTGCTCTGTGTAGTTTAATTTACATGGTATGAAGAAGGAACTTGGTTGTACAACTGAAAACTTAAATTGAGAAAGGACAAACTTTTGTTTATGAACTACATAATAAACTTTAAATAAGCAATTTGATGCAAACACCAAAAATAAACAGCTGTTGCAGTCATGCCTAACCAAATATATACAACAAAGTTTGAAGGCTTGAGATGGACAAACTTACATTGTTGGTGAAGACAGGCTCTATAAAGGCCTTGTCCATGCTGATGGGGGCAATTCAAGAAGTTCACCACAGAATCTTCTTCAAAAGCATTGCCTTTATTCTACATTTTGTTAAGAGTAAATATAGATGTGATAATATACAAAAAAATGGAGAATACTTAAGATAAGATGAAGAGTGATGCTACATCAAGTAGCTATAAATGTAAGTGCAGCGATACAGGCAAAAGGTACAGCCAAGAGCAATGCACAGCTAAACTTCTTCAGTACCAACCTTATGGTAAGAGTAAATATAGATCTGATGTATAGAAAATGGAGGGCAAAGGAAAATAAGCTGCAGAGTGATGGTACATGAACAACTACATCATTATAAGTACAATCGTTAAAGGACATCATGTACTTACAAGAACAATGCAGAGCTAAAAACATTGGCATTGGATATATTCTACACTAATGTAACCATTCATACAGATCAGATAATTTGGAGCGAACAATTGATAAGCAAGCTATCATGGATACTGCTGTCACATAATGAACCAGGTATGTATGCAAGTACAGTGATACAGGACAACAGGTACTAACAAGAGCAAAGCAGCGGGCAGCATATTTGCGATATCCTGTCGTTCTTTTCAAATCGGAATTCTTCTTCGAGCAGATTTCCTGTAAAAAAGATCCATAAGGCACATGCGGAAAAGTAGAAGTTCAAATTGTCATGTGATTTCATAGACAGTACCTCATCCTGTGAACGAGACCAGTGCATAACAAGGTTTTTCCATTCAATGTCTTCTACACTTAGCATAGGAGACTTCACCGGAAATTCATTTATAGACTTTCCATCAAAGTGTGATTTCCTCAGGTAACACCGATACTGCTGCAATGCTTCCTTGAAAAGCACAAGCAAGCTTTGCTCGTCATGACTATCCAGATTGACCCTCGCCTAGTTACAACAATGTAATGTAAATCATTGATGTGTTCAATCAGCAGAAAACAGGAAAATAATAACCATGAATAATAGCACTTACACGTAAGTTGGACAGAAAGATGTGAAAATGGTGTTTGTCTTCACTATAATCTTCCCATGATGGGAATATATGCACGTAGTCCCTAACAACATTGAAAGCATTGTCTTTTAAACTGGGAATAAATGGAATGGGGTTCCAATCTGCAGGAATTGGCCGTCTCTGCAGTTGGGATAGGTCTTCGGCCGGTGTACTTGCTGTACTTTTTGCTGGAGTGGGATTTTTCTGTGGTACAGCTGGTGCTATGGCAAATGAAATCGGTATAACTTTTGCTGGAGTGCAGGTCTTGTGTGGTGGGGCTAGTGGTGTGGCCAGTGAAGTATGGGTACAATCTGCTGGAGTCGGTCCTACATTTTGTGTCACTGGTTGTACAACCAATATAAGTGGGTGTCAGTTCGATTTCTCCGGCACCACCACGTTTTTCAAGGACATTGCTGGTGCTCCTTCAGGTTCGGCAATCACCCTCTTCTTTTTTGATGTCTGATGCACAAGAACAGCATTTGAGTGGAAAAACATGGTATGATGACAGATGGAATATGTATTGATAATGGATGGGCATGGCATCTAGACATATATGATGAATAAACTAAGCAGATGGCGGTGCAACAAAGTAGAAGAAATGCAAGACAACATATGCAAGATACCCGCAATCAATAAAACATTGCCAAATTAGAAACGGCACCTTGATGGGTGAACAGGACAGGCCATCTGCCTTTGACTCCTCGAGGTTAGAATAGTCATTAGGATCATATTCTGAACAGGTGGGGAGCGTATGAGTTTCATTGCATCCAGAATGGCACTCAATGCCTTGGTGCCAATGTTGTAAGTCATTGCAGTGTTTAGCTTCAAGAGTGGACTGCTGCTAGTGTGACACAAAGCAGCTACACAGATCACAGTGTAGATATAACGGGAAAACCTTAAGCATCAGAGTAAAATCAGCAAAGTGGAACTTGCTGGCATATATATGTGCTAGTATTGTCGATGCACGGCTAGAAAGGCTTTGATACCAGCTCTATTCAAGTGAAGGTGAGGTAATGTTAATATCAGTGTAACTCTCAAAGGCGACAAAGCTCCGCGCATTTCCTTGCTATTCTTATAGGATTCAAGTGGGCAGGCTACTACAAATCCTATTCCTATGTTTACAAGATCCTACGAATCAAAGAGGCTCAAAGTGTCTATCACAACCCAATCGTATAGACCTCTACACCGCAAATGTCCCTGCTCATCTTCAAGACAAGGAACATATCAGATTAGTAGCATACTCCCTCAATTCCAAAATATAAGTCTTGGTAGAGATTTCCACTATGGATCACATACAGATGTATCCAGATACATTTTAGAGTGTAGATTCACTCATTTTGCTCCATATGTAGTCCATGGTGGAATCTATACAAAGACTTGTATTTAGGAACGGAGAGAGTACATATTAAAGAAGAACGGAAGAGGAACATGGTAAAGAAGAGCAAGCAAATTTTGGATAATAAAATGTTGGTTGCGCAGTGCCCACATGATGAACCAGAGCGCATTAAGAATGCAACTCCCAGCTGTCTCTCGACCATTTCAAAGCGGTTGGATGAAGATCCCACGCCTCCTAACCCTTCTTCTTCCTCGTCTCGATTCTTCCCATACAGAACACCGCACGGGTCAGCCGGGACCACCGGCCCCCACCACCTGTGTTCCTCCGCCACCCCCACCCCCCACCCGCGCCCCAACCCCCACCCGCGTCGAGTTTTCTTTGTTCGGCGAGGCCCCACAACCACCCGAGCCCCTTCGATCGCACCGGCGAACTCCGGTGAGCTCTGAAAAATCGACTGACCTAATTTATAAATTTAGTCTACTGTGATTTAACTAGTGGTGAATATAAAAGGGGAAAACCATAAGTATTAGGAGTGTAGTGTTGAGCGTGCCATGGTAGATCTGAAGGTGGAAACCGCACAAAGGCAACTTCGCAACCAAGACAAGAAATCAGAGTAAAGCAGTGGCAATCTATTTTCTTGCTGCGATAAATAAGTTGAGCAGATACGAAAGAGTACCGCCTCTGGTGTGGTGCCATGTACGCATCTGCTGACAATTTGACGGTGCTGCGGTAGCGATGGCTGTCAGCGGCGTGGAAGCAGATCTAGGAGGGTAGACGGTGGCGGCGGGGCGCGGTGGACGAGACGGTCGTAGGAGCGGCGCCGGCAAGGTGGACGACGGCGGGGATGAAGCGAGAGGACGGGATGCAAGGATCCCGGTCCGAAGGCGTGGATGAGAGAGGTCGATCTCTTATAATGGACGGCGGCGTTGGGGTATCAGCTCCGGCATGGTGGAGGAGAACGGCAGTGGATGTGGTGGCGGACGGCGGCAGACGGAGGAGGGTGGGGTGGAGAGGGTGTTTTGGCACCCACGGAGTACGAATGGGGAAAAGGGAGGTAGAGAGGAAGGGGGGAACCATGTATTCATGGCGCGGTTGTCTCAAATGCGAGGAAATTTACAAACTTAGCCCCCGTTTCAAATTTCTACTACATCACAGCAACATTAATCGGTTGGGGATAGGACGGTAATCTCGCATACACCAAATATTTGCCGACGAGAGTTTGTTTTTGGCGCCCACTGTGTATGAATATGAATCTGGGAGGGAGTCGATTTCGGGCGAGGACACACTGTGTTTTGGCGCCCACCGTGTATGAATCCGGGTGAGAGGCGGTTACGTCACGTTTGGGTGAAATTACAAACCTACCCCTATCGAAACCTATAGAAATCCAGCAGATAGGCTTTGCGTGGCAGGGATAGGCAGTAGTGATTTCCATCTCGCAGATTTTGGTTTCGGGTGGTTACTGCGACTTTCCCCGCTTCGTTCAAATTTTGCAGAGTGCACGTTTACCGTGCCAACTCAATTCGAATCCCGTTTGTATTCTATTTTTTTCGGGTGGGATCCATTTTCAATTGGAATTACATTCTATATACATCATTTTATATATATATACTTTCAAAAGCACAACAGAGAATTATGCTCTTTATATGTATAATATGATTTACAAATACAACGATCTCGAAATCTTACAGTTGAATTTAAAAAAAATTAACCAAATTATGTTCTACTAAAATGTATGGATCAGTAATACCTACATATTAAAGAACATAGATGTGCGTGAATTCATATGAGTATGCATGTTTGATAGATCAATTTTGGTTCGAGTATGGATTACATGTATCATCATCTCGAATTCAAATATTTGAATCCCTTGTTTGTTCACTCCTTTCACGCCAATCTCACTCGCAAGCATGCTCCTTCAGGTAGCGAACACACTCTTTTCTCCAGCTCACCAAGACGCTCACTTCATGTTTCTCCTATCCTCGCAAACATGGTCTCTCGATGTCTCCCTTGAGAAGTGTCACACTCTCCCTATCATTATACATTACACGGTTTTCATTATCTCTCACGTCTCTACTATTCTCCGTACTCGTACCTAAGCTTTCTTTTCACCGCCACACACACAGTCTCCACTCGATTTTCACTTTGTCTTTATCTCTATGGGATTCTCTCACAAACCCTATATGTCTCTACATATGACTCATACCACTAAAATTAATCTCTCTCTCTCCTGTAGACAGAACATTTGTTGTGGTCTCCTTTTCGTCTCCATCCCAGACTGACATTATTCATTTGTTTACCGATCAGACAACCCCGACTACTGTCTCCTCTCTCTCTCACACAGACACACACACACAACTCCTGCTTCCACTCCCCTTCCCGACTACCATCTCTCTCTCACACACACAAAAATCCCGCTTTCGCACCCCGACTCGTACTTCTCTCACAAACATTTATCGACTAGCTAGCCTCTAGATAGGTTTATACACCCGCACACTCGTGCTTCCACCATCGCATACATGTCTCTCTCCTGCTCCTTGTATTTATGTAGATTTTTCTTCCCTTCTCGAGACACGCCCTCTCGATCGTGCACACACGCACTATCGCCTCATTTTAAGTTGATACCTATCGCACACACACTCCTTGTGTCTTTGTCACACATGCACTCCGTCCTCCTCCACTCTCCCTCTCTCTCACACACACATGGGATTTTTGCAACAACTAGCAAGATGCCCATGCGTTGTACGGAACATCAAGATGCATTTGTATGAGTAGTTTATCTTGTGGGGTAAAAGTATGAACGAGGTAAGGCCTTATTTGCAAATGTGGAGAGGGTGCAGGTATATTTTGCAAAATTGTTATAGTTTCCTTCCTATCCGTCAGATATAGATCGGACGGCCTATATTACAGGATGGCAGGCACACGATCATCACCGACAATGCTTTTTATAAGAGTAGGAATAAAAAGTAGAGTTGGTGATGATGGTGGGCCTGCCATCCTGCAATGTAGGTCGTCCGATTTATATCTGACGGATAGGAAGGAAAATATGGCAATTTACCCGCACTCTTCACCACATTTGCAGATAAGGCCTACCCTCGTTCATCCTTTTCTCCCACAAGATCTTGATGTTCCGTGCAAGGCACGGGCATCTTGCTAGTAAGAGTAGAAATTAGACATATACCACTTCTTGAATCTTGAAACCAACAACATTCCTCCTGAGGGAGTCCCGGATTAGGGGGTGTCCGGATAGCCGAACTATCACCGTTGGCCAGACTCCTGGACTATGAAGATACAAGATTGAAGACTTCGTCCCGTGTCCGGATGGGACTTTCCTTGGCGTGGAAGGCAAACTTGGCGATACGGATATGTAGATCTCCTACCATTGTAACCGACTTTGTATAACCCTAACCTATCTGGTGTCTATATAAACCGGAGGGTTTTAGTCCGTAGCACGAACAATAATCATACCATAGGCTAGCTTCTAGGGTTTAGCCTCCTTGATCTCGTGGTAGATCCACTCTTATACTACCCATATCATCAATATTAATCAAGCAGGAGTAGGGTAGTACCTCCATCGAGAGGGCCCGAACCTGGGTAGAAACATCGTGTCCCTTGTCTCCTGTTACCATCCGCCTAGACGCATAGTTCGGGACCCCCTACCCGAGATCTGCCGGTTTTGACACTGACATTGGTGCTTTCATTGAGAGTTCCTCTGTGCCGTCGCCGTTAGGAACGATGCCTCATCTCATCTTTAAAGGCGATACTATCGCCAAAGAAGCCTTGGCCACTGGCCAGACTCTTCGGCTAGGTGGTTTTCTTATGACCGCCAGTTCGGCCATCGCACCGACGGTGACTTCTCGAGTCATCGAAACCAATCTTCACGTCAATTTGGAACTTGCCGAATAGTTAGATCCGATCAAGCTCTCCTCCATAAACGAGCTCTTGGATCGCATTGCTGCCCTGGGAGTCGCCACAAACTACGACCAGATCGGGCCTAAAACCGATCTGAGAGAGATCAACTCTCCCCAAGCTACCCATCATGTTGCCGTGATAGAGGAGCAATGCGGCGATTCTTCTTCTATCTTAAGGACTAGCTACGTCTGGATTCCTGATCCCTCCATGCCGGATTCCCGCAGAGGGACGGATGTCGATCAAGCCCTGAACTTAAAGTCAGGCGGCGGGTTAGACTCATTGGATAGCATTCAAAAATCCAAGCTTCCGAGTTCGGAAACTTCTCGGCCCCTGAGTCTTAAATTGGACAAGGTTCCGGATCTAGTTCCACCCGCCCACCCAAACATTAGCGATCTATCCCGAATTCGGCAAGAGCCAACTGAAACAGTAATCATTACTGGGCCAGATTCCTCCTGGTTATGGACAGGATAAAGGACTGCCGAGAGGAGGACGCAATCTCACTTTTTTGCGATAATTGCACGGACAAAGGAATCCTAAATGCCATAAGTCATCGCGAAATTACACGCTTGGATGACTTGGTGACCATAGTACAAAAGTACTGTGCGATAGAGAGTGCTTGGAAAACCGAAAGTCAATTTTGGGATAATGCGGCCCCGAATACATCCCTAGTCCGGAATAAAAGGGTGCATCATCACCAAGCACCTTGATTAAATATCAAAAAACAAAAACCCCCTAAAGGGTACGGAACCGTACTGGAGGGTTGGCTAAATGGACCCTGCAAAATTCATAGCGCAGAGGGCGCCACTCCAACTCACAGCCTTCGAGCATGTTGGATATTATGGCAGGTGGCCAAAAGTGGCGAAGAGCTTCTAGCTTCAGAATCCCAGCCTAGCAATACCAGTACGGTGTTAACAATCTTCAAGACTTTCGCATCAAATAACATGCGGAAACGAACACTCCGCAACCTTGCCGAAGTCTACCAAGTAGCAACAATACATCCATGGAGCGACACGACCATTACCTTTAATGCCAGTGACGAACCCAAATTTCGAACAGCCAGAGCACCAGCCGCATTGGTTCTCAGTCCAATAGTGGACGGCTTTCGCCTTACAAAGGTACTCATGGATGGCGGCAGCGGACTAAACCTCATCTACGAGGAAACCCTCCGAAAAATGGAAATAGACTGGAACCGCATTGAGCGAAGCAGCACAGCCTTTAGAGGAATAATCCCCAGCTGGGAAGCATGCTGCACAGGAAAAATCACACTGGACGTAGTGTTCGGCTCGCCGGACAATTACAGGTCCGACGAGGTCACATTTCAAGTGGCCCCGTTCAGCAGCGGATATCATGATTTATTAGGGCGAGAGGCATTCACAATTTTTCAAGCTATACCCCATTATGGGTACATGAAGCTCAAAATGCCCGGACCGAACGGAATCATCACTCTCGCTAGTGATCCGAACAAAGCACTCCGCGCCGAAAACAAGACAGCCGCACTAGCCCTCGAGGCACTATCAGAAGCCCTAGCGGCCGAGGAACTCACCGCGATGCGCTCCACGGTGAACAGGGACGATGTGATACTTGATAAAAGATCCAAGTCAACCTCTTTCAAACCAGCGGATGAAATAGTCAAATTCCAAGTCCACCCGACGGACCCTGCAAAGACGGCCTCCATTGGGGCACAATTAAACCCTGATGTAGACGCCGCACTACGAGAATTTTTGCGAGAAAACTGGGACATTTTTGCCTGGCACCCTTCAGACATGCCAGGAATCCCACGTCGGCTGGCCGAGCACAGCCTAAATATCCTAAAAGGATTCAAGCCAGTCAAACAGGCTCTTCGGCGCTTTTCCGAACCCAAGAGACAGGCCATGGGAGAGGAGCTAGCCAAACTTCTGGAAGCCGGATTCATCAGAGATATAAAACATCCGGACTGGTTAGCAAATCTGGTGATGGTACCAAAGAAGGACAAATCATGGCGCCTATGTGTTGATTTCAAAGACCTCAATAAGGCTTTCCCAAAGGATCCCTTCCCCCTCCCTCGAATTGATCAAATTATCGATGCTACAGCAGGACACGACTCATTGTGCTTCCTCGACGCGTACTCCGGCTACCACCAAATCAAGATGGTGGAACCGGACCAAGCTGCAATAGCATTAATTACTCCATACGGCCCATTCTGCTTCAACACAATGCCCTTTGGGCTCAAAAACGCCGGCGCAACATATCAGCGCATGATTCAGACATGTCTGGCTAACCAGATCGGCAAAATAGTGGAAGCATATGTACATGACGTGGTCGTCAAATCCAAGCATGTCGAAACTATAATAGACGATTTGAGGCTCACATTCGACAATCTTCGAAAATATGACATCAAGCTCAATCCGGAAAAATGCGTATTCGGCGTTCCAGCCGGAAATCTCCTGGGCTTCATTGTGTCCGGTAGAGGAATTGAAGGAAACCCAGCCAAAATCCGAGCTCTGTCACAATTGGATATTCCAAAAGACCTCAAACAAATACAAAAATTGACTGGATGCGTAGCGGCTCTAAGCCACTTTATTTCCCGTTTGGGAGAAAAGCCGTTACCCCTTTACCGCCTCCTCCGCCGCACCGAACACTTCGAGTGGACGGATGCCGCCACGGCCGGACTCGAAGAGATAAAATCCATATTGGCAACTAATCCGGTCCTGGCCGCGCCCAACATGGGCCAACCAATGCTATTATATATCGCCGCAACACATCAAGTTGTCAGCGCGGTGCTCGTCGTCAAACGAGAAACGGACGGACACCGGTTCCCTCTTCAAAATACGGATTACTATGTGTCCACTGTCCTAACTCCATGTAAGTCCCGGTAACAACACTATCAAAAGTTAGAATACGCGGTGTTCTTGGCATCCCGGTAGCTGAGACAGTACTTTCTAGAGTGTTCGATAAAGTTAGACTCAGAATTACATCTTAACGACATTATAAACAACCGCGACGCGATGGGCCGGATTGCTAAATGGGCCATAGAGCTCCTTCCATTCGATATAACCTATAAGCCATGGCGAGCTATCAAGTCGCAGGTTTTTGCCGACTTCGTGGCCAAATGGACCGAAGCCGAACTCCCTAAAGAGTATGGCGCATACTCCAATTGGATCATGCACTTTGACGGCTCCAAAATGTTGGCCGGCCTGGGGGCTGGCGTCGTCTTGACGTCCCCAACCGGGGACACAGTCCAATACGTCCTTCAGATAATGTATACGGACTCCAACAATGCAGCCGAATACGAGGCCCTCCTGCACGGCCTCCGGATGGCAGTCTCCATGGGCATTAAACGCCTAGAGGTGCGCGGGGATTCGAACCTCGCGATATCTCAAATAAACGGAGACTTTGATGCCAAAGATCTAAAAATGGCAGCATACTGCAACGCGGTCCTAAAAATGTCAACACGGTTCGAAGGGCTTGAATTTCATCATATAGCCCGGGATAACAACCAGGCGGCGTACATATTGGCACGCATCGGTGCAAAACGCGATGCCGTCACGCCCAACATATTTCTAGAACGGCTGTTCAAGCCATCCATACTGTGGGAAGGGGAGTCCGGCAATAAAAATCCGGACCCAACCGCACTTCCTAACGCCGAACACTCTGACACAATCGGAGGCTCTGCCACCGAGATAACACCCTCCGCCCACGAAATAATGGCGGTCATCGCCTCGTGGACGGAACCATTCCTAGCCTACCTAACTAGGCAAGAACTCCCCGAAGACCAAAATGAGGCCCGCTGCATAGTACGGCGATCTAAAGCCTATAAAGTCCATGAGGGAGAGCTTTATAAGAAAAGCACTACCGGAGTCCTTCAAAGGTGTATCTCCGAAAAGGAAGGGTGAAACCTCGTGGCTGATATTCATGCCGGACTGGGTGGGCACCACGCCGCAGCCCGGGCCCTTGTAGGCAAGGCCTTCCGTCTGAGATTTTATTGGCCGACGGCACGGGCGAGATCGCGCAGGACTTAGTCCAACGATCGTCGGTTGCCAGATTTTTGCTAACCAAAGCCACATGCCACCCACGCCCTCAAAACTATACCCATCACCTGGCCGTTCGCGATGCAGGGGCTTGACATGGTTGGACCCCTTAAGGGAGGAACCCACAAGCAAAAATACCTATTGGTCATTGTGGATAAATTCACCAAATGGATAGAGGCCAAGCCTGTTAAAACGGCCAAATCCGGACCAGTGATAGACTTCATATGAGGGGTAGTGCACCTTACGGTGTCCCCCACAGTATCATCACTGATAACGGCACCAACTTCACGGCTGATGAGGTCAAATTATGGTGCAAAAACATGGGCATCAAGCTCGATTACGCCTCAGTCTATCACCCTCAAACCAACGGCCAAGTCGAACGAGCAAACGGTCTAATCATGAGCGGCATTAAACCCAGACTAGTGCGATTCCCTCAAGGAATCTAACACGCACTTTGGGTTGAGGAGCTCGACTCCATACTCTGGGGCTGCGGACCACGCCTAATCAGACATCGGATTCACACCATTTTTATGGTATGCAGTGCGAAGCAGTCCTGCCCTGCGACATAATTCATGACTCACCTCGCGTGCGCATGTATGAAGAAAGAGAAGCCGAGCTCGATCGGCAGGACAGTTTGGACGCATTGGAGGAGGAGCGCGACGTGGCAAAAGCTTGTTCCGCATTCTATCAACAGCAGGCTCGAAGATACCGAAGCAGGGAAGTACGGGCCAAAGCTTATAACATTGGCGAACTAGTTCTACGCCCGCCGGACAAGAAAAAGGACAAACTCAAGCCCAAATGGGAAGGTCCCTTCATCACCGACCAGGTCCTGACCGGCGGAGCATACCGTCTGCGAAACGCATCGGGTAACCGACTCGAGCCGAACCCATGGAATGCCGCCCGTCTATGAAGATTCTACGCCTAAGCGCCGGACTTCAAGTTCGTTTCCTTCCCCCGTCCACATTTTCTATTTTTTGTTGTCTTTTATTTCTCTCCTTCCTCCTCCTTCTTCCAGAAGCCTTTAGAGGCTCGTTTGCGCTTTGTTCGCATATATTTGACACACTGTACGCGCTCATTATACCTGGGGGCTTTTTTACCAGAAGCTTATTTTATACGGGCTTCATGCCCAACACATACGTCAAACTTCCGCATGTACCTTTTATTCACCATTGTATGCATCGATATGACTTAAGTTTTGGCCAAGCTGGGTTGCCTGGCTCCTGTGCTTACCCCTACGTTCCCGATTGTTCGGCTAGGTGGTAAAGGGAGCACCTCTGCGATTATTACTGCCGGGTAAGCGGATGTGTACCTCAGACTGGGTGAAGCCGAAAGCTAAGCGTTCTTAAGGGAATATTCGGTCGGTGAACTGAAAGATGATTTTTAACTATTTACCCATCTGCCCCGGATGATTTTCTGCTTTCATAGCAGCTTTGACATGCACTTTAGGGCATGCATCCCAATAAAGGAACCCTTAATGTAACTATTCTCTCTGGAAGATGTTTCTTACTATCCATGTAATATAACATCACTAGTTGGGCACTTGTCCGATACAGCAATAATGACCCCTCGCCTTGTCTCCATGCATACCCGGTTCTTATATAACCACGAAGGTATTCGGACACACTCGGACTATTGGGTCCCGAGGTCGGCGAAAAGGTCATTTGTGACAAACGATCTACAATCCGGCTAGAAGACATTTTTCATGTCATATTTACTTACAAAGTCAACTTGACTCATTGTATTCCTCCTCAATGCCATCTAATAGGCTATCTAATTTGCAATCTTGCTGAGAATACTTGGCGGCCAATTCTACTTGGCCATACACTAAGCTTACGGGGATCTCCTTCCCATCAGGCCCCACAGGTCCGACCTCGGCCATGTGGTTTGGGTCAGCCCTCATGTACCGCGTCTTCACCATGGCCCAGGCCTCCCTGGCGCCCTGACGGCAGGCCGATATCTTCCATAGTCGGAAGCGCCGCCGTGCTCCTTGAAGCCGCTCTGCCAGCTCTCCAATGCCTTCGGGCAGGGAGATAGATGGCCACAAGGCCTGGCCGACGCCTTTCATCACCTGCCAAACTCGTTCGTGCAGCTGACGCAGTTCGGGCAGAGGATCACCCGAAGAACTGGGCATCTCCTCTTCAGAACGACCTTTGAGCAAACCTACATACATGTTTATGTTAGTCGCCTTCCTCGTCGAACTCTTTCAAAGTTCGCTCAAGCACTTACTGAAAATGCCGCGACGAAGCCGTCGATTCTCCTTACTGGTCAGACAACTGGGCACGAACATCCTTTAGTTCCTCACCCAGTTGGGTGTTGGCATCTTGGAGGTTATTTTTCTCCTGCCGCACCCTTGTAAGCACGCTCTCGCCAGCCTTTAGCTGACGTAAGAGCTGTTGCTTGTCTGGATCTAGTCCGGCGCCATCTGCAATATTTTTGTCAGATTTACACACCCGCCGCACTTCATAAACTATTTATCTTTTGAAACATATGTTACCATAGGGGGTCTCTGTGGCTCCCCCTGTAGCGGCTAGTACGGCCTCAAGTTGGGCCTTGCATTCTTCAAGCTCCTGGGACAGTCGGGCATTCTTTTCTGTAAGATCCTGCATAACAAATGATCCTTAAATCAGTTATTCTAACTATGGTAAGTCTCGGCCACTCTTGGCATATATAATCACAAATCTCCTTATCCGTATGTCCTTTACATACTGCTCCGTGGCTCTGGCTAGACCATCTTGAGCGGCACGGAGGTGCGCATCTCCCGAATTGAAGGCATTCAAGGCCTCTTGGGAGAAACACGCGTCACGAAGAACTGTCTGGCGGCGCCTGTGATTCATGGCGCTCTCCACCTCGGAGTTGGTGGTGGACAATTTGTCGGCATCCTCTGTCGGAGGAGCATCCGACGCACGTCTCGTGCTCGCCTCAGCCTCCGGACCCGGCTTTGAAGCCTGGCCGGTGAAGGTTCGATTGGCAGCCTCTCCGGACTCAGTCCGGCGAGCGCTCTTTTTCCTGAAAAGAGCACCAGCGTTAGTACGCCTTCCAGGAATCAATCCTGGGAGTATGGTGACACGTCGTACCGTTGCAGCAGAGTTTCGATCCGGACCGCACTTCTTTTTAGCCTGCGGGGCCGCACTACCCCTTGTTGGTTGGCCACCGCGGGCTCGGCTTCCTGCCTCGAAGGTACCCCCTGCGAAACACCATTGGTATACGGTGATTAAGAAATAAGCATGGATGGGTCATTATCAGGGTTTTGGGACCTCGGTCTCAGATACCTGTGGGGCTGGAAGTATTCCGGGGTAATCGGCCGTGATGGCAACCAAAGCATTGTCGATGCTAAGTTGGTAGAACACCCCGTCGATCAACTCCACCTTTATATCCAGATCTTCTTCAGAGGCCGGATCGAGGGACTGTTCCAGATCCTCGGGTTGTGGGGGCGGGCTGTGTATCTTCTCCACAGTCCGGCGCAGTTCCTGCGCAGAAACCATAAAATGAGATATTTAATCAAGGGAACATGGATTGGACAGGCCACAAAGATGTTTGCTTACCCAGCTTCGAGGATTATTCGAAGAAAACTCGCTCAGTGGGTTGACGCGGAGAAAATCCTCCTCCTCCCCTTTTTACATGGAAGACAAGGTCTTCACCAGTTCGGTGAACGATCCCGGCCCGTTGCGGCCATGGCGGGTGGCGTCGTCCTCCCCGTTGTACTCCCACATGGGGTGGCCCCTATATTGAAGCGGTTGCACTCCCCTCATAATGCAGATTGCCATGACTCCAATCATGGTCAATCCGGCATGAGCTAGTAATCTTATTCGGCTCATCAAGTAAAGGACATCCCGATCATTTTCCCTCCGGGGCTCATGAGCGCCAGCTTAGGCGCTTCTTCAGAGGAGCGTTGCTAAACTCGGAAGGACGATCCGAACAGGATCCGCAGCGGGGCGTCCTCCATGTAAAACCATTCAAGGCCGGTCTTGGACGCCTTCTTCGGGGTTCCGGATAGATATCCGGTCCCGGTGATGCGCCATAGTTCGGCTCCGCCCACTTGATATATTGACCCCTCATGAGAACGGGGTACTAGGCAGAATAATCTCTTCCACAGCGCGATATGAGCCTCGACGCCCAAGAACAGTTCGCAGAGGGCCACAAAGCCCGCGATGTGCAAAATGGAGGCATGTGTAAGGTGGTACAATTGGAGGCCGTAGAACTCCAAGAGCCACCGGAGAAACGGATGGATTGGAAATCCGAGTCCTCTTACTAGATAAGAGATGAAGCATACCCGCTCTCCTTTAGAGGGATCAGGGACACTCTCCGCTTGCTTTCCGCCCTTGTAGGTGGCGAGTCCGGCTCGAACCGGAACCATGAAGGCCGGGGGAAGGAATCCCTTGGTTTGGAGTACAACTAGCTCGCTATGCGGGACTGAGCATCTCCCCCAATTTCCAGGCTGAGGGTTGGGAGCGCGAGAGGAGGAGCCGCGTTGACTGTCCATGGTGGAATGGGCTTTGGTCAGAGGCGCTCCGATGAAAGCTCGTGAAGGGGGGATGGTGTGACACAGATCTAGATCCTCGCCCCTTTTGTAGACAGCTCATTTACGCAGCTAGGGGGGTAAATGTAAAAATACCCTGGCTTTTCGCATTCGTTCAAACACGTGGAAGATGGCCATTATTGGGCGTAGAAGCCAAGGAGCGCAGCATTTATCAGAAGCCGGACACTATTCGACAAGTATGTGGAATTTGGAGAAGAACCCGCCTCGCAATGCCGAAGACAATCAACGCGCCGGACTCATCGTCATTGAAGCCTGGTTCAGGGGCTACTGAGGGAGTCCCAGATTAGGGGGTGTCTGGATAGCCGAACTATCATCGTTGGCCGGACTCCTGGACTATGAAGATACAAGATTGAAGACTTCGTCCCGTGTCCGGATGGGACTTTCCTTGGCGTGGAAGGCAAGCTTGGCGATACGGATATGTAGATCTCCTACCATTGTAACCGACTCTGTGTAACCCTAACCTATCCGGTGTTTATATAAACCGAAGGGTTTTAGTCCGTAGCACGAACAATAATCATACCATAGGCTAGCTTCTAGGGTTTAGCCTCCTTGATCTCGTGGTAGATACACTCTTGTACTACCCATATCATCAATATTAATCAAGCAAGAGTAGGGTATTACCTCCATCGAGAGGGCCCGAACCTGGGTAAAAACATCGTGTCCCTTGTCTCCTGTTACCATCCGCCTAGACGCACAGTTCGGGACCCCCTACCCGAGATCCGCCGGTTTTGACACCGACACCTCCCTTATCTCATCAAAAACGCCAATGGAATATATTTTGAGTGAAACATAACATATTTTTAGTGATATACGTATTTCAAAACTAGACCTTTTTTTTCTATCAAATCGGTGAATATGTAATAATCTACTTTGATCATGTGGCAACGCATTGGCACATTGCTAGTAGTTATTATAATTTTTTGGACACCAGACAAACAGTGGAGTACATATACGAAGAGAAGAGGCACACGCACGCAGTCGGCCTCTCGCTGTCTCGCACACATGAGTGTTACGTAAAGGCGACATTAACAAATAAACCCTAAAACCCTAGGTGCACGATTGCTGCATTCATGGGTACCGGGTACGTGGTGGAGCACCTTTGTAGGAATAGTCAGCTCGCGTGATAATTTGATCCGTAGGACTTGATGGTCGGGACCACAGGTAAACGACTTGGAGCGCGGTGGCTCACCAGTTGCCACAGATCGAGTAGCCACGTTTAAAATATCATTTTTCTAGCGGGGTTAAGAGTTCCGATTTTCAATGGCGCGTTATAATTAGTAAGTAGTAATCAGAACAATTGGTAAGGAGTGAAAATGGAATTCATAGTACTACATACCTCCTTGGCGTATGGGTGTATGGTTTTTTTTTGCGATGGAGGTTGTATGGGTTTATGTTGCGAGATGTTGAACCTGGTAGTTCTAGGGAAATACTATGGTTTAGATTTAGATGCTGGTTTTCAGTAATGAAAATCGGAAGGGGAAACCCTTCTTTGATTAAAAAAAAACTACTACCTCCATTCTAGTTTACTAGTCCCCATCATACTTTGGGTGAAAGTTTTTCCATGAATTTTACTTGTAAAATGTGAATGGAAAACGAGATTTTGTTATACCCAAACAAAAAAGGACTAGAGGGAGTGATTGCTCTAACACGGACGCGTCTCATAAGCGCGAGCATTGAACGGGCGCCCGACCAAGAGGGCCGCACTTTTCGCTGCGAGCCGGCTGAGCACGCCTCCTCGCGTGCAACCAGCTTAATACTGCCCCTTTGCCTTCGTTTAATCCGCGCGTGTGCCGGCAACAAGTCACGTCTTTCCGCGAGCCGGCAGGCATTTTAGAACACAAAAAATGACTAAAATATAATTAATTTACGCATGTTCTTGACTTGTTGTGCTCGCACTGGTAGCAGGAACTAGTAGAGGTTTTTCTTTATTTATAACTCTCCTCACATTTTTTTTGGCTTTGAAATGAATCATGGTTGTGGACATTATGTATGAAATGTTCAGATATCTGTGAACATGAGTTTGATGTGGAAGTTGAACTTGGAATGTCGGGCTTGCGCGTGAACTATAACATGTCCAATGCTTAAATGCATTATTGTTTGGAAAGTAATTGCTGTCATTACATGACCCAAAAAAAACATTTTGTGCCACATCAGTAGATGCACGGACATCACAACAGGCATGCTGACTGGATAAACATTTGAACCTAGCTATGATGAAGGAAATTTTGTATTGACAATAGTTTTAGCACTACTGGAATCAGCTACTTTGCCATCTGCCAGCTCTTTGCCGTCTGCTAGCGGACGGCAAATAAGCTCTTTGCCATCAGCTACCCAAAAAGCGGACGGCAAAGAACTGGCTGATGGCAAAGACCAAGGTTACCATCAGCCAGGTCTTTGCCGTCCGCTCATGACGGCAAGATCTGCTGTCGGCTAGCGGACGGCAAAGAGGGAGGGGCCCCACTGACGAGTTGCAAAAAAAAAAACCTAACGGGGCCCTCTTTGCCGTCCGCTAGCGGACGGCAAAGAGCACGAAGGCGGACGGCAAAGGGTGGCGGACGGCAAAGAGGGAGGGCCCCACGTAACGTTAACGGCGCCCCACCCCCCCTCTCTCTCTCTTTCTCTCCCACCTCTCGCCAGCCCCTTCGCACCACCCCGCCGCCGCCGCCCCAGCGCCCCGCCTGTCGCCCACCACCGCCGCCACCCAGCGCCCCCCCGCCCCCCGCCCGCCCACCGTCTGGCGCCCGCCGGCGCCCGGCACCTCCGCCCGCCGCCGGGCCAGCGCCCGCCGCCCAGCCGCCCGCCCCCCCTCCTCCGCCGCCCAGCTGCACCGCCCCCTCCTCCACCCTCGCTGCAGTGAGTCTCTTCTTCCTTTTTTTTCCTTTTTCTGTTTTTTAGTTTTAGGTTTATGTTTAGTTTTAGGTTTATAGGTTTAGTTTTAGTTTAGTATTAGGTTTAGTTTTAGTTTAGTATTAGGTTTAGATTTAGAAGAGGAAGAAGAAGAAGAAAAGAGAGGAGAGGAGGAGAAGAAGAAGAGGAAAAGGAAAGGAGGAAGAAGAAGAAGAAGAAGAAGAAGAAGAAGAAGAAGAAGAAGAAGAAGAAGAAGAAGAAGAAGAAGAAGAAGAAGAAGAAGAAGAAGAAGAAGAAGAAGAAGAAGAAGAAGAAGAAGAAGAAGAAGAAGAAGAAGAAGAAGAAGAAGAAGAAGAAGAAGAAGAAGAAGAAGAAGAAGAAGAAGAAGAAGAAGAAGAAGAAGAAGAAGAAGAAGAACAACAAGGAAAAAAGGAAGAAAAGGAAAAGGAGGAAGAAGAAGAAAAGGAAAAAAAGGAAGAAAAGGAAAAGGAAGAAGAAGAAGAAGACACCCCGACCCCGAGACCCCGATTCCGACCCGACCCCGACACCCCGACTCCCGACCCCGACCCCCGACACCCCGACCCCCCCGACCCCGACCCGACACGGTACCTGCACTCACCCGGCACTCGACACGACACCCCGACCCCCGAGACCCCACCCACCCCGAGACCCCGACCCGACACTCGACCCCGACCCCGACACCCCAATTCTAAGGCTGACCCGACACCTGACCTCGACACCCCATTCCCCGAGCCCTGACCCAACACCCCGACCCCGAGCCGACCCGACACCTGACCCCGACACCACACCCGACCCGAAACAACACCCCGACACCGACCACGGCACTACCCGACACCCCGACCCCAAACAACTCCTCCTCCCCATTAATTATTTGATCTATTCCGATGAAACTTGATAGCTAGCTATATATGTGTCTTGAATCATCGATGCGTAACCAATATGTGTCTCCCGTTCGAAAGCGTCATAGTTATAAATATGCATGCATTTGCATATTTATAACCTTGATTTCGAATTGTCCAACGCTATCCATGGACAGCCCGAGTATGTGTAGATTGGGTTCATATTACCATATGCTTTGCTCGGATCCGACGCATATATTTTCGATTGCCTCCCCTGTTGTTCTCCGGTACACATCCTCTCTGCTTATTGCGTAGACGTGTATCAGGAGAACGGCGGGAGGTGCTGCCGAAATTTTAACGTCGGATCTGAAGCATAGCATGGGAAAATAAACCCAATCTACACATACACGGGTGGGATTAGGACCTATCATTACCTATTAGAGTGTAGGTTGCATGGACGTAATAAAATTGACAAAGTAGATCAACTGATGAATGTATACATGGTGAATTACATATATAATTGTTGTGTGTCCAGTAGCTCCGAGAGTCAAGATGAGTGATCGTGCGTGGATGTATATCGGTCACACTGGTCAAAACAAATGGAGGGCTGAATGGTTCACAAAAACCAAGGGGTTTGTGCAAGCCGCATTTGCAAATGGCCAGAAGAAAACCTGGTGCCCCTGTTTCCGGTGCGGCAATTGGGAAAAGAGGACAGAGGCTGAAATGGGCAAACACCTGCAGAAGAGTGGTTTTACGCCCGATTATACGGTGTGGACATTTCATTGTGAGTCTGCCCAACATGACCGAAGCTGAGGTGGATCGTCGTCGCACCGACGAGCATGGTACCGGATCGAAAACATGGTGCAAGGCTATGATGATGCTCGGGATTCGGACGAGGAGATGGAGGAATCTGCAAAGGCCTTCAATGAAATGTTGGAGTCTTCAAACGTCCGCTCCACGAGCACACCGAGCTTTGTCGGTTGGATGTCATCTCACAAGTAATGGCTCAAGGCTCGGTTCAACTTGGGCGTAGAATGCTATGACGCAATTATGACAAGATTTGGACGCTTTCTACCCAAAGGCCATGTAATGCCTACAAACCTGTACCGGTCGGACAAAATCCTCCGCAATCAAGATGCCCTATGAGAAGATACATGCCTGTGAGAAAGGATGTGCCTTATTTAGGCTTGACTATGCGGACTTGAACTATTGTCCCATTTGCAAGTCTTCCGTATATTGTGGTAGACAACGGTATGGGTGAGAAGACACGGACCAAAATCCCGTTAGTGTTCTTCGGTATATGCCAATCGTACCAAGACTTCAACGTCTTTTCATGGTCGAAGAGACGGCCGACAGATGACATGGCACAAAACAGGAAAAAGAACCGAACTAGATGCGGATGGGAATCGATGATGGTACACACATCGGATGGTGTTGCGTGGAAAAAGTTTGATGAATTACATGTTGACAAAGCGGCAGATCCGAGGCATCCTCGAGTCGGCATCAGCACGGATGGGTTCAGTGTGTTTGGTATGACGGCAGCCCAATACAGTTGTTGGCCCGTATTTGTCTTTCCACTCAATCTCCCCCCCCCCCCGGACAGATTATGCAAAGAAAGAACATTTTCCTGACGTTGATAATTCCAGGACCCAACTATCCGGGCAAAAATATGAATGTGTACATGCAGCCGCTTAAGGACGAATTGCAAGAAGCCTGGGATAATGGGTTCAAGACATACGACGCCTTTAGCAAACGGAACTTCATAATGCGTGTCTGGTACATGTACTCGGACGCATGACTTGCCGGGCGTATGCGCTTATTCGTTGGCTGGTGTGTGCATGGAAGGTTCCCGTGCCCCACATGCAAGGGAGCTCTTGAGTTTCGTTATTTCAGGCCGGTCGCAAGTTTTCTTGCTTCGACATGCATAGACAGTTCTGGATCCTCGCCATAAGTTCAGGAAAGACAAGAAGAACTTCATCAGGGTAGAGTTGTCAAAACTCTGCACCACCTGCATTGACAGCCAACAGACCTGGATCGGTTAAACGCTCTCGAGCCGGATCCACAACGTCCGTGGTACTTCAAGGGGTATAATACTAAGCACGCGTGGACTCACAAAACATGCTTATGGGATCTGCCTTACTTCAAAGACCTCCTTTGCCCACACAACATCGACGTGATGCACATCGAGAAGAATATCGCCGAGGCACTTTTTGGTACATTGTTCGGCATAGATGGGAAGTCAAAGGATAATACTAAGGCTAGAGTCGATCTGGAGGCGCTATGTGATAGGCCGTTACAAAACATGAAAGAACCGAAAGGAAAGCAGAACAGGACGAAGCCAAAGGCATGGCTCAATCTTGGAAGGCCAGCTATGAGGGAAATTATCTTGTGGGTGCAACAGCAGTTGATGTTCCCCGATGGGTATGCAGCGAATCTAAAGAGGGGAGCGAATCTTGATAAACTAAAGATATTAGGTCTCAAGAGTCATGATTGGCACATATGGATTGAGCGGGTAATGCGGTGATGTTATGCGTGGCTTCATCCACGAGGATGAATGGCTAGTATCGGCAGAACTCAGCTATTTCTTCCGTGTTCTTTGTGCGAAAAGAACTATCGCCTGGCGTGCTAGAAGAAATGGAAGAGTTGGCGCCGGAGTTGATCTGCAAGTTAGAGAAGATCTTTCCACCGGGCTTCTTTAATCCAATGCAACATTTGATTTTGCATCTCCCGACCGAGGCAAGATTGGGGGGGCCCGTGCAAAATCGTTGGTGCTACCCAACTGAGAGGATGCAGAAGACGCTTCGAGAAAAATGTAAAAATAAACGTAGAATTGAAGCATCGATGGCTGAGGCATTCATCACTGAGGAGGCGGCAAACTTCAGAATAAATAAGCGCACTCTGAAGCCAAAAATCGTCATTTGCATAATCCGAAGCCTCGGTACAATGTCGACAAGCCTAAAAGGGTGGATCCAACCTCAGCCTATTCAAAGGGAATCTCGCACCAGCTAGTGTTTCACATCCGGTATCTTTGAATAACGAAGAATGGCGGACCATTTCGTTGTATATCTTCAACAACCGGATAGAAGTGCGGCCGTACATCGAGTAAGTTCTCGGTACATTGTTTCGCAACTTCTATTTCCTTTGAACTACTCTTATTCCTGGATATGTCATACAGTCGATACGTCGCCATATTCTCGTATGGAGCGGAGATCCAAAAGGATTCCATCGAAGAGTATGAGCTTCTCGCAAAGCAAGGAGGTGGCTATCCCGGTTTCATCTCTTGGTTCAAACAAACGGTAATTTCTATTAGACAATTTCATTTCATTCGCTAATTTGTGCATAATGCAACAATCCTTTCATATTAAACTTGTAGGCTAATTCAGAGTCTATGGACGCCGAATTGAGACAAGTCGCTAATGGTTTTGACTATAAGGTCCGTTCATTTGACAAGTACGACATCAACGGGTATCGCTTTCGTACCTATGGCAAAGAGCTATCTATAGCCGACCGAAAGTCAACAAATTGTTGTGTATCTGCTATCGGCGAAGGAGGTACCGAGTATTATGGGAGAGTTGAAGCAATTTATGAACTTCTGTTCTATGGTGAAAACCCACCGAATGTCGTAGTCTTCAAATGTTATTGGTTTCAGCCGAAGGAGACTAGAAGGACTCATGAACATGTAGGGCTAGTTGAAATCAACCAAAGCACTCATTTAGATGTTCCTGATGTCTATGTTATGGCTCAACAGGCGACCCAAGTATTCTATCTACCGTGGGCCTGCCAAACTAATCCAAATCTGAAAGGTTGGGATGTCGTTTATGAAGTGCCGCCACGTGCTAGACTTTCTCCCCCAAAGGAAGAGGATTATGAACCTCACATTAACCTGCATACATATGAAGGAGAATTCTTCCAAGAGACACGTCTTTCCAAAAGCGTTTCAAGAACCGCTATACTTCACCCCAAAACATTGAAGTAGACAGCGACAATGAATCCGACATCACCCCGGAGGAGGAACAAGAAGAGCCGGAACAAGAAGAGGTTATCGCTGCGGATGACCTGTCAATGCTTGACCGACACGCTAAGGTGGCCTTGCACATGTTGATGCCAATGAACCCTATGAGCCCGTCATTGATTATAGTGATGATGATGATTATGCATTTATTGATGATACTGATCGAGATTATTAGTAGTGTCAGGTATTACATTTTTTATGTTGTACTTGATGATGATACACTTAAGTGATACACATATTATTATTCATGTCGGTCTTTTTTTATGTTGTACTAATTTCGTTTACTGTTTGTCATGGCAGATGTTGAAAGATGGTGGGCGCTGGTCGGGAGCGTGGGTTGATTTTCCCTGATGGGGAGAGGTACGTAAGTGCATTTAATATTTTTGTACCTTGTGCATTCACGTTTTTGCAAATAACTAATGCGTTGGCCTTGTCATGTCAGCAGAGGTTGGGACCACCATCATAGTGTCCGCCGCCCAACTCCGTCCTTGGAGTTCTTTGCCGCAAAACTTCCCGGGTTTGTCACGTTGCACGGTGAGGGTCGGCTTCTAGAGCTTGGATTGAGCTGGGAGCACTACGTGGCTGCCCGGCCCGCCGGATGAGATTATCGACGGTGTCGTGTGCGACACGAGGCATATGGTGATCGTAAAGTTCGGGTAATTTCTCCTTTACACATTTAAAAATCTTCAACTAGCTAGTTATTAATTGTACTAATCAATATTGTCTCATTTGATTGCAGACATTCTACAGGTGTGAGGAGGGATACGAGGAGGACGCGGCACATGTTATCGAGAACGTCTCAAGAAGCGCCTACTCCGTAACTTACGGCACGAGGCTCGGGTGCAGGCTGTTCGAGACTACTACGCCTTGCGTGGTATCAAGAAGACCAAGCCGGGCGTGCGCAATAAGTTCCTGAGTAAGGAGCAGTACATGAAGGTAATTCTTAAGGCCTTCTCTACTTAAGTTCCTTCATTTAGTAATTCTTAGTCAGAAGCGCTCAAGTTTCTATTTGCTAACTTAGGCGCCTCCGAGATGGTGTCTTGGATCGGATGGATTGTTGGGAGGTGTTGGTCGATGAGTTTCTATTTGCTACCGACACGAGCCACCCCGCTCCTACACCTCCTGGATCTTGGTAAGTTTATCTAGTGTTTTGCTTAACACGTGCATAAAGACCTAGACTTAGCTTTATTTCCTCCAATGCTTACCATAATGACCTAGACTTAGCTTCTTCTCCTCCAAAATGACTTAATAAGCTTACTGACCTCCAAAACCATCCATTTTACCTAAGTTAGCTCTAAAACGATCTCTACTTAGCTTACTTATGTCAAAAATTGCATAATTAGCTTAGTTAGCTCATAGACGTTCCATTTTACCTAAGTTAGCTCTAAAATGACCCATTTTACCTAGGTTAGCTTGTAAATGATCCAGTTCATCCAAGTTAGCTCAAAAATGACCCATTTCACCTAAATTAGCTCTTAAATGATCCATTTCACCAAGTTAGCTACAAAACGATCCATTTCACCTAAATTAGCTCTTAAATGATCCATTTCACCAAGTTAGCTACAAAACGATCCATTTCACCTAAATTAGCTCTTAAATGATCCATTTCACCTAAGTTAGCTCAAAAAGATCCATTTCAACTAAATTAGCTCAAAACGATCCATTTCAACTAAGTTAGCTCATAAAAGATCCATTTCAACTAAATTAGCTCATAAATGATCCATTTCAACTAAGTTAGCTCATAAATGATCCATTTCACCTTAGCTAGCTCATAAACGACCCATTTCAACTTAGTTAGCTCATAAATGATCCATTTCACCTTAGCTAGCTCATAAACGACCCATTTCAACTTAGTTAGCTCATATATGATCCATTTCACGTAAGTTAGCTCATAAATGGCATACTCTTCTTGTTCTAGTCTTCTTCTTGTTCTACTCTTCTTGTTCTACTCTTCTTGTTCTAACTTTCTTATTTTTCATTTTGCAGATTTCATTCACTTGACGAAAGCTTGCATAGATGGAGTGCTCCTTATCCCTTTCTCTGTTTCTTTTGTATCGTTGAACTATGCATGTATCGTTGGATGAAACTATTGTAATATATATGGTTGGATGCCTCTATGTTGAACTTGTTATGTATGATGGAACTATCCATGTAATATATATGTTTGGATGATGAAGTTATGTGTTGGATATCTTATATGTTTGCTCTGTAATGGCCTTTTGAAATATATCTATATATGTCATATATATTTGTGATGAAAATTGTTGGATTTAATAAAAAATAGATAAAAGAGCCAATATCACGGGCTCTTTGCCGTCTGCCACCGGCAACAGCGCTCTTTTGCCGTCTTCCGCGGACGGCAAACAAGACACGTGGCATCTAGCTGTGCTTCCGGAAGCTGACCCATTTGGTCACTTTGCCATCGATGGCGGGCGACGACAAAGAACCTGCACTTTGCCATCCGTGGCGAACGGCAAAGAACACGCACTTTGCCATCGATGGCGGGCAGCAAAGACACTAGAAATTTTGCCGTCGTGGCCGGACGGCAAAAACTGCCGTTAGACACTTAACGGATCGACGGCGCCAATTATTGCCGTCCGCTCTCTTTGCCGTCATCACGGACGGCAAAGGGCCTTTTGCCGTCGGCCGCCAGAAGCGGACGGCAAAGTAGCTGTTTACCGTAGCCTACGTTGCGAACTGTTGCGTCCCGCGGTGACGGCAAAGGATTTTGCCGTCCGCCATTCATGCCTTTGCCGTCCGCCATGGCAGACGGCAAAGTAGCTGATTCCTGTAGTGTAGATAGCAGGAGACGCCTAGCCTGCTCTGCCTCTGCTAGCTTATTTCTGGCTTCTTCCATCTCTTCTTTGGCTTGGGTGAAGAGAGCATCTGATTGCTCTTTTTGCTTCTTCAGGAACTCAGCTACATTCTCAAGGGCTGTTGCACGCTTTCTTTCAGCCTTTAATATTGCCACGAGGACACGAACAGCTGACGACTCCACTTGGGTTGTGTGTAATCCAGCATCATCTGGGAATTTGCACCTTGTGTCTAATCCAGCATCATTAGGGAACTGGAACCTTGTGCGTAATCCAGCCTCATTTTGGAAACATGATCTCGAGGTTGACCATACTTCCCTCCTTGTAGGAACTGCATCCTTACATGAAGTTACTTCTTTTTTAGATCAATACTCAGAGCAACCTAGATCCATTTAGTAGAAGCCAGATAAAAAGAACTCGGAGAAGTGAATTCAAAAGGAAAAAAAATATAAAAACAGACTACAAGGTGAGAACACCCACTTCCTACATCAAGCTAAAAACGAAAGCATTAGGACGATTAAGACTCTTCTTATTACACATCAAAGAAAAACACGCTTAAGAGAAACAGAAACTACAACATATACACATCGAAGAACACGAGGCTACACGAAAGTAATTGAAAGGGTGTTACTTATCAAATCTCGTTTTACAGGTTTTGTGCAGCTCCTCTTTAACTTGCCACGCTCCTTGAAGATGTCCCGAATATCCCGTGTTTGGTCTTCATTGCTCCTCTGCATGTTCGCGCTCGTGGTTTTAAAATCTCAACATGGCAAGAAAAATATACTACTAGTAATACTCGCGCATCTTGTGGGCAACATTAAAGCACTAAATCTGCCATGTTAGAGCATCTCCAACAGAATCGCATAGCAGCGCTTTAAAAAGTGTTTACAGTCTTGAGATCGAGAAGTAGATAGAGTAGAGGATAGTTCTCAGCATAGATAGATAAAAAAAGATAATTCAACTACTCCTCGTCGTCCGACTCCTCCTCGGTGATGTCCTCCTCCGACGTCTGACTGTAGGCGTGAAGATACCGATCGTCGTTGGATTCCCAGGGCGACGCTGCTCCTAGCCTCATGTTGAATTGAGCGTCCGCTTTTCGCCTACGCTTGTCCTCGCGATAGGCAGCTCGCTCCGCCCTCCTCTTATCCCTCTCCGCCCTCCATTGCGCGTAGAACTCGCGCTCGTTGATGATGTCCTGCGGTGAGTGTTGGCGCCACAGCGCCATGGCTTCCTCGTCCATCTCGGCGATGCCGAGATGGCACTCCCGCCTCCGGTTGTCGCGTCGATCTTCGTCAGTGCTAAGCCGTGGCAGAGGCGCGAGCTCCTGCGCCTGCTCCTGCGTCGGCATGTTGGGGAAGTTCAATGTTCTATGAGGCCACCAGAGTCGCCACGCCGCCGCGTCATACGCGCAGGCGGCCTCGTTGGCGGTGTCGAAATTGCCGAGGCCGAGGCGCATCCCGCGAAACCGGATCTCGGCGGAGAAGCCATCGGATGGGCACGCGCGGACGCCGCGGTATCCCCAAGTTTCCCGACGACGCGTCGGCATGGTGGCGCGGCGGCGGCGAGGCGAAAATGAGCGGGGAGAGAGCGGTGGCAAGGCACAGAGCGGTGGGAGGGCGTTGGACTTTATAAAGCGCACCGGACACCGCGCACCAAAACTAGCACACGCCCGGCCGCTTTTTCCCGCGCGTGCGCGATCCTTTCCCGACGTCTCTGCTATCTCTACTCTCTTCTCTACTGTTATATTTATTTTATTTTAATATTTAATATTTATCTCTACTTCCTTTACTGTCTACTTTTTTCTCTATACTTTTTTTTCTTGCAATATAGGCCGTCCGATTTATATCTGACAGATAGGAAGGAAACAAATGGGAATTTTGCAAAAAGATACCCATACCCCTCTCCAGATTTGCAAATAAGGCCTTCCCTCGTTCATCCTTTTATCCCACAAGATAAACTACTCATACAAATACATCTTGATGCGTGCAACGCATGGGCATCTTGCTAGTTCTAAAAACCTTCCCATCATTTTCCACACTACTGGTTGCAGATGAAAAACCTACCCAAGCACAAATATGATACAGGAAGCGATGCACAATTACAAGCTGATATTCTATTGGACAATGGAGGCTATAACCAATTACTTTTACGGGAACAATAACACCCAGGAAATTTGAAGGGTAGGTATGAACAAAATTGGAACTGCACATGTACTGCTAAGTGATTCAATACACACATTACCAATCGAGGAGGAGAACGATGGTCGCGGCGGCCTCTGTGAGTCATGGTCGGCAATACTTCTGCGCTTGGCGTCGGCTTCCGGGAAGCAGATCCGAGACCGTGGAAGACGATTCCGGGGAAGAGGCTCCGTGTACGATGACGACGGTGGACCGGCTCCGGTCTGGCGTCTGGTCGTCGATGAGGCGGTCTGTTGTGGTGGACGAGTGCGCCCGATGTAAAGGGAGGAGCACGAAGGCTGCGGTGCCTTGGAGAAGTCTATTTTGCGGTGGGGATAGAAAATGGGGAGTATTCAGGTGTACTACTCACGGGTGCCGGGTGGGGTTGGCTGGGTAGGGTGAACTGAAGTTACGAAAACAGCCCCTACCAAGCGTCATCCGTGAGGCCTGTTCAAGGCTATAATGGTAACTTCCCATCGCTGAATCAGGGTCGCGGAGATTTTCCCACGACCTCAAATTTTGTGACACTGGACTCCCGTGTGGCGTGTTGAGTGATTCGACTAAGCAACTAGCGAGTAGTAGTAGTAAACTCTGCATATTAGGTTTGACCAAGTCAAACTTCCTAAAGTTTGACCAAGTTTATAGAAAAATATAAACATTTACCATAACAAATATGTATGATGTGAAAGTACATTCAATAATGAATCTAATGCTATTTATTTGTTATTGTATATGTTAATATTTTTTGTTATAAGCTTTCTGAGAGTTTACAAAACTTGACTTTGACCGATGCTAGTACGCGGACTTAAATAAAAACGGAGGGAGTACACATTTGTTTTCTTAGTTTGTAGTGAACTAATCATTTGTTGAAATTGTGAAATAAATATATTAGGCTATTGACTTCGAATGTAATGGTCTATACAATTCAATAGTTACAATCATTGTCGAATCCCAAGATGTATACAAGGCCTATAGTACTTCACAACATGCTCAAACTCACATAATCCCAGTCGAATGAGAATCTAAATGCATTTCATAGTTATTACTTTGTAGGATGCAACAAAAACAACCATAAGTCTACATCAGCCATTGGCCCTGTTTGGATACTCTAACACGCTTAGAGTTAGAGTTATTTTCTAACCCACTCTAACCCAAATAAGCACCTCTCCACGGGATAGTTGGGTTAGATGGAACTAACCCACTCTAACCCTCCCTGTCTGGATACTTTTGGGTTATTTGAGCCCCCAACTAACCCAAACTAGCTCTAACCCCATGATCCAAACAGGGCCATTATAGAAGCAACATTTTGACATATCCTAATGTGTGAATGAAACATGCAGAGAGAGCTTTTGAAGATGGAGCAGATAGGGCGGGAAAGATTGTATGTATGTGGATGAGAGAGTAGGAGACAAACCTAACGAGACAGAGGGAGAGAGATAGAGAGAGAAATAAAGAGGAAGAAGTTAGGTCTGTGAGAAAGATGGAGACATGTAATATACGTGAGATGTGTGTGCATCCAGATTCTGTATACGTGGAAGGAGAAGAGACAACATGTTTGATGAGAGAGCTAGAAAAACATGGATGAGAGGGGAAGGATCTAGTGGGTTGAGGGATTGACAATTTTGTGCGGGGGAGAGAGGGATTGGTAATTTTGTGCAAGAGAGAGAGAGGGTGGGGGAGGAGTCACCGTCGTCACATCACCCTGCTTCCAAATGACCCTGCATTCTCTAAGCGGTGTGGTCGCCGTCTTCGATCTGCTCTATGCCCTCTTTGAAGATTGAGGTGTTGTGCATGTTGGGGTGCAAAGAAGCACAAGCGAGAGTGGTCGCCGTATAACCTTGGATGGGGATGAATTGTGTGCTCGGGGGAGTGTGTGTGTGTTGTACTACGTGTGTCTGTGTGTGTGTGTGTGTGAGAGAGAGAGAGAGAGAGAGATATTGAGAGAAAACAAACCTAAGGAGAGAAATGGGTATTCACAAAGAGATTGTGCGGGCCTTGAGGTGGGCAGGGGCCGGGTGATGGTATCAAAATGTGCGCGTTGATGCATGTGTTGCATGCGACCGTGCGAGGGACGGACGAATCGAGAGAGATGGCTGTTATGTTAAGGATGCTCCTCTCTCTCTCTCTCCTTCTCTCTCTCTCTCTCTCTCTCTCTCTCACACACACATAGAAGTAAACTAGAAGACCGTTCTCTCATGTATACACAACGTATCGGCATATCTTTCTATGTCTCACTCATGCATGATCATTTGCTCATTCACACCTCTCTATGTCTATATCACACGCACATCGTCTCCACATTGCCCTTCCGCCACAACACACATATGGACACATACACACGTTCTCTCTCAGTCTCACACACAAAATCAGTATTAAAAAAACTAGGGTGCACCTAAAACGTCCAAATCCAAATAAACACGAACTGGAGCTAAATTCAAATATATGGAAATATTGCAGCGTCAAGAACTTTCCCAGGAAAAAAAGTTGAGTAATATTCGAGGATTGTTTTCACACACACAAAAAGGTTTGGTGGATGTCCTTCGAGCGCGACACGGTGACGCAATGTTCGATCGACCGCGCGGCCGCGGTTCATGCGCTTGCACAGGATTCCGTATCTTGGCTATGGTACTAACTAATAAAGGCGCTGCCTAAGTCTAATGTTTACGTGTACTAGTACGGTTTTCTTTTAATTTTGACCAACCTTATATAAAACTAAAGTAAGCTCCCACACGCGCACTCATCAATATGCCGCCGCCGTCATTACGCATGCCGGCGCCCGCCTGCTCCGACCAACAATTTCTCGCCCATCACCGCCGTGTCGCCGACATCCCTGTGCCATGAAGCCGAAGGCTCGCCCACTCACGTCGTCTGCAGCCCCTTCTCGCGATGCCGCCGCGCTGCCAAGCACGCGAGCAACTGGTGGAGCCGCGTCTATGCACGCAGCATACGAAGAAGAGGACGAGCGCGTGCTCCAGCACACCGGCGAGGAGGAACTAGCGTGTCATTGTCGTCTCCGCCCGCGTGGAGGAGGCGCGCATGGTGGCTGTCGCGGCGGAAGCTGGTCACGCGCGTGTCGAGCCCGCAAATCGGGTGCGGACGCGGAATCTACCATTGAGACCTCGAATGCCAGGTGGATCCTGCAATCTGATGAAGCAATTTGGGTCAGTCGACCCATGTGAGCCGTTTGATGCAACATGGATGGCTAGAAGGGCTTCTTCCACCTCTTCTGTCGTCTTCTTCCTTCGCTCCGTCGAACTTCTTTCACAAATCGACCTACCCAAATTATACTACTAGTACGAACATATTAAGTACAGTAGGAACACGAAGATACGAGCAGTAGTACCAACTGCAAGAAGAACAGTAGTAAGACATAGTACTAGTACTATTGTCCGTACTAAAAAGTTCAAATAACGAGAAAGAACATACTAAACATAGTTCTGTTGGGGCCTCAGCACAACACACCCTTGAAAATAAACTAAGCAACTAGTCCGCTTGACACTGCAGTAGAACCAGCATGAGCGACGACACTGCCACCTACTCGGAGTCCGAGTCCACGTCCTCGACTTCCTCCTCATCCCTCTTCCTCTTCCTCGTCACCGACGCTTCTTTGCTTGAACCGGACACTGGGCTCTGCTTCTTCATCCAACCCTTGTACATATTTAAACAAAGGTAGGCATCCATTGCTGCGTAATGGATGTGATCTTCATCTAATGTCTTCGACTCCCATGCATGATGAAAATCGTGATGAGGTTTCTTCAGTTTAGCGTACGAAGGATCAATCATGGCTACTGCCAGGGTCAGCATTGAAGGTTGAGAGGAGGACACCAGGCTTGCCTTCTGGAGATCGAAGGGCTGGCCTACAACAAGATCTATCCGACACAGGACATCCTTGTCGTTCTTAAAGCCTACAGTAACGAATTTCACTCTTTTGTCCTTGAGGAAGTTCTTAAAATCCTGGCACTCAACGTCGGCATGGCATATGTGGTAGACCAAGCAAATGTTATGTACGCAAACCTAGATCACGGCGGGCTTCTTCCTCACTTCGTCCTTTAGATCCTTCTCTCGTCCTAGGACTGTGGTGTACTCAACATCTAGCCCAGCGACCCACTCATCCGTTGACCTGTTGAACATGCGTGGGAAGCGAGCAAGCCATGCTTTCACCGTCGCGGATCCACATGACCATGGAGATTTGGGAGGCCATGGATTTTGGATGAGGGTTAGGAGAAGTTGAACTGTTGTACCCCGCAAAAACTAGGAGCGAACTAATGTGAAAGGACGGGACGACTTGGAGCGAACTGTTGTAAGGTAGTAGAAGACGGGGACGAGTAGGGCGTGCGAACGGCGTGGGGTTGCTGGCTTGCCCGATGGATAAACGGCTGCAAGCCCCCAAAGAGTTCTTGAGAACTATGCGGGGCCCACTAGATGTCATGTCTACTAGACCCATATCGTAGGCCTGACGGTATAGCTTCTGCCTGTTCGCACGCCATGCCGGCCCGTGGATGTAACTTCACTTAATTCCGTGAACTGCGTGCCTCCCACGACCTTCGCCTCCCTCGCGCGGTCGGGCCCTTTGAGACATCGACCGGCTATAAATGAGCAAAAAAAAATTTGCCTACTCCGCATGCATGATACTCCCTCTGGTCCTTTTTACTCCCGTCAACCGTTTGCAAAGTGTTTGACCAAATTTATACTTTTTTGAACACCACCTTATATTAATTAACCAGCCACACCAGTACACTCATTCGATACAATATTCACCACACAGGGCGGTACGTTATTTACAAGAATACCATCTAATCTATTGTCAAAGCTATACTTAGCGATTAAGTGTGCCACCTTATTGGCCGAACGGCTAATCTTTGACAATTGAAGATTGTTGATCAACTTCGAGATGCTCAACACTTTCATCTTCAGGTCACGCATAGCAGACCTGTCATAGTCCCCCGATGCAAGAGACGCTACCACAAAAGTGCAATCAGTCTCTAAAATTACAGGATTATGAAGAGAAATACCTATGTAGAGACCGGCAATGCAAGCCCTAAGCTGCGCTTCCTCCACGCTTTGACAGGCATCAATGAAATCCCATGACCAAATTTATACTAAAAATATCAATATCCACAATACTGATTATAATGAGTATAAGAAATACATTTTATAATGAGTGTAAAAATATTGATTTGACATTGTGAATGTTGATACATTTTTCTGTAAGTCTGGTGAAAGTAGAGGTACATTGACTTCAGACAAAACTTAAATGCACAATGCAGACTAGTTCCTCAGTCCAGGTGCGTGCCATGTCCTATCTTGTCATCACAACAAGGTTAGCTATTAGAGTACCACTACCTCCCTTCTAGTTTAATGGGCTCGATTCAAAAAATTCACCTACTCTTAACAAGATAGTAGAGGCGATGGAATAGTTTTTGAAGTCTGCAAAAGTACTCAACTAGTGATGTCGTTCTTCACACAAAAATGTGTTTACCAATGCATGCATGAACACTAGTTACTCTAACCCCCTCTCTTCTTTAATTCTTTGCCACATCAGCATGTTTGGTACTATTCCCGTGTGCATGATACCAGCTAAGATACCACCATTATGGCCAGCCTTAATCATCGCATGCAATAATATAGTGCACCTTGAAATATGAACATGTGTGGGGCGTGTAAGTTTTTAATGACTTGAGACTATACCTAGCCCGGCATGCAAGATGACTTACTATGCACCGTTCCCCATACCTGCAGGAAGCCCGTTCGTCTCCATATCTTTTCCTCTCCATGTGTGGAAACAATATGCCTGCCAAACTCTCCTTCTCCCTCTGGCGGTCCCACCACTCCACCCCGTGTGAAAAAATCTACATGCATGACTCTCCTCCCCCCACGCTCGTCCAATCCGTTGTGACCAGCAATATTTCCACCCCTTCGCTCCCCCGTAATTTACTCCAACAAATATGCCCACGTAGTTGTTACTTAACTGAAGGTGCATTGGGTCACTGACATATGGGCCCAACAGGTGTTTGGCCCACATGTCAGTGACGCAACTGGACCTGCAGTTAAGTCAATGCAGCTCAGTCCATATCTTACGTAGGTGTGCCATTACTCGCTATAAATATTGCACCTCCGACGACATCGCTATCTCCTCCCCCTCACGTTCACGTTCATTGCTATCTCCTCCCCCTCCCTCTCACGTCGACCACCATGGCATCGCCCCTCCCAAGACCTAGGAGCCCCTCGCTGCACCGCGCGGACGGTCACGCGTCATCGTTCTGTTCCTCGCCGCCACTAGTCGAGGAGGACGCGTCGGTGTTCCGCTCCTCGCCGGTACGCGACACGTCGTCGTTCCGTTCCTCGCCGCCACAAGTCGAGGAGGACGCGTCGGCGTTCTGTTCCTCGCCCCGACGCGACACGTCGCCGTTCCGTTCCTCGCCGCCACTAGTCGAGGAGGACGCGTCGGCGTTCCGCTCCTCGCCGCGACACGTTGAGGTGGACGCGTCGGTGTTCCCAATCTCGCCAGCACGCGCGTCGGAGGACGCGTCGGCTCCCCGCTACGAGGAGAACGCCGCGCCGCCCGCCGAGCCCCCCAGCCTTGAGGAGCTTTGGAACGAAATGGATGTCGCCTTGTGGGAGGCTTTGCCTCCAGCAGAGCGCGCACAAATAGAGGCGGAGAAGAAGGCCGAGGAAGAGAAGCGCACCACGGAACAAGCTGCACTGGGAGGCCTATGTCGCGTCCGAGAGTCCGACAATTGGCTCTTGGGCGAAGGCTCGTCACGAGGGCCGTGAGGGTGGCGGAGGATGCCGTGCGGCGCCTGCGTGCATCGGGCCCAATCGCCTCATCTACGCTTGGCGGTACGTGGACCGGGTGCACGCTTCCAGCGAGGCGGAGTACCTGTTGGCGCCGGATCACCACACCGGTGAGACCGCGCTCGCCCGCCGGCAAGCCGCCAATCAGCACCTGCGAGTTGCGAGGCTGAGGAAGAGGCGTTGTGTCGGCGCGCTGGGAAACAGCCGTGCACCAGGGCACTCGTGGCGCGCTACAAGCGCTCCTGCGAGCGCTGTGGCTTTTAGGAAGTATAATTTTTGTTTTGTAAGGCGATCTCATTAGTTTTGGGATGCAAATGATAAATCCTGAACGTTCAGGAATTTTTAGCGTCCTTAATTAAGTATGTAAAAGGGAAATTTTGGAAACCTTGTGTATTCCTACGCATTTTGCAAGTACGTGCATATAGCACAAACTTTACTATATACTATCGCACTACACGTCTCTCTCGATATATGCTTGCAGACTGTGCTACTCCCTCCGTCCAGGTCAATAAGTCATCTTTGGTTGTGCACCATGACCAAGGAGGGAAGACTTGTACACCTAGACGAAGGGAGTACTACTATTACTTATGTACGTGCAAATGCATGTTTTAACATTACGATGCGGTTTTTGTAAAAGTAGAAAATACAGCACTAGTCAAGCTTGTGAAACAATTCAATGCAAAACAAATGCAAAAATGCTCGTTTGATTGTTTACTTTTAGCTTCCTTCTCTATCGTTATTTCTCTGTCGTACTTTGTATGGAGTATCTCGCTGGTTGGAAAGGCATGCAAATTCCCAAACCGCTTCCTACACCTTGTATCGAATTTTTTTGCCTAACAAGTTGTGCCATGCAATTGGAATTCCAACTTGAGTACTACTACTAGTAGGAGTACCAGGGGCCAATTCTTTTAGGCTTCTAGATTAGTAATCCCATAACTACTACTCCCTCTGTTCTAAATTACTTGTCTTGGATTTGTCTAGATACGGATGTATCTAGACTCATTTTAGTGCTAGATACATCCGTATCTAGACAAATCTAAGACAAGTAATTCGGAACGGAGGGAGTACCTCTGTCCTGGTTTATTGGTCCCCGTTGTAATCTGTGTCAAATTTTGATCATAAATTTAACTAATGAAATGTTAGTGCATGTCACATGCACTAATCCATCCGTCTAGGTGAGTAAGTCATCTTAGGCTGTGCACCGTGACCAAGGAGGAGGAGAAAAGCGAGAAACGTTAATGTTTATTTGCTAAATCTTTGGTCAAAATTTAGCACAAATTACAATGGTGAGGAATAAACCAGGACGGAGTAGTAGTTTAGAAGCCCAAATAAATGAGTGAGGCGCCTTATTGTTACTCTCCACTGTGACTAGTCTTGTGGGAAAAGCTGGGGAAGCCGCCAAAAGAACTGGCCCTAGGAGTAGTAGCTAGGTATCGAGTGTGCGACATGAAACGGAGAAAGTCAATGCAGTAGAGATGAAATGCAAAAAGACGGAGGGATGTGATGGTTGCTTGTGCATTTTATTTTAACAGGCCACTTATTACCGGGAGTGGTTGGGTTTTGTGATATGACTTTCTTTGCCGCGCCACAATGAGGGTGAGAGGTGAGACTCCCGTGCAGCGCCGCTCTCTACACTTGTACTACATCGGTCGTGGTTTATTAGTCCCCCATTGAATTTGACTGAAGACTTAGCTGACAAAATGTTAGTGCATGTCAACAAAAACTATATCGTTGGATTCTTATTTGAACATAGTTTTGAATGATATAATTTTAGGTGAAATGCATCAGTATTTATCGTACTATATATAATGTTAGTTCAATTTTTGGTCATACTAATCTATAGTAGTAAGGTGCCCGTGCGTTGCACCGAAGAGTGAAATGCATTGATCGGGGAGTTGTTTATTTTGACAAAGGATGTGGGGGTCATCTCATGTGTAACGGTATCGATAGGTTTCTTCGGATATTATCTCATCTCTAGAGCTCACAAACATCCGGGTGAAATAGATTAAAAGGTATCTTTTGCAAACAAAAGCGTTCAACTGTTCAACCTGCATCCAAAACTTGTGAAAAAATAACACTTATTGTGCTTTGCAAGAAATGATCTTTAAGCATTAGTTTTTGAGTATCGATTGTTATACATGTTGGCTACAGATGACATGGCACTTTCTTATAGTCAATAGTTGGCTATACTATTAAGTAATATTAACCATGCCCTTATACACCTAGACGGAGGGATTAAATCGGGATGACTTGCAAGGGGCGGAGGAGATGTAAGAAATGGTTCATCGTAAGTCTTTCACCGATCTTGTAGTAAAAATTCATACATGGAAGATTCTAGACTAAACCATAAACGGATACACTTTTATTCATGCGCGATACTCCAATAGAGCAAGATCATGCATGGAAGTCTCCACATGCTTAGACAGCGGATTACATTGAGCGAAGACTAATGATCAACATTTAACTTGATAATGCGTATTTTTTTATAAGAACATGGAGGCTCCTCCCCGGTTCCATTATCAAATGAAACCCAAAGTGTCTTACATCAGCTCACTGAGAGGAGCAGTTCAAAGGAAGGACTGCGGCGAAAGCCACTCAAGTTTAACGACAAGCTTACAGAATCAAAAGCGGCAAAGACACGGGCCATAAGCGCCCACACACACACTACATGTTTTCTAAGTGCACTTGATAATGCGTATGTCCAGGTGAACCTCCTTGGAGTCCCCGTGCATCGCGTTGGCGGGTAAACGATGGAACGGATGCCATGGGTTTTCCAAGTCCACATTGGCGGGATAGTCCCAGCTCCCCAGAGTCCAAGTCCGTCCGATGAGGCCGATGTCGCCGCCCACGCGACTCGAAGGGGTAGTAACAGTGACCACGCACCCGTACATCTGCCTCGTGTCAGTGTCATTGTCAGCGATGACGCCCCTGATGCACATTACAGAGACGTGGCAGCGGCCTGCACGGGCCTCGCCGGTGCCCACGATCAAGAGGAAGACACTGCCGTCCTCCTCCGAGACTAGCAGGCGGTGGTGATCCTCCAGCGACTCCAGCATGGTGAATCGGTAGCACGTGTCGTACTTGATGTTCTCCGCCAAGGGCCAGCGGTGATCGCTGCACGCATCCGTGAGGTGATGCACCATGTCCGTCGGCGACCCACAAAATGGCATCGGGCACTCATAGCAGTGGACGAAGGGCTCCTTGGAGGCATCGACCAGGCCGTCCATGAAACAGGAGTGGATGTAGGGGACGTTGCGCCAGTTGAATATATGAGCAAGTTACTACGAGATTTAATCCGAATAAGCACAAAATAAATCATGACGGCTATAACAGAGATGAAACTAATCATGTGGACTAGCATAGTAGTAGGATACATAGTAGAAACATGAATTCTACCACGATTTGAGCAGGAAGGACAGAAACACATACGGTGCAGCAGAGCAGCACCGTTAGTGTTGAGGTTGTCGCCCATGTCGTTGAGGAAGAGGTTGCCGAGGTCGGGAAGAAATAAATGCGTTGGTGAAGTCGTGGCTGCCAGCGATCGAGAGTGCACTCCCAGATTTCAACAAATACGCCGAATGGAGCAGGAGGGGTGGCTGTAGGGGACTTTGACACGCCCGAATGGAGCGAGGAGTAGCACACGAAGCAGTAGATGGTGTCCTTACTAGTACTCCCTAGTCTCTATCTATCTATATCTATATATATCTATATCTATACTCTTATAGAAAACTGAGTTGGTGATGATGGTATGCCTGCCATCTTGTAATATAGACCGTCCGATCTATATCGGCGGATAGAAAGCCAACTATGACAAATTTACAAAAGATACCCGCACCTCTCTCCACATTTACAGATAAGGTCTTGCCTCGTTCATCCTTATCTCCCACAACCTCGTGCTCCTCCCTATGTCTCTATCTCTACTACTCTTCTTTGTTTTTTATAACAAATCGAATAGTTTGCGCTGTCCGTTGCACGCCCGGCTGAACACGCCTCCTCGCCTCCATCATCACCAACTGAGTCTTTTACAGGAGTAGGAGTAGAGAAAAAACCGAGTTGGTGATGATGGTGTGCCGTGCAATGCACGGGCATCTTGCTATTTGTTTTGCATATCAGTCCAACCACCACGTAGACACGGTCTTTGAGCACGGTTCGTAGTCGTTCCACGCTTGGGCATTGAAGTTTGTAACTATTTTAGACTAGAATATACTACTACTCCTCCGGTGCTAGTAGTAGAGCAGAGTCCTACTCTACTACTCTACTCTAGCAAGCTAGGGCATAGTACTGTAGTAGGTACTATAGGGAGTACCAGTACTGTGATCACTCAAGCAAGTTGTCTCGCATCGATATGACCCTACGCTGCTGGTATGTGTCTCGTAAGTCAAGCAGCATGTTGTAGTCATCATCATCTGTCCACTTCCCGCAGCACATATTCGCTTCTCCATCTTTGTCCACACATAATCTTGTCCAAGCTTCCATCCCCGCTGGAAGCTAAGGCGCCCCCCCCCCCCTCGTCCGAAACCCAAGCACTAACAATGGCAAAACCGAGCAGCGTCCGCCGAAAGAGTGGCTGGAATTCGCTCCCCACAGAGGTAATCAAGCTCATTGTTTTGCGTGTGGACAATCTCAGTACCATGCCGCTCGTCGTGTGCTCGTCGGGGCTGTACCGTTTACTCAAAGCCCTCAGGCCGGAGCTTTTTAAGCCAGCTCCTTGCTTGCTGATGCCGCCTGACCTTCAGAAACGGCATGTCACGCAGCATAACGATCGTAGGGTGGCGAGCATCAACCCCCTTCACTACGGTTCGATCCCCATCAGGCTCAGCTACATTAACAGTATGTACTGGGTCGGCATGAACACGTCTTGGATGGTGCTCGTCGATGGTCGCGGCAGCTGGATGCTCATGGAGGTCTACACCCGGCGATTGATCCCCCTTCCTTCGATTAACACTGCACTGCTTTGGCACCGCGGCCCAGAATACTTGGAATCTTACAGTAGCCAACATGATACCAAGTTTTATTTGCTCAAGGTTGTAATCTTCCAAGTGCCCACAAGATCTGCGAATTATAAAGACTTCAGGCTAATTGCGTTCTTCAACCGCGGTCTCGCCTATCTGACAGGTCACTGCGGTAAGTGGATAAATCTGCACGTCCATCGCAGGATCATACATCCTCCATGGTTCTCTGATGCCATTGAACACAAGGGCTTCATTTACACTGTCGACTCCTTCTATGGTTGGACGTATTGCTGGCCAACTCCAGTCATCGCTACAAACGGTTGTTACAGCAGTATGTTACTTTCCTATGATATCATGATGGCTTGCTTATATTACTGTCCACATTTACTGAAAAATATTCATGCTCATAACATGATGTTATTAAGATTGACTAAATCAAGAGCCCTTTTTATTTGACTCCAACTTGATATGATGTTGTAGGCTGCCTGGTGTCCCTACCCTTCCTAATCCCAGAACCTTTCAAAGAAAAGCGGCATGGCAGTTGCAGGTGGTTCCTGGCTCGATCAGACGACGGCGAAAGATTGATGATCGTTCGCACATACCGGACGTGTTGTTTCGTGGAATACAATCACAGTCACTGCAAGGTCTTTGAGCAGGATCCCAGCTTCTCTGGGCCTTCAGGAATTTTTGACTGGAGGCTGGTAAGTAGCCTTGGTGCACGCTCTCTGTTTGTCGGACTGAATTATCCGATTAACCAGGAGATAACCGACGGCAAGGATCATGATGGCAGCGCGGTTTCGTTCATCAGGCAAAACTGTGTGTACACAGCATACCATGCGTCTCTGCATGCACCATACCTTGATATGTGCCGCCACGCTCTGCAGCCCAAAGTAGGAGAGAGGGTCACAAGTATCAGACTTCGACCTGCTGGCTGGAGTTTCCCCCGTCAGGCAACCATCTGGTTCAAGCCGTCAGCCAATCTCCACAGCTTAATAAATAGTAACGTCTAACTGAGCCAGTTAGTTAGATGCGTACACTTGGTGTAGTAGGATCTTTATTTAGTTTGATGCATACACTTGTTCTTTTTGGTAGCCCTTTTGTAATGATGGTTGATGTTTGGTTTGGAAGAGAGAGCTGCGCCTTCACTCTTACGGCACCTTCTTTATACATTGCACCCCAGCACAGTTCTTCTTTCTTGCTGTTTTCAATGTACAATAAGTAGTATATTTAAATGCATTGGTTGAATAAATGTGTTGATAGAACGACAAACACAATGTTTTGGAAGTCGTTGCACAGTTCGATCCTTTAGTGCCCCGTACCGTACGTAGCTCATACTATTTTTCATATGGAACACATTTTCCACTTGTTGATAAGATGCAGCCCTTGATGAAGGCCCAATAGAGAAGCCCATAATTAAGCGGAAGGGAGGCTCTCACATGAATCCGGCCCGGTACATGCTCATGGTCCCTAAACATAAATAAGTAAATAAATAAATAAAGCTAAATGCTCATGCACCAGTTCTTTGGGAAAATAGGTAGCCCAGTATTTCTTTTTGAAGAATACCCAAGCTAGGCCTATTTGTTTTCTCTGAATTACTGGGCTGCAAATCTTTCAAGACGAGGAGGGATGCTTTCCGTCCTGTCCAAATAGTATGGTCAATGTTTGTTAAAAGTAATATCAAAAGGGGTTGAAAATTCCAAAAAAATTATAGCAAATGGAATATTAGTTTTTTTTGTTCTTCACTGATATCTTATACGTATTTCATTGGATTTAACATGACAGAGTACTAATTTATTTTTAAATTATGGCTATTAATTTTTGGATTAAGAATATTTCGTTCCCCGGCAAAAAATTGTGAATTTTCAAAATTTCCCACATATTTAGTTAACTTTTTGACCCTGGTACTGACCAGAAAATGGCCAGCAATTCTAAAAATGGAAAACGGGCTGCAATAAATTCCATATGAATTAGAAAATGAGTAAAAATTATAAAAATAATAGCAAATGGCCGACTTGTTTACGCAAGGCTTTGTCGATGAACACACGATTCTAGCAATGGATCGTTGGATGTCCATCCAACGGCCGACGCCTTCTTCAATCTCGATCTTCTGCTCGGCCGCCTAAACTAGTGCCGGCGGGACTGCCTGCTCCCTCCTCTTGTGGCCCGCTGTGATGCCGCGCAGGCTTCCCCGGCCCACCCTACTCCCTCCGCTGGCATGGCCGCACGCAATCAACTGCCTCCTTATTACGTGAAAAAAATGATTCCTCCCACTGACATCTGGGGCGCACCGGTTGGGAGGAGGCTGACACAGGCCTACTATGTTGACCAGCGTCTGTGAGGCTTGTCAACTTAGTCAACAAACGATTCTAGCAGCAGTAACCGTTGGATTTCAATCGAACAATCATGTTGCTTCTTCAATCGCTGCTCTTCTTGCACCAGCTGCCCAAACCAGCGCCGGGGAGACCGCCTGCTCCTGCCTCAAGTGGCCGGCTGTGCTGCCATTGAGGCCTCATCGCCCCCTACTACTCCCACCGCTAGCCAGGCCCTGCAGCGACGGCAGCCTCACACCGCAGCCGAACCAGTGAACCCTCGTACTCCTCTCCGCGTGGGCATCCACTGCCGCGTCTTCCCCGGCTCCGTGTCGTCCCCTTCCTAGGCCTCGCCGTCGTCCACCGCCTTGGTGCTCTCGGTGCGGCGTGGTCAATGTGGTCAACGACATTCCATCGGAAGAGTACTGTACGTGGAGAGGCTGACAGCTGGGTCCACGACCACAGCCCAGTTTTTTTGTGATTTGCCAAGTAAATCGCTTTGTCAGGCCTGTTGGGCTGCAAATCATTCAAGAGAGGAGAGCTTTCATTCGGCTGGCCGAGAAAATGGCCCATCAGTAATGAGAAATGGGCTATACATTTTTAAAACACATCAAACCGGCAATTAGTTGGATTTTAAATTACGAGATTTTAAATTACATTATTTGGATCTCTATCAAATATCTTTTTTTTCATTTCGAGATTTTAAATTACATTATTTTTATGCGTGGAGAATTTGTTGGATTTTATATTGATATACATTTATTTTTAAAATCAGTTTGAATGTGACTCGAAATTTCGGGATTAAAAACAGTTCGGACCGCTTTTGAAATATGCAAAATTTCATATAATTTTTTAACCGTGGCCACAATATGGGCTGTAATGCTAACAAAAGAATATGGGCTCCAAAAACCTTAAGAATTAGCAAATGGGCTGTAAATTATTAGAAATAATGGCAGATGGGTTGTATGTTGTTTTCCACATATTTCAGTCTTTCCTAAAAAAGGTTGGCCTTTGGCGGTGATCGTTGGATGGCCATCCAACGGCCGTCGTGCTTCTTCAATCTCTGCTCTTCCTGCTCCAGCTGCTCAAACAAGCACCGGCGGGACTGCCTGCTCCCTCCTCCCCATGGCCGGCTGTGCTGCCGGCAGGCCTCACCGCCCCACCGTACTCCCATCGCTGGCCTAGCCATCCCTCTACTCACCCACACCTGCTGATATTCTCCGGCGACGGCAGACGAACCAGTAAACCCTCGTACAGTCGTACTCCCCTCCGCGTGGGAAACAATTGCCGAGTCTTCCCTGCAACCGTGTCGTCCCCTTCCTAGGCCTCGCCGTCGTCCACCGCCGTGGTGCTCTCGACGTGGCGTGGTCAATGTGGTCAACGACCGACTTCCATCGGAAGAGTACTGTGCGCGGAGACGCTGACAGCTGGGTCCACGGCCGCAGCAAGGAAATGCCTCCTTATTATGCGCAAAATAATTATTCCTCCACATGACAGCGGGGACCAACCGAACGGGCCACCGTATTTCGCGAAAAAAATGTTTCCCCCCTGACTGCTGGGACCCACCAACTACACCTTCGCACGCAAGAAAGTGCGTCCGGGCAAAAAAAACGATTCGCCCCCCCTAACTGCTGGGACCCACCAGCTACATCTTCGCACGCAAGGAAATACGTCCGGGTAAAAAAAATGATTCGCCCCCTCACTGCTGGGACCCACCAGCTACATCTTCGCACGCAAGGAAGTGCCTGACAGTCGGGACCCACCTGGTCGAAGCGTACGTAGCGTTGTCATTCTGGTCGTGACGGCATGCGTACATCTTGAGTCGTTGTAGAGGCGCCGCACGTGTCGAAGTTGAGGCGCCGCATGTAGCATGTACACGTCGTCTGGCGGCCAGTGCAAGAAAGAAAATCTGACCCGCGTATGTGTACATATAGGCGGGGTCTCGAACGCCTACTCGCACATACGTACGGCCAGGGCTCGTGTACATGGCTGGGTCGGAACAGAGAAACAACGTCATCGTCGTGTTCACGGGGAGGCAATAGAGTGTGTCGTGTTCATGGGGAGGCAACGAAATGCGTCGTGTTCATCGGGAGGCAACGGAACGCGTAGGAGACAACTGGCTGGGTCGGAACGGAATGCGTGGCCGTGTTCATCGGGAGGGCTTGGATGGAACAGGCGATGGAAACGAGGCCTGGCATACCGCACAACGGAGGAAACGGACCTCCTACGTTCGGAACGGGGTCCTGTTGATTGGGAGGGTGTGGCGTGCCGCAAAAAGCGGAGAAAGCGGACCTCCCTACGGTCAAAGCAGGGGTCCTGTTGATCGGGAGGGTGTGGCGTACCGCAAAATGGATGAAATGGACCTCCTACGGTCGAAACGGGGGTCCTGTTGATCGGGAGGGTGTGGCGTGCCGCATAAAATGGGCCAAGCGGACTTGTGTTGGAGCCGATGCAGTCGAAGCAGGGGTCATGTTCATCGGGAGGGTGTGGCGTGCCGCATAAAGCAGGACTCCACGGGATATTGTTCATCTCCACCGTCGGCGTCCTCCAGCCTCCACGGCCTACCGTCGACCTCCTCCGGCCTCCATGGGCTCCTGTTCATCCAGCCTCCACCGCGCGCTACTCCACCGGCTACTGTTCAACCACCCCTCCACGGTCACCCCTCCACCGTCTACTGTTCATCCAGCCCTCCACACCACGGGGTCCTGTTCAACCACCCCTCCACGGGCACCCCTCCACCATATACTGTTCATCCAGCCCTCCACCACACCACGGGGTCCTGTTCATCCAGAGGCAACGCCACCGCTCACTGTTCATCCCAGAGGCATCATCGACCGGCTTCAGTTAGCAGCAGTAGCGAAGGAATCGCTCAATCGGGTTCAGTTAACAGCCATCGATCGATCGCTCGGGTTCGATGTAGCGTAACTGCGGGCAATCGCCGGGTTCGATTAGAGCCCAACGCCCTGCACACGCAGCAGCGTGCGTGTCACGAGAAGAAAGCGTGCATCGCTTCGGCCCCGACCTCCCACCGTAACCGGAACTCCCGAAATTTTCCTCCCCTCCCTTCTACCACGGTTTTTCCGTCATGGGCCAGCCCAAAGAATGTCATGCAGCTGCGTCTCCGGCCCGCCCAGGATGAAAAGCCCATTTTTCTGTCATGATTTTTTGTCATAGAAGTAGGAGCCCACCACATCTATGATGATATCAGGTTTTGTCACAATTATCATCATAGAAGTGTCATATGTATGACAGGAAAAAAAATTGTTCGGCCCAAAATGTCACGGATGTGTCTTTTTTTGTAGTGTTGGGGGTACGTAGGTATATATAGGAGGAAGGAGTACGTCGGTGGAGGTTCGGGGGGGCCACGAGGCAGGGGGCACACCCTCCACCCTCGTGGCCGCCTCCCTCCTTTCTTGACCGATGGTCCAAGTCTCCTAGATCATATCTGATGAGAAAATCACGTTCCCGAAGATTTCATTCCGTTTGGACTCCGTTTGATATTCCGTTTCTTCGAAACACTGAAATAGGCAAAGAAACAGCAATACTGGGCTGGGCCTCCGGTTAATAGGTTAGTCCCAAAAGTAATATAAAAGTGGAAAATAAAGCCCAATATGGTCCAAAACAATAGATAATATAGCATGGAGCAATCAAAAATTATAGATACGTTAGAGACGTATCAGGCATCCCCAAGCTTAATTCCTGCTCGTCCTCGAGTAGGTAAATCATAAAAAGAGAATTTTTGATGCGGAGTGCTACTTGGCATAATTTCAATGTAAATCTTCTTAATTGTGGTATGAATATTCAGATTTGAAAGATTCAAGATAACGGTTTAATATTGACATAAAAAATAATAATACTTCAAGCATACTAACAAAGCAATTATGTCTTCTCAAAATAACATGGCCAAAGAAAGTTATCCCTACAAAATCATATAGTCCAGCTATGCTCTATCTTCACCACAAAAAGTATTTAAATCATGCACAACCCCGATGACAAGCCAAGCAATTGTTTCATACTTTTGACATTCTCAAAACTTTTTCAATCTTCACGCAATACATGAGCGTGACCCATGGATATAGCACTATATGTGGAATAGAATGGTGGTTGTGGGGAAGACAAAAAGGGAGAAGATAGTCTCACATCAACTAGGCGTATCAACGGGCTATGGAGATGCCCATCAATAGATATCAATGTGAGTGAGTAGGGATTGCCATGCAACGGATTCACTAGAGCTATAAGTATATAAAAGCTCAACAAAAGAAACTAAGTGGGTGTGCATTCAACTCGCTTGCTCACGAAGACCTAGGGCAATTTGAGGAAGCCCATCATTGGAATATACAAGCCAAGTTCTATAATGAAAAAATCCCACTAGTATATGAAAGTGACGAAAACGAGAGACTCTCTATTATGAGGATCATGGTGCTACTTTGAAGCACAAGTGTGGTAAAAGGATAGTAACATTGTCCCTTCTCTCTTTTTCTCTTATTTTTTTATTTGGGCCTTTTCTCTTTTTTATGGCCTCTTTTCTCCTTTTTTTCGTCCGGAGTCTCATCCTGACTTATGGGGGAATCATAGTCTCCATCATCCTTTCCTCACTTGGGACAATGCTCTAAAAATGATGATGCTCACACTTTTATTTTTCTTACAACTCAACAATTACAACTCGATACTTAGAACAAAATATGACTCAATGTGTATGCCTCCGGCGGTGTACCGGGATATGCAATGATTCATAAGTGACATGTATGAAAGAATTATGAACGGTGGCTTTGCCACAAATACGATGTCAACTACATGATCATGCTAAGCAATATGACAATGATGGAGCGTGTCATAATAAGCGGAGCGGTGGAAAGTTGCATGGCAATATATCTCGGAATGGCTATGGAAATGCCATGATAGGTAGGTATGGTGGCTGTTTTGAGGAAGGTTTATGGTGGGTGTATGATACCGGTGAAAAGTCTTGGCGGTATTAGAAAGGCTAGCAATGGTGGAAGGGTGAGAAAAGTGCGTATAATCCATGGACTCAACATTAGTCATAAAGAACTCATATACTACTACAAAAATCTACAAGTTATCAAAGCAAAGTATTACGCGCATGCTCCTAGGGGGATAGATTGGTAGGGAAAGACCATCGCTCGTCCCCGACCGCCACTCATAAGGAAGACAATCAATAAATAAATCATGCTCCGACTTCATCACATAACGGTTCACCATACGTGCATGCTACGGGAATCACAAACTTTAACACAATTATTTATCAAATTCACAACTACTCAACTAGCATGACTCTAATATTACTACCTCCATATCTCAAAACAATTATCAAGCATCAAACTTTTCTTAGTATTCAACGCACTCAAAAGAAAGTTTTACAAATCTTGAATACCAAGCATATTATTATTTTTTAAGCAAATTACCATGCTATTTAAGACTCTCAAAATAATCTAAGTGAATCATGAGAGATCAAAGGTTTCTATAAAACAAATCCACGACCGTGTTCTAAAAGATATAAGTGAAGCACTAGAGCACATCTATATGGCTCAAAGGATATAAGTGAAGCACATAGAGTATTCTATCAAATTCCAATTTGTAACTAACGCAAAAACAGAACAGTCTGTAGTAATTTGTAACTAACGCAAACTTACTGAACTCCAAAATTTCAGAAAAAATAGGATGACCTAGGCAATTTGTTTATTGATCAGAAGCAATTGGAATCACTATTTTATCACGTTCTGGTGATTTTTAACATTTGTTTTCGTGAACAGAAAGTTTCTGGAAATTAAAGCAAGATCAAATAACTATCATCCAAGAAGATCCTATAGGTTTAACTTGGCACAAATGCTAATTAAGACATAAAACCACATCTAAACAGAAGGTAGATGTATTATTTATTCCTAAACAGAAACAAAAACAAAACTAAAAATAAAATTGGGTTGCCTCCCAACAAGCGCTATCATTTAACGCCCCTAGCTAGGCATAAAAGCAAGGATAGATCTAGGTATTGCCATCTTTGGTAGGCAATCCATAAGTGGCTCTCATAATAGATTCATATGATAATTTTATATTCTTCCTAGGGAAGTGTTCAATGCCTTTCTTTAATGGGAATTGGAATCTAATATTCCCTTCCTTCATATCAATAATTGCACCAATCGTCCTAAGGAAAGGTCTACCAACAATAATAGGACATGAAGGAGTGCAATCTATATCAAGAACGATAAAATCTACGGGCACATAATTCCTATTTGCAACAATAAGAACATCATTAATTCTTCCCATAGGTTTCTTAATAGTGGAATCCATGAGGTGCAAGTTTAGAGAGCAATCATCAAAATCACGGAAATCTAGCAAATCACACAAAGTTTTGGGAATAGTGGAAACACTAGCACCCAAATCACATAAAGCATAAAATTCATGATCCTTAATCTTAATTTTAATAATTGGTTCCCACTCATCATAAAGTTTTCTAGGGATAGATACTTCCAACTCAAGTTTTTCCTCATAAGATTGCATCAAGGCATCAACGATATGTTTGGTAAACGCTTTATTTTGACTATAAGCATACGGAGAATTTAGCACAGATTGCAACAAGGAAATACAATCAATTAAAGAGCAACTTTCATAATTAAATTCCTTGAAATCCAAAATAGTGGGCTTAGCAACAACTAGGGTTTTACTTTCTTCAATCCCACTTTTATCAATTTTAGCATCAAGATCTAAAAACTCCGAATTTTTGGAACGCCTTCTAGGTAAAGGTGAATCATATTCAATCTCATCATTATCAAGATTCATATTGCAAAACAAATATTTGATAGGGGACACATCAATAACTTTTAGATCTTCATCTTTATTTTCATGGAAATCAGGTTTAGCAGCCATCTTATTGATCAAGGTAGCTTGCTTTTCAGATATTTCAGTAGTCAACTTCTCAAGACAGGAAATTTGGGATCTTAAACCTTCAAATTCTTTAGACATATCATCGAGCTCTTTATTCATATAATTCATAAAACTTTTTTGTTCCTTAAGCTCGTTTCTGAAGAAATTATTATGCTCAAATTGTAAAACCATAAAACTCCTGACGTTGCTTTCGATCTCTTCCAACCTTTTAAGGTGAAGATCAGCAAATCTAGGGAGAGCCATAGTGACAAGCAAGCAATCCAACACACGAGCAATAAGCGAACGAGAAAAAGGCAAACGGAAAAGAGTGGGCGAATAAAACGGCAAGGGTGAAGTGGGGGAGAGGAAAACGAGAGGCAAATGGCAAATAATGTAATGCGGGAGATAAGGGATTGTGATGGGTACTTGGTATGTTGACTTTTGCGTAGACTTCCCCGGCAACGGCGCCAGAAATGGCTTGTTGTCGGGAGTCAAATCTTGTCTTGACTTCGCGTAAGCGTCCCCTGCAACGGCGCCAGAAATGGCTCGTTGTCGGGAGTCAAGTCTTGTCTTGACTTCGCGTAAGCCTCCCCGGCAACGGCGCCAGAAATCCTTCTTGCTACGTCTTGAGCTTGTGTTGGTTTTCCCCGAAGAGAGGATGATGCAGCCGAGTAGCGTAAGTATTTCCCTCAGTTTTTGAGAACCAAGGTATCAATCCAGTAGGAGGTTATGCGCGACTCCTTCGTACCTGCACAAAGAAAATAACTCCTCGCAACCGACGCGATAAGGGGTTGTCAATCCCTTCACGGTCACTTGCGAGAGTGAGATCTGATAGAGATGATAAATAATATTTTTGGTATTTTTGGTATAAATATGCAAAGTAAAACAAAAGGCAAAGTAAAAAAGCAAAGCAATAATAAAGCGTAGGAAGATTAATAAGATGAGAATAGACCCGGGGGCCATAGATTTCACTAGTGGCTTCTCTCAAGAGCATAAGTATTTTACGGTGGGTGAACGAATTACTGTTGAGCAATTGACAAAATTGAGCATAGTTATGAGAGTATCTAGGTATGATCATGTATATAGGCATCACGTCCGAGACAAGTAGACCGACTCCTGCCTGCATCTACTACTATTACTCCACTCATCGACCACTATCTGGCATGCATCTTGAGTATTAAGTTAATGAAAACAGAGTAACGCTAAGCAAGATGACATGATGTAGAGGGATAGATTCATGCAATATGATAAAAACCCCATCTTGTTATCCTCGATGGCAACAATACAATCGTGCCTTGCTGCCCCTCATCACTTTGGGAAAGGACAGCGCAAGATTGAACCCAAAGCTAAGCAATTCTCCCATTGCAAGAACTACCAATCTAATTGGCCAAACCAAACGGATAATTCGAAGAGACTTGCAAAGATAACCAATCATACATAAAAGAATTCAGAGAAGATTCAAATATTGCTCATAGATAATCTTGATCATAAACCCACAATTCATCGATCTCAACAAACACACCGCAAAAAGAAGATTACATCGAATAGATCTCCATGAGAGAGGGGGAGAACATTGTATTGAGATCCCAAAAGAGAGAAGAAGCCATCTAGCTACTAACTATGGACCCGAAGGTCTGAAGTAAACTACTCACACTTCATCGGAGGCTATGATGATGATGTAGAAGCCCTCCGTGGTGGATTCCCCTTCAGTAGACTCGGAATAGACCCCAAGATGGGATCTTGTGGATACTGAAAGTTCTTGGCGGTGGAATTAGGTTTTTGGCTCCATATCTGATCTGTTGGGGGTACGTAGGTATATATAGGAGGAAGGAGTATGTCGGTGGAGCTTCGGGGGCCCACGAGGCAGGGGGCGCGCACTAGGGGGACGCCCTCCACCCTCGTGACCGCCTCCCTCCTTTCTTGACCGAGGGTCCAAGTCTCCTGGATCATATCTGATGAGAAAATCACGTTCCCGAAGGTTTCATTCCGTTTGGACTCCATTTGATATTCCGTTTCTTCGAAACACTGAAATAGGCAAAAACAGCAATTCTGGGTTGGGCCTCCGGTTAATAGGTTAGTCCCAAGAGTAATATAAAAGTGGAAAATAAAGCCCAATATGGTCCAAAACAATAGATAATATAGCATGGAACAATCAAAAATTATAGATACGTTGGAGACGTATCAAAGACAAGGTAATATGGGCTCTTTGTTAGATCAACAATAATGCATATGAGAGCCACTCATCATTTTCATCGTGGTCTTCTCCTCTCTACCCCCAAAGAAAAGAAAAGAATTTCAAAGAAAGAGAAAAACTATTTACACGGGAAAGCTCCCAACAAGCAAAAGAAGAACAAGAAATCTTTTTTTTGTTTTGTTTAAAGGTACTACTACAAACATGGAAAGTAAACTAGCTAAAAGCTATAACTATTTTTTTTCTCAAAGTTTTTCAAACACACAGGAAGAAAGAAGAAAAATAAAATAAACTAACATGAATAATAAAATGAAAAAGTATGAGCACCGACAACTAGAGTGAGTGTGTGAACATGAATGTAATGTCAGTGAGAAATACATACTCCCCCAAGCTTAGCCTTTTGGCCTAAGTTGGTCTAAGCCCAGGGATCAAAGTGGTCCTCTCGAGTGTACTGAGGAGGATCCTCGGGGTTCCACTGGTTAGCGAGCTCCTGCGGATCCCACTGATAAATAGACTCCTGATATGGATCAGGAGATGGCTCAGACTCAGGCTCTGGGCATCGCGTTCACTCCCAGTATGCATAAATGTCATCGGGCAGGATGATCTATGGGCTTATCATGGATGAATTCGGTGATGCCTACATTCTCAACCAAGTAATAAAAGTCTTCCTAAATTCTGGCGGCCTTCAAGAATGCATCACAAGGCCATTCACACGACCGAACCTCTGCGGTGCAAGGAAGGTTGTACTTGGGCTTTTCATTCTCTTCATTCTCCTTTCCCTTTGAACCCCAGCTTGAGGAGCCTCTCAACAATCTCTTCAACATTTTCTTGCTCTGAAAATTTCTGAAATTTTTAGTGACTCAAAATAAAAGTGAATCAAACTCAACAAGATTGATAGCAACTACTCCCACAAGTTCCTAGAGACTATATCATGCATTAAAACTACTTTGGACCATATAAATTTGACATGCAAGCTCAAGAACAGGGTCACCTCAGAAGCAAAAATTTGCAATAAATAAAGCACTAGAACAAAAACTAATTGGACCATTGGAGGAGTCACATACCGAAGAACAATCCCCCCAAAGCAGTTTTGTGAATGGAGCTTTGAGCAAGGAGATCAAAAATGGCAGCAAAACGAGCAAGAACACGAGTTTGAGCTATGGGATGATTTTTTCTGGAGGAAGACAAAGTGTGTGGGTGCTGGAATAAGTGAAGGGGGGCCACGTGGGGCCCACGAGGCAGGGGGTGCACCCACGGGGTAGGATGCACCCTCCACCCTCGTGGCTAGATGGTGTGGCCCCCTGGTGTTTCTATGTGCCAGAAATTCTCAAATATTCTATAAAAAATCATACTAAATTTTCAGGGCATTTGGAGAACTTTTATTTTCGGGGTATTTTTTATTGCAAGGATAATTCAGAAAACAGACAGAAAATACTATTTTTTCTTTATTTATTCTAAATAACAGAAAGTAAAAGCAGGTTACAGAAGGTTGTGCTTTCTAACTTCATCCATCTCATGCTCATCAAAAGGAATCCACTAGGAAGGTTGATCAAGTCTTGTTAACAAACCTCTTTCGAATAACATGAAACCGGAGAATTTTTGAATAGCACTAAGTTACCTCAACTGGATATGCATGTCCCCAATAATAAGAATATCATATTTCTTTCTGACAGTAGGAAGAGGGAATTCAAAACCTCCAATAGTAATAGTTGATTTTTTTCCGATAGAATTGATACTATGAACTTGAGGTTGTTTCTTCGGAAAGTGTACCCTATGCTCATTACCATTAACATGAAAAGTGACATTACCTTTCTTGCAATTGAAACTGGTGATATTAATGAAAGTGATGATAAAGATTCTCCCCCTATGAATTGCATGTTGTACCTAAAGGTTATGTTATGGATGAACAAACTGCTAGAGACTTCTTTGCTTGCAATGATAGATATGATCTCAAGAAACTGTTAGCTAAGCTGAAAGAAAAGTCTTTGAATGATAGAATGAAATATGATTCTGCGTTTTCTACTTCACCTATCTGTGTTACTGATAAGGATTATGAATTCTTTGTCGATCCTGAGTTAGTCACTTTGGTTGAATCTGATCCTTTCAATGGTTATGAATCTGAAACTGTTGTGGCACATCTTACTAAACTAAATGATATAGCCACCCTATTTACTCATGAGGAAATTTTTTGCTATAACTATATTCTTAAATTGTTTCCTTTCTCGTTAAAGGGTGATGCTAAGGTATGGTTTAATTCTCTTGCTCCTGGTTGTGTGCGTAGTCCCCAGGATATGATGTATTACTTCTCTGCAAAATATTTTCCTGCTCATAAGAAACAAGTTGCCTTAAGGGAAATATTTAATTTTGTGCAAATTGAAGAAGAGAGTCTCCCACAAGCTTGGGGGAGGCTTCTCCAATTACTTAATGCTTTGCCTGATCATCCTCTCAAGAAAATGAAATACTTGATATCTTTTATAATGGACTAACCGAGGCTTCCAGAGACCACCTGGATAGTTGTGCTGGTTGTGTTTTCAGGGAAAGAACTGTTCACTACTAGAAAAAGGGCTATAGATGGGATTGACACTAATGGCGCACCAGAGAGCTGGTGCGCCATTAGTATATGCTAATGGCGCACCACAATCTGATGCGCCATTAGAGTTTATACTACTAATGGCGCACACGGCAAAGTGCGCCATTACTATCAAAAAATTTTAACTAAGCGCTTTTGTTCAAACATACTAATGGTGCATCCTGCCCAAGTGCGCCATTAGTAGTTGTAACTACTAATGGCGCACCATGTGGGTGCGCCATTAGTATAGAATTTTTTGAACTAGCGCCTATCCAAACATACTAATGGCGCATCCCGACAGGTGCGCCATTAGTAGTTGTAACTACTAATGGCGCACCAGGCGATCGGTGCGCCATTAGTATAGAAATTCTTTTTTTTTTTTGAACTAGTGCGCCTATCCAAACATACTAATGGCGCATCACCTTAGGTGCGCCATTAGTAGTTGTAACTACTAATGGCGCACCATGCAAGAGGTGCGCCATTAGTAAGTGGGCAGCAACAAGATATTTGGGGCAGCCTCTCCTACCCACACACTCACTTTCTCCCCACTTCATTCTCTCCACCTCCTCCTTGTCTCGGGTGCCTCCTCTTTTTCACCTCATTTCCACCATAGATTCATTCAAATTAAGTGGTTAAATTACCTTGTTTTAATAGGTAAGTAAGGGGAAGCTATATTTAGGTTGTTCTCCCTACAACAATGTGCACATGCACTTTTTACGGCCTAGCTAGATCTATGTATGTTACGGTGTTGCATATGTTTGTGGTGTTGCATATGTGTTTGTGTTTGGAGGTGTACGGTATTTGAAATGCGATAGTTGCCAATATTTTACGGAATGTTGATTCATTTCCGTTTGGCGAGAATTTTGGCATTAAGCATTCTTTTGGTCCTATTTTAGGGAAAGTCATGCCAAATTTTTGTTTGGTTCTAAAATATCGTTTTGCTCTACCCTTGAGCGACCATCGTCATACGATGACCGAAGGCATCGTGAATAGGTTTTGAGGTCATGAAAGGCGAGATGCTTCAAAAGAACGAGGCGGAGATAAGATGTCCGTGTCGAAGATGCAATCTGAAGAGCCTTATTGCGGACCCGGATTCGAACAGGTGCGGACCACCTGTTGTTGCGTGGTTTCATGGATGGCTATCGGTGGCAAGGTGATGAAGATGACTACGAAGTCGTCCATGCGGGCGGGCAAGAAATGAGGAAGGGCAGCAAGACAACCACCGCGGCTCGGGCGGGCGAGAAGACGAAGAATCCCGAGGAGATGATCACGGCGTGATGTTGCATACGATCATCATGTAGAAGATGCGAGGACATGATGATGAGGAAGATGCCGGAGCAGGCGATGGGCATGATCATGAAGATGATGATGCGGCGGAGCGAATGACGCTGGACCATCGATGGGCTGGGTGCAGGACCCTCATATTCAAGAGCTGCTTCTCAAGCGACGGATAACGCAAGAGCTGCCGCCCGAGAGAAAGCCAAGATGGATCAACTTGAGTTAGACGCGGTTACTCCATTGTATGAAGGATGCAGGCCGAGGATACCCGCTGAAAGTAACGCTCATGGCTCTGGAGATGAAGGTAAAACACAAAATGACCGACGCGTGCTTCGGCGAGAACATGTCATTACAGCACGAACGTCATCCCAAGGGGAACAAGTGCCCGACCAGTTTGGAGGAGGCGAAGAAAATCGTGTGTCCTCTCGATTTACCGCACGTGAAATACCATGTGTGCATGAACAATTGCATCATTTATCGGGACGAGCACGCGGAGTCTACCATATGTCCGGTGTCGGCGTCACTCGATACAAGAAGAGGAAGAAAGCTCCTCGAAAATTGGTGTGGTACTTTCCGATCACTCCTCGTCTGCAGCGCTATTTAGCGGACCCTAAGGTAGCAAAGCTCCTGCGTTGGCACGCGCATAGGGAGGAGAAGAAGCGGGAAGATGACGCCAAATGATCCGGAGATAGATAAAAAGACAAGATGCCGAGTCACCCTAAGGATGCGAGCCGGTGGCAAGCGTTGAACTTCGAAGACTCGGAATTTGGGAACGATCCAAGGAACATCGTCTTTGGTAGCGAGCACCGATGGAGTCAATCCGTTTGGCAGCCAGAGAAGCACACATAGCACCTGGCCTGTGTTTGTGTGGATGTACAACCTTCCCCCCTGGTTGTGCATGAAGAGGAAGTACATTCACATGAGTATGCTAATTGAAGGGCCAAAACAACCAGGGAACGACATCAATCTGTATCTGGGGCTGCTGAAAGAGGAGCTTGACACGCTGTGGAAAACGCCAGCCAATACGGGGGACGCCGCAGAGAAAGAATATTTCCCTCTGAGAGCCGCACTGCTCCCGACGGTGCACGCGACTATCTCGATTCACGGATATCTCGCGGGACGGGTAGTCCACGGATTTTTACGGATGCGTAAGGTGCATGGATGACACAACGTATCGCCAGCTAGATAGAGATCCGGGTCTTGAAAACCATGTTCATGGGACATCGAAGGTGGCTTCACGGCGATGACCCGTGGAGGAAGCGCAAGGATCTGTTCGATGGTGAAACCGAACCCAACGCCTGCAGTACGAGGAGCGGCGAGGAAATAGACAAGCTGTTGAAAAATTGGATAGACTGCCTTGCCGGAAAGAAGCAAAAGGCGCCAGAGCGGAAAAGAAGCGAAAGGCGCCAGAGCCGCTGCTGAAGGTATGGAAAGCGAGGTCTGCATTTTACGGGACTTGCCGTCTTGGAAGATCCACCGTGTGCCTCACAGCCTTGATGTCATGCATATCCACGAAGAGCGTGTGCGAGAGTCTGCTTGGTACCCTGCTCAACATGCGAGAGAGGACCAAAGATGGGCGAAAGCAAGGGCGGACTTGAAATCAATGGGCATCGTGCGGGAGCTTCACGCTATATATGATGATGATGATGATGATGATCATGATGATGATGATGATGATGATGATGATGAGGCGAAGCGGGACCACGAAAGTCGTCGCAAAGGCAAAAGGCCAAGAAGACCGGAAATGACTACCCTCGCGTGCTTCACTCTAAGTCGAGGAGGAGATCGAGCAGTTTTCACCTGCCTCCTAGGAGTAAAACTTCCTTACGGTTATGCGGGAAGATAAGCGAGATACCTAGACCCAGCGAGCGAAGTTCAGCGGGATGAAGTCTCACGTCATCACGTCTTGATGACGCAGATACTTCCGATTGCAATCCGTGGGATCATGGACGCGCACGTCCGTGTAAACGCTATTTGGCCTATGCAACTTCTTCGACGTCATCTCTCGGAAGTCGATTGGCGTGAGGCAACTCGAAGGCTACGAGGAAGAGATCGTGGTGATACTATGCGAGCTTGAGATGTACTTCCGCCCGCATTCTTGACGTTATGGTGCATATGCTGGTCCATATAGTGGAGGATATCATCCAACTCGGGGCGACGTTCCTGCACAGCATGATGCCGTTCGAAAGGATGAATGGTGTCATCAAAGGATGCGTTCGCAACATGTCACGTCCAGAAGGAAGCATAGCGAGGCTTCGACCAAGAGTGCATCTCCTCTTGCCACGAATTATCTAGGCATCGAGAACCCCGTTGGTCTGCCCGTCAACAGGCACCTCGGCAGGCTCGCTGGATGGGGTCACCGTGAGGGTCTCCGGGAAATGCATGTCGACTTCGAGGGTCGACTCGCCGACTTTGAAAGAGCAAACCTAGTCGCGCTACAACACATAGACGTGGTCGATCCTTGGGTGGTAGAGCACAAAACCTTTATTAAAAAGACGTACAATGACCGAGCCCAACAGAGGACGGGCGGAGATACACTCAAAGAGCACAACTCATGTTTCACGCGTTGGTTCAAGCGAAGCTTACGCCGTACCCTTTACATGAGGATTCTTCCGCGGAAGAACAACTCATATTCGCCTTGTAACAGGCGCCGAGCACAACTCGATGACCTATGAGGCGTCACGATATCAACGGCTACACATTCTACACGAGGCCAAGGACATGAAGAGTGATGGTTATCGAACTCCGGGTAACGATGGAATCCTACACGGTAACGACAAGGACAGATACTACGGAAGGATCGAGGAGATCTGGGAGCTGAGCTTACTGTTGGAGAGAAGGTCCCGATGTTCCGTGTCGAGATGGGCCAAGAACGTCATAAAATAAGACCGGTATTTCACCACCATGGTTATACCGAAGCCAAATCAAGACATGCGAGCATAAGCGTCACCTTGAAAAAATGAGCCATAGTACTGGCTTCCCAAGTGGACCAATGCTTCTTCATTACCGACCCGCCAAAGCCCAGTCGTGTTGTCGTGAGGAGAGGCAAAAGGAAGATCATCGGAATGGATGGAGTAGCCAATGAGCAAGACTTCGACACGTACGGCGACCCGAGGATCGAACATGACGACGATGATGAAGTCGCAGCATACACCACAAGAAGAAGCAGGACCACCCTACCTAAAGGATGTCCGTTCCACAGAAGAACCCCATTTGCAAAAAAGAAGGGCAAGAAGATTGTGAACAGATAGCTTGCTAAGATCGATTGTATTTAAATCGTAGCCTTCATTTCTCGATTGTATTTCATGGGTACTTTTTGAACTATCATGAATATTTTTAAATTTCATGGACACTCGATCTCGATCCCCTCCATCTCGATCGCTATCCCACCTCGCCAGATCCGGTCCCCTACGCCGAGCACCCCCAGGACCACCGGCCGCCCGCCGCCCCCCCGCACCCAGCACCGTCTAATAAAAAAATAAGTATGAAACAGCTTTTTAAATGCTACTGTCTTATAAAAAAATATTACTGTTATTATTTAAACAAGTTTGAACATATTTAAACATAAATAAGTATCAAACAGCTTTTTAAATGCTAAAAAAAAATTGTGGAGCACAGGAGTCGTACCCAGGACCTCACGGTGTGAGAACTGGCGGGTGACCCGGTCGAGCTAGTAGAGTGGGCTTGACATGGATAGGTTACGGTACTACATAACCTTTCGGCTCGAGTTGAAATAAAAAAAATACGAATGTCGCACCACGCTGAGGTGCGCCATTAGTGTGGACATGCTAATGGCGCACCACGGTGAGGTGCGCCATTAGTATTGTGCCGATCCCCCCTTCGCCCGATCCCCCCTTCGCCCGATCCCCCCTTCCCTCTCCCCCTCGCCAGTTCCCTCTCCCTTCTCGATCCGCCGCCGCCGCCGCCGCTGCCCTGAATCTCGCCCTCGCCCTCGCCCTCTCCCTCCCTCGCCCTCTCCTTGCCTTCCCTCTCCCTCGCCCGCCTCCCTCGGCGCCACCGTCCCGCCACCTCGACGCCGCCTCGGCCGACCCCGCCGCCTCGGCGCGACCCCGCCGCCCAGCGCCGCCTCGGCGACCCCGCCGCCCAGCGCCGCCCGACTCCGCCTCGGCTGCCCCGCCGCCCAGCGCGCTGCCCCACCTCGACCCGCCCGGCCCGCTGCCCCACCTCGACCCGCCCGACCACCGTCGCCGAGCACCACCACCCCGTGAGCTCCCCTCCTCCTCCCCTCCTCGGCCTTCCGTTTCATATAGGCTCACATCTGTAATTTGCCATTTTTATGCGTTTAAGGCAATTTGTGTCTTTGATCATTAGTAGTAGATGCATTGCCCTCGAATAATTGGATGCAGATTCACATTCTCATTCGGTTCAGAGGGGCATATACAAATCTGAATCCTTTTTATATATATATATATGAAAAGGATGCTAGTTTTTGTAGATCCTTTCTTAGATGGATTCATACAGCTTTCTATGGCTAATAATTTGACACTTGCTCTTGTATGTTGGGTCCTGTAATACTTAGAATTGCATGCGTTCTAGATTGGATTTAAATACATGTTGTATGGCTTGTAGTTTCCATTTGGTGTTACACCATTGCCTCTTTGAGTAGCCATTACGGTCATTTATACTGTCTTGGCTTAGTTAGGAGGCACATATGAAATGAGCATCGATGCTCATCCGAGGCCATTTGAGGGTGCAACTCATACATCTTAACTAGATGTGCTCCCCAAGCAGCCTTAGACATTTCATAACTGTCATGTTCCTGCATTGTATGTTCCTATTAAGTCAAAGTATCGACCTGTTTTAATTTTTTAATATTGTTGTTATGATTGGTTTACAAAGTTTGTGATGTTTGCCTTTTGAGTAGCCATTATGGTCGTAAATACTATCTTGGCTTAGTTAACGAAAGCGAAGCTTCCTTTTTCTTATATTGGAATGTAGCGAAGGGTTTTCATCGGATAAGAATTAGTATTCCTAGTTACTACAACATCTTAAGTCTAGTCTTGTGCGAAAATGTGGTGATAAAGCAAGCATGATCTCCAAAAGTCAGTTTTAGATGAATGTCCATACTACCAACCTAGTTCAACCTTGGTTAAAAGCAGGCCAGGCTTCTTTGTTTTGTTCTTGATGGTGATGTCCTAGTTTTCTACTAGTAGTGTGTCGTGGTCTTTTGGTTTAGGAGGGAGAGCTTAATGACAACATGTGTTAATTATATGTATGTAGCTATGAAGAGCTTTTACTACCGTCGTCTTGGCTCTTGTTACTATGGTTAAAGAAAGTTTTGCTTTAGCACCAACGATACAAGAAATTTTCCACGAGAAGATTAATTGTACTTGATCTTTGTATTATGATTTATAGCTGGTGATTTTGTGATGCATCGACCGACCAGTTGATTGGAAATACCATTAGGTACTCCAAAAGCAACAAAAAGGAATAGGTTGGCATCAAGTAATATAAGTGTTACTAGTAAGAGTCATGGGGTGGTTGTCCTAGGGACAAAGAAAGTAAAATTGCGTTAGCAGTGTCCTCCTTTGGGAAAAAGCATCGACGGTCCACTACCATTAGCTTAGCAGTGTCCTCCTTTTTCCCAAAGCAACAAAAAGGAAAAGTGGGTGCTAAGAGTTGTGGCAACGTGTGAGTTTGACTCGGCCAAGGTCAAGGACCAGTGCCGAGCTGTCTTGCGGTGACCGTCGGCAGCTTGGACTAGGTTGTGTCCCTCTCCCTCTTGATGCACGGTGATTGGTAGGGGCGCCTCCTACCATACCATGGAGGCTAGGTGTCCTAGATCGTGTCGTCTTTGCTCGTCCGTGACTAGTTGTTCGCATGAAATGGTACCAAAAGATCATGGTCTTAAGCAATGATGGCATCAATTTAAGTTCGAACAGCGAAGTGTGCATAACTTTATTGTGTCGGCATGCTTTCGAGAAGATTTTCTTTTCTTTTTGATGAAATGAAGTTGAATCTTGATTTCATTGATGAAACCAACTCACTAAAATTGAAAGCAAAAACCATACAGACTGCCAGCTATTTAGAAAAAGCAGAAGATATCAAGTGGTTTTAGACTGGACTCTTTTGCATTATTTGGTTTTGGTTGATAAGTATTTTATCTTTTGTTTTTCGGATATCTTTGGTGCAGTTTTTGGAGATGCATGCTTGAAGGGCTCAACGGTGTTCTGACATTGTAGAGTGCTCTTTTGTCCAATCAACCGTAATATGAGCTGCCATTGTTTAGGTGCTTGATTTCTGCTAGTATTATTTGATGGTTATGTGTTTCTTCCAGTTTCTTGTAACCAGGGCCATTCATTGATTGTCCACTGTCCTGAATTTCTCTTAATGCGGGAGAAACCAAGAAATCACTTGGACCTGCGTAATGAGTTAAATTGAAAAGGTCGGCCGCGAGGAAGGTCATCGATTACAGGTATATCATCTAATACTGCACTACCCTCTGCTGTTCAATGATTAAACTGCGGTAAAAGAGTATATTTGACTACACCGATCTGAAAGCGTGCATTCTAACAATATTGGAACATCAAATGGACACAATGTGATGTAGAGGAATCTTGACAGCTTACCATACATTTGTTTGGGGGAAAATGTTGGCTTAGTCATTGCTAATACTAAACACTGCATTGACTCTTTTTGTTCATCTTGAAACAATGCAATGTTTTCAAATATCTTGTCTGATTTAGTTTTCACCATATTTTCTTATATTGATTTAGTTTTAATGATCAATGGCGAGAGATACATGGCGACCCAAGTTATATCTATTTTCTCATATTTGTAGAGAAGATTTTCCTGCGTGTAAAAGTTCTTTTTCAAATATATTTGTGGTGCAAAATGAAGATATGCCAAACTCCTCAACAGTTGGTTAGTCTCATTAGGGTAAAATAATAGGATACTTTGTTAAATTAGAAGTCATCAACATGCTTTCGACCAAGCTGCTGTATCCTGTATGATGTATGTGATCTTTGATGTATGGTTTTTTTATCAAGAGGCCAAACATTCATCTAGTTTTGCTATGAACTGCTGCTAATGTATGATGTAGTTGCTTCACCTGCTATCTTGCTTACGATTCTGCCTTTGTGCGTTTAAGAGTTTTTAGATGAATGTCTATAGTGCTTTTCTTCTCTGCTAACTCCGTTACGGAGTTGTTGTTGTGATAACAGCATGTTTGAAGTACAATTGTTACCAATGTGGGCTTGTGGAATCCCATGACAAAAGTCTTGAGTTGGGTTCGATACAATTGTCAAGGGGTAGTCTCATTGTGATCTTCTGAAATGACCCATCGGCGACTTCATTACGCTGGGATAATGATTTTGCAGGTACCCGAGAGGCCCTTGAGTTTGCGGAATGTCGATTAACTTCCGTTCCGGCAAATTGGTACTCCATATGTCCTATTTTCAGCAAAGGTCATGCTGAAATTTTCCGTGAATTTTAGCATGACTTTGCTAAAAATAGGACATATAGGTACTTGTGACTAATGCATGGGCGGGGTATCTTAGTAGTTAATTAAGTAGGATCAACTGCCCGGTGTACTTGTGACTAATGCATGGCTTTTAGGGTGCCTCGGTGTCGATAAAACCGAAATGATGAAAGCTTAGGCTTTTAGGGTGCCTCGGCGTCGAAAAACCCTCAATGATAAAAGCTTAGATTTTAGGATGCCTCGGTGTCGACAAACCCTAAATGATGAGACCATGATCTTGTTCCTTGACAATAACCAACTTTTTGACCAAACTTTGTTTCTATTTAGAGAGAAACATGGCCCCTAACGATGAGGCCGGGGTTGGCGGCAAGGCATTACAGGAGCTGTCCCGGAGATGGAGGAACAACCTCACTTGTATGAGGCCGCCGCCTTCCCCACCGATCCTGAGACCACCGATGGTACCGCCGAGGATGACCCCACGATGCCACCACCAGCGATGGTGCCGCCGAGGATGCCACCATCGATGATGGCGGCGCCGCTGAGATGGCAGCCAACCGAAGAGGCAGCGGAAGGACGGCGCCCGATCGTGCTCCGCACCCTCAAGGAGGAAGTTCTTGAAGTGGACTCCAGCAGGGAATCCAACGGCGCCCGAGCGAATAGTCAAGGGTACTCGCTTTAGCTCGGGTGCATTCTTGAACACCGTCTCGATCAACACCGAGAACACGAGGCATCCTGACCGAGGGAATTTGCGCAACCTCCTCTTCACGAAGCTGCACGAAAGATACAAGTTCCCCGCTGAATTTGAAAACACAAGCCTCAAAGGGAATAAAGTGAACAATGCTGCCCTCACGAAGATGAGCAAGGCCCTGTCTACTTGGAAAAGCAATGTGAAGAGAATGATCGAGAAAGGTGAGGGTTATCAGAAGATCAAGGAGAAAAATCCTTCGATCACCGAAGATGACTACAACGACTTCAAGATCAATTGCTCGAGCACCATAAGCTCCCAATCAAGTGAGTGGGGAAACAAATGCGGGAGCTGAACATAGGGGAACACACACTCGGTCCCGGCGGTTCTGAGTGGTGGAGCCTATATGGGACAAGGAGGAGGCGGGCGTGCCGAGCAAGGCCTACCGCCCCTCTTGATACATACGGTGACAAGCGGACCAGGAACTTTGTCGAGGGCCGGTACAAGAAGGACCCGAAAACAAAGGAGCTTACCACGGATCCGAAGACCGGGCAGCTTGACATTACGGTAAGGAATACACCCAGCGTAATTAGCTCCATATGGTTTCATTCTAATTAATGAAGCGAATTTCTAAATGGTTCACATTCCTTCCAGCGATTTGAAAGCGATGGCGGGGTCGACTCAGAGCAACCCTTAGGACACCACTCTAAATAGGGGTTGAATGTAATGAAGAACAAGGATAAGCTCGATGGCGGCGTCGGCTGGTCGTGTGGCGGCAAAAGGCTTGTCGACAAAATGGGGTCATACTATACATTTGGTGTGCGAAGGAGAAAAAGACCAGCTCGGAAAGCCGGTAGCGAGAGGTTCAAGAACTCAAAGGCACGGTGGGCGCGGATTCGGAGATTGTCCAAGAGCAAGTGGAACAACGACTCGGGCGGCGATCACCGCCCTTGTGCCTACCTTGATCTCGGGGTTGAGTCTCGTGGATTGCGGGCGTACCAGGGCCGCCCGATTCCTAGCTTCACGGCCAGCAACTCGCATAATGCGATGGCGGGGCCATTGGTGCCTCGGCGGGCGGCATTAGTGTCTCCGGCGCCCGGCACGGAGCTTAATGCACCGGGTGTACGCCGGCGAGCACCTCTGCAACAAGCGGCCCCTCCGTCAACTGCCGCCCGCCGTTGGCGGTGCCTCTACATTAGCCGAGCTCGGCGCCATCATCACGGTAACTAATTAAGCCTCTCTTGGCGAGGACTTCATCTCCTTGCCTTTGGTGGGCATCCCCGGCGCCCTACATGTTTTCGCGAGGCCCGCCCGACGTTCCGTGCACTCTCCTCCACTACGTGAACAACGAGTTGGTCGATGTCGCCAAGGGCAAAATCGTTCAACCGGGCAACCCCTTGTTCCACGGTACCCGGATGCCACCCAACTTGTTTAGGGTTCAACTGGTTCGGTGCTGCCAGCTGCGACGACTTGTTACCTCCGAATCGACCCGTCGGGGCCGGCGATGATGACGTGATGACCCTCGGCGCCTGCTGAGCTGGCCCTGCTTTGGCGAAGAGCCAGATTCGTTTGGGGCGGGGACACCACCCCAAAGACAACACCGCCCGGTCGTGCGGCGCCAAGTCGACCCCATGGCAAGACCGCCCGTAACGGTGCGGACATCCCTATGCCACTAGATCCAAACATGCATATGGCACGGGATCGAGCAGCGGCGGCGACTATGATACATTTGGCAGCGTCGATCGCATTACTTTGCCGAGCATGGAGTGCGATGGCGACTTCATGGGGCCTCCTTCTCAAGAACCAAACCCAACAAAAGGCGTGTGCGATCTAGCTCGTGCAGCGGAGAAGCCAAGTTACCAGCGCGCCGTCTGGCGTTCAGCTCTCGAGAGCGCCTCCATTTGCCGACTTCACCGAGCCTCGAGATAGGCGAGGTGAAATATTATCAGCCCCAACACACTCAAGAAAGGCGGTCTGTGAGCAAAACTCGGTCCCATTACAGGAGAAGAAGAAGGCACGCATAAAGAAAGACTAAGAAGGGTGCGAGCCAGCCCGGCACGAAATGCGATCCGTGCTCGGGGCGGGCCACCTTCACCGCAGGATATCTCGAGGAGGGTGCATGTGGCGGGTAGAGGCGATGCTACCGACAAATATGCTCAATGCTGCAACCGGTGCTATCTGAGTCTGCATGACAGTGTTCTTTCTTTGGAGAAGCTGCGTCTCGGGGAGAAGGATGTGGCCTACCCGGTTTTTGCGGCCAAGGTGCGGAAGGGCAAGGGCTTTGTGGATAACTCCATCGGGCGTCTGATCGTCCTGCGTTTTGATGACATCCACGCTATGTTGAACCTTCATCCGCTGCACTACACCTTTGTTCGGCTATTTTATTTGAGTATGGAGATGCGGATCATTCGCGACAAGACCCGGACATCGCGATAGTCGACCCCTTCTACATGTGTGCCAAGTTCTTGGGCAGCGCTGAGGGACCGGCAAGTCGCGAGTTCTTACCTCGAAGGCGTCATTCTGGCAAACCAAGATAAGGATAACTTCCTCGTGCCTTACTTTCCCGAGTAAGTCCTCCCCTCAACCGGCCAGTAACATATGAATTCTTACATTTCGATCGTTTTTCTTTTAACATTTCGTGTTTTCTGCAGTGACACACGTTGCACGCTCATCCTCCTAAGCCCCAAATATTCCATGGCCACGTATTTCGACCCGGACCGTCGATCGAGCGTAGACTACACAAATGTCAAGAAGGTTCTTGATGATGTTCTCCACAGCTACGCCAAATCTGGAGGCACCTTCACCAGGCCTATTCGTGAGTACGGCAAGCACGTGTTCTCCCCTGTCTGATGTTACGCTGCGTCAAGCAGCCGCTGGCGATCAAAGGGTGCCTACTCGCCATCCATCACATGCAGGCGATCGTGCGGGACCATCATCAACCACGCTGCGAGTAAACTCCAAGATTGGGCCGTGGCGTGTCGGCAATCCGGGGCCGCGGACCTCCGACAAGAATTCTTTCGCATCCGATCGGAGTTTGCGGAAATCATCCATCAAGATGTCGCTTCGTACCTCGGGGCAGTTCTACCTCGAAATCAACCGTCCAACGGTGACATCGACACAATGCTACAAATGCAGGATGACAACGCCCGTTCTTTCATGACTCCCACGATAGACGGCGGCTTCATCCACGCTCGATCCCTTGAGTCGAGTTGTCTAGTTCTGAAACATCGATTGGCTCATGTTGTAATTAAACTTTAATGAACTTGTAGTATGTCTCTTTGGTTTGAGAGTCGTTCAACTTAGATGTAATCGATGCTATTAATGTCTTGCTTTTCTCTTCCGATCGTTACATTGCATACTAATATATTGCTTATGTATTGACTATGAATTGCTACAAACTTTTTGTTTGGCTAGAGCATAGAGATGCCGTCGTAAGTCGTGTACAAAGGGTAAGGTTCCCGGAGTCTCGATGGTAGGAGGAGTGTCGGAGACAGGTTCACCGATTCAGCGGTAACAGTTACAAAGGGTACACCACTAGGGCGAGGCGAATCTAGATACGCCCGCTATCTAGCGAGAGAGGGAGGGCGTTGGAGGAACCGGATGAAGACGAGTTTCATCGTGATGATGCTCATCGTGATGACCGCAGCTCTCTTCTATGTGATGGTAGTTTAGATGATCGATATCGACTTGTAATGTGAAGACAAACTCGCTACTCGCGGTCTCGAGACTTGTAATATAATGTTCTATCTTTGTTCGGTCTTTTCAATTCGGAGACTAATATGATGAATTGTATTAGGAGACTAATATGATGAATTGTATTCAAAGACTAATCTTCTATTGTATCGATGAATCTATTGTTGATGTGTGCTGTCTATATTTTGTCAAATTATACATTTTGTAACCTGTGCAAAAACAGAAAATAAAAAATAAAAAAACCTAATATTCATACTAATGGCACATCACATGATAGTCGCCATTACTATGACAAAGCATACTAATGGCGCATCACTTGTCGGTGCGCCATTAGTATGCCATAATTACTAATGGCGCATCCTTTGGGTAGTGCGCCATTAGTATGTCATGATTACTAATGGCGCATCCGGAGGTGGTGCGCCATTAGTATGCCAAAGCACTGGTATACATGCCCCTAGGAGGCATACTAATGGCGCACCCTCGCATATACTAATGGCGCACCAGGTGGTGCGCCATTAGTATACCGAATACTAATGGCGCACCACACAGTGCGCCATTAGTAAAATTACTAATGGCGTGCTATTAATGGCGCACCACAGATGCGCCATTAATAGCCAAATTAGGTGCGCCATTAGTAGTGGTTTTTCTAGTGGTGGTTGAGCAAGCTGAATTGCTATTGAATAATATATTGAGTAATGATAATGATTGGATACTTCCTGAACCAACTCCTAAGCCAACTCCGAAGAAAAGGGGTATTCTATTTCTCGATTACGAAGTTATGCAAGAGGAAAAGAAATCTATGAAAGAAAAGGGTATTAAAGCTGAAGATGTTAAGAATTTACCACCTATTGAAGAAATACATGGTCTTGATAACCCGACACAGGTAGTAAAGGTAAATTCTCTCTATAGATTTGATGAAGGTGATATCCCTTGTTATAAGTCTGCTAGGCAATGCTTAGATGAGTTTGATAATTTTATTGTTAAACAAGAAAACTTCAAAGCTTATGTTGGTAGACAATTGCAACATAATGTTTATATGATTGAACACTTGAGTGATTATATGTCTAGAGTTAAGGGTGAACTTAAACTCATTAGTAAACATGCTTCTATGGTTACCACTCAAGTAGAACAAGTGCTTAAAGCTCAAAATGATTTGCTCAATGAATTAAATAATAAGAAAAATGATAATTTTGTTAGAGTTATGACTAGAGGGGGTAAAATGACTCAGGAACCTTTGTATCCTGAGGGCCACCCTAAGAGAATTGAGCAAGATTCTCAGAGAACTAATGTTGATGCACCTAGTCCTTATAAAAAGAAGAAAAAGAAAAATGATAGGACTTTGCATGCTTCTAGTGAACCTGTTATTGACACACCTGAGAATCCCAATGATATTTCTATTTATGATGTTGAAACACAATCTGGTGATGAACATGAACCTAGCGATAATGTTAATGATGATGTTCATGTTGATGCTCAACCTAGCAATAACAATGAGGTAGAGATTGAACCTGCTGCTGATCTTGATAACCCACAATCAAAGCATCAATGTTATGATAAGAGAGACTTCGTTGCTAGGAAGCACGGTAAAGAAAGAGAACCATGGGTTGAGAAACCCATGCCTTTTCCTCCTAAACCATCCAAGAAAAAGGATGATGATGATTTTGAGCGCTTTGCTTAAATTATTAGACCTATCTTTTTGCGTATGCGGTTGACTGATATGCTTAAAATGAATCCTTATGCTAAGTATATGAAAGATATTGTCACAAATAAAAGAAAGATATCGGAAGCTGAAATTTCCACCATGCTTGCCAATTGTACTTTTAAAGGTGGAATACCCAAGAAACTAGGAGATCCAAGAGTACCAACTATACCATGCTCCATTAAAAGAAATTATGTTAAAACTGCTTTATGTGATCTTGGAGCCGGTGTTAGTGTCATGCCTCTCTCTTTATATTGTATACTTGATTTGAATAAGTTGACACCTACTGAAATATCTTTGCAAATGGTCGATAAATCAACTGCTATACATGTCAGTATTTGTGAGGATGTGCATGTTGTGGTTGCAAACTTTACTATTTTAACAGACTTTGTTATTCTTGATATTCCCGAGGATGATAGTATGTCGATTATCCTTGGTAGACCCTTTTTGAATACTGCAGGGGCTGTTATTGATTGCAACAAAGGCAATGTCACTTTTCATGTTACTGGTAATGAGCACATGGTACACTTTCCGAGGAAACAACGTCAAGTCCACAGTATCAATTCTATTGGAAAAATTCCAACGATTACTATTGGAGGTTTTGAATTTCCTCTTCCTACTATCAAGAAGAAATATGATATTCTTATTGTTGGGGATGTGCATATCCTCGTTGAGATAACCTAGTGCTACTCGAAAATTCTCCGGTTTCATGCGATTCGAAATGAGTTTGTTAACAAGACTTGATCAACCTTGTTAGTTGATTCCTTTTGATGAGCATGAGATGGATGAAGTTAGGAAGCACAACCTTCTGTACCCTCCTTTTACTTTCTGTTATTTAGGTTAAATAAAGCAAAAATATTATTTTCAAATACATTTTACGAATTATCCTTGCAATAACAAATACCCCGAAAATAAAAGTTCTCCAAATGTCCCTAAATTGAAATATGATTTTTATAGAATATTTAAGAATTATTGGCACTGAGAACACACCTGGGGGCCACACCACCTGGCCACGAGGGTCCAGCGCACGCCTACCCCCCTGGGGCGTGCCCCCTGCCTCATGGGCCCCACGTGGCCCCTCTCCACTTATCCCAGCACCCACACACTTCGTCTTCCTCTAGAAAAAATCGTCCACCAGCTCAAACTCGAGTTCTAGCTCATCTTGTTGCCATTTTCGATCTCCTTGCTCAAAGCTCCATTCACAAAACTGCTTTGGGGGATTGTTCTTCGGTATGTGACTCCTCCAATGGTCCAATTAGTTTTTGCTCTAGTGTTGTATTTATTGCAAATTTTTGCTGCTGAGGTGACCTTGTTCGTGAGCTTGCATGTCAAATTTATTTGGTCCCAAGTAGTTCTAATGCATGATATAGTCTCTAGGCACATGTGGGATTAGTTGCTATCAATGTTGTTGAGTTTGGTTCACTTTTATTTTGAGTCACTAAAAATTTCAGAAATCTTCAGAAAATGATGAAGAGATTATTGAGGGGCTATTCGAGCCGAAGCTCGAAGGATAATAAAAGTGAAGAGAATAAGAAGCCCAAATATAATCTTCCTCGCACCGCGGAAGTTTGTCCGTGTGAATGGCCTTGTGATGAGTTCTTGAGAGCAGCCGGGATTTATGATGATTTTTATTATTTGGCTGAGAATGCTGTCCTCACCGACTTCCTCCACGACCAGCTCGAACAGTATGTCCTCCTCACTAATTTTTTTGTGCAAAATTTCCATTTCCATGCTAGGAGATCACCACCTTCGGTGGATTTTTATTTATAATATGAGTATAAGGAGATGTCCCTTTATGATTTTTGTGAGGTTTGCAAGTTGCCCTTTGCGGGCAGCATAGAGGAACCACATCATAATGATGTGGAAGGGTTTATTAATATGATTGTTGTAGGGGAAACGAGGAAAGTTTTCGATGCAAGAATTACTAGCATACATTTCATGTTCTACGTTACTTTGCAATATTTGCTAGTAGATGCTTGATTGGTCATGGGAACAGTGTAAACCTTAGTGCCCCTGATATTGTTATTTTGCACCATGCCTTGTTTCGTGATACTACTTTCACTTTAGGCGCTATTGTTGCTAAACGATTAAATCTGAACCGTACAAAGGGTCCCATCTTTGGAGGCATCTTTGCTTCGCGCCTTGATGCACACTTTAACATACCTATTAGGCATTATGAGAAAGAAGAAAAGTTGATGCCTTCTATTTTTCTAGATTATAAGAGTATGGTAGTACATGATTTTATTGTTAAAGATAAGAAGAAGATGCTTAAGTATAAATTGATATTTGATAAAAATTACTGTGAGATCATTACCTTGCCTGCACCCTCTCTGTTTGACATACTTTCAGGCACATACCTCACCTTGCCGGAGGCCATTTATGCGTACTGGAGCCTGACACAAGTTCCAAAGCCTGAGCCTGAGCCACCACTTGACCCTTATCGGCAGTTTGTTTATCAGTGGGATCCGGAGGAGATAGCCAACCAGTGGAACCCAGAGGATCCTCCTCAGTACACTAGAGAGGACCACTTTGATCCGAGAGCATAGACCAACTTAGGCCAAAAGCCTAAGCTTGGGGGAGTACATATTTCTCACCGACATTACATTCATGTTCACAGACTCATTCTAGTTGTCGGTGCTCATACTTTTTCATTGTACTATCCATGCTAGTTTATTTTCTTTTCTAGTCTTCTTCTTATGTGTTTGAAAAAACTTAAGAGAAACAAAAAAAAATAGTTGTAGCTTTTAGCTAGTTTACTTTCCATGCCTGTAGTAGTAATAATTAAGAGAAAACCCAAAAAGATTTCTCGTTCTTATTTTGCTTGTTGGGAGCTTTCTCGTGTAAATAGTTTTATTTCTTTTCTTTGGGGTCGAGAGGAGAAGACCATAATGAAAATGTTGAGTGGTTCTCATATGCATTATTGTTGATTTAACAAAGAGCCCATGTTACCTTGTCTTCTCCTGTTTATTAAATGCTTGCAGATTCCAACTTAGTCGTGCACTATTATTATTATCCACACCGTTCGGTCGTGCAAGTGAAAGGAAATAATGACGATATATGATGGACTGATTGAGATGAGAGAAGCCGGTATGAACTCGACCTCTCTTGTTTTTGTAAATATGATTAGTTCATCGTTCCTGATTCAGCCTATTATGAATGAAACATGTTTTCAATGACAATTAGAGATTATAGTTTCTTTTGCCATGCTTAATTAGCTATGAGTTTATAATGGTTTACCTTGCGTGCCAACATGCTATTAAAATGGTTGTGATGTGGTATGATAGGGTGGTATCCTCCTTTGAATGATTCGAGTGGCTTGACTTGGCACATGTTCACGCATGTAGTTGAAACAAAATCAACATAGCCTCCACAATATTTATGTTCATGGTGGATTATTGCCTACTCATGCTTGCACTCAGTGTTGATTAATTTTAATGCATGTTCACGACTGTTGTCACTCTCTACTTGGTCGCTTCCTAGTCTTTTTCTAGCCTTCACTTGTACTAAGCTGGAATACTGCTTGTGCATCCACTTCCATAAACCCCAATGTTATTCCATATGAGTCCACCATACCTTCCTACATGCAGTATCTACCTGCCGTTCCAAGTAAATTTGTATGTGCCAAACTCTAAACCTTCAAATGAAATTATGTTTTGTATGCTCGAATAGCTCATGTATCAACTAGGGCTGTCTGTACCTTCCATGCTAGGCGGGTTATTATCAAGAGGAGTGGACTTCGCTCCTCACTCACGAGAAAATGGTTGGTCACCGGGATGCCCAGTCCCATGCTCAAATCAAATCAAAATAATTGCAAACAAAACTCCCCCAGGACTGTTGTTAGTTGGACGGTACCCGTTGTTTCGGACCAGCCCTGGAGTGTGCTTGTTGGTGGTGGGGGAGTATAAACTTTACCATTATGTTTGGGAACCGCCTATAATGTGTGTAGCATGGAAGATATCGAGATCTCTTGGTTGTTATGTTGACAATGAAAGTATGCCGGTCAAAATATTATTTATCTCTACTTCAAACTCGAGCTCTGGCACCTCTACAAATCCATGCTTCCCTCTGCGAAGGGCCTATCTATTTAGTTTTATGTTGAGTCATCACCCTCTTATTAAAAAGCACCAACTGGAGAGCACCGTTGTCATTTGCATGCATTATTATTAGTTTATATTGAGTATGACTATGACTGGATCTCTTTTACCATGAATTACAATGTTTAGTCGGTCCTTGATCTTCAGAGGTGCTCTGCATTTATGTTTTGTGGTCTCAGAAAGGGCTAGCAAGATACCATCTTGTTATATCATATTATGATTGTTTTGAGGAAGTGTTGTCATCTGAGATTTATTATTATTGCTCGCTAGTGGATTATGCCATTGATATGAGTAAACATGAGACCTAAGTGTTATTGTGAATATGGTTAGTTCATAATCTTTGCTGAAAACTTGAATGCTGGCTTTACATATTTACAACAACAAGAGCAAACAGAGTTTGTAAAAGTTTTTCTTTATCACTTTCAGTTTGTCAACTGAATTGCTTGAGGACAAGCAAAGGTTTAAGCTTGGGGGACTTGATACGTCTCCATCGTATCTACTTTTCCAAACACCTTTGCCCTTGTTTTGGACTATAACTTTCATGATTTGAATGGAACTAACCCGGACTGACGCTGTTTTCAGCAGATTTGTCGTGGTGTTATTTTTGTGCAGAAATAAAAGTTCTCGGAATGACCTGAAACTTCACGGAGGATATTTTTGGAATATATAAAAAATACTGGCGAAAGAATCAAGACCAGGGGGCCACACCCTATCCACGAGGGTGGGAGCACGCCTACCCCCTGCGCGCGCGCCCCTGCCTCATGGGCCCCCTAGAGCTCCACCGACCTCAACTCCAACTCTATATATTCACATTCAAGGAGAAAAAAATCAGAGAGAAGGATTCATCGTGTTTTACGATACGGAGCCGCCGCCAAGCCCTAATCTCTCTCGGGAGGGCTGATCTGCAGTCCGTTCGGAGCTCCGGAGAGGGGAATCCATCGCCATCGTCATCATCAACCTTCCTCCATCACCAATTTCATAATGCTCACTGCCATGCGTGAGTAATTCCATCGTAGGCTTGCTGGACGGTGATGGGTTGGATGAGATTTATCATGTAATCGAGTTAGTTTTGTTAGGGTTTGATCCCTAGTATCCATTATGTTCTGAGATTGATGTTGCTATGATTTTGCTATGCTTAATGCTTGTCACTAGGGCCCGAGTGCCATGATTTCAGATCTGAATCTATTATGTTTTCATGAATATATGTGAGTTCTTGATCCTATCTTGCAAGTCAATATTCACCTACTATGTGTTATGATCCGGCAACCCCGAAGTGACAATAATCGGTACCACTCCCGGTGATGACCGTAGTTTGAGGAGTTCATGTATTCACTAAGTGTTAATGCTTTGGTCCGGTACTCTATTGAAAGGAGGCCTTAATATCCCTTAGTTTCCAATAGGACCCCGCTGCCACGGGAGGGTAGGACAAAAGATGTCATGCAAGTTCTTTTCCATAAGCACGTATGACTATATTCGGAATACATGCCTACATTACATTAATGAACTGGAGCTAGTTACATGTCACCCTATGTTATAACTATTGCATGAGGAATCGCATATGATATAATTCTCCATCACTGATCCAATGCCTACGAGCTTTTCACATATTGATCTTTGCTTATTTACTTTACCGTTGCCACTGTTACAATTACTACAAACTACTACTGTTACTTTTGCCACCGTTACTGTTACTTCCATACTACTTTGCTACTAAATACTTTGCTGCAGATATTAAGTCTTATAGGTGTGGTTGAATTGACAACTCAATTGCTAATACTTGAGAATATTCTTTGGCTCCCCTTGTGTCGAATCAATAAATTTGGGTTGAATATTCTAGCCTCGAAAACTGTTGCGATCCCCTATACTTGTGGGTTATCAGCCGCGTCTACCCCTCCCACCTCCCCTAGAAACAAGTAGACTGCTCATCCACCACTGTACCACTGCCAACTCACAAGTCCACGGCCCCAAATCCGCTTCCTCGCACCCTCGTCCAACCTACCGGAGCAGCTTCTGATGCCTCATCCACGGCCACAGATCCGCATCATCGACACCATCCTGAACCCAACCACCGGAGCAGCTTCACCGACGCCCTCGTCCACGACCACAGATCCGCTTCCCCCATGATACGTCTCCAATGTATCTATAACTTTTGATTGCTCCATGCTATATTATCTATTGTTTTGGACATATTGGGCTTTATTTTCCAATTTTATATTACTTTTGGGACTAACCTATTAACCGGAGGCCCAGCCCAGAATTGCTGTTTTTGGCCTATTTCAGGTGTTTGAAAAAGCGGAATATCAAGCGAGTCCAAAGCGGAATGAAACCTTCGGGAACGTGATTTTCTCATCAGATATGATCCAGGAGACTTGGACCCTCGGTCAAGAAAGGAGGGAGGCGGCCACGAGGGTGGAGGGCGCGACCCCCTAGGGCGCACCCCCTGCCTCGTGGGCCCCCCGAAGCTCCACCGACGTACTCCTTCCTCCAATATATACCCTCGTACTTCAACAGATCATATACGGAGCCAAAAACCTAATTCCACCGCCGCAACTTTCTGTATCCACGAGATCCCATCTTGGGGCATGTTCCGGAGCTCCACCGAAAGGGGAATCCACCACGGAGGGCTTCTACATCATCATCATAGCCTCTCCGATAAAGTGTGAGTAGTTTACTTCAGACCTTCGGGTCCATATAGTTAGTAGCTAGATGGCTTCTTCTCTCTTTTTGGATCTCAATACAATGTTCTCCCCCTCTCTCGTGGAGATCTATTCCATGTAATATTTTTTTGCGGTGTGTTTGTTCAATGAATTGTGGGTTTATGATCAAGATTATATATGAGCAATATATGAATCTTCTCTAAATTCTTTTATGTAAAATTGGTTATCTTTGCAAGTCTCTTCGAATTATCCATTTGGTTTGGCCAACTAGATTGGTAGTTCTTGCAATGGGAGAAGTGCTTAGCTTTGGGTTCAATCTTGCGGTGTCCTTTCCCGATGTGATGAGGGGCAGCAAGGCACGTATTGTATTGTTGCCATCGAGGATAACAAGATGGGTTTTTTATCATATTGCATGAATTTATCCCTCTACATCATGTCATCTTGCATAAGGCGTTACTCTGTTTTCATTAACTTAATACTCTAGATGCATGCTGGATAGCGGTCGATGAGTGGAGTAATAGTAGTAGATGTAGGCAGGATTCGGTCTACTTGTCTCGGACGTGATGCCTATATACATGATCATACCTAGATACTCTCATAACTATGCTCAATTCTGTCAATTGCTCAACAGTAATTCGTTCACCGACCGTAAAATACTTATGCTCTTGAGAGAAGCCACTAGTGAAATCTGTGGCCCCCGGGTCTATTCTCATCATATTAATCTTCCTACGCTTTATTATTGCTTTGCTTTTTTACTTTGCCTTTTATTTTACTTTGCATCTTTATACCAAAAATACCAAAGACATTATTTATCATCTCTATCAGATCTCACTCTCGTAAGTGACCGTGAAGGGATTGACAACCCCTTATCGTGTTGGTTGCGAGGAGTTATTTGCTTTGTGCAGGTACGAGGGACTCACGCGTAGCCTCCTCTTTGGATTGATACCTTGGTTCTCAAAACTGAGGGAAATACTTACGCTACTCTGCTGCATCATCCTCTCCTCTTCGGGGAAAACCAACGCAAGCTCAAGACGTAGCAAGAAGGATTTCTGGCACCATTGCCGGGGAGGCTTACGCGAAGTCAATACAAGATTTGACTCCCGACAACGAGCCATTTCTGGCGCCGTTACCGGGGAGTCTACGCAAAAGTCAACATACCAAGTACCCATCACAATTCCTTATCTCCCGCATTACATTATTTGCCATTTGCCTCTTGTTTTCCTCTCCCCCACTTCACCCTTGCCGTTTTATTCGCCTTCTCTTTTCCGTTTGCCTTCCCGTTGCCATGGCCGAATCAAAAAGAACTAAGGGTCCTTTCCAGGGCTCTAGTACCTTGGATAACCCCTCTATCCTCTCTAAGTTCATAAACAATGATGCTACAGTAAGACCCACCGGGGTTACCATTGAGAACTTAAATGATTTTGATGAAGATGACTCTGGAATTTTTCGTTATTTACTTGATGAGTCTTTAAAAGATGCTTGGGATAGGTTATTAAGGATTCGGGCTAGATATGTACCACAATATCAAATTGAGGTTTACTTAAAAAGTTTCTATGTTGGATTGCCCGCTTCTTTCAAACAAGTTCTAGATTCTATTTTTGAAGAAGGTTTTCTTGAAGGGGATGCTATAGATACCTATGAAAAAATGAAAACTATATTTGGGAACCCCATGAATGATAAGGTTGAGTCTACCACTCTCTTATGCTTCTACCAAAATGAAATTATCAAAGAGATGAAATCTAGTTTAGATGCAAATTTCCGTAACGTGCTTAATATCACTTCCTCCATTAATGGCAATGTGCTTTCCCAAAATAGAAGGATGAATGCCATAGAAAGGAAATTTTCTCTTTTCTTTCCGAGTGCCAAAGATGGCAATACCTAGATCTATCCTTGCTTTTATGCCTAGCTAGGGGCGTTAAACGACAGCGCTTGTTGGGAGGCAACCCAATTTTATTTTTAGTTTTGTTTTTGTTTCTGTTTAGGAATAAATAATCCATCTACCTTCTGTTTAGATGTGGTTTTATGTTTTAATTAGTGTTTGTGCCAAGTTAAACCTATAGGATCTTCTTGGATGATAGTTATTTGATCTTGCTGTAATTTCTAGAAACTTTCTGTTCACGAAAACAATTGTTAAAAATCACCAGAACATGATAAAATAGTGATTCCAATTGCTGCTGATCAATAAACAAATTTCCAAGGTCCTTCTATTTTGGCTGAATTTTTGGAGTTCCAGAAATTTGTGTTAGTTACAGATTACTACAGACTGTTCTGTTTTTGACAGATTCTGTTTTTCGTGTGTTGTTTGCTTATTTTGATGAATCTATGGATAGTAAAATAGTTTATAATCCATAGATAAGTTGGAATACAGTAGGTTTAACACCAATATAAATAAAGAATGATTTCATTACAGTACCTTGAAGTGGTCTTTTGTTTTCTTTAAGCTAACGGAGCTCACGAGATTTCTGTTGAGTTTTGTCTTTGTGAAGTTTTCAAGTTTTGGGTGAAATCTTTTGATGGATTATGGAACAAGGAGTGGCAAGAGCCTAAGCTTGGGGATTCCCATGTCACCCCCAAGATAATCTAAGGACACCAAAAGTCAAAGCTTGGGGATGCCCCGGAAGGCATCCCTCTTTAAATCCACTTCCATCGGTAACTTTACTTGGAGCTATATTTTTATTCACTACATGATATGTGTTTTGCTTGGAGCGTCTTGTATTATTTGCGTCTTTGCTTGTTAGTTTAACACAATCATCCTTGCTGTACACACCTTTTGAGAGAGCCATACATGAATTGGAATTTGATAGAATACTCTATGTGCTTCACTTATGTTGGGGATATTACTACTGACCGTAAACCGGCCTATCTGGGCCGGGTTAACTTCATCAGTAGTTCAACGGTGTAAAAGACCAAGAGGCATGAAAGTAAGGGCCCAAGGCCTGTAGTCGGTTTAGAACACATGGCCGTAAACCGGCCTGGTATGTAAACTTGTATTGTAAGTTAGTAATAGAGAGAGACTAACCGGATCACAGTATGAACCGGAGATTGGGACTCTCTGAACCGACGGGCGTCACCCGTGTATATAAGGGACGGCCGGGCGGTTCAAGGCGGAACAACAACAACTTCGAGGCCTAGGCGAAGCTTATTTGCTCCCTAGTCATCGAGACCACATCAATCCCATCACAACTAGGCGTAGGCTTTTACCTTCATCGAAGGGGCGGACTAGTATAACTCTTGTGTCCTTCATCCGCTTTAACCCCTTCAAGTTAACCCGTGGCGATGGCTCCATGACTAAGTCCTTACACGAGGACATCTGTGCGTGACAAAACCACGACGGTTGGCGCCCACCGTGGGGCTATCGCCGCGATGGTTTGATGATCTTGGAGGGCAAGTTCAAGGACTCGAAGGCTATCTTTGTGGGCGGATGACCAAGAGTCGTCGCGGCAAGCTCTACATCAACGGCGGGATGGGGCCCGAGGCCGGCTCAATCGAGTCTGGATACGGGTCCCCTTTGGTGGCATACACGTTTTCATCGGCAAGATCATGAGCGGGGCTGGCCGGACATCTGCACCGACCTCGTCGAGACGGCTCAGCGTACGAGATCTGCCCAGGTTAAACCGGCCGTGAAGCGTGCCTTTGTGGGAGTCATCCACGGAGGAAGTTGTGAGGACGGATCAGAGTCTGGTGGCGAGACCGTCATCTACTCCGACGACGAGTCGTCAACCGGAGAAACTGAATCTCTGTATCAGCTACAAGATGGCCGGATTGGGGGCTGTTCCGATGGTGACAGTATTCCGGACCCCTCTGATCTTCCCAACAGGGTTGGAATATTCATGGCCGGTACACAAGCAGCACTTCACTCTTCGACTGCTGCAGCGATGATCGCCGGTTCAACAGCGGCGACGGCTGCCGGGGCATGAGGCCCTGTGCGCCCGCCGGCTCAAGTTTTATCAGATCTGTTTGATGCGTTGGCTGCGCTCATGGCAGAGGCTAAACCGGCGGATCAGGATGCTCATAACGCGGAGATTGCAAAGGTGAAGGAACAAATCACTCAGGCTAAAGCGGATCTAGCAGCTGCAGACGCCAGGATGACGGCAGAAGCGGGCCACTTTAGATCGCGCAGCTTATAGGCTCATGTTGGATCGAGCGCGTCACATGAAGTCATGAAGAGGAAATCTGATCCCGTTCGCCTTCAGCTTTGAAGGAAGAGACCTCTTCAACACCCCGGGCGGGAACCAGTAATCCGCCGGTGGTAAACCGGGCGGAAGCACCTGGGACGGGCGCGCCGGTCCAGCCCCGCTTAATAGATCTACCTCGCCATAATACCAGTGCACCTCAGGTTGTGCAAACACCTCCGGGTCACTACTCCAACCCGATGGATAACCTTGTTGCAGTCGCGGCACGGCTGGAGGCTATTCCGATTGAAGGTGGTTCACCACAGGCAGTAGAGACGCGCCGGGTCAAGGAGCTCCTTAGGACAGCTTTGGTCCAACAAGAAGCGTATTCGTACAGTCGCGACCGGATCCACTCTACCCCCCGCCCAAGCCGGAGCTATAGCAGTCACGTGGATGAGCCGGCCGTATCAAGTAATGCACGACGTGGTGCGCCCCGTGGCAACAACCCGGCAGGTGGCGTCGATAACGCCGAGGAGGTGGTGGACCGGGCCCGAGCACGCAGGGAGGCCGAGTTAGCAGCACAACATCAGGCTTATCAGCTTACGCCGGTTCGTCCGACCATCTCGGTCGAGCACAGGGTTACCTCTAGCTCTTTGGGGGTGCCTTGCCTCGTCCCGCTTTACGCAATGTGCGCTTGCCCAAGGACTTCAAGGGTCGCGCAAGGTGCCAAATTACACCGCCGATTTGGCTCCGAAGCATGGATAGAAAGTTATGAGATGGCCATGGAGATGCTGGATGTGGATGAGGCGGCGTGTGCAAAGTACTTCACCATGATGCTCGAAGGCACGGCCCGTGCTTGGTTGAAGAGCTTGCCACCCAATTCTATCAATTCATGGGCCCGATTCGCGGACCGGTTTATCCAGAATTACAAAGATACCTGTAAGCAGCCCATGTCCGTAGTGGACTTGGTGGCTTGTGTCCAGGGGGAAGGGGAGTCAACAACCCATTGGGTATGCCGTGTTTCGGAAATCTTGCACTCGTCAGACCGGATCAACGCTGACTCTGTGATCTTAACCCTGGAGGGCAACTGCCGGTTTAAGCTTTTAAAGTTGAAGTTGGGGCGCATGAAGCGGTTTTGTAATGACATGGGCACTCTCATGGGCGCTTTAGTGAAGTATGCTGATTACGATAGTACCAAGGATCCCGAGTCGGCGATGACGAGACGGTGAAGGGAAGGAAGAACAGCAACTCCAAGGGCCAACAACATCACTCGGCGAGTAATGGTGGAGGCAAGCGTAGCGAATGGCAACATGGACTTCGTAGCCAACACCAACGCTAGCAGGACAAGGGCCAGCGCGCAAGGGTAAACAGCCGAATCGAAGTGGAGCGCCTAATCCCAATCCGGACTGCTTGAACTATCTGTTGAATCAACCCTGTCCGAAGCATGGGACGAAGGAGACGCCAGCAAACCACCTCTGGAAGGATTGGTACATTATGCAGGAGTTCAAGATTTCTAATGCTTTCCGGTATGATCAAGGTTCCGGCGGCGGTTCAGGATCCGGGATGGGTTACGGTGGAGGAAATTCGGGTTCAGGATTTAATGGTAATCCGATCGGACATAACAATCAGAACAATCAGAATAACCAAGGTGGTTACAACCAGCAGCAGCAACAGTCGGGTTATCAGAGCAACCCAAAGCAGTTGAATAGTGGGCAGTACCATGTCTTCACCACCAGCTTAGACAAGCGAGACCGGAAGCTTGAGCGGCGATCAACAACTGTTGAACCGGCCGTGCCTCATTACCTCTGTTGGTCGAGCAGCCCATTGTATGGAGTAGAGAGGATCATCCTCCCGGGTTGACAATCCGGGTCAACTAGCCTGGTGGTGGCACCTCGGTGGGAGGTTATAAGTTCACCAAAGGTGCTCATGGACGGAGGGAGCAGCATTAACATCACAGTACTATGAGACCTTCCGTCGTATGGGGTTAACAGATAAACATCTCAAACCGTCCAATACAATGTTCCATGGTGTGGTACACAGCAAGTCAGCATATCCGGTTGGTAAAATAGCTCTGGAAGTGGCCTTTGGAGATGAATATGACTCCAGATCGGAAACATTGACTTTTGAAGTGGTAAAAATCCAAAGTCCATATCACGCCCTATTTGGGCGGCCGGCTTATGCCAAGTACATGGCACGGCCTTGTTATATCTATTTGCAGCTCAAGATGCCAGGTCACAAGGGGACAATAACGGTTCATGGGAGCCGCAAGATCGCTTTGGAATGTGAGGAAGGTGATGCGGCTTACGCAGAGTCGGTTTGTGCCATCGAGGAGCTGAAGTATTATAAGGACAATGTTGATCCGGCGGACATGACTCCATTGAAGAAGCCAACTACAGAGCATGATCCAGCCTTGAAATTCAAATCGGCAGCTGAGACTAAGCTTGTTGAATTCGTGCCTGGCGATTCATCCAAGCGATTCAAGATCGGTGCCAACTTGGATCCGAAATAAGAAAGCGCTCATCGAGTTCATCCGTGAGAATCGGGACATTTTGCATGGAAGCCTTCGACATGCCGGGTGTACCGAGGCAACTCGCTGAGCACACTCTTAATGTTGATCCCAAGTACAAACCGGTGAAGCAGTTTCTCCGCCGGTTTAACGAAGAAAGGCGTAAGGCCATTAGAGAGGAGGTGGCCAGGCTTTTAGCAGCTGGTTTTATCGTTGAAGTCTTCCATCAAGAGTGGCTTGCTAATCTGGTGCTGGTTCTTAAGAAAAACGGCACTTGGCGCATGTGTGTGGATTACACAGATCTTAACAAGGCTTGTCCGGCGGATCCTTTGCCCTCCCGCATTGACAGATTATTGATGCCACTGCGGGTTGTGAGCGTTAAGCTTTTTGGATGCGTATTCTGGGTATCATCGGATCAAGATGGCGATTAAGGACCGTGAGAAGACGGCGTTTATCACTCCCTTTGGAGCCTTCGCTATGTATCTATGCCTTTTGGGCTCAAGAGCGCCCAAGCAACTTATCAACGTTGTGTGCAATTGCTCGCATAAACAGATCGGCCGTAATGTGCACGCCTATGTGGATGATACGTGGTCAAGTCAAGGAGAAGGAGACACGATTGGCGATCCGAAGGAAACCTTTGACAACCTGCGGGTTTACAAGATGATGCTCAACCCGGCCAAATGTGTCTTTGGTGTTCCGGCAGGCAAGTTATTGGGTTTTCTCGTGTCCAACAGGCGAATTGAAGCTAATCTGGAGAAGATTACAGCTATTACCTCCCTGGCTAAACCGAAGTGCATTAACGATGTTCAGCGTTTGGCGGGCGGATTACCGCTGAGCGGTTTATCGGTACCTTGGAGAGAAGGCCATCCCTTTGTACCGGAATCTTTGAAAAAACAGATCGGTTTATGCGGAGTCGGCCGCCGATGAAGTGTTGGAGGACTTAAAGCGGCAATTGGCCAACCCGCCTGTGCTCGCTGCTCCCATTGACAAGGAGCCGCTTCTGCTATATGTTACTGCTAATGCTAGGGCGGTCAGCGTGGCCATTGTGGTGGAGCGGAAGGAGGCAGGGAAGGAGCATCAGGTTCAACGTCCGGTTTACTATATCAGCGAGGTACTTATCGAATCTAAGCAAAGGTATCCGCATTGGCGAAGCTGGTATATGGAGTTTTTATGGCAAGCGGAAGCTGAAGCGATATTTCCAAGGGCACCCCATCACGGTGGTCAATTCTGCTCCCTTAGGCGATATCATACTGAGCAACCGGAAGCGGCTGGCGGATTGCTAAGTGGGCTATAGAACTTGGGCCGCCTGCGGTTCAATGCGTGCCTCGGACGGCGGTGAAGTCTCAAGCACTTGTGGATTTCATTAATGATTGGACGGAGTTGCAAGCACCTGAAGAAAAGCCGGATCATACATATTGGACCATCCATTTTGACGGATCCAGGCAATTGGAGGGCTCGGGGGCTGGAGTCGTATTAACTTCCCCACGAGGTGACAAGTTTTGTTACGTTCTCCGCTTAATGTTCCCTTGTACTAACAATGCAGCTGAGTATGAAGCCTTGCTCCATGGTCTCCGGATGGCTAAGGAGATGAATCTAAGCCGGGTTAAGTGCTTGGTGACTCGGACCTAGTGGCTCAACAGTGTATACGGCACTTGGGATTCAAAGGACCCACTCATGGCTGCATATCGTCGTGAGGTGGATATTATCGCAAGTCATTTCAAGGGCTATCAGTGGACCACGTGGACCGTCGGAAGAATGAAGCGGCGGACGCTTTAAGCCGGTTGGGCTCTCAATGCAAACTGGTCCCGCCTAATGTTTTTTGGACATGCTTTGCACAACCCGTCGGTCAAGCTCCACAGTGAAGCGGATTTGGCTATTCCTGATCCGGAGGCCCAATTTGTGGCAGCTCTTCACGTCACTCCGGATTGGGCGCTTCCTTATCTTGCGTACATGAACGGGGTGAGTTACGTAAGATGAGGCGTTGGCACGGCGAGATAGTCCGCGATCTAAGTCTATGACCATTGTTAATGGCGAATTGCATCATTGCGATTAATGTCGTAGGCGTTTCAACGTTGTGTGTCCCCTGAGGAAGGCTGTGAAATATTGCCTGAGATCCACGAAGGAGATTGTGGTCACCACGCCGGTTCAAAATCCTTGGTGGCTAAAGCGTTCCGCCACAGTTTCTATTGGTTGACTGCCCATGCTGATGCGAAAGATCTGGTCAGACAATGTGATGGTTGCCAAAAGTTTTTCAGACGTGCTCATGTACCGGCCCAAGAATTGAGGATGATTCCAATTACTTGGCCGTTTGCGACTTGGGGGTTGGATATGGTTGGACCTTTTAAAAGGTCCAAGGACAAAAAGACCCACCTCCTAGTGGCGGTTGGCAAATTTACAAAGTGGGTGGAGGCAGAACCTATTAGCAAGTGTGACGCGGCTACGGCGGTTCAGTTCATCAAAAGGTGATTTTCCGGTTTGGCTTTCCACACAGTATCATCACAGATAATGGTACCAATTTGTCCAAAGGTGCCATGAAAGAGTTCTGCGAACGTGAGCACATCCGGCTTGACGTTTCTTCAGTAGCCCACCCGCAGTCCAATGGTCAAGCGGAAAGGGCTAATCAAGAGATCTTGAGAGGCATCAAGCCCCGGCTTATGGTCCCTTTGCAGAGGACACCGGGTTGCTGGGTAGAAGAGCTACCGTCTGTGTTATGGAGTACCAACACTACGCCTAACAGATCCACGGGATACACACCGTTCTTTATGGTCTATGGAGCGGGCGGTTCTCCCCGATGACATCCGTCATGACTCACCTCGTGTGGCAGCTTATGTTGAAGCGGACAACGAGATGGCACGATAGGGCGCTTTGGATCGGTTGGATGAAGAGCGTGACATAGCAGCTGCCCATCGGCGATTTACCAACAGGATCTTAAATGCGTTACCATAGTCGCGGGTCGAGAACGAACTTTTCAAGAAGGAGATTTGGTGCTTGGCTCATCCAAGACCAGGTGATATGCACAAGTTATCCCCACCTTGGGAGGGACCTTTCGTGGTCAGCAAGAATCTGCACAACGGGTCATACTATCTGATCGATATTCGAGAGCATAAAGACTCACGCACGTCAGAGGAGGAGACCAACATGCCGTGGAACATAGCTCATCTTCAGCCTTATTATACCTGAGCCATCGGCTCTACTTATGTACATATTATGACAGTGTATATATTATGAATAAAGTAATAAACCAGAGCCTCATCTAAAGCGGGGTATCTGTTCTGTTACATCATGTGTGGTTACATGGAGTTGTTCTGTCTTAAAGCGGCCTCCGGTTTACCCCCTGAGTTTGCTTTTCAAAAGCTTTGTGATATCACTTGGGGGCTTGGTCGTGTCCGAACCAATGCAACACCTTTTGATAGGCGAAAGCCACCAGATCACTTGGGGACATGGTCAAGTCTGAACCGATCCGCCTCTTGATCGGCCTAAGGCCATAGAGTCACTCGGGGGCTTGGTCGAACCCAAACCATTGCCACGCCACTTGATCGGCATAATGCCACGGTTTCAGTTTGGGACCTGGCTGACTTGAACCATGGCTACACCTTATAGGGATCTTGGTCGTGCCCGACCATGGTAACACCATCTGATCGGCTCAGTAAAGCCTTCTTTTTTGCAAACGGTTTATCATTGCCTTTGCTTCCATGTTTTTTCATAACTATTATTTGATTTTTGTTGCGTTTCTTAAACCGACAACATTTTTAAACCGGTTCAAACTGTCAATTGACGGAATTCGGTCCATTTTTTAATCCGGAGATAATTTCACCAGTTTGACTTTTTCTGTTAACATCCCATTATGGAGTAATAGGGGGCTTGTCATGACCCGGCACGGTTTACGTGGTAAACCGGCATTATAAATAACAGGAGCTGTTTTCTCCTTTGACGGTAAGGGTTTATACAACCTCCGCTTCAAGATTGGCTAAGGCAACTTTATGCCCAGCGATGGCAGGTATTTTGTATCACAAATTTTGATTATATACCTCAATATTTCATTTCATATTTATATGAACGTCACAAGCCGGCTGGCGGCACAAACCGCCGTGGCGGTTTAAGATTTTGTGACTGCAGGCAATATAGATTGAAAGTTTCGATCATTCAAGCAAAAGTATCGGCACTTATGCGAAGGCATATTAAAAGCAAGAGTGTTGGCTATCCTATTACAAGGCAATATGGTGCCCAAATAAGATCATTGTTTCTTAGCGGAATATAATGAAGCAGCTATTCAAACCGGCTTCGGTTCATGCTTGCTCGCCGCCACTGGTCCGAGGGTTGTGGGTGCGTCTGCGCCGCTTGACTTCTTCATCTCTACCCAGCGGTGGAAGTCAACGATGGTCGATCGATTCCCATTAAAGCTTGAAAGACAGCCTCCTCATGGATCAGGGAAGATGGTTCAATATCAGGAGCATAAGTATGCTTACGGATCGGAGGAATCAGGTTCTCCACTTCAGGAATAGGTGCAGCTACTCGCTTGTTCTGATCGTCATATTGAGCTTGATAATGTGACAAGTTTGCCTCTTCGGCCAATTGGCAAGCCAGAGGGCGCACTGCCCGGTTTATCGCTCTCAGGTCATCTTCGTTGAACTCTGAGCCGTCTTCCTTCAGACTGGGATAGCCCTGAGCTGCTTCAACAGGATCGAAATCTGGCACCCATGCTTTGGCCCGGATTAAGGCGTTAATGGCGCCGGTTCGAGCAGCAGATTTCTTCAGCTCTTCAACCCGGGCGGGAAGCATTGACAACCTCCTAAGAGTATCCTGAATTAAGGAGGGTGCTGGATTATTATGTGATGCAGTGGAGATGATCCGCTGCGCTCTAGTGTACAGCTGCTCGATTAAAGTGTAGGCAACTTTCAATTTCATCCGAATATCTGACCCCAAGTGACCAATGCGTGTGCCTACAGCATTACAAGAGAAATCACAAACCGGACTTATCATAAGAAGGCCAAGTTATCATAGAAGCCAAAGGAAGATTACCAAAGATAGCAGCAGTCATGGCATGCACTTGCCGCTTCACGCTGGTCAGCTCATCTACCACCGGTTTAAGGGCAGCTTCAGCATTTTCAACCTTTTTGGTTAAAGCGGACTTTTCAGTATCCCAGCCGGCCCGCTCAGACTTGAACCACTCCTTGAGCTGCTCCATAGTAGTCAAAGCGGTTTTCAACTCATCCTTGGCCTTGGAGGTTTACGCTTGTTGAGATTTCAGATTTTCTTCAAGATCATTGATTTGTGAGGCTTGTTGGCGTATCTCACTCTGCAACAAAAAGGGAGCATGTTAATATCTTCATTGCAAGTCCCAAGTGCATAACCAGTCATACACATGGCACTTGGGGGCTAATGCATATTTGATCTTCATCTGTCAATAAAATCACAAAGTCCCAAGCTCAATACAGGTATTCAACTTGGCACTTGGGGGCTAATGGCTATTTGCTCGAACATGTTCTGATGCGGCGATATAAATTACAGTCCCGGTTTAACTATATTAAGTTGAACCGGCCCTTGAGGGCTACATCAGTGGATTCTGAAGCATTGAGTTTATGTTAAGTCCGGTTTAACTATACTAAGTTGAACCGGCCCTTGAGGGCTAGGAGAGTTAACAAAATTGAAATATCCAAGCAGGAAAAGAACATGGACGTAACCTCGAATTTTTCTTTCATCATCTTCACCAGGCCAGCTTCATAATCGCGGCTGGTATACAACCGGTTCAAGTAGCGTAATGAAGGTCTTGGGGGTTGAGAGCCGTAAGTTGCCAGATCAACATCCCACTTGCCCTTGCTCATATTGGCAAACTCTTCTTTGGCAGAATGTTTGGATAAAGCGACCGGATTACCCGGTTCGCTGTGGCCAAAGCCAGTAATCACAACGTCATCGTCCTTGGTATCACCGGTGTCAGCAGGCCGGATTGGACTGGTGGATTTTTCAATCCAGGTTGGACTTCTGGGCTGGTCAGCAGGAAGGGAGGTGTCAACAAGCCTTTCTTTAGCAACAAAATCGTCATCTTGCAGTGGCGGATCATTGGGCGTATCTTCACAGATAGCCGCTTCAAGATTTAGGCGATGTCCGGTTGAGGCGATCTCTTCATCGGCCGCTTTATCCAGACGAGCCTTTTGCTCGGCCTAGGCTTGGCCCTGAAAAGGCACAATAACAGTCAAATACGGCATATACTACACAATGATGCAGTAGAAACAATATGAAAGGTATAACTTACCCAAGCACCATTTTAAGTGGTGGCAGCTGAGTGGCTGATGACTCGCCAGATGAGGAATGGGGACTGACCTAATAATCGGAGTCAGACGGATTAAGGGGTTGACGAAAACAGCCTGCTTTAGTGTCACGCCCAAGATGCGACCCTATCCTAAAGGAACTCGAAGGTCCCACCAAGGATAGAAGCGCATCTTGAAGACGCTTTTGCGAGGTGGATATCATTACATCAACATTACATAATAGTGGGGATACATACATAAGGCATACAATGCCAAACGAATACAACATCACAACATATACAAGATCAACAACAGACTACTGATGAAACATAAACAAAACTCAAACAATATCCACCACGCTAGCCAGGCTGCCGACACGGAACCTATCCCACGATCGAAGAAGAAGCGGAAGAAGAACTCCAATACAAGCAAACATCGCTCTCACGTCATGATCATCGCAAACCTGTACCTGCAACTGTTGGTGTAGTAATCTGTGAGCCACGAGGACTCAGCAATCCCATTACCATGGGTATCAAGACTAGCAAAGCTTAAAGGGTAAGGAAGGAGTAAAGTGGTGAGGTTGCAGCAGCGACTAAGCATATATGGTGGCTAACAATACGCAAATGAGAGCGAGAAGAGAAACAAAGGAACGATCGTCAACTAGTAATGATCAAGAAGTGATCCTGAACTCCTACTTACGTCAGGCATAACCCAGAAACCGTGTTCACTTCCCGGACTCCGCCGAGAAGAGACCATCACGGCTACACACGCGGTTGATGCGTTTTAGTTCGGATCTGGTGTCAAGTTATCTACAACCGGATATTAACAAATTCCCATCTGCCACATAACCGCGGGCACGACTCTCGAAAGTTTATACCGTGCAGGGGTGTCCCAACTTAGCCCATGATAAGCTCTCGCGATAAATGAAGGATATTCCTTCTCCCCGGGAAGACCCGATCAGTCTCGGAATCCCGGCTACAAGACATTTCGACAAAGAATAAAACAAGACCAGCACAGCCTCCCGATCATCAGACAAATCCCGATAGGAGCTGCACATATCCCGTTCTCTGTGCACACCGGATAGGTCAGCCATCGAGTCAAACCAGCACTCGAGTTGCCCCGTGGAGTCCCCGCAGTCTGCCTGTTTCGGACCAACACTCGAAGGAGCACCGCCCGGGGGCTAAAATAAAATGACCCTCGGGCTCAAAACCCAAGGAAAAAAAGGGCTAGGTGAGGCAAATGGTAAAACCAAGGTTGGGCCTTCTTTGGAGGAGTCTTATTCAAAGTGAACTGTCAAGGGGTCCCATAAATCACCCAACCGCGTTAGGGACGCAAAATCCGGGAACATAATACCGATATGGCCGGAAACTAGGCGGCAAGAGTGGAACAAAACACCTGGGCATAAGGCCGAGCCTTCCACCCTTTACCAAGTATATAGATGCATTAATAATATAAGAGATATTGTGATATACCAACATAAACATAATCCAACATGGGGCAATCTTCAACTTCACCTGCAACTAGCAACGCTATAAGAGGGCTGAGCAAAGCGGTAACATAGCCAAACAACGGTTTGCTAGGAAGGGTGACAAAGGTTAGAGGTTCATGGCAATTTGGGAGGCTTGAGCAGCAAGTGGTAGGTAAGGCAGCATAGCGATAGAACGAAGCAACTAGCATAGCAATGATAGTAGTGAGATCCAGGGTGACGGTCATCTTGCCTGAAATCCCGCAAGGAAGAAGAACGAGTCCATGAAGAAGATTAAGCCACGAAGACGAACCAAGCGTAGACGAACGAATCCTCACGATCGCAAAGAAACAGGAACTAACAAGAAGAAGCACACAACAAAGTAAACACACCACACATGAACAAGGCATGATGCACAACAAGCATGATGCATGACAAGGCTACATGGAGCTACTCATGGCAAGAGATGATGCAAACAAGAGCAACACATCAAAGCAAGTTTAAATGAGGCCGGAAACAACATATAACAATTCCGGTAAGCCCTCATATGCAAATTTCAAAATTGGTCCAGATCTGAATAACTTTATGTTCAAGTTGTTAAACAGCAAGTTAAGATGCACCACGATGATCTACACGAAAATCTAGTCAAGTTACATATAAAGTTAATTAGATTCGGAGCTACGGCCTAGAAGATATGAGCAAAAAAAGTTAAGCATGGCATTGATGCAAAATGCATTCAAACATCAAACAAACACCTCAAAACAAGGATGCAACATTATAATATGAACCTACATGCAAAATCAAGCAAGTTTCATATAGAGCACACTCAAAACGGAGCAACGGTTCAACACATACACATGAAACAAGTTTAAAAGGACAAGCTGTCCAAAACAGCAACTAGGCATATTGCAAGCATCAAAACACTATGCTAAAGCATCTCAACGTAAGAACAAAAGGAATGGGCATAAAATAAAGGTAAAGCATGACAAAACATGAACACTGAGCTATCTCCAGAAATCACTAGAACATGCTCAAAAACACATAGCAAGATTGCAAATAATAACAGTTTCAGACTTCAGCAGAAATAAAATCAGGTTGCAATGTTTAGAGCTATCAAACAGCATGTTACAGGAACTCATCATGGCAAAAAAAGGCATGGAACGAACCTACTAATATCATAGAACAAAAGTCCTTTAATGACCATGAGCCACAAAGGATCAGAAGATATGATGCAACCTATGTAAACATAGCAAGTTATATTACAGATTCATACATGGCAGGAACAACAATAAGTAGGCATGTTGGTGAGCTTGAACCACTCACCACAGAGAATTAAATGGCATGAAAAGGAAACCAACAGTAATAAGACATGTTTATTAAGCTAAGCATGGAAAGAGAAAGTTCATAGGGTGCATGGATCACTAACAAAGCTCATGGCAAAACTGAACTTAATGTTAACAGGCTGACAGCAACATTATTTAGCAATTTGAGAGAAAGATTACAACAAGTTACAGCAGACTATAATTGCAAGAAAGAGCATGGATGGATAAAGAAAGATATGTATAACAAAACATCCTTAGTGAACATCTCCAGATTATGCAAAGAATGACTTGTAGAAGCAGGTTAACATAGCATCATGATATAGCAGATTCAGACATGCAAAACAGCAACAGCAAGTACCCTACTTAACAAGCTCGATGCACTCGCTACAGGAACCACACAAATACATGGATGGCACCACTGTTAAAATGGAATGATGTAGCACAAAACACATGTAGAGCTCATGCTCATAATATGCACACATCAAATGCAACAAAAATGACAAAACATCAAGTTATAACAGTTTCAGCAGGTTAACATCATATAGCACTTTTGCAACGATGATTCCGGCACGAAGATGAACTCAAATGAACATGGTGCAATGGAATGGAATGATGTACTCGTTGAGACGAACAATTTGACATACTACACGCACGAAACGGAGCAGCACACATGGAGTTATGATGTGATAAACATGCCATGATAATGTGCAAAAACTCAGGGACTTGGTGGATTTTACCCTCGCGGAGAAACGGGACGGTGGGGTACGGGGATGACCAGATCCGGGTCGCGGGAGCGTGTTTGGTTGGCGGGACCGGTGGATCTCATCCAGGCGGGGAGGATCCGGCCGGCTCGCACTCCGGCGAGCTCCGGCGACGACGGAGGAGGACGGCGACGAGGCGGGGATGGCGGAGCAGGAGCGGGATCCGGCGGCCGGCTGGTCCGGACGGCGACGGACGCTGGCGGCAGGCGGCGCCGGGCGAACGGGCGGCGGGCGGTGAGAGGAGGCGGCGGTTCGGCGATGGCGCTGGGCACCGATCCAGGGCCGGGCGAGGTCCGAGAGGCGCGCCGCCTGCCGTTTGGCGGAGGGCGCTGGCGGCGGCAAGACGGCGAAGGCGGCGGCGAGGCTGGCCGGGCGAGGGGCGGCGATGGGGCGAGGGTCGGCGGCGGCGAGCGCGACGGGCGGTGGAGGCACACGCCGGGCGGCGAGGTTTAGGCGCCGGGCGGCGAGGCCGAAGCGCGCAAGACGGGACCGACGGCGGATGCCAAGGGCCAGATGGCCGGAGGCGGCTCAAGGCGGCCGGGCGGCGGCTGACGGTGGGGAGCGCCACTTGGCACGCCCCGATTGGCGCGGGCTGCGGAGGCGGACATGTCCGGCTGCGGCTGGACGCGTCCGGCGGCGGAGAGAGAAAAATCTAGGGTTTCGTCTGCGAATTCATCCGCGAATTTCGGGGGAGGGGCTAGTTTTATAGGTAGAGGGAGCTAGGAGAGTCCAAAAGGAGTGCGGTTTTCGGCCACGCGATCGAGATCGAACGACCGAGAGCATGGAGGGGGTTTGGATGGGTTTTGGGCCACTCTGAAGGGGTGTTGGGCTGCAAAGAGAAGGAGACTTTTGCGGTTACCTGGTTAACCGTTGGAGTATCAAACGACCTCCAAATGGCACGAAACTTGACAGGCGGTCTACCGGTGCTATACCAAGGCCGCTTGGCAAACCTCGGTCCATTCCGAGACCGTTTAACACCGCACATGAAAAGAGGTAAAAGAGGGCGCCGGAGGACATTGGAGTGCCGGATTGCAAAACGGACAACGGGGAAAATGCTCGGATGTATGAGACGAACACGTATGCAAATGCGATGCACATGACGACATGATATGAAATGCAGATGATGACATGGCAAAGTGCAACACGCAAGCAAATGACATGGCAAAGATGACGAATAACTGGCAGACACCTGGCGCATCGAGTCCGTGGCGTTACATTTAGGATAAGCACTGACAAGCAAATTAGAGACCTCTGAACGACGTTTCCAAACTGGACTGTTCGGTAAACCGGTGGAGGTAACTACCTGGCCGCTGTGCCGAGTTGTGCGGCGAGCTTCATGTTGTTGAGTCCTCATAAAAAATTTGGGATCCAAGTAAGCAAGGGGATGAGAAAATTTAATTTTCCGGTTTGCCCGACGGATTTTTAGTGAAGGCAAAGGATTTGAGTCAGAGGAGAGAATAGTTACCTCTACAACATCAGCATTACTGGTTTGACATCATCCTGACAAATATCATCATTAATTAGGCGTATGAAAAGTAATCCAAGTGAATCAAGTTCTACCTCAAGGTCCGGATTACCCACATCATCATCCACAGCCAGATCAGAAGATGCAGTGGTTTCCCTCTTATGAGCAGTCTTTTTGACAGCTTTGGTATTTTGCCGGATTGGTTTTTCCGATTTGTCTGGCTTCTCTGGTTTCTCTTGTGGACGTTTCTTGCTCCAGAATGGATCATCACCCTGATTAAGCAGCACTATATGTTAAAAATGATGCGAAATAGCAGTAATATATTCAGTAAAAATAGTCGGAAGTCTTACGGATGGTGGTTTGTTGGTATACGGAAGGGAAGCGGAACCGGTTCGCGCCGCGAAGGTGTTCGGTTCATTCAACATTTTCTTCACAGCCTCGGTGACCTCATCATCGGTAAGCTGGATATTAACGTGTCGGAGGGTCGTCGACACTACCGGTGTACTCACACATTAAACCGGGCTGGGAGAGGGGCGGTATGCTCCATGATATCCAACAGCGTCTTGAGATCAATTCCGGTTAAACCATTGGCCATGAAGGCTCTGAGCTTGGAGAGTTGAGGAGCGTATTTACTTCTCTCATTGGCGGTTGATCTTTGCGGAAAGGGATGTGTATTACTGAGTCGCTCCGGACGAAAACCGGGCAAAGGATTCTCATTGGCAGGTGAAGTGTCTCTGCAATAAAACCATGTTTGATTCCTTTCCTTGGGGTGGCTGTGCAGTTTGACATGAGGATAAGTGACCTCCTTTCTTTTTTGAATCGCCACACCACCCAATTTTGTGTTGGGCCCGTCAGTGAATTATGTGCGGCGGTTTAGATGGAAGCAGTCTCTAAACAGTTCAACTATGGGTTCTTCTTGAAAGTATGCCTCACAGAGCACTTGGAAGTGACAAATGTTGGTAACAATTGGGGCCCGTATCTTGCAGACGGAGTTGAAAATTGGCTAACACATCTCGGTAAAATTTTGAACTGGGCGGGTTAAAACCCCGGGCTAAGTGATCTGCGAAAACTACAATTTCTCTTTCTTGAGGTGTGGGTGGACATTCTTTGCCAGGAACCCTCCAATGGATAGTATTTTCTTGCTTAAAGCGCCGGTCGAGACCAGATTGTTTAATTGAGTTTGGTGACACGGAAGGAGCCCAGTTGCACTCATATACTTGTTTGGCCATCTACAAAAAATATAAATCCGGTTCAAGAAATGTGTTGGGACAAAGAGAGAACCGGTGTACAATGCTAAATCGGAGACAAATACATCTAAACCGGAGTTCTATGAAGCGACAGTGTTTGGTTAAGGAGTTCTGGCGGTTCAACAAGGGGACTAATGGTGTATACCGATTTATTTAATTTTTCTATGTTAAGTTAAACCGCTGGTCTAAATATTGAAAAAGGTTGCGAGCGGCTAAGTGTGCGTAAACAGGTTTATAAGATTTCTCTACAACGAAGTATCTGAAGCCAGATCAGAAAAGAAGAAAAATATCCAAAAAAAAGAATAAAGCAGAGTAGTATTGATACAATGAGCAGGAGATAATGTGCGAGATCTATGAGCGTGAGCACGAGACTACAGGCGGATGCTAAAAGCTACTACTAATCAGAGCAAGGTGTCACAGATCTATCCAGAGTCCTGTATGAGCATGAACAGTTAATGGAGCACTTTGCAAGAACAAGAAACCCTAGAACAGATCTAGGTCGAGGGAACCGAGGACCTACCTGAGTTGAGGAGATGCGGAAGAGTGATGCGTTTCTCAGTGCGTTCAAAGTTGATGCAGCGGCTCAAGGCAGTCTGAAGGTTGATGGCGGCGGCGGAGCTCCGAGGCTAGCGACGCGAGGAAGACGAAGAGGAAGGGGCGGAGGAGAAAAGGAATGACCCTTGGTCCTATTTATAAGGCAAGATACATGTCGGTAGCGTAAATCAAGGAACCACAAATCTAGCAAGCAGAGCTGTCGCCTCGATTATTGCGGATCTGTTAAACAAAGAAGATATCATGAATGCTATCCTTATGGGGACGTCATGCCGGTTTACAGCAACCGGAGAAGGTGACCTCACGGCGGTTCAACAATTTCAAGAAGATATTGAAGATGAAGGTTTTTTATCAAGGATTGACATGAACCTGTTCAAATCAATCTGGGGCCTAATGTTGAGGATATTACTACTGAGCGTAAACCGGCCTATCTGGGCGGGTTAACTTCATCAGTAGTTCAACGGTGTAAAAGCCCAAGAGGCATGAAAGTAAGGGCCCAAGGCCTGTAGTCGATTTAGAACCTGTAGCCGTAAACCGGCCTGGTATGTAAACTTGTATTGTAAGTTAGGAATAGAGAGAGACTAACCCGGATACGAGTATGAACCGGAGATTGGGACTCTCTGAACCGACGGGTGTCACCCGTGTATATAAGGGGACGACCCGGGGCGGTTCAAGGGCAGACAACAACAACTCGAGGCCTAGGCGAAGCTTATTTGCTCCCTAGTCATCGAGACCACATCAATCCCATCACAACTAGACGTAGGCTTTTACCTTCATCGAAGGGGCCGGACTAGTATAACTCTTGTGTCCTTGCGTCTGCTTTAACCCCTTCAAGTTAACCCGTAGCGATGGCTCCACGACTAAGTCCTTTCACGAGGACATCTGCCGTGACAAAACCACGACAACTTATATCCTTTGAGCCATATAGATTTGCTCTAGTGCTTACTTATATCTTTTAGAGCACGGTGGTGGATTTGTTTTATAGAAACCTTTGATCTCTCATGCTTCACTTAGATTATTTTGAGAGTCTTAAATAGCATGGTAATTTGCTTAAAAATAATAATATGCTTGGTATTCAAGATTTGTAAAACTTTATTTTGAGTGCGTTGAATACTAAGAAAAGTTTGATGCTTGATAATTGTTTTGAGATATGGAGGTAGTAATATTAGAGTCATGCTAGTTGAGTAGTTGTGAATTTGAGAAAGACTTGTGTTAAAGTTTGTGATTCCCGTAGCATGCATTATGGTGAACCGTTATGTGATGAAGTCGGAGCATGATTTATTTATTGATTGTCTTCCTTATGAGTGGCGGTCGGGGACGAGCGATGGTCTTTTCCTACCAACCTATCCCCCTAGGAGCATGCGTGTAATACTTTGCTTTGATAACTTGTAGATTTTTGAAATAAGTATATAGTTCTTTATGACTAATGTTGAGTCCATGGGTTATACGCACTTTTCTCACCCTTCCACCATTGCTATCCTTTCTAATACCGCGCACCTTTCGCCGGTATCATACACCCACCATAAACTTTCCTCAAAATAGCCACCATACCTACCTATCATGGCATTTCCATAGCCATTCCGAGATATATTTCCATGCAACTTTCCACTCTTCCGTTTATTATGACACGCTCCATCATTGTCATATTGATTAGCATGATGATGTAGTTGACATCGTATTTGTGGCAAAGCCACCATTCATAATTCTTTCATACATGTCACTCATGAATCATTGCATATCCGGTACACACATGGGAGGCATACACATAGAGTCATATTTTGTTCTGAGTATCGAGTTGTAATTGTTGAGTTGTAAGAAAAATAAAAGTGTGATGATCATCATTTTTAGAGCATTGTCTCAAGTGAGGAAGGATGATGGAGACTATGATTCCCCCATAAGCCGGGATGAGACTCCGGACCAAAAATAAAAGAAGAGAAAAGAAAAGAGGCCATAAAAAAGAGAAAAGGCCCAAATAAAAAAATGAGAGAAAAAGAGAGAAGGGACAATGTTACTATCCTTTTACCACACTTGTGCTTCAAAGTAGCACCATGATCTTCATAATAGGGAGTCTCTCGTTTCGTCACTTTCATATACTAGTGGGAATTTTTCATTATAGAACTTGGATTGTATATTCCAATGATGGGCTTCCTCAAATTTCCCTAGGTCTTCGTGAGCAAGCGAGTTGGATGCACACCCACTTAGTTTCTTTTGTTGAGCTTTCATGTACTTATAGCTCTAGTGCATCCGTTGCATGGCAATCCCTACTCACTCACATTGATATCTATTGATGGGCATCTCCATATCCCGTTGATACTCCTAGTTGATGTGAGACTATCTTCTCCCTTTTTGTCTTCTCCACAACCACCATTCTATTCCACATATAGTTCTATATCCATGGCTCACGCTCATGTATTATGTGAAGATTGAAAAAGTTTTGAGAATGTCAAAAGTATGAAACAATTGCTTGGCTTGTCATCGGGGTTGTGCATGATTTAAATACTTTGTGTGGTGAAGATAGAGCATAGCCAGACTATATGATTTTGTAGGGATAACTTCCTTTGGCCATATTATTTTGAGAAGACATAATTGCTTTGTTAGATGCTTGAAGTATTATTATTTTTTATGTCAATATTAAACCTTTGTCTTGAATCTTTCGGTTCTGAATATTCATACCACAATTAGAAAAAAAGAGTTACATTGAGATTATGCCAAGTAGCATTCCACATCAAAAATTATCTTTTTTATCATTTACCTACTCGAGGACGAGCAGGAATTAAGCTTGGGGATGCCTGATACGTCTCCAACGTATTTATAATTTTTGATTACTCCATGCTATATTATCTATTGTTTTGGACCATATTGGATTTATTTTCCACTTTTATATTACTTTTGGGACTAACCTATTAACCGGAGGCCCAGCCTAGAATTGTTGTTTTTGCCTATTTCAGTGTTTCGAAGAAACGGAATATCAAACGGAGTCCAAACGGAATGAAACCTTCGGGAACGTGATTTTCACATCGATATGATCCAGAGACTTGGACCCTCGGTCAAGAAAGGAGGGAGGCGGCCACGAGGTGGGCGCCCCCTAGGGCGCCCGCCTCATGGGCCCCCAAGCTCCACCGACGTACTCCTTCCTCCTATATATACCTCGTACCCCCAACAGATCAGATCGAGCCAAAAACCTAATTCCACCGCCGCAACTTTCTCAGATCCACGAGATCCCATCTTGGGGCCTGTTCGAAGCTCCATGGGAAGGAATCCACCACGGAGGGCTTCTACATCATCATCATCATAGCCTCTCCGATGAAGTGTGAGTAGTTGACTTGAGACCTTGGGTCCATAGTTAGTAGCTAGATGGCTTCTTCTCTCTTTTTGGATCTCAATACAATGTTCTCCCTCTCTCGTGGAGATCTATTCGATGTAATCTTCTTTTTGCGGTGTGTTTGTTGAGACCAATGAATTGTGGGTTTATGATCAAGATTATCTATGAGCAATATTTGAATCTTCTCTGAATTCTTTTATGTATGATTGGTTATCTTTGCAAGTCTCTTCGAATTATCTGTTTGGTTTGGCCAACTAGATTGGTTGTTCTTGCAATGGGATAAGTGCTTAGCTTTGGGTTTAATCTTGTGGTGTCCTTTCCCGGTGTGATGAGGGGCAGCAAAGGCACGTATTGTATTGTTGCCATCGAGGATAACAAGATGGGGTTTTTATCATATTGCATGAATTTATCCCTCTACATCATGTCATCTTGCTTAAGGCGTTACTCTATTTTCATTAACTCCACACTCTAGATGATAGCGGTCGATGAGTGGAGTAATAGTAGTAGATGCAGGCAGGAGTCAGTCTACTTGTCTCGGACGTGATGCCTATATACATGATCATACCTAGATACTCACATAACTATGCTCAATTCTGTCAATTGGTCCATAGTAATTCGTTCACCCACCGTAAAATACTTATGCTCTAGAGAGAAGCCACTAGTGAAATCTATGACCCCCGGGTCTATTCTCATCATATTAATCTTCCTACGCTTTATTATTGCTTTGCTTTTTACTTTGCCTTTTATTTTACTTTGCATCTTTATACCAAAAATACCAAAAATATTGTTTATCATCTCTATCAGATCTCACTCTCGTAAGTGACCGTGAAGGGATTGACAACCCCTTATCGCGTTGGTTGTGAGGAGTTATTTGCTTTGTGCAGGTCTGAGGGACTCATGGCGTAGCCTCCTACTGGATTGATACCTTGGTTCTCAAAAACTGAGGGAAATACTTAAGCTACTCTGCTGCATCATCCTCTCCTCTTCGGGGAAAACCAACGCAAGCTCAAGACGTAGCAGCCCACACCGTAGTCCACCCTACCGGAGCCGCTCCACAAACACCCTACTCGACGGTTCTAGATCTCCTTACTGGACCCCGACAGCCAGCGCAGCGTCATCACCCTTGATGTTTCTAACCTGATTCCCACCATCTGGCAAGATGCCAAGCACCCGTGTGACGCCCCCAATTCAATCGTACACTAATGATGCACGCAAACGATCAAGATCAGGGACTCACGGGAAGATATCACAACACCACTCTAAAGCAAAAATAAGTCATACAAGCATCATAATACAAGCCAGGGGCCTCGAGGGCTCGAATACAAGTGCTCGATCATAGGCGAAGTCGGAAGCAACAATATCTGAGTACGTACATAAGTTAAACAAGTTTTCCTTAAGAAGGCTAGAACAAACTGGGATACAGATCGAAAGAGGCGCAGGCCTCCTGCCTGGGATCCTCCTAAACTACTCCTGGTCATCGTCAGCGGGCTGCACGTAGTAGTAGGCACCTCCGGTGTAGTCGGAGTTGTCGTCGACGGTGGCGTCTGGCTCCTGGGCTCCGGCATCTAGTTGCGACAACCAGGTAGAAGGGAAAGGGGAAAAGAGGGAGAAAAGCAACCGTGAGTACTCATCCAAAGTACTCGCAAGCAAGGAGCTACACTATATATGCATGGGTATATGTGTAAAGGGACATATTAGTGGACTGAACTGCAGAATGCTAGAATAAGATGGGGATAACTAATCATGTCGAAGACTACGCTTCTGGCAGCCTCCGTCTTGCAGCATGTAGAAGAGACTAGACTAAAGTCCTCCAAGTAGCATCGCATAGCATAATCCTACCCGGCAATCCCCTCCTCGTCGCCCTGTTAGAGAGCGATCGCCGGGTTGTATCTGGCACTTGGTAGGGTGTGTTTTATTAAGTATCCGGTTCTATTTGTCATAAGTTCAATTTACAACTCCAAGTCGTCTCACATTCTTGAAGATCACGGCTATTCGAATAGATAAAATTCCCTGCAGGGGTGCACCACATAACCCAACACGCTTGATCCCATTTGGCCGGACACACTTTTCTGGGTCATGCCCGGCCTCGGAAGATCAACACGTCGCAGCCCCACCTAGGCCAACAGAGAGGTCAGCATGCCGGTCTAAACCTAAACGCACAGGGGTGTGGGCCCATCACCCTTAGCACACCTGCACGTTGCGAACGCGGCCGGAAGCAGAACTAGCCCCCTTAATACAAGAGCAGGCTTACGTTCCAATCCGGCGCGCGCCGCTCAGTCGCTGACGTCACGAAGGCTTCGGCTGATACCACGACGCCGAGTGCCCATATCTTTCCCACATAGTTGGTTAGTGCGTATAGACCAAACGGCCAGACTCAGATCAAATACCAAGATCTTGTTAATCGTGTTAATGATGTAACCGCGGACACCGACCAGGGCCAGGCCCACCTCTCACCTAGGCGGTCTCCACCTGCCCTGTCGCTCCGCCACAAAGATCCACTCGCAGGTACTACTAAGAGCCGACCCGACTTTAGTCACCACAGGTATCATGTAAAGTATATAAGTATATACCCGTGATCACCTCCCGTGTGATCACGACCCGATAGTATAGCAAAGCAGACGGACAAGAATGTAGGGCCACAGATGGAATACTAGCATCCTAAACTAAGCATGTAGGATTGCAGGTAAAGGTAACAACAGTAGTAGCAAGGACAGGCTATGCATCAGGATAGGATTAACGGAAAGCAGTAACATGCTACACTACTCTAGTGCAAGCAGTATAGAGAAGAATAGGCGATATCTGGTGATCAGGGGGGCTTGCCTAGTTGCTCTGGCAAGAAGGAGGGATCGTCAACACCGTAGTCAACCGGGGCAGCAGCGGCGTCGGTCTCGTAGTCTATCGGAGAGAAGAGGGGGGAGAAACAATAAATATAATGCAAACATAATCATGACGATGCATGACATGACTACGAGCGGTGCTAGGTGTGCCCTAACGCGGTAGGAGGTGATACCGACGAAGGGGGGAAACATCCGAGAAAGTATCCCTAGTGTTTCGTGTTTCCGGACAGATGAACCGGAGGGGGAAAGTTGCGGGTTTGCTTTGCTAGGGATGTGCGGTGGACGAACGGGCTGCGTATCCGGATTCGTCTCGTCGTTCTGAGCAACTTTCATGTACAAAGTTTTCCCATCCGAGTTACGGATTATTTTATATTAATTTTTAAAGTTTTAAATCATTTCTAGATTGTTTTAATTCGAAATTTAAATGTTTAATTGCTATGGGTACACAGACGGGCTTGTGTGGCTGACCAGTAGGCCCAGTTGACTTGGTCAACTGCCCAGTCAGCAGAGACTGACTAGTGGGGCCAGTCAAAGTCAACAGCCCAGTCGGCATTGACCGTTGACTGGTCAAATTGACCAGTGGGTCCCTACAGTCATTGTAACATGGACTAACTAACAGTTTAATTAGTTTAAGTAGTCATCAGGGTAATTAAACTTAATTAGATTAATTAAACATGATTAATTGACTTAATTAACTCGTTAATTTACTAATTTTATTTATTTTAGCACATTTTTATATACGTTCTGGGCTGGGCCCCGGCTGTCAATGGGCCAAAGGCCATAGCGGGTTCGGGCATTGCGGCCGAACAAGCGCCACGGGCGCTAGGACCCGATTGGGCGAGGGAGCGAGCAGGAGCGGCCTGAAACAAGCAGCGGCGTCTTGCGAAGCGGCGGCGTGGGCCATGCGAGGCCATGGTGGCGCCATGGCGCGGTTGGTGCACCCGTCTGCCAAGCCGTGCACGTCTTGGCGCTGGTGCGGGGCGGCGCGTTGGCGCGTGCAAGCGATAAGCCGAGCGCGGTGGTGCCGCAAGGGAGACAGAGGGGAGAGGGAGCCGGCACAGGACGAGGAGATGCGAAGCGACGGGCGTGCAGCACGTGAAGTGAGCACGGTGAGAGCGAGGCTCGGACGGGGACGGCGGTGGATCTGCTAGGGAGGAAGTGGGGAAGGGAAGGGGGCTCACAAAGCCCTGTAGTTGAGCGAGGCATGCTCGAGGAGGAGGACGAGGAGGCGACGACGATGGTGGGCGGCTCCGGCGAAGCAATGGCGGGATGAGGCGGCGATGGTGTACGGCGGCGGCGTCCGGCGAGGAGTAGGACGAGGACGAGCGACGGAGACGGAGACGGGGAGGCAGCACCGAGGACGGCGGGTGGCAGGGCGGCCCCGACGGGGGTTCCGGGCGGCGGCGACGGCGAACGCCCCCGATCTCGATCTGGATCGGGGAGGCGAAGAGAGTAAACGAGTGGGGAAGTGGGGCGGGCTAGGGTTTTCGAGGGGCGTGGGGGGTTAAGTCAGAATAGAATTGGGCTGGCCGGGCAGTTAGGTTAACTTTCTTTGGGCAGTTGGCCGAAGTGTTCTCTCTTTTGTTTGTTTTTTTTTTACTTTTCTTTTTCATATTTTTCTTTTCTGTTTTCTTTTAGTTTTTTTATTTTATTATAGTTTTGTAAAATACCAAAGTTGTACCTAATTTAGTTTTAATAAACATGCCACTGCCCCAATAGTTTTGGGAAATTAAATAACTTAGTTAATATTTTATTAATTGAAAAAGGCATTTATTTATTTGTCTAAGCTGTAGTTTTATTTAAGTAAGGCATTTAAATATTTTATAGTAAGTTGATTCCTTTGCCAATAAGCCTTTGCATTTATTTTCACATTTAGAACATTTTAGTTTTAATGATTGAGAACTTTCAGTGTTTGGCTTTAGTTTAAATTTGAATTTGAATTCCGTTTGAATCAACGCGGGTTTAATTAACGGTATTGTGGTGACGTGGCATCATTAGTAGGGAATTATTGAAGCTTAACTATCCGGGTGTCACAATTCTCCTCAACTACAAGAAATCTCGTCCCGAGATTTAAGAGGTTTTTAAGGGGGAATTTCTGGTTACGAAATTCTAACGAATCTGCTCGGCCTTGGTTGCTCTTCCCGAAGTAGTCGATCCTCTTCGTTAATGTCATTGTTTAACTTCTTCAGGTCATCGTGATGAAGTCGGCATCCTTTCTTCGGGAACTCCATCGTACTTACGAAAGAATAAAGGGTGGGTATTCCAGAAGAACGAACCTCTGCAAGGTTGACTATCTGGTCGATAACATCGAGGAAGGTGGCGGAAGTAACTCTCGAATTGAATCTTAAGAAAATATAGAGAGCAAAGTAAGGAGGTACCATGAGAAGTTTCAAACGGATAGGCAAGCGTTTGCCACCTAATCAGAAGGTGAAAGGGATTCAGAGCAACGAGAATAAGTATTGCGTCTGATACCCGAATAGATCACTTGGCAGGTGGCCCGTGAGTTACATAAGAAGTCAAGCGCGAGGAATAACTTTGGAAACTAGGGGTGTATAGGAGAGTCAGGTTTCGATCCTGTAGAACTGTGGGTTATGGGCCCACCATGTGGGTTAAAAGTATGAAGGGCGATGACATCTTGCACGATCATGTGAGCAAGGCATGTCAGAGGATAGTCTGTCGGTTATGTCGGCAACAACATCGGTACCAAGGGCGAGGGACGAAGAGAACCATTCTCCTGCTCGTTGAACGAGGCGGACCAATAGGCAAAGTTCTCGTCCATCGGTGGTTATCGGAATGCTATCAACAATAGTAACAGGGTCTTACTGACAGAGTTATACACCGAGGTGTTTGCACAAGCAGGGAATTATTTCTGCTTTTATCATATAGATAACAGTAAGGGTTTAAACAAACCAATGGAAAGGGAAAAGTGTCTATCAGATTTAATCAGAACAATGGAAAGAAAAATGTGTTTAAACACATAATTCGGGGCTATATCCTTCCCAAGGACAAGCAGAGCATGATATCCATGACAGGATATAACGTAGAAAACCATTTAGGTAAGGGGGGGAGGGCGTTCATGACATCACCCAAGCAATGGTGTTTGGATAACTAGGCAAGAAACATTTATCTTTGGGCTTCAAATGTTTTTGTTGAAAATCAAAGTACCACAGACATGCTTCGAGATAGCACTGACATGGTCTTCAAGCAAAGTTTAGACCTTGGAAACACAAAGGATCCATCAGGATAACTTATTAAACAAGGCATTCAAATTCTTCATGGAAAAATGGTTCTCCTTGCTAAAAGGAAATTATAACAATAGGTCCTCCGGTCAGGTGTGCTAGGCATGACATCACCTTACCGAGTCATATAAAGACCAATGTTATAACTCTTGGAAATATGTTCCCACCATCATATCTGACCGAGATTCAGATCTGATTGGTGTCAGGATACCTCACACTCAGGATTCCTGAGAAGAAAAGGTGCAAAAGCAATTGTGAGATGACATTGTAAGATTCTCGGGAAATGTACTATGGAAGGGAGTTCCAGAACAAGAGCTCATCATTAATCCAATGAAGGGATAAGGAGGTAGTTGATGAACTCAGTGACAATTCATCGAGATTTCGAAAGGATGGGTTTCCACAATTATGTGAACAAGGAGATAACATTTGTCAGACCAAATGATATAATGATGTATGCTCGAGGAAAGCATACACAATTGAACATTGATTGAAAGGTGCACCCGAAAGATGGGCTTAGGTAGCATGATCAACGTTAGAATGGTGGTTCAACAACCAATAGTCTAAGAACGAACTATCGACCATCAACTTCAAAGCAATAGGGTTGTTAGAAGTACAAAATCCACGCGGTACCGTTCACTTGTTGGAATCCCGGTTAGAATCAACACGGGGGCCAAGAAGGGAAGGTTATGGTGAGAAGTATTACTTGCCTCAATAATTCATAAGAGGTGGTGAAAGTCTCATGACATTCTTGACAAGACAGATGGTAATACTCCAAGGTAAAGAAGAACAATTGTTGGATAGCACGGAACTCAAGGTACAACACAAAACAAGAACAAGTTTTGTGTTGGAGGGAATGCAATAATGTTCTTGATGTTAACCCAAATCATCGAGGGGGCAAGCATGGAATTTCTCATCAGGAACTCAATGTACATCTCGGAAGAAGTTAAAATGTTGACGATGATCATGACACATTTATCGAGAGGTTTCAAGAAGATGTAATCGATCGGCGAAGACATCACATCAAGGGAATGGTGAAGTAAAAGGTTACTATAACCATAGATAAGATGCCATCTTAGAATTTGAAGTTGTCTCTCAAGACAAACAATATGATGCGGAAAGTTCGACGTAAGCTTAGTGCACTGTCGGGATTGTGTCCCGGGGATGAAGGACATAGGTAGAATGGTCAAGCAGTCAGCCTGACGATGATGATGTAGTCAATCCGTTGGGAATGACATGATCAAGTGCAAACTCGTAAGCAATGAAGATTACTAAAAGTTGTCGAATCGCAGTGCGGACTCGGTCCACTATTCGGTGTTCTCGGTTGACGACAACCCAGAACTCGTGGAGTGACTATGACAGGGAAAGGTATTACTCCATTACAAATTCATAAGGTGTAGTGCAATGGCATGATATCCTCGAGATACCAGGTGGATAATACTCGAAGGCATATCAAATTAAAGGTTGAAGTGGGGTGTATTGATCTATAGAAGACAAGCGCTTTAACTTGTCTGAGAAATGGAACCAAAGGAAGAAATTATGGTCGGAACCACAATCATAAATGATCAAACCACGGATACAATATGAACTCATAACAAGGGGGTAATTATTTTCATGAGCAGCTTCCATGATAAGTTCCACATCGTGTCCATGGGTATGAACGCAAAGTTCAAGGTCGACTCCCACTTCTCCAATGCATAACCTTTCATTCACTCCTCAAAATAAAAATGATTTCAGTGTGAAAACCTACCTGGTGAATTACCAGAGGAGTATGACCCGTGAAAACTTCAGGTTCACACAGATTATGGAAAGCATAGGTTCAACCCATCGGGGCATCTTAGAACATATACCATGAACTTTAGGGTCAATTAACACGTGCTCGAAGCAGAGCATGGTTGAAAAGGCATAGGATATAACTTGGCAAAGGCAGAAGACATAATTTACCAAAGGCATTATGTATCAGGGGGGAAACTCTCAAGGTTATTGGAAATGAAGGACACGGTCGGATAATAACCAAGCAAATGGTCTCGCGGATCACAAGGAACCTGATGTGAGTATCAGTACTCAATCAGAAGGTAAAAGAATGCAAGGTATCAGATTATAGAAACCATTGACTAATTCAAAGCTCAAACGCAAATGATTATGATTGCCAAATCAAGGGATCAGAAGAAAACACTTTGAATAAGAATGGACAAGCTGAATAGACTTAGGGGTATATTCGACGACAACTTGATTGGTCGAGGACCAGCTCATGTTCAAATTGACACTGAGTCGGAAGGATGAATTCTAGGATTCGACTGAGGAATGCGAGCATTCGCATCTTATTAAATCAATGGACTCAAAAGGATAGTGGCAAAGGTTGCCAATAAGATTACACTACTTATGGGATTAACCAAAATGCAAGCAAGCAAGAATTTCAAGAACAATAAGCTGTTGAGGATTTTCAGAAGATCGAATAGTATTTTGAAGACCTTTGTGAATTACTTGAATCAATTGGGGATGAGCAGATACTCGATAAGTGCGAGAAACTATTTGTAGGGGTATTCAGGGGGCAAAGAACTACAAGGCAGTAGGCTCAGGTATTCTCGAGGTATCTTGTAATAACAAGATCAATTGTGAATAAAAGTAAGAACGAAAGGTGTAAGTATTTATCCATAGGGATATTTCGGTGGTAGGGAATTGCAAAAGCAATGGGGACAAGTCTCGAGAAAACATGGAGATTATCTTCGGGATCTTCTGATGCAGCATGCGACCATCAGTAATAAGGGGCTCTCCGGATGGAAGTGACCACGAGATCCTAATGTTAGAGTTAGTAAAATTCGTTTAACCCAAGTATAAGAGAGTTCAGAGTCCCAGAGTAAGGATCGAGGAGTAAAAGATCCTAGTACCACCCAATGGCAATGTGGGCCCATAAAGCACACAGCCAAGTTAGTAAAAGTTTTGTAATGTCTAGACTCGACTTCAGCCAAGGAGTGTGGAAGGGGGATTCCTACAGGAAGTCGGCTCTGATACCAACTTGTGACGCCCCCGATTCAATCATACACTAATCATGCACGCAAACGTGTATGATCAAGATCAGGGACTCACGGGAAGATATCACAACACAACTCTTAAGCAAAAATAAGTCATACAAGCATCATAATACAAGCCAGGGGCCTCGAGGGCTCGAATACAAGTGCTCGATCATAGACGAGTCAGCGGAAGCAACAATATCTGAGTACAGACATAAGTTAAACAAGTTTTCCTTAAGAAGGCTAGCACAAACTGGGATACAGATCGAAAGAGGCCCAGGCCTCCTGCCTGGGATCCTCCTAAACTACTCCTGGTCGTCGTCAGCGGGCTGCACGTAGTAGTAGGCACCTCCGGTGTAGTAGGAGTCGTCGTCGACGGTGGCGTCTAGCTCCTGGGCTCCGGCATCTGGTTGCGACAACCAGGTAGAAGGGAAAGGGGGAAAAGAGGGAGAAAAGCAACCGTGAGTACTCATCCAAAGTACTCGCAAGCAAGGAGCTACACTACATATGCATGGGTATATGTGTAAAGGGCCATATCAGTGGACTGAACTGCAGAATGCCAGAATAAGAGGGGGATAACTAATCATGTCGAAGACTACGCTTCTAGCAGCGTCCGTCTTGCAGCATGTAGAAGAGAGTAGACTGAAATCCTCCAAGTAATATCGCATAGCATAATCCTACCCGGCAATCCCCTCCTCGTCGCCCTGTTAGGGAGCGATCGCCGGGTTGTATCTGGCACTTGGAAGGGTGTGTTTTATTAAGTATCCGGTTCTAGTTGTCATAAGGTCAAGGTACAACTCCAAGTCGTCCTGCTACCGAAGATCACGTCTATTCGAATAGATAAACTTCCCTGCAGGGGTGCACCACATAACCCAACACTCTTGATCCCATTTGGCCGGACACACTTTTCTGGGTCATGCCCGGCCTCGGAAGATCAACACGTCGCAGCCCCACTGTCGGTGTCAAAACCGGCGGATGTCGGTGTCATGTCCCTCTCAATGAAAGCACCAATGTCGGTGTCAAAACCGGCGGATCTCGGGTTGGGGGTACCGAACTGTGCATCTAGGCGGATGGTAACATGAGACAAGGGACACGATGTTTTACCTGTGTTCGTGCCCTCTCGATGGAGGTAAAACCCTACTCCGCTTGATTAATATTGATGATATGGGTAGTACAAGAGTGGATCTACCACGAGATCGTAGAGGCTAAACCCTAGAAGCTAGCCTATGGTATGATTGTTGTTCGTCCCTCGGACTAAAACCCTCCGGTTTATATAGACACCGGATAGGGTTAGGGTTACCTGAATCGGTTACAATGGTAGGAGATCTACATATCCGTATCGCCAAGCTTGCCTTCCACGCCAAGGAAAGTCCCATCCGGACACGGGACGAAGTCTTCAATCTTGTATCTTCATAGTCCAGGAATCCGGCCAACGGTGATAGTTCGGCTATCTGGACACCCCCTAATCCAGGACTCCCTAAGTAGCCCCTGAACCAGGCTTCAATGACGAAGAGTCCGGCACGCATATTGCCTTCGGCATTGCAAGGCGGGTTCCTCCTCCGGATACTTGATAGAAGATTTTGAACACAAGGATAGTGTCCGGCTCTGCAAAACAAGTTCCACATACTACCGTAGAGAGAATAACCTTTGCACAGATCTGCTGACGTATTCCGCGGCGTGACATCACACCACGGCCATGCCTTTATATGAATCATTTTCTTGTTCCACCTCGGTAGCGTTTAGCGAGGCGGTTTCCTTGGCACGTCCTATCAGAGCGGAGATCGTGCCCCCTTATTCCGGGATTCCCATCAATATGGACGTGAGTAACCCAACCGCGCCATTGATTACGGTGCTTGGGAGATAAGCGAGTTTTACCAGGCTGGCGGGGGACGCATAGCTTCATCCGTCCATATAAAGGGATAAGGATCCACCTTTTCGCCTACGCCCTCTTCCTCCTTTGCTCATCCATTTCCGTGCACTCGAGCTCCAGCGCCCAAGTCCGCACATCCCTCCTCAACCTTCTCCAGCCATGTCCGGAGCGGGATGCAAGTGGATGGTCTCCTCCGTCACGGAGGGACAAGTCAAAAAGCTGCGGAAGGCCGGATACTTGTCCAGCGACATCGCGCACCGGCTCCCCGACGAGGGGCAGGTCATTCCCACCCCCAGGCCCCATGAGAGGGTGGTGTTCCTCACTCACTTCCTCCGCGGACTAGGTTTTCCACTTCACCCATTTGTCCGGGGGCTCATGTTCTACTACGGCCTGGATTTCCATGATCTGGCCCCGAATTTCATCCTCAACATCTCGGCGTTTATAAATGGGTGTGCGAGGCCTTCCTCTGCATCCAGCCCCAGTTCGTCTTATGGCTGAAGACCTTCAATGTCAAGCCGAAGGTAGTGGGCGGCCGTCAAGCGGAGTGCGGAGGTGCCATGGTTGGCAAGATGGCCAAAGTCCTATGGCTCGAGGGCTCCTTTGTGGAGACCATAAAGGGGTGGCAATCGGGGTGGTTCTACATCACCGAGCCGCACGACTCTCAACGGGCGGCGGCCCCTGAATTCCGATATGGCTTCCCCACACGGCTCACATCATGGAAAGAGACGGGCCTAACGTGGGGTGATTCTGAAGAGCTGTCCGGACTCCAAACCTTCGTCCAAAACCTGGTGGACAAGAATCTCAAGCTTGTCAACGTAATCAAGGTGATGCTCATCCGTCGGATTCTCCCATGCCAACAACGGGCCTTCAAATTGTGGGAGTTCGATCCGGCACAGCACCAAACTCTGAAAAGGCTCTTCGACACTACGTACGAAGATGCCTGGAAGGTGTTGTTCAAGGGCGCTGAGGCTCCCGCATCCGCCATCAAGATCGCGGATTCAGCTCATGCAGCGCCAAGCTACCGAGGTAAGCTATTTTACCCTTCTGAGGACTCTTGTTTTTCATAGTTTGACTCTATGTGGGATCTAAAACTCCCTAACCTTTGACAGGACTGGCTGAAGACGTCCGGACAGATTAACTGTCCGGCCCCCTTGCCAGAAGACCCAGCGGACGCCCAATTGTTGGGGCTTCTGGCTCTGGCACCTCACGTGGTGCCAGAGAAGAAGGCCAAGAAGAAGGCCACGGGAACTCGAAGGAGCTCCCGACGCCAGGTGCTGTCAGACTCATCATCCGACGACTCTGAGGCGGAATCCTCCCCTGAGGACGAGGTGGAGGAAAAAGAAGCCTCTCCCCCAGTGGGGGGAGAGAAGAAAAGGAAGGCCGCCCCGACTGGGGAGGCCGGAGGGTCCAAGAAAGGAAGGACCCTTCCTCCGGACTTCTCCACCAACACCGACAACGACGAGGAGGAGTGGCCACCAAGGGCCAAGCCCCTGGCGAGATCGTAAGTGTCCGGACTCCGGAATAGCTCATGACTTTTTATTTGTCGCATAGTGTCTTCTAACGCCAAATATAACCATGTAGCCCGCCCAAGGACGAGCTCGCCTATTTGTCGAGCGGCTCCCTGGATTCGTCGGATGTGAACAGCACTTCACTTCCGACCGCCTCCTCTCCTCGTAACGCAGACGACACCGCAGTGGAGTCCCAAAAGGGGCCCGGCCAGGAGGAGGTGGTCCTGGAGGCGCCGCAAGGCGACTGCCGGTGTCAAAACCGGCTGATCTCGGGTAGGGGGTCCCGAGCTGTGCGTCTAGGCGGATGGTAACAGGAGACAAGGGACACGATGTTTTACCCAGGTTCGGGCCCTCTTGATGGAGGTAAAACCCTACGTCCTGCTTGATTAATATTGATGATGTGTGTTACAAGAGCGGATCTACCACGAGATCAAAGAGGCTAAACCCTAGAAGCTAGCCTATGGTATGATTGTTGTATATATGATTGTCTATCGACTAGCCTAGCCTCGGTTTATATAATGCACCAGAGGCCTAGGATAACAAGAGTCCTAGCCGAATACGCCGGTGGGGAGGAGTCCTTGTCTTGATCGCCAAGTCTTGTGGAATCTTCCTTGTATGCGGCAACCGTCCGGACTGGCCCATGAGTATCTGACCATGGGGTCCTCGGCCCAATCCAACTGATCGGGAGACGACGTGGTGAGTACCCCCTAGTCCAGGACACCGTCAGTAGCCCCCTGAACCGGTCTTCAAGTTAGGGATGCTCCTCGATTCTTCCGGGCTGTTCTTCATCTTCAGTCGTCGGTCTTGAAAACTGGTTCAACAAATCTTCTCATCATCGATCTTGAGGATCGCCGAAATGCATTCGACGAGTTTACACGTCGGGTATCCGAGGAGCCCCTTTAAGTTTCCGGCCTTTATCAATGCCTTGTTATTCTTATGCCACACCTCGGGTTTGAAGTTGTTCCTGGGCGGCAGCATCCTCTTGCGCCCGAGCTCCAACGCCGGACTGCATTTGAGGTATCTTTTGCAGCCAAGCACCAACACCGGACCGCTTCCCAGCTCTAACGCCGGAATGTATCCGAGCTCCAACGCCGGACTATGTATCCGAGCTCCAACGCCGGACTGTATCCGAGCTCCAACGCCGGACTATGTATCCGAGCTCCAACGCCGGACTGTATCCGAGCTCCAACGCCGGACTGTATCCGAGCTCCAACGCCGGACTATGTATCCGAGCTCCAACGCCGGACTATGTATCCGAGCTCCAACGCCAGACTGTATCCGAGGTGTCGTAAATCACCTTGGTTCAAAGAAGTTTGAAGGAGTTTAGCCGAGCTTAATGCCGGAAATGCCCTCTATGGAGCCAGCCACTAGAGTCCGAGCTTTATGTCGGATCGCTTCGAGGTGGTGCACCACCCCGAATGTGGGCCGATTTTTGTCAATATTTTAGATTGGTGCAATTTATTCTCTGCCGAGATGCATAGCCAGTATCCCACAAGGTGTGTATCGGTCTAAAACCCGAGATGCACCTGAAGGATGACGTAAGACCGCTGATCCCAGTAGCCGCTGAGACTCAGGTTGATTTGCAAAATCGGCCTGAGGATCAAGTCCTAGCTTGGCAGAATACTTCGGGACACAAAAAGCGGCGTGCTCAGTCCTCAAGACTCAGGTTGGGTGCGGCCGACCAACCTGAGGATCAAAATCTCCTCGTATACTTTATTACACTTAAAATTTTCTGCATAGAGCGAACAATGCAAGAGCCCCGAGACACCGGGTCGGGTGGCAACACCGAATCGAGGATTGATGTGCCCCTTTAATATTTGTAAATAATAAGCCCGAAGCCCAGTAGCCCCCGAGCCTTAATGCGGGCACGGGTGGCCGAATTAAGGATCGATATCCATAGTAAAATCCCAAATTATGTGTAATGACTCAATGTATCCAAGTACTTTATGTCATTAATGCTCGGATCCGCATTGTACAAAACTTTGTTGACCGACCATGCCGAGGAGTGTTTGTCCTACTTTATAAAGCCTTTATGAGGGCAAAGATTTACGACAAACAAGGCAATCTGGCCATACGGTTTTATAAACAAAGGTACGCAGAGAGATATGTTATATTATTGTTTAACAGAAGAAATGTCTTCCAAAGAAAATAGTCCCGCTATCGGTTCCTTTCTGTGGGTTGTCATGCTAAGCATGATCATGAAACCTCAGCTCCAATGTAAGAGCAAAAGATCGAGGATTTAGTTTGGGAGGCCAGTTACTAGCCCCCGGTAGTGTTCGGCGACAGTCGAGGTCAAGCCGGAAACACTTCGGCCAATGTTATGAATGGCCCGTCATTTAATATAGTCATCGGATCGCTGACCAGTTTACACCTATTGTGACAGTCAGTTTTCGGCTTTCTCCACTGAGGTGCTTGACCATGCGAGCTGGAAGCACAATCGCAGTGGTTCTCCCTTTGCACACCTAGTCGAACAAAGCGGAACGTAGGAGGCAAGCGCGGGAGCCGAGCAAACCAACTATTGACCGAAGACACAATTCGAAACTGATGCATATAAGAAATATCCGAGAATGTTTTTGCCGAATCTCTAAAGGTGTCCGGCGCTGCACTGCGAGACTTGTGCGGAAAACACACAAATAGTTTAGAAGTGCCAAAAGCTTGGAAAACTAAAAAACGTCAGTAAAAACATGACGTCCGAACAAGATCAAGTGTTCGGTGCCAATACGAAAATTGGACTTTAGAAAAGAAAAGTGCTTCTGTCGTGCTTTAACATGACACATCCTATCTCAAGACTTCAAGCGGGTCGGCCTACGGCTTTAGTCTCCCATCCGAAGGCGGAGTACTTCCCATTAGGCCAGTTTAGAAAACTAAACCCTAGCGGTTTTGAGAGAGAAATTAGGCTCCCCGGCTAGTGACCGCACACTTGTGTCGAAAAAAAAGGAGTGATAAATAATAAAAACTTTGCAACGACAAAGAAGAAAAACACTTAGTATGAAACGGCTCAAATAAACATAAGAGCCCCCAAGTGACTTGGGTAAAAGTTGACTATATAATGTAAGGTGACATGTAGAATGCCTTCTAGCCGGATTGTAGATCGTTTGTCGAAGCGGACCTTTTTCGCTTCAACCTCTGGACCCAATAGTCCGGAGTGTGTCCGAATACCCTCGCGGTTATAAAAACCGGGCATGCGTGGAGACCAGGCGTAGGGGTCAGTAGTGCTTTATCAGACACGTGCGCATCTAGTTATGGTATATTACATGGTTAGTAAGAAACATCTTCCGGGGAGAATAGTTCCGTTAGGGGTTCCTTTCTCGGGAGGCATGCCCTAAAGTGCATGTCCGAATCGCGAAAAGAGCGTAAAACATCTGGGGCAGGTAAATAAATAGGTAAGAAATCATCTTTTAGTTCATCGACCGAGTATTCCCTTAAGAACGCTAGCTTTCGGCTTCACCGGTCGAGGTACACATCCGGCTGACCGGCAAGTAATAATCGCAGAGGTGCTCCTTTACCACCTAGCCGAACAATCGGGAACGTGAGGGTAAGCACAGAGCCAGCAACCCAGCTTGGCCAAAACTTAAGTCATATCGATGCATATAATGGTGAATAAAAGGTACATGCGGAAGTGTGACACATGTGTTGGGCATAAATCCCGAATTAATAAGCTTCATTAAAGAAGCCCCGAATATAATGAGCGCGGGTAGCGCGTCAAGTGTAAAAGTCTTGAACAAAGTTTCGACAAGGAAAATTTTTATAAGCAACTTTTTTCCAAGAAAGTATAATGCTTGGTCGAACCGAACACAAGTTAGAAATTTAAAACTTTGAGCATGAAGGCAAGTTAGCTGGTTAATGTGTTTGGTATTGACGATGCGGTCCGAGCTTGATGCAGGACAAGGTTCCATCCCCCAAGCCGGTCCCGAGGTGGCGGAGCAAAAAGCTCGGCACTGTGAAGTGGTGACATAGCACGGTCAATGCAGGACGGCAGAGTGATGCCAAGTCCACGGCATGGGGTAATGAAGTGTTGACGAAGCCCCCGTCCAAACCGAGGTGACGCTAAAGGATATAGTCCGGGATCATTTTCCTGTGCACAAAAGAGTGCAAACCGTAGATAATAGTAATAATGAAAAAAATCGTTGCATAATAAATAATTTATGCAAAGTGAGTAATAAAGAAATATGGCCTGGCGCCAAGTCAATGTCTGCGAGGCGGCGCGTGATGCGGTAAAGGCATGGCAAGGCACCGAATTCACGTGTCGATTCGAGTTCGGATGCGGCGTTCACCGGACTATGTACGGAACCGACCGAACCATCATGCGACCGTCGATAATGCGGCCACCACTTGATAGACCTGTGTACATATGATGGACAAACCAGAGTAATAATTCCTTGGAAAAATGAACCCAAATAAGCAAAAATACTAGGATTAATAGCACCGGTTTATTTGTTGTAGTAATCCGTAGGAAGGTGATTCCCAAAATTGGGACTCGATCCGCGCACCCATTGCCCGGTCGGCTAGTGACACCGAAGTGTCCGGAGTAGGTTGATGAAGAGATGGCGAAGCCTGGTCCAGCCGAGACGTCGAAGTAGGTCGGCGTGATGGACACCGACTTGAAGAAGAAATAGTGCAGCCACAGCGATGCGAATTAAATGGCGTGGTCGATGCCGGCTTGATGAAGCGACCGTGCGGTGATGCCGGTATGCCAGCTCCGTGTAATCCGTGGGGCGGCGATTTATCCTTCGCGATGCCAGACTCTTGTTCGGCTTGCCGAGATGATGATCCGAAGAAGTTGAGGTCGGCTCAACAAAGTGACGACATGTCTAGCGCAGGTCGGCAGCCGTGGAGCAATATTGCCGGACTGGTTTGACACCAGCATGATGTTGAAGATCATGTTCAAAAGATCTTAAAGTTAGTGGGATGTCTTCGGAACAAAACACAATACCCGTGAAAACTTCCTTCAAAAAGGCTGTCCAAATCCCGTTCATAAAAAAGCGAACTCGGGTCGGATTCGTTTTCGCGCAGAAAACAGATCCGAAAAGTGATGCACTAATCGGAAGGTTCCCGGAGTTTGGACGGTCGGATCGAGCTGAAATTTTGAGGGGCGGTAGATATAGGAATTCCGCACCCGATCAACGGTTGGATCTTCCAAAGGAAGTCCGAGCTAGAAGCTGGACACCACGCCTTAAACTCGTCCGGATTCTCATCCAGATTCAATGTGGCTCCTGTATATCGGAGATTGCCAGAGATTCCTCCATCGGAACTCGACGAAATTTTCCAGGGTTGTTGTAGACTTAATTCCGCACAATTCCACCGAAGCAATCGTCAAACCGACGCTCGAGGAGGCGGTGACGGCAGATACAAGTTCGCTGTCCAAAAAAACAGTACGGTCGCCCGAGGGCAATGTTGACGTTGAGCCCCCGGGCTCCCTGGATGATTCCTCCATGATCTTGATAGAGATCGGAGTTGATGTTGATGAAGGCCCTCATCCGAACATGACGATCGGAGGTAGGGCACGATCCTTGGTCAAACCAAGGTGACCGGTCGAGCTGGTGACGAAGATGCCAAGTCGTAGTTGATCTGCGAGCGAGCCATCGACCTTTTGTCGAACACACGAGAGGAACTTTCAATGAAAGCACCAATGTCGGTGTCAAAACCGCGGATCTCGGGTAGGGGGTCCCGAACTGTGCGTCTAGGCGGATGGTAACAGGAGACAAGGGACACGATGTTTTACCCAGGTTCGGGCCCTCTTGATGGAGGTAAAACCCTACGTCCTGCTTGATTAATATTGATGATGTGTGTTACAAGAGTGGATCTACCACGAGATCAAAGAGGCTAAACCCTAGAAGCTAGCCTATGGTATGATTGTTGTATATATGATTGTCTATCGACTAGCCTGGCCTCGGTTTATATAATGCACCAGAGGCCTAGGATAACAAGAGTCCTAGCCTAATACGCCGGTGGGGAGGAGTCCTTGTCTTGATCGCCAAGTCTTGTGGAATCTTCCTTGTATGCGGCAACTGTCCGGACTGGCCCATGAGTATACGGCCATGGGGGTCCTCGGCCCAATCCAACTGATCGGGAGACGACGTGGTGAGTACCCCCTAGTCCAGGACACCGTCAGCGACCTCCCGGACTCCGAGCGCAAAGGGGGCGAGACCCCAGAGGGCTCTAAGTCCGGCCCTGTGCCGGACTCTGTACCGGAACCTTGAGTGGTTCCAAAGTCCGGCAAGCGGCCCCTTCATAAGAAGGGCAAGACTGTGATGCCGGGGACCTCCGTCCATCCGGAGGCACCGGATAGCTTGCTGGAGGCGCTTAACGGCGCCTCCATCGACGAGGAGCACCACACTGTTATGAGTGTGGTGATCTAGAAAGTTCTGTCCGCCAAGAGCGGGCTGACTGAAGCCTGTACCAGCCTTCTAACAGGCTTTGAGGTAAGTTTAGAATATGTAAAAATATTACCGCATAGACAGTAGCCCCTGATGCTTAGTTCGGTGTTCGGAAAGAAAAACCGTACTAAGGATCTAAAAAGATATACCCAGGAGTCTAACATAAGTATGTCAATATGGGAATGCAGGCTGCGCTGCTGACCTCTGCCGCACTAACTGCAGAGGTCAATGCATTGAAGCAGAGCCTCAAGCGGTCCGAGAACGAGCTCGGCCTTGCCAAGAAGCAGCTCGAGGACAAGGAAGGTAAGTAATACCTTCTTAAAGTAATACCTTATAGAAAGGATTTGGTTGCAAAAAATGACAGGACTAACGTGGGTATTGTAGGGGCCACGAACGAGGTGGCGACCCCGAAGGAAGCGGTGTCCACGGCCGAAAGCAAAGCGGCTGAGCGCACCGAGCGAGAGAAGCAGGAGGCGGGTGGTAGAGGTGCCGCAAGAGCTCCAGGCTCGTGGAAAAACACGAGAGTTTGGGCGTGACTCAAGACTCGAGAGTCCGAGCTCGCCTCGGCTCTTGAGAGTGCCAAAGCCGCTAAGGCGAAGCCCAAAAAGCCCTCCAGAAATTGACTCATTAAAGAAGATAGCAGCGGGTAAGGCATTCTTTATGCAAAGCAAGCATGTGAAAGTGAATTATCTATTACTTACCCGAATCCGGAGCTCTCCAGGAGCATTTGCAGATCTGCCCCGCAGTGTGTCCGATGCTGCCACGTTCTACCGCGAAGGAGGGAGCTCGACGGAAAGGTGTTACGGTCTCGATATCTTTGAGGCGGACATCCGTGCCCTGAGCGACCAGCTGAAGCAGTTGGTCGAGCTCCACAAGATCGCCGAACAGGCCATGAGGGGCCTCATAATTCGGCTGTGGCCATTGGAAGCCATGCCTGGGAGCTACTTCGGGCTAGTGCAGCAGCTGGTGGACGCCTGTCCATGGATTGAAGTCATCAAGCGCTCCGTCTGCATTGAAGGTGCCCGTCGGGACCTTGCCCGTGCTAAAGTGCACTGGGGCAAACTGGATGCTGAGAAACTTGTGACGGACGGGCCACCGAAGGGCAAGGAGCATCGCAAGCCCGAAATGTACTATGAGGGCGTCCTGAAGGGTGCCCGCCTTATAGCGGGTGAATGCTCCAAAGATGTAATTTTTGAATAGACTCGCATTTGTTATCCTGTACTCTGAAAACTTGTTCATATGCGCTAAGCAACGCTTGTGAATTTAAAATATTACCTTCTGTGCGGCCGTTTATCAAATTTGAGAGATGGCAAGTCGCTGGCTTCAGCCCCCATGCCACGAGTGCTGGGGTGTTCGAGATAAGCTTGAGCACTCTTGTTCCCATTCTTGGGTCCTTCAAGGGAGGTGCTCAACGCAATGAACAAGGCAACCAGACTATAGTGCTTGAACACTCTCACTTAGCCATAGAATTCTATAATTTTAAATTTCGGCGAAGCCCCTAGTACTCGGAAGACCGAGTTCGGAGCGCTATCCACGCCTTGGCCGGACAATGCCGACTCCTCACTCTAAGCGGCATAAGTCTTTAGGGACCCGAAAAAACCTCTCGAACGGCGACCGGCTCTCGACCTATCATGACGGTCAGTTTTAGCTTTCTCCACTGAGGTGCTCAACCCAGCTCAACCGGGGCACAATCGCAGTGGTTCTCCCAGCGCTACCTTAGCCGATATAACGGAACGTAAGGTACCAAAACATGGGAGCCGGGCAAACCCAACTATTGACCCAAGACATGATTCGGAGCCGATGCATATAATGCTATAAGTTCGGGGTGCCGCACTTGTGAAAGTGTTCGGACTTATCACACCATATTTTTGGGGTACTTAAGCCCCTGGTGTATTGGCCGTACCAAAGTGTACGGGTGCAACGTGTCATGAATGAACATATGTATGTATATATATATAAAGAAAGGAGTGCAATAATAGGCAAAAGCTATGTATTGTTTATTCAAAAAGGTACTGCAATGAAAGCAGAACGATACAAATAGTGCGATAAGCAAGGGATGGGACTATTTAACATGTCCCCCTCCAGGGGTAAGCTGCGGGATGGTATGTAAAACAGGTATAATGCTCGTAGTAGAGACCACCTGGACACTTGACGTAGCTTTCTACTTCCCTGGCTGTTGCATCGTGAGTTCGACAATTCTAGAGCTGGACAGGGCTTCTGAAAAACGGAGTCCTGAAAGTAAGAGAAAAGAAGAAAGAAAAAGAATGACACAATCGGGAGCCCCTGGTGCAGTTGAGCCGCGTGCAGGCGTGCGTGGTCGTGCCCCTCCCTTATGCCCATGGTATCTCTAGAGCGTAGTTATGCACGCTGTAGTACTGGCTTCGCAATTTCGCGAGGGCTGGGGTTGGGGCCGGATTGCTACGCGCGCTCGGATCGTGCCAGGCGGTCTTGTTGTAGGTTACTCCGGGCGCGCTTGACAGTGTCCGAACGTTTAGTGGCCGGACTCGAGAATTGCTGTGAGAGGCTGCTTTGCACCTCCACCGCGAGGGCCGCCATATCCTCCTCCGTTCGGAGAGAGCGTTCAGTGTTTCCATTGACCGTGATTACTCCTCGAGGGCCTGGCATCTTGAGCTTGAGGTATGCGTAGTGCAGCACCGCATTCAACTTTGCAAATGCGGTTTGTCCAAGCAGTGTGTGATAGCCGCTGCGGAACGGGACTATGTCGAAGATTTACTCTTCGCTTCGGAAGTTATCCGGGATTCAAGACCACTTCAAGTGTAATCGAGCCTGTACAATTGGCCTCTACACCGGTATGACGCCTTTAAAGGTCGTCTTTGTGGGTTTAATCCTTGAGGAATCTATGCCCATTTTGCACATCGTATCCACGATAGAGCAGGTTCAGGCTGCTACCACCGCCCATCGGGACTCTAGTGAGGTGAAATCCGTCGATGATTGAGTCAAGAACCAATGCGGCGAATCCGCCGTGACGGATGCTAGTGGGGTGGGTGGTCCCTTCGATCGAAGGTGATCGGGCAGGAGGACCATGGGTTGAACTTTGGGGCGACTGGCTCCATCGCATATATGTCCCTTAGTGCACGCTTCCGCTCCCTTTTGGGTATGTGGGTTGCGTATATCATGTTCACCGTCCGCACTTGTGGGGGGAAGCCCTTCTGTCCTCTATTGTTCGGCGGTCGGTGTTGTTGCCGCCAGTCCTGCCTCGCCACTACCCTCCTCTCTCTGGCACTCAGCTCGCTCACTCTCCCGGTGGCGCACTCAAGGAAGAAGAAGGGAGGAGGGGGAAGAACACGGAGTTTCTCTAGCGCACCAACGTTGCCGCCGCACGCAAGGCCTTGTATTCCACGAGCACGAACTCGTCATTCATCTGTTACAACGCATGGGGTATTTATACCCTGAGACTCACCGGGCATCTAGCCAAGTCCCAGTCCACGCCGAGCGGCCGTTCCAGCCCGCGCCATCCACGCCCCATGCATGCACATACATGCCCTGGTCGTGCGCGCCCGCCTATGCATGACCGACTCCAGCGCTCCCCCGATCCCCGCTAACAGAACACGCACACACTACACACCACCGTGCCACACATGCACGCACACACTGGACATGCCCGCCGTGGCTTATTGGCCTACACTCACCACCTAAGCCACGGCGTCGTCGCCGTCGTCAAGGCCGTCGCACCGCACCACTGCGTCCACCGCCGCACCGTCGACGTTGTTGTAGCCGCCACCGCCCCGACGTCGCTGCCACGCCTGCCACCGTGCCGCCATGCCATTCGAGTGCCTTCCCCACGTCCCCGTGCTCCCGGCCCGCGCTCCCGCCGCGCACGTACGCGATCTGCGCACCAGGTCCAGCGCCCCGACGTGGTCCGCACCCGCGGTCCCGACGTTCCCGTTACGTCTGGCGCGCGCCCATACACACGCCCGACGCGGTGAGCCCGTCGCCGCGGCTTGTTCTGCCACGCTCGCGACGCCACCAGCCAGCGCCATGATCGCGCTCCGGCCGCGACCAACGCGGTCGATCCGCGTGTCCTGGAGCTTGGCCTTCCTTCGCCGAGCCAAGGCTGCGCCATCGCAGCCTCTGCGCCATCAAGAGGTTCGCCATGTCAGCCGCTTCTACGCCCGGCATCACCGTGCTCCGCCGCCGCACGGGACGAGCGCCATCGCCGGCGAGCTCCTCCGAACCCGATGCTCCGATATCAATTGTTGTTGCCGCCAGTCCTGCCTCGCCGCTACCCTCCTCTCTCTGGCACTCAGCTCGCTCACTCTCCCGGTGGCGCACTCAAGGAAGAAGAAGGGAGGAGGGGGAAGAACACAGAGTTTCTCCAGCGCCGCCTGCCGCCGCCACGCACGGCCTTGTATTCCACGCAGCACGAACTCGTCATTCATCTGTTACAACGCATGGGGTATTTATACCACGAGACTCACCGACATCTAGCTAAGTCCTATCCACGCCGAGCGGCCGTTCCAGCCCGCGGCATCCACGCCCCATGCATGCACGTACATGCCCTGGTCGTGCGCGCCCGCCTATACATGACCGACTCCAGCGCTCCCTCGATCCCCGCTAACAGAACACGCACACACTACACACCACCGTGCAACACATGCACGCACACACTGGACATGCCCGCCGTGGCTTATTGGCCTACAGTCGGGGCTCATCCTCGTCATCGCTATGCAGCCCCTTTTCATTGAGTTCGGCATTTAACTTGCCGGCCTGTTTGAAGACCCAACAATCCTTGTTGGTGTGGTTGGCTGATTTTTCGGGGGTGCCATGTATTTGGCACGAGCGATCGAGTATTCGGTCCAGATTGGACGGGCCCTGAGTATTTATTTTGAACGGCCTTTTCCGCTGACCGGGTTTAGAGCCTCTGAATCCGGCATTGACTGTCATATCTTCAGCATTATCGCTCTTAATGCGGCGCTTGTGCTTGTTGCGACGCGACCTGCCATTGCTGTCCTTGGTATCCGAACTACCAGGGTTTTTGGTCAAGTTGTTACTACGAGCTAGCCAGCTGTCCTCTCCCGCGCAAAAGCGGGTCATGAGTGTTGTGAGGGCTGCCATGGATTTCAGCTTTTCCTGTCCTAGGTGTCGGGCAAGCCACTCGTCGCGGATGTTATGTTTGAAGGCTGCAAAGGCCTCTGCATCCGGACAGTCAACTATTTGATTTTTCTTGGTTAGGAACCGTGTCCAGAATTGTCTGGCCGATTCTTCTGGCTGCTGAATTATGTGGCTGAGGTCATCGGCGTCTGGTGGTCGCACATATGTGCCCTGGAAGTTATCAAGGAATGCGGCTTCCATGTCCTCCCAACAACCAATTGATTCTGGCTGGCAAGCTGTTAAGCCAATGCCGAGCTGGTCCTTTAAGCTTGAGTGGGAGGTATTTGATGGCGTGTAGATCATCACCGCGGGCCATGTGGATATGGAGGAGGTAGTCCTCGACCCAAACCGCAGGATCTGTTGTGCCATCGTATGATTCTATGTTTACGGGTTTGAAACCTCGGGGATTTGATGATCCATCACTTCATCTTTGAAGCATAGTGGGTGTGCGGCGCCTCTGTATTGAGCCATATCACAACGCAGCTCAAATGAGCTTTTTCTAGTGTGTTCGGCCCGGCCGGAAATGTTGTATCAGGCGTGACGATTATCATCATGTGTCGTGGGGCGCCCACGCGATCCGTAGATCTATCTTGTTTGCCTTGCCTTGTCCTCCAATATGTCTCGCAGGTCTGGCGCGTTTCCCCGTGCCTTGGTACTTTTCGAGCGACGCCAGGGTGCGGATTGAATGGAGGGTCTAGAGGCCTCTCTGTCGCAGCCACGTGGTGGCCGGTCGACCGCATCATGCGCTGGTGATGTAGGTTTGGGTGCTGCTTCCTCTAATTGGGTAGCAGCCTGCGTTTTGGGTATCTCTTGGAGGGGCGATCGAGTTCGTACTCTTCGGCTGCAAGGACTTCAGTCCATCTGTCAGCTAGCAAGTCTTGGTCAGCTCTAAGCTGCTGCTGCTTTTTCTTGAGGCTGCTTGTCGTGGCCATAAGCCTGTGTTTGAAACGCTCCTGTTCGGCGGGATCCTCAGGCACGACAAATTCATCGTCATCGAGGCTTGCCTCATCTTCGGAGGGAGGCATATAACTATCGTCCTCCACCTCCATGTCTGCTGCTCTATCATGAGGGATGGCTTCTCCCTCCTCCTGTGTTGAATCCTCTTTGGAGGGGTTGTCTTCGCACCGTCCGGGTGTTATTATCTCCCGTGCGGAATCACCGCTTTTGCTGTGGCGGGATTTAGAGCGGCGCCACGACGCCGCGCTTGGGCGGTTTCTTAGAGGGTCATCCTCCGTTGTTCCATCGCCGTTCCCATCTTTTGGGATGTCCACCATGTATATGTCGCATGACGAGGTGGCCTTCCGGTGCCTCAGAGGCGTTGGTTCTTGGTCGTCTCGGCATCGCCGTCCATACCGTCAATGTCTTCGAGTCAAGTTGAGCATGTCGGTTAAATCATCGACAGTGGCTACAAAGTGGGTGGTGGGTGGGCGTTGAATTTCTTCGTCGTCGCATCCCAACCTTCGACCATAGTCCGCCGTGGCTCTCGATAAAGAGAGAGACTTTAGTGAATTCAGGATGTCGCCAAAGGGCGAGTCTTTGAAAGATGTCCGCGGAAGTGAACTCCATAACCGGCGCCCAATTGGATTCGATTGGCAGGGGCGCGGAGGGTTCGGAGTCCGGAGAGGAGTCCGGCACCTTGGAGTCACGGTCTTCGCAAAGGACATGGATGGAGTTCGGCTTAATCGCCGTAGAGATCGTAGCCCCCGAGGCGGTGTCCAGCCAATTATCCTCGATCGGCGGAGTCGGCTCCGAGCTAAGGGTCGGAGCGGACGCTGGTGCGGCCTCGTGGCAATCGCTCGGCGCAGCAGAGCTAGATCGTGCCCATCGAGACAGTGCCGCGCGCTTGGCTGTGGCTCGAATCCATCAAAGATCAAGTCTCTGAGGATGTCGGTCGTGTAGTTCAAACTCCCAAATCTGACCTGATGGCCAGGGGCGTAGCTTTCGATCTGCTCCAGATGGCCAAGTGAATTGGCCCGCAGTGCAAAGCCGCCGAATACGAAGATCTGTCCGGGGAGAAAAGTCTCACCCTGGACCGCGTCGTTGTTGATGATCGAAGGAGCCATCGGGCCTAAGGATGACGACACAGAGGAACTCTCAATGAAAGCACCAATGTCGGTGTCAAAACTGGCGGATCTCGGGTAGGGGGTCCCGAACTGTGCGTCTAGGCGGATGGTAATAGGAGACAAGGGACACGATGTTTTTACCCAGGTTCGGGCCCTCTCGATGGAGGTAAAACCCTACTCCCACTTGATTAATATTGATGATATGAGTAGTACAAGAGTGGATCTACCACGAGATCGTAGAGGCTAAACCCTAGAAGCTAGCCTATGGTATGATTGTTGTTCGTCCTCTGGACTAAAACCCTCCGGTTTATATAGACACCAGATAGGGTTAGGGTTACATAGAGTCGGTTACAATGGTAGGAGATCTACATATCCGTATCGCCAAGCTTGCCTTCCACGCCAAGGAAAGTCCCATCCGGACACGGGATGAAGTCTTCAATCTTGTATCTTCATAGTCCAGGAGTCCGGCCAACGGTGATAGTTCGGCTATCCGGACACCCCCTAATCCAGAACTCCCTCACCCACCTAGGCCAACAGAGAGATCAGCACGCTGGTCTAAACCTAAGCGCACAGGGGTCTGGGCCCATCGCCCTTAGCACACCTGCACGTTGTGAATGCGGCCGGAAGCAGAACTAGCCCCCTTAATACAAGAGCAGGCTTACATTCCAATCCGGTAGCGCGCCCGCCGATCGGACGTCACGAAGGCTTCGGTGATACCACGACGCCGAGTGCCCATATCTTTCCCACGTAGTTGGTTAGTGCGTATAGACCAAATGGTCAGACTCAGATCAAATACCAAGATCTCGTTAAGCGTGTTAATGATGTAACCGCGGACACCGACCAGGGCCAGGCCTACCTCTCACCTAGGCGGTCTCAACCTTCCCTGTTGCTCCGCCACAAAGATCCACTCGCGGGTACTCCTACGATCCGACCCGACTTTAATCACCACAGGTATCATGTAAAGTATATAAGTATATACCCGTGATCACCTCCCGTGTGATCACGGCCCGATAGTATAGCAAAGAATACGGACAAGAATGTAGGGCCACAGATGGAATACTAGCATCCTAAACTAAGCATGTAGGATTGCAGGTAAAGGTAACAACAGTAGTAGCAAGGACATGCTATGCATTAGGATAGGATTAACGGAAAGCAGTAACATGCTACACTACTCTAATGCAAGCAGTATAGAGAAGAATAGGCGATATCTGGTGATCAAGGGGGGGGGGCTTGCCTGGTTGCTCTGGCAAGAAGGAGGGGTCGTCAACACCGTAGTCAACCGGGGCAGCAGCGGCGTCGGTCCCGTAGTCTACCGGAGAGAAGAGGGGGAAGAAACAATAAATATAATGCAAACATAAGCATGACGACGCATGACATGACTACGAGCGGTGCTAGGTGTGCCCTAACGCGGTAGGACGTGATACCGACGAAGGGGGGAACATCCAGGAAAGTATCCCCAGTGTTTCATGTTTTCGGACATACGAACCGGAGGGGGAAAGTTGTGGGTTTGCTATGCTAGGGATGTGCGGTGGACGAACGGGCTACGTATCCGGATTCGTCTCGTCGTTCTGAGCAACTTTCATGTACAAAGTTTTCCTATCCGAGTTACGGATTATTTTATATTAATTTTTAAAGTTTTAAATCATTTTCTAGATTGTTTTAATTCGAAAATTAAATGTTTAATTGCTATGGGTACACAAAAGTGTACCCACAGAAGAGCTTGTGTGGCTGACCAGTAGGACCAGTTGACTTGGTCAACTGCCCAGTCAGCAGAGACTGACTAGTGGGGCCAGTCAAAGTCAACAGCCCAGTCGGCATTGACTGGCCGACCGTCAAATTGACCAAAGGTCCCTACTATCATTGAAACATGGACTAACTAACAGTTTAATTAGTTTAAGTAGTCATTAGGGTAATTAAACTTAATTAGATTAATTAAACATGATTAATTGACTTAATTAACTCATTAGTTAATTAATTACTAATTTTATTTATTTTAACACATTTTTTATATACGTTCTGGGCTGGGCCCCGGCTGTCAATGGGCCAAAGGCCATAGCGGGTTCGGGCATTGCAGCCGAACAAGTGCCACGGGCGCTAGGACCCGGTTGGGCGAGGGAGGCCGCTCGAGGGAGCGAGTAGGGGCGGCGCCCCCGAGCACGCGCGGCGGCGTGCCGGGCGGGGCGAGGCGTGGGCCATGCGAGGCCATGGTAAGGCGCCATGGCGCGGTTGCGGGCGTACCCGTGCGGGGCCAAGCCGTGCACGTCTGTGGCAGGGTCTTGCGGATTGGCGCGTCTGTGGCAAGCGGCAAGGCGAGCACGCAGTGGTGCCCGTGGGACAGAGGGGAGAGGGAGCCGGTGCAGGACGAGGAGATGCGACGCGACGGGCGTGCAGCGCGTGCAGTGAGCACGGTGAGAGCGAGGCTCAGACGGGCACGGCGAAGGATCTGTCAGGGAGGAAGAGGGGAAGGGGGGCTCACAAAGCCCTGTAGTTGATTGAGGCGTGCTCGAGGAGGAGGACGAGGACGCGACGAGGACGGTGGGCGGCTCCAGCGAAGCAATGGCGCGACGAGGCGGCGATGGTGTACGGCGGCGTCGTCCGGCGAGGAGGAGGACGAGGACGAGCGACAGAGACGGAGACGGGGAGGCAGCACCGACGGCAATGGTGGCGAGGCGTTCTCGGCTGGGTTCCGGCGGCGGCGACGATGACGCCCGATCTCGATCTGGATCGGGGAGGGCAGAAGGGGAGTGAAACGAGTGGGGGGAAGTGGGGCGACAGCTAGGGTTTTCGGGGACGTGGGGGGGTTAAGTGGGAATGGGGTGGGCTGGCCCGGGCCTGCTGGGCCGGTTGGCCCGGGGGGGTGTTCTCTCTTTTGTTTGTTTTGTTTTTCCTTTTCTTTTTCATATTTTTCTTTTCTGTTTTCTTTTAGTTTTTTATTTTATTATAGTTTTGTAAAATACGAAAGTTGTACCTAATTTAGTTTTAATAAACATGCAACTGCCCCAATAGTTTTGGGAAATTAAATAACTTAGTTAATATTTTATTAATTGAAAAAGGCATTTATTTATTTGTCTAAGCTGTAGTTTTATTTAAGTAAGGGCATTTAAATATTTTATAATAAGTTGATTCCTTTGCCAATAAGCCTTTGCATTTATTTTCACATTTATAACATTTTAGTTTTAATGATTGAGAACTTTCAGTGTTTGGCTTTAGTTTAAATTTGAATTCCGTTTGAATCAACGCGGGCTTAATTAACAGTATTGTGGTGACGTGGCATCATTAGCAGGGAATTACTGTAGCTTAACTGTCCGGGCGTCACAACATGCCACGGCCTAGGTACTTGTCACCTTTAAACCCGTCCGACATCACCTGCCCGATGTACTTCAAATATACTAACATGTCGTTGTTACATGTTATGCAGCTGGCAAAAATGACATGGACGATGTTTCTTCCGGATCTAACAGCTTGGCCAACCAAGATCCTGGACTGAGGCATTACTATGATCTTGTAAGTGTGTGTCTCTCTCTCTCTCTTGTATTGTTGTGTGCCTGCCAGCGTCCTTTGCTAGGATTTTCGACCAGTAATCCCTTTGTGCAGACAATGATTTGTACTACTGGCTGCTAAATTAGATATGTAGATGTCATACATGATACTACCTCATACCTCCGTTCCTAAATATAAGTCTTTCTAGAGATTCCACTATAGGCTACATACAGAGCAAAATGAGTGAATCTACACTCAAAAATGCATCTATATACATCTGTATGTGGTCCATACCCGAATCTCTAAAAAGAAATACATTTAGGAACAGAGGTAGTACATTACAAAAAATCATAGGTGGCATGTAGGAATTCCAGTGCACTACATTAGGCTCCCTTAGAGTGCCTGCTAGTCCAACACACAGAGTCATGGCTAATTTATGCTACAAACACAATCGTTAATTGGTGGTTTAAATATGTGCAAGGGATATGCAATGTATTATCATGTACAGATGTCTGAAATTAGCCGTGCCAACTTGCATATAGGGTTACACAATGAAAAAGTACAAGATGTATGTGGCAATTTCATGGAACATCACAAAAAAAGGAGAGGCATTGGTGAGCCTATACAGTGTGCTATGGTAGGTCACTCCTCCATTGCAATCATCGTGACATGTTATTTGTATGTCAGTTCTATTGGCTAAGTTTCTTAGGGACAGTTATTACGAGTTATCCTAAGAAAATAAGCACCTGTGAATATAAGCTCCAGGTAATATGCCAACCAGTTCTTTTCATTGCCTTCCTTTTCAGCTTATCTTTGGTAGGATCAGTGAAAAGTCTAGATTGCATTATATTTTGTCATTTTGCTGCCCATATGAAAATTATTTTGACTTGCAAACATAAAAAATTGAACCCGGTGCAGTAATTAATATGATAGGAAAACAGACCATCACTATTTGTTCAAAATGCAAATACAAAGGTACCATCTGCTTGGCACAATCTACTTGGGTCAATCTCTTCCATAGAGATCTCATTGCCTAATTTAAACAAAGAACGCATGACTCACATTTAAATGATGAACAATTATTTATTGAAATTCGATGGTCCAAGTGGCTGGTTATTATCATATAGCGGCACCACCTGAAATCATCATATAGCAGCAGCAGCTCATAGCAACTCATCATACAGCAGCAGCAGAAGTGTGCAATTCATCATATACCAGTAGCAGCTCATAGCAATTCATCAAATAGCAGCAGCAGGAGCAACTCATAGCAATTCATCATATAGCAGCAGCAGGAGCAGCTCATAGCAATTCATCATATAGCAGCAGCAGGAGCAGCTTATAGCAACTCATTGCTACCTCTTGAGCACAGCGTTGGATTTCCTTGAAGAGGAAAGGATGATGCAGCAAAGTAGCGTAAGTATTTCCCTTGGTTTTTGAGAACCAAGGTATCAATCCAGTAGGAGGCTACGCGTGAGTCCCTCATACCTACACAAAGCAAATAACTCCTCGCAACCAACGCGATTAGGGGTTGTCAATCCCTTCACGGTTACTTACGAGTGTGAGATCTGATAGATATGATAGATAATATTTTTGGTATTTTTGGTATAAAGATGCAAAGTAAAATAAAAAAGCAAAGTAAAAGCAAAGGCAATAATAAAGTGATGGAATATTAATATGATGAAGATAGACCCAGGGGCCATAGATTTCACTAGTGGCTTCTCTCAAGAGTATAGGTATTTTACGGTGGGTGAACGAATTACTGTTGAGCAATTGACAGAATTGAGCATAGTGATGAGAATATCTAGCTATGATCATGTATATAGGCATCACGTCCGAGACAAGTAGACCGACTCCTGCCTGCATCTACTACTATTACTCCACTCATCGAACGCTATCCAGCATGCATCTAGAGTATTAAGTTCAAGAAAACAGAGTAACACCTTAAGCAAGATGACATGATGTAGAGGGATAAATTCATGCAATATGATAAAAACCCCATCTTGTTATCCTCGATGGCAACAATACAATACGTGCCTTGCTGCCCCTTCTGTCACTGGGAAAGGACACCGCAAGATTGAACCCAAAGATAAGCACTTCTCCCATTGCAAGAAAAACCAATCTAGTAGGCCAAACCAAACTGATAATTCGAAGAGACTTGCAAAGATAACCAATCATACATAAAAGAATTCAGAGAAGATTCAAATATTGTTCATAGATAATCTCGATCATAAACCCACAATTCATCGATCTCAACAAACACACCGCAAAAAGAAGATTACATCGAATAGATCTCCATGAGAGAGGGGGAGAACATTGTATTGAGATCCAAAAAGAGAGAAGAAGCCATCTAGCTACTAACTATGGACTTGAAGGTCTGAAGTAAACTACTCACACTTCATCGGAGAGGCTATGGTGATGATGTAGAAGCCCTCCGTGGTGGATTCCCCTTCCGGCGGATCTCCGGAACAGGCCCCAAGATGGGATCTCGTGGGTACAGAAAGTTGCGGCGGTGGAATTAGGTTTTTGGCTCCGTATCTGATCGTTTAGGGGTACGTAGGTATATATAGGAGGAAGAAGTAAGTCAGTGGAGCAAGGTGGGCCCCACGAGGGTGGAGGGCGCGCCTGGGGGGGAGGGCGCGCCCCCCTACCTCGTGCCCACCTCCTTTATTTCTTGATGTAGGGTCCAAGTCTCCTGGATCATATTCGGTGAGAAAATCACGTTCCCGAAGGTTTCATTCCGTTTGGACTCCGTTTGATATTCCGTTTCTGCAAAACTCTGAAATAGGCAAAAAACAACAATTCTAGGCTGGGCCTCCGGTTAATAGGTTAGTCCCAAAAATAATATAAAAGTGGAAAATAAAGCCCAATAATGTCCAAAATAGTAGATAATATAGGATGGAGCAATCAAAAATTATAGATACGTTGGAGACGATCGTGCATCCCCAAGCTTAATTCCTGCCGCCCTCGAGTAAGTAAATGATAAAAACAGAATTTTTGATGCGGAGTGCTACTTGGCATAATTTCAATGTAATTCTTCTTAATTGTGGTATGAATATTCAGATCCCAAAGATTCAAGACAAAAGTTTAATATTGACATAAAATAATAATACTTCAAGCATACTAACAAAGCAATCATGTCTTCTCAAAATAACATGGCCAAAGGAAGTTATCCCTACAAAATCATATAGTCCTGCTATGCTCTATCTTCACCACACAAAGTATTTAAATCATGCACAACCCCAATGACAAGCCAAGCAATTGTTTCATACTTTTGACATTCTCAAAACTTTTTCAATCTTCACGCAATACATGAGCGTGAGCCATGGATATAGCACTATATGTGGAATAGAAGGGTGGTTGTGGAGAAGACAAAAAAGGGGAAGATAGTCTCACATCAACTAGGCGTATCAACGGGCTATGGAGATGCCCATCAATAGATATCAATGTGAGTGAGTAGGGATTTCCGTGCAACGGATGCACTAGAGCTATAAGTATGTGAAAGCTCAACAAAAGAAACTAAGTAGGTGTGCATCCAACTCGCTTGCTCACGAAGACCTAGGGCATTTTGAGGAAGCCCATCATTGGAATATACAAGCCAAGTTCTATAATGAAAAATTCCCACTAGTATATGAAAGTTACAAAATGAGAGACTCTCTATCATGAAGATCATGGTGCTACTTTGAAGCACAAGTGTGGTAAAAGGATAGTAACATTGTCCCTTCTCTCTTTTTCTCTCATTTTTTTATTGGGCCTTTTCTTTTTTTTATGGCCTCTTTCCCCTTTTTTTATTTTTCGTCCGGAGTCTCATCCCGACTTGTGGGGGAATCATAGTCTCCATCATCCTTTTCCTCACGTGGGACAATGCTCTAAAAATGATGATAATCACACTTTTATTTTCTTACAACTCAACAATTACAACTCGATACTTAGAACAAAGTATGACTCTATATGAATGCCTCCGGCGGTGTACCGGGATATGCAATGAATCAAGAGTGACATGTATGGAATAATTATGAATGGTGGCTTTGCCACAAATATGATGTCAATTACATGATCATGCACTACTAGGGAAAAGCCTAGCAGCAGCGCAGGTTTTAGGCCTCTCAGTAGCGTGGGGACCGGCTCTACTAATAAGGCGCAACAGCTAACTCGTAGCAGCAGCACGTGCGCTCCCGTGCTACTGATATACAAGTGTAGCAGCAGCATTCTTACAGGGAGCTCGCTACTGCTAATAGCTATAGCACGCTTCTCCCTGCCGCTCTTCGCTACTACCGCTCTTTGCTAACTTTTCTCCACTGCCATCGCTAATTTTAGTAGTTTTTTGTTTTTTTGGCATATTTGTTTTGTATTTCAACAGGATTTATAGAAAAATCTTTAGCACATACAAATGTCATCATTATACACATACAAATGCCTGTGAGACCACAAATGTAATCATAGCATATACATACAAATAGTCTCATCATAATCATCATCCAACACAAAGTGGTATCTTGTCATCATCTCGAAAATAGTGATACATGCAAGTCTTGAATACTTGCAACTACAACGTCATCCATCTAAACAAAGGTATACGCGAGAAGAGCTATCACTATGAGTGAGAGCGGAACTATGCAGTACATGAGGTGGCGGTTACGAGTCCTCTCTCGCGCTAGCATGAACCTCAAGTAACTAGCTTCTCCTTCTTGTTTGCTTTTGAAGCCTTTATGGCTGGCGCCCGAGAACCCATTCACTTGCGACTAACACTCATGCCACTCGTTGTACACCCCCGGAACCTTCCCTTTGTACACGACATAGCACTTCTATCTCGCCATCAAGAAACTAGGTACCTGTTAGAGATGCATGTTCATGAAGAGGATGTACAATCATATATATGCAAAAAAATATACTAGAGCAACACAGAAAAAGAAAGGATTAGCAACTAGATGCAACATACAGTACGCAAACTAATTAACTAGAGGTACGCAGGCCATCGTACGCAAACAAACAAAGTAGCGTTACGCAAGTTCGGCAGGGACCGTGGACTTCACAAAGTTTCATCGCTACAAAAAGTATACAAGTTCAACCGACACATATCATCATCATCGGCATCATAAATCACTAGAAGTTCCATCCTTCCATATCATCGAGGATGGACCCTAGCTTCTTGAATGACATGAGGTCTAGACGTTGCATGCCTATGAGAGTTCGGACGTCAGCTCGCGATATAGGGCCGCGGTGGAACATCCCCTTCTCATCGACGACTTCTTTCATGATGATCGTCGCAATGTCCCTTTGGATGCGAAAGAAGTCATCTCTAAGTTTATAATCCGCTTCTCCATGAGATTCTAGCCACTTGTGGATATGATCATCATTTCTGCTTCTCATGCGAAGCTTTTGGTGATCCGTGTTGAACTGAATCATGATATGGACGATGTAGAATCCATCCTTCTTGCTTGGTTTTGGGACATGGATGCAGGAGAAGTTAGTTTTATGTGCGAAACCCATCTTCTTGTTCCTTTGTTTCCTGATCTGCATGTGGCCACTTCTAATGCTGAAGCCTTGGAGAGCATCATCTAGAATATTCATTATGTGGGTGTAGTCTTTTTTCTCGTAGTCTCTGGAAGGGTCAAAATACGGCGTGGGAGACTTGCGGGTAAAGAACGATAAGGACGGCCGCTGTTGCTGGGGGAAAAGACACCTCAAATTATTCCCCATAGAGAGAGAAGGAATGATTGAAATGTACGAAAGGGTTGTCCGAACTGACTTACTTTGGATGAAAAGGCACGAGGACAATTTCCGGTCCTTATTCTGCACTATGAAGTTTTGGAGGTACTCCTAGCAGTTTCACGCTCAAAGTCGCCGAGACTCAAGAAAGACTCATGCATGTAGTACGGATCCGCCACACAGATTTGCGAGACTTCTTCACTCTTCATGACGGAGCTCATATGTAGCGCAAAAAGGCGGACGATTGTAAAATCGAGCCGCCTTGTCAGAAACATCTCAAAGATATGGTCAAACCGCAGGAAGAACACCTCCGTGGGCCGTGTCTCGGCGTAGCACTTCCCCTCAGGCACACGAGTCGCGTATGTCTGATATCTTGGATCCTTTGAGGCTAGTAGGCTTTTCTCAGTCAACAACACATGGTCGTATAGTCTCCTGAGATCCCCTGATAGAGCCTCCAGCGGTTTCGGCGGTAGCATCGGCTCGCCCGTGAGATGGAACATGGCCGCACCTTTCACGGGTACACGCTCTTCAGAATGCATCGTCTGGCTGCTATGTGCTCTGGCTTGTTTGGAGGCAGCTATCTTCCCCGATCTCTTCCTCTCCTTTTTCTTGGGCACACCTTCCAGACCCTTCCTTAACCCCTGCCCCAGTGTTCCCGGGCTAAGTACATTACGACCCTCGCGCCCGGCTAGTTGAGCATGTGTTGAGGCGGCATCTTCAGGCGTGTCCTGTGAGGATTTCATGAAGAGAGACTTTTTGCAATCCCTGCTACGACCTTCCTGCCCGGGCAGATCATCCATATCCTCATTAGCATGCTGATAGCCCGATTCGTCATATGGTTGACTCATCATATCTATGTCACAGTCATACGTGTTTGTATTGAGGAAACCCATAGGGTCGACCTCTGTCTCATCATCCATTCTCTGTTCTACAGGACAAATTACATCAGCCAAGATTATTGCACCCCTTCATCATGCCGTCTCGCCGCTCTCACCCGGCACTACGGGAGATGGTAATTGCGTAGGCGGGTGGTGGTCTCCGCACATGCTTGTTGATGTGTGGTTATTGGTGTGCTCTCGGCCGGCTCCAGACGAATAAGATTCTTCGGCCATAGCAGCACCCAACCCTTGCAGCTTCCAATCTGCGGCGGGGTCTCGTCGTCCTCTCCCACATGTTGTACTGGAGGAGGCAAATCCTCGTGCTCAATTTCACACTGGACAAGCTAACCTTGAAGTGCCCAGCGGGGATCGGCTGGTTGTGGAACGTGGGTTGCAAGGGGTCCATTATCATCCCCTTTCCCACGTCCACCTTCTGGCCTTTGATCAAGTAGAGTATGGTGCACGGGGTTTCTTTCGCCTGCAAACACATATGTCTATGGCGTAAAACATCCGAAAGGCAACAAAAATGGAATATTATTTATATATATATATATATTTATATATATATTTATATATATATATTGGTGCGACATGTAATTACCGTGACGGCGTCGAGCTCAGCCAAAGACGAAGGCCCACCTAGCGCGCCAGAGACTGAGGACGGGCTGCTATGAGCGGGAGCGGCTGCGAGAGGAGGCCCGGTTGCGTGAGCAAGTGATGGTGCGATGGTGTTGTTGTTCATGGAGTTGCTCCGTGGAAACTGGGCAACGGAAATCATGTACCGTCTTATGTCTGATTTTCCTTCGCCCGATTGATGATAATCGAACCAAGTTAGTAGCAAAATCATTTCTGCAGTGCCATTCTGGCATTGATTTTCATTGTAGCAACTCATATTTGTCCTCGACTGTTTTTTCGCGTCCTCAACTGCTTTTTTCTTGACCGCAAGCTTCACCTTCGCGTCGATGTCCGCCTGACTAAACTTCTTTTTCTGCTTCTTGGCCTCCGGGCCCTCGTTGTAAAACACCTTCCACGTGGCGCCATCTCGAGCGCTGTGCACACGACCATATTGTGGCCGCTGGCCCAAAGGGAGTCCCTTAAGTTCGTTCAAGGCCCGGTTGAGAGGGTGTCCCACTTGGGCCTCATCGGAGAAGTAGGGCTTTCGGCTGCAAGCTGGTGTTGCTTCTCCAGTAGTCTAATCAATTTCCTCGTGATCTGGTCCGTGTAAAAAACCTTTTTCTCCTTGTCCCACTTGTAGCGGGCCCTGATGAAGTCACGCTCCAAGGGGTTGGTGAACTTCGCGAAGGGGTCTGGGAGACCCGCGGCTTCACGCTCCGCTGCCCTCCTTCTCCCATATGGGCCTTTTTACCGAGGTAGCCACAGCTTCCGAGGCGATGCTTCCTCGTGTTCCTTTCTTTGAAGGCTCTTGAATTTCGCAGCCTTAGCCTTGGCTGCCTCGGTAGCGCAAGTGTCCTTGAACTTTTTGAACTCCTCTTCCGTAAGTGTCGGATTTTCCTCCAGAATCTTGGACAGGGGTTCCTCAGCCTCAATAGCTCGTTTCACCCTCCCTTTCCAGGAGGCCACATCATTGCTGAACATGCCCATGGCGTGATTGTTAATCTTTTTCATCTTCGGATAATCCCACGGTTGTTATATGTTATCATCCCGGTCGGGGAACTTGAATCTCTTGTGCAACTTTGTTAGGAGCAACTGCGTCAAATGTTCTTTACTCCTTAAGTCATCGTCGTTGATGCTCGTGTATTCCCGTAGAATGCATCCTACTCGGTTCCCATAGCACTTGCGAGGTTCTTCCGGCTCTAATGGCTCAAACTTGCCAGGTGCCATCTTTGTGATCACAAGTCCTCCAATCCCTAGTTTGTTAGGTTTTCGTATCCTCTGCTTCTTATGCTTCCTCTTTTCGGTAGCGGCATCGGCGCCGGTACCTTCCCCGCCGGTATCTTCCCCGCCGGTACCTTCCCCACCGGTCTCGGCGTCGCCATCGGTGCCGGCGCCGTCGGTGTCGATGTCAGCGTCCGTAGCATCATCAAGGCCGACCTACAAACCTTGCTTAGCAGTCAAATAGTCGAGGTACTCTTGTTCACCCTCATAATCCATCTAAATGCGCATCTTGGTCAAGGCCCGCTTTCTTCGTTGTTCGACATGTTTCCTATGATTAAGTGTCCTCATTTATTTCTAAAAGTATGAATAAATGAGAAATGACATAAAAAGAAATCTATGTGCCGCACTGATATGCCAACTATGTAGCACAAATCATGCCTTTATTCACAAGAAATTTCGCATGACCTTTGCTAAAAAAATGGACATATCGAGCGCCTGAAATTCACCGGAATGGAAATGAATCAACATTCCGGCGTAACATAGGCCACTCGTATCATTTACCAAAATTGAACCAAAACATCACATGTCCAAATGACATGTTCAAATTCCAAACATGACATGTCCAAAACATGACATATCCACATATCACATGTCCAGTTCAAATTTGCATATAAATTCAGCCTACCTAAATTTGCTTTAACAAGGGATGTTGATTTGGACAATTGCTTAAATGCTGCCTTTTCTTTTAACTACAATTTCTTAACCCTAAATTTCTATCCTATTTTAAAACCTAGCTAAATTCATAACTAAATAGATAACCTAATTAACCTACTGCCCCAACTAAAACCTAAGTAAATTAACCGAAGAACCCTAGCTAGCAGATAGAGAGAGGGGGTTTACAGAGGGTGCAGGGCGAGGAGGCAGGTCTGACGACGGCCGAGGTTGGGAGGGAGGAAGCAGAGGGAGGCGAGGGCCGACGGGTCGGGGCGAGCGCCACGGGTTGGGGCGAGGGCCGGTCGGGCGAAGGCCGGGCGGCAAGCAAGGCGACGGGGGAAGAGATGGGGATTTGGGGGGAAAAGAGGCGGGATGAAGCAGGAAGAGTGAGAATTTTGGGTTAAGTGGACGTAGCAGTAGCGCGTTTAGACAAAACGCGCTGCTACTATCTTCACTAGTTGTAGCGGTTTAGACCAAACGCGCTGCTACTACCTTAACTAGCTGTAGCGGTTTTATAAGGAAATCGCCATCGCTAGCTTGATCAGAAGCGGTTTTATAAGGAAATCGCTACTGCCAGTTTTCCTTTTTCTTTTCCTTTATTTTCTCCCACTTTCATTTCCGAGAGCGGTGAACGAAGGGAAGGCGATATATATTGCATCATTTGACGGGTTAAATCATTATACAAAATAGGAACATATATATTACATCATTGGACCCATTCATAATAATGTCTATGTGTGTTTTCAAAATAGTAACATATATATATATATATATATATATATATATATATATATATATTACATCATTTGACGATAACATACGGTTCCTCAGCACTGACGTTTTCGTTTTTGAGTCAGCTTCTTTCCCTTCCTGTTCGTCGAAGAATAATTGAGCCCCTCATTGTGACTTTGCCTTTTCCATGGAGTACGATTTTTCTTAGGTAATGTAGTATTGATTCTTCTTTTGACGTATACTTCATCATCATCGCCATCTTCCCTCATTGGGTTGCCGTCGATCATAGTCTTCCTCGTTGGTGACTCCATCCATTCCAATGATGTTCCTTTTGCCTCTCCTCATGACAACACGATCGGGATTGCATGGGTCGGTTATGAAGAAGCATTGTGTCACGTGCTTAGCGTGTACCCATGGCTCGCTTTTTGCGATAGCGTTCACGGTAGCGCTCTTGGCATCGTGTATAGTCATGGTAGTGAAAATCCGGTTTCTCTTTCGACATTCTTAGCCCATCCGACACGAAACATCGTCGTGTTGTGCAGTCCAGTAGTCAAGCTCCCGGATCTCCTCGACCCTTCCATAAAATCGCTCAGCTATGCTGTTGTCGCCGCCGGTCATGCATTCCATCGTCACCCCGAGTTCGATCATCACCGCCCATATCTTTGGCCTCCGTGTAGAACGTGTATCCGTTGATATCATATGTCCGATAGGTTACGAGGTTGGGCGAGGGGCCATGTGCTAAGGCGATATGAGCAATCCGTCCTTAGAGCCCTCCTCCGGGATTAGCAATAATATGCTCTTTGAACCAATGCAGGAAAGTGGAGTTGTGCTCTCTAGTAACTTCAAGGCCCGTCCCCGCATACCCCCGGTCACGATACTTCTTTATGCGGTAATTTCTTTGTGCGAGGCTACGAAAGGATCTACCTTGTCTAGGTGTTGTAGCACTACCAAGTTTGCTCTGTCAAAGTCGCTGCGTCGATCTGAGTATGACACGTGCAGTTCCCCGCGACCGCTGGAGTGACCTTCTCCTTCGAGCCTCCCATCGTGCTTGTTAACGGGCAAACCAACACTAACACCAAAGCGCCCGGTTCTGCGCCATATAGAAAATTCTCACGTAAAGAGATGCACTCTTGTGTCACATATCCTGGACGATGCTTCCATCCGGACGGGACATGTTACGTAACGAATCCTTTGATGATCCCATTCATCCTCTCAAACGGCATCATGTTGTGCAGCAATGACGGCCCAGGTCTATTATGTCATCCACAATATGGACACAGATGCACCATCACGCCAAAGAACGCGAGCGGAAGTACATCTCAAGCTCATTCAAGATCACAACAATCTCTTCCTCAGCAGCCTTGAGCTGCTTCACACCGATCGACTTTCGAGAGATGACGCGTTGAAAAAGTTGCGAGACCAATAAGAGCGTGTCACGGACGTGCTTGTCCATTATCCCTCTAAGGGCAACAGGTAGTATCTGCGTCATCATCACATGACAGTCATGGGACTTCATCCCGTGAACCTTTTCTTGTCCGTGTCTAGATATCTCGCTTATCTTGCCACAAAGATTTAACTAACTTTGACTCCGTAAGGCACTTAAAGAATTGATCGATCTCATCCTCGACTTAAGGTGAAGCAAGAACGGGGCAATAATCCTCTTTCTTTATTTTCTTGCCCTTCTTCTCCCGTGCCTCATCTTCGCTCTCTGTCTCGTCGACATTTTACGGGCGGCATGTGCAGATCTTCCTTGATTTTCAAATCTTGCAAGTCTTTTCTTGCCTTCGCCCATCCTTGGTCTTATCCGCATGTTCATCGTTGTTGCGAGCAAGCTCTCAAGGACATTCTTACATATATGCATTTGATCAAGGCAATGAGGTGTATCAAGTTTGTGCCAAGATTCCAAGTCCCGCAACACAGACCTCGCCTTCCATACCTTCGAAGTGGCTCCGTGCCTTTCTCATCGCCTTTCCTGCGGGGCACTCCTTCCAGTTTTTCAACAGCTCATCGATTTCGGCACTGCTCCACTTATGTGGAGGTCCTCGATGCTCAGTGTGACCATTGAATAGATCTCCACGGTTTCTCCAAGGGTCGCCCTGTTCGACCCATCTTCGATGCCCCATGTACACGATTTTCCCAGACCCGCCATCTTTCCTTGACGTTAGTCAGCCGAGACGTCAGATCATCCATGCACCGCGTGCATCCGCAATATCCATGGCACACCTGGCCTGCCACATATCCGTGAATCGAGATAGTCATGCACCTTTATCGTGATCGCCGCTCTCATGTTGAAATACTCGCCTTTGCTGGCTTCCTATGTCTTGGCCGGTGTTTTCCATAACGTGTCTAACTCCTCTTGAAGTAGCCCCAGATACAAATTAATATTATTTCCTGGTTGTTTCGGCCCTTGAATAAGCATGCTCATGTGAATGTACTTCGATTTCATGCACAACTGTGGGGAGGTTGTACATCCATACAAACACGGGCCATGTGCTATGGTTGGTGTTCGTTGCCAAACGGATTCATGCCATCGGTACCAGACATCGCCACGAAAGCACGATGTTCCTTGCATCACATTCAAAATACCGATAGAAGCTGTTCAACGCTCTCCACTAGCTTCCATCCTTGACGTGTCTCAGCTTCGGGTCATCTCCATCGCCAGGCTTCTTCCTCTCCGCATGCTAGCGCATTAGCTTTGCTTCCTTGGGATCTACAAAATACCTATGGAGACGGGGAGTGATCGGTAAGTACCATACAACTTTCTGCGGACATTTCTTCCCGGCCTTCTTGTATCGAGAAGCATTGCACACCGGATAGCTTGTTTTTTCCGCGTGCTCCTTCCGATAAATTATGCAATCGTTGATGCATGCATGGTATCTAACGTGTGGCAGGTCAAGAGGGTGCACGATCTTCTTGGCCTCATCAACACTAGTAGGACATAGATTACCAGCGGGAAGAACATCCTTTAGGTACTTGAGATGCTCATCGAGGCTAGTGTTGTTTGTTTTTAGCCTTCGTCTTCAGGAGTTGGAGCGTGAAACTCAAGCGGGTCACCTCAGGATTACAACCGTCATACAATGGAGTGTTCGAGTCTACCACCAATTTCTCCAGCTTAGCCTCCTCTCTAGAAGTAGCTCTCTCATTACTCGTCTCCTTGTGAAGCAATGCTTGAACATGAGGGTCCCGCACGATTGAACTTAGTACCGATTTAACTCGCTGCGTGGAGTCCATGTCGTTTTCTCCGCCGCCATGTCCGGCCCCTTCTCCTCCGCCATGCCCAGCCCCTTCTCCGCCGCCATGTCCGGCCTCTTCCCCGCTGACATTATCGATCATCTCTTCGTCTTGCCCCGTGTCATCATTGCCTGCCCCGTCGGCATCCTCAACATCATCATCCTCATCTTCAATTATCCACCGAGTATAGCCATCCATGAAACCAGTCATGAGCAGGTGCACTTCGACACGACCATCATCATGGGGGTCGAGCCAAACTATTCCTTTGCATTTTCAACACGGACATAAAACCTCTGTCCGGTTATTTTCTTTCATGTCCTGCACCGCCGACTGCAACCACCTGTCCACCATCGTTCCACTGAACATAGTCAAGTCTGCACGGTAATAATAAACAAATTGATTATAAAAATGCTTGCATGCATCAAAGTCATACAAAAATTCGCATGACCTTCCTTAAAAATAGGACATATATAGATCTAGAGTTTGCCGAATTACCAAATAGAAATAAATCGACATTTCGGCAAAACATAGGCAACTCAAAAGCACAATTTGGCATCAACTCATGCCACACACAATTTCCATAAACATATCACACACACATAAACATATTTCCATTTTGCAAAAGCATGAAATTTTAATCACCTCTATCTCGAGATGGAGCACACGGTGGAGATGATGATGTAGGGAGATCAAAAGTGCACAAATCTCTTCTTGACAAAGATAGATCTAGTTAGGGGGCAAATAGGTCACTTAACTAAATGCTACATCTACCTAGCTACCTAATTTGGGAGGAGACAACTTCAACTAGTGGAGGGGAAGGAAAAAGAGAAAGGAGATGCATTAATGGAGGTGGTGTAGTTAGGTAGGAGTAATGAAGAGAGAGAAAGGTAGGTAGAAGAGGGAGAGTAATGGGGGAGAAGTATTGAGGAAGAAGAAGAGTGAGAGTGGGACGATGTGGGAGGTTGGGGAAAGGGAAGAGAGGAGGGGGAGGGGGAGAATGCGTGGGGAAAAGGTGGTGGGTTGGTGCGGATTAGCAGTAGCGCCGGACGTAAAACGCGCTGCTGCTAAAAAAGTAGCAGCAGCGCGCTTTCGGCACAAGCACTACTGCTAACCGGGACCAAAAGTGTGCCCAATTTGAAAATTGGCAGCAGCGATCTCAGAAAAACCGCGCTAATGCTACAGCTATAGCAGTAGCGTGGCTCGCGGCACCGTGCTGCTGCTAAATGGAGTTTGGTGGGCACTGTCGGTCGATATTTGTAGCAGCGCGGGTTACACCGAGCGCCCATCGCTAAACACTTGTCAGTAGCGAGTTTTCCACACCCGCATTACTGCTAATTAGCAGCAGCGCTCCTTTTTGAGCCGCGCTGCTGCTAAGATTCTGTGTATAGGGTTTTCCCTAGTAGTGATGCTAGCAATATGACAATAATGGAGCGTGTCATAATAAACGGAACGGTGGAAAGTTGCATGGCAATATATCTCGGAATGGATATGAAAATGCCATAATATGTAGGTATGGTGGCTGTTTTGAGGAAGGTATATGGTAGGTGTATGATACCGGCGAAAAGTGCGCGGTATTAGAGAGGGAAGAAGAGTGCGTATAATCCATGGACTCAACATTAGTCATAAAGAACTCATATACTTATTGCAAAAATCTACAAGTTATCAAAGCAAAGTATTACGTGCATGCTCCTAGGGGGGTAGTTTGGTAGGAAAAGACCATCGCTCATCCCCGACCGCCACTCATAAGGAAGACAATCAATAAATAAATCATGCTCTGACTTCATCACATAACGGTTCACCATACGTGCATGCTACGGGAATCACAAACTTTAACACAAGTATTTCTCAAATTCACAACTACTCAACTAGCATGACTCTAATATCACCATCTTCATATCTCAAAACAATTATCAAGCATCAAACTTTTCTTAGTATTCAACGACTCAAAAGAAAGTTTTACAAATCTTGAATACCAAGCATATTAAGATTATTTAAGCAAATTACCATGCTATTTAAGACTCTCAAAATAATCTAAGTGAAGCATGAGAGATCAATAGTTTATATAAAACAAATCCACCACCGTGCTCTAAAAGATATAAGTGAAGCACTAGAGCAAAACTATATAGCTCAAAAGATATAAGTGAAGCACGTAGATTATTCTATCAAATTCCAATTCATGTATGGCTATCTCAAAACGTGTGTACAGCAAGGATGATTGTGGTAAACTAAAAATAAAAGACTCAAATCATACAAGATGCTCCAAGCAAAACACATATCATGTGGTGAATAAAAATATAGCTCCAAGTAAAGTTACCGATGGAAGTAGATTTAAAGAGGGGATGCCTTCCGGGGCATCCCCAAGCTTTGAATTTTTGGTGCCTTTAGATTATCTTGGGGGTGCCATGGGCATCCCCAAGCTTAGGCTCTTGCCACTCCTTGTTCCATAATCCATCAAAAGATTTCACCCAAAACTTGAAAAACTTCACAACACAAAACTCAACAGAAATCTCGTGAGCTCCGTCGAAAGAAAACAAAAGACCACTTCAAGGTACTGTAATGAACTCATTCTTTATTTATATTGGTGTTAAACCTACTGTATTCCAACTTCTCTATGGTTTATAAACTATTTTACTAGCCATAGATTCATCAAAATAAGCAAACAACACACGAAAAACAGAATCTGTCAAAAACAGAACAGTCTGTAGTAATCTGTAACTAACGCAAACTTCTGGAACTCCAAAAGTTCAGCCAAAATAGGACGACCTTGGCAATTTGTTTATTGATCAGTAGCAATTGGAATCACTATTTTATCACGTTCTGGTGATTTTTAACAATTATTTTCGTGAACAGAAAGTTTCTGGAAATTACAGCAAGATCAAATAACTATCATCCAAGAAGATCCTATAGGTTTAACTTGGCACAAACACTAATTAAAACATAAAAACACATCTAAACAGAGGCTAGATCAAATATTTATTCCTAAACAGAAGCAAAAGCAAAAAACTAAAAATTAAATTGGGTTGCCTCCCAGCAAGCGCTATCGTTTAACGCCCCTAGCTAGGCATAAAAGCAAGGATAGATCTAGGTATTGCCATCTTTGGTAGGGAATCCATAAGTGGCTCTCATGATAGATTCATATTGTAATTTTATTTTCTTCCTAGGGAAGTGTTCCATGCCTTTCTTTAATGGAAACTGGAATCTAATATTCCCTTCCTTCATATAAAGAATTGCACCCATCGTTCTAAGGAAAGGTCTACCAAGAATAATAGGACAAGAAGGATTGCAATCTATATCAAGAACGCTAAAATCTACGGGAACATAATTCCTATTAGAAACAATAAGAACATCATTAATTCTTCCCATAGGTTTTTTAATAGTGGAATCCGCAAGGTGCAAGTTTAGAGAGTAATCATCAAAATCGCGGAAATCTAGCAAATCGCACAAAGTTTTGGGAATAGTGGAAACACTAGCACCCAAATCACATAAAGCATAAAATTCATGATCCTTAATCTTAATTTTAATAGTTGGTTCCCACTCATCATAAAGTTTTCTAGGGATAGAAACTTCCAACTCAAGTTTTTCTTCATAAGATTGCATCAAGGCATCAACGATATGTTTGGTAAAGGCTTTATTTTGACTATAAGCATGAGGAGAATTTAGCACGGATTGCAACAAGGAAATACAATCAATCAAAGAGCAATTTTCATAATTAAATTACTTGAAATCCAAAATAGTGGGTTTAGCAACATCTAGGGTTTTGATTTCTTCAATCCCACTTTTATCAATTTTAGCATCAAGATCTAAAAACTCCGAATTTTTAGAACGCCTTCTAGGTAAAGGTGGATCATATTCAGTCCCATCATTATCAAGATTCATATTGCAAAACAAAGATTTAATAGGGGACACATCAATAACTTTTAGATCTTCGTCTTTATTTTCATAGAAATCCGGTTTAGCAGCCATCTTATTAACTAAGGTAGCCTGCTTATCCGAAATTTCAGCAGTCAACATCTCGAGACGAGCAATTTGGGATCTTATACCATCAAATTCTTTAGACATATCATCGAGCTATTTATTCATATAACTCATAAAACTTTTTTGTTCCTTAAGCTCGTTTCTGAAGAAATTATTATGCTCAAATTGCAAAACCATAAAACTCCTGACGTTGCTTTCGATCTCTTCTAACCTATTAAGGTGAAGATCACCAAATCTAGGTAGAGCCATTGAGACAAACAAGCAGTCCAACAAACGAGCAAACAAAAAGCAAGTGAGAAAAAGGCAAACGGAAAAGAGAGGGCGAGTAAAACGGCAAGGGTGAAGTGGGGGAGAGGAAAACGAGAGGCAAATGGCAAATAATGTAATGCGGGAGATAAGGGATTGTGATGGGTACTTGGTATGTTGACTTTTATGAGACTCCCAAGAACGGCGCCAGAAATTCTTCTTGCTACCTCTTGAGCACTGCGTTGGATTTCCTTGAAGAGGAAAGGATGATGCAGCAAAGTACCGTAAGTATTTCCCTTAGTTTTTGAGAACCAAGGTATCAATCCAGTAGGAGGCTACGCGTGAGTCCCTCGAACCTACACAAAGCAAATAACTCCTCGCAACCAACGTGATTAGGGGTTGTCAATCCCTTCACGGTTACTTACGAGAGTGAGATTTGATAGATATGATAGATAATATTTTTGGTATTTTTGGTATAAAGATGCAAAGTAAAATAAAAAGCAAAGTAAAAGCAAAGGCAATAATAAAGTGATGGAAGATTAATATGATGAATATAGACCCGGGGGCCATAGATTTCACTAGTGGCTTCTCTCAAGAGTATAGGTATTTTATGGTGGGTGAACGAATTCATCGCATGAATTGATGTAATTGAGCATAGTTATGAGAATATCTAGGTATGATCATGTATATAGGCATCACGTCCGAGACAAGTAGACCGACTCCGCCTGCATCTACTACTATTACTCCACTCATCGACCGCTATCCAAAGATGCATCTAGAGTATTAAGTTCAAGAAAAGCAGTAACGCCTTAAGCAAGATGACATGATGTAGAGGGATAAATTCATGCAATATGATAAAAACCCCATCTTGTTATCCTTGATGGCAACAATACAATACGTTCCTTGCTACCCCTACTGTCACTGGGAAAGGACACCGCAAGATTGAACCCAAAGCTAAGCACGTCTCCCATTGCAAGAAAAACCAATCTAGTAGGGCAAACCAAACTGATAATTTGAAGAGACTTGCAAAGATAACCAATCATACATAAAAGAATTCAGAGAAGATCCAAATATTGTTCATAGATAATCTTGATCATAAACCCACAATTCATCGGTCTCAACAAACACACCGCAAAAATAAGATTACATCGAATAGATATCCACGAGAGAGGGGGAGAACATTGTATTGAGATCCAAAAAGAGAGAAGAAGCCATCTAGCTACTAAATATGGACCTGAAGGTCTGAAGTAAACTACTCACACTTCATCGGAGACGCTATGGTGATGATGTAGAAGCCCTCCATGGTGGATTACCCTTCCGGCGGAGCTCCGGAACAGGCCCCAAGATGGGATCTCGTGGGTACAGAAAGTTGCGGCGGTGGAATTAGGTTTTTGGCTCCATATCTGATCGTTTGGGGGTACGTAGGTATATATAGGAGCAAGGAGTACGTCGGTGGAGCAAGGTGGGGCCCACGAGGGTGGAGGGCTGATACGTCTCCGTCGTATCTACTTTTCCAAACACTTTTGCCCTTGTTTTGGACTCTAACTTGTATGATTTGAATGGAACTAACCCGGACTGACGCTGTTTTCAGCAGAATTGCCATGGTGTTGTTTTATGTGCGGAAAACAAAAGTTATCGGAATGACCTGAAACTCCACGGAATATCTTAGAATAAATAATAAAAATCCTCGCCGAAGATGAAGACCAGGGGCCCACACCGCACACGAGGGTGGGGCGCCTCGGCGCGCCCCCTACCTCGTGGGCCCCCTGGATGCCCTCCAACGCCAACTCCAACTCCATATATTGGCTTTCGGGGAGAGAAATATCTGAGAGAAAGTTTCATCGCGTTTTACGATACGGAGCCGCCGCCAAGCCCTAATCTCTCTCGGGAGGGCTGATCTGGAGTCCGTTCGGGGCTCCGGAGAGGGGGATTCGTCGCCGTCGTCATCATCAACCATCCTCCATCAGCAATTTCATGATGCTCACCGCCGTGCGTGAGTAATTGCATCATAGGCTTGATGGACGGTGATGGGTTGGATGAGATTTATCATGTAATCGAGTTAGTTTTGTTAGGGTTTGATCCCTAGTATCCACTATGTTCTGAGATTGATGTTGCTATGACTTTGCTATGCTTAATGCTTGTCACTAGGGCCCGAAAGTGCCATGATTTCAGATCTGAACCTATTATGTTTTCATGAATATATGTGTGTTCTTGATCCTATCTTGCAATTCTATAGTCACCTATTATGTGTTATGATCCCACAACCCCAAGTGACAATAATCGGGATACTTCGGTGATGACCATAGTTTGAGGAGTTCATGTATTCACTATGTGCTAATGCTTTGTTCCGGTTCTCTATTAAAAGGAGGCCTTAATATCCCTTAGTTTTATAGGACCCGCTGCCACGGAGGGTAGGACAAAAGATGTCATGCAAGTTCTTTTCCATAAGCACGTATGACTATATTCGAATACATGCCTACATTACATTGATGAACTGGAGCTAGTTCTCAGGTCACCCTATGTTATGATCATACATGATGAACCACATCCCGCATAATTATCCATCACCGATCCGGTGCCTCGAAGTTTTCAATATACTGGTTTACGCTTATTTACTTTTCCGCTACTCAAGTTATCATCACTACAAAAATACCAAAAACATTACTTTTGTCAGTCTTTACTTTTGTTACCGTTACCACCACTATCATATTACTTTGCTACTAAACACTTTGCTGCAGATATTAAGTTTCCAGTGTGGTTGAATTGACAACTCAGCTGCTAATACTTGAGAATATTCTTTGGCTCCCCTTGTGTCAAATCAATAAATTTGGGTTGAATACTCTACCCTCGAAAACTGCTATGCGATCCCCTATACTTGTGGGTTATCAAGACCTTTTTCTCAAGGCCATGCTGGGGAGCATAGCTCTATTCTTTGAGTCACTTGGGATTTATATCTGCTGGACACTATGAAGAATTTGAAAGACGCTAAGACAACAATTTATCCCTCAACTACGAGGGGAGGTAAGGAACTGCCATCTAGCTCTGCACTTGATTCACCTTCTGTTATGAGTAATCTAGCGACACCTAAACCTGCTTCTGCTATGAATTCTGATATGTCACATGTTATTGATGATGCCACCTCCGCTATGCATGATACTTATAATGAAACTACTTCTATGCTTGATACTACTGTGCCTCTTGGTGAATTTCTAGATGAACAAATTTCTAGGTCTAGAGAAAGAGAAATTATTGAAACTGAACACGATGATGTTAGTGATGATGAAAGTAGACCTGCTATTCCTGAGGGTTACCTTTTTAATGCTGAATCTACTGAAGCTATTCTTGCTTGCTAGGATAGTCTTGAACATAATAGGTTGCTAGTTAAATGGAGTAAAGAATCTTTTAGAGGTAGGATGAGACCCGACCCTGCTTTTGGTACTTCACCTATCTGTGTTCCTGATCAGGATTATTATGATTTCTCTGTTGATCCAGATATAATTACTTTGGTCGAATCTGATCCTTTTTATGGCTATGAATCTGAAACTGTTGTGGCACATCTTCGTAAGTTAGATGATATAGCTGCCATGTTTACTAATAATGAGAGATCACGCTACCTTTATTTACTCAAAATATTTCCGTTCTCATTAAAGGGTGATGCTAAGATATGGTTTAATTCTCTTGATCCTGGTTGTGTGCGTAGTCCCCAGGATATCGTTTATTACTTCTCTGCTAAATATTTCCCTGCTCATAAGAAACAAGCTGCTTTGAGGGATATATATAATTTTGTGCAAATTGAAGAAGAGAGTCTCCCACAAGCTTGGGGGAGGCTTCTCAAATTACTTAATGCTTTGCCTGATCATCCTCTTAAGAAACATGAAATACTTGATATCTTTTATAATGGACTAACCGATGCTTCCAGAGATTACCTGGATAGTTGTGCTGGTTCTCTTTTCAGGGAAAGAACACCGGATGACGCTGAAATTCTATTGAATAATATGTTGACAAATGAAAATAATTGGGCACCTCCTGAGCCAACTCCTGAGCCAGCTCCAGAGCCAATTACGGAGCCTATTCCTAAACCAACTCCGAAGAAGAGAGGTGTTCTATTTCTCAGTCCCGAAGATATGCAAGAAGCAAAGAAATCTATGAAAGAAAAAGCTATTAAAGCTGAAGATTTAAGAATTTACCTCCTATTGAAGAAATACATGGTCTTAATTCACCGCCTGTTGAAGAAGTATATGATCTAAATTACTTATTTACTGAAGAGCCTCCCGATATCCCGACATAGGTAGTAAAGGTAAATTCTCTCTATAGGTATGATAAAGCTGAAGTCCCTCCTACTAAAATTGCTATGCAGTGCTTGGATGAATTTGATAACTTTATTTTTAAGCAAGATGACTTTAATGCTTATTTTGGTAGACAATTAAAATAGAATACCTTTATGATTAAACGCTTGAGTGATTATATGGCTGATATTAGAGGCGAACTTAAACTTGTTAGCAAACATGCTTCTATGGTTACCACTCAAGTAGAACAAGTACTTAAAGCTCAGAAAGAAATGCTTGATGAAATGAATAGTAAGAAAAATGATTATGTTGTTAGAGTGGCTACTAGAACTGGTAGAATGACTCAGAACCTTTGTATCCTCAAGGCCACCCTAAGAGAATCGAGCAAGATTCTCGGAGAAATAATATTGATATGCCTAGTTCTTCTAAGAGGAAGAAAAAGAAAATGATAGAACTGTGCAAACTTCTAGTGAACCTATTGTGAACCACACGATAATCCAAATGATATCTCTATGTCCGATCTTTGAAACACAACTGCGGTAATGAACATGAACCAAGTAATGATAATGATGTAGAAGTTGAACCTGCTGTTGATCTTGATAATCCACAATCAAAGAATCAACGTTATGATAAAAGAGACTTCGTTGCTAGGAAACATGGTAAAGAAAGAGAACCATGGGTTCAAAAACCCATGCCTTTTCCTCCTAAACCATCCAAGAAAAAGGATGACGAGGATTTTGAGCGCTTTACTAAAATGATTAGACCTATCTTTTTGCGTATGCGATTGACTGATGTGCTCAAAACAAATCCTTATGCTAAGTATATGAAAGATATTGTTACAAATAAGAGAAAGATACCTGAAGCTGAAATTTCCACCATGCTTGCCAATTATACTTTTAAGGGTGGAATACCAAAGAAACTTGGAGATCCAGGAGTACCTACTAACCATGCTCCATTAAAAGAAATTATGTTAAAACTGCTTTATGTGATCTTGGAGCCGGTGTTATCATATGCCTCTCTCTGTTTATATCGTAGACTTGACTTGAATAAGTTGACACCTACTGAAATATCTTTGCAAATGGCTGATAAATCAACTGCTATACCCGTCGGTATTTGTGAGGATGTGCCTGTTGTGGTTGCAAACGTTACTATTTTAACGGACTTTGTTATTCTTGATATTCTGAGGATGATAGTATGTCTATTATTCTTGGAAGACCTTTCCTTAATACTGCAGGGGCTGTTCTTGATTGCAATAAAGGCAATGTCACTTTTCATGTTAATGGTAATGAGCACGGTACACTTTCCGAGGAAACAACCTCAAGTTTATAGTATCAACTCTATTGGAAAAATTCCATCGATTATATTTGGAGGTTTTGAATTTCCTCTTCCTACTGTCAAGAAGAAATATGATATACTTATTATTGGGGATGTCCATATCCCCGTTGAGGTAAGATAGTGTTATTCGAAATTTCTCCGGTTTCATGTTAATCGGAATGAGTTTGTTAACAAGACTTGATCAAACTTGTTAGTGGATTCCTTTTGATGAGCATGAGATGGATGAAACTAGAAGCAAAACCTTCTGTACCCTCTTTATATTCTCTGTTACTTAGTAGAAATAAAGTAAAATAGTATTTTTCTATCTGTCTCCCGACTTATCCGTGCAATATAAAAATACCCCGAAAATAAAAGTCCTCGGAATGCCATGCCAATTTAATATGATTTTCTCGGGAATATTTGAGGATTTACTGTGCAAAAATTACCGCGGGGGGAGCTTCCCCTGCCTCGTGTGCCCACAGTGGCCCTCCTCCACTTATCCCTGCACCCATCTTCTTCCTCTGTCTCACACAAACCCAAAAAACCAACTCAAGCTCGTGTTCCAGCAACTTTTGCTGCGATTTTCGATCTCCTTGCTCAAAGCACCTCTCGCAAAACTGCTTGGGGAGATTGCTCCTTCGTATGTGACTCCTCCATTGGTCCAATTAGTTTTTGTTCTAGTGCTTTATTCATTGCAAATTTGTGCTGCATAGGTGACCATGTTCTTGAGCTTGCATGTCAAATTTATATGGTTCCAAGTAGTTCTAATGCTTGATATATGCTCTAGGCACTTGTATGAGTAGTTGCTATCAGTTTTATTGAAGTTGGTTCACTTTTATTTGAAGTTACTAAAAATTTCAGAATTATTTTTCAGAGGAAACAATATGCTTAGGAGGATGTTCCAAGGTGGTTCTTCTAGGAAGCAAGGTCCTGTGCTTGCAATGCGTGATGGTGACGAGGAACCACCAAGAGACGCTCCCGTGAGGCCCTATGAATGGCCTTCGAAAATTTTTATGAATCAAGTGGGAATTAAAGAAGAATTCTACGCATATTTGCGTAATGCCGGTCTTGAGGACTTTGAAGCTGATAAATGCCCCCAAAGATGTCGTTACCTCACAAGTTCATTTGTGGGGAGGTTTGATTTTTCATCTTCGTAATTCTCCTTCACCATGTTTGACCTTTATGACAAATCTTATACCATGGACTTAGAAGATTTCACTCTTGCATGCAAACTTCCATCTTGGGGTAGTATCGAGGATCCCCTAAATCTGAATATAGAGACTTTCTTGCTAGAATTACTGTGGGGAATCTAGAGATATAGCGCAGGCCACTATAGGGAGCATTCACTTTCCTGCTATACATTATTTTGCTCTCTTCATTGGTAGATGCATAAATGCTAAGGATGAAGCATGTCACATGTGTGCCCCTGATCTCAAAGCATTCTCGGAAGCTGTGTTAGGGGACCAAGCTTATCATATGGGAGCCATTGTAGCTCGTAGGTTGCATCTTAATAGACGTAACGGAGATTTCTTTGGAGGAATTCATGCTACCCGCTTAGCTAATTTTCTTGATGTAGACATTCGTGAGGGTGATATGGAGTTACCCCCTTCTTATTTAGATCTTGATTCTATGTTTTCTCACCAGTTCATTGAGAGGACTGGACCACCTTTCCAGTATCGACTAATCTTTAACAAACGGCATGTGGTCCGTGTTGCTCTTCCTGCTCCTACCTTCTTTGATTTTCAAAGTAGAGGAAAATATATTATTACTAGAGAGGAGGTAGATGAATATGAGAGGAGAGCGGAGGCAGCTCGACGCCATGCTGCAATTCAGAGGCGATAGCAATGCATCGCAAAGACGACCCAGCTACACCTACGAGTATCAGCTAGGCTACCCCTGGCAATAGACCAACTTAGGCCAAAAGCCTAAGCTTGGGGGAGTACGTATTTCTCACTGACATTACATTTATGCTCACACACACTCATTGCTAGATGTCGGTGCTCATACTCTTTCACTGTAATATCCATGTTAGTCTAAATTTCTTTTTCCTGCTTTCTTCTTGTGTGTTTAATAAACCTTAAAAAACCAAAAAAAATAGCAGTAGTTTATTTCCTGCTGTAGTAGTAATAATTAAAAAGAAAACCCAAAAACATTTCCCGTTCTTCTTTTGCTTGTTGGGAGCTTTCCGTGTAAATAGTTTTATTTTACTTTTCCTTTCTTTGGGGGTCGAAGACCATATTGAAAATGCTTAGTGGCTCTCATATGCATGATTGTTTATCTAACTTAGAGCCCATATTACTTGTCTTCTCTCTTGAGTTGAATGCTTGCAGATTCCAGCTTAGTCCAGTGCACGTGCACTCTTATTATTATACACACCATTCGGTCGTGTAAGTGAAAGGCAATAATGATGATATATGATGTACTTATTGGGATGAGAAAAGCTGGTATGAACTCGACCTCTCTTGTTTTTGTAAATATGATGATTCATCGTTCCTGATTCAGCTATTATGAAGTAAACATATTTGCAATGACATTTAGAGATTATAGTTGCTTGTGCCATGCTTGATTAGCTATGAGTTATAATGGTTTACCTTGCGTGCCAACATGCTATTGAGATGATTATGATGTGGTATGATAGGATGGTATCCTCCTTTGAATGAATTGAGTGACTCGACTTGGCACATGTTCACGCATGTAGTTGAATCAAATCAACATAGCCTTCATGATATTTATGTTCATGGTGGATTATATCCTACTCATGCTTACATTCGGTGTAAATTAATTTTAATGCATGTTTACGATCGTTGTCGCCTCTCGATTGGTCACTTCCCAGTCTTTTGCTAGCCTTCACCTGTACTAAGCGGAATACTGCTTGTGCATCCAAACTCCTTAAACCCCAAAGTTGTTCCATATGAGTCCACCATACCTTCCTATATGGTATCTACCTGCTCCAAGTAAATTTGTATGTGCCAAACTCCAAACCTTCAAATGAAATTCTATTTTGTATGCTCGAGCAGCTCATGTGCAACTAGGGCTGCCTATATCTTCCATGCTAGGTGGGTTATTCTCAAGAGGAGTGGACTCCGCTCCTCATTCACGAGAAAGGGCTGGTAACCGGGATGCCCAGTCCCATGATCCAAAAAGATCAAAGCAAATCAAAATAATTAAACAAAACTCCCCTTGGGACCCATTGAATGTTGGAGGAACTCAGTGTTTCGAGCAAGCCATGGATTGATGCTTGTGGAGGAAGGGGAGTATAAACCTTTACCATTCTGTTTGGGAACTGCCTATAATGCATGTAGTATGGAAGATACAGCCATCTCATAGTTGTTATGCTGATAAAGGAAAGTATGCCGCTCAAAATATAATTTATCTCTATTTCAAAATCAAGCTCGCACCTCTACAAATCCTCGCTTCCCTCTGCGAAGGGCCTATCCATTTACTTTTATGTTAAGTCATCACCCTTCTTATTAAAAAGCACCATTGGAGAGCACAATCGTCGCTTGCTTTCATTATAATTGGTTTATATTGGGTATGACTTGACCGGATCTCTTTACCATGAATTACAATGTTTAGTCAGTCCTTGATCTTTAAAGGTGCTCTGCATTTATGTTTTATGGTCTCGTAAAGGGCTAGCGAGATACCATTTTGTTATATCATGTTATAATTATTTTCAGAAGTGTTGTCATCCCAGTTTTATTATTATGGCTCGCTAGCTGATTATGCTATTGATATGAGTAACTGTGAGACCTACGTGTTATTGTGTGTATGGTTAGTTCATAATATTTGCTGAACTTGAATGCTGGCTTTTCACGTTTACAACAACAAGAGCAAACAGAGTTTGTAAAAGTTTTTCTTTTTCTCTTTCAGTTTATCAACTGAATTGCTTGAGGACAAGCAAGGGTTTAAGCTTGGGGGAGTTGATACGTCTCGTCAGATCTACTTTTCCAAACACTTTTGCCCTTGTTTTGGACTCTAACTTGTATGATTTGAATGGAACTAACCTGCATCGACAAGTTTTTGTGAATTGCCATGGTGTTGTTTTATGTGCAGAAAACAAAAGTTCTCGGAATGACACGGAACTCCATGGAATATCTGAGAATAAATAATAAAAATCCTCGCCAAAGATGAAGACCGGGGCCCACACCGCTCACGAGGGTGGGGGCGCGCCTCTTCCCTCGGGCGCGCCCCCTACCTCGTGGGCCCTGGATGCCCTCGACGCCAACTCCAACTCCATATATTGGCTTTCGGGAGAGAAATATCCGAGAGAAAGTTTCATCGCGTTTTACGACACGAGCCGCCGCCAAGCCCTAATCTCTCTCGGGAGGCTGATCTCGAGTCCGCTCGGGGCTCCGGAGAGGGATTCGTCGCCGTCGTCATCATCAACCATCCTCCATCACCAATTTCATGATGCTCACCGCCGTGCGTGAGTAATTGCATCGTAGGCTTGTTGGACGATGATGGGTTGGATGAGATTTATCATGTAATTGAGTTAGTTTTGTTAGGGTTTGATCCCTAGTATCCACTATGTTCTGAGATTGATGTTGCTATGACTTTGCTATGCTTAATGCTTGTCACTAGGGCCCGAGTACCATGATTTCAGATCTGAACCTATTATGTTTTCATGAATATATGTGTGTTCTTGATCTTATCTTGCAATTCTATAGTCACCTATTATGTGTTATGATCCGACAACCCCGAAGTGACAATAATCGGGATACTTCTCGGTGATGACCATAGTTTGAGGAGTTCATGTATTCACTATGTGCTAATGCTTTGTTCCGGTTCTCTATTAAAAGGAGGCCTTAATATCCCTTAGTTTCCAATAGGACCCCGCTGCCATGGGAGGGTAGGGCAAAAGATGTCATGCAAGTTCTTTTCCATAAGCACGTATGACTATATTCGGAATACATGCCTACATTACATTGATGAACTGGATCTAGTTCTGTGTCACCCTATGTTATGACTGTTACATGATGAACCACATCCGGCATAATTATCCATCACTGATCTGGTGCCTACGAGTTTTCCATATACTGGTTTAAGATTATTTACTTTTCCGTTACTCGTTATCATCACTACAAAATACCAAAAACATTACTTTTGTCTTTACTTTTGTTACCGTTACCACCACTATCATATTACTTTGCTACTAAACACTTTGCTGCAGATATTAAGTTTCGGTGTGGTTGAATTGACAACTCAGCTGCTAATACTTGAGAATATTCTTTGGCTCCCCTTGTGTCGAATCAATAAATTTGGGTTGAATACTCTACCCTCGAAAACTGTTGCGATCCCCTATACTTGTGGGTTATCAAGGGCGCGCCTAGGGGGAGGGCGCGCCCCCCTACCTCGTGCCCACCTCCTTTCTTTCTTGACGTAGGGTCCAAGTCTCCTGCATCATATTCGGTGAGAAAATCACGTTCCCGAAGGTTTCATTCCGTTTGGACTCCGTTTGATATTCCGTTTCTGCAAAACTCTGAAATAGGCAAAAAAAACATCAATTCTGGGTTGGGCCTTCGGTTAATAGTTTAGTCCCAAAAATAATATAGAAGTGGAAAATAAAGCCCAATAATGTCCAAAATAGTAGATAATATAGCATGGAGCAATCAAAAATTATAGATACGTTGGAGACGTATCAGGCATCCCCAAGCTTAATTCCCTTTCGTCCTCGAGTAGGTAAATGATAAAAAAGAATTTTTGATGCGGAGTGCTACTTGGCATAATTTCAATGTAATTCTTCTTAATTGTGGTATGAATATTCAGATCCAAAAGATTCAAGACAAAAGTTTAATATTGACATAAAAATAATAATACTTCAAGCATACTAACAAAGCAATAATAATATGCAATGTTTATGTTAGTTCATACGTTGCACATGATGTTTAAATGCCCCTTGAATCTAGTCAGTCAAGTGATGGTCTTTAAGCCTCCTTCTTTAGTTCTTGTTCTTGATATGTAAGATTTGCTCACACATCTGTTCAATTGCTTGTTTGCATCAGCCAGCCATACTAGGGCTATTTGCTTTGATTACTTGATGTTCTTGACCTAACACTCTAACAGAGCTTGTCAACAATTTAAACACTAAGGGCTGCTATAGTGGAGGCTTGTCTAACTCATAGGTGACATAAAGGTTTGGCTGTACACTAAAGTAGGCTTTCCAAGAGTACCTGGAGATCCAGTTCGAAGGTATGCCTAGTTTTTACATAGTGCACACATAGTAAATGCTCATTTCATTGTGTGCAAGTGCAAGAGATGTGGCATGTTTCATTATGTGGTGTTGTTTTGTTATAATCTCATCCTTTTGTGTTGTTCACAGACCGAAAGTGTGCATATTTATCTTCCAAGGAGACGAGTAACTAGTTTGTGTCACCTTGCGTAGGGGGTGCAATGAAGATAATATTGAGGATTTCCAAGTATAAGATGTTAGGAAGGAGCCTTGCAAGAGAAGTAGGAGCAGCCGAGCACATTCAACCGATTAAGGTAAGCCACTGTATCCAACTCAACAGTTCAATTCCTTGTTTGTTTCAAGCATAGTTTATTTTCTCTTTTCAATTGCTTTATTTGTCCTCAGTTAATAAGACACACAAACAATGATGCCTGATGTTGGATACTTGTATAACTATTAGTTGACATAATTAAAGGCCTTACAATTTAATTGCTCAGGTGAAGTGTGCCAGAAGCTTTGAAGTTTATTAACCAACTATTACTGCAGGAGGCTCACAATCTAGTTTATACTAAGCTAATGATTGCATAGTTTTGCTTGCTGTAGTAGGTTTGTATGAATCCCTCTGCTGTTCATTATGCTCCCTAAGACTTTAATTGAGCTTTAGAATGGCCAACTGCTTGCTTACTTATACGAACGTGTTGTCTAAATTTGTAACTTGTCTGTGTTTTGGATTTGGCCCCAACATCATGCTCCTCTGGTGAGCTAAGAGAGATTTCTATATGCGGGCTGCACAAAATACCATTTTTATAATTTTTCAAATATCACCTGCTTATGCTTCATGACGTGTAACATTATTGTTAGTCATGTTTTGCCATGTACAAAATAGTCTGTCTTGCTCGCTTCACTATTGTAACTATATTTTTGCCCTAGTCATGTGTACTTACAGAAACATTTCAGGATGAAGTGAAATTAACACAAAGATCTGCGAGCAGTGTGGCATGGCTGTTACCAAATGATTATGGATTGGAATTGGAATGTGCTGATGTTCTCGAGCATCAACTAGAGGTGGCAAGACAACGTGCACATGATTCTCAATGTACAATTACCAAGTTGAGACTGGACTTACAGTTATTAGATGCAGGAGTCAAAAAAATGAAACAAGACACTGAGGTAACCATGAAGGAATTGGAGATTTTGCAGACTGAAATTTGTGCTATCTGAATCCGGCCAATCCTATTTTCTGAAGAGATTATAGTTCAAATGGTAAGTTCTGTTGATGCGTGTCCATGATGTATGAGCTTTATTTGTCCAGTGTATGTAACTTGCTGTTTGTGTACGCTTTATTATCACTGGTGACGAACTATAATGCCCAATGGGTATATTCGGCTGTAATTTCTTTATTGTATAGTGTAGGATTATTCTACGTTTCTATGTCTTAGTCTTTTTATTGTATAGTGTATGTATTTTAGAGGCGATAGTATAGAGTAGGGTAATTCTTGAATATGCTATATCATTGAAACAGGGGGCAACACGCCCAAACATTTCCTGGACGCCATACAAACGAACAAACATGTGTAGTCAAAGCGGGCCTTAATTGGGCTGGTCAAAATAATATTTAGTGGATCCCAAATGATGTGGCCCACCGTAACAACGGCTGTTAGCAGGCCATTAACAGGAGAAAAGCTTGATAGGGCTGTATAAATGGAAATGGCCCGCGGGCCTCTAGTAGGCCGAAATACATGTCAATTTTGTCTCGGCCCTTTTACTTTACGGGCCAGTAAGAGGCCGAAAGTGTTATGGGCCAGAGGAGGCCCAATTTGAAACTTGGCTTTTAACAGGCCGAAAGTCGCGTTGGGCTGAAATGATGCCCTGCAGAACATGGGCCCCCAATGGACCCAAAGTCAACGGCCCAACTGTTGTGCAGGTCGCTAACAGGCCGCGAGACAAAATGGGCTAGGAGTTGGCCCATTTATCGAATGGGCCGAGGACAGGCCTAAAGTCACAGCGGGCTAGAATTGGCCCAACTGCAGAATGGGCCGAGGAAAGTCCAAAAGATGTTCCGGGCCGTTAATGGGCTGGAACTGACGATGGGCTGCTAACAGGCCGAAAGAAGCTCGGGACGTAATTGGGCTCAAAGACGTAGCGGGCCGTTAACGGGCTTAAACTAACGATGGGCTGGAAATTGTCAAATCTAGAATGGGCCTTTGATGGGCCGATTCAGTGTAACTTGTATGGGCCGTGCTTGTAAATGGGCCTGACTCTAGTAGGCCGCTAATGGGCCGGCCCGCTTATTTTGACAGGCCCGACCTTTTAACCTGAATGGGCCACTGTTGGGCCAAGACACATGTCGACGTATCATAGGCGCGTTCCGTCCATTCGCTGGATGACAATTGTCCGAACGCCGGGCCAACACGTGGATCTGCCGGCCAATGATAATTTTACACGTGGAAAATCCCCATTGGTCTGCACTGTTAACGGGTTATCGGATCCAAACCGAAATCCATAGCTTAACAGCGACCCGTTATGGTGGATGCCATGTGTCGATCACCCTTGACGAAAGCACTTCTATGACGCGTGATTTATCGTCATGGAAGGGGACACTTCCGTGATGATAATTTTGGTAATGTCATGTAACACTTCTACGACAGCACAGGTATCATCACGTAAGTGTATTTTTTTGTAGTGTCTCATGAAGGCCAATAATACGGCAAGGTGAACAAATTATTGTCGAGCAATTGATAGAAAAGCGCAAAGTTATGATGATATCCAAGGCAATGATTATGCATATAGGCATCACGTCCGTGCTAAGTAGACCGACTCCTGCCTGCATCTCCTACTATTACTCCACACATCGACGCTATCCAGCATGCATCTAGAGTATTAAGTTTATAAAGAACGGAGTAACGCCTTAAGTAAGATGACATGATGTAGAGGGATAAACTCAAGTAATATGATCAAAACCCCATCTTTTTATCCTTGATGGCAGCAATACAATATGTGTCTCGCTACCCCTACTTTGTCACTGGGTGAAACCACGCAAGACTGAACCCAAAACTGAGCACATCTCCCATTGCAAGAAATAACAACCTAGTTGGCCAAACCAAACTGATAATTCGAATAGAAATACAAAGATATCAAATCATGCATATAAGAATTCAGAGAAGATTCAAATAATATTCATAGATAATCTGATCATAAATCCAGAATTCATCGGATCTCGACAAACACACCGCAAAAGAAGATTACATCGGATAGATCTCCAAGAACATCAAGGAGAACATGGTATTGAGAAGCAAAGAGAGAGAAGAAGTCATCTAGCTACTAGCTATGGACCTGTACGTCTGAGGTAAACTACTCACGCTTCATCGGAAGGGCAATATGGTTGATGTAGATGCCCTCCGTGATCAAATACCCCTCCGGTAGATTGCTGGAAAAGGCCCAAAGATGGGATCTCACAGATACAGAAGGTTGCGGTGGCGGAGAAGTGTTTTCCTGGCTCTCCCTGAGGGTTTTGGAATATATGTGAATTTATAGGACGAAGAGGTAGGCCAGGGGATTCCCGAGGGGGCCACAAGGTAGGGGGCGCCCCCCTAAGGCGCACCCTCCACCCTTGCCGCCGCCTCATGGCTCTTCTGGCTTGGACTCCAAGTCCTTCAGGTGTCTTCTGGTCCAAGAAAAATCATCGCAAAGCTTTATTCCGTTTGGACTCTGTTTGATATTCCTTTTCTGCGAAACTAGAAAACAAGGAAAAAACAGAAACATTGCACTGGTCTCTGGGTTAATAAGTTAGTCCCAAAAATAATATAAACATCCAAAACAGATAATATAATAGCATGGAACAATAAAAAATTATAGATACGTTGGAGACGTATCGCTCATCACCTCCCAAAGCTTCTGGGTGCTCCATGTTAGTGCAGGGTTTTGAACGATACCTCATCGAGATTGAAGCACACCAAAAGCATGCTCCACATCCTTTCTAGCACTCTCTTGCATTTGTGAAAATCTCTGTCTATTCGCTCCTTGCGGATTGGGTATTGTCTTCACAAGAGTTGACCATTGAAGATATATACCATCAGCTAGGTTGTATCCCTTTTTGTAATGGTGGCTATTGATCTCAAAGCTAACCTTTGAGGAGTGGCCTTCTGCAATCCTTGCAAACACTAGAGAACACTGAAACACATTGATATCATTGTGAGAACCAACCATGCCGAAGGAAGAATGACATATCCACAGATCTTGTGAAGCCACCGCTTCTAGTATGACAGTGGCACCTTTCACGTGCCCCTTGTACTGCCCCTGCCAAGTAAATGGATAGTTCTCATACAATCTATATTACCAAGCATGCCCGGAAAGCCCCTATCGACATTGACCACCAACAACCTTTTTGTATCAGCGACAGTTGGCTCTCTCAGGTACTCAGGGCCAAACACTGCCACCACGGCCTTGCAGAAACTATACATTGATAGGAGACATGTGGAATCACTCATACGCATGTACTCATCAACAAGATCACGTGGAATTCTATATGCAAGCATGCGAATAGCCATAGTGCAATTTTTGGTAAGAGGAGAAGCCAAGCTTGCCAAGGGAATCCTCTTTGCACTCAAAGGTGGGTCATATCCTACCACTCCCTCCCGAATACGATTGAACACATGTCTCCTCATACTGAGGCGGCGACGGAATTGGTGTGGTTTGCTACTTGTGAGCTGCGTTGGAATTTCCCTAAAGAGGAGGGGATGATGTAGTACAGTTGAGATAAATATTTCCCTCAGTTATGAAATCAAGGTTATCAATCCAGTAGTAGAATCACGCAACAACTCGTTAGCAGCACTGCACAAAAAATAACAAATCCTCGCACCCAACGTGAACAGGGGGCTGTCAATCCCTTGGCAGTTAATTGCAATATTAAATTATATGGTGATAAATAGATAGATAGATCAAACAAAAATACATAATAAAATAAATAAAGTATAAGTGCAGCAAAGTATTTTTAGGATTTTTATATGATAGAAGTAGACCCGGCGGCCATAGTTTTCAGTAGAGGTTTCTCTCTTGAAAATAGCATACGGTGGATAGACAAATTATTGTTGGGCAATTGATAGAACAACAAATTCATAAAAAACAGAGTAACGCCTTGAGCAAGATGACATGGTGTAGACAAAGTAAAATCACGCATGAATAAACCCCATCTTTTTATCCTTAATAGCAACGATACAATATGTGTCATGTACCCTACTGTCACTAGGACTGAGCACCGTAAGATCGAACCCATTATAAAGCACCTCTTCTGTTGCAAGATAAATCAATCTAGTTGGTCAAACCAAATCAATAGATAGGAGAGAAATATGAAGCTATAACAATCATGCATAAAAGAGTTTAGAAAAACTCAAATAATATTCATGAATAATCTGGTCATAAACTCACAATTCATCGAATCCCAACAAACACACTGTAAAAAATGATTACATTGGATAAACTCTAAGAACATCGAGGAGAACATTGTATTGAAGATCAAATAGAGAGAAGAAGACATATAGCTACTAACTATGGACTCATAGGTCTGTGATAAACTACTCACGCATCATCGGACAGGCAGCAAGGTTGATGTACAGCTCCTCCGTGATCAAATCCCCCTCCGACAGAGTGCCGAAAAAGGCCTCCAGATGGACTTTCTTTTACATTTCTGGCGGGTGGATCCTCCCTCCTGTACTGGAATAGCACTGTTACCATCTTGAGCCCAGACACCAAGGGAAGAATGTATCATCTATGAATGTATGTAGTATTGTATTGCTAAACCAGTAGGAACAAAAATGCATTACAACGACATGCCATGTGCGCTATTTTGTCCTGCGGTCCGAAATAGCGATGCCCCGTTTGGAATGCATGAAATTTGCGGCAAAAGAAAAAATAACTGTTTTTCTGATGAAATCGAGAAATGAGAAACATGTTGGATAGAGGACAATGTCTTCTACAAGGAGGGGAGATGAAAGTGACTTCAATTCTATTTTTTCAATCATGTTTCATGGGCACTATTGTCTTTCTTTGCGAAAGGAACGCGGTGGTAGCAGTTGGTGCTACTCTGGGTTTCTGTGAGTGAGATTAGATGTTGGGTCTAGATCTAAATTATTATTAAGAGGGTAGTAACAAATGGGCGGCTGATGGTACAGCATATACTAAGTCAACATAACATGCGGATAAACTCGTGCTGTCTCACAGGATTACAATTACTCGATGTGACTATTTCCCTTTTTTGTCAGTTAATGAATGCAAAGTACGGCCACTTCACCAAAGGTATTAAGATTGAGATCATGCAAGCGATTAGAGAATATCGGTACAAGTACGTACTGAAATTTAAGAGGGCAAACAAAGCACGGATGAGCACGCCATTACCAGTTAAATACTCCCTCCGTCCATAAATATAAGATGTTTTGGGTGTAAATAAACACACTAAAACATCTATATACATCCGATTTAGAAAAAAAATTAGAACATCTTATATTTATGAACTGAGGAGTAGCAAATTAACACAACACTGCACATTCATTCGGTTGTTGGGCTCATAGAGTTTCTTTGATTCGGAGCACTCCCAAAACCGTAGGACTGGAAAAAGGAAACACAGAAATAGAAGTCACTTTAAAAAGGTATTCCCTCCGTCCCATAATGTAAGACGTTTTTTGATACTACACTAGAATCAAAAAGCGTCTTACATTATGGGACGGAGGGAGTAAGATGCAAATTTTGAGGCGGCTGGTGGTTGATTCGAAGGAACCTAAGATTATAGCCATATCAGAGTTAAAACACATTAAAATGGTAAGATATTATTATTTGTGCGGGGAAGATTGTAATATTAGTTCTATTTGACTTATGTCATTTGACTTGTTGTTTGTGCATAGGAATGCAAAATGAGGTTTGAGTGCATTGTAATATTTTTTTTTCGAGACTCAAACGAAGGGGGGAAAATCCTCCTTTTCTTCCATGGGCTATTTCTTTGAAGTTCGAATTTTGGTTTGCGTCATATAAACAAACAGTGACAACTCAAAAAAATAATATAAAACAATAGTGTCACCATAGAAAAAAATCATATATTTTTCTCCACCTTCCTATGAATTAAAAAGGCCCTTTAGGCCCTTATTAGAAATCGGAGAGGCAGGAACGGGCATGGTCCTAAGAGATTCAGAGGGGAAGGTGACTTTCTCTGCATATCGTTATCTTTTCCATTGCAAAGATGCCCTTGAAGTTGAAATTACCACTATACTCAAAGGCCCGCCATTGAGCATTTGACTGTCGAATCTTCCACTAATGATCCAATCCGATCCAATAGTTCTACTAATGAGCATTCGATGACTCATTGGCCCGCTCCAACTATGGATACCTGATGACAGAGATTAAGAAGCTTCCGGAGATGCATGGGTATGTTCCGTTAAGATTGGACGTCAACAAAATAGAATATCGATCGTTCTAGATGTAGTACTATTTGTTGGTTGCATCGAGTTGTCGTTGAATGTGTGTTAGCAGACTGTAACACTATTTTGGAGGAATAAAACTCACTATTGTCCCTTTTTCTGTTGGTTAGGCAGAAGGCATATATATTCGTTTGCAACTTGATTATATGTATATAAAAAGGCAACAGGGTGCCCGGACTATGTAAAAGTTAACAGCTTGACCTAACATGATCATCACCCAGTCCATTACCAGGGTGAAAGAAAGACCAAGTCATCCCTTAAACAGGATGAATAAAAGAAAAGAAAAACCATAAAAAGCAGAGGCATCACCAATGATTTCCAAATGAAGAAGGTCATGGAGAGATGGACCGTTAGTTAGTTTTTCCGACAATTTATTATTGGAGAGGAGATGCTCGTGATGGATTTCTTAACATCGGTAGTAGTATTTAGTAGGTCTAGTGGATCACCAGAAGAGACAAACATGAACATTTGCATCGAGCTTAGCACAGCTGATGCTAGCACTAAAGTGACCGAGCCAACTCCACTACTAGTACAAACCAACCAATCAATCAACACAAGACGAGACATCACCTTAAACAAACAAAACAGCTATTGAGCTTTTCATCAACTCGAAGTAAAGAGTCGAAAGCAGAGTTTCGTGCCCAGTGTTTGAACCGTTTCCATGATAACATCTCCATCTTTTCTTCAAAAGTTTAGAAGAAACCAATAAAACCTTTTGAATTAAAGCGAAGAAGGAACGACAAATGGAGCGTCAGAGCAACTCTAGCAGAGGCAACATATGCCACTTCCTTCATAATAACCGCCAATACAAAGGCTAGAGGGGCAAACCCTAATATAGCAGAATCTCCAAATGTCCCTGCATCTTCATACTTTTTAGAGGGAGCTTCAAAACGAGGGGTGCAGACTCCATATTTGAAGGTTGTGGATGGTGCTTTAAAGTGCACCCCAAAGACAACTGTTATACTTGGTCTCATAGGATTTCCTCTACTTCACATGTGCATAAACACAGGAACTCCAACGACCTCAGCAAATGACTCACCATCGGCCAAACCGTAGGAAAGATAAGACCATTCTAACTAAGGCCCCACTTATCAATCCTAACTAAGGCCCCACTTATCAATCCTTAAGGACGCAGGATGAGTAGAAAAAAAGTGCAGGAATTGCAATGTCATGCACGTCAGAATTTTACATGATTTTTATCCTTTTGAATGCATGAAAGGGCATATGCCTCTTTCCCCGAATTTTAAGTGAATACACATCAATCGACCGTTGCCTCTTTCCTTTTTATCTCTATAATTTTTGAAGCTTTTTAATCTCTATAATCAAAGGTTCTTTTTGTGGGGGAACTCTATAATCGAAGGTTGATCCATTCATTTTATCCCTATGTTCAACTCTAATCAATGACATAGGACTTACATGTGTAATATTTAGAGCATATCTAGATTTGCTTTAGCAAAATTGTGTTACTTTCTGCGACGTCTTGTAGGATTAGGAGGTACTCTCTCCGTTTCTTTTTATTTTGCATAGCAGCATTATCTTAGTAAAAAAAATCTAAAATTTGGCATTGTTTATAGAAAAAAAGTTTTGCCACATTCACAATACCAAATCACTTGAAACTAGGAGGCATCCTCAACTCATGCATGTAACATTTTTTCATGTACCTGTTTATTTAGCATATTAGTCTCTACCGGCTTTACACGTGCATCCGGGACCCAAAGGGAAACGAAAACCCCAACATGTGCTGATGCTGCCAGTCTACTGGCGTAGTAGGAGTAGCACGGTGTAAAATACTAGTCTACATCAAAGGGCAAGTGAGGTGTCGCGAATCTCAAGGCAACGAACGGAGCGGGCGACCCGTGAGTGAGAGACAGCGACCGCCGCGCCAACGACCCCCTCCTCCTCGTTTTGGTCGTGAGGCATCCCCCCTCCGACAAACCACCCCGCGCTGTCACGGAACCCCCGCCCTCGCTGTCAACGTCGCCGCTCGCCCCCTTCCCCGCTCCCCCTGACCGGCTGACCCGGCTTGAGCGCGCGTGTGGCCACTGGCCACCACGACCAGCGGAGCCAGCAACCACCGCCGCATCACCCTTCATCCCTCCCCGTCCCGGACGCTCCTCCCGCTGATTTTTTTTCTTCTTCCTCTCCTTCCTCCTTTCCAACTGGCAAGCAACCGCCCCTCCCCCCACCAACGAGCGAGCGCCGAGCGGGACGGGACAGCCAGAGCGAAAGCAACCGCCTTTGCTGCAAAAGTGCGCCGCGCCTTCCTCTGGTTCCGCCGCTCTCTTTTCGTTTCGGTCTCCCGCCCCCGAAGCCCCGGCGAAATTTGAGACTCGGGCCAAGGCGCGGGGCGGCACCGCTTCTCGTCCTCGGCGGCGCGGAGGCGGGCGGCTGCGTCTGACTCCGCGGACATGGCGCCGGCGGCGGCGGCGGCTGAACAACACGTGAGTTCTTCGCCCCTTCCTTCTCTTTTGTTTATTCCCTTCAATTTTTCTGCCCCTTCCGAGAAACAGCAGCAGCAGCCGCCATTCTTCGCCGGTCAACTACCGGCTCCAGTTTACTCCACTTCTTCGCTTCTTGCATGATGATTTCTTGATTAATTAACGAGCACATAGTCCGGGGCTTAAATTAACTGCTCGATAGGCTCCGCAGATAATCTTGTCGCAATCTTGTACTAGAAGCGTGTAGCTTAAACAACAACAAAAAAATGCAAGATAAGTACTGTAATAACCAAGTACAGAATACCAAGCCATGAGCAGTCTGACTTCAAAACCTGTCATCCTAACACAGTCGCCTCTGCTTCTCAACTGCCTGCCCGGTTTTCTGTCGACTATGGAAGGTTCATGGGCTGCATTTCGCTTTGCTTGGCAGTCAGTTGCCACTACACTATATCTTTTGGTTTATTTGCCTTGCTTGTCAGGCAGTTGCCACTACCACTATGTTTTGATTTATTTGCCTTGCTTAACAGGCAGTTGCCACTGGTGACTGGCCCACTAACACTGTGTCTTTGATTTCTTTATTACTAATTCGAATAAAAACACTAATATTTGATTATTATCTTTACTGATTGTAATAATCATCCGTCCTTTAATAGACTAACAAATTCCCTGACTTTGTCTTTTTTTTTTCTGTAGTTGGAGTATGAGCTGCAACAAGAGCTCTCCGACATCATGCTCCAGGGCTACATTACCGGTCTGCGTCGCGAGTTCGAGACCAAGCTATGTGAGAATCAGAACCATATCAGCACACTGAGCAAGAGCTGCAAGGAAAACCTTTCCGAGATCGCCGCGCTACGAGACGAGCTGACCGGCATCCTGACCGATGTGGCAGCTACAGAGTCCAGTCTGCTCCCTCCCCACAGCAGTCTCGAGAAAGCAGAGGAGACGAACTCTGTGAAGATGAAAGATGACAATGACATCCCGGACTTTTCGCTCCTGAAGCACCTGCGCGGCGAAGATATCACGGCGTTTTTGAAGTCTGAATGGCTCAAGCTGCGAAGGGATCACGAGTACGAACTGCATCAGACGACTGAAGAGCTGTTCAGGCTGAAAAGGCATTTTGCAAAGGATGGAGCCGTGTTGCCTTTTAGGAAAGAGAGAGAGCTTGAGTTCATCAAATCAAAGCTGCTTCAGACTATCTCCAAAATGGATGGAATTATCTCGAGGAAAGTGGGCTCTGGTTTTGATCACAATGAGGATGATGAGCTATGCAGATTGAAGGACAGGATTGGTTCTCTGCTCGACGAAAATGAGCATCTCCGAGGTTTGCTGTCTGACAGAAGAAAGGAAGCTAAGCAGCTCTCTGCACAAGTAGTCGATGCGCAGACCGATGTCGCACGCCACTCACTGTCCGAGTCAAAACTCAGTGATGAGCTTCAAGATCTGAAGATTGAGAGCCACTTGAAAGAGCTATTGGAACTGTCTATATTAAGTGAAGTTTTTGGCAGTTATGAAAATCAGATTGATGATCATAACCAGGAGGAGTGCTTCCTCAGAGAGTTGCTTATGGAGAAAGAAGAGCGGTTACTTACCATGTCTGGGGATAAACGTAAGCTCAAGTATGAAAATGAGCAGCTTCTATCTGTTGTAGGATCAAAACTGGTTCAGCACCATGAGGAATTTGACTTGGTTAACGACGAGCTTACGATGTTCAGGGAGAAAGTGTGCGAGCAAGAGCTGCTGATCTTGGAGTTCAAAGGCGAGGCGAGCTCGATGAAGAGCTGTCTGGATGAGGCCATCCAGCAAATCCATGTGTGCAAGCAAGAGATAGTTGGGCTGACTGAAAGCTTAGCTTCCATGTCTGTTGCTTTGGAGGAAGCAAAAGAGCAAAATGCCTTGCTCGACGCGACTATCTGGGAAATGAAGAGAACAGCAGCGCCACGCACCGACGGTCATATAGGAGATGATGCAGGGCCCCTAGAGCAATTTACCCTTGTCAGTATGGAGAAATTGTCTAAAGCATACAGTGATTTCGAAAGCAGATTAGCTCAAAGTATGAAACAAAATGATATAAGGTGCGCAAATTTGTTAACACACATTCCCCAATTTTTTGCTGTTGCTGTTTATTTAATTAAAATCACACCTGCTCGGCAAGCTCACTTCAGCAGAGTATGTAGACCTATTCTAAACATATGCATGTTACCTTTCCAAAAAAAAAACATATGCATGTTACTGAAGACTAGCATCTTAGTCACACTCTGTCTATTTCATATTTCCTAATGCACCGGCCATTTTTTTATAATTTGGTGCAGGTTGACTAGAATAATTCGTCGCTTTAACCCACTGGTGCAGCAAGTTGCTGTACTAAAGAAGAAGGAATTCTGGTATAAACAAATACTTGAGATCAAATGCTCAAATCTCGAAAAAGCAGAAGCTGAGGTTAGCCTTCTTTGCGTCACTTTATTTTGCTTTTGGATTGGTTTGAGTTCTAAGGTGAAGCGTTAAACAAAATTTCAAGTAATTTTCAAAGTTGGGACTTAAGTAAAGGAAGAATGGTATCTCAAGATTACATTTCTCTTAGATAAACACATGATGCTTGTTTTGCAGTCCACCCAACTAAAAATGAGGAATCTGGAATCTAGACAAGATGGAGTGAATTTTTAAATCTAAATGGGACTCCTGCATTTGTTAGCCATCCATTTTCTGTATGTAGTGATATGATTCATAATTCTTTTTCTAATGTGGTTCAGGTTGATGTACTTGGCGATGAGGTCGAGACCCTCTTAAAGGTTCTTGGTAAAATCTATATAGCACTTGACCATTACTCTCCTGTCCTGAAGCACTACCCTGGGGTAAGAGCATTACTGCATAAATATCCATGGAACTAGTCCTGCACTTTTTGTTTATAATATGGACATGTAGTTTTTTTTTCTTCTCGAATAGCTTTTGGGGTAAATGGTTCTACAATTCACAATCGTTTTCCACAATCCCTGCAGGTAACGGAGATTCTGAATCTAGCGCATAAGGTGTTGAATGGAGAAAGTATCGAACAATACAGCAGTTTGTTAAAACATTAACAGCACATGAATACACGTTTGACTTGGACAGATCCTGAGAATAGCTTCGGGCAAGTTTTTGCAGTGACTTAGAGGAGGAAAACGAAGATGTTAACTGATAGATATAGTTGCAGTCAAAGTAGTAGACAGCATTATTCGATTGCTAGTGTGACCAGGGTGATTTCTTGGCCTTCATTTGTATCATATCAGTGTGCAGTTTGTAGTTGTCGATACACATCTTAGGGTGTACTGGTATTCATTATAGCTTTTAGGTTGAGTTGTGGGTGTACCATTTCTCTGTTTTCTGAGAAAATCGGGTGATTGTTTCTCTGCTTGCAGCAAGGCAGCTTGTTGTAGTCCTAGTAGCTTGTATTGTCAGTGACTGTATAAGTCGGTCCTAGTTTGTATCGTATTGACTGCGTTTATGTATCTGTAAGTTGTAACTAGTGCAGTTTTCTGCTGTCCATTTTTGTGAGCTGGAAAGAAGTATGAATTGTATTAGTGCCAACCTGTTAATGGAAGCATTTGGCCAAATTTGTCCCATCATCTCAATGGGGGATGATATGTAAACTCATGATGGATTCATGGCATGAATACAAGTCCACTGCAAATAAACTTATAAATAACCTAGCCAACAACAAAATATTAACATACAAAATATTAATGTAATTTGACAGACTTGTATTGGTACTATCGGTGCATCAAGAAAAGAAAAAAAAACCTCTGGCCATGAGGCCAAGACCCCATATTCGCTTTGAAAGTCAAGAGGGTGAGGTGCCTACAAAGTACACATAAGACTTGCACCCATTATTAGTCAGAGAGGTCTTTATTTTATCGCGACAAGATCACGAAACTTAATCGCCAACACGCAAAACGTTAGCTAGGATTAGTCAATAGACGATTGCACACCACATGGTTTAAATTATTTCTGGATTTGTGAGGCGACATCAGGATCCAGGTCACCGTGGTTCGCGGGTCAACTCTTCTTCATTCCCGGACGCCATTACAAGGTAAAATCCTGTGAATCAGGACAATTAATTAGGCTATAAGTACCCCAAGTACTGCTAGTGTCTTGAGTTTGTCCTGAGGAAGATGACTGACCTTGCAGCGCCGATGAATATGAAGAGGAAGGATGTTGAGGTGGTGGCCAACCATGGATTCTCCATCTTCCTTGATCCTAAGAGGATCAAACTAGAGCTGCTCCCTCCATATTGTATGGTAAGTAGTATCCTCCGCATAGCATACAATTTTGTTTCATGAGTTCTAGCTAGATTGGTACTCCCTCTGTAAAGGAATATAAGAGCGTTTAGATCACTAATTCTTTACGGAGGGAGTAGTAAAGAAACATAGTTCGTTTATTATGCCAAGTTAGGAACTGGCAGTAATTGACCTGGATAGTTAGCAGGTAATTAGCGGTGGTAGTACCATATCAGATCTAAGATGATCCCAAGAACTTCTTGGCCTCATTGGATCAGTACACCCAATGGTTGATTAAGTCATCCACAGGATCACAGTGAAAGCATCCGGCGATCCACATGGCAAACATACCAAGATTAACTCGATTCATTTCATGATACATAAGCTTATTGTGTTAACTCGGTCCACTTCATGTGATAAGCTTGCATTAACTCAACTCAATTCATTAGGATGGCATGATTCTCGACATGATGGAAGATGACGAACCACCGGCGCCTGCTCCAACTCCTACTGCTAGTGCACCAACCATTGTCCATGACAAGGTGAACATTGTATCTGGGGGCAAATCTTCAGAGCCACCACTCAAGAACAGTGAAGAACAGGACACTGCTGCAGCGACACCGATGGACGTCGAGGCAGAAGCCCAACAACACCAGCCATGCCGGAATGCTCCTTTCTTTTCGGGTTAGTGACAATCATCTCAATTGTTAACATTCTTCACCGCAAACAAAAGGACTGCTGTCTGGTGATGTTTATTTACAAAATAGGCTGGAATATGTTGAATTCTGATAGCATGCGAGATGAAAGATCTTTTTTTAGCCATGTGAATTCTGAATATCCTACCGCTTGCAGGTTTCTTCTGACTTCCCGAGTGGCACTATACTGAAAATTGTGGTGTAAGCGTGTGGCCAGCATATAGATTGAACATGTCCGTTTCATGCAGTGTATTGCTACTCTTTAGTACCACCTGGACTAGTAAATGTTGTTAATCTACTCTTAAATGTTATTAATTTATGGGTCCCTCTAGGGCTCATCTAGATGAGCACTTAGTGTTCATCTAAGATGACATCATTAATGCTTTGTCATGTTCCCCCTCCCCCTGTCCTTTGTTTTGTGGCTGCTTTTTCTGCTTCTGTCGATAAGTTGGGTGTTCCAATTGTGCTGTTTTTTTCTTTTGGTCTTTGCTTGTACTGTTGTTTGTACCTTGCCAATTTGGGCTGGGCTGACACAAAGAAACGCAAGAAAAATATATAGAGGCAAAAATCGAAAAGTGCAAGCAGAGGCCGAGCTCCATAGAGCTCCTTATTAGTTTTCAAAGAAAATACTTTTTCCACACCTCAAAAAAATCTGAAAAAAAATACATTTAGACATATCGTTGTAGTATACATGTATAGAATTTCATGAACATATATATTCATATGTGATGTACACAAAATAGACAAATACACATATTAAAATGGGCCTTTTCTTTGTTGTATTTGGGCCAGATATTTGTCTTGTGTAGCATGCAAATAATCAAATTAGTTGATGAAATTTTATACATACTTGAACAATATATGCATATGTATTTGTAGAAAAACTTTGACATTTATGAAACTTTTAAATACATCTGATTTTAATTTTTTTTAAACGAGCTTTTGTGTGGAGTGCACACACATGTGTTGTTTCTTGCATGTCAAGCAGGCCCACCATATGTAGCAAAAATGAGGGAAAAAGAAAAAAAACTAAGGAAATAAAAAAGGTAAAAAAATCAGAAATAAAGAGAGAAGAAATTATGGTTACTATTGAAGATTGTACTGTTGATATTGTTTTTTCCAACAAAAGCGAAAAAGGTAGTGAAGAATGTACATTTTCAGTGCACACGTGAAACTTTTCCGAATACACTTTGAACATTTTTTAAATACATGTTACATGTTTTGAACACTTTTTAGAATACGGGGTAACATTTTCCAAATACAAGTTGTATATTTTTTTAATGGCAATAAACATTTTTTTAAACAACACAACTATTTTTACACTGTATAAACATTTCTTAAATGTCTGCAGACATTTTTCGGAAACTCATGAATATTTCTTTACAATGCCACCTACATTTTTTAATGGAAAGAAACATTTTTTGAACCTTTTTTTTCCACATAATGCCGGTGCAGACGCTCATACAATGAACACATGCATGCACACCCTACCCCTGTGAGTACCTCCGAGAGGCTGAGTCGACATATCATCTTTAGATTTACAAAGTCTCTGCAGACGTCTGTGTGGTCGATGGGAACGTCTCTTTCCACTGAACGCACATCGTCGGAAGGCCTGTAAAAAATTCAGGAAAAAGTGAGCACTAATGTCAACCTTAGGACTTGAACCCTCATGGGCCGGGGATACCACTGTCCTCCTAACATTCAATTTATGAAAACTTTTTTACGCTGAACCCTGGTGGGCTGGAGATAACATTGTTTTAACCTATGAGAAATTCTTTTACATTGTATAAACATATTTTAAAATTTCATGTACATATTTTTTTGAATCACTGGACTTTTTATTTTAAATGTCATAAAAAACATCTTTTAACAATACACATTTGTTTTTTACATTGTATACACCATCTTACAAAAATACCACAAACACATTTTGAAACTTGTGAACATTTTATAAAATTTAACGCACATTTTTTTGAAGCTACAAAACTTTTTTGAATCATGTGATCATTTTTTTATATTTTATAAATATTTTGTATATATCACCTGCATTTTTCGAAACAAGGGACATTTTTTAAATATCACAAACATTTTTCGTATAAATGATTAACATTTTTCTACTATATTAACATTTTTCAATTGCATGATTATTTTTAGAATTTATATAAAAAATAATTAAAATTTTAAAAAAAAATTCGATTAAACAATGAAAAAGAAACATAAAGGAACGTGACATTATATGGCGCACGTCTACTGGGCCGGCCCAATATGTGCTCTCTGCAGTTGAGCCTTGTACGACTCGCAGTGGGTGGCACATAGGTGAATAAAAAAAAGGTGAATCCGGGAACTCCTAGTCAGCGCCTTTAGCGCCGCCCAAGCTAACCGGCGCCTGCAGCCGCGGCTGGATGGGCCGGCCCACAATGGCGCGGCGCAGAAAAAGGCGGCCGAAAAAACTGTTGTCGATCGGGATCTATCTCGCGCCCTCACGCTTCCAAAGAGCGAGGCTAACCACTTGACCAGCCAAATTGTAGTGATTATTAGGAGCTTGAACGTTTTAAAGAATAGAAGCATAGACGCACTATTAATTTCGCATTACACTATAGCGTTTAGATTTTCCAATTATTTAAAAACATGTGCACATATTACAAATGTAGTTCATGCACATGCAAAAAAAGTTCGCGTATTCAAAAAATAGTTCACCAAATAAAAAAAGTTCATGTATTCGAAATAAAGTTCACAGATTAAAAAGAGTTCATCAATTTTCAAAAAATGTCCATCGAACAATAAAATTAGTTCAACAATTTGAAAAAAAAGTTCATCAAATTTGAAAAAAGTTCATCGGATTTGGAAAAAGTTCATCTAAATTTAGAAAAGTTCATGTATTCAAAAACAAGTTCACAGATTCAAAAGAGTTCATCAATTTTCAAAAATGTTCATCGAACAATGAAAGTAGTTCAACGTTTTGAATAAAAAATGTTCGTTGAATTTGAAAAAATGTTCATCAATTTGAAAAAAGTTCATCAGATTTGGAAAAACTTCATCAATTTTGAAAAAAGTCCATCAACGTTGAAAAAAAGTTCATCGATTTTGAGAGAAATTTCATAAAATGAAAAAGTTCATCAAATTTGAAAAATAAGTTCATTGATTTTTAAAAAGGTTCAAGAGTTTCAAAAAAACAGATCATGGAGTTTGAAAAAAAAGTTCATCTATTTGAAGAAACAATTACGAATTTGGAAAAGAAAGAAGAAAAGAACGGAGAAAAAAGAAAAAGAAAGAAAAAAGGAAGATAGAAATGGATGGAAACGTATTTGTTATCACAGTTAGTGAGGTAGTCAGGTTGGTCACCCCACAATCACTGATAACCAGTGACGCTGGGTTTGAACCCTAGCTCGCGCTGTGTTTTTGCAGTTTTCCATAGAGTTTAGAAAGTGGAAGAAAAATGAAAGATGGGCCAGCCCACGAGATCCTGCTGCAAGCGCCGGTTAGCAAAAACTGTAGAAACACAAAAAGGACGCTTGCTGGGCTCCGCAAGAGTACCCCTTGACTAGTTGCTATCTGATTAACTGGAGATGATACTCCACATGTTGCAGCGGGAATTGGTTGTAGTTATTTCTATGAGTTTTGGTTGTTTGAACCTTTATTTTGGATGAATAAAATACATATAATTGTAAAATATTTTATTTATTAAAAGTAACATACGTAAGTTACGGTGGACCTTTTCCATGCATGATGGTATGGTAGTTGGCATAGTTGCATGTTGTAAGAATTAATTTAGGGGGGTATGCATGATGGCATAATGATTTGGCATAGTTGCATGGCAAAATAATTGAGTTACTTCTTACGTTGGAGCTCTTGGATCATTCAACAAGGTGAATGTTGCTGATGACACCATGGAGAGTTTGGTTCGTCCGTAATGAACTAGTACATAACAAACCAGCTCCGCCGATAGAGGTCTCAGCGAGGTTTCTTCAGAGCTATTGGGAATCTATTGTCATCAGCAAGCGGAACTCAGGGGAAAGGAATGGGAGGGGGAAAACAACCGCTTGTTGCTGATTCTAGACGGAGGGACTCGAGTAAGCCTAGTCCGGCTACTTTGAAGTGGTCTCCACACTAGTAGAAAAAGGACCTTATGTGAGACACATTAGTCCCGGTTCGATTTTGGCAGTCTTAATGGTATCATTAATCTGGAATTCGAACGGCTATGCATTAGTGCCGGTTCGTGTTGAACCTTTAATACCGGTTCGTGCCACGAACCGTACTAAAAGGTGATGGCAGGCGTCGGCGTCGGGGCCCCACGAGCCTTTAGTCGGTTTGTGGCACAAACCCGTACTAAAAACCAACCTTTAATCTTGGTTCGTGCCACGAACCGGCACTAAAGGGGTCTAACCTATAGTCCCGGTTGGAGACACAAACCGAGACTATAGGGCAATTTTCAAACTTGAAAAATCATAACTAAATCATCCTAATTCAGAAAAATACATATAATATATCAAAATTTACAGAACAAAAAGATTGATCCGCTGAAACAAGTTTTCCGTTTCGACAATTCTTTAAAATCACAAAATTCCAAAGGGAAAATAGAGTTTTTGGGCGTTTTAGACGTTTTTTAGACGTTTTTAGCGTTTAGTGCTAGGGTTTAGAATTCAGAGTTTAGGGTTAGGTTTTATGGTTTAAACCCTTAGCTTTTACTATTTAGCATAGAGTTTCCGACGTTTTAAGTCCCGGGTTTAGGGTTTAGGACAATTTTTGAAATGACAAAATTGTAAAAGAAAAAAAAGATATGCTCTAATTTATGTTATTTTGAATTTTGGTTAAATCTTGTCAAACCGGTCAAACAACTGATTCAAGAAATATAGAGTGTTACTAAATAATTACGCAATAATATTAGTGTTACTAAATAAGTATCTCAGTTTTTTGAATTTTGGTCAAATCTGGTCAAACTATGGTCAAACTACTTATTCAAGAAAATTAGTGTTACTACATAATTATTGTTTTTTAGAATAATAGTTTCAAACTCAAACAGTGAAACGTGTGACTGAAGGAAATATGCCCTAGAGGCAATAATAAAGTTATTATTTGTTTCCTTATATCATGATAAATGTTTATTATTCATGCTAGAATTGTATTAACCGGAAACATAATACATGTGTGAATACATAGACAAACAGATAGTCACTAGTAAGCCTCTACTAGACTAGCTCATTAATCAAAGATGGTTGTGTTTCCTAACCATAGACATGTGTTGTCATTTGATTAATGGGATCACCTCATTAGAAGAATGATGTGATTGACATGACCCATTCCGTTAGCTTAGCACTTGATCGTTTAGTATATTGCTATTGCTTTCTTCATGACTTATACATGTTCCTGTAACTATGAGATTATGCAACTCCGTTTACGGAGGAACACTTTGGGTACTACCAAACGTCACAACGTAATCGGGTGATCATAAAGGAGTACTACAGGTGTCTCCAAAGGTACTTGTTGGGTTGGCGTATTTCGAGATTAGGTTTTGTCACTCCGATTGTCGGAGAGGTATCTCTGGGCCTTCTCGGTAATACACATCACATAAGCCTTGCAAGCATTACAACTAATGAGTTAGTTGTGAGATGATGTATTACGGAACGAGTAAAGAGACTTACCAAAGAATCTAGATTGAACTAGGTATTGGATACCGACGATCGAATCTCGGGTAAGTAACATACCGATGACAAAGGGAACAACGTATGTTGTTATGCGGTTTGACCGATAAAGATCTTCGTAGAATATGTAGGAACCAATATGGGCATCCAGGTTCCGCTATTGGTTATTGACCGAGAATGGTTCTAGGTCATGTCTACATAGTTCTCGAACCCGTAGGGTCCACACGCTTAACGTTCGATGGCGGTTCATTATGAGTTTATAAGTTTTGATGTACCGAAGGTTGTTGAGTCCCGGATGTGATCACGGACATGACGAGGAGTCTCGAAATGGTCGAGACATAAAGATTGATATATTGGAAGCCTATGTTTGGACTTGGAAGGTTCGGATGAAAGCAGAAGTTCTGCGGAACACCGGGGTTACGGAACCCCGGGGGTCAATGGGCCTTGATGGGCCATAGGGAGAAGAGGAAGGGCCGGCCAGGGCAGGCGCGCCCCTCCTCTAGTCCGAATAGGACAAGGAAAGAGGCGCCCCTCGCTCTTCCTCCCCAATCCTATTCCAACTAGGAAGGGAGGAGTCCTACTCGGTGGGAGTAGGACTCCTCGGCCAGCCTTGGGCTGGCCGCACCCCTTTGCTCCTTTATATCACGGGGCAGGGGCACCCCATGACACACAAGTTGATCTACGGATCGTTCCTTAGCCATGTGCGGTGCCCCTTCCACCATATTCCACTTGGTCATATCGTCATGAAGCTTAGGCGAAGCCCTGCGGAGAAGTCATATCGTCGCGGAGCTTAGGCGAAGCCCTGCGTCGGTGGAGCATCATCATCGTCCTGCCCGTCGTCTTGGCGGAACTCATCCCGACACTTTGCCGGATCGGAGTCCGGGGATCGTCATCGAGCTGAGCGTGTCAGAACTCGGAGGTGCCGTACGTTCGGTACTTGGATCGGTCGGATCGTGAAGGCGTCTGAATACATCAACCGCGTTGTTATAACGCTTCGCTTCGGTCTCACGAGTGCGTGGACATACACTCTCCTTTCGTTGCTATGCCATCACCATGGTCTTGCGTGTGCGTAGGAATTTTTTGAAATTACTCGTTTCCCCAACAATGGCATCGAGCCAGGTTTTATGCGTTGATGTCATATGCACGAGTAGAACACAAGTGAGTTGTGGGCGATATAAGTCATCTTGCTTACCAGACATGTCATACTTTGGTTCAGCGGTATTGTGAGATGAAGCGGCCCGGACCGACATTACGCGTCGCTTCTGGCGAGACTGGTTTCACCGCTTGAGCACTAGTTGCTTAAAGGTGACGGCGGGTGTCTGTCTCTCTCACTTTAGTTGAACTGGTGTGGCTACGCCCGGTCCTTGCGAAGGTTAAAACAGCACCAACTTGACAAACTATCGTTGTGGTTTTGATGCGTAGGTAAGAACGGTTCTTGCTCAGCCCGTAGCAGCCACGTAAAACTTGCAACAACAAAGTAGAGGACGTCTAACTTGTTTTTGCAGGGCATGTTGTGATGTGATGTGGTCAAGGCATGATCCTATATTTTATTGTATGAGATGATCATGTTTTGTAACCGAGTTATCGGCAATGGCGAGAGCCATATGGTTGTCGCTTTATTGTATGAAATGCAAGCGCCATGTAATTGCTTTACTTTATCACTAAGCGGTAGCGATAGTCGTAGAAGCAACAGCTTGGCGAAGCGACAAAGATGCTACGATGGAGATCAAGGTGTCGCGTCGGTGGCGATGGTGATCATGGCGGTGCTTGGCGATGGAGATCACAAGCACAAGATGATGATGACCATATCATATCACTTATATTGATTGCATGTGATGTTTATCCTTTATGCATCTTATCTTGCTTTGATTGACGGTAGCATTATAAGATGATCTCTCACTAAAATTATCAAGAAGTGTTCTCCCGAGTATGCACCGTTGCGAAAGTTCTTCGTCTTTGAGACACCACGTGATGATCGGGTGTGATAGGCTCTACGTTCAAATACAACGGGTGCAAAACAGTTGCGCATGAGAATACTCGAGTTAAACTTGACGAGCCTAGCATATAACAGATATGGCCTCGGAACACGGAGACCGAAAGGTCGAGCGTGAATCATATAGTAGATATGATCAACATAGTGATGTTCACCATTGAAACTACTCCATCTCACGTGATGATCGGACATGGTTTAGTTAATTTGGATCACGTAATCACTTAGATGACTAGAGAGATGTCTGTCTAAGTGGGAGTTTTAATATGATTAATTAAACTTAAATTTATCATGAACTTAGTACTGATAGTATTTTGCTTGTCTATGTTTACTTTGTAGATAGATGGCTCGTCTTTGTTGTTCCGTTGAATTTTAATGCGTTCCTTGAGAAAGCAAAGTTGAAAGATGATGGTAGCAATTACACGGACTGGGTCCGTAACTTGAGGATTATCCTCATTGCTGCACGGAAGAATTACGTCCCGGAAGCACCGCCGGGTGCCGAACTCTTTGCAGGAGCAACGCCGAAGTTGTGAACGTCTGGCGAGCAAAGTCGATGACTACTCGATAGTTCGATGTGCCATGCTTTACGGCTTAGAACCGGGTCTTCAACGACGTTTTGAGCGTCATGGAGCATATGAGATGTTCCAGGAGTTGAAGTTAATATTTCAAGCAAATGCCGGATTGAGAGATATGAAGTCTCCAATAAGTTCTATAGCTGCAAGATGGAGGAGAATAGTTACATCGGTGAACATATACTCAAAATGTCCGGGTATAATAATCACTTGATTCAAGCTGGGAGTTACTCTTCCGGATGATAGTGTCATTGATGTAATTCTCCAATCAACGCCACCAAGCTACAAGAGCTTCGTGATGAACTATAATATGCAAGGGATGACCAAAACAATTCCGAGCTCTTCGCAATGCTAAAAAGCATGGAGGTAGAAATCAAGAAAGAGCATCAAGTGTTGATGGTCAACAAGACCACTAGTTTCAAGAAAAGGGCAAAGGAAAGAAGAAGGGGAACTTCAAAAAAGAACAGCAAGAAAGTTGTCAGCTCAAGAGAAGAAACCCAAATGCAGCCTAAGCCTAAACTGAGTGTTTTTCTTGCAAACAAGCTGGACCTTTGGAAGCGGAACTGCCCCAAGTATTTGGCGGATAAGAAGGATGGCAAGGTGATCAAAGGTATATGTGATATACATGTTATTGATGTGTACCTTACTAATACTCGCATGAGTACACAGGTATTTGATACTGGTTACATTGCTAATATTTGCAACTCGAAACAGGAACTACGGATTAGCGAAGATTGGCTAAGGGCGAGGTGACGATGCGCGCGTGGGAAATGGTTCCAAAGTCGATGTGATCGCGGTCGGCACGCTACCTCTACATCTACCATCGGGATTAGTTTTAGACCTAAATAATTGTTATTTGGTGCGGCGTTGAGCATGAACATTATATCTGGATCTTGTTTGATGCGAGACGGTTATTCATTTAAGACAGAGAATAATGGTTGTTCTATTTATATGAATAATATCTTTTATGGTCATGCACCCTTGAAGAGTGGTCTATTTTTATTGAATCTCGATAGTAGTAATACACATATTCATAGTGTTTAAACCAAAAGATACTGAGTTGATAATGATAATGCAACTTATTTGTGGCACTTGCCGTTTGGGTCATATCGGTGTAAAACGCATGAAGAAACTCCATCTTGATGGGCTTCGGAATCACTTGATTATGAATCATTTGGTACTTGCGAACCATGCCTCATGGGCAAGATGACTAAAACGCCGTTCTCGGAACTATGGAGCGAGCAACTGATTTGTTGGAAATCATACATACCGATGTTTGTGGTCCAATGAATGTTGAGGCACGCTTGGCGGTATCGTTATTTTCTCACCTTCACAGATGATTTGAGCAGATATGGGTATATCTACTTAATGAAACACAAATCTGAAACATTTGAAAAGTTCAAAGAATTTCAGAGTGAAGTGGAAAATCATCGTAACAAGAAAATAAAGTTTCTCTGATCTGATCGTGGAGGAGAATATTTGAGTTCTGAGTTTGGTTTACATTTGAAACAATGTGGAATAGTTTCAACTCACGCCACGGAACACCACGGAGAAATGGTGTGTCCGAGCGTCAGAATCGTACTTTACTTGATATGGTGCGATCTATGATGTCTCTTACTGATTTACCGCTATCGTTTTGGGGATATGCTTTAGAGACGGCAGCGTTCACGTTAAATAGGGCACCATCTAAATCCGTTGAGACGACACCGTATGAACTGTGGTTTGGCAAGAAACCAAAGTTGTCGTTTCTTAAAGTTTGGGGCTGCGATGCTTATGTAAAGAAACTTCAACCGGATAAGCTCGAACCCAAATCGGAGAAATGTGTCTTTATAGGATACCCAAAGGAGATCATGGGTACACCTTCTATCACAGATCTGAAGGCAAGATTTTCGTTGCTAAATTCGGATCCTTTCTAGAGAAGGAGTTTCTCTCGAAAGAAGTGAGTGGGAGGAAAGTAGAACTTGATGAGATAATCAGATCTGCTCCCTTATTGGAAAGTAGTTCATCACAAGAAACGGTTCCTGTGACAACTACACCAATTGGTGAGGAAACTAATGATGTTGATCATGAAACTTGAGATCAAGTTGCTCTTGAACTTAGAGGTCAAGCAGAATAAAATACGCACCAGAGTGGTACGGTAATCCTATTCTGGAAGTCATGTTACTTGACCATGGCGAACCTACAAACTATGAAGAAGCGATGGTGAGCCCAGATTCCACGAAATGGCTGGAAGCCATGAAATCTGAGATGGGATCCATGTATGAGAACAAAGTATGGACTTTGGTTGACTTGCCCGATGATCGGCAAGCCATTGAGAATAAATGGATCTTTAAGAAGAAGACCGACGATGGTAATATAACTGTCTACAAAGCTCGACTTGTTGCAAAAGGTTTTCGACAAGTTCAAGGGGTTGACTATGATGAGACTTTCTCACCCGTGGCGATGCTTAAGTCTGTCCGAATCATGTTAGCAATTGCCGCATTTTATGATTATGAAATTTTGCAAATGGATGTAAAACTGCATTCTTGAATGGATTTCTAGAAGAAGAGTTGTATATGATGCAACCAGAAGGTTTTGTTGATCCAAAAGGTGCTAACAAAGTGTGCAAGCTCCAAATGATCAATTTATGGTCCGTGCAAGCCTCTCGGAGTTGGAATAAACGCTTTGATAGTGTGATCAAAGCATATGGTTTTATACATACTTTTGGAGAAGCTGTATTTACAAGAAAGTGAGTGGGAGCTCTGTAGCATTTACGATATTATATGTGGACGACATATTATTGATTGGAAATGATATAGAATTCTGGATAGCATAAAAGGATACTTGAATAAAAGTTTTTCAATGAAAGACCTCGGTGAAGCTGCTTACATATTGGGCATCAAGATCTATAGAGATAGATCAAGACGCTTAATTGGACTTACACAAAGCACATACCTTGATAAAGTTTTGAAGAAATTCAAAACGGATCAGGCAAAGAAAGGTTTTTTACCTGTATTACAAGGTGTAAGATTGAGTCAGACTCAATGCCCGACCACAGCAGAAGATAGAGAGAAAATGAAAGATGTTCCCTATGCTTCAGCCATAGGCTCTATCATGTATGCAATGTTGTGTACCAGACTGACGTATGCTTAGGCGTAAGCTTGGCAGGAAGGTACCAAAGTAATCCAGAGTGGATCATCGGACGCCGATCAAGAACATCCCGAAATACCGAAAAGGACTAAGGATATGTTTCTCGTATATGGAGGTGACAAAGAGCTAGTCGTAAATGGTTACGTCGATGTAAGCTTTGACACCGATCCGGACGATTCTAAATCGCATAACCGGATCGTGTTTTTGTTAAGCAGTGGAGTCATGGGTTGGTGCAGTTCTAAACAAAGCGTCGTGGCGGGATCTACATGTGAAGCGGAGTACATAGCTGCTTCAGCGGCAAATGAAGGAGTCTGGATGAAAGAGTTCATTTCCGATCTAGGTGTCATACCTAGTGCATCGGGACCAATGAAGATCTTCTGTGACAATCTTTGGTGCAATTGCCTTGGCAAAGGAATCCAGATTTCACAAGAGGACCAAGCATATCAAAAGACGCTTCAACTCCATTCGGGACCAAGTCCAAGTGGGAGACATAGAGATTTGCAAAATACATACGGATCTGAATGTTGCGGACCCGTTGACTAAGCCTCTTCCACGAGCAAAACATGATCAGCACCAAGACTCCATGGGTGTTAGAATCATTCTTTGTGTAATCTAGATTATTGACTCTAGTGCAAGTGGGAGATCAAGGAAATATGCCCTAGAGGCAATAATAAAGTTATTATTTGTTTCCTTATATCATGATAAATGTTTATTATTCATGCTAGAATTGTATTAACCTAAACATAATACATGTGTGAATACATAGACAAGCAGATAGTCACTAGTAAGCCTCTACTAGACTAGCTCATTAATCAAAGATGGTTGTGTTTCCTAACCATAGACATGTGTTGTCATTTGATTAATGGGATCACCTCATTAGAAGAATGATGTGATTGACATGACCCATTCCGTTAGCTTAGCACTTGATCGTTTAGTATATTGCTATTGCTTTCTTCATGACTTATACATGTTCACCGTAACTATGAGATTATGCAACTCCTGCTACCGGAGGAACACTTTGGTACTACCAAACGTCACAACGTAATCGGGTGATCATAAAGGAGTACTACAGGTGTCTCCAAAGGTACTTGTTGGGTTGGCGTATTTCGAGATTAGGTTTTGTCACTCCGATTGCCGAGAGGTATCTCTGGGCCTTCTCGGTAATACACATCACATAAGCCTTGCAAGCATTACAACTAATGAGTTAGTTGTGAGATGATGTATTACTTAACGAGTAAAGAGACTTACCAAGAATGAGATTGAACTAGGTATTGGATACCGACGATCGAATCTCGGGTAAGTAACATACCGATGACAAAGGGAACAACGTATGTTGTTATGCGGTTTGACCGATAAAGATCTTCGTAGAATATGTAGGAACCAATATGGGCATCCGTGTTCCGCTATTGGTTATTGACCGAGAATGGTTCTAGGTCATGTCTACATAGTTCTCGAACCCGTAGGGTCCGCACGCTTAACGCTTCGATGGCGCTCATTATGAGTTTATAAGTTTTGATGTACCGAAGGTTGTTCGAGTCCCGGATGTGATCACGGACATGACGAGGAGTCTCGAAATGGTCGAGACATAAAGATTGATATATTGGAAGCCTATGTTTGGACTTGGAAAGGTTCCGGATGAAAACAGGAAGTTACCGAACACCGGGGTTACTGGAACCCCGGGGGTCAATGGGCCTTGATGGGCCATAGGGAGAAGAGGAAGGGCCGGCCAGGGCAGGCCGCGCACCCCCCTCCCCCTCTAGTCCGAATAGGACAAGGAAAAGGGGGGGGGGCGGCGCCCCCCTTCTCTCTTCCCCCTCCCCAATCCTATTCCAACTAGGAAAGGGGGGGAGTCCTACTCCTGGTGGGAGTAGGACTCCTCGGCGTTCTTGGGCTGGCCGCACCCCCTTTGCTCCTTTATATACGGGGCAGGGCACCCATGACACACAAGTTGATCTACGGATCGTTCCTTAGCCGTGTGCGGTGCCCCCTTCCACCATATTCCACTTCGGTCATATCGTCATGAGCTTAGGCGAAGCCCCTGCCGGAGAAGTCATATCGTCGCGAGCTTAGGCGAAGCCTGCGTCGGTGGAGCATCATCATCGCCACCACGCCGTCGTCTTTGGCGGAACTCATCCCGACACTTTCTTTGGATCGGAGTCCGGGATCGCCATCGAGCTGAGCGTGTGCGTAACTCGGAGGTGCCGTCGTTCGGTACTTGGATCGGTCGGATCGTGAAGACGCATCTGAATACATCAACCGCGTTGTTATAACGCTTCCGCTTACGGTCTCACGAGTGCGTGGACATACACTCTCCCTCTCGTTGCTATGCCATCACCATGGTCTTGCGTGCGTAGGAATTTTTTGAAATTACTACGTTTCCCAACAAAGGCATCGAGCCGGGTTTTATGCGTTGATGTCATATGCACGAGTAGAACACAAGTGAGTTGTGGGCGATATAAGTCATACCGCTTACCAAAGATGTCATACTTTGGTTCAGCGGTATTGTGAGATGAAGCGGCCCGGACCGACATTACGCCAGACGCTTACGCGAGACTGGTTTCACCGCTTGAGCACTAGTTGCTTAAAGGTGACCGGCGGTGTCTGTCTCTCTCACTTTAGTTGAACCGAGTGTGGCTACGCCCGGTCCTTGCGAAGGTTAAAACAGCACCAACTTGACAAACTATCGTTGTGGTTTTGATGCGTAGGTAAGAACGGTTCTTGCTTTCAGCCCGTAGCAGCCACGTAAAACTTGCAACAACAAAGTAGAGGACGTCTAACTTGTTTTTGCAGGGCATCTTGTGATGTGATGTGGTCAAGACGTGATGCTATATTTTATTGTATGAGATGATCATGTTTTGTAACCGAGTTATCGGCAATCGGCGAGGAGCCATATGGTTGTCGCTTTATTGTATGAAATGCAAATGCCATGTAATTGCTTTACTTTATCACTAAGCGGTAGCGATAGTCGTAGAAGCAATAGTTGGCGAAACGACAAAGATGCTACGATGGAGATCAAGGTGTCGTGCCGGTGACGATGGTGATCATGACGGTGCTTCGGCGATGGAGATCACAAGCACAAGATGATGATGACCATATCATATCACTTATATTGATTGCATGTGATGTTTATCCTTTATGCATCTTATCTTGCTTTGATTGACGGTAGCATTATAAGATGATCTCTCACTAAAATTATCAAGAAGTGTTCTCCCGAGTATGCACCGTTATGTAAAGTTCTTCGTCTTTGAGACACCACGTGATGATCGGGTGTGATAGGCTCTACGTTCAAATACAACGGGTGCAAAACAGTTGCGCACGCAGAATACTCGAGTTAAACTTGACGAGCCTAGCATATAACAGATATGGCCTCGGAACACGGAGACCGAAAGGTCGAGCGTGAATCATATAGTAGATATGATCAACATAGTGATGTTCACCATTGAAACTACTCCATCTCACGTGATGATCGGACATGGTTTAGTTAATTTGGATCACGTAATCACTTAGATGACTAGAGAGATGTCTGTCTAAGTGGGAGTTTTAATATGATTAATTAAACTTAAATTTATCATGAACTTAGTACCGATAGTATTTTGCTTGTCTATGTTTATCGTAGATAGATGGCTCGTCTTTGTTGTTCCGTTGAATTTTAATGCGTTCCTTGAGAAAGCAAAGTTGAAAGATGATGGTAGCAATTACACGGACTGGGTCCGTAATTTGAGGATTATCCTCATTCTTTGCCGCAGAAGAATTACGTCTGGAAGCACCGTGGGTGCCGAACTGCTTTGCAGAACAACGCCGAAGTTGTGAACGTCTGGCGAGCAAAGTCGATGACTACTCGATAGTTCAAGTGTGCCATGCTTTACGGCTTAGAACCGGGTCTTCAACGACGTTTTGAGCGTCATGGAGCATATGAGATGTTCCAGGAGTTGAAGTTAATATTTCAAGCAAATGCCGGATTGAGAGATATGAAGTCTCCAATAAGTTCTATAGCTGCAAGATGGAGGAGAATAGTTACATCGGTGAACATATACTCAAAATGTCCGGGTATAATAATCACTTGATTCAACCGGGAGTTACTCTTCCGGATGATAGTGTCATTGACAGAATTCTCCAATCATCGCCACCAAGCTACAAGAGCTTCGTGATGAACTATAATATGCAAGGGATGACCAAAACAATTCCGAGCTCTTCGCAATGCTAAAAGCCATGAGGTAGAAATCAAGAAAGAGCATCAAGTGTTGATGGTCAACAAGACCACTAGTTTCAAGAAAAAGGGCAAAGGAAAGAAGAAGGGAACTTCAAAAGAACAGCAAGAAAGTTGCTGCTCAAGAGAAGAAACCCAAATGCAGGCCTAAGCCTGAAACTGAGTGTTTTTACCGCAAGCAAACCGGACACCGGAAGCGGAACTGCCCCAAGTATTTGGCGGATAAGAAGGATGGCAAGGTGATCAAAGGTATATGTGATATACATGTTATTGATGTGTACCTTACTAATACTCGCAGTAGTACACAGGTATTTGATAATCGGTTACATTGCTAATATTTGCAACTTCAAACAGGAACTACGGATTAAGCGAAGATTGGCTAAGGACGAGGTGACGGCGCGCTGGGAAATGGTTCCAAAGTCGATGTGATCGCGGTCGGCACGCTACCTCTACATCTACCATCGGGATTAGTTTTAGACCTAAATAATTGTTATTTGGTGCGGCGTTGAGCATGAACATTATATCTGGATCTTGTTTGATGCGAGACGGTTATTCATTTAAGACAGAGAATAATGGTTGTTCTATTTATATGAATAATATCTTTTATGGTCATGCACCCTTGAAGAGTGGTCTATTTTTATTGAATCTCGATAGTAGTAATACACATATTCATAGTGTTGAAACCAAAAGATACAGAGTTGATAATGATAATGCAACTTATTTGTGGTAATCGCCGTTTGGGTCATATCGGTGTAAAACGCATGAAGAAACTCCATCTTGATGGGCTTCGGAATCACTTGATTATGAATCATTTGGTACTTACGAACCATGCCTCATGGGCAAGATGACTAAAACGCCGTTCTCCTAACTATGGAGCGAGCAACCGATTTGTTGGAAATCATACATACCGATGTTTGTGGTCCAATGAATGTTGAGGCACGCCGCGGGTATCGTTATTTTCTCACCTTCACGAGATGATTTGAGCAGATATGGGTATATCTACTTAATGAAACACAAATCTGAAACATTTGAAAAGTTCAAAGAATTTCAGAGTGAAGTGGAAAATCATCGTAACAAGAAAATAAAGTTTCTACGATCTGATCGTGGAGGAGAATATTTGAGTTACGAGTTTGGTTTACATTTGAAACAATGTGGAATAGTTTGTAACTCACGCCACCCGGAACACCACAGAGAAATGGTGTGTCCGAACGTCGTGTCGTACTTTACTTGATATGGTGCGATCTATGATGTCTCTTCTTGATTTACCGCTATCGTTTTGGGGATATGCTTTAGAGACGGCAGCGTTCACGTTAAATAGGGCACCATCTAAATCCGTTGAGACGACACCGTATGAACTGTGGTTTGGCAAGAAACCAAAGTTGTCGTTTCTTAAAGTTTGGGGCTGCGATGCTTATGTAAAGAAACTTCAACCAGATAAGCTCGAACCCAAATCGGAGAAATGTGTCTTCATAGGATACCCAAAGGAGACTGTTGGGTACACCTTCTATCACAGATCTGAAGGCAAGATTTTCGTTGCTAAATTGGATCCTTTCTAGAGAAGGAGTTTCTCTCGAAAGAAGTGAGTGGGAGGAAAGTAGAACTTGATGAGATAATCAGATTCGCTTCCCTTATTGGAAAGTAGTTCATCACAAGAAAGCGGTTCTGTGACAACTACACCAATTGGTGAGGAAACTAATGATGTTGATCATGAAACTTCAGATCAAGTTGCTCTTGAACTTCAGAGGTCAAGCAGAATAAAATACGCACGCAGAGTGGTACGGTAATCCTATTCTCGAAGTCATGTTACTTGACCATGGCGAACCTACAAACTATGAAGAAGCGATGGTGAGCCCAGATTCGCGAAATGGTCGGAAGCCATGAAATCTGAGATGGGATCCATGTATGAGAACAAAGTATGGACTTTGGTTGACTTGCCCGATGATCGGCAAGCCATTGAGAATAAATGGATCTTTAAGAAGAAGACCGACGATGGTAATATAACTGCATCTACAAAGCTCGACTTGTTGCAAAAGGTTTTCGACAAGTTCAAGGTGTTGTCTACGATGAGACTTTCTCACCAGTAGATATTCTTAATTATGTCATAATCATTTTAGCTATTGACGCATTTTATGATTATGAAATTTTGCAAATGGATGTAAAAACTGCATTCTTGAATGGATTTCTAGAAGAAGAGTTGTATATGATGCAACCAGAAGGTTTTGTTGATCCAAAAGGTGCTAACAAAGTGTGCAAGCTCCAAATGATCAATTTATGGTGCAGTGCAAGCCTCTCGAGTTGGAATAAACGCTTTGATAGTGTGATCAAAGCATATGGTTTTATACATACTTTTGGAGAAGCTTTGTATTTACAAGAAAGTGAGTGGGAGCTCAGTAGCATTTCCGATATTATATGTGGACGACATATTATTGATTGGAAATGATATAGAATTTCTGGATAGCATAAAAGGATACTTGAATAAAAGTTTTTCAATGAAAGACCTCGGTGAAGCTGCTTACATATTGGGCATCAAGATCTATAGAGATAGATCAAGACGCTTAATTGGACTTACACAAAGCACATACCTTGATAAAGTTTTGAAGAAATTCAAAAGCGGATCGAGCAAAGAAAGGTTTTTACCAGACATAAGGTGTAAGATTGAGTCGGACTCAATGCCCGACCACAAAGAAGATAGAGAGAAAATGAAAGATGTTCCCTATGCTTCAGCCATAGGCTCTATCATGTATGCAATGTTGTGTACCAGACCGACGTATGCTTAGCTGTAAGCTTGGCGGGAAGGTACCAAAGTAATCCAGAGTGGATCCTTTGGACAGCGGTCAAGAACATCCTGAAATACACGAAAAGGACTAAGGATATGTTTCTCGTATATGGAGGTGACAAAGAGCTAGTCGTAAATGGTTACGTCGATGCAAGCTTTGACACCGATCCGGACGATTCTAAATCGCAAACCGGATCGTGTTTTTGTTAAGCGGTGGAGCTGTCATTGGTGCGATTCTAAACAAAGCGTCGTGGCGGGATCTACATGTGAAGCGGAGTACATAGCTGCTTGAGCAGCAAATGAAGGAGTCTGGATGAAAGAGTTCATTTCCGATCTAGGTGTCATACCTAGTGCATCGGGACCAATGAAGATCTTCTGTGACAATCTTTGGTGCAATTGCCTTGGCAAAGGAATCCAGATTTCACAAGAGGACCAAGCATATCAAAAGACGCTTCAACTCCATTCGGGACCAAGTCCAAGTGGGAGACATAGAGATTTGCAAAATACATACGGATCTGAATGTTGCGGACCCTTTGACTTATCCTCTTCCACGAGCAAAACATGATCAGCACCAAGACTCCATGGGTGTTAGAATCATTTCTGTGTAATCTAGATTATTGACTCTAGTGCAAGTGGGAGTCTGAAGGAAATATGCCCTAGAGGCAATAATAAAGTTATTATTTGTTTCCTTATATCATGATAAATGTTTATTATTCATGCTAGAATTGTATTAACCGAAACATAATACATGTGTGAATACATAGACAAACAGATAGTCACTAGTAAGCCTCTACTAGACTAGCTCATTAATCAAAGATGGTTGTGTTTCCTAACCATAGACATGTGTTGTCATTTGATTAATGGGATCACCTCATTAGAAGAATGATGATATTTACATGACCCATTCCTTAAGCTTAGCACTTGATCGTTAAGTATATTGCTATTGCTTTCTTCATGACTTATACATGTTCACAGTAACTATGAGATTATGCAACTCCCGTTTACGGAGGAACACTTTGGGTACTACCAAAGCGTCACAACGTAATCGGGTGATCATAAAGGAGTACTACGGTGTCTCCAAAGGTACTTGTTGGGTTGGCGTATTTGAGATTAGGTTTTGTCACTCCGATTGTCGGGAGAGGTATCTCTGGGCCTTCTCGGTAATACACATCACATAAGCCTTGCAAGCATTACAACTAATGAGTTAGTTGTGAGATGATGTATTACGGAGCGAGTAAAGAGACTTACCAAGAATGAGATTGAACTAGGTATTGGATACCGACGATCGAATCTCGGGTAAGTAACATACCGATGACAAAGGGAACAACGTATGTTGTTATGCGGTTTGACCGATAAAGATCTTCGTAGAATATGTAGGAACCAATATGGGCATCCAGGTTCCGCTATTGGTTATTGACCGAGAATGGTTCTAGGTCATGTCTACATAGTTCTCGAACCCGTAGGGTCCGCACGCTTAACGTTTCGATGGCGGTTCATTATGAGTTTATAAGTTTTGATGTACCGAAGGTTGTTGAGTCCCGGATGTGATCACGGACATGACGAGGAGTCTCGAAATGGTCGAGACATAAAGATTGATATATTGGAAGCCTATGTTTGGACTTGGAAGGTTCGGATGAAAACAGAAGTTCTGGAACACCGGGTTACGGAACCCCGGGGTCAATGGGCCTTGATGGGCCATAGGGAGAAGAGGAAGGGCCGGCAGGCGGGCGCCCCCTCCCCTCTAGTCCGAATAGGACAAGGAAAGGGGCGCCTTCTCTCTTCCCCTCCCAATCCTATTCCAACTAGGAAGGGGGAGTCCTACTCGGTGGGAGTAGGACTCCTCGGCGTGCCCCCTTGGGCTGGCCGCACCCCCTTTGCTCCTTTATATCTGAGGCGGGGGCACCCCATGACACACAAGTTGATCTACGGATCGTTCCTTAGCCGTGTGCGGTGCCCCTTCCACCATATTCCACTTTGGTCATATCGTCATGAGCTTAGGCGAAGCCTGCGCGGAGAAGTCATATCGTCAGCGGAGCTTAGGCGAAGCCCTGCGTCGGTGGAGCATCATCATCGTCACCACGCCGTCGTCTTTGGCGGAACTCATCCCGACACTTTCTTTGGATCGAGTCCGGGATCGTCATCGAGCTGAACGATGTGCGTAACTCGGAGGTGCCGTACGTTCGGTACTTGGATCGGTCGGATCGTGAAGACGTACGAATACATCAACCGCGTTGTTATAACGCTTCCGCTTACGGTCTACGAGGGTACGTGGACATACACTCTCCCCTTTCGTTGCTATGCCATCACCATGGTCTTGCGTGTGCGTAGGAATTTTTTTGAAATTACTACGTTTCCCAACAGTGGCATCAGAGCCAGGTTTTATGCGTTGATGTCATATGCACGAGTAGAACACAAGTGAGTTGTGGGCGATATAAGTCATACTGCTTACCAGCATGTCATACTTTGGTTCAGCGGTATTGTGAGATGAAGCGGCCCGGACCGACATTACGCGTCACGCTTCTGGCGAGACTGGTTTCACCGCTTGAGCACTAGTTGCTTAAAGGTGACGGCGGGTGTCTGTCTCTCTCACTTTAGTTGAACCGAGTGTGGCTACGCCCGGTCCTTGCGAAGGTTAAAACAGCACCAACTTGACAAACTATCGTTGTGGTTTTGATGCGTAGGTAAGAACGGTTCTTGCTCAGCCCGTAGCAGCCACGTAAAACTTGCAACAACAAAGTAGAGGACGTCTAACTTGTTTTTGCAGGGCATGTTGTGATGTGATGTGGTCAAGACGTGATGCTATATTTTATTGTATGAGATGATCATGTTTTGTAACCGAAGTTATCGGCAATCGGCGAGAGCCATATGGTTGTCGCTTTATTGTATGAAATGCAAACGCCATGTAATTGCTTTACTTTATCACTAAGCGGTAGCGATAGTCGTAGAAGCAACAGTTGGCGAAAGCGACAAAGATGCTACGATGGAGATCAAGGTGTCGGCGTCGGTGGCGATGGTGATCATGGCGGTGCTTGGCGATGGAGATCACAAGCACAAGATGATGATGACCATATCATATCACTTATATTGATTGCATGTGATGTTTATCCTTTATGCATCTTATCTTGCTTTGATTGTGGTAGCATTATAAGATGATCTCTCACTAAAATTATCAAGAAGTGTTCTCCCGAGTATGCACCGTTGCGAAAGTTCTTCGTCTTTGAGACACCACGTGATGATCGGGTGTGATAGGCTCTACGTTCAAATACAACGGGTGCAAAACAGTTATACGCAGAATACTCGAGTTAAACTTGACGAGCCTAGCATATAACAGATATGGCCTCGGAACACGGAGACCGAAAGGTCGAGCGTGAATCATATAGTAGATATGATCAACATAGTGATGTTCACCATTGAAACTACTCCATCTCACGTGATGATCGGACATGGTTTAGTTAATTTGGATCACGTAATCACTTAGATGACTAGAGAGATGTCTGTCTAAGTGGGAGTTTTTAATATGATTAATTAAACTTAAATTTATCATGAACTTAGTACACGATAGTATTTTGCTTGTCTATGTTTCTTTGTAGATAGATGGCTCGTCTTTGTTGTTCCGTTGAATTTTAATGCGTTCCTTGAGAAAGCAAAGTTGAAAGATGATGGTAGCAATTACACGGACTGGGTCCGTAATTTGAGGATTATCCTCATTGCTGCACGAAGAATTACGTCCCGGAAGCACCGCTGGGTGCCAGGCCTGCTGCAGAGCAACGCCGAAGTTGTGAACGTCTGGCGAGCAAAGTCGATGACTACTCGATAGTTCGATGTGCCATGCTTTACGGCTTAGAACCGGGTCTTCAACGACGTTTTGAGCGTCATGGAGCATATGAGATGTTCCAGGAGTTGAAGTTAATATTTCAAGCAAATGCCCGGATTGAGAGATATGAAGTCTCCAATAAGTTCTATAGCTGCAAGATGGAGGAGAATAGTTACGTCGTGAACATATACTCAAAATGTCCGGGTATAATAATCACTTGATTCAACTGGGAGTTACTCTTCCGGATGATAGTGTCATTGATGTAATTCTCCAATCAACGCCACCAAGCTACAAGAGCTTCGTGATGAACTATAATATGCAAGGGATGACCAAAACAATTCCGAGCTCTTCGCAATGCTAAAAGCAGCGGAGGTAGAAATCAAGAAAGAGCATCAAGTGTTGATGGTCAACAAGACCACTAGTTTCAAGAAAAGGGCAAAGGAAAGAAGAAGGAACTTCAAAAAGAACAGCAAGAAAGTTGCTGCTCAAGAGAAGAAACCCAAGTGCAGGCCTAAGCCCGAAACCGAGTGTTTTTCTTGCAAGCAAACTGGACACTTTGGAAGCGGAACTGCCCCAAGTATTTGGCGGATAAGAAGGATGGCAAGGTGATCAAAGGTATATGTGATATACATGTTATTGATGTGTACCTTACTAATACTCATGATGAGTACACGGGTATTTGATACTGGTTACATTGCTAATATTTGCAACTCGAAAGCAGGAACTACGGATTAAGCGAAGATTGGCTAAGGACGAGGTGACGATCTTGGCGTGGGAAATGGTTCCAAAGTCGATGTGATCGCGGTCGCACGCTACCTCTACATCTACCATCGGGATTAGTTTTAGACCTAAATAATTGTTATTTGGTGCGGCGTTGAGCATGAACATTATATCTGGATCTTGTTTGATGCGAGACGGTTATTCATTTAAGACAGAGAATAATGGTTGTTCTATTTATATGAATAATATCTTTTATGGTCATGCACCCTTGAAGAGTGGTCTATTTTTATTGAATCTCGATAGTAGTAATACACATATTCATAGTGTTGAAACCAAAAGATACAGAGTTGATAATGATAATGCAACTTATTTGTGGCACCGCCGTTTGGGTCATATCGGTGTAAAACGCATGAAGAAACTCCATCTTGATGGGCTTGGAATCACTTGATTATGAATCATTTGGTACTTACGAACCATGCCTCATGGGCAAGATGACTAAAACGCCGTTCTCGGAACTATGGAGCGAGCAACTGATTTGTTGGAAATCATACATACCGATGTTTGTGGTCCAATGAATGTTGAGGCACGCCAAGCGGTATCGTTATTTTCTCACCTTCACAGATGATTTGAGCGGATATGGGTATATCTACTTAATGAAACACAAATCAAACATTTGAAAAGTTCAAAGAATTTCAGAGTGAAGTGGAAAATCATCGTAACAAGAAAATAAAGTTTCTACGATCTGATCGTGGAGGAGAATATTTGAGTTACGAGTTTGGTTTACATTTGAAACAATGTGGAATAGTTTACGCAACTCACGCCACCCGGAACACCACGGAGAAATGGTGTGTCCGAGCGTCAGAATGTCGTACTTTACTTGATATGGTGCGATCTATGATGTCTCTTCTTGATTTACCGCTATCGTTTTGGGGATATGCTTTAGAGACGGCAGCGTTCACGTTAAATAGGGCACCATCTAAATCCGTTGAGGCGACACCGTATGAATCTGTGGTTTGGCAAGAAACCAAAGTTGTCGTTTCTTAAAGTTTGGGGCTGCGATGCTTATGTAAAGAAACTTCAACCGGATAAGCTCGAACCCAAATCGGAGAAATGTGTCTTCATAGGATACCCAAAGGAGATCATGGGTACACCTTCTATCACAGATCTGAAGGCAAGATTTTCGTTGCTAAATTCGGATCCTTTCTAGAGAAGGAGTTTCTCTCGAAAAGAAGTGAGTGGGAGGAAAGTAGAACTTGATGAGATAATCAGATTCTGCTCCCTTATTGGAAAGTAGTTCATCACAAGAAAGCGGTTCTGTGACAACTACACCAATTGGTGAGGAAACTAATGATGTTGATCATGAAACTTCAGATCAAGTTGCTCTTGAACTTCAGAGGTCAAGGTAATAAAATACGCACTGTGAGTGGTACGGTAATCCTATTCGGAAGTCATGTTACTTGACCATGGCGAACCTACAAACTATGAAGAAGCGATGGTGAGCCCAGATTCCATGAAATGGTGGAAGCCATGAAATCTGAGATGGGATCCATGTATGAGAACAAAGTATGGACTTTGGTTGACTTGCCCGATGATCGGCAAGCCATTGAGAATAAATGGATCTTTAAGAAGAAGACCACGCCGATGGTAATATAACTGTCTACAAAGCTCGACTTGTTGCAAAAGGTTTTCGACAAGTTCAAGGGGTTGACTACGATGAGACTTTCTCACCCGTAGCGATGCTTAAGTCTGTCCGAATCATGTTAGCAATTGCCGCATTTTATGATTATGAAATTTTGCAAATGGATGTAAAAACTGCATTCTTGAATGGATTTCTAGAAGAAGAGTTGTATATGATGCAACCAGAAGGTTTTGTTGATCCAAAAGGTGCTAACAAAGTGTGCAAGCTCCAGCGATCAATTTCTGGTGTGGTGCAAGCCGCTCGGAGTAGGAATAAACGCTTTGATAGTGTGATCAAAGCATATGGTTTTATACATAGTTTTGGAGAAGCTTTGTATTTACAAGAAAGTGAGTGGGAGCTCAGAGCATTTCCGATATTATATGTGGACGACATATTATTGATTGGAAATGATATAGAATTTCTGGATAGCATAAAAGGATACTTGAATAAAAGTTTTTCAATGAAAGACCTCGGTGAAGCTGCTTACATATTGGGCATCAAGATCTATAGAGATAGATCAAGACGCTTAATTGGACTTACACAAAGCACATACCTTGATAAAGTTTTGAAGAAATTCAAAAGCGGATCGAGGCAAAGAAAGGTTTTTACCAGACATTACAAGGTGTAAGATTGAGTCGGACTCAATGCCCGACCACAATGAGAAGATAGAGAGAAAATGAAAGATGTTCCCTATGCTTCAGCCATAGGCTCTATCATGTATGCAATGTTGTGTACCGGACTGACGTATGCTTAGCTGTAAGCTTGGCAGAAGGTACCAAAGTAATCCAGAGTGGATCATCGACAGCGGTCAAGAACATCCCGAAATACCCGAAAAGGACTAAGGATATGTTTCTCGTATATGGAGGTGACAAAGAGCTAGTCGTAAATGGTTACGTCGATGCAAGCTTTGACACCGATCCGGACGATTCTAAATCGCAAACCGGATACGTGTTTTGTTAAACGGTGGAGCTGTCGGTTGGTGCAGTTCTAAACAAAGCGTCGTGGCGGGATCTACATGTGAAGCGGAGTACATAGCTGCTTTGAGCAGCAAATGAAGGAGTCTGGATGAAAGAGTTCATTTCCGATCTAGGTGTCATACCTAGTGCATCGGGACCAATGAAGATCTTCTCTGACAATACTGGTGCAATTGCCTTGGCAAAGGAATCCAGATTTCACAAGAGGACCAAGCATATCAAAAGACGCTTCAACTCCATTCGGGACCAAGTCCAAGTGGGAGACATAGAGATTTGCAAAATACATACGGATCTGAATGTTGCGCACCCGTTGACTAAGCCTCTTCCACGAGCAAAACATGATCAGCACCAAGACTCCATGGGTGTTAGAATCATTACTTGTGTAATCTAGATTATTGACTCTAGTGCAAGTGGGAGGCTGAAGGAAATATGCCCTAGAGGCAATAATAAAGTTATTATTTGTTTCCTTATATCATGATAAATGTTTATTATTCATGCTAGAATTGTATTAACGGGAAACATAATACATGTGTGAATACATAGACAAACAGATAGTCACTAGTAAGCCTCTACTAGACTAGCTCATTAATCAAAGATGGTTGTGTTTCCTAACCATAGACATGTGTTGTCATTTGATTAATGGGATCACCTCATTAGAAGAATGATGTGATTGACATGACCCATTCCGTTAGCTTAGCACTTGATCGTTTAGTATATTGCTATTGCTTTCTTCATGACTTATACATGTTCACTGTAACTATGAGATTATGCAACTCCGTTTACGGAGGAACACTTTGGTACTACCAAGCGTCACAACGTGAATCGGGTGATCATAAAGGAGTACTACAGGTGTCTCCAAAGGTACTTGTTGGGTTGGCGTATTTCGAGATTAGGTTTTGTCACTCCGATTGTCGGAGAGGTATCTCTGGGCCTTCTCGGTAATACACATCACATAAGCCTTGCAAACATTACAACTAATGAGTTAGTTGTGAGATGATGTATTACGGAACGAGTAAAGAGACTTACCAAGAATGCTAGATTGAACTAGGTATTGGATACCGACGATCGAATCTCGGGTAAGTAACATACCGATGACAAAGGGAACAACGTATGTTGTTATGCGGTTTGACCGATAAAGATCTTCGTAGAATATGTAGGAACCAATATGGGCATCCAGGTTCCGCTATTGGTTATTGACCGAGAATGGTTCTAGGTCATGTCTACATAGTTCTCGAACCCGTAGGGTCCATACGCTTAACGCTTCGATGGCGCTCATTATGAGTTTATAAGTTTTGATGTACCAAGGTTGTTCGAGTCCCGGATGTGATCACGGACATGACGAGGAGTCTCGAAATGGTCGAGACATAAAGATTGATATATTGGAAGCCTATGTTTGGACTTGGAAAGGTTCCGGATGAAAACAGAAGTTACGGAACACCGGGTTACGGAACCCCGGGGGTCAATGGGCCTTGATGGGCCATAGGGAGAAGAGGAAGGGCCGGCCAGGGCAGGCGCGCCTCCCCTCTAGTCCGAATAGGACAAGGAAAGGGGCGGCGCCTTCTCTCTTCCCTCCCAATCCTATTCCAACTAGGAAGGGGAGTCCTACTCCCTGGGGAGTAGGACTCCTCGGCGTGCCCCCTTGGGCTGGCCGCACCCCCTTTGCTCCTTTATATCTGAGGCGGGGGCACCCCATGACACACAAGTTGATCTACGGATCGTTCCTTAGCCGTGTGCGGTGCCCTTCCACCATATTCCACTTCGGTCATATCGTCGCGGAGCTTAAGCGAAGCCCTGCGCCGGAGAAGTCATATCGTCAGCGGAGCTTAGGCGAAGCCCTGCGTCGGTGGAGCATCATCATCGTCCACGCGCCGTCGTCGGGCGGAACTCATCCCGACACTTTGCTGGATCGAGTCCGGGATCGTCATCGAGCTGAGCGGTGCGTAACTTCGGAGGTGCCGTCGTTCGGTACTTGGATCGGTCGGATCGTGAAGACGTCTGAATACATCAACCGCGTTGTTATAACGCTTCCGCTTACGGTCTCTGAGGGTGCGTGGACATACACTCTCCCCTTCGTTGCTATGCCATCACCATGGTCTTGCGTGTGCGTAGGAATTTTTTGAAATTACTACGTTTCCCCATGATGGCATCGAGCCAGGTTTTATGCGTTGATGTCATATGCACGAGTAGAACACAAGTGAGTTGTGGGCGATATAAGTCATCTTGCTTACCAGCATGTCATACTTTGGTTCAGCGGTATTGTGAGATGAAGCGGCCCGGACCGACATTACGCGTCACGCTTTACGCGAGACTGGTTTCACCGCTTGAGCACTAGTTGCTTAAAGGTGACCGGCGGGTGTCTGTCTCTCTCACTTTAGTTGAACTGAGTGTGGCTACGCCCGGTCCTTGCGAAGGTTAAAACAGCACCAACTTGACAAACTATCGTTGTGGTTTTGATGCGTAGGTAAGAACGGTTCTTGCTCAGCCCGTAGCAGCCACGTAAAACTTGCAACAACAAAGTAGAGGACGTCTAACTTGTTTTTGCAGGGCATGTTGTGATGTGATGTGGTCAAGACGTGATGCTATATTTTATTGTATGAGATGATCATGTTTTGTAACCGAAGTTATCGGCAACTAGCGGGAGCCATATGGTTGTCGCTTTATTGTATGAAATGCAAACGCCATGTAATTGCTTTACTTTATCACTAAGCGGTAGCGATAGTCGTAGAAGCAACAGTTGGCGAAACGACAAAGATGCTACGATGGAGATCAAGGTGTCGCGTCGGTGACGATGGTGATCATGACGGTGCTTCGGCGATGGAGATCACAAGCACAAGATGATGATGACCATATCATATCACTTATATTGATTGCATGTGATGTTTATCCTTTATGCATCTTATCTTGCTTTGATTGGACGGTAGCATTATAAGATGATCTCTCACTAAAATTATCAAGAAGTGTTCTCCCGAGTATGCACCGTTGCGAAAGTTCTTCGTCTTTGAGACACCACGTGATGATCGGGTGTGATAGGCTCTACGTTCAAATACAACGGGTGCAAAACAGTTGCATACGCAGAATACTCAGGTTAAACTTGGACGAGCCTAGCATATAACAGATATGGCCTCGAACACGGAGACCGAAAGGTCGAACGTGAATCATATAGTAGATATGATCAACATAGTGATGTTCACCATTGAAACTACTCCATCTCACGTGATGATGGGACATGGTTTAGTTAATTTGGATCACGTAATCACTTAGATGACTAGAGAGATGTCTGTCTAAGTGGGAGTTTTTAATATGATTAATTAAACTTAAATTTATCATGAACTTAGTACTGATAGTATTTTGCTTGTCTATGTTTCATGTAGATAGATGGCTCGTCTTTGTTGTTCCGTTGAATTTTAATGCGTTCCTTGAGAAAGCAAAGTTGAAAGATGATGGTAGCAATTACACGGATCGGGTCCGTAACGAGGATTATCCTCATTGCTGCACGGAAGAATTACGTCCTGGAAGCACCGGCTGGTGCCGAACTGCTTTGCAGAGCAACGCCGAGAAGTTGTGAACGTCTGGCGAGCAAAGTCGATGACTACTCGATAGTTCGATTGTGCCATGCTTTACGGCTTAGAACCGGGTCTTCAACGACGTTTTGAGCGTCATGGAGCATATGAGATGTTCCAGGAGTTGAAGTTAATATTTCAAGCAAATGCCCGGATTGAGAGATATGAAGTCTCCAATAAGTTCTATAGCTGCAAGATGGAGGAGAATAGTTACGTCGGTGAACATATACTCAAAATGTGCAGGTATAATAATCACTTGATTCAACTGGAGTTACTCTTCCGGATGATAGTGTCATTGATGTAATTCTCCAATCATCGCCACCAAGCTACAAGAGCTTCGTGATGAACTATAATATGCAAGGGATGACCAAAACAATTCCGAGCTCTTACATGATGCTAAAAGCAGCGGAGGTAGAAATCAAGAAAGAGCATCAAGTGTTGATGGTCAACAAGACCACTAGTTTCAAGAAAAAGGGCAAAGGAAAGAAGAAGGGGAACTTCAAAAAGAACAGCAAGAAAGTTGCTGCTCAAGAGAAGAAACCCAAGTCTGGGCCTAAGCCTGAAACTGAGTGTTTTTACTGCAAGCAAACTGGACACTGGAAGCGGAACTGCCCCAAGTATTTGGCGGATAAGAAGGATGGCAAGGTGATCAAAGGTATATGTGATATACATGTTATTGATGTGTACCTTACTAATACTCATGATAGTACCAGGTATTTGATACTGGTTACATTGCTAATATTTGCAACTCGAAACAGGAACTACGGATTAAGCGAAGATTGGCTAAGGACGAGGTGACGATCTTGGCGTGGGAAATGGTTCCAAAGTCGATGTGATCGCGGTCGCACGCTACCTCTACATCTACCATCGGGATTAGTTTTAGACCTAAATAATTGTTATTTGGTGCGGCGTTGAGCATGAACATTATATCTGGATCTTGTTTGATGCGAGACGGTTATTCATTTAAGACAGAGAATAATGGTTGTTCTATTTATATGAATAATATCTTTTATGGTCATGCACCCTTGAAGAGTGGTCTATTTTATTGAATCTCGATAGTAGTAATACACATATTCATAGTGTTGAAACCAAAAGATACAGAGTTGATAATGATAATGCAACTTATTTGTGGCACCGCCGTTTGGGTCATATCGGTGTAAAAGCATGAAGAAACTCCATCTTGATGGGCTTCGGAATCACTTGATTATGAATCATTTGGTACTTGAACCATGCCTCATGGGCAAGATGACTAAAACGCCGTTCTCCGGAACTATGGAGCGAGCAACTGATTTGTTGGAAATCATACATACTGATGTTTGTGGTCCAATGAATGTTGAGGCACGCGGCCAGGTATCGTTATTTTCTCACCTTCACAGATGATTTGAGCAGATATGGGTATATCTACTTAATGAAACACAAATCTGAAACATTTGAAAAGTTCAAAGAATTTCAGAGTGAAGTGGAAAATCATCGTAACAAGAAAATAAAGTTTCTACGATCTGATCGTGGAGGAGAATATTTGAGTTACGAGTTTGGTTTACATTTGAAACAATGTGGAATAGTTTCGCAACTCACGCCACCGGAACACCACGGAGAAATGGTGTGTCCGAACGTCGTGTCGTACTTTACTTGATATGGTGCGATCTATGATGTCTCTTACTGATTTACCGCTATCGTTTTGGGGATATGCTTTAGAGACGGCAGCGTTCACGTTAAATAGGGCACCATCTAAATCCGTTGAGACGACACCGTATGAACTGTGGTTTGGCAAGAAACCAAAGTTGTCGTTTCATAAAGTATGGGTCTTCGATGCTTATGTAAAGAAACTTCAACCGGATAAGCTCGAACCCAAATCGGAGAAATGTGTCTTCATAGGATACCCAAAGGAGATCATGGGTACACCTTCTATCACAGATCTGAAGGCAAGATTTTCGTTGCTAAATTCGGATCCTTTCTAGAGAAGGAGTTTCTCTCGAAAGAAGTGAGTGGGAGGAAAGTAGAACTTGATGAGATAATCAGATTCTGCTCCCTTATTGGAAAGTAGTTCATCACAAGAAAGCGGTTCTGTGACAACTACACCAATTGGTGAGGAAACTAATGATGTTGATCATGAAACTTGAGATCAAGTTGCTCTTGAACTTCAGAGGTCAAGCAGAATAAAATACGCACGCAGTGGTACGGTAATCCTATTCGGAAGTCATGTTACTTGACCATGGCGAACCTACAAACTATGAAGAAGCGATGGTGAGCCCAGATTCGCGAAATGGCTGGAAGCCATGAAATCTGAGATGGGATCCATGTATGAGAACAAAGTATGGACTTTGGTTGACTTGCCGATGATCGGCAAGCCATTGAGAATAAATGGATCTTTAAGAAGAAGACTGACGCTGATGGTAATATAACTGTCTACAAAGCTCGACTTGTTGCAAAAGGTTTTCGACAAGTTCAAGGGGTTGACTATGATGAGACTTTCTCACCCGTAGCGATGCTTAAGTCTGTCCGAATCATGTTAGCAATTGCCGCATTTTATGATTATGAAATTTTGCAAATGGATGTAAAAACTGCATTCTTGAATGGATTTCTAGAAGAAGAGTTGTATATGATGCAACGAGAAGGTTTTGTTGATCCAAAAGGTGCTAACAAAGTGTGCAAGCTCCAATGATCAATTTATGGTGCAGTGCAAGCCTCTCGGAGTTGGAATAAACGCTTTGATAGTGTGATCAAAGCATATGGTTTTATACATACTTTTGGAGAAGCCTGTATTTACAAGAAAGTGAGTGGGAGCTCTGTAGCATTTCTGATATTATATGTGGACGACATATTATTGATTGGAAATGATATAGAATTTCTGGATAGCATAAAAGGATACTTGAATAAAAGTTTTTCAATGAAAGACTTCGGTGAAGCTGCTTACATATTGGGCATCAAGATCTATAGAGATAGATCAAGGCGCTTAATTGGACTTACACAAAGCACATACCTTGATAAAGTTTTGAAGAAATTCAAAGCGGATCGTGCAAAGAAAGGTTTTTACAGATTACAAGGTGTAAGATTGAGTCACTCAATGCCCGACCACGGCAGAAGATAGAGAGAAAATGAAAGATGTTCCTATGCTTCAGCCATAGGCTCTATCATGTATGCAATGTTGTGTACCAGACTGACGTATGCTTAGTCTGTAAGCTTGGCAGAAGGTACCAAAGTAATCCAGGAGTGGATCATCGGACAGCGGTCAAGAACATCCCGAAATACACGAAAAGGACTAAGGATATGTTTCTCGTATATGGAGGTGACAAAGAGCTAGTCGTAAATGGTTACGTCGATGCAAGCTTTGACACCGATCCGGACGATTCTAAATCGCAAACCGGATACGTGTTTTTGTTAAACGGTGGAGCTGTCGGTTGGTGCAGTTCTAAACAAAGCGTCGTGGCGGGATCTACATGTGAAGCGGAGTACATAGCTGCTTAAGCAGCAAATGAAGGAGTCTGGATGAAAGAGTTCATTTCCGATCTAGGTGTCATACCTAGTGCATCGGGACCAATGAAGATCTTCTGTGACAATCTTTGGTGCAATTGCCTTGGCAAAGGAATCCAGATTTCACAAGAGGACCAAGCATATCAAAAGACGCTTCAACTCCATTCGGGACCAAGTCCAAGTGGGAGACATAGAGATTTGCAAAATACATACGGATCTGAATGTTGCGAGACCCGTTGACTAAGCCTCTTCCACGAGCAAAACATGATCAGCACCAAGACTCCATGGGTGTTAGAATCATTACTTGTGTAATCTAGATTATTGACTCTAGTGCAAGTGGGAGACTGAAGGAAATATGCCCTAGAGGCAATAATAAAGTTATTATTTGTTTCCTTATATCATGATAAATGTTTATTATTCATGCTAGAATTGTATTAACGGAAACATAATACATGTGTGAATACATAGACAAAGCAGATAGTCACTAGTAAGCCTCTACTAGACTAGCTCATTAATCAAAGATGGTTGTGTTTCCTAACCATAGACATGTGTTGTCATTTGATTAATGGGATCACCTCATTAGAAGAATGATGTGATTGACATGACCCATTCCGTTAGCTTAGCACTTGATCGCTTAGTATATTGCTATTGCTTTCTTCATGACTTATACATGTTCCTGTAACTATGAGATTATGCAACTCCGTTTACGGAGGAACACTTTGGGTACTACCAAGCGTCACAACGTGAATCGGGTGATCATAAAGGAGTACTACAGGTGTCTCCAAAGGTACTTGTTGGGTTGGCGTATTTCGAGATTAGGTTTTGTCACTCCGATTGTCGGAGAGGTATCTCTGGGCCTTCTCGGTAATACACATCACATAAGCCTTGCAAGCATTACAACTAATGAGTTAGTTGTGAGATGATGTATTACGGAACGAGTAAAGAGACTTACCAAAGAATGAGATTGAACTAGGTATTGGATACCGACGATCGAATCTCGGGTAAGTAACATACCGATGACAAAGGGAACAACGTATGTTGTTATGCGGTTTGACCGATAAAGATCTTCAGAGAATATGTAGGAACCAATATGGGCATCCGTGTTCCGCTATTGGTTATTGACCGAGAATGGTTCTAGGTCATGTCTACATAGTTCTCGAACCCGTAGGGTCCGCACGCTTAACGCTTCGATGGCGCTCATTATGAGTTTATAAGTTTTGATGTACCAAGGTTGTTGAGTCCCGGATGTGATCACGGACATGACGAGGAGTCTCGAAATGGTCGAGACATAAAGATTGATATATTGGAAGCCTATGTTTGGACTTGAAAGGTTCCGGATGAAAGCAGGAAGTTCTGGAACACCGGGGTTACGGAACCCCGGGGTCAATGGGCCTTGATGGGCCATAGGGAGAAGAGGAAGGGCCGGCCAGGCAGGCCGCCCCCCTCCCTCTAGTCCGAATAGGACAAGGAAGGGGGCGCCTCTCTCTTCCCCTCCCAATCCTATTCCAACTAGGAAGGGGAGTCCTACTCCCGGTGGGAGTAGGACTCCTCCGGCCGCTTCTTTGGGCTGGCCGCACCCCCTTTGCTCCTTTATATCTGAGGCAGCGGGCACCCCATGACACACAAGTTGATCTACTGGATCGTTCCTTAGCCGTGTCGGTGCCCCTTCCACCATATTCCACTTGGTCATATCGTCATGCGGAGCTTAAGGCGAAGCCTGCGCCGGAGAAGTCATATCGTCATGAGCTTAGGCGAAGCCCTGCGTCGGTGGAGCATCATCATCGCCACCACGCCCGTCGTCTTGGCGGAACTCATCCCGACACTTTCTTTGGATCGAGTCCGGGGATCGTCATCGAAATTTGAGCGATGTGCGAGAACTCGGAGGTGCCGTACGTTCGGTACTTGGATCGGTCGGATCGTGAAGACGTACGAATACATCAACCGCGTGACTTCATGCACTCTCCCCTCTCGTTTACAGTCGGATCGCTTACGGTCTACGAGGGTACGTGGACATACACTCTCCCCTCTCGTTGCTATGCCATCACCATGGTCTTGCGTGTGCGTAGGAATTTTTTTTGAAATTACTACGTTTCCCAACAGTGACTTCATGCTCAAGCTAAACTCCTGAGGGTTAGCTTGGAAACGAGGGAGAATAGAACCCGGAAGTTAAGCGTGCTCAGGCTGGAGTAGTGAGAGGGATGGGTGACCGGCCGGGAAGTTAGGCGATTTGGAATGAGTGATCCATACTTGAGCAGTTAAGAGAGGTGATTAGAGACTAAATCATCAAATAATTCAGAAAAATTAAAAATAAAAAAATTAATTTTTTTTCCAAAATTTAAAAAAAAAATCAAAAAAAAAACCTTTAGTACCGGTTGGTAACACCGGTAACACCAAACGGTACTAAAGTTCCCCATACCAGGGCGCGAGCTCACGCCACGTGGTAGGCCTTTAGTGCCGGTTCGTGCCAAACCGGTACTAAAGAAGGAGGGGGGGGGGGGGTCTTTAGTCTTCACTCTTTAGTGCCGGTTGCAAAACCGACACTAAAGACCCTTACAAACCGATTTTAAAGCTCCGTTTTATACTAGTGCCACCACCACTTAGCCGAGTTAAATTGAATGTTGCAGGCATGCTTGGTGATGGCGGGGAAGCAGGAGCAGGAATGATTCTCAGGAGCGTCGAGGGAAACATCATTTTTCCTCCTGCAGAAGACTACTCATGTCACGAGATCCTAGAAGCTGTCCTGTATGCTTGTAAAGAGGGGTTGGAGGTTGCTATACAGAGAAGTATGTTGCCCATTCAAGTTGAGGTGAATTCTGCCACTGCTGCAATGCTGTTAAAGAGTGAAGTGGATGATAGATCAAGGTTCGCGTTCCTTGTGTGTGATGTTAAGAAGTTACTTAGAAGCAATAATTCTTGTACTACTCATGTCTCAAATACTCAGAATTTAGCTAGTATCTCTTTGGCAAATTTTGCTAGAGACGGCAGTAGAACAATGACTTGGGTTGGGTCTGGACCACCGGAGGTCCTTCAGGCTGCTGCAATTGATTGTAATGATACTATGAAAAAGCTATTTTCCAGTCGACTGTCTGTTTACAACAGGGGGTCGTTCGATTCGAATTTTACGGTCGCTAACACGCGCCTTACAATCAGTTTTTTTTCATCAAATACGTCCGCACACGATTCTAAGCCCATTTTTTTGGCCCCGCACGTGATTCTCGGCCCGCAAGTTTGGGCCATGCACTGGACTGTTGTGTACAAAAACAATGATTGTTGTGGGGAACGGAATTGAAAAAGCTTGGTAGGGGATTCAAACTCTGGTTGCCAAGCATACATTAAAGAGGAACAACCTACCCAGCCAGCATCAATTGTTGTATACTTTAAAGAAACAAAGTATTTGACCCTTTTTTATTACAACAATGGGAAAAAAAGTCTTATATCTTCTGATTTTTGCACTAGTGCATCATTAGCATCATGTTGCTGACTATATGGAAGAGGCATACCGTCTTTGTATATATGTATTTATAGGTCATGTTTACATTGATTTTTAATCTTCTTTTTTAAGAAACAAAGTGTTTGAAACTGGGATTGAACTCCAATAATTTATGTACCGCCTATCTGATAATTTATGTATAAACACCGTGATAGGTTTGACCCGGGAAAAATGTTATTGAATTATACTCTGTTATTTTTTTGTAAATAACATGTTAATTTCCGAAACACGGACCTAATAACTTAATCCGGGCCTAGAAACTTTTGACCGGGGAATTCTTTTTGTTGAAAACATACTCCCTGTAACTTCTATGTAAATAACGCGGTATTTCGCACACCACAGACCCGGTAACTAGGATACAAACACAGTGATAACTTCGACGCGGGAAAAATGTTATTGACCCCTATTTAAAAAAAAGATATCTCAGTAATTTATGTGTAAATAACATGGTATTTTTACGCAACACGGACCTGATAACTTGCATGCAACACTGTGGTTACATTGACCAAAAAAGCGGTTTATTGAACTTACACCTGATAATTTTTATATAATGAAAAAGCTAATTGCCGATAACGTTGACCCTTGAAAAAATTATTGAAAATATACTCCGATAACATCTGTGTAAATAACATGGTAATATAGGATCCCGGACCGATAACTTAGGTACAAACACCTGATAACTTTGACCCGTGGATTTTTTTTGTTAAAAACGTAGTACCGATAACTTCTTTGTAAATAGGATGATAATATACACTCCCATGCTTGATAACTAATGTACAAACACCAGATAACTTTGACTCGTAAAAAAAGTTGTTGAAACCATACTCCAGTAACTTCTGTGTAAATAACATGGTAGTATATGTTCCCGAACGTGATAATTTAGGTACAAACACAACGATAACTTTGACCCGAGAAAAAGATGTTAAAAACATACCACCGATAACTTTTTGTGTAAATAGTATGATAATATAGACTTCCTTGGTTACAAACAACACGATAAATTTGAACCGGTGATTTTTTATTGAAAACATACCTAATAACTTCTCGTGTAAATAACATGCTAATATACGTTCATGAACCTGATAACTTAGGTACAAACATCACGATAACTTTGACCCGTGTAAAATAGTTGTTTGGAAACATACTCCGATAACATCTGTATAAACAACATGGTAATATAGGCTCCCGGACTTGATAACTTAGGTACAAACACCTCGATAACTTTTGACCCGTGAATAAAAATTGTTGAAAACGTACTCGGTAGGATACTAGAATATGTGTAAATAACATGGTAATATATGCAAACCAGAGTTGATACCTTATTTACCCCAGGCATGATAACTTTTGACCCATAAAAAATATTATTCAGAACATGCCAACATGGTATCTAGTTTCGAAGGTCTCGCCACGGTGGATTATTTTTTTGTGAAAACAGATTTTGAATCGAACAGGCGATTCGAGCGACAAAACATTTTGAAACTCAAAAAAAAAAAGAATCCACGATGACATTAGCTTTTCTGCACTTTTAGTGCATTTGCATATGGGAAGAAAGTTGGAAGAAGTCATTTTTATGCCCGGAATTTGCCTACGTAAACATCGCGGTAACTGATGTACCATATACGTGATAACTAGCATACCCTATGCGTGGTAAATTTTTACCTGAAAAAAAAGTCGTCGGAACATATCAATATGGGATCTAGTTTCAAAGTTCTCGCCGCAACGGTTCTTTTACGTGAAAACAATTTTTTGTTCGGAGCAACTGTTTGGCCTACGAAACATATTGAATTTTTGAATCATGAGGGAATTTATAGTGATGTCATCAATTTCGTCCCACATGCATGCATGTAATTAGCTTTCTGCCATACACGTACATGATGTAGAAAAAGAAGCACTAATTATCACATCCATGTAGAGATAAATGGACGGAATGCAATCGCTAGCTAAAACGGGCTGCATGTGGATCGTCCGGATCTCTCACTACGGTCCGGACGTCTGGACGTTAGCAATGTCCATGATACTAATATTGAGTTACCGGCGGCAATCAACTATATTTAGTACTTCCTTCCTCGGTTCGGAAATACCTTTTGGTTTCAAATCTCGGTTCGGAAATACTTGTCGGTGTTATAGGATTCATAATAGAAACGGCCCATTCTATCCATCTACAATGGGCCGTCCCAACTTCGAAAGCCCAAACCAACAAAACAACACAGCCGCAACCTGATCGCGTTATCCACCCCGCCGCACTGACTGACATTCCCCCGAGCGACAGGAATGGCCGGCGCAACCATGGCCACCGCCACCGTCACGGCCGCGTCGCCGCTCCGCGGCAGGGTCACCGGGCGCCCACGCCGCGTCCGCTCGCGTTGCGCGGCCGCGAGCGGCGCGACCGAGACCCCGGCAGCGCCCGGCGTACGGCTGTCCGCGGAATGCGTCATTGTGGGCGCCGGCATCAGCGGCCTCTGCACCGCGCAGGCGCTGGCCACCCGATACGGCGTCAGCGACCTGCTCGTCACAGAGGCCCGCGACCGCCCGGGCGGCAACATCACCACCGTCGAGCGCCCCGACGAGGGGTACCTGTGGGAGGAAGGACCCAACAGCTTCCAGCCCTCCGACCCGGTCCTCACCATGGCCGTATGCTTCTTGCTCGCCTCTCCGATTGTGATTGTTCGAGACATTCGTGCACAGAATGATGTAAGCGCTCCATGGATGGATTGGTTGCGCAGGTGGACAGCGGGCTCAAGGATGACTTGGTGTTCAGGGACCCCAACGCGCCCCGGTTCGTGCTGTGGGAGGGGAAGCTGAGGCCGGTGCCGTCCAAGCCAGGCGACCTGCCTTTCTTCAGCCTCATGAGTGTCCCCAGGAAGCTCAGGGCCGGCCTTGGCGCCCTCGGCATTCGCCCACCTCCTCCAGTGTGTGCTGCATTCTTGATTCCTTTCTGAATTTGTTGCTTTGCCGTCAACAATGATGGGCCTGAGTGTCTCCGGCGAAGGTTTCAGGGGCGCGAGGAGTCGGTGGAGGAGTTTGTGCGCCGCAACCTCGGTGCCGAGGTCTTTGAGCGCCTTATTGAACCTTTCTGCTCAGGTGTTTATTATAATGAACAATGGTTGTTTGTTACATATAGTCTTCTTGTTGCAACGACTGTGCTAGGAATGTAACAGCTCGATATTAACATTAAGGTGTATATGCTGGTGATCCTTCAAAGCTCAGTATGAAGGCTGCATTTGGGAAGGTCTGGAGGTTGGAGGAGATTGGAGGTAGTATTATTGGTGGAACCATCAAGGCAATTCAGGATAAAGGGAAGAACCCCAAACCGCCAAGGGATCCGTAAGTGAAGACCACACTTTTTTATTTAGTTGGTCAGTTAACTGTTCCGTTGTACTAACCTGTTTTCACCACTTTTAGCCGACTTCCGGCACCAAAGGGACAGACGGTGGCATCTTTCAGGAAGGGTCTAGCCATGCTCCCGAATGCTATCGCATCTAGGTTTGTTGTCGTTACTTTGTGCAATTATGATTTTCTGTTATTATCAATACAAGTTGTTTGGTGTTTCGGTGTGGACCTTGTGCCGTTGCACGTAGAGATGATCATGAACCAGCAATGATGTAGTACTGGGTGTCACTTAACCATATTCTGTTCTGTATTTCCTTCTTTTCCAGGCTGGGTAGTAAAGTCAAGCTGTCATGGAAGCTTACGAGCGTTACAAAGGCGGACAACCAAGGATATGTATTAGGTTATGAAACACCAGAAGGACTTGTTTCAGTGCAGGCTAAAAGTGTTATCATGACCATCCCGTCATATGTTGCTAGTGATATCTTGCGCCCACTTTCAGTAAGTGCTTCGATAATTAAAGTTCTTGTTTTAAAAATACATTGGGCCATTACTACTATTACTCTTTAACTTTCTTGGATCCTCCCTGTTTGTTTGCTAGGAAACATGAAATGTTGCACTAGTACACTTCCACTAAATAGACTCGCCAAAAAATATGACTGCATCTTAACAACCATTTCCTGTACGGGTTCAAGTCCTGGAAACAGCCTCTTGCAGAAATGTAGGGAAAGGCTGCGTACAATAGACCCAAAGTGGTCGGACCCTTCCCCAAACCCTGCGCAAGCGGGAGCTACATGCACTGGGGCTGCCCCCTTTAGTGTAACGCATTATTGCGAATTTTTGCAGGAAGTTATGATTTCTCAGATTATAATTATATCAGGATTGCATTGATCAACCTGGTCAAACTGTTCGCTGATTCACAAGTCATACTATATCTTGAACAACCAAACTCTATGTTTTCAAAGAAAAATTTAAAATAATTATATGTTCTGAAAGTTGTATCTGGTTTTGACAAAATGAGACAAGACATCAGTATGTGTTATACTACATATTAAAAGAAGATTTTTAGTAGAAAACAAAATTTGACCCAGAAATTTTGACCCACAGGACCTAAATTCCTCAGCATATTAGAAGCCTCAGCATTAAGCACAAATAAGACTAACAGCACCTACTTCGTTGATAGGATGATGCCTTAGTGGTTTGTTTCTCCTTTCACTTTGCTATCTTAATTGAACCTGACAAGCCACTCCATGCTGTTCTTAATGCATACTCCCTCCGTTCCTAAATATTTGTCTTTTTTAGAGATTTCAAATGACTACCACATATGGATGTATATAGACATATTTTAGAGTGTAGATCCACTCATTTTGCTTCGTATGTAGTCACTTGTTGAAATCTCTAGAAAGACAAATATTTAGGAACGGAGGGAGTATCTTACAAGGTCCACTAGATTACTTTATGCGCTATTTGGTATTTTCCCTGCACTAGGTAGCCTTCCCTATGTGTTTCTATGGCCATCTTTTCTACGTGGCATGGGACATGCTTATTTCTTCCTGGACAGAAGAGTTCCGAAGTTTCTATATGAAGTTAACTAGCTGGCAATTTTTTTCTGGTGGGTGCTTATTCCAAACTTTGTAAATTTGTTAACACACTAAATGGAATCTGTTCCACTAGCTGCCTGTCAGGATGTTTCAAGCCTGGTTTGACGTATCATTTGGCGAACATATATGTCTAACCCATAGTTTGCAGTAGCAAGCAGTAACTTAATTTCACATTGCTTAAGTTTTCTGAAGTAGTCTAACCATACTTCCTCCTGTGTTCATCGAACCCCTCCTCTGCAGATTGATGCAGCAGATGCTCTCTCAAAATTTTATTATCCGCCAGTTGCTGCTGTAACTGTTTCATATCCAAAAGAAGCTATTAGAAAAGAATGCTTAATCGATGGGGAGCTCCAGGGTTTCGGCCAGTTGCATCCACGTAGCCAAGGAGTCGAGACTTTAGGTATCTCGGAATGCATTCTTAGCTTCAAACAACTAGAAACATTGCTCTTGCTTCTTTGTTTGCATTTATCTTGGCAGTGATTACTAATTATTTGTATTTTCTATGTAGGGACAATATATAGCTCTTCTCTCTTTCCTAATCGTGCTCCTGCTGGAAGAGTGTTACTTCTGAACTATATCGGGGGTTCTACAAATACAGGGATTGTCTCCAAGGTTCTCTCAACCTGCCTGATCCTCGTGTCATTTTCTTATTACAAGATATATTTTTGCAGTATTCATTTTGTGTTGATCACCTATGTCTTCCTTTGGGATTAATGTAAACAATTTGACTGCATTTCTCACCATCAGCTGCAATTATGAAATTATGATAGATGTGAACCACCTGTTAGGTGCTACATTCAGTCGTGATGGTATTGTTAGATTGCTTGTTACTGATCGTATTTCTATTGATCCTATTTTATTTGCAGACTGAGAGCGACTTAGTAGAAGCCGTTGATCGTGATCTCAGAAAAATGTTGATAAATCCTAGAGCAGCAGACCCTTTAGCATTAGGGGTTCGAGTGTGGCCACAAGCAATACCACAGTTTTTGATTGGGCACCTTGATCGCCTTGCCGCTGCAAAATCTGCACTGGGCCGAGGCGGCTACGACGGGTTGTTCCTAGGAGGAAACTACGTAGCAGGAGTTGCCTTGGGCCGATGCATCGAGGGTGCATACGAGAGTGCCTCACAAGTATCTGACTTCTTGACCAAGTATGCCTACAAGTGATGGAAGTAGTGCATCTCTTCATTTTGTTGCATATATGAGGTGAGGCTAGGATCGGTAAAACATCATGAGATTCTGTAGTGTTTCTTTAATTGAAAAAACAAATTTTAGTGATGCAATATGTGCTCTTTCCTGTAGTTCGAGCATGTACATTGGTATGGGATAAAGTAGAATAAGCTATTCTGCAAATGCAGTGATTTTTTTTTTTTGAAGATTTTGTTGTATGCTAAGTAGTAGATCGCTTCAATGTGCTGAGCAACAATTTCCGCGGGATTTTACATAGCGCCATCGATTTCTTTGATTAAACTTCAACAATAAATTTCACCAACAAGATATAATTTTATAAATTATATTGTTTGAAACTACATTTTACTATGAATTGAATGTGATTTTTTTGACATATAATCCCTGTTTTGTTGATCAAATTCATGGTCAAAGTTGATCCTCGACAAACGTGTGTGCCATGTAGATATGGACGAAGGGAGCATATATACAAACAATCCTGAGTGAATGTCTTACCACTATGTTGATGGAAGCATATATCAGAGAGAGCATTTGATATGAAGCCATGCAAGATGAACCGAGTGCTCCAAGGCGACGCATTGAGGAAGAATACGACACCACAGTGCTGCCGCCGCTTGATCCAGGGATCGGGGTTTCCCCAGGAGCAACAAGGAGGACAAAGAGGAATTGCAACAATGCCTTCAAGAAGAAGACGGCACCCATAGGCGCCACCGCAGTTGACCTGGAAGGGCCAGAGATTTGTTTTCACCCCGACAAGCCCTCTTCATGTCCGAGATGGAATACACCAAGCCACTGCTCGCGGCACCACCACCACCGGCCGTCGCACATTGGCCACCACGCCTCGTACACGACCATGGCAACCAGCCAACACTTGAGCCGCGAGCTACCCCCACGAGAACCGTGGATCCTGCCACCAAGACCGCCACCCCGACATCCAAGACCCCGACACCACCCCAACCAGACTTGCAGCCACGACGACCAAAGAGACGAGCGGAAAGGCACCTCCTTGCCGACCCCTTGACCCCCAGCTCCAAGACCAACCTGGCCGGCCAGCTGGCCTCCACCCCCGCCCTTCCTCGCTCGGGAAGGGACGAGCTCCTCGGTGGCACACCATGATGGGATCATAGGAAGGATGACTTCGCTGCCCTCCTGGCGACGAAATCATCCCTCAACGATGGACACCAACCGGGAGAGGACCAACCCTTCGATGTAGCCAACACACGCACATACGTCTCCAACGTATCTATAATTTTTGATTGTTTCATGCTATTATATTATCTGGTTTGGATGTTTTATATGCATTAATATGCTATTTTAAATTATTTTTGGGCCTAATTTTTTCCTTGTTTTTGAGTTTCACCAGAAAAAGAATACCAAACAGAAGACATCCAGGGGACTTGAAGTGCAAGTCAGAGAAGCCACGAGGCGGCCACAAGGACGGAGGGCGTGCCCAGGAGGGTAGGGCGCGCCCCCACCCTTATGGGGCCCTCGTGACTCCACCGACCTATTTTTTCCGCCTATATATTCCCATATATCCCAAAACCAACCAGGGGAGCCACAAAAACACTTTTCCACTGCCGCAACCTTCTGTACCCGTGAGATCCCATCTAGAGGCCTTTTCTGGCGTCCTGCCGGAGGAGGATTCGGTCACGGAGGGCTTCTATGTCAACTCTATTGCCCTTCCGATGAAGCGCAAGTAGTTTACCATAGACCTATGGGTCCATAGCTAGTAGCTAGACGGCCTTTTCTCTCTCTTTGATTCTCAATACCATGTTCTCCTCGATGTTCTTGGAGATCTATTCGATGTAATATTTTTTTGCGGTGTGTTTGCCGAGATCCGATGAATTGTGGATTTATGATCAGTTATCTATGAATATTATTTAAATCTCCTCTGAATTCTTATATGCACAATTTGATATCTTTGTAATTCTCTTTGAACTATCGGTTTGGTTTGACCAACTAGATTCGTTTTTCTTGCAATGGGAGAAGTGATTAGCTTTGGGTTTAATCTTGCAGTGTCCTTTCCCAGTGATAGTAGGGGCAGCATGACACGTATTGTATTGTTGCCATCGAGGATAAAAAGATGGGGTTTTCATCATATTGCTTGAGTTAATTCCTCTACATCATGTCATCTTGCTTAATGCGTTACTCCGTTCTTTATGAGCTTAATACTCTAGATGCATGCTGGATAATGGTTGATGTGTGGAGTAATAGTAGTAGATGCATATATAATTGTATCGGTCTACTTGACACGGATGTGATGCCTATATTCATGATCATTGTCTTAGATATCGTCATAATTATGCGCTCTTCTATCATTGCTCGGCAGTAATTTGTTCACCCACCGTAATATTTTCTATGTTGAGAGAAGCCTCTAGTGAAGCCTATGGCCCCGGGTCTACTTTTCATCATATAAGACTCTATTTTTCATCATATTAGTTTTCGATATATTACTTTGCAATCTTTTACTTTCCGTTCCATAAACCAAAAATACCAAAAATATTTACTTCACCGTTTATCTATCTCTTTTAGATCCCACCTTTGCAAGTAACCGTGAAGGGATTGACAACCCCTTTATCGCGTTGGGTGCAAGTTGATTGATTATTTGTGCAGGTATTCGGTGACTTGTTCGTTGTCTCCTACTGGATTGATACCTTGGTTCTCAAACTGAGGGAAATACTTACTCTACTTTGCTGCATCACCCTTTCCTCTTTAAGAAAAAAAACCAGCATAAGCTCAAGAAGTAGCACGCACCACGAGGATGGATCAAAGGCTGAAATGGGCAGCCTGCAAACGAGCTAACGCCGGAACATAGGCCAACCGTCATCATGACGCCCCCCTCAGGCTCTTTGGAAGGCCGGCCACACCGGAGGCCAGACAACACCACACTGCCACGGCCTATGCCGCGTCGCCTCCATGTGCACGTCGTCGCCCCGCACGCCCGCCGCTATGCCCTGTGTGAGCACAACGCCTCCGTGCGTCTGTGCTGCCGCGCGTCAACAGTTGATGGATGAGCGGAGGGGAAACAATACTTTGCCCGCCTGTACTAGCGGGAGGAAGGAGAGGTGTGTGTGTGTGTGTTGTGGGGGGGGGGGGGGGGAGGGGCCTGGTCCGAAGCCAAGATAATTAGCATCGCAGTTGTTAAATTGCAATTGCAAGAAATCAAATTATCAAATACCACCTCAAACATGCATGTGAATTGAGTCTATTGTACTGTCGTCGTTTTCCTGTGTTTGAATTAGATGACGCCAATGGCAGCAAACATTGGCCGGGAGTATGGCAGTTGCGAACGCCTGCGTGACAGTGACAGTGTCACTTTCACGTCTATTGGTTGAGGGTGGGTTGACATTTTACAAAACTGCCATGGCAGTTTGTTTAAATTGTGTGTGTTTTCTTTTAGAAAACTGTTATCCCGGGATGCATATCTGATGGTTCTGGGGCTGTTCGTCGGGATTTGATAGCGGCGAACGTTTGCTAGATATCTTTTCTAAAATTGAATCACGGAGGTGCGGCGCAGATTGGCGGGGACTGGCGCGACGCGGAGGCGGGGGCGCGGCAGATTGCATAGTGCAGCATTCGTTAGCGTCGTACGGAAATCCTTCCGTAAATCATCGTACAATGCTGGCATACATCATTTTTCATCAGTAACCAAACGCAGTTTAGCTTCCGAGTTTCGAACGGAGGGATCCGACACGGCATGGAATTTGCAGGCGACACGAGGCCGACGCCGGCACCGAGTCGGGAAGGATCATCTGGCCTCAGCGTTCGCGTGAATCTACAAGTATATATCGGCCTCGTAGTCGTACTACAGGATTGGTACTACGTAAGTTCATCATCGTCATAAATAAATCTCCATCTCGATCCGCTCCTCGCCTGAGCAGCATCAAACTAAAAAGTCGGGCACCAATGGACGTGGAGCGCGCCACCGCCACGGCAGCGGTGTATCCACTGCCGCACTCATTTTTCGGCCCGAGGCGGCCGGAGCCCGTGGCCGTGGGCGCGCCAACACGCACCCTTTTCGAGTGGCCGCCGCGGTGGCAGAGGCCGGCTCGGCGTGTGCCGTTCAGTTGGCGGACGCAGTGGTGGACGTACGATTACGATCCGCCGGTCGTCGCTGCAGCGGCGCCGCCGTACAGGAACGACGGCTTCGGCGCCGTCCCGGCGTCGGAGAAGGCCATCGCTGACCTGCCCAGGACCACGGCCGGCGACGCGAGGGAGAAGGGCTGCTCCGTGTGCATGGAGGCCTTCGAGGAGGGCGAGGCGCTGAGGAGGATGCACTGCTCCCACGCGTTCCACGAGGACTGCATCTCCATGTGGCTCGGCGTCAGCCACCTCTGCCCGCTCTGCCGCTTCGCGCTGCGTACCCAAGGCCAAGAGGACGAGGAGGAGCGTACGGGCCGCGAGTAGATGACTGCCTGCTATCCTAGGATCAGAATTCAGAACCGAGACCTTACTTTCGTCCCTGTAAACATTATGATGGATTAATAAAAACTTCACGAGGTTGTTAAAAAAAATCTATGGTTTGTGTCCATTGGCTCTCTCCAAAAAAAATTACTAGTCTTCCTAGAGGACTCGGACGGTGCCGGCGTTTGTAACCTTTCGTTTCGTTTTTCTTCTTCTTCATTATCATCTTGCTTATCGTGTAATCTAGGGAATTCCTAGTTCGCGCGGGGGTCTACCGTGCACCCCTCATGCCACTGGCGAGCGCTTTGAGCCGGCCCATGTTTGGATTTCAAACAAAAATCAAATTCCAAAAATTGTTCATGAATTTGAAAAATGTTTATGAGTTTATAAAATCTTGTGAATTCAAAAAAGTTCTCAAATTTTTAAAAGTTCCTGAATTCAAAAATGTCCGTAATTACTTTTTTTGAGAATTCAAAAAATGTTCATGAATTTCAAAAAAGTCACAAATTCACAAAAATGTTCATGAATTCAAGAAAGGTCTGAGGATTCAACAAATGTTCATCAAAAAGGGTTCATGAATTAAAAATATTCAAGATTTTCTTAAAACATTCACGATTTGAAATGTATGTTTGTGAACTAAAAAAATGTTCACGAATTCCTAATAATTGTTCAGGAATAAAAATATCATGGGTTCAAAAAATCTTGACAAATTTAAAAAATGTTCTTACATTTTAAGAAATGTTCACGATTTTTTTAAAATAAAATAAGGTAAAAAGACAAAAGAAAATTAATAGACAGAAAAATAAAATATAGGAAATACCAGAAAAAAAAACTAAGAAATAAGAAAGAAAAAAGGGAAATCGGTTCAGCCCATAGAGAGGCCGGGCGCGCGAGAGGGTACGTGATATGTGGGTACTCAGCGACCTACCCGGAAAAATGAGAGCAACTAATTGGGGAGCACTCCTACGAGAGCCTGGCGCACGAGAGGGTACGTGATACATGGGTACTCAGCGATCTACCCGGTAGATAGGAGAGCAACTAATTGAGGAGCACATCTTCGGGAGGCTGGCGCACGAGAGGGTACGTGATACGTGGGTACTCAGCGATCTACCCAGTAAATAGGAGAGCAACTAATTGAGGAGGGCTCCTTCAGGAGCCCGACGCGCTCTCAGCCGCCACGTGTCGCGCTCTGGGTACTTCCTCCAGATTTTTTTTCCACGCGTGTTTTCGGCTTTTTTGATTTTTTTGTATCCGGCTTTTTGATTTTCCATCAATCTTCCTTAGCTTTTCGGCAAAAAGAAAATAAAAAAAAAATGCAAAAACGCGGTTTTTTGCTTCCGCGAGTGGCACATATTTGCTTCTACGAGGGGCACAGCCGTGCCTCCAAGAAACTGAAAAAAACATGATTTCTCTTTTTTTTCCTTGCATGAGAGGCACGGTTTTGCTTCCGCGAGAGGCACGGCCGTGCCTCTAGGAAACGGACAAAACACGTGATTTCTCTTTTTTTTTCCTTCCGAGAGGTGTGGTTTTGCTTCCGGAGCCGTGCCTCTCAAAAACAGAAAAGAAAAGCGTTTTCTCTTTTGTTTTTTCTTCTGTGAGAGGCACGGCCGTGCCTCTCGAAAATGATTTTTTTCCTTTTTTTCTTCTGTGGGAGGCACGGTCGTAAATAGAAAAAAATGTGTTTTTTTTCCTTTCGTGAAAGGCACTGTTTTACTTCCGCGGTCGTGCCTCTCGGAAAAAAATACGCATTTTTTTCTTTTTTCTTCCGTGGGAGGCATGGTTTGACTTTCATGAGTGGCACGGGTTTCGGAAAGGAAAACAATCATGCTCCCGGTTTGGTTTTTTTGTCCGGACTTTTTTGTGAAAAAAGTTCGTTAAAACCTATCAACATGGGATCTAGTTTTAAAGATTTCGACGCGAAACCCGTGCCTCTCGCGGATCCAAGGCTGAAAACGGTTTGAGATTCAGATGCACGGTTTAAGAGATAAAATATTTTGAATAAACGAATTTGTGAAAAAAGAGAAAACTCTCAAGTTGCGACAAGTGACACACTTGCAGTATGTCACTTGTCCCAACCTGAAAAGAGGAAGTGATCTTTGGAAGAAATGCTTCTCAATTAATAATTTCGGGTAAAGAGGGATCGAGTGTAATCTACTCCTCCGTTCCCAAATACTCCCTCCGTTCGAAAATACTTGTCATCAAAATGGACAAAAAGGGATGTATTTAGACCTAAAATACATCTAGATACATCTTCTTTTATTCGTTTTGATGACAAGTATTTCCGGGCGGTGGGAGTAATTGTTTTTCTAGCCATCTTAAATGGACTACAACATACGGATGTATGTAGACATGTTTTAGAGTATAGATTCACTCATTTTGTTCCGTATGTAGTCACTTGTTGAAATTTTTAGAAAGACAATTATTTAGAAACGTAGGGAGTATACGGCAGTGAGGGATGTTACTAGCGGAGGTATAACAGCGCTTAATGGGCCATGACCTGCCCAGCTTAAGCTAAGCATGAGTAATTTCTTGCAGTTTGGCCCACTCAGCCCGCTTAGTATTTTGCTCCAAGTGCCGCCTACAGCGACCAGCCATGGGCCGGCCGATTAAGAAGATCGCTCCCTCGCTCCCTTCGGTTCGCTCACTCGCTGAAGAAAAACACACTCGCGTCGCTGGTTTTTTTTGGGCTGTACTGTGTTGCTGGTTCAAGAAAAAGACCGGCCTCAGTTTTTTTTACAATTTTTAATATGTTTGTAAAAAAAGTTCATATATTATTAAAAAAGTTCATCGATTTTGAACAAAAAAGTTCAAAATCTGAAAAGAGTTCATCAATTTTGAAAAAGTTCACCAGATTAAAAAAAGTTCGTTGAATTGAAAATAGTTGATTGGATTTTGAAAAAAAGTTTATCAAAACGAAAAAAGTTCATTGGATTTGAAAAAAAAGTTCATCAAATTGAGAAAAGTTCATCAATTTTTCAAATAAGTTCATCAAGCAGGCGTTGGTTTGCGGAAACAAGTATAACCGATGCCTGTAGCGCCAAATAGAAAATGCCCCATTGCTACACCTAAAACTGCTCAAAAGAAGAAAAAAAATACAAGCTCTAAAAAAGATGAGCATGATGCCCTAATGCGGCACACCCTACTTTTTATCGAATTTTCAATGGGGGAAGCCTCAGGAGGCACCATACTGGGGTACAAACATTGCAAGCTACAAGGCGTTGTACAAGGAGAACGAGCGTGACGCCCCCGCTTATAATCATGCAGTAATCATAGTATTATACAACTGCGATTCATGTTGATACCACAATATAACTCTACGACGTAAATTCTTTAAATAACAAGTCAGGATCATGAGGACCCTAATACATTAATCATCAAAATAAATATTAGCTAAGTACAAACATAGTTCGTGGGAGCAGCTCAACACCCGCAGGGAGATCGCGCCGAACATGGACGTGGCGCAGCAGACGACGCTGCTCGAGTTCTACCGCTCCGCCTGCGAGATTCGCCTCGCCAGGCGGAACTAGAGGCCGCCTATAAGGAGTTCGACGAGGCGGCGGATGACGTTTGGGGCAAGACCGGTGAGGAGGAGGAAGAGGACATCGCCGGCTCCGCCCAACCTTGCCCCGCCGCCACGACCACGAAGCTGGTACGTTCGCGGGCGCCGCCAACAGCGAGGAAGAATAGTGCACGGTAGGTCACCGCCGCTCGGGTCCCAAGAAGGCCGCCGCTCCTCCCATCCTGTTGAAGCCAAGTTTGGTGGGCTGAACATCAACGACCGATTAGCCACTTGACGGTGGCGTGGAGGTGAACAGCTTTACTTCTAGGGGGGCCAAAGGCGGAGCTCAAGAGCGTCGAGGCGGAGCTAGAGAAGGTGAAATTTCAGTTCTCAGGGCTCATGGCCGGACACGGGAACGTGCGTGGACGATCTTTTAGATTAGGTAAACTAATTATACCTCAAAGTCGGACGAGCAGCGCTTAGTTCAAGTATGTATGAAATATAATAAATTCTGTCATGAAATCCGATGTATTTGCATGAATCTCTTCTGGTTTGTTGAAAATCCGACCGTGTAAGGGGACAAGTTGGATGGCGGAAATTTGCGGGTCGCTGGTGGAGGTGCCCTTAGCTGGGGAAAATGGTCACAAATAATTTATTTATTGTATGCATAGAAAAAATGCTTTATTTATTTTACACAGATAGAAACGATTATGTTCCTCCCAAAGTCCCACCTCTATATGTTTCAAAATAAAAGAAGATAAAAAAATAGAGAAATCGTAGCTAAAAAAAGACCGCATCGCATCTCTGGCGCTGCCTCGGCGGCCGGCGCCGTGGTCACCGGAGCCTCCTACGCCATCGGCATCCCACGCCGGAGCTGCCGCAGCCAACAACGTACCACTCTGGAACTGCTGACTCCGCCACCGCCGCCGACGTCCCACGACGCGCCTCTTGTTCTCTCGTCCCCGATCTCGGGGTGGAACTGCAGCTGGCGCAGTGAAGGAGAGGGGAGAGTAAGCCGAGCTTGTTCCAGGCCACGCTCGCATTAGCGGTCGTCCTCCCCACGTCAGACACGCCCAAGTTCTGTTGCTACTGATCGGACGCTACGTTGCACACAAGGTGTTTGAGGTAATGCCCCTTCATGTTTGTAGTTCATGTTACTTCTTCTTTTGTCTTTATGCTAGATGCTCTGTATGAAGCATCATTTTGCTATTATACGATGTAGTGTGGCAGTTTGCCCTGTTGAAATTTGTGCATGTTCGTTGTCAATACTGGATTTTTTTGGCGCTGTCAATACTATGCCATGTTCGTCATATCTAGAGTTGTGGACATTTTGTGCCTCTACGAACTTTGTGGCATTCTTCAGATGTGCCTCGATGAAATTTCGGAGGCAGTTTGCGAAACGCCACAAAATGGGTTTGGAGGCGATCTTCAGATGCCACAAATCTTTTTGAAGGCAATTTGAAAAACACCACAATTTTTTTTGAGGCGGCATGAGAAATGCCCCAGATGAACTTTGGATGTCTTCTTAAAAATTCCACAAATTGTGCTTATAGGCATTCTGAAAATGCCTCCATACTGTGTTTCTCAGGTGTTACAGAAAAGTGGCTTGAAAGGCCTTTTGCCTTCGTGAGTATCTCTAGCAGAATTTGAAAATGCTTTCAAATGTCTAGGCCATCATTTTATAGGCCTTGAGGTGTTTGAGAATGCCTGCTAACAGCGTACGTGTTTTAGTGGTACTTCACATGTAGTGGCAGTGGTGATGAGTGAAGTGAAGAGATTGCGCCCAATGGAATTGTGTTCAGAGAGATTAGGTCGCCGATTATGTTGAACTTATGTCGTGTTTCTTTTGTGTTTTGCCAGTGAAGTTGCTGTGCTTTCCAGTTAATGGAACAGATTAAGCTGGTAATACTGTGCAGAGAGGTGAACGTGTCGATGTGAAACGTCGCAATGCACTACAGGGGTTAGGAGAATCCCGTGGATGCTGGCTCAGAACTACGGACCACTCTCCTCCTCTGGCTCCTTGGTACGGGACTCCTTCTGGCGATCGATCAGCCTCGGCGGACCCGTCTGCCTTTGTTTCAGCAGTGCACTCCTTGCTGGCCATTGCCTCGCCTCGCCGCTAGGTTTGTGGGATTTCGCCCAAGGATACACTTGTTGGAACAACCAGTCAGCGGTGGTGGATTGGATGTGTCTCGGTCCTTATACATAGCCTGGCAGAGGGCCTTGTTTTCCTCGTGATTCCTTTCTTGCGAGTCCGATCCGAGTTCTTTCCCACCGGTCTAGTTTATCGTCAGATCTGTCAACCACCCGCCGCCGCGCCTATACGACACCAACACCTCTCTTCCTCCGTATCTCGAACGTTTTAGAGTTTTCATTCATCATCTGTTCCAGATTCATCATATCCTCTGACTAGAACAAAAGAGTAAACTTCATCAGAGAAAGTAATAGCATATGCTTTACTTTTAGAAACTTAGGGCCTGTTTGGTAATCCACCAGCTCCACGAATCTGACGGAGCACCTTTTCCACCGCTCTGGAAATTTGAACTGAAGCCCGCTCCGCTCCGTGGCAGAGTTGTGGAGCGGAGGGCCTCCGAACGGGCACTTAAGTAATGTCTTTTTTTTTTTTCGATTTATAACCAAAGTAATATCAGGTGAGATGTTGAGCTTTTTGATGTCTGACTCTGTTATCACTTTTTTCATGTTTCTAGGTAACTTCTCTTGCAGTCAGAGGCTAAGATAGTTCGATGACAAAGAGAAATATTGGTTCAGATGAAGACCTGTGTCTGCATAGAGCAATGGTGAAACGAAAGAAACAAGGGCTTCAACTGACCAACCTGCCAACGGTATGGAATATTCGACCGGACTCATGCCAAGTTATAATCTAACTATATCAACGTGCTGTTCTATTCCTTCCTTCGTCCACAATCCAAAACAAGTTCGCTTGTTGTTCTTGTTCAACAATCTAAATGCCGTTTGTCTTTGCTGTAGGATATTCTCTGCAGTATCCTGTCACAATTGCCGATAAAAGAAGCTGTACGGGCGAGCATACTGTCAGAACAGTGGAGATATCTTTGGCATCACCACCCGAATCTAGTATTTACTCTTAGCTCGATGTTGCCAATTCCTCGTACCTTACCGTTAACACCCAATGATGATGAGGTAAGGAAACATGAGTTTATTCAGAGAGTCGATGCAGTCCTACAGTGGCACAGTGGTGTGGGGGTTGAGAACGTTCAGTTTCAGGCTCGATTTGGTGATGACCAAAGGGATCAGATAAATAGATGGGTAAACTTTGCTATTGCATCCAAGGCGAAACAGCTTATTTTTGATTTCTTAACTGCCAACCCTATAAGACCACCATATAACTTCGATTTGCGGCTTCTCGATGATAGTAATAGTTTACACTTGCGGTGTGTAAAACTCTGTTCCATTTCTCTCAAGGTGCCTGCGGATTTCAACGGTTTTCAGAACCTTAAATGGATTTGCTTGGCAGACACGAATATTACCGATGATGACCTTCAACTTTTAATGTCCAACTGCAGTGTTTTGGAGTTACTTGGAATTGCTAGCTGTAGAATGCTTACAAGGTTACAGCTATCTCATCCTTCAAATCCACTGAAGCATTTGCGTGTACATGACTGCCGCTTGCTTCAGGCGATGGAGTTAAACATTGGTCTGGTAGAACTTGAGTACAGTGGCCCATCGATACTGTTATCACCTCCTGGAACTTTGCTTCTCAAAAATATGTGCATCGAGTTGAATGATATGTGTCCTTCTCTGGAATACATCTTTACGAAACTTGATAATAACGTGCCTCGTCTTGAGATGCTGACTCTTCATTGCACCGAGTCAAAGGTTCGCGATCCACCGTTCCTATTTCCCGTTTTTTGTGCATCCCTATTTGATTTTTCTTGAGGTGAATTTTCCTTATCGGGTTTTATATTTATTTATCTGTGTGTTTCAGAGGACTTCATTGCCAGGAAAGCTGCACAAATTTTCTTATCTAAAGCACCTGAGGCTGGAGCTGACTTTTTTGGGTGCTCCAAGAAGCAAGAGTGATATCCTCGATTTCGCCTGCCTTCTAATTGCTGCTCCTTTCCTGGAAAAGCTGGAATTTCACGTAAGTCTGCATTTCAAGTCTTCAAATATATTTTGGAAGATATTTGGCTCGTTCCATGGAAATAAAGGGGAAACAGTCTTCAAATATACCTTTGTAGATGAAGTCATGAACTAACCATTAGCAAATTGAGTACGTACTGTTTTGGGCCTATCATCAGTTGTACTTGTGGAATAAACAGGGCGCTATTATATAGCAGCAATCCGATGCCTTTACTGGCGATGCTTACAATGTTCTTCACTTCACAAAGTCTTGTCTTGTGTTTATGACTGTTGTATTTTATGATTACTAAACTCACTGAAGCTGCGTAAAAAGTAGTCACATTCTTCTTTTTCTTTTACAGATGGTGCTGCGCTGCGAGCATCCAAGGTATATGACCGATCAGGGGGACCTACGGAGCCTTCCATCCGAGCCTCACCTCCATCTCAGGCTGGTCGAAATCACAGGGTTTTACGGCTGGAAAGGTCAGCTGGAGCTGGCGCTTCACATCCTGAGGAACTCTGTCGCGCTCGAGGCGATGAAGATAGATCCTATCCCAGCCCCTGCAGTAGTTGGTTCTGATTTTAGGCTGCTAGGATGCACGGAGTTCACTTCCTTTTCAGATGGCTGCGACGTTGCCCTTGAGTTCCTCTGCAGCGCCGACCATCGCAATGTTGTTCATGCCCTAGAACCTTGGGCTCAGGGAAGTCCGGGAGAAAAAATGTATCTCTCTCACACACACACGCCGTAACTTCCTCCAGACCAGCGTGGTGCCATGCTAGCAGGCAAGATGGCGAGCAGACATAAATCACTCAAGGAAGACAAGATAAGGCATGGCATGGCTTGCCACTTGCTGTTGATAAAGAGGTGTGTGCCCTGTTCACTGCATCCACCACCATTCATATCTGGCATGAGTTGAGGGCAATGCGCCCATGATGATTTTCCCTTATCTGTTCAAATACAGCACACGATGCGCCCATGATGAATAATTTGTAGGGACCGAACTAATCAGGCTAAGGCGATGATGGGACTGGGTATTCCGGCCTGTACTTGGTTAATTTTGCTCCTTCTCACCGCAGCTAATGTACTCGACGCATGTTCGCGTCCAACAGGCGTTCATGTATCACATGTACTAGAAGGGTTGGACGCTCTTTGCTGCGCCATTGGTGTTGTTGGGTGTCTTAAAAAAAACCACTCTGCTTCGAAATATATGGTGTATTACTTTTTAAGAAGTCAAACCTTTTTAATTTGATCAAATTTGTACAGAAATATATAGGGATTCATAATATCATCTCGGTATTTTTAGATTCATCAATGAAATGAATTTCCATACTTATTTTGTTTAATATTGTGGATTTTGATATTTTTGCTGTGAACATGGTCAAAGTTAAAGAAATTTGACCCTCCAAAAAACTAATACCCTTTATATTTTGGAGCTTGTGGAATGTTTAGTTTGGTGGGTGGGGGAGATGATAGAGTGAGTTTTATTTTTATTTATAATGTGGTGATTTGGTGGGTCTTTTGTGATGTGATTATGTGCTATGTGCTAACCAACCTATGTTTATGTGGGGGAAAAAATATGTCGTGGTTGCACTTACTATATTAGTGCTACAATATCACATTGTGGCTTTTTTTTCTAGATGGTGGGAGGGTGCGCAGGATTGATGTTTTAGTGGCCGGTTGCTGCTGATTGATTCGAAAAATCTTTGGCCCGGTCAAAATCATAAATCAAATTCAAAATTGAATATTTCAATTGAATGAAAGAGCTTCAAAATTAAGGAACATAGTGAATTAAAAGAATTGAATGGGAGAATTTAAGAAATTGTTGACCCAGTCAAAATTGCATGACCGAATTCTAAATTGAGTACCTCAATTAATTGTGAAATTGTGAGACCTTAAAATTTGGAAGCATGGTGTATAGTATATACGAATTGAATAAGAAAGCTTTGAAAAATTGTTGACCCGGTCAAAATCTGGTGATCCAATTCTATTTGGAAACCTCAATTGAATGTGAGCTCTTTAAAATTAGGAATCTTAGTGTTATAGAGGATACATGTACCCCATCATTTTGGCATCAATGACACGCTTTACTTGGGGAATCTGCAACATGGACCCACAAACCTCCCGCATATGTCCGGAGAGACCGCGTTGCCTTGACTGTCGAAGTCATCCAATGCGGTCTTGTATCTGTCCATGGTGCGGTTCGGACGTACTTTCTTCTGCAAACCGGAGACAAACGTGGGGGCTTTGCGGAGTCCTGCTACTCACGTCCACTTCCGACCACCTGCCCGAAACCCCTCCCCTTGTGTTGGGGGAACGTGGCGAAATTCAAAATTTCTATGCATCACCAAGATCAATCTATGGAGATTCCAGCAACAAGAGAGGGAGAGGATGAGCATCTTCATACCCTTAAAGATCGCTAAGCGGAAGTGTTACAAGAACGTGGATGAAGGAGTCGTACTCGCAGCGATTCAGATCGCGGTTGATTTCGATCTAAGCACCGAACAACGGTGCCTCCGCGTTCAACACACGTAGAGACCGGGGACGTCTCCTCCTTCTTGATCCAAAGCAAGGGAGAGGAGAAGTTGAGGAGAACTCCGACAAGACGCACGGCATGATGGTGATGGAGCTCGTGGTTCTCCCGTGGCTTCGCCAAGCACTACGGAGGAGGAGGAGGTGTTGGAGGAGGGAGAGGGCTGCGCCAGGGAAGGTGCGGCTGCCTCTCTCTCTCTCTCTCACTATATATAGGGAAGGGAGGAGGAGGCGCCCTAGGGTTCCCTAGGGAGGCGGCGGCCATAGGGAAACCCTAAATGGGTTTTGGCGCCCCCACCCCTAGGAAACTTGCCCCAAGCCGGGAGGAGTGGCTGCCCTAGGGGTGGCGCCCCCACCTCTCCAGTGGCGTGAGATGGGGTGGGAGGGCACTCAGCCCCTTAGTGGGCTGATGTGCCTCTCCTCGACCCATAAGCCCCCCAAAGCTTGCCGGGCCTCCAAACCCCTTTCGCAGACCTGGTCATCACCTGGTACCCCTGGAACAATTCCGGACTCCAATACCCTTCGTCCAATATACCGATCTTCACCTTCGGACCATTCCAGAGCTCCTCGTCATGTCCGGGATCTCATCCGGGACTCCGAACAACCTTCGGTAACCACATACTATTTCCCATAACAACTCTAGCGTCACCGAACCTTAAGTGTGTAGACCCTACGGGTTCGGGAACCATGCGCATATGACCGAGGCGTTCTCCGGTCAATAACCAACAGCCGGGATATGGATACCCATGTTGGCTCCCACATGTTCCACGATGATCTCATCGGATGAACCACGATGTCAAGGATTCAAGCAATCTCGTATGCAATTCCCTTTGTCTAGCGGTATTGTACTTGCAGAGATTCGATCGTCGGTATGCCGATACCTTGTTCAATCTCGTTACCGGCAAGTCTCTTTACTCGTTCCGTAAAATATCATCCCGTGATCAACCCCTTGGTCACATTGTGCACATTATGATGATGTCCTATCGAGTGGGCCCAGAGATACCTCTCCGTCACACGAGTGACAAATCCGATCTCGATTCGTACAACCCAACATGCACTTCGAAGATACCCATAGTGCACCTTTATAGCCACCCGATTACGTTGTGACGTTTGGTACACCCAAAGCATTCCTACGGTATCCGGAGTTGCACAATCTCATGGTCTAAGGAAATGATACTTAACATTAGAAAAGCTTTAGCATACGAACTACACGATCTTTGTGCTAGGCTTAGGATTGGGTCTTGTCCATCACATCATTCTCCTAATGATGTGATCCCGTTATCAACGACATCCAATGTCCATGGTCGAAAACCGTAACCATCTATTGATCAATGAGCTAGTCAACTAGAGGCTTACTAGGGACATGGTGTTGTCTATGTACCCATACATGTATCTGAGTTTCCTATCAATACAATTATAGCATGGATAATAAACGATTATCATGAACAAGGAAATATAATAATAATAACTAATTTATTATTGCCTCTAGGGCATATTTCCAACACCTTGAGTGCCGTGTTTGCACAAACTTCGTCTGGTTTGTTAAAACGGAGGTTGAAATGTATGGACCTACGGTTGGATGGCGGCCTCTCGCATCCGTGTCCACGGACAGATGCATGAGAAATTTTGCGGGCTGCTATTGGAGATGCCCTTAGGGAAGAGAGTAAGATAGTTGTTGGCAGACTTTGCCACATAGGATTTTTGATGATGTGTCATATAATAAATGAGGGAAGAGAGTAAGGTTGTATATACATGAACCAACACCCCTTGCACAAGCTCCAATGTAGAATGAGAGAGCACCTTATTTATTATCTCACATTCTATTGGGCAAACTAGATACAATCCACTGGAGTTGTTGTATGTTAAGGTGTTGGTTGATGACATGACATATTTTACCAACAAGTTAACATACAAACTGTTGGAGATGCCCTTACATGACTTCCCCGCCTCGAGAGATGTAGTCATTATTCTAACAAGTCCCCATACCTGGGAAAATACATTCCAAGGATTTTCGTGCACCATTTTCTTTGTCGCCTAAACACTACTCGTACATCTAAAACACAAACCAGATTCTCCCCAGCCTTCTATACTTAGGTTCCTGGGCCAGCCCCATGTATACTTCAAAGTCTTTAACATAGCAGATGGTTTGAACACCGTTGGATCTCCGATCCGATGGCCCATGTGCTCCTGGAGCATGGGGCATATAAGCTCCGGGAGCACCGCATCGCCAGCCACCTCAAACAGTCAAACTTCTTGGCCTCCTCCGTCACCAGAACCACATCATGGAGCTATTCATCCTTGAGATCGGATTGAGTGGATTCTGACGAACGAAACACACGGCGATCGAGGGCCTCACATGTACCCTTTATTCTTCCTCCTCATTGTCGATTCTCTCCCCACCCTAGATTAAACAAAGTTGTGTTCATAATTGCATGACTTCTCCATTTCCTATCCTTACAAAAAAACAATTAGCTATGTAAACATACCTAGGAGTATTTATATACGGAGATCCCTATATTTTATGGTACATTTTGTGAAGAGTAATGACCCACGTCACATAACCACCCGCACAAAATCGCATAAAACCATATGTTTGACACACTGCAAAAACATAAACACTTGGCATGTGGCATTCAATAAAATGAGGAAATATAATTACCTTTTCTGCTTGCACTTGTATTTTGCGGAATCTTTCAAATCCATGGAAATTTAACCAAAATTCATCCAAGCATTTTTTTAAGGCTATATCCAAACAATATCTGTCCAGGAAAGCACCACTTGTGCAAATAAAGAAGCCAAGTGCCAATTTTCCTGGAACCTTCCTTCCTGGCGGCTCCAAACTCCTCTCCTCTCCAGCGCAAACATCCCTCTCCCCCGCTCCCTTTCCTCTTCTTGGCCGGCCGGACACCCACCCACCCCGAGCGAGCGCCTCCTCCAGGTATCGATCCATCCAACCATTCTTGTTTATTCGCGTCCGCGAGATCGAAATCCGCTAGCTTTCACCGGAATCTCTTGAGTGTTTTCTCTCGATCGATTTTGTGTGTTCCTCATGGAGTCCAGCCGGCGCAAATTGGTATAGCTTGTGACGGAATAGAGGGTGGGTGGGCGAGATTCTCGCATTCTTCCGCCCGATTCGGGTTTTGGTTTCTCGAAATTGCTCCTGTTCAAGCAAATGCACGGCGGGGGGTGGGGTGTGGGTGGGGGGGGGGGTGGGGGGGCTGTTCCTTCAATTATCTTGTGTGGAGCAATCTGCTATGATGCAGTTTCTAGGTTAGATGATTCGCGTTGAAGCCCCCATTGTCTAGCTTGGGTATGGTCCGGCATAGATCCTTTGTGGTGTTTGATTGAATATTACTCCCTCCGTCCGGAATCGGTTGACGCTCAAACGGATGTATCTAGACGTATTTCAGTGCTAGATACATCCGTTTGAGCATCAACTAATTCAGGACGGAGGAAGTATGTGCTTGTATGAATGCTTGCAATTTCAGATTATTTTCCTTTTAGGGCCTGGGTTACTGTTTCGGTCGGCTGACACTTTGTTCATGTTCAGATTGTCCTGCAAAAATACTGCATTTTATGATCGGAGAACTTGTGAGGAGCTCCTAGAAGAAGAGCCAAGTTGATCCTGCAAAATTGGATAGCTGGTCCGGCAGGGCTGGCTTCAGAAGATCAGCCACGGCTCTAAGGAGAGTAACCCGTGTTACACCAAGAAGGGAAAGGCAATGTGTCCATCGCTTTCCTAAGTTTCTGCTTGCATCGCCTTCTTTCCACGGTGGCCGTGGTGCCCTCCCATCTGCAGGGGGGCATCCTTCTGATCTGACCTACCTTGCTGGTGGTGGTGCTGCACAATTCTGAAGTAGGCCTTTAGCATCATAGTTAGTTCAGTTAGTAGTCCATAATATTAAGAGTTGTAAGTATGGTGTCAGCCACCAAACTAGAAGGTGGATATTGTTTTCACAGCAAGAACTCTCCTCTCGATCAATCTGAAGGTAAATAAAAGTGCTTTGAACTTCCAAATGTTTCTCTCTTTTCGGAATGACTGTCTATAATATTCTTTAATCCTAGCATCATGAATTTCTTCTTTTGCCTGTGTAAAACTGTAATTGTCCTCTACACTGTTCTGGCACGAAAAACAAATTAGTATTTCTTTCTTGTCTAAGTATTTAGTCATCCTTTACTATTTTCTGGCACCAAAAACAAAACCAAAAAGGATGAGCTGTGTATGTAAACTTATCCGTTTGTTTTTCCACATATTTGAACTCTCTGCCGAGTTAGATAGCTACTCCCTCTGTTAGTGATCTAAACGCTCTTATATTTCTTTACGGAGGGAGTATGTTATAGTTGAATTCAATGATATGCGCCTGCTTTGATGCTACAATTGCAGTTTGGAATACTGAAGTATCCCTAGATAATTTTACACAAGCACTTTCTTTTTACCAAACCTAGCTGTGTAATCACCTTTAACCCTTTAAAATAACAGCACATGGTCAGTTATATATTATTGTGGCATTGTAGTATTCATACATTTCTCTTTGAGCTTCAGGTGTGAAGATACATCTTTACCGTCTTGGAATAGAACAGTGTGAACATGATGCCCTCAAAAGCTTTGCATGTGCTGGTGAAGGCAGCCCAAGTTTACTTGATACAATCATTCTTTCTCAGGTTTGTATTACCTGAGAGTTCACACAATCTTTATGAGTTATCATGGCACCATTTTTAATAGATGATTTTCTTTGTAACAGTGGGAGAACTTTGCTCAGAAGAGCCAGTTGGGATATGATGTTACTACTTGCGAACTTAAGGTGCTTCTTGGATCCCCCCTAATTCTTGTGTCCTAGATCAAAGTAACTTTAAACATTTGCTTTGTGCATGTTGGATTCTGATACCCATACTCTAAAAAGCACGGACACGCCAGTAATCGCCGAACTGCCGTCCTGATACGCCGGGATACGGGGATACGGCGGGATACGCGAATTTTGGAGTATCCCTGAAATTCGAATTAAAAAAATGAAAAAATGATTGGGATACGCTGGGATACGCGGGGACACGTTAGGGATACGGCCTGGCCCAAAAAACAGCCTCGGCCCATCAGGAAACCCTATTTTGCAGGGTCACGACATAATGAAGAGGCGCTCCCTCCCTGCCTCCCAGGTCACATAGACGGCGCCGCCACCTCCTGGACTCGCTCCCACCGCCTGGACTCGCCGCCACCGCCGCTGCCGCGCCTGGATTCGACCGGCGACCGTCCCCTCCAGCACCAGCAGCAGCAGCAGCCTCTCCTCGCAGCCGCAGGTAACCCAGCTGCATCCTCTCCTCATTCTTCTTCAACCTCCTCCACTTTTAATATTCAAATGCTTGCTGCTTGGTGCTCTACTGCTGTTTGCTTGCACTAAGTTATTGGATCTGATGCTTGCTGCTTTTTGCTCTTTGCTTGTGCTGATGGCTGCTGCTGTTCTTGATAGGAATTGATTGCTTGTTGTTGGCCTGATAGGTACCAAACCATGGCATCTGCGAGCGGCACAGCCGGAAGCCAATCATCGTGGGTGAGAGTGAAGGGCGTCCGGGTCCTGGTGCTGCAATTGGGAGCCAAATGGCATTGCAAATTGGGTGTCTTCTGGTTATGTCTTCTATTTTTCTAATCTTCTTTGCTGTTTGATGTGTTCTGCAAGATGCAACTTGCAATGACATGGGGGGATGAGGATCAATCAAGCACTTGATAAAAGAGCCACCAAATGGAGCAATATTCTCTATTCTCAACTCTTTTTCTTTAATTTTCTGTCTTAATTCTATATTATATGTCATATTTTTTTAATTTTATATATACTCACCGTATCCCCGAATGGCTGTTTTTGGAAAATGCCGTATCCCGTATCCCCGTATGCGTATCCCCGTCCTTCCGTCCCCGTGTCCGTGCTTTTTAGCCCAAACTAAAAAACACAAAGCCAGAGATGTGAAATATAGTTTTATACATTTTATACGTAACCTCTTCCCTTCCTCAGTTTCCACAATCAAACTGCAGAGTGGCATGCTAATACCAAATATTCCTGCAACACCACCTACCAAATTGTTCACATTCCCACTAATTGCCACTGTTGCTGCCCTCATTGGAACAGTCTGCCTTTCCTGTGCTGCCAATCGTGATGGCTATGGGGGGATAGTACGGATGGGGATGTTAGGAAACATAGCAGTGGGAAATAAGAGAGAAAGGAGCGGGAAAGATTCGATAAATAATAGTGGTTGCCACTTATAGTTATCCACATCTTAAAGCACATAACTATTTCATCTTAGGTGGCAGAAGTTTAACTTTGAAGAAATATTGCGATTCTAGAAGTGTAATCAACCAACCAACATTTTTTTTCTGCCAGACATACCATTGACAGTCTGTTAAACTTATGTATTTCCCTTTCAAAAGGCTTATTAAGCCATCAATCCTGTTAAAGATATGCCCTGAGCTTGACTGGAATAATTGGTTTTGAATGGTTGTACAGGTCATTGAAGGTCAAAGGGATTTTGTTATTCAGATGAATGATAAATGGAATTCATTTTCCCTCATGAAATATGACAAGTTCGGCCATCCTTTCGGATGCTTGAAGCCAAATTCTGCTAGAAGCTACGAGGAATTACTTTTGTGCATCGCAGAAGGAGAAAATAATGAACCGGAGGTTGTTCCTTCGATTACACCCCCAAACAATGGAGTACTGCTGATTGCGAATGTACGCACCTTAACCCCTAACCCCTCCCCAACCCTTTGTGAATGTGAATATAGATACAAGTGCTTGTTGCCATCTGCATCATGTTTTTCCATTTCTGATGGACATCTTTTCCTGAAGGCATATCCTGTTGAATATGGTCACATTTTCTTGGTCCCAAATGCAACTAATCAGCTATCTTCCTTTTGGGATAAAAGGATGTTTGGGCTGATTACAAAGATTGCCTCTGAAGTAAACAGTGCAGCGTTCCGGGTTTTCTTTGATGATGGTACATCTATTGTGCCAAAGCACATGTTTTTTCAGGTAATACCTTCTAGTTCTATTGCTTAATGTTTTGAACTTACTCCAAAGTACATTACTATTCACCTACCATGTGCTATACAGACCTGAATACCCAATATAATGGGAGTACTCATTTAGTTGTCTGGTGGTCTCATCTTCACTAAGCATTCGACTATAGGCATGCACTTTGTGCTGTAATGTATTGTCACCGATTTACAGCATACTTCAAAGTACTTTAATTGCCATGATGAGTAAGATTTTAAAGGGAAGATTGATCCTTGTAATTGTTTTATTGTTCTGTTATTACTGAATCAAAATAACTGAGTAGATTTTTTTTCCATAATAAGATATTGCTAAGATACTAGAACTACCAGTTAGCAGTGCTTGCTTAAGGAGAATCTCATGGTGTTATTTTTGCTAAATATTACAGGCCTGTTACTTTGCCAATCCTTTACCAGTGGAGTCTTCCTCAACTGTTGCATTATATGATGGGGCAACCAGATCAGGCATTTGTGTGTCTGAAATAGTTGATTACCCTCTAAAAGCACTTGTGTTCACGAGCACCAATGTAAATGCACTTGTCGATGTAGTGAGTGAAGCATGCTTGGCTTTGCATGAGAACAATACTGTGCACAGCCTAATGATGTCCAACAATGGCAGAAATGTTTTCTTATTCCCCCAGGTGAAACTCGCTAATACATTGTGTTCCATCTCTAAACAAATGTTTTATCAGCAAAGGAATTGTTAGCTGTTAACCTCTGGTGTTTGATTTTAGGTGAAAAATCTGGTCACTGGCTGCTGTCTTTCTGCTTGGGAGTGCTGTGGCTACTTTGTTTATCACACCAAAGTTGATTTCGACCGAGCTTCTGAGACCGGAATTTCCAATAGGATGGCTTCGTTCTCGTTCCAAGATGGTGACTTTGAAGACCTGAAGAAACTCTGCTGCGCTATAGCTGATGGCCTTGTTACCTAAGCCTGCACCGTATGCAAGCATCAACAATGTGTGCAGCGGTTCATTATGTAAAATCACCCAAAATGTTACTGCAACTATAAACATATCGTGTATCATGCTCTCCCATTCCCCGTGTTTGGCGTGTTATGCCTAAATACTATGAAACATATGTCTGAAGACATCTGGGGTGATGAATAAAGCTTGCTGTTCTCCTCATGATTCAATCTCTGAATATTTGCAAGGATTGTGCAATGATATTTCAGCTACTACATTTGCAGTTTACAGAATCAACTTTGCAGCATTTCTGTGAGACATTGAATTTACTGTGCATTGGTCACCCTTGCATTGGTCAGTAGGGTACGTCTGGCTTAACCCCCTGCAGTGGCCTTCAGATCCTGCTGTAAAATATGGCAACATTTGAATAACAACATCAGAAAACAAAACACTGAGAAACTATTATATTATTTAGATAATTATTCCAGGCAAGGCTTACCAGGAAGCAAGAGGAGTGCCATGAGCAAAATTAAGCACAAGCTTGCCATCTTGACCTTGTGGACCTCCATGTCTCCAGGAATAAACACCCAAGCAAAGAAGGACGGAATTCCACATAGGTTAACTTAGTAGTGCACCACTGATCCTTTCTTATAGAGATGGATGATGGAACCTTACAATAAACCAAAGCGAAAAGATTGTATATATCTGGATGATGCAATGATGTGTTGTGTAAATTGAAAAAGACACTATAGGTTGTTGTGGGTTGGTGTGTGCGCGCTCGCACGCGTGCGTGAAATGGTGCCTTTGTTGCTTAGGAGGAACCCTAAAAAATAGAAATTGTCACATTTATCTGGATGATGCATGGTATATATCCAGAAGATGCAACGATACATTGTACATTGAAGAAAAGACATTGTACATTGAAGAAAAGACATTCTCAGGGGTGATAAAAGACACCCTAGGTAGTTGATACAAACTTACTGCTCAAAATGGTGCCTTTGTTGGTTATAAAGAACCCTACAAAAGACCAAACAGAAAATGTCATTATATGGATGATGCAATTGTCTATATCCGAATGATGCAGCAATGTGTCACACACTGCAAAAAGACACAGAGACATGATAAAAAGGCACCCCGGGTTAGTTGATACATGCATGTCTTTTATGTGAGGTATGTCATGATATTTGTACCGCTCAAAATGGTGCCTTTGGATCTTAGCAGTAGGAAAAAAACACCCGGCGTATCGGGCATTGGATTAGGAAATAATGTTCTGGGGTAAATGCACTTGTCGATGTAGTAAGTGAAGCATGCTTGGCTTTGCATGAGAACAATACTGTGCACAACCTAATGATGTCCAACAACGGCATAAATGTTTTCTTATTCCCCCAGGTGAAACTCGCTAATACATTGTGTTCCATCTCTAAACAAATGTTTTATCAACAAAGGAATTGTTAGTTGTTAATCTCTGGTGTTTGATTTTAGGTGAAAAATCTGGTCACTGGCTGCTGTCTTTCTGCCTGGGAGTGCTATGGCTACTTTGTTTATCACACCAAAGTTGATTTCGCCCGAGCTTCTGAGGCCGGAATTTCCAATAGGATGGCTTCGTTCTCGTTCCAAGATGGTGACTTTGAAGACCTGAAGAAACTCTGCTACGCTATAGCTGATGGCCTTGTTACCTAAGCCTGCACCGTATGCAAGCATCAACAATGTGTGTAGCGGTTCATTATGTAAAATCACCCAGAATGTACTACAACTATAAACATATCGTGTATCATGCTCTCCCATTCCCCGTGTTTGGCGTGTTATGCCTAAATACTATGAAACATATGTCTGTAGACATCCGGGTTGATGAATAAAGCTTGCTGTTCTCCTCATGAATCAATCTCTGAATATTTGCAAGGATTGTGCAATGATATTTCAGCTACTACATTTGCAGTTTACAGAAACAACTTTGTAGCAGTTCTGTGAGACATTGAATTACTTCAGAACTGAACCTGTGATATAGAAGATGACTTGGTTTGTTTCATGTGGTTTGCTTCAGAAGGCACATGCCCTTGATCTGATAGCTTTGTTGCAGAAACAGTTTTTACTTGGATGTGTTATAAATTTATATAGCTTGCAGTTGTTACTGGGAGTTCAAAGATTGTATGTAGAGAAGGAAATTTGTTGCAGTTATAAGTTGTGCATCGACGTTAAGATGGATCTTATCACTCATTGCATCGGCTGCAACATCATGAGGCAGCATCAGATTCAGCAGGGTTTGTTGCAGAGGCTAGGCAGGCACTGATGATGGAAAAGAAAAAAAAGAAAATTGTGTATGGTTGCAGTCGGTTTTCATCTCCATCCTATGTATGGTTGCACCCGGTTTTCATTTCATGGCAGTTTGGACAGTAAGCCAGTTTCTTGTGTGTGACGGTGGCAGTTTTGGACCAAAAAATCCCCAGATCTAAACGAATTGCCATGGCAGTTTTAAAAAATGCCCCCACCCCCTGGCGTCCTTTTTTAATGGCTTTAAAAGTCCAATTGAGTCCAAACACAATCAACTTAAATAACTTGGATTTTTATGAAATAACTTCTGACCAATATTTTATATTTTTGATAATGGTGTTAGTTCGTTCTTGAAGAAAATATCAAATAAGGTTACAAACAAATTTAAACAAGCCCATAATAAGTTTTAATACCTTCGAAAATACAACCACAAACAAGGGAAATCAACTATATTTATTGATTGGCTAATTTATTCAACATTCCAAATTTCAAAATATTTGGATGTTACAGACGGCTCGCCTTAAGATCCTATTGCACGTTGCTTCACATCCTGAAGCAACTTGAGGCAGAATTAGCATGGAAAGAAGCGGGGCCTTGATAACTAAGTTCAGGATATTGATGGTCCGTGTCACACTCCGCATATGGGAAATTCTCATGTTCGCGATTCTGTGCATTGGTCACCCTTGCATTGGTCAAGAGGGTACGCCCGCTTAACCCCCTGCAGTGGCCTTCAGATCCTGCTGTAAAATATGAGCAACATTTGAATAACAACATCAGAAGTCAAAACACTGAGAAACTATTATATTACTCAGATAATTATTCCAGGCAAGGCTTACCAGGAAGCAAGAGGAGTGCCATGAGCAAAATTAAGCACAAGCTTGCCATCTTGACCTTGTGGACCTCCATGTCTCCAGGAATAAACACCCAAGCAAAGAAGGATGTAATTCCAAATAGGTTAACTTAGTAGTGCACCACTGGTCCCTTCTTATAGAGATGGATGATGGAACCTTACAATAAACCAAAGAGAAAAGGTTGTATATATCTGGATGATGCAATGATGTGTTGTGTAAATTGAAAAAGACACTATAGGTTGTTGTGGGTTGGTGTGTGCGCGCTCGCACGCGTGCGTGAAATGGTGCCTTTGTTGCTTAGGAGGAACCCTAAAAAATAGAAATTGTCATATTTATCTGGATGATGCATGGTATATATCCAGGAGATGCAACGATACATTGTACATTGAAGAGAATACATTGTACATTGAAGAAAAGACATTCTCAGGGGTGATAAAAGACACCCTAGGTAGTTGATACAAACGTACTGCTCAAAATGGTGCCTTTGTTGGTTATAAAGAACCCTACAAAAGACCAAACATAAAATGTCATTATATGGATGATGCAATTGTCTATATCCGAATGATGCAGCAATGTGTCACACACTGCAAAAAGACACCGAGACATGATAAAAAGGCACCCCGGGTTACTTGATACATGCATGCCTTTTATGTGAGGTATGTCATGATATTTGTACCGCTCAAAATGGTGCCTTTGGATCTTAGCAGGAGGAAAAAAACACCCGGCGTATCGGGCATTGGATTAGGAAATAATGTTGCTGGGGTAAATGCACTTGTCGATGTAGTAAGTGAAGCATGCTTGGCTTTGCATGAGAACAATCATGCACAACCTAATGATGTCCAACAACGGCATAAATGTTTTCTTATTCCCCAGGTGAAACTTCGCTAATACATTGTGTTCCATCTCTAAACAAATGTTTTATCAACAAAGGAATTGTTAGTTGTTAATCTACGGTGTTTGATTTTAGGTGAAAAATCTGGTCACGGCTGCTGTCTTTCGCACAGGGAGTGCTATGGCTACTTTGTTTATCACACCAAAGTTGATTTCGCCCGAGCTTCTGAGGCCGGAATTTCCAATAGGATGGCTTCGTTCTCGTTCCAAGATGGTGACTTTGAAGACCTGAAGAAACTCTGCTACGCTATAGCTGATGGCCTTGTTACCTAAGCACTGCACCGTATGCAAGCATCAACAATGTGTGTAGCGGTTCATTATGTAAAATCACCCGAATGTACTACAACTATAAACATATCGTGTATCATGCTCTCCCATTCCCCGTGTTTGGCGTGTTATGCCTAAATACTATGAAACATATGTCTGTAGACATCCGGGTTGATGAATAAAGCTTGCTGTTCTCCTCATGAATCAATCTCTGAATATTTGCAAGGATTGTGCAATGATATTTCAGCTACTACATTTGCAGTTCTGAAACAACTTTGTAGCAGTTCTGTGAGACATTGAATTACTTCAGAACTGAACCTGTGATATAGAAGATGACTCGGTTTGTTTCATGTGGTTTTGCTTGAAGGCACATGCCCTTGATCGATAGCTTTGTTGCGAAACAGTTTTTACTTGGATGTGTTATAAATTTATATAGCTTGCGATTTATTCTTTGGGAGTTCAAAGATTGTATGTAGAGAAGGAAATTTGTTGCGATTATAAGTTGTGCATCGACGTTAAGATGGATCTTATCACTCATTGCATCGGCTGCAACATCATGAGGCAGCATCAGTTCAGCGAGGTTTGTTGCGAGAGGCTAAGCGAGCCGATGATGGAAAAGAAAAAAGAAAATTGTGTATGGTTGCGATGGTTTTCATCTCCATCCTATGTATGGTTGCACCCGGTTTTCATTTCATGGCAGTTTGGACAAGAAGCCAGTTTCTTGTGTGTGTGACGGTGGCAGTTTTGGACCAAAAATCCCCAGATCTAAGCAATTGCCATGGCAGTTTTAGAAAATGGCCCCACCCCCTGGCGTCCTTTTTTAATGGCTTTAAAAGTCCAATTGAGTCCAAACACAATCAACTTAAATAACTTGGATTTTTATGAAATAACTACTGACCAATATTTTATATTTTTGATAATGGTGTTAGTTCGTTCTTGAAGAAAATATCAAATAAGGTTACAAACAAATTTAAACAAGCCCATAATAAGTTTTAATACCTTCGAAAATACAACCACAAACAAGGGAAATCAACTATATTTATTGATTGGCTAATTTATTCAACATTCCAAATTTCAAAATATTTGGATGTTACAGACGGCTTCATATAAGATCTTATTGCACGTTGCTTCACATCCTGAAGCAACTTGAGGCAGAATTAGCATGGAAAGAAGCGACGCCTTGATAACTAAGTTCGGGATATTGATGGTCCGTGTCACACTCCGCATATGGGAAATTCTCATGTTCGCGATGCTACGTGCATTGGTCACCCTTGCATTGGTCGATGAATGCGTCTGGCTTAACCCCTACAGTGGCCTTGAGATCCTGCTGTAAAATATGAGCAACATTTGAATAACAACATCGAAGTCAAAACACCGAGAAACTATTATATTACTCAGATAATTATTCCGAGCCAAGGCTTACCAGGAAGCAAGAGGAGTGCCATGAGCAAAATTAAGCACAAGCTTGCCATCTTGACCTTGTGGACCTCCATGTCTCCGTGAATAAACACCCAAGCAAAGAAGGATGTAATTCCAAATAGGTTAACTTAGTAGTGCACCACTGGTCCCTTCTTATAGAGATGGATGATGGAACCTTACAATAAACCAAAGAGAAAAGGTTGTATATATCTGGATGATGCAATGATGTGTTGTGTAAATTGAAAATGACACTATAGGTTGTTGTGGGTTGGTGTGTGCGCGCTCGCACGCGTGCGTGAAATGGTGCCTTTGTTGCTTAGGAGGAACCCTAAAAAATAGAAATTGTCATATTTATCTGGATGATGCATGGTATATATCCAGAAGATGCAACGATACATTGTACATTGAAGAAAAGACATTGTACATTGAAGAAAAGACATTCTGAGGGGTGATAAAAGACACCCTAGGTAGTTGATACAAACGTACTGCTCAAAATGGTGCCTTTGTTGGTTATAAAGAACCCTACAAAAGACCAAACAGAAAATGTCATTATATGGATGATGCAATTGTCTATATCCGAATGATGCAGCAATGTGTCACACACTGCAAAAAGACACCGAGACATGATAAAAAGGCACCCCGGGTTAGTTGATACATGCATGTATTTTATGTGAGGTATGTCATGATATTTGTACCGCTCAAAATGGTGCCTTTGGATCTTAGCAGTAGGAAAAAAACACCCGGTGTATCGGGCATTGGATTAGGAAATAATGTTGCTGGGGTAAATGCACTTGTCGATGTAGTAAGTGAAGCATGCTTGGCTTTGCATGAGAACAATACTGTGCACAACCTAATGATGTCCAACAACGGCAGGAATGTTTTCTTATTCCCCCAGGTGAAACTCGCTAATACATTGTGTTCCATCTCTAAACAAATGTTTTATCAATAAAGGAATTGTTAGTTGTTAATCTCTGGTGTTTGATTTTAGGTGAAAAATCTGGTCCTTTGGCTCTTTGTCTTTCTGCACAGGAGTGCTATGGCTACTTTGTTTATCACACCAAAGTTGATTTACCCGAGCTTACGAGGCGGAATTTCCAATAGGATGGCTTCGTTCTCGTTCCAAGATGGTGACTTTGAAGACCTGAAGAAACTACGCTACGCTATAGCTGATGGCCTTGTTACCTAAGCCTGCACCGTATGCAAGCATCAACAACGTGTGTAGCGGTTCATTATGTAAAATCACCCAGAATGTACTACAACTATAAACATATCGTGTATCATGCTCTCCCATTCCCCGTGTTTGGCGTGTTATGCCTAAATACTATGAAACATATGTCAGAGACATCCGGGTTGATGAATAAAGCTTGCTGTTCTCCTCATGAATCAATCTCTGAATATTTGCAAGGATTGTGCAATGATATTTCAGCTACTACATTTGCAGTTTACGTAAACAACTTTGCAGCAGTTCTGTGAGACATTGAATTACTTCAGTAACTGAACTGTGATATAGAAGATGACTTGGTTTGTTTCATGTGGTTTGCTTCGAAGGCACATGCCCTTGATCTGATAGCTTTGTTGCGAAACAGTTTTTACTTGGATGTGTTATAAATTTATATAGCTTGCGGTTATTCTTGGGAGTTCAAAGATTGTATGTAGAGAAGGAAATTTGTTGCAGTTATAAGTTGTGCATCGACGTTAAGATGGATCTTATCACTCATTGCATCGGCCGCAACATCATGAGGCAGCATCAGATTCAGCAGGGTTTGTTGCAGAGGCTAGGCAGGCACTGATGATGGAAAAGAAAAAAAATAAAATTGTGTATGGTTGCAGTCGGTTTTCATCTCCATCCTATGTATGGTTGAACCCGGTTTTCATTTCATGGCAGTTTGGACAGTAAGCCAGTTTCTTGTGTGTGACGGTGGCAGTTTTGGACCAAAAAATCCCCAGATCTAAACGAATTGCCATGGCAGTTTTAAAAAATGGCCCCACCCCCTGGCGTCCTTTTTTAATGGCTTTAAAAGTCCAATTGAGTCCAAACACAATCAACTTAAATAACTTGGATTTTTATGAAATAACTACTGACCAATATTTTATATTTTTGATAATGGTGTTAGTTCGTTCTTGAAGAAAATATCAAATAAGGTTACAAACAAATTTAAACAAGCCCATAATAAGTTTTAATACCTTCGAAAATACAACCACAAACAAGGGAAATCAACTATATTTATTGATTGGCTAATTTATTCAACATTCCAAATTTCAAAATATTTGGATGTTACAGACGGCTTCATTTAAGATCTTATTGCACGTTGCTTCACATCCTGAAGCAACTTGAGGCAGAATTAGCATGGAAAGAAGCGACGCATAACTAAGTTCAGGATATTGATGGTCCGTGTCACACTCCGCATATGGGAAATTCTCATGTTCGCGATTGCTCTGTGCATTGGTCACCCTTGCATTGGTCAAGAGGGTACGTCTGGCTTAACCCCTGCAGTGGCCTTGAGATCCTGCTGTAAAATATGGCAACATTTGAATAACAACATCAGAAGTCAAAACACTGAGAAACTATTATATTACTCAGATAATTATTCCAGGCAAGGCTTACCAGGAAGCAAGAGGAGTGCCATGAGCAAAATTAAGCACAAGCTTGCTATCTTGACCTTGTGGACCTCCATGTCTCCAGGAATAAACACCCAAGCAAAGAAGGATGGAATTCCAAATAGGTTAACTTAGTAGTGCACCACGGATCCCTTCTTATAGAGATGGATGATGGAACCTTACAATAAACCAAACAGAAAAAGGTTGTATATATCTGGATGATGCAATGATGTGTTGTATAAATTGAAAAAGACACTATAGGTTGTTGTGGGTTGGTGTGTGCGCGCTCGCACGCGTGCGTGAAATGGTGCCTTTGTTGCTTAGGTGGAACCCTAAAAAACAGAAATTGTCATATTTATCTGGATGATGCATGGTATATATCCAGAAGATGCAACGATACATTTTACATTGAAGAAAAGACATTCTCAGGGGTGATAAAAGACACCCTAGGTAGTTGATACATGTGTGTGTGTTGGTGTGAGGTATTGCCTGATGTTTGTACTGCTCAAAATGGTGCCTTTGTTGGTTAGACAGAACCCTACAAAAAACCATATAGGAAGTGTCAGATTTATATGGATGATGCAATTGTATATATCTGAATGATGCAGGAATGTGTTATACACTGGAAAAAGGCACCAAGATGTGATAAAAAGGCACCTCGACGTAGTTGATACATGCATGTTTTTTATGTGAGGCATGTCGTAATATTTGTAGTTTTGTACCACTCAAAATGGCGCTTTTGGATCTTAGCGGTAGGAAAAAAACCCAGCATATCGGGCATTAGATTAGAAAACAATGTTGCTGAGGTAATATTAGAAATTCATGAATCAATCTCTTAGTAATCAATACTCCCTCCGTTCGAAAATACTTGTCATCAAAATGGATAAAAAGAGATGTATCTCGAACTAAAATACATCTAGATACACCCCCTTTTATCCATTTTGATGACAAGTATTTCCGGACGAAGGGAGTACATGATATTGTTACCAGTGTGAATGATCTCTGGGCTTAAAAGATCATCTTCTGCAACATTTCCGCCAGACGTTGCATCACTTCATGAGGAGCCTATGATATAGCAGATGAATAATCTCCTTGTCTTCTAACTTTCTAAGGATAAACACACCGCCTAATTGGTGCGTTCGAACTAGAAGGCAATACTAGTCACCAGATCTGATAATTTTTTTGCAAAAATAGTTTAATCTCTATGTATGCTCAGACCTGTTAAATGTTAGTCCTTCAGGCCCGGATTTGGGGACCCCATCTCTATGCTCAAAACTGTTAAATGTGAACTCCTATAATTATTATTCTTTTATCCTCGGTTTGCAGTTTTAATTAGGAGATGAGCAGTTGACAAAATTGTATAAACAAGTTACAGAACTGGATGATGCATGTGTGTACATTGGAAATTCAACTCAAGATGTTCTCGAAATTACCACACGCCTCGAGCACCCCCCATCCAACACCAAAGTGAACTGATCCACTTGGCCTGCTGCAAGAAGGGCAAACCATACCTTCAACATCATAAAAAAGAAATAGATTGCCAAAATCAGATTGAATAAATTTGATTATGGAAAACGCTTGAAAACAGCCGACTGATTTTAACGCGAAGCATCTGTCGCGCGCTACGCCGTCCGATGAACGCTTGACTGCGATTCCTTGTGCGCATGCTGCGAGCGTTCACACGGGGTGTGTGCTCAGCTTGTTTTGACTTTTCAGCGCACCCATGACACTGTAAACTACTGTAAGTACTAATCGTGTGCAAGCTGATAGCTACTCGCTGTAATTACAACAAAATGGGAGTACCGTTGTTACTCCCTTAACTCTACAAATTAAGGCATAAATAAGAACAGGTATTTAGTGGTCAAATCGTGTCTACTCCCTCCATCCGGAAATACTTGTCATCAAAATGGATAAAAGGGGATGTATCTAGACGTATTTTAGTTCTAGATACATCTCTTTTTATCCATTTTGATGACAAGTATTTTCGGACAGAGGGAGTACTTTTAATTTAAAATATTTAGACCGATAGACCAATTTAGGCTCGCACCAATGGATAGTGTTTAGCAGCCAAATAGGAACTAATATTTAGCGGCCAAATGATTACGTTTCATGTGGGGCCCGCCCACCGCTCTCCCATCTTAATTTTATCTTAATTGAAAACTCCATTTTCACATGTTTCTATGGCCGACCCTTGCCTTTGTTTTCTGCATCAAGAAAGGTTGTTTGGTGCCCGCTTCTCCAAAGGTTGATGGCCGCTACTCTTAGCGATGTTGTGATGGCGGCCAATGATGTTGCTCCAGTTGCGGTGCTGCGAGGCAATCCGAGTGAATGTTACAAGGCATCATCAGCTGTTGTTGCGAGATCATCGGAGTTGCTACGAGAAGTGTTGCAATGAGCGGCCGCGCCATTGCGAGCTAGTATTGCGAGGACGCCACCGTGCTTGTACCCGGTGTTGCGAGGACGTCGATGTACTATTACCTGGTATTGCGAGTAGCCACCGTCATGTTGTGAAACATGTTGAAAGCCAGTGTCGTGGGAGCACCACCATACTACAAGGCATGCTGAAGCCAATGCTACAAGGGGCATGTCCATGCTACGGGAGTGACGTCGGTGCTGCGAGGTGATGTTGCGATCGGAGTTGCCATGCTACAGGGGCTATCGTCATGTCGCGAGGCACACTACGAGCAGGCATTGTGAGCCATGCTATGGAAGCGTCACTGATGTTGTGATCCATGTTGCGAGTGGTGACCAGATGTTGTGAGGGGGAGGCGCGGGTAGGGGAATCGTGGGATGTATTGAGCATGAGACACACTGTGTGTGATTCGATGACTGGCCATGTTGCAAGTGGTGGGCATCTCGGTCTCAAGACGAGACGCTGGCGCTATAAAGACCGGCCACCGCACCTGCAAGCCTTGATACGTAATGCTGCAAGGGCCGTAAAACATCTACCAGATGCCCGCTGCTGCGAGGTCATTTAGTGATGTTGTGAGCCGCTACTACAAGGCCGTTTAGTGATGTTGTGAGTTGCTATGAGGTCAATGTTGGGGAACGTAGTAATTTCAAAAATTTCCTACGCACACGCAAGATCATGGTGATGACATAGCAACGAGAGGGGAGAGTGTTGTCCACGTACCCTCGTAGACCGTAAGCGGAAGCGTTACAACAACGCGGTTGATGTAGTCGTACGTCTTCACGATCCGACCGATCCAAGCACCGAACGTACGGCACCTCCGTGTTCAGCACACGTTCAGCTCGATGACGATCCCGGACTCCGATCCGGCAAAGTGTCGGGATGAGTTCCACAAGACGACGGGCGTGATGACGATCTTGATGTTCTACCGTCGCAGGGCTTCGCCTAAGCACCGCTACAATATTATCGAGGTGGACTATGGTGGAGGGGGGCACCGCACACGGCTAAGGAACGATCTTGAAGATCAACTTGTGTGTCATGGGGTGCCCCCCTGCCCCCGTATATAAAGGAGCAAGGGAGGGGGCGGCCGGCCTAGGAGGGGGCGCACCAAGGAGGAGTCCTACTCCCACCGGGAGTAGGATTCCCCCCCTTCCAAGTAGTAGGAGTAGGAGTCAAGGAAAGGGGGAAGAGAAGAGAAGGAGGGGGCGCAGCCCCTCCCCCTAGTCCAATTCGGACTAGGCCTTGGGGGGCGCCCAACCTCCCCTCTCTTTCCACTAAAGCCCAATAAGGCCCATATACTCCCCGGCGAATTCCTGTAACTCTCCGGTACTCCGAAAAATACCCGAATCACTCGGAACCTTTCCGATGTCGAATATAGTCGTCCAATATATCGATCTTTACGTCTCGACCATTTTGATACTCCTCGTCATGTCCCCGATCTCATTCGGGACTCCGAACTCCTTCGGTACATCAAAACTCATAAACTCATAATATAAGCATCGCCCGAAACCTTAAGCGTGCGGACCCTACGGGTTCGAGAACTATGTAGACATGACCTAGAACTATTCTTGGTCAATAACTAATAGCGGAACCTGGATGCTCATATTGGCTCCTACATATTCTACGAAGATCTTTATCGGTCAAACCGCATAACAACATACGTTGTTCCCTTTGTCATTGGTATGTTACTCGCCCGAGATTCGATCGTCGGTATCCAATACTTAGTTCAATCTCGTTACCGGCAAGTCTCTTTACTCGTTACGTAATGCATCATTCCGTAACTAACTCATTAGCTACATTGCTTGCAAGGCTTATAGTGATGTGCATTACCGAGAGGGCCCAGAGATACCTCTCCGGCAATCGGAGTGACAAAACCTAATCTCGAAATACGCCAACCCAACATGTACCTTTGGAGACACCTGTAGTACTCCTTTATAATCACCCGATTACGTTGTGACGTTTGGTAGCACCAAAGTGTTCCTCCGTAAACGGAGTTGCATAATCTCATAGTTACAGGAAAATGTATAAGTCATGAAGAAAGCAATAGCAACATACTAAACGATCAAGTGCTAGGCTAACAGAATGGGTCAAGTCAATCACATCATTCTCCTAATGATGTGATCCCGTTAATCAACTGACAACTCATGTCTATGGCTAGGAAACTTAATCATCTTTGATTCAACGAGCTAGTCAAGTAGAGGCATACTAGTGACACTATGTTTGTCTATGTGTTCACACATGTATTATGTTTCCGGTTAATACAATTCTAGCATGAATAATAAACATTTATCATGATATAAGGAAATAAATAATAACTTTATTATTGCCTCTAGGGCATATTTCCTTCAGTCTCCCACTTGCACTAGAGTCAATAATCTAGTTCACATCATCATGTGATTCAACACCAATATTCACATCTGTATGTGATTAACACCCATAGTTCACATCGTCATGTGACCAACACCCAAAGGATTTACTAGAGTCAATAATCTAGTTCACATCGCTATGTGATTAACACCCAAAGAGTACTAAGGTATGATCATGTTTTGCTCGTGAGAGAAGCTTAGTCAACGGGTCTCATCACATTCAGAGCCGTATGTATTTTACAAATATTCTATGTCTACAATGCTCGCACGGAGCTACTCTAGCTAATTGCTCCCACTTTCAATATGTATCCAGATTGAGACTTAGAGTCATCTGGATCAGTGTAAAAAGCTTGCATCGATGTAACTCTTTACGACGGGCTCTTTTATCACCTCCATAATCGAGAAATATTTCCTTAGTCCTCACTAAGGATGTTCTTGACCAATGTACAGTGATCTACTCCTAGATCACTATTGTACTCCCTTGCCAAATTCAGAGCAAGGTATACAATAGGTCCGTACATAGCATAGCATACTTTATAGAACCTATGATCGAGGCACAGGGAATGACTTTCATTCTCTTTTCTATTTTCTGCCGTGGTCGGGATTTGAGTCTTACTCAATTTCACACCTTTGCAACACAGGCAAGAACTTTTCTTTGACTGTTCCATTTTGAACTACTTCAAAATCTTGACAAGGTATATACTTATTGAAAAACTTATCAAGCGTCTTGATCTATCTCAATAGATCTTGATGCTCAATATGTAAGTAGCTTTACCGAGGTCTTTCTTTTAAAGAACTCCTTCAAATACTCCTTTATGCTTTCCAGAAAAAATTCCACATCATTTCTGATCAACAATATGTTACTCACATATATTTATCAGAAAGGCGGTAGTGCTCCCACTCACTTTATTGTAAATACAGGCTTCACCGCAAGTCTCAGATAAAACTATATGCTTTGATCAACTTATCAAAGCGTGTATTCCAACTCTGAGATGCTTGCACCAGTCCATAGATGGATCATTTGGAGCTTGCACATTTTGTTAGCATCTTTAGGATTGACAAAACCTTCTGGTTGCATCATATGCAACTCTTCTTTAATAAATCCATTAAGGAATGTAGTTTTGACATCCATTTGCCAGATTTCATAAAATGTGGCAATTGCTAACATGATTTGGACAGACTTAAGCATCGTTCTGGTGAGAAAATCTCATCGTATTCAACACCTTGAACTTGTCGAAAACCTTTTGCAACAAGTCGAGCTTTGTAGATAGTAACACTACTATCAGTGTCCATCTTCCTCTTGAAGATCCATTTATTTAACTTGACTTGCTGATCATCGAGCAGGTCAACCAAAGTCCACACTTTGTTCTTATATATGGATCCTATCTCAGATTTTATGGCCTCAAGCCATTTCGCGGAATCTGGGCTCATCATCGCTTCCTCATAGTTCGTAGGTTCATCATGGTCTAGTAACATGACTTCCGGAACAGGATTACCGTACCACTCTGGTGCGCACTGTACTTTGGAAGACCTACGAGGTTTTGTAGTAACTTGATCTGAAGTTTCATGATCATCATCATTAGCTTCCTGACTAATTGGTGTAGGAATCACTTTGGAACTGATTTACGTGATGAACTACTTTCCAATTCGGGAGAAGGTACAAATTACCTTATCAAGCTCTTACTTTCCTCCCACTCACTTCTTTCGAGAGAAACTCCTTCTCTAGAAAGGATCCATCTTAGCAATGAATATCTTGCTTTCGGATCAGTGATAGAAGGTGTACCCAACAATTTCCTTTGGGTATTCTATGAAGATGCACTTCTCCGATTTAGGTTCGAGCTTATCAGGTTGAAACTTTTTCACATAAGCATCGCAGCCCCAAACTTTAACAAAGCGACAACTTTGGTTTCTTGCCAAACCACAGTTCATAAGCCGTCGTCTCAACGGATTTCGATGGCGCCCTATTTAAAGTGAATGCAACTGTCTCTAATGCATAACCCCAAAAGCGATAGTGGTAAACCGATAAGAGACATCATAGGTCACACAATATCCAATAAAGTGCGGTTCTGACGTTCGGACACACCGTTCTGTTGTGGTGTTCTGTGGCATGAGTTTGTGAAACTATTCCACATTATTTTAATCAAGGCCAAACTCGTAACTCCAAATATTCATCTCCACGATCGGATCACGAAACTTTATTTTCTTGTTACGATGATTTTCCACTTCACTCTGAAATTCTTTGAACTTTTCAACTATTTCAGACTTATGTTTCATCAAGTAGATATACGCATATCTGCTCAAATCATCTGTGAAGGTCAGAAAATAATGATACTTGCCACGAGCATCAACACTCATTGGATCGCATACATCGGTATGTATTATTTCCAACAAGTCAAGAGCTTCGTTCCATTGTTCCGAGAACGGAGTTTTAGTCATCTTGCCCAAAAGGCACGGTTCATAAGCATCAAATGATTCATAACCAAGTGATTCCGAAGATCCATCTTTATGGAGTTTCTTCATGCGCTTTACACCGATATGACCCAAGCGGCGATTACCACAAATATGTTGCACAATCATTATTAACTTTGCATCTTTTGACATCAATATTATGAATATGTGTATTACTACGATCGAGATCCAACAAACTATTTTCATTGGGTGTATGACCATCGAAGGTTTTATTCATGTAAACAGAACAACAATTATTCTTTGACTTTAAATGAATAACCGTATACGCAATAAACATGATCAAATCATATTCATGCTCAACGCATAAGCGCCAAATAACATTTATTTAGGTTTAACACTAATCCCGAAAGTATAGGGAGTGTGCGATGATGATCATATCAATCTTGGAACCACTTCCAATACACATCGTCACCTCACCCTCAACTAGTCTCTGTTTATTCCGTAACTCCTGTTTTGAGTCACTAATTTTTAGCAACCGAACAAGTATCAAATACTCGGGGCTACTATAAACACTAGTAAGGCACACATCAATAACCTGTATATCAAATATACCCTTGTTCACTTTGCCATCCTTCTTATCCACCAAATATTCGTGGCATTTCCGCTTCCAAAGGACCATTTCCTTTGCGATGTAAGCACTCAGTTTCAGGCTTTGGTCCAGCTTTGGTCTTCTTCACGGGAGTGACAACTTGTTTGCCATTCAGCTTGAAGTTTCCTTTCTTTCCCTTTGCCCTATTCTTGAAACTAGTGGTCTTGTCAATCATCAACACTTGATGGTCTTTTCTTGATTTCTACCTTCGTCGATTTCAGCATCACGAAGAGGTTGGGAATCGTTTTCGTCATACCTTGCTTTATAGTTCATCACGAAGTTCCAGTAACTTGGTGATGGTGACTAGAGAACTCTGCCAATCACTATCTTATCTGGAAGATTAACTCCCACTCGATTCAAGTGATTGTAGTACTCAGACAATCTAAGTACTTGCTCACTAGTTGAGCAATTCTCCTCCATCTTTTAGCTATAGAACTTGTTGGAGACTTCATATCTCTCAACTCGGGTATTTGCTTGAAATATTAACTTCAATTCCTGGAACATCTCATATGGTCCATGACGTTCAAAACGTCATTGAAGTCCCGATTCTAAGCCGTTTAAGCATGGTGCACTAAACTATTGAGTAGTCATCTTTTTGAGCTAGCCAAACGTTCATAACGTGCACTGCTCCTGCAATAGGTTTGTCACCTAGCGGTGCATCAAGGACATAATTCTTCTGTGCAGCAATGAGGATAAACCTCAGATCACGGATCTAATCCGCATCATTGCTACTAACATCTTTCAACATAATTTTTCTCTAGGAACATATCAAAATAAACATATGAAAGCAACAACGCGAGCTATTGATCTACAACATAATTTGCAAAATACTACCAGGACTAAGTTCACGATAAATTTGAGTTCAATTAATCATATTACTTAAGAACTCCCACTCAGACAGACATCTGTCTAGTCATCTAAGTGATCACGTGATCCAAATCAACTAAACCATAACCGATCATCACGTGAGATGGAGTAGTTTTCAATGGTGAACATCACTATGTTGATCATATCTATTATATGATTCACGCTCGACCTTTCGGTCTCCGTGTTCCGAGGCCATATCTGCATATGCTAGGCTCGTCAAGTTTAACTTTGAGTATTCGCGTGTGCAAAACTGGCTTGCACCCGTTGTAGATGGACGTTGAGCTTATCACACCCGATCATCACGTGGTGTGCAGGCACGACGAACTTTGACAACGGTGCATACTCAGGGAGAACACTTCTTGATAATTTAGTGAGAGATCATCTTAAAATGCTACCGTCAATCAAAGCAAGATAAGATGCATAAAGAATAAACATCACATGCAATCAATATAAGTGATATGATATGGCCATCATCATCTTGTGCTTGTGATCTCCATCTCCAGAGCACCGTCATGATCACCATCGTCACCGGCGCGACACCTTGATCTCCATCATAGCATCGTTGTCGTCTCGCCAACTATTGCTTCTACGACTATCACTACCGCTTAGTGATAAAGTAAAGCAATTACAGGCGTTGCATTTCATACAATAAAGCGACAACCATATGGCTCCTGCCATTGCCGATAACTCGGTTACAAAACATGATCATCTCATACAATAAAATATAGCATCACGTCTTGACCATACCACATCACAACATGCCCTGCAAAAACAAGTTAGGCGTCCTCTACTTTGTTGTTGCAAGTTTTACGTGGCTGCTACGGGCTGAGCAAGAACCGTTCTTACCTACACATCAAAACCACAACGATAGTTCGTCAAGTTAGTGCTGTTTTAACCTTCGCAAGGACCGGGCGTAGCCATACTCGGTTCAACTAAAGTTGGAGAAACAGACACCCGCCAGCCACCTGTGTGCAAAACACGTCGGTAGAACCAGTCTCACGTAAGAGTACGCGTAATGTCGGTCCGGGCCGCTTCATCCAACAATACCGCCGAACCAAAGTATGACATCTTTGGTAAGCAAGATGACTTGTATCGCCCACAACTCACTTGTGTTCTACTCGTGCATATGACATCTACGCATAAAACCAGGCTCGGATGCCACTGTTGGGGAACGTAGTAATTTCAAAAATTTCCTACGCACACGCAAGATCATGGTGATGACATAGCAACGAGAGGGGATAGTGTTGTCCACGTACCCTCGTAGACCGTAAGCGGAAGCGTTAGCACAACGCGGTTGATGTAGTCGTACGTCTTCACGATCCGACCGATCCAAGCACCGAACGTACGGCACCTCCGAGTTCAGCACACGTTCAGCTCGATGACGATCCCCGGACTCCGATCCAGCAAAGTGTCGGGGATGAGTTCCGTCAGCACGACGGCGTGCTGACGATCTTGATGTTCTACCGTCGCAGGGCTTCGCCTAAGCACCGCTATAACATTATCGAGGTGGACTATGGTGGAGGGGGGCACCGCACACGGCTAAGGAACGATCTTGAAGATCAACTTGTGTGTCATGGGGTGCCCCCCTGCCACTGTATATAAATGAGCAAGGGAGGGACGGCCGGCCTAGGAGGCGCGCAAGGAGGAGTCCTACTCCTACCGGGAGTAGGATTCGCCTTCCAAGTAGTAGGAGTAGGAGTCAAGGAAAGGGGAAGAGAAGAGAAGGAAGGAGGCGCAGCCCTCCTCCTAGTCCAATTCGGACTAGGCCTTGGGGGGCGCCCAACCTCTCCTCTCTCTTTCCCTAAAGCCCAATAAGGCCCATATACTCCCGACGAATTCCCGTAACTCTCCGGTACTCCAAAAATACCGAATCACTCGGAACCTTTCCGAACTCCGAATATAGTCGTCCAATATATCGATCTTTACGTCTCGACCATTTCGAGACTCCTCGTCATGTCCCCGATCTCATCCGGGACTCCGAACTCCTTCGGTACATCAAAACTCATAAACTCATAATACTAGTAGAATGCCCGTGCGTTGCTACGGGCCTTTTAATTTATTTTTTCTCATTGCATACATTTAATACTTGGTGGATTTTTGGCACATTCCCACCACAACGCCTTGGGACCCTTGTCGATGAATTCTTTTTGATCGTCGACATAGTCCTCTTAGTTAAATTTCTTCTGTTTTATTATGCTACACACATTGAACTATGATGATGTGTCTTGGGCACATCTAGATGTGCTCTAGTTATTGCACGTCTAAGTATAAAGAGAAAAAGAAAAAAGAAAAAGAAAATATTCACACGAATCTCGACGTAATATCAATGACATAGGACTTTGATGTGCAATCATTATGACACATCTAGATGTGCTTTAGTAAAACTGATAAATTAACTACAACACATGGACAAAAATTGTACCAGACATCTCCTAATTATCAACGGTCCAATAAGGAAATGGGCGGATGCCATACATGAGTCATGGCGTCCAATGCTGATTTGGCACTTGAACAAGATATGTTGTTACTACTTTTTTCCAGTTCTATACAATTTTTCTAAGGATGGCTCTGTCCTACATCATCATGTAATTCTATAACCTGAACCAAAAGATGATTATAATTTAGAAACTAATCATTTTTGTGAGAGAACGGTGTATGGTATGCATAAAGTATCATGTATGCTAATGACATTACCACATGGATTAAGAATCAAGTAAAGTTGTATATCAAAAATGTATCTCCACGAAAAGTTTCATCTCGAGCATAATGTTAACCTAAAGGAATCAACAATTAAAGCTTGAAAATAATAAGAAAACTGTAGGAATTCAACAACGTTCATTATTCCATAGAGGTTCTGGGATGGACACCACATAAAACTAAAAGGACAAGAAACCATGGTAGTTTGTATGAAAATGATTACCATCGGAGATGTAACAATTTTCTACTACCTCGTCCCATAATATAAGAAGGTTTTTGACTCTAGTGTAGTGCCAAAAAGCGTTCTTATATTATGAGACGGAGGGAGTACTAATTTTCCTTTTGGAGGTAATTTGACATGCATTTACTATTAATTTTAAAAACATGCACTCTTGAGATATGGAAAATTATGATACTGCAATAAAACTCTACAATTGAGTAGAAAATGACCAAAATGGAGAGCTCCATGCGCCTACATGACCTTACTTTTTGAAAAGTTAAAAACAATTTGCCCGCTAAGAGTAGAAAATTGCATCTACTATCTTCTCGATGTTTGGATCACACAACTCACCAATATATGCATTCGAATTTACGGCTAGCACCCATGATAGGAAGTTGGGGGCATCAGCTATGGCGTATGAGATTGGTTCAACTCACCTTGCAGCGACCTCATCAACAATTACGAACCGGGCGGCGACTTCCTCAGGCATCAGGTATTGCGACGTGCCGATGTCGATGGCCAGCTCAAAGCGCATGTCATGTCACAACAACGCCGAGTGCCAGGGAACGATGTCTCAGGTGTTGCGACCGCGAAGGCCATGGCGACGTCGAATCGCTTCTTGAAGTCGGCTGCTCCCACGCGCAAACACCGTGACTGACCATTCTCGGCGATGCAGAACGCACTTAGGGTGGCCAACGCCACCCAGAGGTTGTGCCCCATCAAGGTGATGCTCACATCCTCGTCCTTGCGTGTCCACCAACTTCCGCACCTTAATCAGCGGTGACTCCTAGATTTTCCCTCCTTCAAGAGGTACCACACTTAGTAGAAAACACGAAATGCGACAATAAGTATAAAGAATCTATAGTCCAAATATAAATATATGTTTGTACATAACAACGACAACTGGATAAAGCATATGTGCAAATTCTAAGAAACTAATATACTTATGTTCCAACTCAAATACTCAATTGATGATGCCTGTAAGAAACAGATCAACTGAACAAAGAAAAAGAGCATTGTTTCCGGACATGACCGACAAAATTCCTCTTCCTCCCCTTCAATTTTTAGAATATGAATTAGGTTCTTGGCCGATGGAATTAGAAGCCATATGTCCAAAACTCCTGAAGCTGAATAATATGCACCTTTAACTTTGACGGCCGTTCCTCCATCATTACGCATGTTCCTCAAGAAGAGTTTATTACCTCCATTAAGGTGAATGCACGGTGAACCGATTGGCACAAAAGATCTTGAAATTTGAATGCTGGAATAAATCCATGCATGAATGTATTGTCCTACGACATTGGCACCAAATAAACACCAGAACTAAATCAAGGTGCACAAGAGGCCTCTAGTGGGATGGAATAAAAGATAAATAAGCTTAACTGCACTACCACGAAATAAAAGATAATTATGAGGTGAAAAGAATCGAAAATCCAACGTAAACTGAACCGGCCAGAACCGATGGGCATGCATCTTCCTGTTTGTACCACTCATGACCCCATGCTGGCCAATTCCTCCCTTTCTCCTGTGAACCAGAAAAAAAAATCAAGTACGGACAAAAGTTTGACTTTCCTTACTTAAATACTAATTTGACCTTAACGGTAAATCTAAGCAAGAAAAGGAACTAAACTGGTTGATCTTTTCTTGTTTTGTTCCGTTATCGCTTTCTATAGTATAACCCAATCCTTTTTTTGATAGAATGGAAAAAAGGCACTAACCACGCTCTTGTTGAACTTGAGAAATTGTACATTGGAGAAAAGCAAATTATAGATCAATACATAAGACAAATAAGATACTCCTTGCGGGCAACCGATGTGGAGACAAACTACAAGAACATGATAATCCGCACATACTAAGGTGTCCATTTTGAACTTTAAAGTCTGTAGAAAATGTTGTGCGCACCACTATCACCATTAGGAGACTTCATCCATTTTCCCTACACTAAACTTAAAGTAGTCAACGGTAGGGGTTAAATACGAAAATATCACTTTGGTGTGTAGCATGGTGGTCATAGATGTAGCTGCAAAGAAGCTGAATGATTACATGTTTTAGCGATTGAGTTTTAGTTTCAGTATTATTAAAAAGTGCTTTATCAACAATACTCAGAGGTCAAACGCATGGCATTGCTCTCTAGTATGCATATGTGTCCTCAAGTAATCAAACACGAGCATATAACTTAAAGCACGAACAGTTACTAAACACGCCTTGCCCATTTTATTGTGTAATAGGAATGGGATCCGACCTTTCGATGGTAAATCGACGTGAGAAAAAGCATGTGCTCAAGTAAAATCATTTCCATCAACCTTCACCGTAGAATTAGTATGTATCGACATGAAAAACAGTAATTTCCTATGGACTGAGACAACTCTCAAATGTGTCCTTAAAAAGATAGCCACAAGCAGGAACCCAAAAAGGCGATTATCTTACCAAAATTTTGCACTTCCGTTGGGCTTGAACACGAGATCTCCTTTGGAAACACCATGGCAAATGCTGTCGATTGCAACCACCTACCGACCTTCACATTGTCCAAAATATCAATACCCACCCGATACAACCAAATGGTCTCAGTAGTTAGTCCGAGAAAGATTTGTAGAAAATCAACCACATGGCGGAGGAGATCAACGGTGTGGCTGTACGGTTGGCGGAGTCGAAGAAGAAGGGGCTCCAGCGCCATTGACATGGAGGAGGTCATCCGCCGTCGATGAGGGTCCTTCCGGGCATCCTCACCACCTGAAAAAGGGTCTCCGGCGCCATTGACGTGGAGGAGGTCATCCGCCGTCGATGAGGGGCCTTCCGGGCATCCTCACAACTTGGAAAAAACACGGCGATATCTCCAACGCCGCCACGAACTTCTGTCGTCCTCCTGGCGCCGTCCTCGTCCTGCTATAACCGTGCCCGTGCATGACGCCGGACCCATCAACTATGGTGGTCACGCAGCACGAGGCTGGCGGGCACACCCACCTTGGATTCACAGCCGCAGCATGCCTTGCACGAGGGCGACACTCATCGCTTTCGACCATGAAGAAGATGGAAGGGTGCCTTGCGGACGGGGATCATGAACTTCGCTGACTTCGGCAAGGATGATGTCGTCTCTCTCATGCCGGACTCGGCCAAGACATCGGCGCTTGCACGATCGTCCCACACATGGTCGATGACAGCTACATTGATTTGATGGTGGCCGGAGAAGACCAGGGACGATGGGGATCAGGAAGTGAAGAGTAAGGAGAGAAGTTGACAAATAGGAAGGCTAGCATTGAATGCGGTGCGGTAGATAAGGAGCTTATAGTTGGAAAGATTTTGCGGGCAGATCACACACTATATGAGAAAAAGGAAACAAATTGCACACAAATAGGAAACAGAGGGAGTACCTTCCTATGCAGGTGCACGAGCGCATGCACCTCCTTTTTTTTGCTTTTTCTTACCGTGCAAAAACCAGAGAAAGTGAGCAAGCGGGAGGTGGGGTTTTTGATAAAAATCGGAGGACTGATTTCCCAATCGATATCGGTGGGATTTCCTTCGATGGGATGGGTGGAACGCACGAACGAACGAAACGACGTACGTACCCGTTCATTAGGAGTACAGATAACTGTCATCGAAACCTTAAGCGTGCGGACCCTACGGGTTCGAGAACTATGTAGACATGACCTAGAACTATTCTTGGTCAATAACCAATAGCGGAACCTGGATGCTCATATTGGCTCCTACATATTCTACGAAGATCTTTATCGGTCAAACCGCATAACAACATACGTTGTTCCCTTTGTCATCGGTATGTTACTCGCCCGAGATTCGATCGTCGGTATCCAATACCTAGTTCAATCTCGTTACCGGCAAGTCTCTTTACTCGTTCCGTAATGCATCATTCCGTAACTAACTCATTAGCTACATTGCTTGCAAGGCTTATAGTGATGTGCATTACCGAGAGGGCCAGAGATACCTCTCCGACAATCGGAGTGACAAAACCTAATCTCGAAATCGCCAACCCAACATGTACCTTTGGAGACACATGTAGTACTCCTTTATAATCACCCGATTACGTTGTGACGTTTGGTAGCACCAAAGTGTTCCTCCGTAAACGGAGTTGCATAATCTCATAGTTACAGGAACATGTATAAGTCATGAAGAAAGCAATAGCAACATACTAAGCGATCAAGTGCTAGGCTAACGGAATGGGTCAAGTCAATCACATCATTCTCCTAATGATGTGATCCCGTTAATCAAATGACAACTCATGTCTATGGCTAGGAAAGTTAACCATCTTTGATTCAACGAGCTAGTCAAGTAGAGGCATACTAGTGACACTATGTTTGTCTATGTATTCACACATGTATTATGTTTCCGGTTAATACAATTCTAGCATCAATAATAAACATTTATCATGATATAAGGAAATAAATAATAACTTTATTATTGCCTCTAGGGCATATTTCCTTCAGTCAACGGGGTTGGTACGACGGATGGCACTGCTGCGAGCTACTTGCCGCGAGGCCGTCGGAGTTGGTACAATGGGTGGCGATGCTGCGAGGTCGACCGAGCTGCTTCGATGGACAACGTTGTTGCGAGTTGCTGTCGTGAGCCGATGTTGCGGGGGATGCTGGAGCTGCGGCGATGGCCCGGTTGCTTCCGTCACACGACGGTGATGCGACGCTCGATGGCTGGATGGTGTTGAGACGCTCGATGACCATGATGACGGCATGCTTCCACGACACGGCGGTGTTGCGATGCTCGATGGGCCGCGACAACGGTGTGCTTCCTGGACATGACCGTGCTGCAATGGATGCTCCATTGGTGTCTCGGCTACGACGGTAGCGGCGATGCTGCGATGGCGCCTGAAAGGATTGATATAGTTGACTAGGGGGGGGGGGTGAATAGGCAACTAACAATTTTTAGCTTTTCTTTACCAATTTAAACTTTGCATCAAAGTAGGTTGTCTAGATATGTAACTAGGTGAGCAACCTATATGATGCAACAACAACAAGCACACAAGCAAGCAAGAGATGCAACACAATATAAGCTTGCACAAGTAAAGGTACGAGATAACCAAGAGTGGAGCCGGTGAAGACGAGGATGTGTTACCGAAGTTCCTTCCCTTTGAGGGGAAGTACGTCTCTGTTGGAGCGATGTGGAGGCACAATGCTCCCCAAGAAGCCACTAGGGCCACCGTATTCTCCTCACGCCCTCACACAATGCGAGATGCCGTGATTCCACTATTGGTGCCCTTGAAGGCGGCGTTGTAACCTTTACAAACAAGGTTGGGGCAATCTCCACAACTTAATTGGAGGCTCCCAACACCACCATGAAGCTTCACCACAATGGAATATGGATCCGCGGTGATCTCAACCGTCTAGGGTGCTCAAACACCCAAGAGTAACAAGATCCGCAAGGGATTAGTGGGGGGAATCAAATTTCTCTTGGTGGAAGTGTAGATCGGGGCCTTCTCAACCAATCCCTAGAAAATCAACAAGTTTGATTGGCTAGCAACCCGCAGCCCGCATCCCGCATCTGGGCGGTACTACCGTTGCTGGAGCGGTAGTACCGCTGCCACAGTGGTACTACCGCTGTGGTAAGCAGACATAGGGCAACCAGGGCTGAGGGAGAAGAAGTACACGCACTAGGGCGGTACTACCGCCGATAGGCGGTACTGCCGCTTCCTACAGCCGCTGGAAAACAGGGGAGGGCAGCGAGCTGAGCGGCAGTTGGAGCGGATGTAGGAGCGGTACTACCGCGCCCTACTGCCGTCCCTACTACCGCTGCCCTAAGTGGTCCTTTACGGAATCTCGACACGAAAAATCAAGACCACAGCAGGGGCGGTAGTACCAGCGGCACTAACAAGCGGTACTACCGCCCTTACCGCGGTACTACCGCTTAGCGCAAAGCACCCCTTGTTTTGCACATCACGGAAACTCCAAAGAAGCAGGAAGAAAGCGAGGGTGCAAGGAGAATGTGAACATGATGATTCCACCCATACTCTTCCGAAACGGATCCCCTCTTGAAAGTATGGTTATCCCTACGACTCAATTCCACCGAAAAGAAACGAAGGAAAATAATCCGTCTAAAGTGAAGTCCTCGAGGGGTAACAATCACATAGTGCTCTTATATTAGATAACTTGAAAAGCTTAATGCACACGATTAGTCCGCAAACGTATTGTCATCAATCACCAAAACAACTGGGGAAAATAATGCCCTGACAATCTCCCCCTTTTTGGTGGATTGATGACAACACGGGATTTGCACAAAATAGTTACTAGAAATTAAGCAAACCCACTCCCAACAAAATATAGACGGGCTCCCCTAGAGGTGTGCACCAAGGAAATTAGCATGAAAGGCTATGTGCACATCTTTAGGAACAAACTCCCCCTATATTTTGTAGACAGGGAACATCCTTGCATATAAGAATAACAACAAGTACATCTAAGCAAGGACAAGCATGAGAGCAATAATATAAGTACCGGTAAAGAAGCATGTCACATGATAACAGAGTACTTGAGACTAAAGTAGATAAGATAGGGTAGTTCACATATGTCTTACACCATATGGTATCACTCACAGCCGAACGAAAGCGAACGAAAACGAACGAACACAACGAACACGAACATGCAAACAAAAAACCCAAAGCAAATCCCTAACTCTCCCCCTTTGGCAGCAAGACACCAAAGGGAAAGGGACGACACGCCACTTGATGGTAGTAGATCTCCATGGCATCACCAGTCATGCTCCTCCTCCTCCTCAGAGACCTTTGCAGCATGGGGAGAAGCGTGAACTCCGTTGTCCTCCTCAGTGTCAGACCACGGGAAGTGCACTCTGATGCAAGACTCCTCATTAGTGATCCGCTCCTCAGAGACATCTGCAACCTCAAGGCCAACCTGTCTCATAATGGCCTTGTCACGACGATGAGCCATCTTGGCCTCCTTGTGAGCCTTGTACTGGCCCTTGGCCTGAAAGCAGAACAGACGCTTCATCTTCTCCTTGAGTTTCTTCGCCCAAGAGGGCTCCTCAGATGGGGGCACATACTACAGCCCATCATCATCCTCATCATCTTCATCAGATAAGATAGTCTCCTGCACTGGAGGTGCCGGAGTAGACGTACTCCACTTCTCCTTCTGACGCAGCTCGATAGTGTCATGAGAAACCATGTTGTCTGTGACAAGCTCCTCATCTGGAAACTTGGATGCCCATGTGTCCTTGATAAGTTGCATAGATAGGGTCCATAAATGATGCACTTGTGCTCCATGACAGCAGAGTGAAGCTCAGACCACATCATATGTGACACATCCAGCACCTGCTGAGAGCCCTGCGCTTCTTGACAGAATAGAAGCATGTCAACTAGGTAAGAGTGCACCTGATCCAAGTTGCCAATCCGAGGAAACAGGGTGTTCCGGAAGATCCGATGCATGATGTCTAGAAAGGGCCAGAGCTCATAAGTAACCTTCCTAGTCTCAGACACTTTCCTGGTAGAATAGGGCCAAAGCTTCTCCTTATGAGTAGCGGCAATCTCCTTATGAGGGCGAAACCCAAGTGGGATCTGGGCACCCTCATCATTCTATGATAAGCTGACCATGAAGTCCTTCCATGGTGCAGATAGAAGACGACCATTGGTCATCCAAGTTAGAGTACGGGCCTGATCATGCCCAAAGTGAACAGTGGCAAAGAACTAGGCCACGAGCTCGGCATCAAAGTCTTTGTTGAAGGTAATGATCCTCTTGATGTCCAACTCCTCACACCTCTGCAGAGCATTCCCAAAGTATGGCAGGTCCTTCTCCATGTGCGAGAGATCGACAGACTTGACCTTCACAAACAAATTCTTCTTTTGCTTCAAGACATCACAATAGATGGACTGCTGAAACCTGTTCCAGAACGGACGCCTCTGAAGAGCAGGCTCCTAGTCCACATGATAGGGATTGTGCTTCCTCTTGGTACAGAACTCCATTGCAGACATCTGATTAGCACGCTTGCACCCAGCGGAGGTCTTCGACGTAAGGACCTTGGCCTTGCGTTTGGGCGGCTTTGACGAGCCACCCGCATCACCAGCAGCAGCAGACTCTGGAACATCCGACGAGCGATAACGCTTGGAACCTGTTGCACGGTCTCGATTCTTGCGGCAAGCCTGATGCTCGGAGCTACTACCACCTGAAAACACACACACACACAAGAACCACAAGAGCAAGAGAGCATAAGCCAAGGAAAGACAAACACCAAAGATGAGAATTAGGTAGAGAAACAGGGGCATTGGCATCTCAGGGTGGTAGTACCGGGCACCAGAGCGGTAGTACCGCTTATAAGCGGTAGTATCGCTATGGAGCGGTTGTCAGCGGGCTGACACCTTCCGCGACAAGATCCGGTACTACCGGAGATGCAAAAGGCCATATTTCTATATACCTAATCATCAAACAACCTAGTCTAGCAGTCTCCCAAGTCCTTCCTAAGCCTCGATTCAACAACTAAATCGAGGGATGCCACGAGTATAGCCCAAAACCTAGATTCAAGAAAGAGAACCAAGGGAGAGAAGAACGGAGGCAATACCGACATCCATGGCAAGAGGAGAGGGTGGGGAAGGATCCCACCCGATGGAATTGAGGGAGACGACCTGTATCCGGCTGCCCGGTGGCAGACCTCTGGTGCTTGGGGAGTCGCCTGAGAGAGGAGAGGACGAGGAGATGGGGCAAACTGAACGGGTATGGGGGAGTGGAAAATCCCCCTGCCCGATACATACCCCACACAGCCAGCCCTAAGCAGTAGTACCGTGCAAGGTGCGGTAGTACCGCTTTGGTGCAGATCTGAAGCACAACATGCCCAGCCGTACCGCTCCGCGGTAGTACTGTGTCGGCAGGGCGGTAGTACCGCTTATAAGTGGCAGTACCGCTCTTCCACCGCGGTAGTACCGCTCAGACGCCCCAAAGCGGGAATAAGGTGAAAAGATGGCTTACGCACGACTCACGAGAGAAAAAGAACACAAAAGACACAGACAAGCCAAGACAAACCCGAACACGACCACACCAAAACACAACCACTCAAAAGAGAGAAGCACAAGCAACAAGAAACAACACACAGACAAACTCTTGAGAAGAGAGGGTGGTGGCCGAGGCCACCTATGTTTGAGAAAATGGTATGGCACCGCGAAGAATTATCCTTTGGCCCATGACCATAATTCGTCTTTTAAGCACAAGTACCATAAAAAATGGCTAATGTGAAAGACTCGATCAATTTATGCATAATGGGGGGGGGGGGAGGGAGAGTTCATTGAGAGAACAACTCTCCCCCTATGTCCATGCCTACGCCTAAACAAGACATCATGAAGATTGTGGTGGGGTGTGCAAGAGTTCAAGCCACATTGCTCGAATCAATGATATTTAGCTCATGCCTCAACTCACGAAATCTTGCTTCATCTAAGGGCTTCATGAAAATATTTGCATGGTTATCATGAGTGTTCACATACTTGAGCTTGATCTCCCCTCGCCCAATGTGATCCCGGATGAAGTGATGACGAATCTCAATATGCTTCATCTTGAAGTGTTGCACCGGGTTGAGAGAGATCTTGATGGCACTTTCATTGTCACGCCAAAGAGGCACTTCGTCAGAAGTGACACCGTAATCCTTCAAAGTTTGCCTCATCCATAGAAGTTGAGAACAACAACTACCGACAGCCACATACTCCGCTTCGGTGGACGAGAGAGATACACAACTTTGCTTCTTAGAAGACCAACTCACTAAGGAGTAACCAAGCAATTGGCACCCTCCGAAGGTGGACTTCCTATCCACTTTGTCTCCCGCCCAATCTGAATCTGTATAGCCCAAAAGATCAAAGTTGGCTCCTCTTGGGTACCATAGGCCAAAGTTTGGGGTATGAGCCAAATATCGAAAGATTCGCTTGACCGCCACAAAGTGGCTTTCCTTAGGTGCGGCTTGAAACCGTGCACAAATTCCCACACTCAACATGATATCCGGTCTAGATGCACAAAGGTAAAACAAGGATCCTATCATGGAGCGATATAACTTTTGATCCACCGCTTTACCATTGGGATCAATGCCAAGTTGGCATTTGACGGGCATTGGAGTGGAGGCCGGCTTGACATCACTTAGCTTGAATCACTTGAGCATGTCTTGAGCGTATTTGGCTTGGTTGATGAAAGTTCCTTCTCTTCTTTGCTTGATTTCGAATCCAAGGAAGAACTTCAACTCTCCCATCATGGACATCTTGAACTTTGGGGTCATGAGAGCGGCAAATTCCTCATTGAAAGCTTTGTTAGGGGAACCAAAGATAATATCATCAACATATAGTTGGCACACAAACAACTCCCCTTTGACCTTCTTAGTAAAAAGAGTGGGGGTTGATTTTCCCAATTTCGAACCCACGATCTTGTAACAACCCAGTAAAATGCTCATACCACACACGTGGGGCTTGTTTAAGGCCATAGAGTGCCTTGTTGAGTTGGTACATGATAACCCACAAGTGTAGGGGATTGCAACAGCTTTCAAGGGTAAAGTATTCAACCCAAATTTATTGATTCGACACAAGGGGAGCCAAAGAATATTATTGAGTATTAGCAGTTGAGTTGTCAATTCAACCACACCTGGATAATTTAGTATCCACAGCAAAGTATTTAGTAGCACAGTAGTATGATAATAAAGGTAATGGTAGCAAAAGTAATATTTTTGGGTTTTGTAGTGATTGTAACAATAGCAACGGAAAAGTAAATAAGCGAAACACAAGATGTGAAAAGCTCGTAGGCAATGGATCAGTGATGGATAATTATGTCGGATGCGATTCCTCATGTAATAGCTATAACATAGGGTGACATGTAACTAGCTCCAGTTCATCAATGTAATGTAGGCATGTATTCCGAATATAGTCATACGTGCTTATGGAAAAGAACTTGCATGGCATCTTTTGTCCTACCCTCCCGTGGCAGCGGGGTCCTAGCGGAAACTAAGGGATATTAAGGCCTCCTTTTAATAGAGAACCGGAACAAAGCATTAACACATGGTGAAGACATGAACTCCTCAAACTACGGTCATCACCGAGAAGTATCTCGATTATTGTCACTTCGGGGTTGTCGGATCATAACACATAATAGGTGACTATAGACTTGCAATATAGGATCAAGAACACACATATATTCATGAAAACATAATAGGTTCAGATCTAAAATCGTGGCACTCGGGCCCTAGTGACAAGCATTAAGCATAGCAAAGTCATAGCAACATCAATCTCAGAACATAGTGGATACTAGGGATCAAACCCTAACAAAACTAACTTGATTACATGGTAAATCTCATTCAACCCATCACCGTCCAGCAAGCCTACGACAGAATTACTCACGCACGACGGTGAGCATCATGAAATTGGTGATGGAGGATGGTTGATGATGACGACGACGATGAATCCCCCTCTCCGGAGCCCCGAATAGACTCCAGATCAGCCCTCCCGAGAGAGGTTAGGGCTTGGCGGCGGCTCCATATCGTAAAACGCGATGAAACTTTCTCTCTGATTTTTTTTCTCCGCGAGACGGAATATATGGAGTTGGAGTTGAGGTCGGCGGAGCCTCAGGGGGCCCACGAGACAGGGGGGCGCGCCCCCCTGGGCGCGCCCCCCACCCTCGTGGACAGGGTGTGGGCCCCCTGGTCTTCATTCTTTCGCCAGTATTTTTTTATTTTCTAAAAAGTGCCTCCGTGGATTTTCATGACATTCTGAGAACTTTTGTATTCTACACATAAAACAACATCATGGCAGTTCTGCTGAAAACAACGTCAGTCCGGGTTAGTTTCATTCAAATCATGCAAGTTAGAGTCCAAAACAAGGGCAAAAGTGTTTGGAAAAGTAGATACGTTGGAGACGTATCAGTACACATGACCGGGGAAATAGGGATCCTCGAACCCCAGGGGTTGTTTGACATAAACCAACTCATTAATGGGACGATTAAGAAAAGCACTCTTCACATCCATTTGTTGCAACTTGAAATTATGATGAGAAGCATAAGAAATCAACAAACGAATAGATTCAAGGCGAGCAACGGGAGCAAAGGTTTCACTGTAGTCGATACCCTCGACTTGGGAGTAGCCTTGTGCCACCAAACGAGCCTTGTTGCGAACTATGATTCCATGAGCATCTTGCTTGTTCTTGAATATCCACTTGGTTCCAATGGTATTATTATTCCCGGTTGGCCTTGGCACTAATTTCCACACTTGGTTGTGCTCGAAGTTGTTGATTTCTTCATGCATGGCATTGAGCCAATCCGGATCCTCAAGCGCCTCATAGACCTTTTGGGGTTCGACACAAGAAACAAACGCGTGATGTTCACAATAGTTTGCTAATTGTCTACGAGTGCTTACCCCCTTTCTTAGGCTTCCAACCACATTCTCCATGAGATGACCTTTGGTTGTGAGCTTGGAAGCGATCTTCACGGCACGACGCTCTAATTTCTCCTCGGGTGTGAAAATAGGAGGGGTAACTTGATCATCTTGAGCGCCGTCTTGAGCTTGTTCTTGATCTTGAGTTTGCTCTTGATCTTGAACTTGCTCGAAAGAAAGAACTTGACCTTGGGCATCACTTGGTGGTTCACCAACATCTTGAGGTTGATCTTGCCCTTGATCTTGTTCACGTGGTTGAGGGCCTTCACTTTGTTCTTCAGAAGCGTGTGGGTCTTGGGTCGGTGATGGCTCCGCTTGAGTGGAGCATTGTCCTTCTCCTTCGGCCACAAGGGGTTCCTCAATGGGTAGGATATGACCAACACCCATTCTTCTTATGGCTTGGGGAGGAATTTCATCACCTACATCATGAGTACCACTTTGCTCCACTTGGGAGCCATTATTCTCGTCAAACTCCACGTTACACGTCTCCTCAATGAGTCCCATGGACTTGTTGAGGACACGGTAAGCATGAGAGTTTGTAGCATAACCAACAAATATGCCCTCATGATCTCTAGCCTCAAATTTAGACAAACGAACACCTTTCTTGAGAATGAAACACTTACACCCGGACACCCGGAAGTACTTGAGGTTGGCTTGTTACCGGTGAGTATTTCATAGGGAGTCTTGTTCAAGCCTTTGCGGAGATAGAGCCGATTGGAGGCATGGCATGCGGTGTTGAGGGCTTCGGCCCAAAAGTTGTAAGGAGACTTGAACTCCGCCATCATGGTCCTTGCCGCATCCATCAACGTCCGGTTCTTCCTCTCTGCGACACCATTTTGTTGAGGGGTGTAAGGTGCTGAGTATTGATGCTTGATCCCATCATCACTAAGAAACTCATCCAAGGTGTAGTTCTTGAAATCGGTGCCGTTGTCACTTCTTATTGTCAAGATCTTTGCATCGTGTTGACGTTGAGCTTCATTTGCAAAGTCGATGACTGTTTGTTGGGTCTCACTCTTCCTCTTGAAGAAATATACCCAAGTATATCTTGAATAATCATCCACAATCACCAAGCAATAATTTCTACCCCCAAGACTATCAAAGGAGGGAGGCCCAAAGAGATCCATGTGAAGGAGCTCCAAGGGTCTCTTCGAGTAGATGATAGTTGTGGGAGGGTGAGTGTCGGTGTCAAAACCGGCGGATCTCGGGTAGGGGGTCCCGAACTGTGCGTCTAAGGCTAATGGTAACAGGAGGTGGGGGACACAATGTTTACCCAGGTTCGGGCCCTCTCGATGGAGGTAATACCCTACTTCCTGCTTGATTGATCTTGATGATATGAGTATTACAAGAGTGAATCTACCACGAGATCATAGAGGCTAAACCCTAGAAGCTGGCCTATGATTATGATTGTTGTTGTCCTACGGACTAAACCCTCCGGTTTATATAGACACCGGAGGGGCTAGGGTTACATGAGTCGGTTCTGAGAAGGAGATCTACATATCTGAATTGCCAAGCTTGCCTTCCACGCAAAGGAGAGTCCCATCCGGACACGGGACGAAGTCTTCAATCTTGTACTTCATAGTCCAATAGTCCGGCCAAAGTATATAGTCCGGCTGTCCGAGGACCCCTTAGTCCAGGACTCCCTCAGTAGCCCCCGAACCAGGCTTCAATGACGATGAGTCCGGCACACAGATTGTCTTCGGCATTGCAAGGCAGGTTCTTCACCAAATTCTCCAGAGTACCTGTTGTAACGGGCAATATCCGGCTTTCCATTAATGTTGTACTCCTCGGCTTCTGTGCTTTAATAATGGCAGTCTCCACGTGTCGAGCAAATGCGAGAAGTCGGGGCATTTTTACATTTGCCACCCTGACCATGCAAGTAAATCGTCTATTTAAAGAGACGGGGATCCTCAGATCCAAATCACACCATTCTTCCTCAGCGAGTATTCATCAGAACGCGCCTGTGAGAAACCATCCCATCATGGCTGGCCGTCGCAGCTCCTCCTCTCGCTTCCATAGCACTAGTCCAGGCGATTGGGAGAAATGTTCTGTCCCCCACAGCCGACTAGTAGAGTTGCAGACCTAGGGGTTTCTCCCGCCTGCGTACATGGTCCCCGTCCAAGCTGGACTAGCCACTTATAATGGCGGGGAGCAAGCGGAGAGTTCTCCAAACCCATCCAAGGGGGAGCGGGTATGCTTCGTCCCCTATTTGCTGAGGGGACTCGGATTTCCAATCCATCCTTTCCTCCTCGGGCTCCTGGAGTTCTACGGCCTCCAGCTGCATAACTTTACCCCAGCCTCCATATTGCATATCGCAGGATACGTCGCCTTCTGCGAGCTGTTTCTGGGTTGCGAAGCTCATTTCGAGCTGTGGAAGAGGCTATTCTGCCTCGTACCCCGCACTCAGGAGGGGTCAGTATATCAAGTGGGCGGAGCCGAAATATGGCGCATCGCCGGGACCGGATACCTGTCCGGTACCCCGAAGAAGACATCTGAGGACTGGCCTTCAGAGTGGTTCTACATGGAGGACGTCCCTCTTCTGGACCCTATTCGGAAGGGCCTTCTCGAGTTTGTAAATGCCCCGTTTAAGAAACACCACAGCTGGCGCCCTCGGAGCCCCCAGGAGGAAGATAACAGAGAGATCCTTTTCCTGATGGACAGGATAAAGACGCTGGCCAAATCAGGATTGACAATAATTGAGGTTATGTCAATATGTATAATGCGGGGAGTGCAGCCACTTCAATATCGGGGGAAACCCATGTGACACTTCAATGGAGAAGACGATGCCACCCGCTGCGGCCGTAAAGGTCCGGACTCCGCCGCCGCTTTGGCGAAGATACTATCCGATTTGTACAAAGGAGAAGAAGAGGAGTTCATCCGTATCAAGCCACGGGATGGATTCTCATGTACAACCCCCCAAGCTGGGTGAGCTGCTATCTTTTATTCCAGTCTTTCCCGCATTCTTTAGCACAAATGTTTACCTCGTCAATTCATAGCAGGAATTGCGAAGAGCTACAAGGGATGTTCACAGCCCATCTCCACAGCTAGAGGACCCCAACCGGGCCCTCGTGTCACAACCCTAGACTTTGCTTGTATTAGTTGCATTTGAGAGCTTCCTGCATCATGTCTAAATTTCTGAAACTTGAATTGAGGATTGTTGAAACCTCAGAAATCTAACTAAAAGAAGGGCAAGCACCCTTTAAATTGCATTATGTGAATCCAAAATGCCCTAAAAATAGTTTTGTGAATTTTGGCAAGAGTTATATATCAAACAAAAATTCTGGAACATTTTTAAGGAAGTATTTGGTCTCTGAATTTAAATCAATAATCTATTTGAATTTGGGGATATATTCATAATATATAATGAATATATTTTCAAATGCTTTGAAATGTTTTATGTACTTTTGGATTAGTCCAGAGAGGTAACATAAAATATTTCAGAATGTTTTGGCACTGTTTGAAATTATTTTGAATTTGAAAACAGTGGCAAAATAAAATGAAAAGGGAAACAAGACAGAAAAATTAAAAAAAACAGAACTCACCTGGTCCACTTACCTGGTGGCCCAAAAGGATCAGCCCAGCTAGGCCCAGCCCACCACCGCCTGGCTCCCTGTCGCCTTCCTCCTCGTGCCAGTAGGCAGGGGCGCGAGCCCGGCACGCATGGCCACATGCCGGCGACCTCCTCCCTGCCTGGCTGCCTCCTCCCCCTGGACGTCTCTCGCAGCGCCACGCAGCCCCCTGGAACCCCCTCGCTCACTCCCCTGACCCCATCCCCTTCCACAGCTCTCTCCCTACGCCTTTTGGCCAGCGGCATCGCTGCCGCTCGCTATTGCCATGGCCACGGCCACTGACTCGCCTCCCCAACACCTCCACGAGGTCCGCCTCCGTCTTCTACACCTCCACAACGAGCCGAGGGACGCCCTCGAACACCGTCCAAGTCGTCGTCTTCAACCTCCGGCCGCCCAGATCTCCGGCGACCCTGCGCTGCCTCCGACGCTCCCCCGGCCTCGTCTCCGCCTTGGATGGATCCGTTGTTAGCTTGTGCTGCTTCTCCTGTGCTCGCCCCCTCCGTTCCCGTCCCCTAGCTCCATTTCCCATCGCGGCCGAGAGCTTCTCGCCGCCGGCCATGGCGTAGCCGGGGCCACAGCCGCGCAAGCTCAGAACTGAGCGTGTCTCGTGCTCAGTGCACACCCAGGAGGCCGTAGCACCCCTCTGTGCCCCCTGTCGTGCTTTCTAACGTCTTTTCCGTGCACGCCCGAACTCCGGTCGCCGCCTGGCTCGACGCCGGCGTCATCTCCGCCACCCCTTTTACACCGCTGCGCCACTCGGCCAGCGAGTCCACCGGCAAGACGTAGCACGCCTCCGCCATCGTTTTGGTCGCCGGAGCCTTGAAACCCAGCTGCTCACTTGCGTCAGCCTCGCCCGGCGTCATGTCGCCGGTGGGTTTGACCCCACTGACCTGGGGGTTGACCCTGTTTGACTTCCCTAGGGCCGCTGACAGGTGGGCCCATGCCCCTGCTAATTTAGGCTAAGTGCTAATTAAACATAATTAGCCCTGTTAATACTGACATGTGGGACCACGGCCTTAACTAGTCTAGTTAGTATTAGTTTAGAGCTAATTAACTCACGTTAATTAGTTAGACACTGACATGTGGGTCCCAACCGTCAGGTTTGACCTGGGCTGGCGCCTTTGACCTGCTGATTTCACCCCGACGTCATGCTGACGTGATAACCTTTTCTGGATTTATTTTTAATTCAGGAAATTTCAGAAAATATCCAAAACTTCTAAAAATCATATAAAATCAACCGTAACTCCAAATGAAACAAATTATATACGAAAAATTATCAGAAAAATCCAAAGAATCTGTTTATTGTATTTTCATGCATGTTTGAGCAACCAAATAATTTTAATCTTAGATTCAAACCAACTCCATTTAACCTGCTGCTAGTTGCATTAGCTCAAACCACATCATATTGCCATGTCATGATCATGCATCATATTGTGCATTGCATTGATTGTGTTCTTCCTTGTTTGCCGGTGTTTGTTCCCTCTCGATAGATGTGGTTCCGACATGAGTTCTATGACACCGATGAAGAACTATACTATCTTCAGAAGTGCCAGGCAAGCAAAACCCCCTTGTTCATTCCGATACACTCCTACTCTCTCGCTCCTGCTCTCTTTTACTGCATTAGGACAACAATGATTCATCTGTTACTTGCTGCGGTAGCTGAACCCCTTTATCCTCTGCATGACCTGTCATTGCCACGAAGAATAGATGAAACCCACTAGCATGAGTAGGAGTTGTTTGAGCCCTATTGTGCCTACTCATTCATGCTTGTTTGTCATGCCTTTCTGACTTAGAGTTGAGTCAGGTCTGATTCATCGGGGATGAATCGGAGGTGTGTGAACATGTCCTACTGTGTGTGAGCTAAGTGTGTGAACACGATTTGGTAAAGGTAGCGGTGAGAGGCCATGTAGGAGTACATGGTGGGTTGTATCATTGAAGCCGTCCTCAGGAACTGAGTTCTTTGTTTGTGATCCATGAAACAACTACTACCATGCATTGGGCCCTGAAATATGACCCCGCTCGACTTCTTAATCACCCTTGTTCTCTGTCCGGGAGTTGCAAGTAGTTTACAGTGTTTGTAGTATCTTTGGAGGCCATGCAACACCTTGTGCCAGGAGGGGTGGGCTGTGATCACGGTAGGCACGTGGCGGATATGCCGGGCGCCCGTTTGGTGTCGCGGAACCTCAGACACATCGTTCGGGGCCGTATGTGGAAACCTCGGCGGACTCCTGCGGATGGAACCTGAATAGGCGATAAACCTGGACTAGAGACTTGAGTGTTTAGGTAGGTCGTGGTCTACACCCACGTCGGCTTTAAGCGAAGTCCGCCGAGCACATGTCGTGTGCAGACGCTAAGTGGTGGAAACATGTATGAAGAAGTACACCCCTGCAGGGTTAACATCATCTATTCGAATAGCCGTGTCCGCGTTAAAGGACTTCTGGGTTGCCTGTACAGTTCATAGACAAGTGAAAGTGGATTCTTTAAAATACGCAAGATAAGCGTGAGTGCTACGGATGGCGTTCTCGTAGGGAGACGGGAGCCGATCCATATTGGTGTTTTGATGTGGTGAATATGTGGACTCGTGTGCGCCACCTCAAAAGAGTTACTTGCAGTCGTAGTTTAGAATAGCCATCGAGTCAAAGCTGGCTTGCTGCAGTTAAACCCCACCATCCCCTTTGTTGATAATGATGCATATGTAGTTAGTTCTGACGTAAGTCTTACTGGGTACATTTGTCTCACGTTTGCCTATTTTATGTTTTTGCAAATAGACTTCAGTCTCGATAGTAGTTCCGCATGGATTTCGACGTTTAGCTTGTTACCTCAGCTACGATCTTGTGTCCTCGGCAGGATCTGGTAGATAGTCAGGCTTCTCAGCCTTTTTCATTTGTAGATGTCTGTACTCAGACATGTTAAGCTTCCGCTTGTGCTTTGACTTGTATGCTCTAAATGTTGGGTCATGAGACCCTTGTTTGTAATATCTCGCTCCTCGGAGCCTATTGAATAAAATACTTGAGTTGTAGAGCCATGTTGTGATGCCATGTTGTATTTGCACATATCAAGCATATTGTGTGTATGTTATTGAAATGCTTGGTATGTGTGGGATCTGACTATCTAGTTGTTTATCCTTGGTAGCCTCTCTTACTGGGAAATGTATCCTAGTGCTTCCACTGAGCCTTGGTAGCTTGCTATGCTCAAAACACTTAGGCTGGCGGCATGTGTCCTTCTTCGTTCTCGTGGTTCCGTCCTTTGGGGAAATGTCACACGGTGTCTCTTGGAGTCCTGTTAGCACTGCTACAGCCCGGTTTACGGAGTCCTGCTAGCCCCGCTGCTACAACCCGGATTCACTTTCGTGATGACCGACATGTTCGTTCTTTGGGTCATGTATATACATCCTGTAAGATAGTGCCACTTTGGGTTCACGACTAGCCATGTCATCCTGGGCTCCTTGTCATATGGATGCTAGCGACACTATCATATACGTGTGCCAAAAGGCGCAAACGGTCCCGGGCCTGGTAAGGCGACACCAGTGGGAATACCGTTCGTGAGGCCGCAAAGTGATATGAGGTGTTACATGCTAGATCGGTGTGGCATTGAGTCGGGGTCCTGACAGCTTCGGTATCAGAGCCTGACTGCCTGTAGGATTACCAAGCCAAACTGGTCGAAGTTGGGTCTCGAAATTCTTTAGTTATATAAGGGAATTGATTGTGGGATGGAACGTAAGGCTCTTTTTACTCCTTATACCTAATGCCCTCTGATCCGAGTCATCTCATCTTTCCTACGGGGTTAAGAAACTAGGCTTTCTCTTCTTTCTATTAGGATCACGTGTTACTAATCTGTAGACTTGTAAGATTGTTGGATTTAAGCCCCAGTTCAGTTTCTAATACCTCTGTGTGTTCATAATTGGTCTCAGAACCTTGTTATTGTGCTTCTGAGTGGCTATGCCACCATTTTTGTAGCATGTATCAAATTCTTTTGAGCATTTATAGCCGTTATGCTGTCCGAGTCATCCCAGGTTTCTAAACAATCTGATGCACTTGCAAATCCTTTCCCTCTGGTTTTGATGTTCCTTTGGGCCTGGTTAATCACTCTAATTGCCGTGTTGAGGTACTTCATTGCCTCGGCATTTATGTTGGAACTATTATTATGACCCTAGGTGTCTAGAGTATCACCTAGTAATCTAGCCATGCTTTGTGTTCCCAGTGTGATGATTCTGGCCATCATTCTCGAAAGCATCCCGTGATGCCATTTAGTTAGTAGGCATTCTACTCCTGGGTTTTTGAACCCGAGATTCACTCCACCTACTTCATGTTGATAGTGTTTGCTAGTTCCTTTAGGATATTAGCAACCTTTGCATTAGTCCTCGAGGTCTGTGGTATTTCCTTCTTCCAAGTACCATGAACTGTTTATGGCAGAAGTTCCTCGCTGATTGAAAAGATCACAACCAGAGTGCTCTTGACGAGTTCTCAATTCTATGTTGTGACCCTGCCAGTTCTACCTTTCCGCATGGGTTATCCGGAAGAAATATGTTGAGATTTGTTCGACATACTAACCTATGCATCCATAACTCAGAAAATGATACTTTCCTTTGAGTTGTCCCTCCTTAGTTGTATTCCGATCTCCATCTATCAGTTGGTAGTTAGTAGTCGTGCATTCGTGATCATCAATGTCTATTATTCCTATGGTCCGTCAAGCCATTCTATTCCGGAATGACTAGGAGAAACAAACTCCAGTACCTCATCCATATCAGGATTGGGTCAAAGCAGTCGTATTCCACAGATCAAAAAGCAACCAAGCTTTTGTTCTATTCTACCTTGGAGTGTTTGCCCTCTTTAAGTCAGGATTGTCATGAGAATTGCACCACCTCTTATGAATTCTTGACGTAGTGATACTTCTAGCCATCATTATTCATTCCTCGGTTCCGTGTTGTCGCAACCGGAATGCCGACAAGTGAATGATGATGTGTGAAATCTATACTCCTAGCAACTCCGTTACTTGGTAGTTAAATATACAATAACCTCATTCCTAGCGTTTTGATTATTGAATCATCACCCTAAGGTTGATCGTGCTACCCAGTCCTTATTTCCGTTGCACTCTTCGATCAATGAGTTAGGATTGTGTCAGTCCCTCGCTCTTTTGATCATATTGTCTTGCCTGAGAAGCAAGATTGTTCTCGAGCTTAGTAACATACCGGTGGTTCGTGATTTTCCGAATGTCTTCTCGGAAGTAACACCAGGTTGTCACCTGACCGCTATGTTGAGTTCGTGATCAAGTTAGTTTCTCTATGAACCACCCCTTCTCCAAGAATCTGTGTCGGATACCCCGAGCTAGTTGGTTAAGCTAAACAACAACTTGGAGAGCTGGAAGATAAAAGCTTGCCGACTTAGTTCATTTTAAGGGATATCTTGTGTGTGTTGAAGAAGGATGGTATTTCCATCGATTGACCTCGTGATCAGTTAATGGACATATCATCTTATCCAATCCTTGATTTGAGTATGGGCTATCGTCAAATCAAATCAGAACCAACGATATTCGTAATGTTGTCTTACTCATGGTTGATCCTCGAGCCTACTCGATTACATCTTTTGGGTCTGACCAATATTATCGCCTTGTTCACATAGTTTTGGAATTACACCTATATGGAAGCCTGGATGGATTGTTGTTGAGCCCATTGACAACAATTTCACCTTGTCCATGATTCATGTTGAACATCTAAGTTAGTATTGGAAACTTTGTAAGCATTGCCTTCATGTTCCGCTCATGAGGTATGTGTTTGGATGAAAGAAGTGACTTTCTCTAATTCACGTGCACTTGATGTAAGTTGCCGCCGTGGATCCTAGAAAGATTGTTTTTGCTTCCTCTGGAATCGTCCCAAGTTGGTCATGCACATGTGCGAAGTACTCTATGGTTTGGTAGGTTGGCCGCCTCCACTCTATATGTGTTCCTAGCACACCAAGCCACTGATTGACTTGTTCAAGGAGAAGAAGTTCCTTCTTAAGAGTATACCTTATGCAAGGACTTTGATATCCTCGATGATGGTTCCCCACCTGAACTCGGTAGTGTTTATTTACAAGACTACTATGTGGCCATGTTTGTCTGGGACAACGTGTTCACATGTTTGTAGAAGAACCAGCTCATGTTTTGGAGCTTGCTATCGTAGTTCATTCCCCGAGAATCTCGCAACCTTATCTCGTCGATTTGTGTTGCAAACCTTCACTTTTCTTTCTAGACTTGACGAGTCTGGAATATTCCGGCACCAACAATATCTGAATCTCAGGCAGATATGATGGTTGGAACATTTCCCAAGAATTATAAATATTGGTCTCTCAGTAACCCGGTAAAGTGGATGTCATGGCCAACACACCTAGCCGGAAGGCCTATTGTTATAGTATCTTGGTTGAGGAAGTTGGTCACCTCCCCATAAGGATTTCGTAGGTTTTACCTCCTAGTTGTTCCTTATGATTCTTGAGCTCCTGAAGTCCGACCTTTTACTTGACGCTCTAGATATCAAAGTTACGCTAGCACATCAAGGAGAACATTAGAAGCGGAGTGCTAAATGTCTCTCGGTCGATCATCCAGATTTTGTCCCCTTGGCCTCGCTAAGGTGAAATCTGAGAAAGTGTTATCTTCCTTTGCATCTGCATCCTCCACCGGTATTCATCATGGCAGTATGTTGTGTTGCCAACATCCTTGACACGGATATTGGTAAAACCTTGATGAATATGGAAATGCTCAAGTTCTTGAGAGCACACACAAGCACCAGGGATTATCACCGGCACTAACCGGGATTGCTTCCAGTTTTCTCCGGTTATGCTATAACCATTCCAACAGTGGAACTGTTCCCTACTGTTGAGTTCCTCCCCAGTTACTAGAATCATTTCCGACATTTGCATTTTGTTCCCAGCTTGCACCACCATTGTGCCATCCTACCATGGGTTCCATCCATTCATGATGATAATCAAAAATCATCCGTTGCGTTGTCTTCAACAAGGTAGTCCACATCATCCATTTTGGACAAAGTATGTCATTCTTCCGGACTCCTTCAAATGATCGATTGTGATTTGCCTTAGGCTGGTATAAAGAGTTTCAATGATCTCTGAATCAAAGATAATTCTTTTTGCCACTTAAGGGGATTTTTCCACGAGTCACCTCCTCTAAGATGTCTCGTTATGGTATCATGGCAACTCAACTCCTCGCTACGTTGACAACCGTTCACCACCCTCTTAAGTGTGGAATTGTTGTCTACCTAGTGAACCCTCGTCATCTGTTTCACCCCATCCCTTTGGATGTGTGTTTCGCATCCCAGCTCGAGAGATGTGCTATGTCTTACTCCGTGAGTTGATCCTGAGTTGCTTCATCTCCGAGAAGATCGATTCTTTTAGAGTTTTCCCTATCCTCTCATTGTCATGTTAGTTGAAGTTCTCAGAGCAAGACATCGAGACAATGATGGTGATTGAATTAACATCCTCAAGAGGTGCAATCCGGATCATGAGGATCGTGTTAGCTTTGTGTCCCCTTTGTCTTCTTACCTCACGTCTTGATTCTCGGGACGAGATTCTTGTTTAGTGGGGATGAGTTGTCACAACCCTAGACTTTGCTTGTATTAGTTACATTTGAGAGCTTCCTGCATCATGTCTAAATTTCTGAAACTTGAATTGAGGATTGTTGAAACCTCAGAAATCTAATTAAAAGAAGGGCAAACACCCTTTAAATTGCATTCTGTGAATCCAAAATGCCCTAAAAATAGTTTTGTGAATTTTGGCAAGAGTTATATATCAAACAAAAATTTTGGAACATTTTTAAGGAATTATTTGGTCTCTGAATTTAAATCAATAATCTATTTGAAATTGGGGATATATTCATAATATATAATGAATATATTTTCAAATGCTTTGAAATGTTTTATGTACTTTTGGATTAGTCCAGAGAGGTAACATAAAATATTTCAGAATGTTTTGGCACAGTTTGAAATTATTTTGAATTTGAAAACAGTGGCAAAATAAAATGAAAAGGGAAACAGGACAGGAAAATAAAAAACAGAACTCACCTGGTCCACTTACCTGGTGGCCCAACAGGACCGGCCCAGCTAGGCCTAGCCCACCACCGCCTGGCTCCCTGTCGCCTTCCTCCTTGCGCCAGTAGGCAGGGACGCGTGCCCGGCGCGTGTGGCCACACGCCAGCCACCTCCTCCCTGCCTGGCTGCCTCCTCCTCCCCCTGGACGTCTCTCGCAGCGCCACACAGCCCCCTAGAACCCCCTCGCTCACTCCCCCGACCCCATCCCCTTCCCTGGCTCTCTCCCTCGCATGCACCAAGCGCAGCCGTCGCCGCTGCTCGCTGTTGCCGTGGCCACGACCACTGCCTCGCCTCCCCAACACCTCCACGAGGTCCACCTCCGTCTTCTACGCCTCCACAGCGAACCACGAGCCGTGGGACGCCCTCGAACACCATCCAAGTCGTCGTCTTCAACCTCCGGCCGCCCAGATCTCCGGCGACCCTGCACTGCCTCCGACGCTCCCCCGGCCTCGTCTCCGCCTCGGATGGATCCGCTGTGAGCTTGTGCTGCTTCTCCTGTGCTTGCCCCCTCCGTTCCCGTCCCCTAGCTCCATTTCCCATCGCGGCCGAGAGCTTCTCGCCGTCGGCCATGGCGTAGCCGTGGCCACAGCCACGCAAGCTCACAACTGAGCGTGTCTCCGTGCTCAGTGCACCCCCAGGAGGCCGTAGCACCCCTCTGTGCCCCCTGCCGTGCTTTCTAACGTCGTTTCCGTGCGCGCCCGAACTCCGGCCGCCGCCTAGCTCGACGCCGGCGTCATCTACGGCCACCCCCACACACACCGCCTGCACCACTCGACGCGCGAGTCCACCAGTAGCACGTAGCACGCCTCCGCCGTCGTTTTGGTCATCGGAGCGCAAAACCCGCGCTGCTCCGCCGCGTCTGGCCCCGCCGGCGTCTTGTCGCCGGTGGGTCTGACCCCACTGACCCGGGGGTTGACCCTGTTTGACTTCCCTAGGGTCGCTGACAGGTGGACCCATGCACCTGCTAATTTAGGCTAAGTGATAATTAAACATAATTAGCCCTGTTAATACTAACATGTGGGACGAGGGCCTTAACTAGTCTAGTTAGTATTAGTTTAGAGCTAATTAACTCAGGTTAATTAGTTAGACACTGACATGTGGGTCCTAGCCGCAGGTTTGACCTGGGCTGGCGCCTTTGACCTGCTGATGTCACCCCGACGTCATGCTGACGCAGATAACCTTTTCTGGATTTATTTTTAATTCAGGAAATTTCAGAAAATATCCAAACTTCTAAAAATCAAATAAAATCAATCGTAACTCCAAATGAAACAAATTATATATGAAAAATTACCAGAAAAATCCAAAGAATCTGTTTATGGTATTTTCATGCATGTTTGAGCAACCTAAAGCTACTGTATATGACAATTTGAATAATGGCATTTAAAATGTCATATATGGAGTTTGAATTTGAACCTTAGATTCAAACCAACTCCATTTAACCTGCTGCTAGTTGCATTAGCTCAAACCACAGCATATTGCCATGTCATGATCATGCATCATATTGTGCATTGCATTGGTTGTGTTCTATCTTGTTTGCCGGTGTTTGTTCCCTCTCGATAGATGTGGTTCCGACGATGAGCTCGATGACACCGATGAAGAACTATACTATCTTCAGAAGTGCCAGGCAAGCAAAACCCCCTTGTCCATTCCGATACACTCCTATTCTCTCGCTCCTGCTCTCTTTTACTGCATTAGGACAACAACGATTCATCTGTTACTTGCTGCGGTAGCTGAACCCCTTTATCCTCTGCATGACCTGTCATTGCCACATTAAATAGATGAAACCCACTAGCATGAGTAGGAGTTGTTTGAGCCCTGTTGTGCCTACTCGTTCATGCTTGTTTGTCATGCACACTCGCTTAGAGTTGAGTCAGGTCTGATTCATCGGGGATGAATCAGAGGTGTGTGAACATGTCCTACTGTGTGTGAGCTAAGTGTGTGAACACGATTTGGTAAAGGTAGTGGTGAGAGGCCATGTAGGTATACATGGTGGGTTGTCTCATTGAAGCCGTCCTCAGGAACTGAGTTCTTTGTTTGTGATCCATGAAACAGCTACTACCATGCATTGGGCCCTGAAATATGACCCCGCTCGACTTCTTAATCACCCTTGTCCTCTGTCCAGGAGTTGCAAGTAGTTTCTGGTGTTTGTAGTATGTTGGAGGCCGTGCGCAGCGCTGACCGGAGGGGTGGGCTGTGATGCGGTAGGCACGTGGCCGGGTATGCAGGGCGCCTGTTTGGTGTCGCGGAACCCTGTACACATCGTTCGGGGCCGTATGTGGAAACCTCGGCCGGACTCCCGGCGGATGGAACCTGAATAGGCGATAAACCTGGACTAGAGACTTGAGTGTTTAGGTAGGTCGTGGTCTACACCCACGTCGGCTTTCGCTTGAAGTCTGCCGAGCACATTTCATGTGCAGACGCTAAGTGGTGGACACATGTATGAAGAAGTACACCCCTGTAGGGTTAACATCATCTATTCGGATAGCCGTGTCCGCGGTAAAGGACTTCTGGGTTGCCTGTACAGTTCATAGACAAGTGAAAGTGGATTCTTTAAAATACGCAAGATAAGCGTGAGTGCTATGGATGGCGTTCTCGTAGGGAGACGGGACCAGATCCATAGTGGTGTATTGATGTGGTGAATATGTGGACTCGTGTGCGCCACCTCAAAAGAGTTACTTGCAGTCGTAGTTCAGAATAGCCACCGAGTCAAAGCTGGCTTGCTGTAGTTAAACCCCACCGTCCCCTTGGTTGATAATGATGCATATGTAGTTAGTTCTGATGTAAGTCTTGCTGGGTACATTTGTACTCATGTTTGCCTATTTTATGTTTTTGTAGAGAGACTTCAGTCTCGATAGTAGTTCCGCATGGATTTCGATGTTTAGCCTGTTACCTCAGCTACAATCTTGTGTCCTCGGCAGGATCTGGTAGATAGTCAGGCTTCTCAGCCTTTTTCATTTGTAGATGTCTGTACTCAGACATGTTAAGCTTCCGCTTGTGCTTTGACTTGTATGCTCTGAATGTTGGGTCATGAGACCCATGTTTGTAATATCTCGCTCCTCGGAGCCTATTGAATAAAATACTTGAGTTGCAGAGCCATGTTCTGATGCCATGTTGTATTTGCACATATCGAGCATATTGTGTGTATGTTATTGAAATGCTTGGTATGTGCGGGATCTGACTATCTAGTTGTTTATCCTTGGTAGCCTCTCTTACTGGGAAATGTCTCCTAGTGCTTCCACTGAGCCTTGGTAGCTTGCTACTGCTCTGGAACACTTAGGCTGGCCGGCATGTGTCCTTCATTCCTGTGTCCGTCCCTTCAGGGAAATGTCATGCGGTGTCTACCGGAGTCCTGTTAGCCTGCTACAGCCCGTTTTACCGGAGTCCTGCTAGCCCAGCTGCTACAGCCCGGATTCACTCGCTGATGACCGACACGTTCGTTGCTAGGTCATGTATGCCTGTCCCTGTAAGATAGTGCCACTTTGGGTTCACGACTAGCCATGTCAGCCCGGGCTCCTTGTCATATGGATGCTAGCGACACTATCATATACGTGTGCCAAAAGGCGCAAACGGTCCCGGGCCTGGTAAGGCGACACCCATGGGAATACCGTGCGTGAGGCCGCAAAGTGATAGGAAGTGTTACATGCTAGATCGGTGTGGCATTGAGTCGGGGTCCTCACACCTCGACCCCGGACTCAAAGAAGATCCGGACACATTTGTGGAGCTCGTCGACAGGACATTTTTGGTGGCCATCATAGCTGATTATCTTGGCCTACTCCCTGTATCACATGTAAGTAAAGCCGGAGTGCCAACTTCCAAAAAGGATTCCCTCTTTGCGCCTTACCCACGGCACATGTATTGCATTTTACAAGGAAGGCCATCGGGACGCCATGCCGAACCCGCGGTGACTCGTCAACAAGGGGCACCGAAGCGGGGTAGGCTTAAAAGGAAGGCGGTCAGGACCGAGACGCCGTTGCAAAGGTATGTTTAAAACCCTGCCACGTAATTATTATCATTAAAATATAACAATGTCCGTTGTCTCCTGGCAGAAAAAGCGCTCCCCGGACTATATCCGGAGAGCCTGCCGGCCACGCCTCCACCAGCCGGACTCCGAGGCCGGACTCAAGGGCGGAGGTCAACGCGGGGACAACGCCGGACGATCCTCCTACAGAGGATGCGGATAGATTCTCCGCTACAAACTCCGAAGTGGAGAGCGCCATGAATCATAGGCGCCGACGGGCCACACTACGCGACCCTAATTTCTCTGAAGAGGCATTCAATGCCTTCAACTCAGGGGAAGCGTACATCCGGGCTGCTCAAGATGGCCTCGCCAGAGCCACGGACCAGTACGTAAAGGATATACGGGTAAGAAAATTTGATAAGTATGTATATCAGTAGCCCTTGAGACTTGAAACAGTTGGCACAACTGATTTAAGGATCCTCATGTGCATAGGTTCTGATAGAGAAGAATACCCAGCTGTCTAAAGAGCTGGAGGAGTGCAAAGCCCAACTGCGGGCCACAATTGTCAGAATGGAGGAGTCCACGAAGGCCCCATCTGGTAATACTTGTTTTGATCGAAAATAATGTAAAAGCATGTACCAGTTAGTATTCGACATGAATGCAAATCTAACAATAGATTCTGCAGACAATCCCGGAGGCAATCCGGAGATCGTACCAGAGGATGCTCAACGACAGCTGAAGGCTGGCGAGGGTGTTCTTACAAAGGTTATACGGGAGAAAAATAATCTCCAGGACGCGAACACCCGACTGGACGTTGAATTAAAGGATGTTCGGGCCCAGCTTGCTGACTCCGTCAAGGAGAATAAGAGGCTTCGACGCGACATTTTTAGCAAGTGCGCTAACGAACCACTATAAAGTTCGGCGAAGAAGCGGGCTAACAGAATTATATCTGTAGGTATGTTGGCAGGTCGTCCCGAAGAGGAGATGCCCGGATCTGCAGGCGATCTTCTGCAGGAGATCTTACAACTGCACGAACAAGTTCGGCAGGTGATGCAGGGCATTGCCCAAGCCTTGTGGCCATCTGCCTCCCTGCCAGGAGGCATGGGGGAGCTTGTAGAGATGCTCAAGGGAGTGCGGCAGTGCTTCCGATTATGGAGGATATCGGCCTGCCGACAAGGTGCAAGGGAGGCCTGGGCTATGGTGAAGACGCGATACACCAAGGCTGACCCGAACCACATGGCCGAGGTCGGACCTATAGGATCAGATGGGAAAGAGATCCCTGTAAGTCTGGTATATGACCAGGTAGCATTAGCCGCTAAGTATTCCCAACAGGATTGTAGGTTAGACAACATGTTGGATGGTATAGAAGAAGAATTTAGTCAGTCTAAGTGACTTTGTACTTCAAAGGACATATTTTGTCCCTAGTCGGATTGTAAATCATTTGTCTTGGCAGACCTTTTCGCTTCAACCTCTGGACCCGACAGTCGGAGTGTATCCGAATACCCGCTCAGTTATGTGAAAACCGGGGCACGCGTGGAAACCAGGCGTAGGGGTCATAAGTGCTTGAACAGACAAGTACCCAACTAGCTATGTTATATTACATGGGTAGTAAGAAACATCTTCCAGCGAGAATAATTCCGTTAAGGGTTCCTTTCCCTGGGTGTGCATGCATTGAAGTGCATGTCCAAATTGTAAAAAATGACACAGGATATAAGCATCTGGGGGCATGTTTTGCAATAAGTAAAAGACATCTTTTGTTCACCGATCGAATATTCCCTTAAGAACGCTAGCTTTCGGCTTCACCCAGTTTGAGGTACACATCAGGCTGACCCGGAAGTAACAATCGCAGAGGTGCTCCCCTTATGCCCTAGCCGAATTAACGGGAACGTAGGGTATAAACACAAGAGACAGGCAACCCAGCTTGGCCAAAACTTAAGTCATATCGATGCATATAGTGGTGAAAAAGGCACATATGGAGAAATGACGCATATGTGGTGGGCATAAAGCCCAGAAGATAACTATATTAAGCTTATGTATAAGAAGCCCCCAGGTATATTGAGCGCGCATAGCGCGGCGGGAGTGTGCGGTCGAAGCAGACTCGAAGTTTTTAAGGCTATATAAAAAAAAAGAAAAAGAGAGAGGATATAACTTAAAAAGGAAGGCGGAGGTAAGGAGACGAACACAGAGTTCGGCACTAGGCGTAGAATCTTCGGAGTCTGGCCGCGTTCCATGGGTTTGGCTCGAGTCGATTATCTGATGCATCGCTCCCCCAGTGAGAACTTTATCGATGATGAAGGGACCCTCCCACTTGGGCTTGAGATTGTCCTTTTTCTTCTCTGGTAGGCATAGCCAATGTTATAAGTTTTGGCCCGTACGTCTATGCTTTGATACCTTCGAGCCTGCTGTTGATAGAATGCGGAACGGGCCTTTGCAACGTCACACTCCTCCTCCAGGGCATCTAAGTTGTCATGCTGATCCAGCTCGACTTCTCTCTCTTTGTACATGCGCACTCTAGGTGAGTCATGGATGATATCGCAGGGTAGCACTGCCCCTGCGCCGTATACCATAAAAAATGGTGTGTATCCGATTGTGCCATTTGGCGTGGTCCGTAGCCCCCATAGTACGGAATTGAGCTCCCCGACCCAGTGCGTATCTGATTCCTTCAAGGATCGCACTAGTCTGGGTTTAATGCCACTCATAATAAGACCATTCGCTCGTTCGACTTGACCGTTTGTTTGGGAGTGATAGACGGAGGCGTAATCAAGTTTTATGCCCATTTTTCTGCACCAAGTTTTCACCTTGTTGGCTATGAAGTTTGAGCCGTTATCGGTGATGATGCTGTGGGGGACACCATAACGCTGTACGACCCCAGATATGAAGTCTATCACTGGTCCGGACTCGACCGTTTTAACTGGTTTGGCTTCTATCCATTTGGTGAATTTATCGACCATGACCAACAAGTATTTCTTCTTATGGCTTCCTCCTTTAAGGGGTCCAACCATATCGATCCCCCAGACCGCAAAGGGCCAAGTTATGGGGATTGTTTGGAGAGCGGTAGGTGGCATATGGCTTTGATTTGCAAAAAGCTGGCAACCAACACAATGTTGGACAAGGTCCTGTGCGTCTGCCCGTGCTGTTGGCTAGTAGAAACCTGTACGGAAGGCCTTGCTTACGAGCGCCCGGGCTGCGGCATGGTGGCCGCCGAGTCCGGCATGAATTTCAGCCAAGAGCTGCGGCCCTTCCTCTTCGGAGATGCACCTTTGGAGCACTCCAGTCGTGCTTTTTTATAAAGCTCTCCCTCATGGACTTTGTAGGCTTTAGAGCGCCGCACAATGCAACATGCCTCATTTTGGTCCTCAGGGAGTTCTTGCCTATTTAAGTAGGCTAAGAAGGGTTCTGTCCATGGGGCGATGACAGCCATAATTGCGTGGGCCGAAGGTGTTATTTCGGTGGCAGAGCCTCCGATTACGTCAGAGTGTTCAGGATCTGGGGTTGTGTGCGGATCCGGACTGGTATTGCCTGTCTCTCCTTCCCACACTACGGATGGCTTGAACAACCTTTCCAAAAAGATATTAGGTGGGACGGGGTCGCGTTTAGCGCCGATACGGGCAAGAATATCCGCCGCTTGGTTGTTTTCTTGGACCACATGGTGGAATTCGAGCCCCTCAAACCGAGCCGACATTTTGAGGACGACATTGCGGTAGGCCGCCATTTTCGGGTCCTTGGCGTCAAAGTCTCCATTTATTTGAGATATTGCAAGGTTTGAATCCCCACGCACTTCTAGGCATTGAATTCCCATGGAGACTGCCATCCGAAGACCATGCAACAGGGCCTCATATTCGGCTGCATTGTTGGAATCTGTGTATAGTATTTGGAGTATGTATTGGACTGTATCTCCGGTGGGGGATGTGAGGACAACGCCTACCCCTAGACCAGCTAGCATGTTAGAGCCATCAAAGTGCATGATCCAATTGGAGTACGCGCTATACTCTTTAGGGAGTTCGGCTACTGTCCATTCGGCGACGAAGTCAGCCAGTACTTGCGACTTAATGGCTCGCCGTAGTTTGTATGTTATGTTGAACGGGAGGAGCTCGATAGCCCATTTAGCAATTCGGCCCATGGCATCGCGGTTATTTATTATGTCATTGAGTGGTACTTCGGAGGCCACCGTGATTGAACACTCTTGAAAGTAGTGTCGTAGTTTTCGGGATGCCATGAAGACCGCATATGCTATCTTTTGATAATGTGGGTACCGTGACTTGGAGTGAGGACAGTGGATACGTAGTATACCGGCTTTTGAAGCGGGAACTTATGTCCATCTGTCTCTCGTTCGACGACGAGCACCACGCTTACAACCTGGTGTGTTGCAGCTATATATAGCAGCATGGGTTCGCCGACATTTGGCGCGGCCAGGATTGGATTGGTGGCCAAGAGGGCTTTTATTTCCTCCAGTCCGGCCGTAGCTGCATCCGTCCACTCGAAGTGTTCGGTGCGTCGAAGAAGGCGATAAAGAGGTAGTGCCTTTTCTCCTAATCGGGAGATAAAGCGGCTTATGGCGGCCACGCATCCAGTTAATTTCTGGATTTGCTCGAGGTCTGTTGGGGTAGCCAACTGTGACAGAGCTCGGATTTTAGCCGGGTTTGCTTTGATTCCTCTATTGGAAACGATAAAGCCCAAGAGTTTTCCGGCAGGTACGCCAAAAACGCATTTTTCCGGGTTGAGCTTGATGTCGTATGTTCGGAGATTGTCGAACGTAAGCCTCAAGTCGTCTATTAAAGATTCGACATGTCTGGTTTTGATGACCACATCGTCTATGTATGCCTCCACTATTTTGCCGATCTGTGTTTCCAGGCATGTCTGAATCATGCGTTGGTAGGTTGCACCGGCGTTTTTGAGCCCGAAAGGCATGGTGTTAAAACAGAAGGGGCCGTATGGAGTGATAAATGCCGTTGCGGCTTGATCGGACTCCGCCATCTTGATTTGATGGTATCCGGAGTATGCGTCGAGGAAACACAATGAGTCATGTCCTGCGGTAGTGTCGATGATTTGATCGGTGCGGGGGAGGGGGAAGGGATCCTTGGGGCAGGCCTTATTGAGGTCCTTGAAGTCGACACATAGGCGCCAGGATTTGTCCTTCTTTGGTACCATCAGCAGGTTTGCTAGCCAGTCCGGATGTTTTATTTCTCTGATGAATCCGGCCTCGAGTAGTTTGGCTAGCTCTTCTCCCATGGCTTGTCGCTTGGGTTCTAAAAAGCGCCGAAGAGTCTGCTTGACTGGCTTGTATCCCTTTAGTATGTTTAGGCTATGCTCGGCGAGCCTGCGTGGGATACCTGGCATGTCTGAAGGATGCCAGGCGAAGATGTCCCAATTTTAGCACAAGAACTCTCGTAGTGCAGCGTCTATTGTGGGGTTTAGCTGTGCCCCAATTGACGCTGTTTTTGTAGGGTCCGTTGGGTGGACCTGGAATTTGACTATTTCATCTGCTGGTTTAAAATACGTGGACTTGGGTCGTTTGTCGAGTATCACGTCGTCCCTGTCCACTGTGGAGCGCAGCGCACTTAACTCTTCGGCCGCAAGGGCTTCGGATAATGCCTCCAGGGCTAGTGCGGCGGTTTTATTTTCGGCGCCGAGTGCTATGTCCGGATCACTGGCTAGAGTGATGATTCCATTGGGCCCAGGCATCTTGAGCTTCATGTACCCGTAATGGGGTATAGCTTGGAAGCTTGTGAATGCATCCCGCCCTAAAAGGGCGTGGTATCCTGCTAAACGGGGCCATTTGGAATGTGATTTCTTCAGACCTATAATTCTTCGGCGTGCCGAATACCACATCCAGTGTAATTTTCCCCGTGCATCGTGCCTTCCGACTAGGGATGATTCCTCTGAAGGTCGTGCTACTTTGCTCAATGCGGCTCTTATCTATTTCCATTTTGTTAAGAGTTTCCTCATAGATGAGGTTTAATCCGCTTCCGCCGTCCATGAGCACTTTAGTAAGTCGGAAGCCATCCACAATTGGACTAAGGACCAAAGCGGCTGATGCTCGGACTGTTCGGAATTGAGATTCGTCACTGGCATTGAAGGTTATGGCCGTGTCGTTCCACGGATTTATTGCTGCAATGTGGTAGACTTCGGCGAGGTTGCGGAGTGCTCGCTTGCGCCTATTGTTTGAGGCGAAAGTCTCGAAGACTGTCAGTACTGTATTGTTATTCTCTGCGGGATGGTGCTCTGCGGTATTGTTGATGAGAAGGTCCTCGCCGCTCTTGGCCAGCTGCCGGAGTATCCAACATGCTCTAAGGCTGTGTGTTGGTATTATGCCCGGTGTGCTGTGGATTTTGCATGGCCTGTTGAGCCATCCCTCCAGTACGGTTCCACGCCCTGTAGAGGGCTTTGGCTTCTTTGTAATTGGATTGGGTGACTTGCGAGAGCGCACTCTTTTAGTTTGGACGAGGGGTTTAGTGAGGGCCGGAGGATCCCAGAATTTTGTTTGGGTTTTCTAGGCGCTTTCTATCGCACAGTACTTTTGTACTATAGCCGCCAAGTCGGTGAAGTGTGCTATGTCACGGCGACTTATGGCGTTGAGAGTTCCCTTGTCCATGCAATTTGTGCAAAAGAATGAGATTGCGTCTTCCTCGTGACAGTCCTTAACCTTGCTTATTACAAGGAGGAATCTGGCCCATAAGTGATGTACTGTCTCTTGGGGCTCTTGTCTAATGTGGGAAAGATCACTTGTGTCTGGGTGGGTGGTTAGATTTAAGTCCAAATCCTGATCCGATCTGAGACCCAGGGGCAAAGGAGCTCCCGAGCTAAGCAGCTCGGGCTCCAGGATGTTGCCCAATATTTGTGGCCCGTTGCCCGATTCTAAGTTCGGAGCCTGGGCCATGTCCTCCCGTAGATGGGTATTCGGCTCAAAGAGCTCGGGAATCCGGACATAGTTCGTCCTCAAAATAGAGGAAGAATCGTTGTTTTGTTCCTCCATCACCGCTATCTGATGGGTGACCGGCGGAGAGTTAATCTCCCTTTGGTCGGGTTTAAGCCCAATCCGATCATAGTCCGTAGCGACTCCCAGGGCGGCGATGCGATCCAAGAGCTCGTTCAGGGAGGAGAGCTCCATTGGATCCATCTGCTCGTTGAATTCCGAGCTGACGTGGAGGCTGTTCTTGATGACCTAAGAAGTCATCGTCGGAGTGGTAGCCGAACGGGCAGCCATGATGAAACCGCCCAGCCGGAGAGTCTGGCCTATAGCCAGGGTTCCTCCAGAGGTGATGTTTTCCTTGACAACAAGGCGAGCCATCAAGCCTTATCAAGACGGCACAGTGGAACTCTCAATGAAAGCACCAATGTCGGTGTCAAAACCAGCGGATCTCGGGTAGGGGGTCCCGAACTGTGCGTCTAAGGTTAATGGTAACAGGAGGCGGGGGACACGATGTTTACCCAGGTCCAGGCCCTCTCGACAGAGGTAATACCCTACTTCCTGCTTGATTGATCTTGATGATATGAGTATTACAAGAGTTGATCTACCACGAGATCGTAGAGGCTAAACCCTAGAAGCTAGCCTATGATTCTGATTGTCGTTGTCCTCTGGAATAAACCCTTCGGTTTATATAGACACCGGAGGGCTAGGGTTACAGTAGTCGGTTATAGAGAAGGAGATCTACATATCCGAATTTCCAAGCTTGCCTTCCACACAAAGGAGAGTCCCATCCGGACACGGGACGAAGTCTTCAATCTTGTATCTTCATAGTCCAATAGTCCGGCCAAAGTATATAGTCTGGCTGTCCGAGGACCCCTTAATCCAGGACTCCGTCAGTGAGCCTTCTCATGTAGCTTTCCTTCGATACAAGCACTGCAAGCACGATCTTTGGCAAAACTAACATTTGTTAGTCCACGGACATGGTCCCCCTTGAGAAGACTTTGCAAAGATCTCATATTGACGTGGGCTAAACGGCGATGCCAAAGCCACCCCACATCAACTTTAGCCATTAGGCATGTCGCGGTCTTAGTGGGTCGCTCCGAAAAGTTAATCACATAAAGACCATTCTCGACATGCCCAACAAAGGCTACTTTAAGAGTCTTTCTCCACAAGAGGGTCACGGTATCAATATCAAAGAATGTGGCAAAGCCCATGAGTGCAAGTTGACGAACAGAAAGTAGATTGTATGCAAGGGACTCAACAAGCATGACCTTCTCAATCATGAGATCATGAGAAATGACAACCCTGCCAAGACCCAATACCTTAGAAGACGAGGCATCACCTCACTCGACGTTGGTGGGAATAGATGGGATCTTGTGCACCTCCACCACCAAGTCCTTGCTTCCGGTCATATGATTTGTGGCTCCTCTATCGAGCAACCATGATCCCCCACCGGAAGCAAACACCTACAAGAGATCAATGCTTGGTTTTAGGTACCCATTTTGTAATGGGTCCTTTGATGTTAGTAACAAGGTTCTTAGGAACCCAAATAGACCATTCAATGTACTCATAAGGAGAACCAACAAATTTAGCATAAACATGCCCATCACTAGCACGGCACAACACATAAGAAGGGTTAAAGTTGCTGGCTTTGTTGGAAGGGGTGGCATTGCCCTTTTTGACATTACCACCCTTCACATTGTTCTTCTTCTCCTTTGGAGCATCCTCTCCCTCCTTCACAAAAGTTTGCTTGAGAGGAGGAGGTCGTTTGGTCTTGTCGTTCTTCTTCTTGTTCTTGGAATTGGGTGCAAACACAACTCCCTCTTTTGCCACAACTTTCTTTTGATTGCTCAAAAGGTCATTGAGGTTCTTCTCACCTTGTATGCACGTCACAAGGCCTTTCTCAAGTTGCTCCTTCAACTTGGCATTCTCCTCCACAAGATGCACATGCTCACAACACGGGTTAGTAGCATTTGCATGATCAATTAATACCATATGAGGAAAGGTGGCTTTCTCCTTGGTTAGCTTCACTTGGAGTTGATCATGGGACTCCTTGAGGCTAGCATGAGCACCCTTCAAAACCTTGCGAGCCTTGTCGAGTATATCAAACTCCTCCTTGAGTCTAGCATGGTCAACCCCAAGTTTAGCCTTCTCGGAATTTAGCACACGAGATACAACAAGAGCATGATCAAGATCTTTCTTTAATTTAACATGGTCATCGCTGTGTGACTCCTCAAGGGCCAAACGATGCACACACTCTTCCTCAAGAGCATTAGAGAGATCCGATATCTCATCGGCATAGTCACGACTATGACCTTCCATCTTAGAGATGGTTTCTTCATGAGCCTCGATCATGTCATTGGCTTAACCAAGTTGTTCCAAGAGAGAAACGAAGTTCTTCTTGGATATTTACTTCCTCATTAGACCCCTCACTTTCATCAATGCAATCCGTCAAGGAGGGATTAGTAATGATGATGGTTTTGATGTTGGGGGTTACCTTGTTGGTGGCTTTAGCCATGAGGCACTTGGCGGTGACGTTCTCGTTGGGTGAGTCGAAGAGAGACACCCGTGGAGGTGTGGCAATGGCAACGGAGGCCATGGCCATGGCTTCACTATCTTCTTCATCATCATCATCCTCATGGTATTCTTCTTGAGCCACCAACCCTTTAGTTTGAGTCTTCTTGGTGAAGTTGTTCTTGTTGGGGAAGGACTTGGCTTTGTCTTTTCGGATGAGCTTGCCACCATTGTCTTCCCTCTTCTCGTAAGGGTACTCCGCAACAAAATGAATCACATTGCCACAATTGTAACATGTTCTCACACGTTGCTTGCCCTAGAAGCCACTTGAGTTGTTCTTGTTGAAGTTGGGCCTTGTGTTCTTCTTGCTCCAAAATTGCCTTGAAGCAAGAGCCACGTGCTCATGGTAGGCATACTTAGTATCTTCGGGGTTGCTCTCCTCTTCTTCCTCTTCATCCTCTTCTTCCACACTAACCTTGGCCTTCAAGGCAAGGTTGGGCTTCTTTGATCTTTGAGAATGCAACACCGCATTGTCGGCGGTCTTGTCCAAGATCCTCATTGCCACAAAGTCATCCAACACTTCACTTGAGGACAAGGTGTGGAAGTCCGGCCTTTGATGGATGACGGAGGACATGGCCTTGTGGTAGGGCATCATGGCCTTGAGGAACTTGCGGTTGATCCAATTTTCATCCGTATCCTTGTTCCCATGATCTCGGAGTGAGACCGCGAGAGTGGTTAATCTCAGGTAGAGCTCGCGAGGTTCTTCGTCTTCATTCATTACAAACTCATCGGCTTCATCTTGCACCACTTCATAGTTGGAGCGTTGAATGCTTGCGCTTCCCTTGTAAAGGGAAACAACATGGTGCCATGCTTCCTTGGCCACGGTGAAGGGTCGGAGGTGAGCAATGTCTTCGGGTGGAATTGCATCTTGAATGATGAAGAGAGCATTCTCATTGAATTGATTATCCACGGCTTCTCTAGGAGTTAAGTTGCTTCGATCATGCGGATGGAAACCTTCCTCAATGATTCTCCAAAGGTTAGTATTAACATGATTTAAATGATGTTTAAAGCGATAAACCCAAGAATCAAAATCCTCATTCTTCACAATCTTGGGGGGAGAACCCGCATGATTTAAATGCGTGGAGGGAATTGGTCCTCCATAAGTGAGAGGAGGTTCAACATGAGAATAGATGCCATTACCACTTTTACCACTAGGCAAAGGAACCTTTTCACTAGAAGCTTCCCCCATATCGGAGTTGGCATCCGCCACCTTGTTAGTGGGAGCAACCACTTCCAAGGGTGCGGTGGATAATTTAAGACTATTAAGGAACTCTTTGAACATGCCTTTGACCTCGGTCGTCATGGAGGCTTTCAATGTGTCCAAGGCCACATTGAATTCCTCACGTGAGACCGGGGATGCCCCATCGGCCGTAGACGAGGACGGAATCACACCGGGGTGCTCCTCCTCACCGTCTACGGTGTCAACCATACTCTTCGGATGACAAAGTCCTTAATAAAGAGACGAGGCTCTGATACCAATTGAAAGTATCGATATAGTTGACTAGAGGGGGGTGAATAGGCAACTAACAATTTTTAGCTTTTCTTTACCAATTTAAACTTTGCATCAAAGTAGGTTGTCTAGATATGCAACTAGGTGAGCAACCTATATGATGCAACAACAACAAGCACACAAGCAAGCAAGAGATGCAACACAATATAAGCTTGCACAAGTAAAGGTACGAGATAACCAAGAGTGGAGCCGGTGAAGATGAGGATGTGTTACTGAAGTTCCTTCCCTTTGAGGGAAATGCGTCTCCGTTGGAGTGGTGTGGAGGCACAATGCTCCCCAAGAAGCCACTAGGGCCACCGTATTCTCCTCACGCCCTCACACAATGCGAGATGCCGTGATTCCACTATTGGTGCCCTTGGAGGCGGCGACTGAACCTTTACAAACAAGGTTGGGGCAATCTCCACAACTTAATTGGAGGCTCCCAACAACACCACGAAGCTTCACCACAATGGAATATGGCTCCGCGGTGACCTCAACCGTCTAGGGTGCTCAAACACCCAAGAGTAACAAGATCCGCAAGGGATTAGTGGGGGGAATCAAATTTCTCTTGGTGGAAGTGTAGATCGGGGCCTTCTCAACCAATCCCTAGAAAATCAACAAGTTTGATTGGCTAGGGAGAGAGATCGGGCGAAAATGGAGCTTGGAGCAACAATGAAGTTTCGGGATGGAATAGGTAGGTCTTCTTGGAGAAGAAGACCCCTTTATATAATGGGGGGACACATCCAACCGTTATGCAGCCCGCAGCCCGCATCTGGGCGGTACTACCGTTGCTGGAGCGGTAGTACCGCTGCCACAGCAGTACTACCGCTGTGGCAAGCAGACATAGGCAACCAGGGCTGAGGGAGAAGAAGTACATGCACTAGGGTGGTACTACCGCCGATGGGTGGTACCGCCGCTTCCTATAGCCGCTAGAAAACAGGGGAGGGCAGCGAGCTGAGCGGCAGTCAGAGCGGATGTAGGAGCGGTACTACCGCGCCCTACTGCCATACCTACTACCGCTCCCCTGCGTGGTCCTTTAAGGAAACCCGACACGAAAAATCGAGACCACAGCAGGGGCGGTAGTACCAGCGGCACTAACAAGCGGTACTACCGCCCTGGCCGCGGTACTAGTGCTTAGTGCAAAGCACCCCTTGTATTGCACATCACGGAAACCCCAAAGAAGCAGGAAGAAAGCGAGGGTGCAAGGAGAATGTGAACGTGATGATTCCACCCATACTCTTCCGAAACGGATCCCCTCTTGATAGTATGGTTATCTCTACGACTCAATTCCACCGAAAAGAAACAAAGGAAAATAATCCGTCTAAAGTGAAGTCCTCGAGGGGTAACAATCTCATAGTGCTCTTATATTAGATAACCTGAAAAGCTTAATGCACACTATTAGTCCGCAAACGTATTGTCATCAATCACCAAAACAACCGGCGAAAATAATGCCCTAACAGCGCTGCTGTGCTACGAGCCGGTGGTGCGACAGTAGATGTGCTGCCAGCCGGTCCTGCGACAATCGACGTGCTACTAGCCAATGTTGCGATGGTGCCGCCATGCGGCAAGCCGGTGCTACAATGGGGAAGAACAAAGCAAGACAATATTCTACAAAATGAGGAGTGTCTGCGTTGACCGGTCCGACCACAAGGAACGGTTAGATCAAAGAGACATTTGCGTTGACATACCCACCGCCACCCAGACAACACAAGAACCAACGGTTGGCTTGTTCCATCGCACGGCTCGGAAGGTGGCTTAAAACTCACACAAATCATCTGGCTGACGCCTAGTGCGGGTCTTTGATTATCGAGTTGAAAGTTGTGATTTGATAGAGTTGAAAGCTATGATGCCCCCTCCCTTTTTACCCCATAAAACTCCCTCTCCTAGAAATACAATGGGGGAAAACATGAAAAAGTGAAACAAAGGGAGGCGAGAAACTCACCACAACCGTCGACAGAGTAGGGATCTAACAGGGAAAACGGTCGAAGCAGAGGAAGAGAGGAGCCGGCGATTGCGATTCGTCGGAGGACAGTGGGTGGAAGAGGCGGCCGCGCTAAAGGCATCAACAAGGTAGAGGAACACAAATCAGGCGGCAGAGGCACCGCGAGTGAGGAACATGGATGAATGAACATGAAAAGGAAAGTTAAAGAGACCTGGAAGGTATTAGAATTTTAAAATGAAAAAGAGAAAACCGAAATAGGCAAAGAAGGAAACCGGGATGGCACCAGGAACCGCGATCAAAAAGAAAACGAAAAACCTAAGCATGCCACCCCATAGAACCCGGTTAGCAAAAAAAAAAAAAGAGCGATGGCTCATAGCGGCGGCGGCGTGAGCACGGAAGGTGAGGTCGAGGAAGAGTGTCCCCAGAAGGAGGTGGCCATGGCCCATGGACATGATTGAGCCTGAGCAGCAGGTTGAGAGGATCTGTCTGCAGATGCAGGAGGTGGCATCGTTCTTGACGAATAAGATCAACGCATCTCAGACCGTGCAACTCATGGAGAGGCAAGACATCTCGAACCACATCTCAATTCTGTGCGATAACTTGTCCAAATTCAGAACATTACTCGTCGAGTTCGGATTCGATGCCGCGGGCTGCCGATCATCTATGAAGAAAAATGCGGAGTGCTTGATGGAGATGCATGCTGCCCGCATGCGCGAGATACAGGAGGAGATTAGGGAAGAGAATAAGATTCGGATCCGCGACAAGCTGCAGCTGATCCCTTTCCAAGAGCCCGAGCAGTACATGTATGAGTACTACAGGCTTCATCCTCACCAGGAGGAGGAGGAGGAGACGGAGCTGACGAGATTTGTCGAGCAGCAGATTGCAATGGAGGAGAGAATGTATGCCGCCTACCGCAGCGGCAGGAAGGGTTTATCGGCGTGCTGGACCTTCAAAGCCAAGAGTAAGAAATCATTACTCACTGTGCGTACAATTAATATGTTGAACAAGAATTATGGAACCTAGGGAGTACTCCATTAACTCAATTAACCTCTGTAATTTGCTTTCTTCTCTTATTCAATGTGTGGATTCATGTTGATTCCTCACAACTCCGTGCTTGATTTGCTTGCTGCTGCAGCCACGTTGAGCCCCATGTACTTTACACACTGCACGCCAGACGACCTTGATCATGCCACCGGGACCAGCTTGCAGATCTTCTCCGTCAAGATCGCTGGGATCAAAGGCGACTTAAAGTGGCCTCTCTATGTGTATGGCGTGGTCGCTGCCAGGGACAGAGTCGATTTCAACCGCAACATTCTATTCCATCGAACAAGGAAAAATGCCCAACAAGTCACAGAAGATGTATGTGTGCTTTCGGTTTCCTGTTTTCTCTCCATTTTCCTTTTCTTTTCTTTTCTTGACGTATGTTGCATGTGTCATTGTTGATTCGTTCGTTGCAATTAAGTGCATATAACGATGCTTGCAGGATCCTTTTTTGCGCTTGACTGGCCCAGCTCGGGCAATTTTGCCTGAGCTTGAGCTTGAAGTCGAGCTAAGGGTTAAGGGCAGAACAAAGTCTTGCGACAGAGCATTGATCAATCAAGCATACCCTTACAACCATTGCTGTGCTCGCCTCTACACTATTGGCTTTCACAACTGCCGTTGCAGAATCGAGTTAAACCTGGAGCAGCTTAAAAATTCAGTTCAGGCCACTATCTTGAGTGTCCGCATCGTTAAGGGCGGCCCGTGCACGTTCAAATATAGGGGCCGAGTTGCTTGCTCGTCGCCACCTCATGAAGTTGTGATCATGGATAGGCAAGGCTCTGTTCTGGAGGTTACTGATCCCCCATCAACGCAAGTTGTGTTGCTTGATTCTCGTTACTGCGATGGTGGAGAAATGCCAATGGATACTGATGGTTACCTTGATCTCACAAGGCGTGTTGTTTCTGTAGAATTACGACAAAGCAATGTTTTCTATCCAGAAACGTTTGAAGAGACCTTCAAAGTTATCATACAAGCCTATTCACAGTCTGGTGATGTTGCTGCACAAGGTCATGGCAAGCTGACCCCCAAACTTTGCAACATAAGTCAAGCTGTATGTGACCTTGGCGACTCCAAGGTGGAGATCACCATTGCTTGGTCGGTCCTTGTTGCAAGTAAGATGTTCCTTTGAGGCGTGAAACTACACCCTTGTATTACTAGTACTAGTAGACTACCCGTGCGTTGCCATGGGCAAAAAATAAATAAATTTAGAAACAATAGTCATTTTACTCCTCACAAATGAGTACATTGCACGTAATGTTCAACCACAACACAAACGCAAGTATCTTCTGTCTGTTTCAGCAAACGCCATGCAACCCTCTAGCTTCTCTTCTCCGTTGAACTTGTCCACCCTTGTCTTCTTTGTCCATAAATCAATGATCCTCTCAATGTATTGCCCCTTGACTCTGCATGTAGCTTCTATGTCGTTGTTTTGTTGTCTCACTCTACTACGTATGCCGTGCAACGTGGAACATCGTCAACAAATGATGAGATACAAGGCACCTCACCCCAATCTGCTCCATCATCACAGTACTCCAAATCTGCATATGTTTCCATCCAGCTCAAATAAACCCATTTTTTCTTTCTCCAAGTCTATCAATTTGCCGTACCAAGTTTGTACTTTCAGACTCAGAATTTTCATTGTTCCGAACGAGGAGGGTTTTTGGAGTTCACTTCTCTGAAAGAGAACACAACACATATTGATACATATTAGTGATGAACAAGAATTTCTAGGTGTTATTTATAACGATGAATAGCTACACATGGTAAGTTATTCAATTGAGTAGCTACGTTGTTTTGTTTGGAAAAATAATTCTAATGTGCGTATATTAAAGGGAATCCCTGAATTAACAAACGCAAGAGGAAAAGATAACTACTCCCTCTTGACGGGTGCATGGGGCATGCACATGTTCCTAGATCATCGAGTTGACCAACACATTATACATTATATGCCACAAAAACTATGTGTGTAAGAGCTTTATTCCAATGGTTGTCGGTGAAGGCAACAGCACAGAGGCTGCCCTGGTTGTAGCAATTTACCTTGTCCTCTGCAGGCATGCATGGTCCGCTGGAGGGGCGAAGGGTGTCAGATTGGATGAGACCAGAACAAATCGCTCGACCATAGGGGGGAGGGGGAGAGTACAGTAGGTCACTTTGGAGCTGGACGGTCTTGCGGGTGCAGAGCATGACTGTGCTGGTGAAAAACACGATGAACTCGCGCTTGGCGAACACCGCCACCTCCTCCCCTCGACGACAAGGAGGAGGCGTCCCTAGGGCTCTTGGGCACCAGCAGTGTCGGGATCTTCATCGGGCTGGGGCGGGCCAGATGGGATATGAGGGGAAGGGTGATGTCGGGTCCAGGTTGAAAGGATCGAGATGGACCTAGATAGGGGGTGAATAGGTACAATAACAAATTTTAATTTTTACTTAGAAATTTTAGGCAATAATGCGGAATATGAAGTTGAGCCTAACAATTGCAAGATTGAAGCTATGAGCTAAGCAAGGTAAACAAGTAGCACAAGAGGGAGAGTATGCAAACACAATATGATATAAGTAAAGACTAAGATACAAGTAACCACAAGTAGGGAGTTAGGGTTAGGGATAACCGCAACTCCGGGAGACGAGGATGTATGCCGATGTTCACTTCCTTGGAGGGAAGCTACGTCACCGTTAGAGAGGTGGGTGCTACCACGAAGGCACACCAACGCCACGAAGGCTCACCCTATTCTCCCTTTGAGACAACACCACGTAGGCATTTCTCAACCACTAGTGGTATACCTTGAGGTGGTCTCCAAACCTTCACAAACTTTCCAGGGGTAATCACAAAGAATGATTCCTCTCCGAATGACTCCTACCGCCTAGGAGTCTCCAACCTCCAAGAGTAACAAGAACAATGGGAAAAACTCAAGACTTGCTCAAATCACGGATTCCTTTGGTGCAAAGAAGGGGAGGAGTGGATCTATCACTTGGGTGGACAACTTCTCTCAAATGCTCTCAAATCCCTTAGGGATCTAAGATTTGGTGTTGGAGTGAGAGAGAGAGAGTGAAGGTGTGTTCTTGAGGATGCTTGAAGTGAATGGTCAACCCTCTCACGGGATAGGAGAGGGATTTTTATAGTATGCTCCAATAAGTGGCTGTTGGACCTCAAAACAGCACAGAAACGTCGGACGTTCGATGCACAATGGATGACTAAGAGAAAAACCGACACCGGACGTCCGATAGGGACCAGACGTCCAATGTTTTGCTATGGTCTACTGGTTATCGGATGACCGGAGGTTCCGGACGACCGAGGTTTAGGTTCTGTGGGGAGGGTACCAGACGTCCGAGGCATATCAGACGACCGAGGGCTCTTTAGACAACGGACGTCCGCCAGGGACCGGACGACCGCTGTTTTGGTTCTGTATGGAAGTCGTCTCCGGTGCACACCGGACGACCGATGTTTTGGTTCTGTATGAGAATGGTCGGACGTCCGGTGCACACGAGACGATGGATGTTTTGGTTCTGTATGGGAATGGTCAATGGTCGGACGTCCGGTGCACACCGGCCGACCGATGTTTTGGTTTTGGACAAGGATTAAGATCAGATACTGACATTAAAGAAGTTGTTTGAGCAAGAATTTATAGTAAAGACCCATGTTCCCCTCTTAATAGTGCGGATCCTATACTCAAGAGTAAACATAAGATAGTCTTGTTTCTTCATTCTTGATGAGGTTAAACATTTCCGAAGTCATAATCCACACATACAATTGATTCCGAGGGGACAGAAACTGAGATATACTTGACAAACTTTGTTAGTCCCCTATGAGTATATTGTCATCAACATCAAAATAATATTTAGGGCATGATTGCACTTTCAATCTCCCCCTTTTTGGTAGTTGATGACAATATACTCACAGCACAACAGAAATCAAGATGCTCTATGTTGTAAGACACATTTATTTAAGAACTCCCCCTCTCAACCATAATAATTGCATCATTTTATTGAGAGCTCTCCCTCACAGAGACAACCAAACAAGAATATATGAGAAAAATATCACAAGAACCAGGTAGAAACCATCATCATATAAGCACAACCACATAATATCATAATTTCTCATCATTCATAGAGCATAGAGGTTCAATAAGTTCAACATCACATCATAAGATATAGATATAAAGTCATACACCCACTCAAGGTAAATGGTTCAACATAAGAGAAACATAATAGAAAGGGCTAGAATAGAACTAGTTCTCCCCCTTGGCAACAACTACCTAAAAGGGGTATAGAGAACCCACAGACAATCACAAGTCATCATCATCATCTTCTTCTTCTTCTTCGCTTTTCTCTTCTTCACATACATGCTTGGCCTTCAATGCAAGGTTGATCTTTGATGTTGAGGTACCATGCATGGCAAGATGTTTTGTGACATTTGCCTTTGACTCTTCAAATAGTTGGAAAGTGGATATGATGTCATCTGGAGTCATTTCCTTGAATCCATGGTGTTGTCTTATGTCCCACACCATTTGATGATGATATGGAGCAAGATCATGAAGCAACTTATCCACGAGAAATCGCTTAGTCAAGTAGAATCCATCTTGAGTCTTGTCACATTCACATGACTGAATGTCGGCGGCGAGAGTCATGAGATGCTCAAGTAGTTGCTTGGGAAATTCACCTTTATCCATACAAAAGTTTTGCAATTGACCCTTGGCAATTTCATATTGAGCAAGCCGGAGAGTGGAAGTACCGGTCTTGGTCCTCACAATGCTATCCCATAATTCCTTAGCACTTGTGATATGTATGTATGGTCTCCTTTGCTTGTCAGTCATACCTCTTCTTATGCACATGGTTGCTGTGTCATTAGGATTCTTGTCATAAACCTCTCTTGGAGTAAGATTCTTCGGGTCAACAGCTTGGTAGCCATACTCCAAGATCTCCAACATCTCATCATTTCCATAACGAAGATGATCCTGCATAGAAACTCTCCACAAAGCAAAATCGGTAGTGTCATCATGTAAAGGAGGTTTGCCTTGAGGGTTATACTTAGGTTTCTCTATTTGAGGTCTTGCATAAAGCCAAGGAACACTGGAGTTTTCATTACTAGGAGGTTGTTGGCCAAGTGGTGGAGTAGGCATAGCTGGCCTCGAGGCCGCACCACCAGAAAGTGGTGCAAGCATTGTGGTTAGTGTGGCTAATCCTCATTTGGACAAAGGCCTCAAGAGAGGCATCATGATCCTCCTTTTGCTTAGCAAGAGCTCGTTCTAGATCCTCTAAAGTGAAGGACTTGGCTTCCGTGGAAGCCGCGCGCGTACTCTTCGGATCTGCAACAAGGGGAGTCCCATCGGGGTTCATCTCGCTCCAGGGCGGTTAAGCCACAAGAATAGAGCACGATGCTCTGATACCAATTTAAAGGATCAAGATGGGCCTAGAGGGGGGTGAATAGGTACAATAACAAATTTTAATTGTTACTTAGCAATTTTAGGCAATAATGCGGAATATGAAGTTGAGCCTAACAATTGCAAGAGTGAAGCTATGAGCTAAGAAAGGTAAACAAGTAGCACAAGAGGGAGAGTATGTGAACACAATATGATATAAGTAAAGACTAAGAGACAAGTAACCACAAGTAGGGAGTTAGGGTTAGGGATAACCGCAACTCCGGGAGATGAGGATGTATGCCGATGTTCACTGCCTTGGAGGGAAGCTACGTCACCGTTAGAGAGGTGGGTGCTACCACGAAGGCACACCAACGCCACGAAGGCTCACCCTATTCTCCCTTTGAGACAACACCACGTAGGCGTTTCTCAACCACTAGTGGTAGACCTTGAGGTGGTCTCCAAACCGTCACAAACTTTCTAGGGGTAATCACAAAGAACGATTCCTCTCCGAATGACTCCTACCCCCTAGGAGTCTCCAACCTCCAAGAGTAACAATAACAATGGGAAAAACTCAAGACTTGCTCAAATCACGGATTCCTTTGGTGCAAAGAAGGGGAAGGAGTGGATCTATCACTTGGGTGGACAACTTCTCTCAAATGCTCTCAAATCCCTTAGGGATCTAAGATTTGGTGTTGGAGTGTGTGTGAGAGAGAGAGTGAAGGTATGTTCTTGAGGATGCTTGAAGTGAATGGTCAACCCTCTCACGGGATAGGAGAGGGATATTTATAGTATGCTCCAATAAGTGGCCGTTGGACCTCAAAACATCACAGAAACGTCTGACGTACGATGCACAACGGAGGACCGAGAGCAAAACCGACACTGGACGTCCGATGTTTTGCTACGGTCTATTGGTTATCGGACGACCGGAGGTTCCGGACAACCAATGTTTAGGTTCTGTGGAGAGGGTACCGGACGTCCGAGGCATATCGGACGACCGAGGGCTCTTCGGACAACGGACGTCCAACAGGGACCGGACGACCGCTGTTTTGGTTCTATATGGAAGTGGTCAGACGTCCGGTGCACACCGGACGACCGATGTTTTGGTTCTATATGAGAATGGTCGGACGTCCGGTGCACACCGGACGACCGATGTTTTTGTTCTGGACAAGGATTAAGATCAGATACTGACATTAAAGAAGTTGTTTGAGCAAGACTTTAGTAATGACCCATGTTCCCCTCTTAATAGTGCGGGATCCTATACTCAAGAGTAAACATAAGATAGTCTTGTTTCTTCGTTCTTGATGAGGTTAAACATTTCCGAAGTCATAATCCACACACACAATTGGTTCTGAAGGGACAGAAACTGAGATATACTTGACAAACTTTGTTAGTCCCCTATGTGTATATTGTCATCAACATCAAAATAATATTAGGGCATGATTGCACTTTCACAGGTGCAATGCCGGTATAATTTGGGAGGATATGTCATGTGACATTAATGAGATTGGACGACGTATGGTAATATTAATTAATGTACTTTTGTTGACATATGTAAAGATTAATTAATATGATTGAGTGACTTATGGTAATCTTGATTAATTCAGATTTGGTCTTTAGAGATTGATAGGTAATTACTCATGCGTTGCAACGGGGATATACACTGTTAAAGCGCTAACATGGCAGTGAAAACAAGCCAACTGACCATTTTATTGTCGAAGGAGGATACACGATAATTCTTTGGGAACTAAAATTCCATACATATCCACCTCATGTTTTCTTTCTTGCCGCTCATGATTTTCTCTGTTTCTAGCTAAAAATAACGCATGATTTTCCAGTGATTTTTATAACTAAGATGGAAAGATAGCAAAACAAAGAAGCAAGAAAGCAAGGAAGATGTATCTCTCTTTAAAACCAGGCAAGCACTTTTCCATTAAAATCAAAAAACGACAATAAGTAGTACCAGTATATACTCTTTTTTGTCTAAGCAGTTGCTTTTGGACATAAATTTAGTATACATGTAGGACATTAAACTATCCGTCTAAATAATAATTTTAATACCCTATGTTACCAAGAATTAGGAACCACAAATGAACCAACCTCAATCCACTACAAATGAACCAACCTCAATCCAATGTGCTGGCAACCCAGGCCACATTCAAATACTGCTCTACCTCATGCTCTGTCACTTGTTTGAGCATGACAAACTGTCAAATTGTTGCAAACTGTAAATACTTTGAGAAGATAACTTAGGAAGATCATAAAAGAAAAAAAACATTAGCGAGAGTGTCTACCCAACCACTTTTGATATTAAAATATTCTTACATAAAAAACACAGCTAATAGTGAATTATAAAATCTTGGGAAATTCTTAAAAATCATATGCATATATGTCCATCTGCACACATGAGTATGCTTGCACATAAATCACATAAAGGGAGAGAAGTATCTGCATGTCGATGGAAATAATGAGCAGTGCTCTCTCTCTCTCCATCTCTATCTCTCTCTCTCTCATTAGTGTAGCAGCAGTAGTGTCACGAACAGCAACAACAACATAGACACAAAATCTCTCTCTCCCTTTGAATATAAGAGCATGCAACATGCTCAGATGAACTCTGCACTTGTACTTCTCAAACCAGCAACAGAACAAGGAAGAGAGCATCTACAAAAGAAACCAGGATCGTGTCCATTTTGTGTCGTGTCCGTTTGTAGCCGGACGTGCACATTGATGCGGATCGTGTCCCAGATAGTATACCACACTTCCATAGCAATGTGGTCGACGTTATCCTCGTCCTGCAAGCACGTGTAACAAGTGGATGGCTCCTCCTGCAGCGGTCCTAAAGTGAGATGATATCTTGTGGTCCTCAAGTGGTAGATAGATGCTTCTCCTCGTCATCGTCCTCTCACCTCCCTCTTATCGTCTACCATGCGGCAGTAATCTACTTCCTTCCAGGATCCGTTCTCCTCCGCGTTTTCTTTCCTAGCCTCCACTTTGCATGATAGTACTAAGTGTCTTGTCCGACTCGGTTGGCCATCTCCAATAAAGATAATGAAAAGGGTTACCAAATGTCTGACGAGAGATGAAAATTTACAACGATATCTCATACTATGAAATGAATTATCAAGATAAACTCTTTGTAACTTCTATCAAGATTGTCACATGGGTACATTCCACACACTAAAATGTGATGGTACTTCAATGATGCAATATTAAAATTACCTCTAGTCATCACTCCGTGCAATTGCACGGGCTTTCTCTGAATATACATTTGTATTGAAATATAATCCTCTAGGTAGTAGCTTTAAGAAACTGGAAAATATATGTTGTATAAAAATGCTAGAAATACCGGATATCATCTCAATAGGATACATTTTCCTTAATGAATGGGATTATCAATAAGAGTGAATTGGATTATCAATAAGAGAGCGAACTGGCATACATAGTATGCCCAGCTTGCTTGTCCATCTCTATTTACAACAACGGAGAAAACAAAGAAGCATATTTGACAATGAAATAATGCATGTCGGTCTGATCATATATAACATACAATAAAGTATTGGTCACAACTTCATTTGTACTAAATTTTAATAGAAGAGTCTCGAACAAATAATAATATTGTCTTTCTCGATGTGATCAACCCTTTTAAATATTGATCGGTAACATCTTGTAAGTTGCAGAAACACATATAGAGATCTTCGAAAATTCAAACCTTCAAAGCAGCTTCACTATCAAAATTCTAATTCCTAGAAACATAGAAGTAACTATAATAAGAAAATGGCAAGAGCCATCAGAGATGCCAAGAAGAGGGAAATGTTGCTTACCTGCTTGCATCATGGTATGTCCAGTATCCACCAGTGCAAACAAATGGGTTGCTACTTCTTTTGCTTTTCCAAAAACTAATTTGTTCGGGGCACTCACAAATCTCTCGGTGCCCATCCCTCATTTTATGGAGGAGGCTTTTCAGTGATTCAAATTGATTGTAAATGCCTAAAAATTGTATGTTCAATAGAATTAATAGAAATCATGAACAACTAGAGGAGAATTGGTTTCCTTAGTGTTGTTTTAATACTTCTCATACCTAGTAATTCTACTACCCTTGAACAACCAAGTCTCAGTATAACAAACTGACATTCAACATACACCAAGTGAAAGCTCAGCAATAAATAATGTAATTAAGTGATGTATAGTTTAGTGAACAGATTAAGCAGCTGATCGAGTGATAAAATGTGCAAAATTGTCACATAAGTAAATGTTGCATAAGAGCTTTGTTATTTTTAGCATACTGGCTTCTGTTGGTATAATTCGGCAAGAAGGCGTGTTGTGCAGAACTACATATACACAACTAAAATGAAAATACAAAATTGTACAACACCTACTTAGTTCATGAAATTAGCCACTACACAATGGGAAGTATGTCTTCATCGTAATAAGATATACAATGAACACCCAAGAATGCAAGAATCTGATATATTGAGCGATAAAAAATCTCACTATGAGTACAAATTGTACTTTCAAATCAGGCATGCAAATCCGCCAATTTTATGATCTAGCCATCACCTTTGCTATACAAAAATATTATCTATAGGTACTAAGGTACAGGGTAATTATTTAACATTAAGATGGCAAAAAAAATACATTGTCCATTTATTTTCTAATCTATGCAACCATCACAATGTCACGGATTATTGGCCAGGTAAAGTTCTCAATTAGCATCATCAGATCTCTTATCCAAGCGGCACAGATCAAGAACATTTATCTTTAGTAGTATTAGGTGGATATTGCCAGCAAAAAAATTCTATATATAGGAAGATTTAAAGCAAGACATAACAATCTTAGTATACTGTGTTGGGAAACGTAGCATGCAATTTCTAAAAAATTTCTACGCTCACGCAAGATCTATCTAGGAGATGCATAACAATGAGAGGGGGAGAGTGTGTCCACGTACCCTCGTAGACCGAAAGCGGAAGCGTTAGCTTAATGCGGTCGATATAGTCGAACATCTTCTCGATTCAACCGATCAAGCACCAAACATACGGCACCTCCGAGTCCTACACACGTTCAGCTCGACGTCCCTCGAACTCTTGATCCAGCAGAGTGTCGAAGGAGTATATGAGTTCCATCAGCACGACGGTGAGGTGACGGTGATGGTGGTGTGATCCGCGCAGGGCTTCGCCTAAGCACTACGACAATATGACTGGAGGATTAAACGGTGGAGGGGGGCACCACACACGGCTAAGACAATTGATGTGCTTTGGGGTGCCCCCTACCCCCGTATATAAAGGAGGAGAGGGAGGAGGACGGCCCTAGGGGGGCGCCAAGTGGGGGGAGTCCTACTAGGACTCCCAGTCCTAGTCGGCCACCCTTCCTTTCCAACAGATGGGGAAAGAGGGAAGTGGAGGGAGAGAGAGAGAGGGAGAAGGAAAGGGGGGCCGCGCTCCCTCCCCCTTGTCCAATTCAGACTCCCCATGGGGGGTGCGCCACCTCCTGCGGCCTGCCTCTCCTCTCCACTATGGCCCATGAGGCCCATTACGTCCCCCGGGGGGTTCCAGTAGCCCCTCGGTACTCCGAAAAAATACTCGAACCACTCCGGAACTATTCTGGTGTTCGAATATAACCTTCCAATATATCAATATTTACCTCTCAACCATTTAGAGACTCCTCATCATGTCCGTGATATCATCCGGGACTTCGAACAACCTTCGGTCACCAAAATACATAACTCATATAATAGACATCATCATCGAACGTTAAGCGTGCGGACCCTGCGGGTTCGAGAACTATGTAGACATGACCGAGACATCTCTCCAGTCAATAACCAATAGCGGAACCTGGGTGCTCATATTGGTTCCCACATATTCTACGAAGATCTTTACCGGTCGAACCGCAATGTCAACATACATTATTCCCTTTGTCATCGGTATGTTACTTGCCCGAGATTCGATCATCGGTATCTTCATACCTAGTTCAGTCTCGTTACCGATGAGCCCACAATTCATAGGGAATGACTTTCATTTTCTCTCTATCTTCTGAAGTGGTCGGGCATTGAGTCTGACTCAACTTCACACCTTGTAACACATGCAAGAACCCTTCCTTTGACTGATCCATTTTGAACTTCTTCAAAACTTTACTAAGGTATGTGCTTTGTGAAAGTCCTATCAAGCGTTTTGATCTATCTCTATAGATCTTGATGCCCAATATATAAGCAGCCTCACCAAGGTCTTTCATTGAAAAACTCTTATTCAAGTATCCTTTTATGCTATTCAGAAATTCTACATCATTTCCAATCAACAATATGTCATCCACATATAATATTAGAAATGCTATAGAGCTCCCACTCACTTTCTTGTAAATACAGGCTTCTCCAAAAGTCTGTATAAAACCATATGCTTTGATCACCTCATCAAAGTGTATATTCCAACTCCGAGATGCTTGCACCAGTCCATAAATGGATCGCTGGAGCTTGCACACTTTGTTAGCACCTTTAGGATCGACAAAACCTTCTGGTTGCATCATATACAACTCTTCTTTAAGAAATCCATTAAGGAATGCAGTTTTGACATCCATTTGCCAGATTTCATAATCATAAAATACGACAATTGCTAACATGATTCAGACAGACTTAAGCATCGCTACGGGTGAGAAAGTCTCATCGTAGTCAACTCCTTGAACTTGTCGAAAACCTTTTGCCACAAGTCTAGCTTTGTAGACAGTAACATTACCATCAGCGTCAGTCTTCTTCTTGAAGATCCATTTATTCTCTATGGGTCGCCCATCATCGGCAGATCCACCAAAGTCCACACTTTGTTCTCATACATGGATCCTATCTCAGATTTCATGGCCTCAAGCCATTTATCGGAATCTGGGCTCATCGTAGCTTCTTCATAGTTCGTAAGTTCGTCATGGTCAAGTATCATGACCTCTAGAACAGGATTACGGTACCACTCTGGTGCGGGGCGTGCTCTGCTAGACCTATGAGGTTCTGTAGCAACTTGATCTGAAGTTTCATGATCTTTATCATTAGCTTTCTCTCCAGTTGGTGTAGGCATCACGGGAATAGATTTCTCGGATGAACTACTTTCTGAATTAAGAGCAGGTACAATTACCTCATCAAGTTCTACTTTCCTCCCACTCACTTCTTTCTAGAGAAACTCCTTCTCTACAAAGGTTCCGTTCGTAGCAACAAGAATCTTTCCTTCGGACTTGTGGTAGAAGGTGTACCCAATTGTTTCCTTAGGGTATCCTATGAAGAAGCACTCTCCGATTTGGGTTTGAGCTTATCGGGTTGAAGCCTTTTGACATAAGCATCGCATCCCCAAACTTTAAGAAACGACAGCTTAGGTTTGTTGCCAAACCACAATTCATACGGTGTCATCTCAACGGACTTTGATGGTGCCCTGTTTAAAGTGAATGCAGCTGCCTCTAATGCATAACCCCAAAACGATAGTGGTAAATTGGTAAGAGACATCATAGATCACACCATATCCAATAAAGTGTGGTTACGACGTTCTGACACACCATTACGCTGTGGTGTTCCAGGTGGTGTGAGTTGTGAAACTATTCCACATTGTTTTAAATGAAGGCCAAACTTGTAACTCAAATATTCTCCTCCACGATTAGATTGTAGAAACTTTATTTTCTTGTTATGATGATTCTCCACTTCACTCTGAAATTCTTTTAACTTTTCAAATGTTTCAGACTTGTGTTTCATTAAGTAGATATACCCATATCTGCTCAAATCATCTGTGAAGGTCAGAAAATAACAATACCCGCCACGAGCATCAACACTCATCGGACCACATACATTGTTATGTATTATTTCCAATAAGTCATTAGCTCGTTCCATTGTTCCGGAGAACGGAGTTTTACTCATCTTGCCCATAAGGCACGGTTCGCAAGTATCAAATGATTCATAATCAAGTGATTCCAAAAGTCCATCTATGGAGTTTCTTCATGCGCTTTACACCGATATGACCCAAACGACAGTGCCACAAATAAGTTGCACTTTCATTATCAACTTTGCATATTTTGGCATCAATATTATGAATATGTGTATCATCACGATCAAGATTCAAAAGAAATAGACCACTCTTCAAGGGTGCATGACCATAAAAGATATTACTCATGTAAATAGAACAACCATTATTCTCTGATTTAAATGAATAACCGTCTCGCACTAAACAAGATCCAGATATAATGTTCATGCTCAATGCTGGCACCAAATAACAATTATTCAGGTCTAAAACTAATCCCGAAGGTAGATGTAGAGGTAGCATGCCGACGGGGATCACATCGACCTTGGAACCATTTCCGACGCGCATCGTCACCTCATCCTTAGCCAATCTTAATTTAATCCATAGTCTCTCCTTCGAGTTACAAATATGACCGACCGAACGGGTATCAAATACCCAGGCACAACTACGAGAATTAGTAAGGTACATGTCGGTGTCAAAACCGGCGGATCTCGGGTAGGGGGTCCTGAACTGTGCGTCTAAGGCTAATGGTAACAGGAGGCGGGGGACACAATGTTTACCCAGGTTCGGGCCCTCTCTATGGAGGTAATACCCTACTTCCTGCTTGATTGATCTTGATGATATGAGTATTACAAGAGTTGATCTACCACGAGATAGTAGAGGCTAAAACTTAGAAGCTAGCCTATGATTCTGATTGTTGTTGTCCTACGGACTAAACCCTCCGGTTTATATAGACATCGGAGGGGGCTAGGGTTACACAGAGTGGGTTACAGAGAAGGGAATCAACATATCTGAATTGCCAAGCTTGCCTTCCACGCAAAGGAGAGTCCCACCCGAACACGGGACGAAGTCTTCAATCTTGTATCTTCATAGTCCAACAGTTCGGCATAAGTATATAGTCCGGCTGCCGAGGACCCCCTAATCGAGGACTCCCTCAGTAGCCCCTGAACCAGACTTCAATGACGATAAGTCCGGCGCGAGATTGTCTTCGGCATTGCAAGGCGGGTTCCTTCTCCGAATACTCCAAAGTAGATCTTGAACACAAGAATCGTGTCCGGTTCTGCAAAACAAATTCCACATGCCACCGCAGAGAGTATAATATTCCATGAGTCTAATCCGCTGACAACTTTTCCATAGCGTGACACCATGTCGTGGCCCAGTCAATATTCGAACCGTTTTCCCCAACCTGGCACTACACGTTTCGCGAGGCGGTTTTATTGGCACATCTTGTCGAAGCAGAGATCGTGCCCCCCTTATCACGGGATTCTCATTAATACGGGTGTGGGAAACCCAACCATGCCGTTAGTATGACTCCTCGGTTTAGGCAAGTTCCAAACGGCCGCGCGGAGGACGCTTGACATTCCTCCTCTATATAAACAGGTCAAGACCCGTCCTTGTCTTTCCACGCCCGATCCTTCCCTTCCCCTACCTCAAGTTCCAACACCCAAGGTTCAGTTCAAGCGCCCCGGACCTTCAATCATGTCCAATCCAACCTTCAAGGCTGGTAGATGGCCTCTTCTGTCACAGAGGAGGACATCAAGAAGCTTACGGAGGCTAGGTATCTGACCGCCGAAATCCTTCACAGGCTTCCTGCTCAAGGGCAGGTTATTCCTACTCCCGAACCTAACGAGAGCGTTGTATTCGTCTCCCACTTCCTCAGAGGGCTAGGCTTCGGTCTTCATCCCTTTGTTTGAGGGCTCATGTTTTATTACGGGTTAGATTTTCATGATCTAGCCCCAGATTCCTTCCTTCACATCTCGACATTCATCGTTGTGTGTGAGGCCTTCCTCCGCATTACCCCACACTTTGGCTTATGGCTCAAGACCTTCAATGTGAAGCCGAAGATGATCAATGGGCGACATGCGGAGTGCGGAGGCGCTATAGTAAGCAAAGGTGTCGATGTCATATGGCCAAAGGGTTCCTTCCCGGAGGTGTCCGATCTATGGCAACGGGAGTGGTTTTATATCACAACACCCCGAGGTACAAAGTGGGCAGCCACCCCAGCCTTCTGTTCCGCTCCTCCGCCACAGCTTGCATCATGGGTCAACAAGGGGCTGGACTAGGGATCGGTTGATGACGTGCGGACATTGCAAAGCCGCATTAAGGATCTCATCAAAAGGGACATTAACCTTGTCAAGGTGATCCAAGTAATGTTAGTTCATCGGGTCCTGCCATGCCAACGTCGATCTCTCCGCATGTGGGAGTTCAACCTAGAAGGACCGCAAACTATTCAACACTTCTTCGGCGTGACGCTCGAAGGGATGCATCGATTATTCTTTGGATCATGAATAAAGTGTCCGAACATGACAGAGGATGCAGGACTCAACTGCAACCATGCAGATACCCAGGTAAGTAATTCCGCGACCGAACATGCCATCATTGTATTTGTCACAACATTATTCTGAAAAACCGCCCTTGGCCAGGACTGGATAAGAAAGGTGGAGAGGATCAGGTGTTCGGCCCCTCTTCCCGAAGATTCGCCAGATCCCGTACTAACCAGGATGCTGGCCCGCGCACCTTACCAAGTGCCATCAGGGGAATGATAACCCACAAGTATAGGGGATCGCAACAGCTTTTGAGGGTAGAGTATTTAACCCAAATTTATTGATTCGACACAAGGGGAGCCAAATAATATTCTCAAGTATTAGCAGTTGAGTTGTCAATTCAACCACACCTGGATAACTTAGTATCTGCAGCAAAGTATTTAGTAGCAAAGTAGTATGATAGTAATGGTAACAGGGGCAAAAGTAAAAATAGCAGGTTTGTAGTAATTGTAACAGTAGCAACGGAAAAGTAAATAAGCGAAGCACAATTGTAACACCCCAAAATTTTTTAGCCAAGTTTTTGATGTTAGATTTTTGCCAGGAGTTTCAAAATTTTATTTCTGTTGATTTCAGAACTCTTCTTTTAATATTAAGGAGTCTTTTCCAAGTGGAGCTTTCCAAAACATATTGGACTTCTATGCTCTCTGTATAACATTTTCTTAATCAGTAGATTTATTTATTAAATTATTTCACCCTGAGCTTTATTCATTAAAATGAATTGTTTTAAATTTTGGAGCTCCTTTTGAACTACAACTATTTGATAGAATCACTTAAAAACCCAACCAAATTTGGAGATGTCATGAGATGTCTCTAAATCACTTGTTTGCAATAATATAATTATTTCATTTCATATTTTGAGTTTTTCACCTGTTTTTCAAATATGGTCCAGTGGACACTTTTGCACTATAGCCTAATTAAATATTTCCCTAGAACCTCCACCAAAATTATGGGATGTCAGTGGTAGCATGCCATCCAACTTTATGCAAAAAACTTGTGATGTTCTATAGAAAAATTAAGTATACCAACCTCTTTTTCATTCTGGACCAGACTTGTGTTTTGTACTGCAACCATCTCCTAACTTGATCCTTTACCCATGAGCTTTCTCCTGCTTGTAGTCCTCCCTGCCAAACCCCTAAGTCAAGGAGCATGCACTCTTTGGAACACTTTTGGTCCATGTAGGGATGCCTTTTTCTTTCTGTCCAGAATTGTAGTTTTGCAAAACTTGCACTAGCAAGTTTCTCCTTTTGGCAAACTAACTTCACCACTCTCTCTTACATCCATGGAGACACTGATCTGGAGTTTTTGGCCACTCCAAGAAATGCCTAAGTACCCTTGGCATTTTGTCAAACACCTTATGGGCAGGATCTGTTTTGACATGATTTTTGTTTTGCATCGTGACCTTGCACCTCTGGGCAACCTAGCATGTCTACTAAGCACCTAGACGATCCTAACCTAGATCTGCTAAGTGCCAGCCTCACCCAAGCCCTGTAGCATGCCATGGCATTTCGTCGAGCACGTTTCGTGCGTGCTCTGGGCGCGAGCAGAGCACGCGTATTGCATGTGCCGCGCCCGAGCCGACGCGTCGCGCTCCTGGCTTGCCACCACTCCGCAGAGCCGCGCCACTCACTTGGCCTCTCGCTACATCGCGCCAAGAAAACCCGACCGCCTCTGCAGCGTTGCCAGCTAGCCGCTTGGCGGCACGCCCGCGGCCGCAACCGCCACCGCCATGAGCAGCACCGCCCAAGCCCCCAGCTCGCCACCTGCCCCCTGGAACAGCACGAGCTCATCCGCTACCATGTCCACTAGCGCTCGTCGCCGCCACGACACCCTAAGCTAAAGAATGGTGGTCACCAACGACCTTATCCCCGGCCGCCGAGGAACCGACCCCAAGCGCCTATTTAAGGAGCCCCCGAGCTCGCCTCCGCACGCAGGGCAGTCTCAAACCCCCTCCCTAGGACCCCATTGGCAGCCAATCAACCCAGGGAGATCTCCTTCCCCATCTCCGGCAACCGCAGCCGCCGCCTCCGCCCTGGCCATTCCGGCGTCATCAGAGCCTCCCCTTCTCCGTTCTCTTCACCAAGAGCTCTACCTTCCTCCCGTGAACTCTCCCCCCTGCTCAATTTTTATCGGGAACCACCGCCGCCCCAAAACCACCATGCCACCAAAACCTTCCTCCGCCGCAGAGCTCGTCGCCGACGGCTCCATCCATCCCCATCACTCCCTCGACCACCGAAAGAACCGCCCCAGCCTTGCGGATCCTTCCCCACCCTCGGGGGCCCGCGAGGAGCCGCCTAGCGCCTGCGATGATCGTCGGAGCTCCCGCCTCTGTTCGGCCAGAGGAAGAAGAGGGAAGGGAGAATAGTCAAACCTGACCAGTGGGCCCCCTGGACCCACTGCCAGTGACCCCGCCCAGTCCACGTGGGTTAAGTGGAAGCGCATTTCCATATTACGCCTTCGACGTGTACGTGTATATTTGAAACGTTTTCTTTTCTGTTTATTTTTAATAACAGATTTTTGACCAAACTTTGACCGGCTGTATCTTTTTAAATACAGCTCCAAATAAATTAATTCTTTTTCCTACCTCTCTCAAATATTGTCTAGTTTATTTTAAGAGTTATTTGAAATTTTTTCAAAACAACTTTTTGTGCTGTTTTGATTTTATGTAATAATTCATATATGTTCTTTTAAATAGGATTTTTGAAGATTTCAAGATGTGTTGGAATGCACCCTGCCTTCCCATGACCTGAAGGCAAGCATTCTGAACCCTGGTGAAATTTTTGTGTGTGTTGCATAGCACGGTGACAACACCACCCCGACACGAGCATACATCATTTTATGTGAGGATGTGTTCCTACTCATGAGTGCATGATAATGAATTTCATTCAAATGGAGTTGATATGATTGTGATAGAAATCACCGTCATATGCCTTTCATGCATACCGGGAGGAAAGACGGGGAGGCCTCTGTCTTGAGTAGACACAGTCTTGTCCCTAGTCCTCCGTCGAGACGGTCGTGTCCGGTATGGCATGAGGGGGTATGTCGCGTGGTGTTTCTATCTGTAGTTTGAAGTATTTGCATTGTTATACTAATCTTGCAGGGAATCTTACAACCTCCTGAGTCGACCGTAGATCGAGTCTTGTGCCAAGAACCCCATACTTGCTTCAGACTACCACACGCCTCTACAACAAGTAGGGTACGGTTCAAGAAGTTGTCAACCCTTTCCTAGCACACACCGCATGAGAGAGGCCATGGTGGAAGATATCGGAGGCATCCGTAGTCATGCCACCGGTCCGGAGCATGGGTGTTTCGGTTGTAGCCGAAGGGGTAGCTCCCGATTTATGCTGTGTATAAATTTTGTGATCCCATGTTACGTCGAGGTTGTAGCCTCCCCACTTAGAGTTTTGCTTAACATGTGTTGTGGGTGATTCCAGACACAGGTGAGTTAAGCTGGTGTGTGCAAGTTAGGTGTGTTTTCAACAAAAAGACCGTAGACGGAATTATTCCCAATGGACTAATGAAATCCGTTACTCGTGGGTAAAGAGTACACCCTCTGCAGAGATTAAACCTATTCGAATAGCAGTGTCCATGGTTAAGGATTACAGTCTGCGATGGGTCAAGTGTCGGTCTTAGTGTCGGTCTTCGAAGGTGAAACTGTTAAACCTGGAATCACGATTGTGACTTGTGATAATTATGATTATTATTTTGATGTGGACTAACCCGTGATATTTTTGGTATTATCAAATATCCCTGGGATGGTTCTACCTCCTGGATATTCACTGTATTTACTTAAAGCCCTTTATGTGGTGTCGCTAAGACGCCCGACTGTGGCATTTCTTTTAAAGCCTTTTATGTGGTGTCGCTAAGACGCCCGACTGTGGCATTTCTTTTAAAGCCCTTTATGTGGTGTCGCTAAGACGCCCGACTGTGGCATGCTGGTCATTTACTTCATAATTTTAATATCTCTATGTTATTGCATATTCATAATTAACATGCATGCACGCATCAGAGTTTTATTTATCTTTTGTGACTGACGTCATGAGCATAAAATATTGTCAGTACATCATTGTTATATTATGCCTGTGTTCATAATGCTTGCGAGTACATTCAAAGTACTCACTGGCTTGTCCCTGGCTATTGTCTTGGCCAGATTTCCTTGCACGGAGAGGAGCGACCGTGCCGACAGTTCCGGAACCTAAGCAACGGTGATAGCAGCCCCGCGAAGATAGGAGTTAGCCTGGTCAGCTGTTCCCGTGGGAAATGGAGTCCCATAGACGATGTTGATTCACAACCCGCTTCCGCCATCAACCACTAGAAACCATTTGTTATACTCACAGGCCAGAATGGTCTTGTACTACATATTTTGTATTTTGTTTGAAATTTCTGTATCAAGTTGGTGCCTCATCAGCTAACAGTTATCCTGGGGCTGGTGAGCACAAGGACCATTTTCTGGGAAGTATTACCCAGAGAACCGATCGCCACAACAATATGTGAAAAGCTCGTAGGCATTGGATCAGTGATGGATAACTATGTCGGATGCGATTCCTCATGTAATAGCTATAACATAGGGTGACACAGAACTAGCTCCAATTCATCAATGTAATGTAGGCATGTATTCCGAATATAGTCATACGTGCTTATGGAAAAGAACTTGCATGCCATCTTTTGTCCTACCCTCCCGTGGCAGTGGGGTCCTAGTGGAAACTAAGGGATATTAATGCCTCCTTTTAATAGAGTACCAGACCAAAGCATTAACACATAGTGAATACATGAACTCCTCAAACTACGGTCATCACCGAGAAGTATCGAGATTATTGTCACTTCGGGGTTGTCGGATCATAACACATAATAGGTGACTATAGACTTGCAAGATATGATCAAGACCTCACATATATTCATGAAAACATAATAGGTTCAGATCTAAAATCATGGCACTTTGGACCTAGTGACAAGCATTAAGCATAGCAAAGTCATAGCAACATCAATCTCAGAACATAGTGGGTACTAGGTATCAAACCCTAACAAAACTAACTTGATTACATGGTAAATCTCATCCAACCCATCACCGTCCAGCAAGCCTACGATGGAATTACTCACGCACGAGGGTGAGCATCATGAAATAGGTGATGGAGGATGGTTGATGATGACGACGGCGACGAATCCCCCTCTCCGGAGCCCCGAACGGACTCCAGATCAGCCCTCCCGAGAGAGATTAGGGCTTGACGGCGGCTCCGTATCGTAAAACATGATGAAACTTTCTCTCTGATTTTTTTCTTCGCGAAATAGAATATATGGAGTTGGAGTTGAGGTCGGTGGAGCGTCAGGGGGCCCATGAGATAGGGGCGCGCCCCCACCCTCATGGACAGGGTGTGGGCCCCCTGGCCTTGATTCTTTTGCCAGTATTTTTTATATTTTCCAAAAGTTATCTCTGTGGATTTTCAGGTTATTCCGAGAACTTTTGTTTTCTGCACAATAAACAACATCATGGCAGTTCTGCTGAAAACAGCGTCAGTCCGGGTTAGTTTCATTCAAATCATGCAAATTAGAGTTCAAAACAAGGGCAAAATTGTTTGGAAAAGTAGATACGTTGGAGACGTATCAACTCCCCCAAGCTTAAACCTTTTCTTGTCCTTAGGCAATTCAGTTGATAAACTGAAAGTGATAAAGAAAAACTTTTACAAACTCTATTGCTCTTGTTGTTGTAAATATGTAAAGCCAGCATTCAAGTTTTCAGCAAAGATTATGAACTAACCATATTCACGATAACACTTAGGTCTCATATTTACTCATATCAATGGCATAATCAGCTAGCGAGCAATAATAATAAAACTCGGATGACAACACTTTCTCAAAACAATCATAATATGATATAACAAGATGGTATCTCGCTAGCCCTTTCTGAGACCGCAAAACATAAATGCAGAGCACCTTTAAGGATCAAGGACTGACTAAACATTGTAATTCATGGTAAAAGAGATCCAGTCAAGTCATACCCAATACAAACTAATACGTAGTAATGAATGCAAATGACAGTGTGCTCTCCAGCGGGTACTTTTTAATAAGAAGGTGATGACTCAACATAAAAGTAAATAGATAGGCCCTTCGCAGAGGGAAGCAGGGATTTGTAGAGGTGCTAGAGCTCGATTTTAAAATAGAGATGAATAACATTTTGAGCGGCATACTTTCACTGTCAACGCAACAACTATGAGATGGCGATATCTTCCATGCTACATACATTGCGGTTCCCAAACAGAATGGTAAAAGTTTATACTCCCCCACCACCAACAAGCATCAATCCATGGCTTGCTCAAAACAATGAGTGCCTCCAACTAACAACAGCCCTATGGGAGTTTTGTTTAATTATTTTGATTTACTTTGATCTTTTTGATCATGGGACTGGGCATCCCGGTTACCAGCCATTTTCTCGTGAATGAGGAGCGGAGTCAACTCCTCTTGAGAATAACCCACCTAGCATGGAAGATACAGACAACCCTAGTTGAAACATGAGCTGCTCGAGCATTCACAACAGAATTTCTTTTCAAGGTTTGGAGTTTGGCACATACAAATTTACTCGGAACGGCAGGGAGATACCGCATATAGGAAGGTATGGTGGACTCATATGGAATAACTCTGGGGTTTATGGAGTTTGGATGCACGAGCAGTATCCCTGCTTAGTACAGGTGAAGGCTAGCAAAAGACTGGGAAGCGACCAACTAAGAGAGCGACAACAGTCATGAACATGCATTAAAATTAATTTACAACAAATACAAGCATGAGTAGGATATAATCCACCATGAACATAAATATCATGAAGGCTATGTTGATTTGTTTTCAACTACATGCGTGAACATGTGCCAAGTCGAGTCACTCAATTCATTCAGGGGAGGATACCATCCCATCATACCACATCATAATCAATTTAATAGCATGTTGGCACGCAAGGTAAACCATTATAACTCATAGCTAATTAAGCATGGCACAAGCAACTATAATCTCTAAATTTCATTGCAAATATGTTTACTTCATAATAGGCTAAATCAGGAACGATGAACTCATCATATTTACAAAAACAAAAGAGGTCGAGTTCATACCAGCTTCTCTCATCTCAATCAGTCCATCACATTATTGCCTTTCACTTGCAAGACCGAACGGTGTGTATAACAATAATAGTGCACGTGCATTGGACTAAGCTGTAATCTGCAAGCATTCAACTCAAGAGAAGACAAGGTAATATGGGCTCTAAGTTAAATAAACAATCATGCATATGAGAGCCACTAAACATTTTCAATATGGTCTTCTACTGTTGACCCCCAAAGGAAAGAAAAGAAAATAAAACTATTTACATGGGAAAGCTCCCAACAAGCAAAAGAAGAATGAGAAATATTTTTGGGTTTTCTTTTAATTACTAAAGCAAGCATGGAAATTAAACTAACTAAATTTTTTGGTTTTTCTTAAGGTTTATCAAACACACAAGAAGAAAACTAGAAAAAGAAATTAAACTAGCATGGATAATACAATGAAAGAGTATGAGCACCGACAACTAGAATAGTGTTTGAACATGAATGTAAAGTCGGTGAGAAATACGTACTCCCCCAAGCTTAGGCTTTTGGCCTAAGTTGGTCTAATGCCAAGGATAGCCTGGCTGATATCCGAAGTTATAACTGGGGTCGTACTGAGATGCGGCAGCCAATGCATCTTGAGCTGCGGCATGTTGACGAGCTGCCTCCGCTCTCCCCTCGTGTTCGGCTTCCTCCTCCCTGGTAACAACATATCTTTGTTTTGCCTGGTAATCAAAAAGGGAAGGAGCAGGGAGAGTAACATGGACAGCACGACGTCTGTCAAAGATTAGTCGATACTGGAGAAATTGTTCATTCCTCACAAGAAAACGCTGTTTGACCATCGCGTCATAATCTAAATAAGCAGGAAGGAACTCCATATCCTCCTCACGTGGAGATATACCAAAATAATTAGCAACACGGGTCGCATAAATCCCTCCAAATAAATCTCCAGATATACCATTATTATGCAACCTGCGTGCAACTATTGCCCCCAAGTTGTAATCTTTATTACCTAATACAACACTCTTTAGGACACAAATATCAGGGACACACATGTGACATGCTTCATCTTTACCGTTAATGCATCTACCAATGAAGAGAGCAAAATAATGTATAGCAGGAAAGTGAATGCTCCCTATGGTAGTTTGTGCTATATCCCTAGATTCTCCCACAGTAATACTAGCAAGAAAGTCTTTATATTCAGATTTGTGGGGTTCATGAACATTGCCCCACTGCGGGAGTTTGCAGGCAGTAGTAAAATCTTCTAGGTCCATGGTATAAGATTCATCATAAATATCAAACAGGACATTCTGAGAATTACGTGAAGATGGAAATTTAAATCTTCTCACAAATGAATCAGTCAATTGGTAGTACTGAGGAAACTTATCTTGTATGAAGTCCTCAAGATCAGCATTACGCACATACGCATCAAATTCATCCTTAATGCCTGCATTGACCATAAAATCCTCTGACGGCCATTCACAAGACCGCACATCCGCTTCCCTTGGTGGTTCATCGTCTTGCTCGCGCATAGCACGCCTAGGTCCTCTCTTTGTTGTGGAACCACCTTGGTACATTCTCCTGGACATATTTCTTTCTCTGAAAAATTTCTGAAATTTTTAGTAACTTCAAAATAGAAGTGAATCAAACTAAACAAGATTGGTAGCAACTACTCCTACAAGTGCCTAGAGCCTATATCATGCATTAGAATTACTTGGGACCTCATAAATTTGACATGCAAGCTCAAGAACAGGGTCACCTATGCAGCAAAAAATTTCAATGAATAAAGCACTAGAACAAAAACTAATTGGACCAATGGAGGAGTCACATACCAAGCAACAATCTCCCAAAGCAGTTTTGTGAATGGAGCTTTGAGCAAGGAGATCAAAAATCGCAGCAAAATGAGCTAGAACTCGTGCTTGAGCTGGATGGGGATTTTTTTGGGAGGAAGATGAAGTGTGTGGGTGCAGGAATAAGTGGAGGGGGGCCACCGTGGGCCCACGAGACAGGGGGGCGCGCCCAGGGGGATTGGGCGCGCCCTCCACCCTCGTGGCCAGGCGCTTGCCCCCCTGCAGTGTTCTCAGTGCCTAAAATCCTCAAAAATTCCACGAAAAATCATACTAAATTTGCAGGGCATTTGGAGCACTTTTATTTTCGGGATATTTTTTATTGCACGGATAATTCAGGAAACATACATATAATACTAGTTTTGCTTTATTTATTCTAAATAACAGAAAGTAAAAAGAGAGTACAGAAGGTTGTGCCTTCTAGTTTCATCCATCTCATGATCATCAAAATGAATCCTCTAACAAGGTTGATCAAGTCTTGTTAACAAACTCATTCCGAATAACACGGAACCGGAGAAATTTCGAATAACACTAGGTTACCTCAATGGGAATATGCACATCCCCAACAATAAGAATATCATACTTTTTCTTGATAGTAGGAAGAGTAAACTCAAAACCTCCAATAATGATAGTTGGAATTTTTCCAATAGAATTGATGCTATGACCTTGAGGTTGTTTCCTCGGAAAGTGTACCGTATGCTCATTACCATTAACATGAAAAGTGACATTGCCTTTGTTGCAATCAATAATAGCCCCTGCAGTATTCAAAAAGGGTCTACCAAGGATAATCGACATACTATCGTCCTCGGGAATATCAAGAATAACAAAGCCCGTTAAGATAGTGACATTTGCAACCACAACAGGCACATCCTCAAAAATACCGGCAATGTATAGCAGTTGATTTATCAGCCATTTGCAAAGATATTTCAGTAGGTGTCAACTTATTCAATTCAAGTCTACGATATAAAGAGAGAGGCATAACACCAACACCGGCTCCAAGATCACATAAAGCAGTTTTAACATAATTTCTTTTAATGGAGCATGGTATAGTAGGTACCCCTGGATCTCCAAGTTTCTTTGGTATTCCACCTTTAAAGTATAATTATCAAGCACTGGTATCTTTCTTTTATTTGTAATGATATCCTTCATATATTTAGCATAAGGATTTAATTTAAGCATATCAGTTAAGCGCATACATAAAAAGATAGGTCTAATCATTTCAGCAAAGCGCTCAAAATCTTCATCATCCTTTGTTTTGGATGGTTTAGGAGGAAAGGGCATGGGTTTCTGAACCCATGGTTCTCTTATTTTACCGTGCTTCCTAGCAACAAAGTCTCTCTTATCATAACGTTGATTCTTTGATTGTGGGTTATCAAGATCAACAGCAGGTTAAATCTCTACATCATTATTATTGCTAGGTTGAGCATTAACATGAACATTTTCATTAACATTACCACCAAGTTCATGTTCATCACCTGATTGTGTTTCAGCATCAGAAATAGAAATATCATTGGGATTCTCAGGTGTGTCTACAACAGGTTCACTAGAAGCATGCAAAGTCCTATCGTTTTTCTTTTTCTTCTTTTCAGAAGGACTAGGTGCCTCTAAATTATTTCTCTGGGAATCCTGCTCGATTCTCTTAGGGTGGCCTTCAGGATACAAAGGTTCCTGAGTCATTCTACCAGTTCTATTAGCCAATCTAACAGAAAAATCATGTTTACTATTTAATTCATCGAGCAAATCACTTTGAGCTTTAAGTACTTGCTCTGCTTGAGTGGTAACCATAGAAGCATATTTGCTAATGAGTTTAAGTTCACCTTTAACTCTAGCCATATAATCACTCAAGTGTCCTATCTCGAAAGTATTATTTTTCAATTCTCTACCGACATAAGCATTAAAACTTTCTTGTCTAGCCATAAAGTCATCAAATTCATCTAAGCATGGGCCATGAAATTTAGTAGACGGGATTTCAACTTTATCATATCTATAGAGATAATTTACCTTTACTACCTGTGTCGGGTTATCAAGACAATGTGTTTCTTCAACAGGCGGTATATTAAGACCATGTATTTCTTCAATAGGAGGTAAATTCTTAACATCTTCGGCTTTAATACCTTTTTCTTTCATTGATTTCTTTGCCTCTTACATATCTTCAGGACTGAGAAATAGAACACCCCTCTTCTTCGGAGTTGATTTAGGAATAGGCTCAGGAGTTGGCTCAGTTGGCTCAGGAATTGGCTCAGGAAGAGTCCATTTATTTTCATTAGTCAACATATTATTCAATAGTAATTCAGCTTGGTCGACTGTTCTTTCCCTGAAAACACAACCAGCACAACTATCCAAGTAATCCTTGGAAGCATCGGTTAGTCCGTATAAAAGATATCAAGTATTTCATTTTTCTTCAGAGGATGATCGGGCAAAGCATTAAATAATCGGACAAGCCTCCCCCAAGCTTGTGGGAGACTCTCTTCTTTGATTTGCACAAAGTTATATATTCCCTGCAAGGCAGCTTGTTTATTATGAGCAGGGAAATATTTAGCAGAGAAGTAATAAATCATATCCTGGGGACTACGCACACAACCAGGATCAAAAGAATTAAACCAGGTTTTAGCTTCACCCTTTAATGAGAATGGGAATATCTTAAGGATATAATAATAGCGAGACTTCTCATCATTAGTAAACAGGGTGGCTATATCATTTAACTTGGTAAGATGTGCCACAACAGTTTCAGATTCATAGCCATAAAAAGGATCAGATTCAACCAAAGTAATAATTTCAGGATCAACAGAGAATTCATAATCCTTATCAGTAACACAGATAGGTGAAGTAGCAAAAGCAGGGTCAGGTTTCATTCTAGCATTAAGAGATTGCTGCTTCCATTTAGCTAATAACTTCTTAAGATCATATCTATCCTTAGAAGCAAAGATAGCTCTAGCAGCTTCTTCATCCATAACATAACCCTCAGGAACAACAGGCAATTCATAATCAGGGGGAGAACTTTCATCATCACTATCACCAATGATTTCATTTTCAATAATTTCATTCTCTCTAACCCTAGCAAGTTGTTCATCAAGATATTCACCTAATGGCACAGTAGTATTACACACAGAAGTAGTTTCATCATAAGTATCATGCATAGCAGAAGTGGCATCATCAATAACATGCGACATATCAGAATTCAAAGCAGTAGCAGGTTTAGGTGTCGCAAGCTTACTCAAAACAGAAGGAGAATCTAGTGCAGAGCTAGATGGTAGTTCCTTACCTCCCCTCATAGTTGAGGGGAAAATCTTAGTTCTTTCGTCTTTCAAGTTCCTCATAGTGATCAGCAGATGTAAATCCCAAGTGACTCAAAAAATAGAGCTATGCTCCCCGACAACGGCGCCCGAAATTAGTCTTGATAACCCACAAGTATAGGGGATCGCAACAGCTTTCGAGGGTAGAGTATTCAACCCAAATTTATTGATTCGACACAAGGGGAGCCAAATAATATTCTCAAGTATTAGCAGTTGAGTTGTCAATTCAACCACACCTGGATAACTTAGTATACACAGCAAAGTATTTAGTAGCAAAGTAGTATGATAGTAATGGTAACAGTGGCAAAAGTAAAGATAGCAGGTTTGTAGTAATTGTAACAGTAGCAACGGAAAAGTAAATAAGCGAAGCACAATATGTGAAAAGCTCGTAGGCATTGGATCAGTGATGGATAATTATGTCAGATGCGATTCCTCATGTAATATATATAACATAGGGTGACACAGAACTAGCTCCAATTCATCAATGTAATGTAGGCATGTATTCCGAATATAGTCATACGTGCTTATGGAAAAAAAACTTGCATGACATCTTTTGTCCTACCCTCCCGTGGCAGCGGGGTCCTAGTGGAAACTAAGAGATATTAAGGCCTCCTTTTAATAGAGTACCAGAACAAAGCATTAACACATAGTGAATACATGAACTCCTCAAACTACGGTCATCACCGAGAAGTATCCCGATTATTGTCACTTCAGGGTTGTCGGATCATAACACATAATAGGTGACTATAGAATTGCAAGATAGGATGAAGAACTCACATATAGTCATGAAAACATAATAGGTTTAGATCTGAAATCTTTGCACTCGGGCCCTAGTGACAAGCATTAAGCATAGCAAAGTCATAGCAACATCAATCTCAGAACATAGTGGATACTAGGGATCAAACCCTAACAAAACTAACTTGATTACATGGTAAATCTCATCCAACCCATCACCGTCCAGCAAGCCTATGATGGAATTACTCATGCACGGCGGTGAGCATCATGAAATTGGTGATGGAGGATCGTTGATGATGACGACAGCGACGAATCCCGCTCTCCGGAGCCCCGAACGGACTCCAGATCAGCCCTCCCGGGAGAGATTAGGGCTTGGCGGCGGCTCCATATCGTAAAACGCGATGAAACTTTCTCTCTGATTTTTCTCTTCGTGAAACGGAATATATGGAGTTGGAGTTGAGGTCGGTGGAGCGTTAGGGGGCCCATGAGACAGGGGGCGCTCCCCCCACCCTCGTGGACAGGGTGTGGGCCCCCTGGCCATGATTCTTTCGCTAGTATTTTTTATATTTTCCAAAAGTTATCTCCGTGGATTTTCAGGTCATTCCGAGAGCTTTTGTATTCTACACATAAAACAACATCATGGCAGTTCTGCTGAAAACAACGTCAGCCCGGGTTAGTTTCATTCAAATCATGTAAATTAGAGTCCAAAACAAGGGCAAAAGTGTTTGGAAAAGTAGATACGTTGGAGAAGTATCAGGGAACACAAGGAGAGGAATGAGGAAGACAAAAGTGGACTTCATGCTGGTGGTACGTTACGCATCCTAACTTGAAAAGTTAGTATCCCCGTGGTGGAGGATGCACGGGGAGGAGAATCTAGTATCCCCTCTGCCCACGGGAAGAAAAGGACCGCCCCCGAATATTTCGAAGAAGAGGCCTCCAAACGAGGGAAGAAACCTTCATCAGGGGGCCCTGCCCCGGAGGGCAGCATTGCCGCACAACGCTCACAGGGGCGCCAGCCGTTAACCGAGCCATAAGTGAACAAAGGTACTTTAGTAAGTAGGCCCCGTTCTTTTCTTGAGAATAATAACCGAGAAAAACATTTTGCAGTCCGGCTCATAGCCCTTCTCAACAAAGTTTGTCCTCGGGGGATCTTCTTCCGGAGATGATGGAGAGCGAAACGCCTCCTCCTACTTCCCCGCCTCATGAGGCGGACGACCCTGAGGTGTCGTCCCAGAGGATCTCTCCCGATCCGCAAAGACCAGAAGGTAACTCTTCGGCCGCCCAAAGTCCGGGGTTCTCAGCTCCTAGAGAGACCAACAGAGAAGGCCCTGGACTGTCCGATATACAACCGGACACATTGGCGGGTCTTCTGCGGCAAGCGGCTATCTCAGAGGCACACCGTACTGAAGGAAATATGCCCTAGAGGCAATAATAAAGTTATTATTTATTTCCTTATATCATGATAAATGTTTATTATTCATGCTATAATTGTATTAACGGGAAACATAATACATGTGTGAATACATAGACAAACAGAGTGTCACTAGTATGCCTCTACTTGACTAGCTCGTTAATTAAAGATGGTTATGTTTCCTAACCATAGACATGAGTTGTCATTTGATTAACGAGATCACATCATTAGGAGAATGATGTGATTGATTTGACACATTCCGTTAGCTTAGCACTTGATCGTTTAGTATGTTGCTATTGCTTTCTTCATGACTTATACATGTCCCTATGACTATGAGATTATGCAACTCCCGTTTACCGGAGGAACACTTTGTGTGCTACCAAACGTCACAACTAACTGGGTGATTATAAAGGTGCTATACAGGTGTCTCCAAAGGTACTTGTTGGGTTGGCGTATTTCGAGATTAGGATTTGTCACTCCGATTGCCGGAGATGTATCTCTGGGCCCACTCGGTAATGCACATCACTATAAGCCTTGCAAGCATTGCAACTAATGAGTTAGTTGCGGGATGATGTATTACGGAACGAGTAAAGAAACTTGCCGGTAACGAGATTGAACTAGGTATTGAGATACCGACGATCGAATCTCGGGCAAGTAACATACCGATGACAAAGGGAACAACTTATGTTGTTATGCGTCTTGACCGATAAAGATCTTCGTAGAATATGTGGGAGCCAATATGAGCATCCAGGTTCCGCTATTGGTTATTGACCGGAGACGTGTCTTGGTCATGTCTACATAGTTCTCGAACCCGTAGGGTCCGCACGCTTAAAGTTCGATGGCGGTTATATTATGAGTTTATGTGTATTGATGTACCGAAGTTAGTTTGGAGTCCCGGATCAGATCGGGGACATGACGAGGAGTCTCGAAATGGTCGAGACGTAAAGATCGATATATTGGACGACTATATTCGGACATCGAAAAGGTTCCGAGTGATTCGGGTATTTTTCGGAGTACCGGAGAGTTATGGGAATTCGCCGGGGAGTATATGGGCCTTATTGGGCTTTAGGGGAAAGAGAGAGGAGAGGCTGGGCGCCCCCCCCAAAGCCTAGTCGAATTGGACTAGGGGGAGGGGCTGCGCCCCCTCCTTCCTTCTCTTCTCTCTCCCCTTTCATTGACTCCTACTCCTACTACTTGGAAGGGGGGAATCCTACTCCCGGTGGGAGTAGGACTCCTCCTAGGGCGCGCCATAGAGAGGGCCGGCCCTCCCCCTCCTCCACTCCTTTATATACGGGGAGGGGGCCACCTCTTGGAGACACAACAATTGATATATTGATCTCTTAGCCGTGTGCGGTGCCCCCCTCCACCATAGTCCTCCTTGATAATATTGTAGCGGTGCTTAGGCGAAGCCCTGCGACGGTAGAACATAAAGATCGTCACCACGCCGTCTTGTGGAACTCTTCCCGGCATTCTCGCTTGATCGAGTACGGGAACGTCATCGAGCTGAACGTGTGCTAGAACTCGGAGGTGTCGTAGTTTCGGTGCTTGATCGGTCGGGCCGTGAAGACGTACGACTACATCAACCGCGTTGTTCTAACGCTTCCGCTTTCGGTCTATGAGGGTACGTGGACAACACTCTCCCCTGTCGTTGCTTGAATCACCATGATCCTGCGTGTGCGTAGGATTTTTTTTGAAATTACTACATTCCCCAACAGTGGCATCTGAGCCAGGTTTTATGCGTGGATGTCATATGCACGAGTAGAACACAAGTGAGTTGTGGGCGATACAAGTCATACTGCTTACCAGCATGTCATACTTTGGTTCGGCGGTATTGTTGGATGAAGCGGCCCGGACCGACATTACGCGTACGTTTACGCGAGACTGGTTCTAACAACGTGCTTTGCACCACAATTGGCTGGCGGGTGTCAGTTTCTCCAACTTTAGTTGAACCAAGTGTGGCTACGCCCGGTCCTTGAGAAGGTTAAAACAGCACCAACTTGACAAACTATCGTTGTGGTTTTGATGCATAGGTAAGAACGGTTCTTGCTTAGCCCATAGCAGCCACGTAAAACTTGCAACAACGAAGTAGAGGACGTCTAACTTGTTTTTGCAGGGCATGTTGTGATGTGATATGGTCAAGGCATGATGCTATATTTTATTGTATGAGATGATCATGTTTTGTAACCGAGTTATCGGCAACTGGCAGGAGCCATATGGTTGTCGCTTTATTGTATGCAATGCAAAAGCCCTGTAATGCTTTACTTTATCACTAAGCGGAAGCGATAGTCGTAGAAGCATAAGTTGGCGAGACGACAACGATGCTATGATGGAGATCAAGGTGTCGCGCCGGTGACTATGGTGAGGATAAAATAGCCAACACGGCTCTTGAGCTACAAAATGCCGCAAGACGATATGAGCTTCTGGAAAGGGAAAACCAAACGAAAATGGCTGACCTAGAGAAGGCCTTACAAGCAGCAAAGGAAACTCGCTCTGAGATCAGAGCGGTTCGGGAGGAGCTTCGGCAAGCCGATGATATCGCGGCTGGGAAGCCCTTTTTACTGCAAACGAAGTTCGGCGATCCGAAGTATGCCCCTCTTGACCAATTGTGGAGTTCTTCAGATTACTTGGATTTGGCAGAGAGTGCTGCTGACGTGACGCGGTATTTCAAGGATCGAGAAGATCATGAGGTGGAAAGATTGTTCTGGTCGCAGTTCAGTGCTCCAAGGCGTCCGCTACTGTTGAATGAGCAAATGGACAAGTGGGCCGAGCTCCATAGGTTATCCGGGCTTGCCATGAAGGCTGTCGTGGATCACCTGTGGCCGAAGGAACCAAGTCCGGATAGTTATTTTGGTTTGGTGCAATGATTTATTCGTGTTGTGCCGCATATCAACGCTGTCAAGAGGTCGGCATGCATAGAGGGTGCGCGGATGGCTCTTGCCCGTGTTAACACATATTGGTCGAAGATGGAGGCCACCGATGTTGCAACCAAGGGTCCGCCCGGGGGCCAGGACTCGCCCGAGCACTATTTTGAAGAAGTCTTAGAAGGTGCCCGTTTAAAGAGGCTCAGTGCTCAAAGAATACCATGTTCGAGTGACATGTGTCTATATTGTAAAAAAAATGCTTTTGGTAATGAAGGCTATATTTGTACTGTTGCCCGTAAAGTACTGTAATGCCTCCTATGCGGCTGCTTATGTATATATGTATATAACCTGAAAGTTTGCAGTCGTCAGCTTCAGCCCCCTCGCAAATAATGCGGGGGTGTTAGGCAAAGCGCGTAATGACACTTGATCCAACGTCTTGGTCCGTTAAGGAGGTGGTAGCGCGGCGAACGAGGCAATCAGACTATACAGCTTTAATACTTTCACTTAGCCATAGGAGTTTGACGGTGGGGCTACTATATAGCCCCTGGTATGTCCGCGCTTATCCGAATACGATGCACATGTACATACGTGACCGGGAAAACCGGTCCTTCGTTAATGCGGAGGAATCGCGAAGATTCCGATGAGTCTTCGAGTGGTTGAAAAGTCTCTCGCTTTATCATGACAGTCAGTTTTCGGCTTTCTCTACTGAGGTGCTCATCCAGATGAACCAGGGCACAATCGCAGTAGTTCTCCCGGTGCCACCTTAGCCGATAGAGCGGAACGTAAGGTAGCAAAACACGGCAGCCGGGCAAACCCAACTATTGACCAAAGACATGATTCGGAGCTGATGCATATAAGGCCAAACTCGCGACGCCGAACACTCCCGAAGGTATTCGGACTTGACAACATATACTGGGCTGAGTACCGCCCTTGATAATAAGCCCTGAGATTCCGGGTACGTGCATTAATCCGGCGTGACGAAAGAGCGGCTGTGGTGAGGGCATAAATCCCAAAAATACATTGGTTGTTGCCCTTGTGACGTCTATTTTAGATCGGCGAATCATAAGCTTGCCAATAACGCCGGTATCCCTCTTGGTTATTTTAAGTTCCAGGAGGGTGTGAGGCAACAAGAGACAATAAAAAAAGGTTTACACAGGGTCTTAATCTAAAAATAAACCTTTGAAACGGGCCCTGCTGCACGTCTGCGCCTTTGTCTCCGTTGTCCCGTATCCTGGAAGAGTGTAGCACGATGGTCATCTGTAAAGAAAAAGAAAGAAAACCCAGGTGAAAGAATCTGGTGTGACCGTGCGAAAAGTTGGTTATTCTTAATGAACCATGAGAGTTCAATCTATTGAGTGTAAATACAGTCGGGCCGAACTATGGGCATTTTGCATCCGGGCAGCCCCTAGCACCACATATGGGGGTATAGCCATTAATCAAGCTTAGGTTTATCTGGGCTGTTACAACTAGTGGTGTGCTGGACACATCTAGCCGTGTCCGTAGTCTCGAAGACCGATCAGTTACTCGGGTTGGAGAGGCAGTTCAGTGGTTCGGCTGCTAGAGCCGCCACGTAGTCTTCCGCGCGAAGAGAACGCTTTGTGTTTCTGCTGATAGTGATGACACCATGTGGACCGGGCATCTTGAGTTTGAGATAAGCGTAATGCGGCACTGCATTGAAACGAGTGAAGGTCGTTCTTCCGAGCAGTGCATGATAGCCGCTTCGAAACGGAGCGATGTCGAAGATTAGTTCTTCGCTTCAAAAGTTGTCGGGAGAACCGAATACAACCTCTAATGTTAAAGAGCCCGTACAGCGGGCCTCTACGCCTGGTATTGCTCCTTTAAAGGTAGTGCTGCTTTGGTTGATTCTTGATGGGTCTATCCCCATCTTGCGGACAGTGTCCTGATATATCAGATTAAGACTACTGCCGCCGTCCATGAGGACTCGGGTGAGATGGTATCCGTCAATTATTGGGTCGAGCACCAAGGCGGCCGAACCTCCGTGCCGGATACTAGTCGGGTGATCCCTGCGATGGAAAGTGATCGGGTAGGCTGACCATGGATTGAATTTGGGGGAGACTAGTTTCACAGCGTATACGTCATGGAGTGCGCGTTTGTGCCTCCCTTTTGGTATGTGGGTGGCGTAAATCATGTTCACTGTTTTGACCTCTGGTGGAAATTTTTTCTGTCCCCCCGTGTCCGGCTAGCGCGGTTCGTCCTTGTCGTCACTTGGTGGCTCCCTCCCCTTGTGTTCGGCGTTTAGCTTGCCGGCCTGCTTGAAGACCCAACATTCTCTGTTGGTATGATTCGCAGGTTTCTCGGGGGTGCCATGAATCTGACAGGACATGTCTAAAATTTTATTTAGGCTGAATGGTCCATCTCTGCTGCCTTTAAATGGCTTTTTCCGTTGACCGGGTCTGGAGCCCCTGAATCCGGCGTTTACCGCTGTATTTTCTGGGCTGTCTTCATTATTTCGACGCTTGTTTTTATTGCGTCGCGGTTTTCCATTGCCATCCCTAATTTGGGATGTGCCTGGATTGCTGGTGCCACTGCGGGCCAACCAACTGTCCTCGCCCGCGCAAAAGCAGGTCATATATAAGAGTTTTTAGGGCTGCCATTCTCCTTGGCTTTTCCTGGCCGAGGTGTCTGGCAAGCCAGTCGTCCTGGACACTATGTTTGAAAGCTGCTAGGGCTTCGGTGTCCGGACAGTCGACGATCTGGTTCTTCTTGGTGATAAATCTGTTCCAAAGCTTACGGGCTGACTCTCCGGGTTGTTGGATTATGTGACTTAAATCGTCTGCATCTGGAGGTCGGACATAGTTCCCTTGAAAATTAGCCCTGAAAGCATCCTCGAGTTCCTCCCAACTTCCAGCTGAATTTTTGGGGATGCTTTTCAACCAGTGCCGAGCTGGTCCTTTCAACTTGAGGGACAGGTATTTGATGGCGTGGAGATCGTCTCCACGGGCCATATGGATGTGAAGAATAATGTCCTCAATCAAGACTGCAGGGTCTATCGTTCCGTTGTATGCCTCGACGTTTACAGGTTTAAACCCCTCTAGAAATTCATGATCCAGCACCTCATCGATAAAGCACAGGGGGTGTGCGGCGCCTCTGTACTTGGATGTATCGTGGCGTGGGTCCGACGGCTGTAGTGTTCGGTGTTGGTTCTGAGCTAGTAGGCGATCAGTATAGTCGGTTCGATGTCCGTGATCCTGCATAGGAGCACGTTTCCTAGATCCATAGATGGACCTGGCCATACCAGCTCTTTTGTCCAGGTGCTCACGTAGATCGTGTGCTGACTTGTGTGCAGGGTCATTAGCCGCTCTGTCTCGGCAACGCGGTGGTATGTCCGGCAGATTAGCCGTGTTGTTTTTCGACGGAATGGGCGCTATAGCCTCGTCGTCGAATTCAGGCAGCAGCTTGTGTTTTGGGTAGCTCTTTGTGTGGCGATCACCGCCGTATATTTCGTCAGTGTCGAGCACTTTGTTCCATTTGTGGTTGAGCGTATCCTGCGCGGCCTTAAGCTGTTACTTCTGCTTCTTCAAGCTCCTCGCGGAAGCAATAAGCCTTTTGTGGAGGTGCTCTTGTTCCAAGTGCTTTTCCGGGATGATGTGTGCATCCTCGTCCGGACTGTTCTCCTCTCTGGAGACCGGTTTATAAGTTTTGTCTTTGGCATTATTGTGATCGGACAGCGGCCCCGGACGATGTTCGCCGTCCCCTGGCTCGCCCTGCTCCATCACTGGGTCTACGGGTGAGGGAGTCCTGGATTAGGGGGTATCCGGACAGCCGGACTGTCTACAATGTCCGGACTATTGAAGCGTGAAGATACAAGACTCAAGACTTCGGCCCGTGTCCGGATGGGACTTTCCTTGGCGTGGAAGGCAAGCTTGGCCATCCGGATATTATATTTCCTTCCTTGTAACCGACTCCATGTAAACCCTAGCCCTCTCCGGTGTCTATATAAACCGGAGAGGTTGGTCCTTAGAAGGGCGATCACAATTACAATCATACCATCATAGGCTAGCTCTTATGGTTTAGCCTCTATGATCTCGTGGTAGATCTACTCTTGTACTACCCATATCATCAATATTAATCAAGCAGGAAGTAGGGTTTTACCTCCATCGAGAGGGCCCGAACCTTGGTAAACATATGTGTCCCTTACTTCTTGTTACCATCAGCCTTGACGCACAGATCGGGACCCCCTACCCGAGATCCACCGATTTTGACACCGACATTGGTGCTTTCATTGAGAGTTCCTCTGTGTCGTCGCTGTCAGGCTCGATGGCTCCTTCAATCATCATCAACGACATTGTCCAGGGCGAGACTTTCCTCCCCGGACAGATCTTCGTGTTCGGCGGCTTCGCACTGCGGGCCAACTCGCTTGGCCATCTGGAGCAGATTCATAGCTACGCCCCTAGCCACCAGGTTAGGTTCGGAAACCTGAACTACATGGCGGACATCCGCGGAGACTTGATCTTCGATGGATTTGGGCCTATGCCAGGAGCACCGGACAGTCACGACGAGCTTGGCTTAGACCTGCCGTCGGACGAAGCTCAGGGCATCATCCCCGTACTGTCCCCGGACCTAGATCCGGAGCAGACTGCGTTGCCTAAGGACGGAGGGATGGACCCTGCCCCCTAGGTCGCACACTCATCGGCGGTGGATCCGAACACGGGTCTCACCTCTGCGGTGGCCTGTGACTCCGAACCCCCGGACTCGTATCCGGACGTTGGTTCCAGTCCGCACACTCCCTTGCCCGTCGGGCAAGGATGGGCTCCGATAATGGAGTTCACTGCTGCAGATATCTTCCAGCACTCGCCCTTTGGCGACATGCTAGACTCATTAAAGTCTCTCTCTTTTTCAGGAGGCTCATCACCGAACTATGTCCGGCTCGAGTGGGAGGCAGACGACGAGGAAATTCGTTGCCCACCACCACCCACTTTATTGCCACAGTTGACGATTTAACCGAGGTATTATACTTCGAATCCGAAGACATCGAGGTATGGACGACGATGCAGGAGAAGAACACGAACCACCGCTCACTGGGCGGTGGAAAGCCACCTCTTCCTATGACATATATATGGTGGACACCCCGAAGGAAACAAATGGCGATGAGGCAACGTTGGATAAAACCTCAAGGAAAAAAGCAAAGAATGGGCATCGTTGGCGCCACTCCAAGCCCCGCCACACCAACACCGGCCTAGGAGACGAAAACAATCCGAATGGTGCCGAAGAAGAATACAATCCCGATCAGCCCGCCTTTGAGCAGGCCGAACATGAGGATGAACAGGTCAGCCCAGATGAATAGGCAACGGACGAATACCCGGAGGAGGACACCTTGGCCAGGAAAAACTCAAGTCCACGACAGCTCTCACAACACTAATGACCCGCTTTTGCGTGGGCGAGGACAGTTGGTTGGCCCGCAACAGCACTGCGCCACAGTCTGGCAATTCGGATGGCCGCGACAATAGCGGCAAGCCACGGCGTAACAGACATAAGCGACGGAACAATGACGATAGCACTGAAGACACGTCAGTCAACGCCGGATTTAGTGGATCCAAGCCCGGTCAACGGAAGAAGCCGTTCAAAAGAAATAATCAGGGACCGTCCAGTCTGGACCGCATACTGGAGCGCTCGTGCCAAATTCATGGCACACCGGACAAGCCAGCCAACCACACCAATAGAGATTGCTGGGTATTCAAACAGGCCGGCAAGATAAGCACCGAAGACAAGGACAAGGGCTGCTAGCAGCGATGACGAGGAGCCCAGACGTCCGAACACGGGAACGAAGAAATCCCCGGTGAAAAGAGTCAACATGATCTATGCCACGCACATCCCCAAGCGGGAACGGAAGCGGGCACTAAGGGACGTCTATGCGATGCAGCCAGTCGCCCCCAAATTGAACCCTTGGTCAGCTTGGCAAAACACCTTTGATCGTAGGGATCACCCTACTAGCATCCGTCACGGCGGCTCGGCCGCGTTGGTCCTAGACCCAATTATTGACGGATTCCACCTCACGCGCGTCCTTATGGACGGCGGCAGCAGCCTGAACCTGCTTTATCAGGATACAGTGCACAAAATGGGCATTGACCCTTCAAGGATCAAGCCCACGAAAACCACCTTTAAAGGTGTAATTCTCGGAGTAGAGGCCCGCTGTACAGGCTCTATAACATTGAAGTGATCTTCGGATCTCCGGACAACTTCCGAAGCGAAGAGTTAATCTTCGACATCGTCCCTTTCTGCAGTGGTTACCATGCACTGCTCGGACGAACTGCATTCGCCAGATTCAATGCGATACCACACTACGCATATCTCAAGCTCAAGATGCCAGGACCACACGGGGTCATAACGGTGAACGGAAACATGGATCGCTCCCTACGAACAGAAGAACATACTGCAGCCCTTGCGGCAGAAGTACAATGCGGCCTTCTCCGACAAACCAATCCGGCGACAACAACTTCGAGCACATTCAAGCGAGTCCGGAGCACCCCGCAACAGGATAATCAGGCACGCCAAGAGCGCGACTAGCAGTCCGGCCTCCGCTTAAGCCCCATAAAAGCAGCGTTCGTGCCACGTGCACACAATTACGCACTTAAAATACCATGGGCATAGGCGGAGGCGCATCAATGACTCAGTCAATAGTGCGGGTAACCGCCAAATACTTTGGTACTCTTTCCCTCTTACCTTTCAGGACACCGCGTTGGCGCAGCATCCTCAAAAGCCGAATTGTCGGACTTAAAGGGAAGAGACATCCACGGAGGCAACAGACGTTGTGCACAGAAGGAAATACACATGTGGAGTCTATTTACGATCATTATACATGCTATATCTATCAGAACACAGCCTGCCCCTGGATAGGACATGTCAAATAGTCCTATTTTATCTCTGCTTAACGCATCCATTGTAAATGTACGCTTAAACGTATTTTTCGTCAATGTGAGATTATACATAGCGTCAACTTATTATTCTTATCTGAGCATTTTTCTCTTATAAATGTTTATTTGATATTGCATCCATACACCTTGGTACGGCCGGTTTGCCAGGGGCTTCTTATGGCGCCCCGCTATATGGCAACTAAAAGTCCGAACACTTTCAACAGTGCGGCACCCCGAACTTATAGCACTATATGCATCAGCTCCGAATCGTGTCTTGGGTCTACAGTTGGGATAGCCCGACTCCCTTGTTTTGGTGCCTTACGTTCCGTTATATCGGCTAAGGTAGCGCGGGGAGAACTACTGCGATCATTGTTGAGGAAATCGTTAACTGGTAGATGCTCGGTTGGCTGGCGAGTAGGGGATTAATAGGCTAATCGGCAAGTTAATCGACCATTTAATCAATTAATCGGACGATTTATCGGTTTGTCGGCTACTCGGTGACCCTATGAGTAGGGATTAATCGGCAAGTTAACCGGTGAATCGGATGAATTCTTGAACAAGGACTGCGACTGTGTCCCGGTTCTTCCGGACGAGCACCTCAGTAGAGAAAGCCGAAAACTGACCGACATGATGTGGCGAGAGCTGGTCGCTATTCGAGAGGTTCTAAAATCCTTAAAGATTTTTCCGCTTTAGGCGATAAATCGTCTTCGTCCGATCTAGGCGTGTATAGCGCCCGATTCGGTCTTCCGGATTCTAGGGGCTTCGCCAAATTTTAAAATTGTAGACTTCCATGGCTAAGTGAAAGTTATAAAGCTGCATAGTCCGATTGCCTAGTTCGCTGCGCCGGACACCTCCTTAAGGGACCAAACATTTGGGTAAAGAGTGTCCAGGTTTTCCACGAACACCCCAGTGCTAGTCACGCGGGGGCGGAAGCCGACGACTGGCCTACTTTCAGGATTTTATAAACAGCCGCACAGAAGGTAATATTTTAAATAACAAAAGCACTACATAGCGCAAGTAACTTCGTCTTTATTTACAAACACGACAGAAGTGAATTTATTCAAATATGGCGTCCTTGGTACACTCATCGGCGACGAGACGAGCACCCTTCATCACGCCATCATAGTACATTTCAGGATGGTGATGTGCCTTGCCCTCCGGCGGCACGTCCTTGACCAGCTTCTCCGCATCCAGCTTGCCCCAATGCACCTTGACGCGGGCAAGGGCCCAGCGGGCACCTTCAATGCAAACGGATCGCTTGATTACCTCAAGCCGCGGATAGGAATCCACCATCCGCTTGATCAGGCCGAAGTAGCTAGTGGGCAGGAGCTCACCAGGCCACATCCGGACTATGAAATCTTTCATAGCCACTTCGGCCGCCCTGTGGAGTTCGACCAACTGCTTCAGTTGGTCACTCAGAGGCATTGGGTGTTCGGCCCCAGCATACTGGGACCAGAACATCTTCTCCGTTGATCTCCCCTCCTGGGCACGGTAGAACTCCGTGGCGTCAGATACGCTACGTGGCAGATCTACGAATGCCCCTGGAGAGCTCCGAATCCGAGTAAGTAAAAGAAACGCCTCCTCCACATGTTTGCTTTGCATAAAGAACTTCTTACCTGCTGCTATCTTTTTGGCCTCCTGGATTTCCCGCTCTGCCTTCTTGGCCTTGGCCTTGGAGTCTCTTACACTCTCAAGGGCCTCCACAAGCTCGGCCTCTTTCGCCTTCATGGACTCGAACTTCTTGCCGAGGTCCTGGAGCTCCTGATGTACCTCGCCCACTCTAGCACTTTGCTTTTCGTGCTCCTTGCATTCCAAGGCCGCTTTGTTTTTGGCCTCGGACAGCGCTTCCTTCAGGGACGCCACTTCAGTGGTGGCCCCTGTTACACAGTCATGACGCTTTGGCGTTAGATTGGCACATTTTTGCTTATCTTTAAATACACATACAAACGGGGAATCACTTACCTTCATTCTCCTCGAGCTGCCTCTTAGTGAGGCTGAGCTCTCCAAGCGCCTGCTCCAGGTCCCGCTTTAGTTCGGCAACCTCGGCAGTACAGGCAGCAGCAGCAAGCAGCACATCCTGCTTATTGACAACAATGCTTTTATTAGACTCCTGCGGATTATAATTGACCCTCCGTTTGGATTTTCCTTCCGAACGCCAAACAGAGTATCAGGGGCTACTACCTATCGGGTGATAATCTAATACATTTTTTACTTACCTCAAAGCCTGTCAGGAGGCTTGTGCAGGCTTCGGTCAGTCCGCTTTTGGCGGACAGAACCTTTTGAATCACCGCACTCAAAAGAGTACGGTGCTCTTCTTCCATGGAAGCGTCTCGAAGCGCTTCCACCAGGATATCCGGCGCCGTTGATGCGACGGAAGTCCTCGGCACGGGCTACCTGCCTAAGTCCGGAACCGTCGGAGCTTTCGGAACAGTGTTCGTTCGAGAGTCCGCCTTGTTGTGGCTCTCATCGACGCGATCTGCGGGAATCTTGAACCCCGCATGTCCGACGTTCGGGGTTCCGCCTTGGGGCGTCTCCAGGGTCACCTCCCCCTATTCGGGGAGCCTGCGGGACAACACCTCCGTATCATCCGCAGGCTGAGGAGTGGTGGCCGTCAGGAGCGAGTTCATCTCCGACGAACTCAGAGACCCATCCGAAGACGACACCGCCGGATGAGTCCGGGTCAGACTGCGTCAATATTCGGCGTTATTAAACAATTATGAAGTGAAAACCACGATAGAGTGCGGACACTTACGATCGCGCCGGGGGCTTCCCCCGGGGTAGCCACCCCTCATCGCTGTGAGCGGCCGTGGTGGAGTAGTCCGGAAGGGATGTTTTCCCCTTTTTGGACGTCCTAGCCTCCCCCTCTGGGGCGGCTTTCCTCTTCTTCTCCCCCTGGTGCGGGGAGGCGGAATTTCTACCTGACTCCCCCCGCCTCTGCGGGAGGAATCTGTCTCGTCGTCATCAGACGACAGGGGTATAACGGCCTTGCACCGAGGGCCTTTTCCGGCCCCCCGGCCCGCTTCGCTTGGCTCCTCATCCTTCCCGGATGGAGCTTCTTCTTCTTCCTCCTCCCCTTCGTGGGAGGAGTCTGCCTTGTCATCCTCGGACGAGGCTTTTGGCACAACCTTACGCTGGGGACCCTTTCGGGTCCCCGGGGCCTTCTTCTCGGCCTTCTTCTCCGACACCTTGTACGGTGCCGGGACCAGCATCTCCGTCAGGAGAGCATCCGCTGGGTCTTCTGGCAGCGGAGCCGGACAGTAGACCTACTCTGCTGTCTCCACATAGTCCTGAAGCAAGTATGCATGATTACTTAGGGGACTCCCATGGATATATTGGGAAAAACTAGGTCCGGTGGTAGTCTGAGAACTCACCTGGCTAGGAGCCCGCGTGGCATGAAGCCCGCGGTCCTCGGATGTGGGAGGAGGTACTTCGGAGGCCTTGAACATCACTTTCCGTGCGCCCTCGTGCGTCATGCCATAGAGCTCCCGGAGCGTCTGGTGTTCAGCCGGGACGAACTCGCACGGATTAACTGCCCGCATTTGGCAGGGTAGGATCCGGCGAACGAGCATGACCTGGATCACGTTGACAAGCTTGATGTTCTTGTCCTTCATGCTTTTGATGCACGTCTGGAGTCCGGCCAGCTCCGTGGAGTCGCCCCAGGACAGGCCCTTCTTTTCCCAGGAGGTCAGCCGCATAGGGGTTCCGGATCGGAACTCGGGGGCCGCTGCCCAGCTGGCGCCGCGCGGCTCGGTGATGTAGAACCACCCCGATTGCCATCCTTTTACGGTTTCTACAAAGGAACCGTCCAGCCAGGTGACGTTAGGCATCTTGCCCACCAAGGCTCCTCCGCACTCCGCTTGCTGGCCGCTTACCACCTTCGGCTTCACGCAGAAGGTTTGCAGCCATAGGCCGAAATGAGGCCGGATGCGGAGAAAGGCCTCGCATACGACGATGAACGCCGAGATGTTGAGGACGAAATTTGGGGCCAGATCATGGTAATCTAGCGCATACGAAGGGATGGAGTGGAAATCCCAGTCCACGGACGAAGTGGGCGACGAACACGACTCTCTCGTGGGGTCCTGGGGTCGGAACGACCTGCCCAGCGTCCGGTAGCCAGTGCGCTATGTCTGCGGCCAAGTATCCGGTCGCCCGAAGACTTGTGATGTGCTTCTCCTCGACGGTGGAAGCCACCCACTTGCCTCCTTCTCCGGACATGTTCAGCTGTGCGGAGGAGACTTGGGCTTGGGCGCTGGAGCTCGAGGGGGCAAGAATGGGCAGAGAAGGAAGGGGGCGTGGGTAAAAATGAGGAAATCTTATCCCTTTATAGAGGCGACGAAAGCGGTGCGCCTCCCCGTTTGCCCGTTGGAAATCGCTTGCTTCCCAAGCGCCACGATTAATGGTGTGGTGGGATTACCCGTACCCGTATTGATGAGAATCCCATAATGAGGGGGCATGATCTCTGCTTTGACAAGATGTGTCAAGGAAACCGCCTCGCAATATGCGCTATGGCTGGTTGTGCAAAGACGGTTAGAATAATAACTTGACCGTAGTGACACGTCGTGTTGCCTAAAAAAGTTGTCAGCAGATTGCATTTGTGAAACATTATTCTCTCTACGGTGGCATACGAAGATCGTCTTGTGGATCCGGATACGGTTTAAGTGTTTGACAATTACCTTGGAGTATTCGGAGGAGGAACCCGCCCTGCAATGCCGAAGACAAGACTGCGCGCCGGACTCATCGTCATTGAAGCCCGGTTCAGGGGCTACTCAGGGAGTCCTGGATTAGGGGGTATCCGGACAGCCGGACTATGTACAACGTCCGGACTATTGAAGCGTGAAGATACAAGACTCGAGACTTCGGCCCGTGTCCGGATGGGACTTTCCTTGGCGTGGAAGGCAAGCTTGGCGATCCGGATATTATATTTCCTTCCTTGTAGTAGACTCCATGTAAACCCTAGCCCTCTCCGGTGTTTATATAAACCGGAGAGGTTGGTCCTTAGAAGGGCGATCACAATTACAATCATACCATCATAGGCTAGCTCTTAGGGTTTAGCCTCTACGATCTCATGGTAGATCTACTCTTGTACTACCCATATCATCAATATTAATCAAGCAAGAAGTAGGGTTTTACCTCCATTGAGAGGGCCCGAACCTGGGTAAACATCTGTGTCCCTTACTTCTTGTTACCATCAGCCTTGACGCACAGATCGGGACCCCCTACCCGATATCCGCCGGTTTTGACACCGACAACAGGGTCGTCTTTAGCGTCGTCCGGGGTATTATTCTTTTTTGTGCCGGTATCGCTGTTTTTGCTATGGCGGGCTTTTGAGCGGCGCCGCTGACGTAGGCGCTTTGTTTGCTTCTCGATGGGATTAGCCTCCGTTGCATCATCGCCATTTCTTTCTTTGGGTGTGTCCACCATATATATATATATATATATATATATATATATCATATGATGAGGTGGCTCTCCAGCGCCTTGGGGGCGGTGGTTCCCGTTTTTCTCCGGCATCATCGTCTGTGCCGTTGATGTCTTCGGAGTCGAAATCAAGCGTGTCGGTTAAGTCATCGACAGTGGCTATTAAGTGGGTGGTGGATGGGTAACGAATTCCTTCGTCGTCCGCTTCCCACTCAAGCCGGACATAGTTCGGCCAAGAGTCTCCTGACAGGGTGAAAGTGCAACTATCCCTAGGTGGTTTTGGTAATTCATAACAACATATAGCTCATTGAGCTAATGCTATTCCAAGACAAATATTTCAGGAAAGCTCAATGAATGGCATGACATGGATGATGAAAGTGGATCCCTCAAAATATCAATGACAAAGGAATGGATCAAGCTCAAAAGCTCAAGACTCTACATTTTACATTTTAGTGATCCAAGATCACATTGAGTCTATAGGAAAAGCCAATACTATCAAGGAGGGATGAGGTGTTGCTTAATGAGCCTTTTGCTTCATGTGCTTAGTGATATGCTCCAAAACCCTCAACTACTTTCCCACTTCCACATATGACCTAAACCTAAAGTCAAACTCGGCCCTACCGATTCTTTCTATCCGGCGCCACCGATTTCAAATGTCATAGCCACTGCCACAAACCCTAGAAAAATCGGTCTCACTGATAGGGATCTCGGTCTCACCGAGATGGGATTGTAATCTCTCTGTTTCCCTTCGTAACGTTTCGGTCTAACCGAAGTGAGCGATCGGTCCCACCGAGATTACAATGTAAACTCTCTGTTTCCCTTTTGTAACTTTTCGGTCTCACCGAAGAGCAAATCGGTCCCACCGAGTTTACTCCGACCAACTCTCCGTTAGCTAATTACCAAATTCGGTCTCACCGAAGTTTGTGTAATCGGTCTCACCGAGATTACGTTATGCCCTAACCCTAACCATATCGTTCCTACCGAGTTGCATGTCGGTCCACCGAAAACCCTAACGGTCACTAGGTTTACTAAATCGGTCCGACCGAGTTTTATTATTCGGTCCCACCGAGTTTGGTAAATTGTGTGTAACGGTTAGATTTTGTGTGGAGGCTATATATACCCCTCCACCTCCTCTTCATTTGTTGAGAGAGTCATCAGAACAAACCTACACTTCCAACTTACCAGTTCTGAGAGAGAACCACCTACTCATGTGTTGAGGCCAAGATATTCCATTCCAACCATATGAATTTTGATCTCTAGCCTTTCCCAAGTTGCTTTCCACTCAAATCTTCTTTCCACCAGATCCAAATCCTATGAGAGAGAGTTGAGTGTTGGGGAGACTATCATTTGAAGCACAAGAGCAAGGAGTTCATCATCAACACACCATTTGTTACTTCTTGAGAGTGGTGTCTCCTAGATTGGCTAGGTTTCACTTGGGAGCCTCCGACAAGATTGTGGAGTTGAACCAAGGAGTTTGTAAGGGCAAGGAGATCGCCTACTTCGTGAAGATCTACCGCTAGTTAGGCAAGTCCTTCGTGGGCGATGGCCATGGTGGGATAGACAAGGTTGCTTCTTCGTGGACCCTTCGTGGGTGGAGCCCTCCGTGGACTCACAAGAACCATTACCCTTCGTGGGTTGAAGTCTCCATCAACGTGGATGTACGATAACACCACCTATCGGAACCACGACAAAAACATCCGTGTCTCCAATTGCGTTTGAATTCTCCAAACCCTTCCCTTTACATTCTTGCAAGTTGCATGCTTTATTTTCCGCTGCCTATATACTCTTTGCATGCTTGCTTGAATTGCATGAAGATTGCTTGACTTGCTTAAAGATAGCTAAAATCTGCCAAAGTCTAAAATTGGGAAAAGGTTAAGTTTTAATTGGTCAAGTAGTCTAATCACCCCCTCTAGACATACTTCAAGGTCCTACAAGTGGTATCAGAGCTTTGGTCTCCATTTGCTTTGATTTCCATAGCTTTTGGTGGTCATAGCCTTGGTTTCACAACCCAGGAGAGTATGGCGTCTAGCGAGGGAAATTATCACCGTAGAGGTCCTTACTTTGATGGCACTAATTTTGCTAGTTGGAAGCATAAGATGAAAATGCATATTCTCGGACATAACACCGCCGTTTGGGCTATTGTGTGTATTGGATTGCAAGGTGAATTCTTTGATGGGAGAGAACCGAACCGTGAAGGTAGTGAGGAAGAGTTGAAGATGTTGCAATACAACGCTCAAGCTTGTGATATCCTCTTCAATGGATTGTGCCCCGAAGAATTCAACAAAATCAGCCGTCTTGAGAATGCAAAGGAAATTTGGGATACTTTGATTGATATGCATGAAGGTACCGACTCCGTCAAAGGAATCCAAGTTGGATGTGCTCCAAAGTCAGCTTGACAAGTTCAAAATGAAGGATGGTGAAGGTGTCATTTGAAATGTACTCTAGGCTTGCTCTTATCACAAATGAGATTGCCGGCTTAGGAAGTGAAGAGATGATCGATGATTCATCATCAAGAAGATCCTAAGAGCATTGGTTGGAAAATATGATACCGTGTGCACATTGATCCAAATGATGCCAAATTACAAAGATCTCAAGCCAATGTAAGTCATTGGAAGAATTGTTGCTCATGAGATGTCACTCAAGGATAAGGAGGAACTTCAAAACAAGTCAAGTGGTTCTTACAAAGCCTCATTTGAAGCCCCCACATCATCAAGTGAGAAACAAACCTTTAATGAAGAATTGAGCTTAATGGTGAAGAACTTCAACAAATTCTACAAGAGTAGAAGCAAAGAAAGAAGCTCCAAGTCAAGGTCCTACAATGACAAAAGATCTTCTAGTCGAGAGCGCAATTGCTACAATTGTGGGAGACCCGGACACTACTCCAATGAGTGTACGACACCCTACAAAAGAAGAGAAGATCACCACCAAGAGAGAGAAGGAGTAGAGATGATCGTTATGAACGAAGACCCTCACGGATAAGCAAGGATTTGGAAAGGAAGGATAAGTCATCAAAGAGCTACACAAAACGAAGACATCAAGCTCATGTTGGTGAATGGGTATCCGGCTCTGACTCCGACAATCACTCCGAGAGAAGCTATCACTCCGACTCCGAATACACCCAAGACGAAGTTTGTTCCTCAACAAGAGAAGTATGATCCTACTTCCATCAAGGGAACACAAGCACAAGATGATCTTCCACCACAAGACCACAAGAACAAAGGCAAGGACAAGCTTCAAGAAGAGATTGATGCATTTGAAGAAGCACCTAAGGCCTTGGTCAAGTGGGTTCCCAAGACTACGTCAAGTTCTACTTCATCAAGCACAACTAATACACCAAGGATTCCCATCGAGATGATGTGGATCCCAAAGAAGAAGAACCAGAGAGTTCTTGAGGGTGACTCTGCCAACATTTTTCACTCATATCATTATGGCAAGGACAAGGGAAATCAACTTCCATATCTTGCACTAGTTCAAGGAGTCACAAACCCTCGTGTTGGTAAGGCAAGGGAGAAGGTAACCTAATGTTTTCATGGACATCATTTTGTGTGTGCATCACTCTATGTCTATGGATATTCTTGTTTGTTCCTTGTGGGACTAACCCATGTAGGTATTGAAAGTGCAACTCACTCCAAAGGATTGCTCCAAAAGATCTACATCAACATTGAGCATCCACATCTTCAACACCTACATGAAGTCATCATCGACACAACCCAAGGTTAGTTTATCCCTCTTAGGGGGGATCTCACATCTAGGGGGAACTTTACTCTAAGAATTGAGTCAAAGCAACTCTAATGATGTGAAGACATAAATGCTTTATGTAAAAGTGGTAACCCCACTTGAGCTTAAACGATGAGTATGACCTATGATCAGATGTTCTCATTTGACTCCTAAGTCAATATACTCATATATAGATGACCTAGTCATCGTCAATTGTTTGATAGATGCTAGAATTGGTTGTGCATGCTTTGTCACATATTTCATTTGTCATTTTTATTGTGTGAGCATGTTGGTTGCATATTTTACTCATTCGAGGAAATCCACTTGTTGTTTTGATTGGTTGGTTTCTTTTTCTTTGGCCAAGTAGATGGACAAGAATGCCTAAGAACATTCTCTAGCTATCTATGATTTTCTTGTCTCAAACTCTATTCATGCTACATCGCAAAATTTGATCAAGTCAGATTCGAACCACTCAGGTGAGGAGCACTTGAGTCCCCGATTCGTCATAGACTTAAACTTCCAAAACTTCTTTGTGATTTTTGGTCCGACCGATTCCTCCATTTCGGTTATACCGAGATCACTAAGTCGATCTAGGTTTTCAATCTCGGTGCAACCGATTTTAACTTCGGTCACACCGAGTTGTCAGAATCATATCAGTTATGCATCTCGGTGCCACCGAGTTGTTCAACTCGGTCACACCGACATTGTCGGGCTATATATACACTCAGGCAAATTTTTGGAAAACTTTCTCCGAAACTTCTCGCCCGCGCATAGCTCGCTCTACCTACCAGGTCTACGGATCGTCGACTTCGTCGCAAGCCGCCTCCTGTCGCTGGTCTCCGCCGCCGTCAACGGAATTCTCCTCCACCGTTGCCACCGTAGCGAGTTCACCGCCGAACTAGGGTATGAACTCGATCACTGTGCTATCCTCATCCAATTCTCAGCACATTGTGTTTGTAATGCATCTTGCCACGATTAAAACACTTCTATCCAGTCAAAACAATCCTTAGAATAGGTATGATTCGAGAATTTAGGGTTAGGTTTCCACCGAAACCATCTCGGACCCACCGAGTTGAAAAACTTGGTCCCACCGATTTGGCTGACGCCATTGCACTAGTAAGTCTCGGTCTGACCGAGAATTAAAAATCGGTGTGACCGATTTTAGAACTTTGTGAAACCCTAGCAGTCTCGGTGCCACCAAACTGTGACTCGGTCTAACCGAGTTCACAAGTTTAGGTTCCAAAACTGCTTCGGTATCACCGAGTTTAAAAATCGGTAGATCCAAAATGCTTTCTGTGGAAAACTAAAACTAAGTTTTTTGAATCATTCTTTTGCAAAAATCTCTGCATTTTGTGATGCTCATCCACTCTACCTCATCTATAACTATTCACAGGGTCAGCAGTCAGTGAGTGCAGCATGTCAGACCAAAGTGACAGCCAGAAGAGCATATTCACATGAGTGAGGGCACTAGTCCCTCTAGCAGCTCAGATGAGGGGAGCAGAAGCACTCCCAGTAATTTGCCCAAGGCTGCCACAAGGACAAGGAAGAAGAAGACCTCAGAGTCTGAGGATGAAGATTATGTGGAAGTTGAGGATGAGGCCAGTTCCAAGAAGAAAGTGCTCAAGGAGTACAGCTCAACAGCAGTTACGCCTGGAATGAAGATCAAAAGGCCAGCAGGTAGACAACCAATGTCCAAAGCCAGAGTCTCCACTCAAGCTTCTTTGGAATCCCAACCTAGAGAGCCTGTTTCTGCTGAAGGAAAGAAAAGGAAGGAAAGGGTCAAGAAGACCATGGCCAGAGTGATTGGGAAGCCTTCTATGATGGAGGAAGAGGAAGAAGAATAGGTTGCTGAGCCTGCACCCAAGGCACAAAAGCTGATGGGTGATGCCATAAAGTCAGGGGCTGCAACTTCAAAGCCCAAAGCTGCCCCAAGCCCAAGAGTGCACGAAAGAGGAATACCAGGAGTATACCAGCAGCTGAGAAGAACAAGGCTCCAATGCCTGAGGTTGATGCTGAGGAAGATGAAGAAGGGCAGGTCCTAAGGAAGCTCAAGCCCAAGATTCCAGACCACAATGATGCTCGTCATGTGGCTGAGAACATGAAGATCAGGAGAGATCAAGGGTTGAGGCTATGGAGAGAGTTAGATCCATATGCCACCAAGAGAAGGACTGTTGTAGATTACAGGTTCCACACCAAGGAGCAGCAGGTCTTCTATGAGACCATCTTATTGGATAAGAAGCCCATAGTTTGTGATATGAGGTGGGTCGACTGGACCTACATTCAGGAGAATGAAGAACACTGTCAGGACCCCGATTCCAAGTCACATTGATCTAGCCGGTAACATCTCATATCACTTTGCGGCCTCACGCACGGTATTCCCACGGGTGTCGCCTTACCATGGCCCGGGACCGTTTGCGCCTTTTGGCTCACGTATATGATAGTGTCGCTAGCATCCATATGACAGAGAACCCGGCCGACATGGCTAGCCGTGAACCCAAAGCGGCACTAACCCATGGGGACAGGCATACATGAATCAACTTCGAGCATGTCGGTCAGCAGCGTGTGAATCCGGGCTGTAGCACTGGGCTAACAGGACTCCGAGAACCCGGGCTGTAGCAGGCTAGGTAGGACTTCGGATGTCACCAAGTGACATTTCCCCGAAGGGACAGACACATGAACGAAGTGAAACACATGCCGACCAGTCAAGTGTCCTGAGCAGTAGTGCTGGGCTAGCAGGACTCCGGTGAACCGGGCTGTAGCGGACTACTATGGCTCATGGAAGCACTAGACTACATTTCCCCATAAGAGAGGCTGCCAAGGATAAACAACTAGATTGCGGATCCCACACATACCAAGCATTTCAAACATACACACAATATGCTCGATATGTGTAAATACAACATGGCATCACAACATAACTCTACGACTCAAGTATTTAGTCATTAGGCTCCGAGGAGCGAGATATTACAAACATGGGTCTCATGACCCAACATACAGAGCATACAAGCAACAAGCACAAGCGGAAGCTTAACATGTCCGAAAGTACGTACATCTACAAATGAAAAGGCTGAGAAGCGACTATCTACCAGATCTGCCGAGGCACAAGATCGTAGCTGAGTTAACAAGCTAAACGTCGAAGTCCACGCGGAACTACTAGCGAGACGGAAGTCTCTCTGCAAAACATAAAATAGGAAAACGTGAGTACAAATGTACCCAGCAAGACTTACATGAGAACTAACTACATATGCATCGGTATCAACAAAGGGGTGGTGGAGTTTAACTGCAGCAGGCCAGCTTTGACTCGGTGGCTATCCTGCACTACGACTGCAAGTAACTCTTTTGAGGTGGCGCACACGAGTCCACATATTCACCATATCAATACACCACTATGGATCCGCTCCCGTCTTCCTACGAGAACGCCATCCATAGCACTCATGCTCATCTTGCGCATTTTAAAGTATCCACTTTCACTTGTCTATGAACTGTACAGGCAACCCAGAAGTCCTTTACCGCGGACACGGCTATTCGAATAGATCATATTAACCCTGCAGGGATGTACTTCTTCACACACGCTCTCGCCACTTACCGCCATGTACACGACATGTACTCGGCAACCTTCAAGCGGAAGCTTTGGCGAGGGAGTCGGCCACGACCGACTAACCACACAAGTCTCTCGTCCAGGTTTATCGCCTATTCGGGTTCCATCCGCAAGGAGATCCGGCACAGGTGTAAGCTCACGGCCCCCAAACTATGTGTGCAGGGTTCCCAAGCCCACCTCGACGGGTGGATCTACGCTTGGTACATCGTGCCACGGTGCCTAGTCTGTCCCAAGCCCACCTGTACCGGGTGCCACTTGGTAGACTACTAACACTATCTACAAACACCGTAAACTAGTTGCAACTCCCCGGACAGAGATCAGGTTGATTAATAAGTCGAGAGGGGCACTTAAGCATTCCAATGTGTGGTAGTAACTGTTCATGAATCACAAACACAGAACTCAGTTCCTGAGGACGGTTTCAATGAGACAACCCACCATGTACTCCTACATGGCCTCTCACCTCTACCTTTACCAAATCGTGTTCACACATTTAGACCACACACAGTAGGACATGTTCACACACCTCCAATTCATCCCCGATGAATCAGACCTGACTCAACTCTAAGAAGTAGCAGGCATGACAAACAAGCATGAATGAGTAGGCACATCAGGGCTCAAACAACTCCTACTCATGCTAGTGGGTTTCATCTATTTACTGTGACAATGACAGGTCATGCAGAGGAAAGAGGTTCAACTATCACAGCATGTAACAGTTGAATTGTTGTTGTCCTAATGCAGTAAAAGAGAGCAGGAGCGAGAGAGTGGGATTGTATCGGAATGAACAAGGGGGTTTTGCTTGCCTGGCACTTCTAAAGATAATATAGTTCTTCATCGGTGTCATAGAACTCATCGTCGGTACGTCGTCTACTGAGAGGGGACAAACATCGGCAACACAGAAGGAAACACCATGAATGCAATGCACAATATGATGCATGATCATGACATGGCAATATCTGTGGTTTGTGCTAATGCAACTAGCAGCAGGTTAAATGAAGTTGGTTTGAACCCTAGGTTCAAATTCAAACTCCATATGTGAAGGTTTAAATGCCATTATAAGATTTGGCCTAAACATCAGCCCTAAGTTGTTCTATCATGCATGAAAATGGTACAGATGGATAGATTGGATTTGTCTGATCATTTTTCATATATAAATTATCTCATTTGGAGCTACGGTTGATTTTATATGATTTTTAGAAGTTAGCACTATTTTCTGGAATTTCCTGAATAAGAATAAATCATGAAAAAGGAGTTACTGCGTTAGCACTGCGTCACTGTGACGTCAGTTGGTCAACAGGGTTGCCCAGAGTCAAACCTGACGGCTGGGACCCACGGGTCAGTGTAACAGGGCTGGTTTGGGTGGATGACATGTGGGACCGGGTCAACGCTGACTGGGCAGGTCAACCCTGACAGTCGGGGCCCACTGTACTTAATCTAATCCTAAACAGGAATAAATCATATACTTAACTATTGTTGTGGGGTCCACCGGTGTCTGTGGGTGGTTTAGTGGCGGTGATTAGCACTAAATCTGTGACCATGTCGGCACGCCGAGTTTGGCCGTGGCGACCTCAAGCATGACGGAGGCACACTGGAGTGGCTCGGGTTTTGCCCACGGTCAACCAAATCGACCGTGGTTTGGTCCTATGCGTAGCTGGGGCTCGCGCGCATCAAGCAGAGCAAGCAGGAAGAGCTGGGGTGGCCGGAGGCGACGGCAACCATGACGACAGCGGCGGCCGGAGTTCGGGCGTCGAGCATTTCGACGTTGTAGTGCACTAGGGGAGGCGCTGGTGTGTTCGGCATGCTCCTGGTGAGGCCGTGCTCGGAAGTGAGCTACGGTGTCCCTGGCCTCGTCCGCGTCATCGCCGGTGGCGAGGAGCTCACGGCCCGGGTGAAAAGGCGGCTAGAGTACGGGAAGGAGCGCGGGGAGGAGGGGGAATGGTGGCGGAGCTCACAGCGATCTCAACGGAGGACTCAGCAGGCTCGGGGAGGCGGAGACAGCGAAGAATCGTCGGCGAAGATCCATGGCGGCCGAGGAGGAATATGAGGACGCTAGCGACGAAGCAGAGCCCTCCGCCTCCTCTCCTTCGGCTTGGCGGCATGGTGATTGATGGCGGAGCTTCTGGTCATGTTCACGGGGCGAGGGGGAGGCGATGGCTGTGGTGGTGCTCATCGGTGGCGGTGGTCGCGTTCGGTGAGATGGGGAGCGGCGAGGGAGAGAGCAGGGGGAGAGGCCACGGGTGAGGGAGAGAGAGGTCAGGGGGGTGCGTGGCTACGTTGGAGGCGTCCAGGCGTTGGTGGCAAGCAGGAGCTGGCGAGGCGCGTGCTCGCGAGCGGCGGCCACGCCACAAGGCCCTCCCGGCAAGAGGAGAACGATGATCGCCACTGGGCCGGGCCGGGCCGGTTATTGTCACAGTAGCTGGGCGGTTGCCGCTAGGTAAGCCAGTGAGGTTCCCCTCTCTCTCCTCTGCTTTCTAATTTAGTTTTTGTTTTCTATTTTTCTGCTTTATGTTTGGAAATAAAATACCAACCAAAACATTTTGGTTAATTCTGCAAATTTTTGTGAGGAATATTTGAATTGTTTTCAAACCAAAAAATAAATTTCAGAATATTTGGAGCAACCAATATTTAATGGTAACTTTTAAACTCCAACTCAAATATCATAATGATTTAATTCAATGACCAAAATGTCCTGGAAAAATATGCATCATCTCTGGTAGAGGCTTTCACCTTTTTCCATAAATCATGAACATTTTAAAAGGATATTTTGAGGTCACTGAAAATATTTTGGTTGAACCTATTTGAGTTCTTCTGGTGCTAGGTTTTTATCATCCCCATTTCAACTTTCTGAGAAATTTAAACATGATGCACACATGAAGGGCTAGCCTAGAGCATACCAGAACTAGGGATGTGACAAACACTATCCTGGAGTGTATGACAGCTTCAGTGCTTGTGGAGTTGCAGATTTTGTTGGGCAGAAGCTCACAAATTGGAATTACGAGCTCATTATGCAATTCTACTCCTGACACATTTCTATCCAGATGGCAGGATAGTTTGGATGTCTGAAGGAACAAGATACCAGTCAACCATAGAGGAATGGGCAAGTCTGATCAATGCCCCCAAGGAAAGTGAAGATGACTTGGACATTTATGCCAAGAAGAAGATGGGACACAACTCAATGTCACAGATGTACAAGGAGATCCCAGATGATGTACTTGAGACTTTCAAGTTTGGATCAGTTCATTATCTTCTGTCAGGGCTGCCCACAATCAACTGGATCCTAAGGCACACTCTTTTGCCCAAATCAGGTGATCACAACATGATTAGAGGGCATGCAATCAATTTGCTTCACATTTTTGATGTGCCTCAGAAATTCAAGGTCATGAGCCTCATAGTTGAAACTATCAAGAGGACAGCAGCAGACCATAAGAGGAGCTGTGGATATGCCCCACAGATTCAGGAGTTGATAAACTCAAAGATGGGCACAGGAAAGTATCTGTTGGATAAGGAACACATGGTTCTCTATCCTGACTCTGAGGACAATCAAGTTGTCATGACTGAGAATGAACCATCATCGATTGCAAGCGCAAGAGAAGAAGGAGAAAGCAAGGAAAGAGAAGGCTGCCAAGATGCCAACTCAAGCAGAGGCATCTGATTACTTTCTGAAGAAAAAGCAGGAGCAGCTTGGTTACTTGATAGCATCAACTCTGCGGATTGAGAATGGGTTGGCCACCCTAACTCAAAACCAGGAGAGCCTGGAAAGAATCATGGAACAAAAATTCTATGATCTTGATGTCAAAGTAACTGAGATTCAGTCAGCTGTGGAGCAGCTACAGGATGACATGCAGGAGAGGAAGGGCAGAACAACGACAGATGCATTTGGCAGAGTGCCACGAGCTCAGAGATCAGCTGCAGAGCCAGTTCAATACACCAGAGTCACTTCATCAGCTCCAGCACCAACTCCTTCAGCTCCTTCTACATCGACTGAAGCCTTCGTTCTTGGAGTTCTCCGGACACCACCACCACCAGAAGACCAAGCCTGAGAGACGATATAGTCCTATGCATTTTCTAGGAACTTTTTGGTAACTTGTTGCCAAAGGGGGAGAAAAGTGTATAGATCATAGGCTGAGAGAGAGAGAGATTTGCTTTTGTTCTCTCTTGTCTTCTTGGTTGAACTTCCTTTGCTTTGATTGCTTGAGATACTATGCAATTTCATGTGAGACATTGATGATCATGTGTTTGATCATAAGCTACACTTATGCTCGTTATAACATTATCTTACTTATCCTTATATGATCATTCACTTTGCTTGGTGATGAGTGCATGTATTCAATCTTTATTATTTTGAGCGCTCCACCAAGATGTATGTGACATGGAAGAGTAACCCATGAGCCTAATTCCTTATGCATTTGCAGTCCAAAGCAAATCCTACTATGCACAAATTTAGGGGGAGCTCTTGCTTATCACATACTTCTCAAAGCGATGATGTTTTTCAAATTTTATTATCATTTCTCGAAGCTTTGATCTATATGTTGTCATCAATTACCAAAAAGGGGGAGATTGAAAGTGCAACTATCCCTAGGTGGTTTTGGTAATTCATAACCACATATAGCTCATTGAGCTAATGCTATTCCAAAACAAATATTTCAGGAAAGCTCAATGAATGACATGGCATGGATGATGAAAGTGGATCCCTCAAAATATCAAGGACAAAGGATTGGCTCAAGCTCAAAAGCTCAAGACTCTACATTTTACATTTTAGTGATCCAAGATCACATTGAGTCTATAGGAAAAGCCAATACTATCAAGGAGGGATGAGGTGTTGCTTAATGAGCCTTTTGCTTCATGTGCTTAGTGATATGCTCCAAAACCCTCAACTACTTTCCCACTTCCACATATGACCTAAACCTAAAGTCAAACTCGGCCCTACCGATTCTTTCTATCCGGCGCCACCGAGTTCAAATGTCATAGCCACTGCCACAAACCCTAGGCAAATCGGTTTCACCGATAGGGATCTCGGTCTCACCGAGATGGGATTCTAATCTCTGTTTCCCTTCAGAACGTTTCGGTCTAACCGAAGTGAGCGATCGGTCCCACCGAGATTACAATGTAAACTCTCTGTTTCCCTTTGTAACTTTGCGGTCTCACCGAAAGAGCAAATCGGTCCCACCGAAGTTTACTCGACCAACTCTGGTTAGCTAATTACCAAATTCGGTATCACCGAGTTTGTGTAATCGGTCTCACCGAGATTACGTTATGCCCTAACCCTAACCATATCGGTCCTACCGAGTTGCATGTCAGTCCCATCGAAAACCCTAACGGTCACTAGGTTTACTAAATCGGTCCGACCGAGTTTTATTATTCGGTCCCACCGAGTTTGGTAAATTGTGTGTAACGGTTAGATTTTGTGTGGAGGCTATATATACCCCTCCACCTCCTCTTCATTCATTGAGAGAGCCATCAGAACAAACCTACACTTCCAACTTACCAGTTCTGAGAGAGAACCACCTACTCATGTGTTGAGGCCAAGATATTCCATTCCAACCATATGAATCTTGATCTCTAGCCTTTCCCAAGTTGCTTTCCACTCAAATCTTCTTTCCACTAGATCCAAATCCTATGAGAGAGAGTTGAGTGTTGGGGAGACTATCATTTGAAGCACAAGAGCAAGGAGTTCATCATCAACACACCATTTGTTAATTCTTGGAGAGTGGTGTCTCCTAGATTGGCTAGGTGTCACTTGGGAGCCTCCGAAAAGATTGTGGAGTTAAACCAAGGAGTTTGTAAGGGCAAGGAGATCGCCTACTTCGTGAAGATCTACCGCTAGTGAGGCAAGTCCATTGTGGGCGACGGCCATGGTGGGATAGACAAGGTTGCTTCTTCGTGGACCCTTCGTGGGTGGAGCCCTCCGACTCGCGCAACTGTTACCCTACGTGGGTTGAAGTCTCCATCAACGTGGATGTACGATAGCACCACCTATCGGAACCACGACAAAAACATCCGTGTCTCCAATAGCACCACCTATCTGTTGGGTGCACCTGTCATGGGCTCGAATCCGTCGAAGATCAAGTCTCCACAGATGTCGGCAGTGTAGTTCACCAAATCTGACCTGATGGCCAGGGGCGTAGCTATCGATCTGCTCCAGATGGCCAAGCGAGTTGGCCCGCAGTGCGAAGCCGCCGAATACGAAGATCTGTCCGGGGAGGAAAACCTCACCCTTGACCGCATCGCTATAGGCGATTGAAGGAGCCATCGACACAGTGGAACTCTCAGTGAAAGCACCAATGTCGGTGTCAAAACCGGCGGATCTCGGGTAGGGGGTTCCGAACTATGCGTCTAAGGCTAATGGTAACAGGAGGCGGGGGACACAATGTTTATGCAGGTTCGGGCCCTCTCTATGGAGGTAATACCCTACTTCCTGCTTGATTGATCTTGATGATATGAGTATTACAAGAGTTGATCTACCACGAGATCGTAGAGGCTAAACCCTAGAAGCTAGCCTATGATTCTGATTGTTGTTGTCCTACGGACTAAACCCTCCGGTTTATATAGACATTGGAGAGGGCTAGGGTTACACAGAGTCGGTTACAGAGAAAGGAATCAACATATGTGAATTGCCAAGCTTGCCTTCCACACAAAGGAGAGTCCCACCCGGACACGGGACGAAGTCTTCAATCTTGTATCTTCATAGTCCAACAGTTCGGCATAAGTATATAGTCCGGCTGTCCGAGGACCCCCTAATCGAGGATTCCCTCAGTAGCCCCTGAACCAGGCTTCAATGACGATAATCATGCATCAACCCTTCATGCTCCTTTTTTATTTCTACCTCCGCGGCCTTTAGCATCGTGAAGAGCTAGGGAATAGTCTTTTCCATCCCTTGCATATTATAGTTCATCACGAAGCCTTTGTAGCTTGGTGGCAGTGATTGAAGACCTCTGTCAATGACACAATCATCTGAAAGATTAACTCCTAGCTGAGTCAAGTGATTGTAGTACCCAGACATTCTGAGTATGTGCTCACTAACAGAACTGTTCTCCTTCATCTTGTTGCTATAGAACTTGTTGGAGACTTCATATCTCTCAACTCGGGCATTTGCTTGAAATATTAACTTCAACTCCTAGAACATCTCATATGGTCCATGACGTTCAAAGCGTCTTTGAAGTCCCGATTCTAAGCCGTAAAGCATGGCATACTAAACTAATGAGTAGTCATCAACACGCGACTGCCAGGCATTCACAATGTCTGCAGTTGCTGGGGTAGGTGGTACACCTAGCAGTGCATCAAGGACATAATTATTCTATGCAGCAATGAGGATAATCCTCAAGTTATGGACCCAGTCCATGTAGTTGCTACCATCATCTTTCAACTTAGCTTTCTCTAGGAACGCATTAAAATTCAAGGAAACGGTAGCACAACACATTGATCTACAACATAGATATGAAAAAAAACTATCAGGACTAAGTTCATGATAAATTAGGTTAAATTAATCATATTATTTAAGAACTCCCACTTAGATAGACATCCCTCTATTCATCTAAATGATACGTGATCCAAATCAACTAAACCATGTCCGACCATCACGTGAGATGGAGTAGTCATCAATGGTGAACATCTCTATGTTGATCATATCTACTATATGATTCACGTTCGACCTTTCGGTCTCTAGTGTTCCGAGGCCATATCTGTATATGCTAGGTTCGTCAAGTTTAACCCGACAACCATATGGCTCCTGCCAGTTGCTGATAACTTCTACAAAACATGATCATCTCATACAACAACTTATATCTCATCATGTCTTGACCATATCATATCACAACATGCCCTGCAAAAACAAGTTAGATGTCCTCTACTTTGTTTGTTTCACGTGGCTGCTACGGGCTTCTAGCATTCACTGTACATACCTACGGCACAAAAACCACAATGGTGATTTATCAAGTTTGTTGTTTTAACCTTCACAAGGACCGGCTGCAGTCAAATTCGATTCAACTAAAGTTGGAGAAACAGACACCCGCCAGCAACCTTTATGCAAAACTAGTTGCATGTCTGTCGGTGGAACCGGTCTCATGAACGCGGTCATGTAAGGTTGGTCCGGGCCGCTTCATCCAACAATACTGACAAATCAAAATAAGACATTGGTGGTAAGCAGTATGACGATCACTGCCCACAACTCTTTATGTTCTACTCATGCATATCATCTACGCATAGACTTTGCTCTGATACCACTATTGGAAAACGTAGCATGCAATTTCAAAAAAAATCCTACGCTCACGCAAGATCTATCTAGGAGATGCATAGCAACGATAGGGGGAGAGTGTGTCCACGTACCCTCGTAGACCGAAAGCGGAAGCGTTAGCTTAACGCGGTTAATGTAGTCGAACCTCTTCTCAATTCAACCGATCAAGCACTGAATGTATTGGTTGCTTGATTCATATGGTTACAATCCATAAGAATTTCTCCTTTGGATTCATCTGTACCAGTTTTCTTAGGGATTTTTTCATCCAATCCAACCTCTTGTGAAGAAGGCTACATTTTTTCTAGATTTTAATCAAATGCCCATGTTAGGCCGGGGGATAACCTCGTTTTCAAAAAAAAGCCCATGTTTATCATGTCAGATCGAAGATGTGGCATGTTGGTGCATTTCGCAAATCCTGCAAACCAAATAGGCGTGTAGTAGTGTTCAAAACTGCATGTAGGCACTAACACATTCTCTTCTTTTGCAGATAATAATAGGCCGAGAGGTGGATAATGTTTATAACGACAATGACATCGAATGCCTGGATCTGCATCTCTCAAATATTACTTTGAACTCCTACCGAGGGACCTTACCGGAGATTACACTCGCCAGGTTCTTTCTTGCTAGAGCAAGGGTGCTGAGGGTACTGAGGTTGAACACGCATTTAATTAGGAAATATGAATGGTATGTTCATCAGAGCCGGCAGGTACTGCAGAATGGAAGAGGCTCCAAAATAGCTAAACTTCGTATTAGAAGAGCATATGACAGAGTAACTGAAAGTCATTGTGTCAAACCCATACATGACTTGTCAGTGGCTGGTCCCTTTACAGAAATGACGAGGTTTGCAATATTTGAATTTGGGCATTGTAATCTTTGAATTTTAACCTTGCAATATTTATGGTATTTGTTATATAATGTAATTGGATGTTTAATTTGGTATTGCAATCATGTCATGTTACAAGTATATATATGTTGCTCTTCCGTACACGGAGCATAGATGTTACGTAGAGATGAGCATATCACATCGCACACGGATCACGCTTAGGTAACCCACACAAAGGTGAATTAACACACACGGCTTATTCCATTATATATATATATATATATATATACATATATATATATATATATATATATATACATAAACACTATTCTGATCACGGGATCAGAATAATATTCTGATCACAACATGAACTCTCCGAGTAACGCGCCTGACCTTCCCCGAGTACTAGGTTGAACTTCAGCTAAAAAATGTCCAAATGGGGCTTGCGATATACCGTTGGAAAGCTATGTACACCAATATCATGATCCAAGTTAAAGTTTTGGCAAAATATAGGCGGTTTAAAAGCAGTTTTGAAAACCGTTTTTTCTTCATACAAAAAACGTGAATCGTATTTTCGATCGCATTTCTAAACCGTTTATCGGAATGAGGTAAATAATATAGCGTTGGAAAGCTTCTGCAAAACCGATCCTTTGACATGTTGAAAGTTTTCTCTAATTCCCTGTGGATAAAGAGTAGTTTTGAAAATCGTAAAATTTTGTAAACCGAACAGCCGACTTCGTATTTTCAACGTAATTTCTAAACGGCTAATCCATTTGAGGCAAATGATATGGCATTGGAAAGCTTGTGAAAATGCGCTACTTTTTTATGTTAAAAGTTTTTTCTAATTTGGAACAGTTTAAAAGTAATTCAGAAAACGGTACAAGTTCCACCGAGTTTGTATTTTCGAGATAAGTTTTTAACCGTATGTCCGAATGCAACAAATGATACAGCGTTGGAAAGCTTGAGGAAATGCGAAACTTTTTCGTATCTATTATTTCACCTAATTCCTTGCAGTGTAACGCAAATTAGAAAATGGCAAAAAACGTATTTTCGGCATAATTTCTACAAACTTTAACGGAATGGCGCAAATAATATACCGTTGAAAAGCTACGGAAAATGCAAAACTTTTTCATGTTGATGGTTTTCTCTGATTCTTAGCCGTTTTCAAGTAATTGCAAAAATGGCGGGATCGTTCGTTCTGCCTTTATCGCGAAACTGATTCTTCGAAAATGCACCGCGTGAAGAACCTGAACTTCTCGGCACGTGTACTTGAACTTCACTCTGTTTTTCACGTGCTTTTTTTTGCTCGTATATCTCTATCCACTGCTCCTAGCTCTCCATCCACTCACCGGAATTGAGCAAGTGATATACCGATGGAAAGCTATTGTAAACACGCAACTTTCCCCTGTTGATCATTTTTTCATCCTCGCAACGATTTTAAAAGTTTTTCATCTGAAATTCATTCAGCGTAGTAGTTGAACTTCATGCTGTTTTCACGTTGAACTTCTGTGACGTATTTTTGTTTGTACGCGCGCCTGAACTTCCCTCTATATGAACCCGACCTTCGGGCTATTTTTGCAACCGTGGCTTTCCCGCGAATTATTCTGGTTAGTAGTGTTCTATATGATGTTAGTGTAATCTAGAAACGTGTTTTAGCGACTAAATACTGGTTTTAAATAGAAATCTCGCTCGCTGGCGGATTTTGCTCTCGGGTCGTGATGAAATTGCGTTTTTTGCAATTTTACTGCCTGAGTTGTTCGACCTGAACTTCCCCTAGTGCTAGGTTGAACTTCTGTCAACTTTGCCCAAATGGGGCTTGCGATATACCGTTGGAAAGCTATGGACACTAGTACCATGACCCAACTTAAAATTTTGGCAAAATGTAGGTGGTTTAAGAGCAGTTTTGAAAACCGTTTTTTCTTCATACAAAAAACGTGCATCGTATTTTCGATCGCATTTCTAAACCGTTTATCGGAATGAGGCAAATAATATGGCGTTGGAAAGCTGCTGTAAAACCGCTCCTTCCATATGTTGTCCCTATGGTTAAAGAGTAATGTGGAAAATCATAAAATTTCACAAACCGAACAACCGAGTTCGTATTTTTGTTGCCATTTCTAAACGCCTAATCCAATTGAGACAAATGATATGGCGTTGGAAATCTTATGAAAATGCACTTTTTTCTCATGTTGAAAGTTTTTTCTAATTTTGAATGGTTTAAGAGTAATTTAGAAAACGGTACAAGTTCTACCAAGTTTGTATTTGTGATCTATTTTTTTGATCATACATCCGAATATAGAAAATGATATGGCGTTGGAAATCCTGAACAAATGCGAAACTTTTTGGTATATATTGTTTCTCCAAATTGATTACGGTTTTACGTTGATTTTGAAAATGGCTGAAAACGTATTTTCGCCTTAATTTCTACAAACTTCATCGGAACAGGGCAAATAATATACTGTTGAAAAGCTACGAAAAATGTGAAACTTTTTCATGTTGATGGTTTTCTCTGAATCCCAGCCATTTTCAAGTAATTTCAAAGCAGCGAGATCACTTTCGTTACGCCTTTATCGCGAAACAGATTCGTCGAAAATGCATTGCATGAAGTAGTTGAACTTCTGTGGCATTTCTACCTGAACTTCACTCTGTTTTTCACGTGCTCTTTTTTGCTCATAGCTCTTCATTCACTCATCGAAATTAAGCAAGTGACATATCGATGGAAAGCTGCTATAAGCACGTAACTTTTCCGTGTTGATCATTTTTTCATACTCGCAACGGTTTTAAAAGTTTTTCTTGTGAAATTCATTCAGTGTAGTAGTTGAACTTCCTGTTGTTTTCACGTTGGACTTCTGTGACATATTTTTGTTTGTAATTTTCCCATCCATTTTCGTCAGTGTTACACAAATGATATTCTTTTTGTACAAACCTCTCTCACAATATTTTTTTAACTTTCTCCGACCGAGGACTTGAACTTACACAAATGATATTCCTGCCGTTTTGAAGTAAATTAGAAAACGACGAGATCATGATTTCTGCCTTCATCATGAATGGAAATGCATTGCGTGAAGTAGTTGAACTTCTCGGGCATGTCTGTTTTAACTTCACTCTTAATTTTTGATGTGTTGTTTTTTGACGTGCTGTTTTTTGCACTGCGTGAAGTAGTTGAACTTCTTGGGCATGTCTGTCTGAACTTCACTCTGTTTCACTTTATTTGTATTTTTCTTGTATGTAATACACACCATGTAGTACGTGAACTTCCGTTTGTTAGCACTTTTGAACTTCTCCCTGGTTTGAGAGAATTATTTTAAAACACAAAAAAACATATTTTTAACATATTTTGGACATCTAAATACATGGTGAACCTCTCTCACAAGAATTTTTTGAACTTTTCCTTGCTGAGCAATTGAACTTCCATCAACCATTCTTTTCATTTATGAGTTGTTTTTAAAAGTGCAAAAAATGGTGCCTTGTTTTTTTTTCAACAGGTAAATCCTAGGTTTTAATAAACTCCGAACTTCTCTGTTATTTCAATTTGAACTTCACCTTTTTATATTTTGTGTAAAGAATTGTATTCGATTTTTATACGATAAAAATAGAACATGGAAATAGAAGGTGAACCTCGCTCGCAAGAATTTTTGAACTTCCCCTGACAGAGCACTTGAACTTCTAGCAACAAACTGTTTAAGGTTTTATTTTTCTATACTTTTTATTCTGACCTGAAATGTATTCCTTGCGGTACTTGAACTTCTCATTGTTTTCACTACGAACTTCTGTCACATTTTTGTGCATACATTGAATTACATGCAATTGAAGGTCGGACGTCATTTTTTGCTATTTTCAAACATGTAATTGGAGGTCGGATGTCCCGCAATATTAATTTTGCACCGTGCATGAGAGGACCACGTGAACTTCTTACAACAAACCTTTTAAGCTTTTGGTTTTCTATTCTTATATTCATATCTGAAACGCATTCCGTGTAGTAGTTGAACGTCCCGCTGTTTTCTCCTTGAACTTCTGTCACATATTTTTTTTCAACCTCTCTCACAAGAATTTTTAAACTTTTCTTGGGCTGAGCACTTGAACTTCTAGCAACAAAAATTTTAGCCTTTTCTTTTTCATTCTTTTTTTCATACAAATGCACACCGTGTAGTACATGAACTTCCGATAGTTATCAATCTAAACTTCTCTTGGTTACGTGAAAATATCTGAGTTTTTTATGAATATTAATCTGAATTTCTTAATTCCTTTTTTATGAATTCTGAAGCGCTCTATTTTTAGAAGTTGAACTTCTTGTTATTTTATTTTTGAACTTCTTGTTTCCATTCTTTAATAATGAGGGAAATCTGAGTTTTCTATAATCATCAAACTTCTCCATCTTTCTAATTTGGACTTCCTGGTTTTATTTCTTTTAGTAACGAAGAAAAACTACTTTTTGATAGACATCAAGCCGCTCCGTTTTTAAATTTGAGCTTCTAGGTTTATTTTAACAGAGAAAATCTTTTTATTTTAATTGTTTGAGATGCTTTTTTAGTACCTTCTTTGGTTTTGTAACAAGCATTGAACTTCTTCGTCTTTTTAATTTGAACTTTTTATTTTAGATTTTTTTTGTAACTTGATCATCTTGGTTTTGTACTAAAAATTGAACTTCTCGGTTATTTAAATTCGAACTTCTAGGATTTTATATAACCCCTTTATTATAAAAAGTTAAACTTCTTTGTATTTTTAATTTGACTTTCTTGGTTCTGTAATAAACATTGAACCTCTATGTTTGTGAAATTTGAACCTCTAATTTCTCTTGGAAATATGGAAACATGCTTTCTTTAAATAATTTTTGAACTACTAAGTCTTTTAAAACTTTTTTAGTTTTTCTTTATTTCTTAATTTTAACTTCTTCATTTTATTATTAATAATGAGAAAACATCTAAGTTTTTTTAACCTTCGAACTTCTCTTTTTTTTACTTTGAACTTCTTAGAAAAATATGGTTTTAAATAAGCAAACAATTTTCTAGGTTTTTAAATTTAAACTTCTTAGTTTTGTGACCTTCTCGGTTATTTCAAATTGAACTTCTAGGGTTTTCAAAATTGAACTTCTATGTTTTTTTGACCTTCTCAGTTATTTCAAAATTTCTATTTTTTAAAATCCATTTTTATATACTTTTTTTGAACTGCTCTGTTATTGTGAGTTGGCTTTCTCTCTTATTATTTAGAAACACGGAAAATCTAAATTAAAAAATGATTATTTTTTTATGAACGAGAAAAATCCAAATTTTTAATGAGCATCCAACTGATCTGTTATTTTAATTTGATCTGCTTGGTTTTATTTTCTAGAAAGAGGGCAAATCCATTTCTTTATATAAACATTAGACTAATGTGTTATTTAAATTTGAACTTATTAGTTTTATATTTTATAAACCAAAAATTGGATTACTATTAAATTTCTATTTTTTTCATTGTAAATATTATTTTCCGTATGTTTCAACCAAAAATATCTAAGATTTTACATTTATACTGGTCATATGAGCAAACACTGAAAATAGCGCAATCATTTTTTCCTGAATTGCTATGTTATCCCTGCCCATGAACTTTTCCCTTTTTTTTCTTAACGTGATGTTACTCTCTGAAACGAGTACTTTCTCCATTGTAATTGAACTTCGAGTACATTTTTTATAAAACACTTTTTATTAAGTTAACTCTGTTTTTATTTAAATCAACCTTTTCTCTTGTAGCTGTACATAAACTTTTTTTCGTTTGCACTTGAACTATCGAGGCAACATACAAAATGAAAACATATGAAGCGTCTACCACATGAAACATACAAAATAGAAATAAACAATGACACTTTTCTCGACAAATCAAATTTTTCTTAACTTGGTCTATGCTACAGAGGGTTTTCAGGGGAGGGATTAGATGATTTGGTCGTCAGTACAAAGGAAACAGGAGGGATTGAGAGCGACTCCCGTGGACAGTTGCTCGCGATGGAATCGACCTCCCAGACTGTAAACTGTTTTTTAGTTACTACAATCTTCAAACTAGAGTCACATTGGACTACACAATTACGTACAATCGGACAGGAAGTGTTATGCATTCAGATAGGATATAATTTACAACAATCACGTACAATGCATCAAACTTCAACCTGGACTCGCATTGGACAGCAAAACTTAATTTTTGTGATGACTTAAAACCAAATTTATCTGTTCAAAGCGAACAATGTCGTCGCTGCGGACATAAATTCTTTTTCGCACCAAAATTCGTAAACAATGGAATAAGTAGAGAGGGATGGAAGGGAGATTTGAGCGGTCCTTTATTCGCTCCAATGAACGACCAACATCACTGTTGGAGGTCGAAGAGAACAGCTTCCGGAGAGGATGATGAACCCGGCACGAGATTTCCATGAAGTGCTCACGACCTGCCGAGGGCGTGCCCGCGACCTTCCACAGGCGCTGCCGCGACCTTCCCAGGATAGTGCCGCACGCGTCGGATGACGCCGATCGAGGAGCGCCGGACGGTCGACGGGGTGGAGGGGCCTGGGGGAAGGAGTGGGCTGTTGCAGCCGGGACAGCAGCGAATGACGGATTGGGCAGCGATGTGCGTGAGGTTGACGGCCCGCCGAGGAGCATGTCGTAGGTGAACAGCGCCGGTGCTTTTTTTGCCAGAAGCATGCGGGAGGGTGGGCGCCGCCGCTGTGGAAGCAGGAGGAGGCCACCGCCGTGGTGGACTCAGCGGGAGGAAGATCGCCGCTGCACTGGATTCAGGGGGAGCGAGGCCACCACCGCGGTGTATTCAGGGGGAGGGAGGCGGTGGCCACTCGTGGGATCCGGGGACCGGCCATGGCGCTCGGGAACCAGGGCCCTAGGGCAGCGCACGGGGATCCGGGGCCGCGCCACCGTTGGTGACGACGGTAGGCGGCGGGCGCTCGTGGGATCCGGGGCCAGGCCATGGCGCTCGGGAACCGAGGCCCTAGGGCAGCGCCACGAGATCCGGGCAGCGCCGCCCGTCGGTGACGACGGAGGCGGCTCTTGATGGCGGAGGAGGTGGCCGCGATGGAGTTAGCGCGCCGGCTGCGGGGGAGGTGGTGCATCGGCCGTGGGGGAGGAGGCGCGCCACTGTGGGGATGGGTACCGAGAGGGGGAAGTGGGAGGTGGGGTTCGGTTCTTGTTTTCAGATCTCGGGAACATGTCAATCGGCCCTATATAGAACGCACCGTGATCCAAATAACTATAGAATAGTGCTATCCTATATATGTTGTTGTTCTATATGCAATCTCATCGCACAACACACACATGTTATTAGTAGTAATCGTCTGTGTTATTATCGGTCTTCGCACACATTTCTGATTATAGACATGTTTGCTGCATATCACACACATCTTGTTATATTGAATCGTTTGTGTTCTCTTCTTTCAACACAAACAGTTCATCCGAGTGAACTGCATGCCTTATATCGAACACCTGGATCTGTCTGACCGTTTCTTTTTTGTTGCCTAATCACAAACAATTCATCCTAGTGAGCCGTATGCTGTATATCACACACATCTTCATCTGGCTGCCCGTTTCTTTTGTTACTCCTCATCGCAAACAGTTAATTGTACTGAACCATATGCCCTGCATCACACACGGAACTAAAATCTAAACTGTGTTTGATCCTTCCATCATCGTAAATGTTTTGCACCTTTTTTGATGGTTTTTTTACACCACCATTTGCGATTAATGCATCGCACACAGTTTCGTCAAAGGGTCTCTGATCGTAGTGTCACGTCAGCAGCATCCTACAATAGTGATATACCAGAAGCTTCAAGAGTAAATATCACCAGCTCAAAAGCAGAGCATGGTTGGTCAAATCACAGAATAGGATTTAACAATGGCATTATGTATCAGGGAAAGAACTACTCGAGGTTTTGTATTCAAAGGACACTGTCGGATGATAATTAAACAAAGGATCTATCGGTCCATAATGGAGTTGATGTGTGCACCAGCACACAACTAGAGGAAGAAACAATGCAAAGGCATCAGATTATAAAAGCAACTGACTAATTCAAAGCTCAAATGCAAAGGAATTATGATTTCCAAATCAAGGGATCAAAAGCAAACACTCTGATTAAGGATGGATAATTTGAGTAGGCTTAGGGATACAATCAATGGCAATTTGATTGGTCGAGGTCAGCTCATTTTTAAAATGATGTCTGGGCCGGAAGGATGATAGAATCTGATTGAGGATTGCGAGCATTCGCAACACATTGAGTCAACGGACTCAAAATGATAATGACAGAGGATGCCAATAATGACAGAGGATGCCAATAAGATTACCAGACTTATGGGATTAATCATAATGCAAGCAAGCAAGAATTTCAAGAGCAATAGGCGGTTAAGGATTTTCGAAAGATCAAATGGTATTTTGAAGACTTTTGTGAAATACTAGAATCAACTGGGGATGAGCGGATACTCGGCAAGTGCGATGAATTATCCGTAGGGGTATTCATGTGGCAAGGAACTGCAAGGTAGTAGGCACAAAGTATTCTCTGAACAATAGAGAGAATTTCGAGGTATCTTGTAGTAACAAGATCAACAGGGAATGATTATATCAATGGCAAGTGCACGTGGGTATCCATAGGGGTTTATCAATGGAAGGGAATTGCAATAGCGATGGCAGAAAGTCTTGAGAGAACACTGGAGAGTATCTTCGGAATCCTTCGAGGCACCAAGCAATCATTTGGAGTGAGGGTCTCTCCAGGAGGAAGTAATTACGAGAACCTAGAGTTAGAGTTAGCAAAATCATTTAACCCGGATAGAAGAGAGATCAGAGTCCCAAAGTATAGACGAGGAATAAAAGATCCTAATACCACCCAATGGCGACGTGGGCCCGTAAGTCACACAACCATGTTAGTAAAAGTTTTTTTCTAACTAGACTCAACTTCGGCCAAGGAGTTTGGAAGGGGGATTCCTACAGGCAGTCGGCTCTGATACCAACTTGTGACGCCCTCGATCCAAACATACACTAATCATGCACACAAACGTGTACGATCAAGATCAGGGACTCACGGGAAGATATCACAGCACAACTCTAAAAGTAAAATAAGTCATACAAGCATCATATTATAAGCCAGGGGCCTCGAGGGCTCGAATACAAGTGCTCGAACATAAACGAGTCAGCAGAAGCAACAATCTCTGAGTACAGACATAAAGTTAAACAAGGTGCCATAAGATGGCTAGCACAAACTGGGATACATATCGAAAGAGGCGCATGCCTCCTCCTAGTATCCTCCTAAACTACTCCTGATCATCGGCGGCTTGAACGTAGTAGTAGGCACCCTCGGTGTAGTAGGGGTCGTCGTCCATGGTGGCGTCTGGCTCCGGGGCTCCAGCATATGGTTGTGGCATCCGAGAAGAAAGGAAAAGGGAGAGAAGGTGGAGCAAAGCAATCGTGAGTACTCATCCAAAGTACCTGCAAGCAAGGATCTACACTACATATGCAATGGTATCAATGAAGTGGGTAGTATCTATGGACTGAACTGCAGAATGCCAGAATAAGAGGGGGATAGCTAGTCCTATCAAAGACTACGCTTCTGGCAGCCTCCATCTTGCAGCAGTAGAAGAGAGTAGCTGGTAAGTTCACCAAGTATCATCGCATAGCATAATCCTACCCGGCGATCCTCTCCTCGTTGCTCTGTGAGAGAGCGACACCGGGTTGTATCTGGCACTTGAATGGGTGTGTCTTATTAAGTATCGGTTCTAGTTATCATAAGGTCAAAGTACAACTCCGGGTCGTCCTGTTACGATGGACACGGCTATTCGAATAGATCAACTTCCTTACAGGGGTGCACCACATTACCCGACACGCTCGATCCCTCTGGTCGGGCATGTTGGGGTACGTAGCAGAAATTCAAAATTTTCCTACGTGTCACCAAGATCTATCTATGGAGAAACCAGCAACGAGGGGAAGGAGAGTGCATCTACATACCCTTGTAGATCGCTAAGCGGAAGCATTCAAGAGAACGGGGTTGAAGGAGTCGTACTCGTCGTGATCCAAATCACCGGAGATCCTAGTGCCGAACGGACGGCACCTCCGCATTCAACACACATACAGCCCGGTGACGTCTCCCATGCTTTGATCCAGCAAGGAGAGAGGGAGAGTTTGAAGAAGACTCCGTCCAGCATCAGCACAACGGCGTGGTGGTGATGGAGGAGCGTGGCAATCCTGCAGGGCTTCGCCAAGCACCGCGGGAGAGGAGAAGGGAGAGAGGTAGGCCTGCGCCAGGGAGAGGTCAAACTCATCTGTTGGCAGCCCCAAAACCCTCAAGTATATATAGGGGGAGAGGGAGGGCTGCGCCCCCACCTAGGGTTCCACCCCTAGGGGCGGCGGCCAGCCCAAACCCATCTAGGGTGCGCCAAAAGGGGGAGAGGGAAACTTGCCCCCAAGTTAGGTGGGTGCGCCTCTCTCCCAAACCCTAGGCGCCTTGGGCCCTTGTGGGGGGGGCGCACCAGCCCACCTGGGGCTGGTCCCCTCCCACACTTGGCCCATGCAGCCCTTCCGGGATGGTGGCCCCACTTGGTGGACCCCCGGGACCCTCCGGTGGTCCCGGTACGTTACCGATAAAACCCAAAACTTTTCCGGTGACCAAAACAGGACTTCCCATATATAAATCTTTACCTCCGGACCATTCCAGGACTCCTCGTGACGCCTGGGATCTCATCCGGGACTCCGAACAACATTCGGTAACCACATACAAACTTCCTTTATAACCCTAGCGTCATCGAACCTTAAGTGTGTAGACCCTACGGGTTCGGGAATCATCTTGAACATGACCGAGGCGTTCTCCGGTCAATAACCAACAGCGGGATCTGGATACCCATGTTGGCTCCCACATGTTCCACGATGATCTCATCGGATGAACCACGATGTCAAGGACTCAATCGATCCCGTATACAATTCCCTTTGTCTAGCGGTATTGTACTTGCCCGAGATTCGATCGTCGGTATGCCGATACCTTGTTCAATCTCGTTACGGCAAGTCTCTTTACTCGTTCCGTAATACATCATCCCGTGATCAACCCCTTGGTCACATTGTGCACATTATGATGATGTCCTACCGAGTGGGCCCAGAGATACCTCTCCGTTTACGGAGTGACAAATCCGATCTCGATTCGTGCCAACCCAACAGACACTTTCGGAGATACCGTAGTGCACCTTTATAGCCACCCGATTACGTTGTGACGTTTGGTACACCCAAAGCATTCCTACGGTATCCGGGAGTTGCACAATCTCATGGTCCAAGGAAAAGATACTTGACATTAGAAAAACTTTAGCATAACAACTACACGATCTTTGTGCTAGGCTTAGGATTGGGTCTTGTCCATCACATCATTCTGCTAATGATGTGATCCCGTTATTAATGACATCCAATGTCCATGGTCAGGAAACTGTAACCATCTATTGATCAACGAGCTAGTCAACTAGAGGCTTACTAGGGACATGGTGTTTTGTATGTACCCACACATGTATCTGAGTTTCCTATCAATACAATTATAGCATGGATAATAAACGATTATCATGAACAAGGAAATATAATAATAACTAATTTATTATTTCCTCTAGGGCATATTTACAACAATCTCCCACTTGCACTAGAGTCAATAATCTAGTTCACATCGCCATGTGATTAACACTCACAGGTCACATCGCCATGTGACCAACATCCAAAGAGTTTACTAGAATAAATAATCTAGTTCACATCACTATGTGATTAACACTCAATGAGTTCTGGGTTTGATCATGTTTATGCTTGTGAGAGAGGTTGTAGTCAACGGGTCTGCAATATTCAGATCCCTATGTAATTCGCAAAACTTTACGTCATATCGTAAATGCTGCTACCACGTTCCACTTGGAGCTATTCCAAATTGTTGCTCCATTATACGTATCCGGTGTCTCTACTCATAGCTATCCAGATAGGTGTTAAAGCTTGCATCGACGCAACTCTTTACGTCGAACTTTTTATCACCTCCATAACCGAGAAACATATCCTTATTCCTCTAAAGATAATTTTGACCGCTATCTGGTGATCCACTCCTTGATCACCTTTGTACCCTCTTGCAAGATATGTAGCAAGGCACACATCAGGTGCGGTACACAGCATAGCATACTGTAGAGCCTACGTCTAAGGCATAGTGGACGACCTTCGTCCTTTCTCTCTTTTCTGACGTCGTCCAGCTTTAACTCTTAACTTCATACCTTACAACTCAGGAAAGAACTCCTTCTTTGACTGATCCATCTTGAACATCTTCAAGATTATGTCAAGGTATGTGCTCATTTGAAAGTATTATTAAACATTTTGATCTATCTTATAGATCTTGATGCTTATTGTTCAAGTAGCCTAATCCAGGTTTTCCATTGAAAAATACCTTTCAAATAACCCTGTATGCTTTCCAGAAATTCTACATCATTTCTGATCAACAATATGTCAACAACATATACTCATCAGAAATTCTATAGCGCTCCCACTCACTTCTTTGGAAATACAAGTTTCTCATAAACTTTTGTATAAACCCAAAATCTTTGATCATCTCATCAAAGCATACATTCCAACTCCGAGATGCTTACTCCTGTCCTTAGAAGGATTGCTGGAGTTTTGCATATTTGTTAGCGTTCTTCAGGATTGTTAAAACCTTCTGGTTGTATCATATACAACCTTTCCTCAAGAAAATTGTCGAGGAAACAATGTTTTGACATTCTATCTGCAAGAATTCATAAATAATGCAAGAATCGCTAATCCATTTCCAACAGACTCTTAGCATCGCTCTGGTGAGAAAGCCTCACCTTAGTCAACTCCTTGAACTTGTCGAAAAACATCTTAACGACAAGTCGAGCTTTCTTAATGGTGATTCTTACCATCATTGTTTGTCTTCCTTTTAAAATCCATCTGCACTCCAACGCCTTACGACCATCAAGTATTTCTTCCAAAGTCATGGATCCTTTCTCGGATTTTATGGCCTCGAGTCATTAAATCGGAATCCGGGCCCACCATCGCTTCTCCATAGCTCGTAGGTTCATTGTTGTCTAGCAACATGACCTCTAAGACAGGATTGCGTACCACTCTGAAGTAGTACGCATCCTTGTCACCCTACGAGGTACGGTAGTGACTTGATCCGAAACTTCATGATCACTATCATAAGCTTCTACTTCAATTGGTGTAGGCGCCACAGGAACAACTTCCTGTGCCCTGCTACACACTAGTTGAAGTGATGGTTCATTAACCTCATCAAGTCTCCACCATCCTCCCACTCAATTCTTTCGAGAGAAACTTTTCCTCGAGAAAGGACCCGTTTCTAGAAACAATTACTTTTGCTTCTGGATCTGAGATAGGAGGTATACCCAACCATTTTGGGTATCCTATGAAGATGTATTTATCCGTTTTGGGTTCGAGCTTATCACGATGAAACTTTTTCACATAAACGTCGCAGCCCCAAACATTTAAGAAACGACAACTTAGGTTTCTCCAAACCATAGTTCAAACGGTGTCGTCTCAACGGAATTATGTGGTGCCCTATAAAGTGAGTGCGGTTGTCTCTAATGCCTAACCCATGAAAGATAGTGGTAAATCGATAAGAGACATCATGGTACGCACCATATCCAATAGGGTGCAACTATGATGTTCGGACACACCATCACACTATGGTGTTCAGCGGTATTAATTGTGAAACAATTTCCACAATGTCTTAATTGTGTGCCAAAACTCGTAACTCAGATATTCATCTTTATGATCATATCATAGACATTTTATCCTCTTGTCACGAAGATCTTCAACTTCACTCTGAAATTACTTGAACCATTCAATAATTCAGACTTGTGTTTCATCAAGTAAATATACTCAGTATCTACTCAAATCATCTGTGAAGTAAGAACATAACGATATCCACTGCGTGCCTCAGCACTCATTGGACTGCACACATCAAAATGTGTTATTTCCAACAAGTTGCTATCTTGTTCCATCTTACTGAAAACGAGGCTTTTCAGTCATCTTGCCCATGTGGTATGATCTGCATATCTCAAGTGATTCAAAATCAAGTGAGTCCAAACGATCCATCTGCATGGAGTTTCTTCATGCGTATACACCAATAGACATGGTTCGCATGTCTCAAACTTTTCAAAAACGACTGAGTCAAAAGATCCATCAACATGGAGCTTCTTCATGCGTTTTATACCAATATGACTTTATATGGCAGTGCCACAAGTAAGTGGTACTATCATTACTATCTTATATCTTTTGGCATGAAAATGCGTATCACTATGATCAAGATTCAATAAACCATTCCTTTAGGTGCAAGACCATTGAAGGTATTATTCAAATAAATAGAGTAACCATTATTCTCCTTAAATGAATAACCGTATTGCGATAGACATAATCCAATCATGTCTATGCTCAACGCAAACACCAAATGACAATTATTCAGGTTTAATACTAATCTTGATGGTAGAGGGAGGCGTGCGATGTTTGATCACATCAAACTTGGAAACACTTCCAACACATATCGTCGGCTCACCTTTAGCTAGTCTCCGTTTATTCCGTAGCTCTTTTATTTCGAGTTACTAACACTTAGCAACCAAACCGGTATCTTAATACCCTGGTGCTACTAGAAGTACTAGTAAAGTACACATTTAATTCAATTTATATCCAATATACTTCTGTTAACCTTGCCAGCCTTCTCATCTACCAAGTATCTAGGGTAGTCCTGCTTCAGTGTCCGTTCCCTCATTACAGAAGCACTTAGTCTCGGGTTTGGGTTTAACCTTGGGTTTCTTCACTAGAGCAAAGAACTGATTTGCCGTTTCATGAAGTATCCCTTCTTGCCCTTGCCCTTCTTGAAACAAGTGGTTTCATTAACCATCAACAATTGATGCTCCTTCTTGACTTCTACTTTCGCGGTGTCAAACATCGCGAATATTTCAAGGATCATCATATTTATCCTCGATATGTTATAGTTCATCACGAAGTCAGCAGCTTGGTGGCAATGACTTTGGAGAAACATCACTATCTCATCTGGAAGATCAACTCCCACTCGATTCAAGTGATTGTGGCACTTAGACAATCTGAGCACAAGCTCAACGATTGAGCTTTTCTCCCTTAGTTTGCAGGCTAAGAAAATCGTCGGAGGTCTTATACCTCTTGACGTGGGCATGAGCCTGAAATCCCAATTTCAGCCCTCGAAACATCTCATATGTTCATGACGTTTCGAAAACGTCTTTGGTGCCTCTACTCTAAACCATTTAACTGAACTATCACGTAGTTATCAAAACGTGTATGTCCGATGTTCGCAACATCCACAGACGACGTTTAGGTTTCTACACACTGAGCGGTGCATTAAGGACATAAGCTTTCTACTGATCGCATAATCGCTACTATCAACTTTCAACTATATTTTCTCTAAGAACATATCTAAAACAGTAGAACTATAGTGCGAGCTATGACATAATTTGCAAAGGGCTTTTGACTATGTTCAGGATAATTAAGTTCATCTAATGAACTCCCACTCAGATAGTCATCCCTCTAGTCATCTAAGTGATTACATGATCCGAGTCAACTAGGCCGTGTCCGATCATCACATGAGACAGACTAGTCATCATCGGTGAACATCTTCATGTTGATCGTATCCTCCATACGACTCATGCTCAACCATTCGGTCTCTTGTGTTCCGAGGCCATGTCTGTACATGCTAGGCTCGTCAAGTTAACCTAAGTGTTTTGGCGTGTGTAAATCTGGCTTACACCCGTTGTATGTGAACGTAAGAATCTATCACACCCGATCATCACGTGGTGCTTGAAGCAACGAACTTTACTTAGCGGTGCACGCAGTTAGAGGAACACTTTCTTGAAATTTTAATGAGGATCATCTTATTTACTATCGTCGTTCTAAGCAAATAAGATGTATAAACATGATAAACATCACATGCAATCAAATAGTGACATGATATGGCCAATATCATTTTGCTCCTTTGATCTCCATCTTCGTGGCTCCATGATCATCATCGTCACCGGCATGACACCATGATCTACATCATCATGATCTCCATCATCGTGTCTCCATGAAGTTGTCTCGCCAACTTATTACTTCTACTACTATGGCTACCGGTTAGCAATAAATTAAAGTAATTACATGGCGTTTGTTCAATGACACGTAGGTCATACAATAAATTAAGACAACTCCTATGACTCACATGGGTTGTCATACTCATCGACATGCAAGTCGTGATTCCTATTACAAGAACATGATCAATCTCATACATCACATATCATTCATCACATTCTTCTTGGCCATGTCACATCACATAGCATACCCTGCAAAAAGCAGGTTAGACGTCCTCTAATTGTTGTTTGCATGTTTTACGTGGCTGCTATAGGTTTCTAGCAAGAACGTTTCTTACCTCATAAAACCACAATGTGATATGCCAATTGCTATTTACCCTTCATAAGGACCCATTCATCGAATCCGTTCCGACTAAAGTGGGAGAGACTGGCACCCACTAGCCACCTTATGCACCAAGTGCATGTCAGTCAGTGGAACCTGTCTCACGTAAGAGTACATGTAAGGTCGTTCTGGGCCGCTTCATCCCACAATACCGTCAAAACAAGATTGGACTAGTAACGGTAAGCATATTGAACAAAATCAACGCCCACAACTACTTTGTGTTCTACTCGTGCAAAGAATCTACATAATAGACCTAGATCATGATGCCCTTTGTTGGGGTGCGTAGCAGAAATTCAAAATTTTCCCTACGTGTCACCAAGATCTATCTATGGAGAAACCAGTAACGAGGGAAAGAGAGTGCATCTACATACCCTTGTAGATCGCTAAGCGGAAGCGTTCAAGAGAACGGGGTTGAAGGAGTCGTGGTCGTGATCCAAATCACCGGAGATCCTAGTGCGAGCAGACGGCACCTCCGCGTTCAACACACGTACAGCCCGGTGACGTCTCCCATGCCTTGATACAGCAAGGAGAGAGGGAGAGGTTGAGGAAGACTCCGTCCAGCAGCAGCACAACGGCGTGGTGGTGATGGACGAGCGTGGCAATCCAGCAGGGCTTCGCCAGCACCGCGGGAGAGGAGAAGGGAGAGAGGTAGGGCTGCGTCAGGGAGAGGTCAAACTCATCTGTTGGCAGCCCCAAAACCCTCAAGTATATATAGGGGGAGAGGGAGGGCTGCGCCCCCACCTAGGGTTCCACCCCTAGGGGCGGCGGCCAGCCCAAACCCATCTAGGGTGCGGCCAAAAAGGGGGGGAGAGGGGAAACTTGCCCCCCAAGTTAGGTGGGTGCGCCCCCTCCCCCAAACCCTAGGCGCCTTGGGCACTTGTGGGAGGCGCACCAGCCCACCTGGGGCTGGTCCCCTCCCACACTTGGCCCATGCAGCCCTTCGGGGATGGTGGCCCCACTTGGTGGACCCCCGGGACCCTCCCGGTGGTCTCGGTACGTTACCGATAAAACCCGAAACTTTTCCGGTGACCAAAACAGGACTTCCCATATATAAATCTTTACCTCCGGACCATTCCGGAACTCCTCGTGACGTCCGGGATCTCATCCGGGACTCCGAACAACATTCGGTAACCACATACAAACTTCCTTTATATTCCTAGCGTCATCGAACCTTAAGTGTGTAGACCCTACGGGTTCGGGAATCATGCAGACAGGACCGAGATGTTCTCCGGTCAATAACCAACAGCGGGATCTGGATACCCATGTTGGCTCCCACATGTTCCATGATGATCTCATCGGATGAACCACGATGTCAAGGACTCAATCGATCCCGTATACAATTCCCTTTGTCTAGCGTGTTGTACTTGCCCGAGATTCGATCGTCGGTATGCCGATACCTTGTTCAATCTCGTTACCAGCAAGTCTCTTTACTCGTTCTGTAACACATCATCCCTTGATCAAACCCTTGGTCACATTGTGCACATTATGATGATGTCCTACCGAGTGGCCCACAGATACCTCTCCGTTTACATGGAGTGACAAATCCTGGCCTCGATTCGTACAACCCAATGACACTTTCGGAGATACCTATAGTGCACCTTTATAGCTACCCAGTTACGTTGTGACGTTTGGTACACCCAAAGCATTCCTACGGTATCCGGGAGTTGCACAATCTCATGGTCCAGGGAAAAGATACTTGACATTAGAAAAGCTTTAGCATACGAACTACACGATCTTTGTGCTAGGCTTAGGATTGGGTCTTGTCCATCACATCATTCTGCTAATGATGTGATCCCGTTATCAACGACATCCAATGTCCATGGTCGTGAAACTGTAACCATCTATTGATCAACAAGCTAGTCAACTAGAGGCTTACTGGGGACATGGTGTTGTCTATGTACCCACACATGTATCTGAGTTTCCTATCAATACAATTATAGCATGGATAATAAACGATTATCATGAAAAAAGAAATATAATAATAACTAATTTATTATTGCCTCTAGGGAATATTTCCAACAGGGCACACTTTTCTGGGTCATGTACTTCCTCGGGAGATCAACACGTCGCAGCCCTACCTAGGCCTAACACGAGGTCGACCATGATCCTAAATCCTATGCTTGGCAGTGCAGGCCCATCGCCCATTGCACACCTGCACGTTGTGAACGCGGCCGGTAAGTAGACCAAGCAGGAAGTTGTGTTAAGCGGTCCAACCCGGCGCGCGCCGCTAAGTCGCTAAGGTCTAGGAGGCTTCAGCTGATACTACGATGTCGGTTGCCCATATCTTGTCCCACGTGGCGGTTAGTGCGTATAAGGTCAACGACCCAACTCAGATCAAATACCAAGATCTCATTAAGTGTGTTAATTGATGTAACCGCGGACGCCCGACCAGGACCAGGCCCACCTGTTGCCTAGGTGGTCACAACCTGCCCTATCGCTGTTCCTCAAAGTAACACTCGGGAGTCGTCGGGAACCCAGGTCCACCACTACGTAGATGGCATCACCTGTCCTTTTAGCTAGCCCCCATATCCGAATCACTTGCGGGTACTCTACAAGCCGACCCGACATTAGTCACCACCTGTATAGTATGTATGTATGTATGTATGTATGTATGTATGTATGTATGTATGTATGTATGTATGTATGTATGTATGTATGTATGTATGTATGTATGTATATACCCATGATCACCTCCCGAGTGATCACGGCCCGATAGTATATCAAGGTAGATGGACAAGAATGTAGGGCCACTGATGATAAACTAGCAACCTATACTAAGAATTTAGGGTTGTAGTTAAGGTATGAACAATTGTAGCAACAATGACATGCTATGCAGCATAATATGATTAACCGAAAGCAGTAACATGATACACTACTCTAATGCAAGCAGTAGAGAGAAGGAATAGGCGATATCGGGTGATCAAAGGGGCTTGCCTAGTTGCTCGCAAGAAGGATGGGTCATCAACACCGTAGTTGATCGGGCAGCAATGACCTCGATCTCGTAGTCTACCGGAGAGAAGAGGGGGAAGAAATAATAAATATAATGCAAACATAAGCATGATGATGCATGACATGACAATGAACGGTGTTAGTTGTGCCCTAACGCGGTAGTAGGTGATACCGGCGAAGGGGGTAAACATCCAGGAAAGTATTCCCGGTGTTTCGCGTTTTCGGACAGATGAACCGAAGGTGGATTGTTACAGGTTCGCTATTCTAGGGATGTGTAGCTGACAAACAGACCGCGTATTCGGATTCGTCTCGTCGTTCTGAGCAACTTTCATGTACAAAGTATTTTTATCTGAGCTACAGATTATTTTATATTAATTTTCAAAGTTTTAATGAATTTCTAAATTATTATTATTAAACTAATTCGAAAATAGCACTATTGCGTCAGCATGACGTTAGCATGATGTCAGCAGTCAACAGAGGTGTTGACTGGGTCAGGCTGACGTGTGGGTCCCGCATGTCATTGACTGACTAACTAACTAACCGTTAATTTGGTTAATTAATCACAATTAATTAAGTTAATTAATTTAGTTAACTAATTAATTAATTTTTAAAAAACGTTCCAGGGGTTGGGCCCGATATGTCAATGGCCCCTAGGAGCCTAACGGCACGGTGTTGGTGTCGCCGAACAGTACGCTGGTGCGGGCGATGGGCGCCGATCGGGCGAGCCCGGCGCTGAGCTCGGGCGAGGCCATCGGCGCCGGCCGAGGAGTGGACTGGGCGGCTGCGGCGGCCGCGAAGCAGCTGGACGAGGGAGTTGGCGCGGCGACAACGCGCGGGGGAGGCAGCACAACGGTAGTAGGGATGGGGCTGACGAGCGAGGTCGCGCGGGGCCGCGGAGGCGAAGCAGGGGCGACCACGGCGGCTCAGCGGTGGAAGCGGGGAGGCAAGCAGAAGCAGCCAACGGCAGAGGAGGTCGGGGCGGGCTGCGGCGTGGCAAGCGAGGCCGGGCGAGGCCAGCGGGCGGCGCATGTAAGCGCAGCGGCAGAGGAGGTCAAGGGCGGCGGCGGCGTGGCGCGAGGCCAGCGGGCGGAGCGCGGTGGCTTGGTGGGCGCGCCAAGGCATGCGTGGGTCGGCGCAGGGAGCAGCGGGGTGAGGGTGAGGCGCGTGTGCGGGGCATGCCGGGCGCGAGTGCGGCGGAGGCAGCGCTGGTTGCAGCTAGGGGTGGCAAGGCGCGGGCGTGACCGGTGCGAGCGAGCGCGTGCGCGGGATGAGGCCGCGGCCGTGAGCGCGTGCACGAGGGAGACAGGAGGAGGAGAGGGGGAGGTGGAGGCTCACGGGAGCCATAGGGAAAGGGCAGTGGGGCGCCGGGAGGAGGTCAGAGACGAGGCGACGACGGCAAGGACGCCGAGGCAGCTCCGGCAAGGTCCAGGCGGCGAGGGGCGTTCCGGGCGGCGGCGACGGCGTCGGTTTGTTGCCCCCCGATACAGATCGGGGGGTAGAGGAGACGAACGTGGGGGGAGGGAGTGGGAGCTAGTGGGGATTTGATCTAGGGATTGACCGGGGTGAGGGGATAAGGAAGTGAGGGGGAGGGGTCGGCCGGCTGGGCCCGGTGGGCCAGCCTGGCCTGTGAGTTGGGCCGATTGGCATAGTGGGGGGAGGTTTCTCTTTCTTTTTTGTTAGTTTTCTGTTCTTGTTTTGTACTTTTCTTTTATTTATTTATTTTCTTTTCTATTTTAGTTTTATAAAATACAAAACAAACTCCTAAAGTATTGTTATAATATAGCCCACTACCTCAAAAAGTGTGGTGCAGTAATAAATACCTGATACACTTTTATTATTTAAAAGGTATTTAAATGTTTGTTTTAGCCACAGTGAGATTTATTTTAGTGCATTTAATTACTTTATAAAGGTGTGGTTTCTCCATCAATATTGTCTATGGATTATTTGACAACATTTTTGTTTTAACTTTTGAAAACCTTTATTGTTTGACTTTATTTTAAAATTTGATCGAACGGAATTTGAATCAAAGTGAGGTTAACAACAGTAATAGTGGTTTCATGGCATCATTAGCAGGGGATTCCTGTAGCTTAATTATCCGAACGTCACATACTTCCTCTCTAAACTAATATAAAAGCGTTTAGATCATTAAAGTACTATTCTAAATGTTCTTATATTAGTTTATAGAGGAAGTAAATTTTATATGCATGAAAGTCTAAAAAATTGAGTAAATTTGGCCACCTACCGGTCGGGCAGACCAAATAAGTCGGCTAGTTGGACGCACTGGCTAGCAATATGCGGGTAGGGCTGGACACCGTCCCTATGGTCAACCCATACAGACAAAAAGGGGACCAAATCTGCGTCCATTCGTGTTTGCAGTTGACCTTATAATGTGGAGATAAGGCCAACTCCAACACACGCACCCATTTCATTCGCTTGCATCCGTTTAGGTCCACGTGAAGAAAAAACACAACCCAATGCATGGAGCGATTTTGTTTCTTCATCTGTTTTATGTCCGTCTGGACCCATTTCTGTCCTAAAGTTGGTTCAGATTTGGGTCCAAAGTGGACACAAAACCGAGTGTTATCTGGGTCCACCTTGTCCGTCTGTGTCTGGGCCCACCTGTCACCAGCCCACTCACCGCCTATCTCTCTCTCTCCTCCTTTTCTCTCTCTTCCCCATCGACCCACCCACGCATGGCTGCATCAAGAGTATGCCCGATGCAATGTCAGGCACACGCCCTTTGGCCGCCATCGTCACCCCTGCTTGGCCCATTTCTTGTCCCCTTCTTCCCCCCGCCACCACAGCATGGACAATGCCACACTCGCCGGGACCGCCGCCGACACCGCCCAGGCAGGACCAGCAGCAGCTCTAAGTCACCGCTGTCGTCCTCCCCACTTGCGGTGCTCAGCGCTGGTATAGGAGCAGCGGCAGCTGTCCCCTTCGCGGCTGCAGATGTCGTGCACTGCAACAACTTGTCGCAGGAGTGTCACCGCATCGCTGCTCCACCCACCCAGCTCGGCCTCACCTCTTCCACACTGGCTCAAGCAGCATGAGCGGGCCGTTGCGGCCACCAGCGCCTTTGTACGGGCCCAAGGAGGGAAGGACATCATTCTTGGCGCACTGAGCGCCGTCGAGCTCACGGATGCACTCGTTGCTAGCTCCCAAGGCGTTGCTACTCCGCTCGCCGCGCACTCCCTTTGGCATGCCGCGCCCACTATGTGGTCGACGAAATGCCAGGGAGGGCACATCACCAATTCGAGCAGGACCGTTGGGTTCAGGGCTCTGTCTGGACACGTCCTTTTATCCGTTGTCCCAAAAGCCAAGTTCTATAACGAAAAATTCCCACTAGTATAAAAAGACAACTCATGAGACTCACTATATGAAGAACAAGGTGCTACTTTGAAGCACAATATATGAGACTCACTACATGAAGAACAAGGTGCTACTTTGAAGCACAATATATGAGACTCACTACATGAAGAACAAGGTGCTACTTTGAAGCACAAGTGTGGAAAAGAGATAGTAGCATTGCCCTTTTTATTTATTTATTATTTTTTTGGGCCTTTCTTTTTTCTTTTTGGCCTTTCTCTTTTTTTTATTTGGGCAATGCTCTAATAATGATGATCATCACACTTCTATTAATTACAACATAAGGATTATAACTCGAAACTAGAACAAGGTATGACTCTATATGAATGCCTCCGTGATGTCTAGGGATGGTGCAATGAATCAAGAGTGACATGTATGAAAAATAATGCATGGTGGCTTTGCCACAAATACGATGTCAACTACATGATCATGCAATGGCAATATGACAAAAGTAATGTATGTCATGATGATGATGAACGGAACGGTGGAAAGTTGCATGGCAATATATCTCGGAATGGCTATGGAAATGCCATAATAGGTAGGTATGGTGGCTGTTTTGAGGAAAATATAAGGAGGTTTATGTGTGAAAGAGCGTATCATATCACGGGGTTTGGATGCACCGGAGAAGTTTGCACCAATTCTCAAGGTGAGAAAGGGCAATGCACGGCATCAAGAGGCTAGCAAAGGCGGAAAGGTAAAAGTGCGTATAATCCATGGACTCAACATTAGTCAAAAGAACTCATATACTTGTTGCAAAAATTTAGAAGTCATCAAAAATCTAGTACTACGCGCATGCTCCTAGGGTGATAGATTGGTAGGACAAGACCATCGCTCGTCCCCCCGCCACTCATAAGGATGCACAAGCCAAGTACACTTCATGTTTCAAATTTTTTACACAACTTTAACCATACGTGCATGCTACGGGATTTGCTAACTTAAACACAAGCATTTATCAAATTCACAACTACTCAACTAGAATGACTTTGATATTATCACCTCCATATCTCAAAACAATTATCAAGCATCAAACTTATCTTAGTATTCAATGCACTCAAAAAAAGCTTCACATATCTTGAATACCAAGTATATTAACATTAAGCAAATTACCATGCTATTAACGACTCTCAAAATAATCTAAGTGAAGCATGAGAGATCAAGTTTCTATAAAACAAATCCACCACCATGCTCTAAAAGATCTAAGTGAAGCACTAGAGCAAAATTTATCACGCTCAAAGATATAAGTGAAGCACATAGAGAAAACTGCTCAAAAGATATAAGTGAAGCACATAGAGTATTCTATCAAATTTCAATTCATGTATGGCTCTCTCAAAAGGTGTGTACAGCAAGGATGAATGTGGTAAACTAACAAGCAAAGATGCAAATAATACAAGACACTCCAAGCAAAACACATATCATGTGGTGAATAAAAATATAGCTCCAAGTAAATTACCGATGGAAGTGGATTTAAAAAGGATGCCTTCCGGGCATCCCCAAGCTTTGACTTTTGGTGTCCTTGTATTATCTTGGGGTGCCATGGGCATCCCCAAGCTTAGGCTCTTGCCACTCCTTGTTCCATAATCCATCAAAAGAATTCACCCAAAACTTGAAAACTTCACAACACAAAACTCAATAGAAAATCTCGTGAGCTCCGTTAGAGAAAGAAAACAAAAGAATACTTTACGGTATTGTAATGAAATCATTCTTTATTTATATTGGTGTTAAACCTACTGTATTCCAACTTCTCTATGGATCATAAACTATTTTACTAGCCATAGATTCATCAAAATAAGCAAACAACACACGCAAAACAGAATCTGTCAAAAACAGAATAGTCTGTAGTAATCTGTAACTAACGCAAACTTCTGGAACTCAAATACTTCTACCAAAATTAGACGACCTGGAAAATTTGTTTATTGATCAGTAGAAATTGGAATCAGTATTTGATCACGTTCTGGTGATTTTTAACAATTCTGGCACTGAGCGCAAAGTTTCTGGAAATTACAGCAAGATCAAATAACTATCACCCTAGAAGATCCAATAGGTTTAAGTTGGCACAAACACTAATTAAAAGATAAAACCACATCTAAACAGAGGCTAGATGGATTATTTATTCCTAAACAGAAGCTAAAACAAAAAACTAAAAATAAAATTGGGTTGCCTCCCAACAAGCGCTATCGTTTAACGCCCCTAGCTAGGCATGAGGATAGATCTAGGTATTGCCATCTTTGGTAGGCAATCCATAAGTGGCTCTCATGATAGATTCATATGGTAATTTTATTTTCTTTCTAGGAAAGTTTTCCATGCCTTTCTTTAATGGAAATTGGAATCTAATATTCCCTTCCTTCATATCAATAATTGCACCAATCGTTCTAAGGAAAGGTCTACCAATAATAATAGGACATGAAGGATTGCAATCTATATCAAGAACGATAAAATCTACGGGCACATAATTCCTATTTGCAACAATAATAACATCATTCATTCTTCCCATAGGCTTTTTAATAGTGGAATCCGCAAGATGCAAGTTTAGAGAGCAATCATCAAAGTCACGGAAATCTAGCAAATCACACAAAGTTTTGGGAATAGTGGAGACACTAGCACCCAAATGACACAAAGCATGAAACTCATAATCTTTAATTTTAATTTTGATAGTAGTTTCCCACTCATCATAGAGTTTCCTAGGGATAGAAACTTTCAACTCAAGTTTTTCTTCATAAGATTGCATGAAGGCATCAACAATGTGTTCGGTAAAGGCCTTATTTTGACTATAAGCATGAGGAGAATTTAGCACGGTTTGCAACAAGGAAATACAATCAATTAAAGAGCAATTTTCATAATTAAATTCCTTGAGATCCAATATAGTGGGTTTAGCAACATCTAGGTTTTATTTCTTTCAATCCCACTTTTATCAATTTCATCATCAAGATCTAAAAACTCCGCATTCTTAGAACGCCTTCTAGGTAAAGGAAGATCATATTCAGTTTCATCAAGATTCATATTGCAAATCAAAGATTTAATAGGGGACACATCAATAACTTTTAGATCTTCATCTTGATTATCATAGGAATTAGAAGAACACCCTTTAATAAAGGCATTTGGAAGCACGCATCCTAGCGGTTCTTTTTTGCACTCATCAATGGAAATTATCATAGCTTTGAGAGACTCATTGATATCATGCTTAGGAGGAATAGATCTAAGCTTTAAAGAATCAACCTCAAGAGAAATTCTATCAACGTTCCTAGCCAAATCATCAACTTTAAGGAATTTCTCCTCAAGCAAAGCATTAAAATTCTTTTGTGAATTCATAAACTCTTTAACACTACTCTCAAATTCAGAGGGCATCTTATTAAAATTCCCATAAGAGTTGTTGTAGGAATTTCCATAATTATTAGAAGGATTACTAGGATAAGGCCTAGGATTAAAATTCCCTCTATCTGCGTTGTTACCAAAATTATTCCTACCAACAAAATTCACATCCATAGATTCATTATTATTCTCAATCAAGGTAGACAAAGGCATATCATTAGGATCAGAAGAAACACTCTTAGTAAATAATTTCATAAGTTCATCCATCTTTCCACTCAAAAAATTGATTTCTTCTATCGCATGCACTTTTTTATTAGTAGATTTTTCAGTATGCCATTGAGAATAATTAACCATAATATTATCTAGGAGTTTAGTAGCATCTCCTAAAGTGATTTCCATAAAAGTGCCTCCTGGCCGAATCTAAAAGGTTTCTAGAAGCACAATTCAATCCAGCATAAAATTTTTGTATAATCATCCATAAGTTCAAACCATGAGTAGGACAATTACGTATCATTAATTTCATTCTCTCCCAAGCTTGTGCAACATGTTCATGATCAAGTTGCTTAAAATTCATAATATCGTTCCTAAGAGAGATAATCTTAGCGGGAGGAAAATACTTAGAGATAAAAGCATCCTTGCACTTGTTCCAAGAATCAATACTATTTTTAGGAAAAGATGAAAACCACGCTTTAGCACGATTTCTAAGCGAAAAAGGAAATAGCTTCAATCTAACGACATCATTATCGACATCTTTTTTCTTTTGCATATCACATAAATCAGCGAAGCTATTTAGATGAGTAGCGGCATCTTCACAAGGAAGGTCGGCGAATTGATCTTTCAGAACAAGATTCAACAAAGCAGTATTGATTTCGCAAGATTTAGTATTGGCAAGAGGAGCAATCGGAGTGCTAAGGAAATCATTATTATTGGTATTGGTGAATAGACCTAGCAACCTCCATTACAAAGGAAGTTGTGTTAAGCGGTCCAACCCGGCGCGCGCCGCTCAGTCGCTGACGTCTAGGAGGCTTCAGCTGATACTACGATGCCGGTTGCCCATATCTTGTCCCACGTGGCGGTTAGTGCGTATAAGGTCAACGACCCAACTCAGATCAAATACCAAGATCTCATTAAGCATGTTAATTAATGTAACCGCGGACGCCGACCAGGACCAGGCCCACCTGTTGCCTAGGTGGTCACAACCTGCCCTATCGCTGTTCCTCAAAGTAACACTCGGGAGTCGTCGGGAACCCAGGTCCACCACTACCTAGATGGCATCACCTGTCCTTTTAGCCCCCATATCCGAATCACTTGTGGGTACTCTACGAGCCGACCTGACTTTAGTCACCACCTGTATAGTATGTATGTATGTATGTATGTATGTATGTATGTATGTATGTATGTATGTATGTATGTATGTATGTATGTATGTATGTATGTATGTATGTATGTATATACCCATGATCACCTCCCGAGTGATCATGGCCCGATAGTATATCAAGGTAGATGGACAAGAATGTAGGCCACTGATGATAAACTAGCAACCTATACTAAGCATTTAGGGTTGTAGTTAAGGTATGAACAATTGTAGCAACAATGACATGCTATGCAGCAGAATATGATTAACCGAAAGCAGTAACATGCTACACTACTCTAATGCAAGTAGTAGAGAGAAGGAATAGGCGATATCGGGTGATCAAGGGGGGGGGGGCTTGCCTGGTTGCTCTGGCAAGAAGGATGGGTCATCAACACCGTAGTTGATCGGGGCAGCAGCGGCGTCAGTCTCGTAGTCTACCGGAGAGAAGAGGGGGAAGAAATAATAAATATAATGCAAACATAAGCATGATGATGCATGACATGACAATGAACAGTGTTAGGTGTGCCCTAACGCGGTAGTAGGTGATACCGGCGAAGGGGGTAAACATCCAGGAAAGTATTCCCGGTGTTTTGCGTTTTCGAACAGATGAACCGAAGGTGGATTGTTACAGGTTCGCTATTCTAGGGATGTGCGCCGACAAATGCATCGCCGTATTCGGATTCGCCTCGCTGCTCGAGCAACTTTCATGTACAAAGTATTTTTATCCGAGCTACGGATTATTTTATATTAATTTTCAAAGCTTTAATGAATTTCTAAATTATTATTATTAAACTAATTCGAAAATAGCATTATTGCGTCAGCATGACGTTAGCATGATGTCAGCAGTCAACAGAGGTGTTGACTGGGTCAAGCTGACGTGTGGGTCATGCATGTCATTGACTGACTAACTAACTAACCGTTAATTAGGTTAATTAATCACAATTAATTAAGTTAATTAATTTAGTTAACTAATTAATTAATTTTTTGAAAATGTTCCAGGGGTTGGGCCCGATATGTCAATGGCCCCTAGGAGCCTAACGGGCACGGGTGTTGCGGGTGCTGCCCGAACAGGCACAGCGGGTGCGGGCGATGGGCGCCCGACTGGGGCGAGCCCGGGCGCTGCTCGGCGAGGCCATCGGGCGCCGCCGAGGAGTGGACTGGGCGGTCAGCGCGGCCGCGAGCAGCCGGACGAGGGAGTCGGCGTGGCGATAGCGCTGGGGAGGCAGACAACGGCAGAGGGACGGGCCGGCGAAGCGAGGTCATGGCCGCGGAGGCGGCGAGCGACCACGGCGGCTCGGCGGTGGAAGCGGGCGGCAAGCGAAGCAGCCGGCGGCAGAGCAGGTCGGGCGGTTGCTGCTGGCAAAGTAGGCCGGCGAGGCTGGCGGGCGCGCGCAGGCTGGGCATAGGAGGTTGGGGCGGGCGGCGCGCGTGCGAGGCCAGCGGGCGGGCGCGGTGGGCCAGGGCGCGCCAAGGCATGCGCTGGTCGACACAGGGAGCAGCTGGGTGAGGTGAGGCGCGTGCGTGGACACGCCGGGCGCGAGGTGCGGGCGGAGGCCGCGGCGCGGGTTGCAGCTAGGGGTGGCGAGGCGCGAGCGTGACCGGTGCGAGCGAGCACGTGCGCGGGATGAGGCCACGGCCGTGAGCGCGTGCACGAGGGAGACAGGAGGAGGAGAGGGGGAGGCGGAGGCTCACGGGAGCCGTAGGGAAAGGGCAGTGGGGCGCCGGGAGGAGGTCAGAGACGAGGCGACGATGGAAAGGACGTCGAGGCAGCTCCGGCAAGGTCCAGGCGGCGAGGGGCGTTCCGGGCGGCGGCGACGGCGTCGGTTTGTTGCCCCACGATCCAGATCGGGGGGTAGAGGAGGCGAACATGGGGGGAGGGAGTGGGAGCTAGTGGGGATTTGATCTAGGGATTGACCGGGTGAGGGGAGGGTCGGCCGGGCTGGGCGGTGGGCCACTGCCCGTGAGTTGGGCCGATTGGCACAGTGGGGGGAGGTTTCTCTTTCTTTTTTGTTAGTTTTCTGTTTTTGTTTTGTACTTTTCTTTTATTTATTTATTTTCTTTTCTATTTTAGTTTTTATAAAATACAAAACAAACTCCTAAAGTATTGTTATAATATAGCCCACTACCTCAAAAAGTGTGGTGCAGTAATAAATACTTGATACACTTTTATTATTTAAAAGGTATTTAAATGTTTGTTTTTAGCCACAGTGAGATTTATTTTAGTGCATTTAATTACTTTATAAAGGTGTGGTTTCTCCCTCAATATTGTCTATGGATTATTTGACACATGTTGAACATTTTAGTTTTAACTTTTGAAAATCTTTATTGTTTGACTTTATTTTAAAATTTGATCAAACGGAATTTGAATCAAAGTGAGATTAACAACAGTAACAGTGGTTTCATGGCATCATTAACAGGGGATTCCTGTAGCTTAATTATCCGAACGTCACATACTTCCTCTCTAAACTAATATAAAAGCGTTTAGATCATTAAAGTACTATTCTAAATGTTCTTATATTAGTTTATAGAGGAAGTAAATTTTATATGCATGAAAGTCTAAAAAATTGAGTAAATTTGGCCAGCTACCGGTCGGGCAGACCAAATGAGTCGGCTAGTTGGACGCACTGGCTAGCAATATGCGGATAGGGCTGGACACCGTCCCTATGGCCGACTCATACAGACAAAAAGGGGACCAAATCCGCGTCCATTCGTGTTTGCAGTTGACCTTATAATGTGGAGATAAGGCCAACTCCAACACACGCACCCATTTCGTTCGCTTGCATCCGTTTAGGTCCACGTGAAGAAAAAACACAACCCAATGCATGGAGCGATTTTGTTTCTTCGTCTATTTTATGTCCGTCTGGACCCATTTCTGTCCTAAAGTTGGTTCAGATTTGGGTCCAAAGTGGACACAAAACCGAGTGTTATCTGGGTCCACCTTGTCCGTCTGTGTCTGGGCCCACCTGTCACCAGCCCACTCACCGCCTATCTCTCTCTCTCCTCCTTTTCTCTCTCTTCCCCATGGACCCACCCACACATGGCTGCATCAAGAGTATGCCCGATGCAATGTCAGGCACACGCCCTTTGGCCGCCGTCGTCACCCCTGCTTGGCCCATTTCTTGTCCCCTTCTTCCCCGCCACCACAGGCATGGACAATGCCACACTCGCCATGACCGCTTACGCCTCGACACCGCCTGTAGGACCAGCAGCAGTATGTAAGTCACCGGCGTTTCGTCCTCACCATTTGCGATGCTTTCAGCGCTTTGGTATAGGAGCAAGCGGCTCTTTATCCCCTTCGCCGCAGCTGCAGATGTCGTGCCTGCACTCGCAACAACTATTGTCGCAACGGGAGTGTCACCGCATCACGCGGCTCCACCCACCCCACGCTCGGCCTCACCTCTTCCACACCGGCTCAAGCAGCATGAGCGGGTCGTTGCGGCCACCAGGCGCCCCTTGTACGGGCCCAAGGAGGGGAAGGACGTCGTTGCGGCGCACCTGGAGCGCGTGGAGCTCACGGACGCGCTCACTACTAGCTCCCAAGGTGCTGCTACTCCGCTCGCCGCGCTCTCCCTTTGGAATGCCGCTCCCACTATGTGGTCGACGAAACGTCAAGGCGGGCACGTCACCAATTCGAGCAGGACCGTTGGGTTCAGGGCTCTGTCCGGACACGTCCTTTTATCCGTTGTCCCGAAAACCAAGTTCTATAACAAAAAATTCCCACTAGTATAAAAATACAACTCATGAGACTCACTATATGAAGAACAAGGTGCTACTTTGAAGCACAATATATGAGACTCACTACATGAAGAACAAGGTGCTAATTTGAAGCACAATATATGAGACTCACTACATGAAGAACAAGGTGCTACTTTGAAGCACAAGTGTGGAAAAAGAGATAGTAGCATTGTCCTTTTTATTTATTTATTATTATTTTGGGCCTTTCTTTTTTCTTTTTGGCCTTTCTCTTTTTTTATTTGGGAAATGCTCTAATAATGATGATCATCACACTTCTATTAATTACAACATAAGGATTACAACTCGAAACTAGAACAAGGTATGACTCTATATGAATGCTTACGGCGGTGTACCGGGATGGTGCAATGAATCAAGAGTGACATGTATGAAAAATAATGCATGGTGGCTTTGCCACAAATACGATGTCAACTACATGATCATGCAATGGCAATATCACAAAAGTAATGTATGTCATGATGATGATGAACGGAACGGTGGAAAGTTACATGGCAATATATCTCGGAATGGCTATGGAAATGCCATAATAGGTAGGTATGGTGGCTATTTTGAGGAAGATATAAGGAGGTTTATGTGTGATAGAGCGTATCATATCACGGGGTTTGGATGCACCGACGAAGTTTGCACCAACTCTTAAGGTGAGAAAGGGCAATGCACGGTACCGAAGAGGCTAGCAAAGCGGGAAAGGTAAAAAGTGCGTATAATCCATGGACTCAACATTAGTCAAAAGAACTCATATACTTATTGCAAAAATTTAGAAGTCATAAAAAATCAAGTGCTACGCGCATGCTCCTAGGGGGATAGATTGGTAGGAAAAAACCATCGCTCGTCCCCGACTGCCACTAATAAGGATGCACAAGCCAGGTACACTTCATGTTTCAAATTTTTTACACAACTTTAACCATACGTGCATGCTACGGGATTTGCTAACCTCAACACAAGCATTTCTCAAATTCAAAACTACTCAACTAGCATGACTTTGATATTATCACCTCCATATCTCAAAACAATTATCAAGCATCAAACTTATCTTAGTATTCAACGCACTCAAAAGAAAGTTTCACATATCTTGAATACCAAGTATATTAACATTAAGCAAATTACCATGCTATTAACGACTCTCAAAATAATCTAAGTGAAGCATGAGAGATCAAGTTTCTTTAAAACAAATCCACCACCATGCTCTAAAAGATCTAAGTGAAGCACTAGAGCAAAATTTATCACGCTCAAAGATATAAGTGAAGCACATAGAGAAAACTATCAAGCTCAAAAGATATAAGTGAAGCACATAGAGTATTCTATCAAATTTCAATTCATGTATGGCTCTCTCAAAAGGTGTGTACAGAAAGGATGAATGTGGTAAACTAATAAGCAAAGACGCAAATAATACAAGACGCTCCAAGCAAAACACATATCATATGGTGAATAAAAATATAGCTCCAAGTAAATTACCGATGGAAGTGGATTTAAAGAGGGATGCCTTCCGGCATCCCCAAACTTTGAATTTTTGGTGTCCTTGGATTATCTTGGGGTGCCATGGGCATCCCCAAGCCTAGGCTCTTGCCACTCCTTGTTCCATAATCCATCAAAAGAATTCACCCAAAACTTGAAAACTTCACAACACAAAACTCAATAGAAATCTTGTGAGCTCCGTTAGAAAGAAAAAAAAAAGAATACTTTAAGGTACTGTAATGAACTCATTCTTTATTTATATTGGTGTTAAACCTATTGTATTACAACTTCTCTATGGATCATAAACTATTTTACTAGCCATAGATTCATCAAAATAAGAAAACAACACACGCAAAACAGAATCTGTCAAAAACAGAACAGTCTGTAGTAATCTGTAACTAACGCAAACTTCTGGAACTCAAAAACTTCTACCAAAATTAGACGACCTGGAAACTTTTTTTTTTAATCAGCAGAAATTGGAATCAGTATTTTATCACGTTCTGGTGATTTTTAACAATTCGGGCACTGGGCGCAAAGTTTCTGGAAATTACAGCAAGATCAAATAACTATCACCCAAGAAGATCCAATAGGTTTAACTTGGCACAAACACTAATTAAAATATAAAACCACATCTAAACAGAGGCTAGATTGATTATTTATTATTAACCAGAAGCTAAAACTAAAAACTAAAAATAAAATTGGGTTGCCTCCCAACAAGCGCTATCGTTTAACGCCCCTAGCTAGGCATGAGGATAGATCTAGGTATTGCCATCTTTGGTAGGCAATCCATAAGTGGCTCTCATGATAGATTCATATGGTAATTTTATTTTCTTTCTAGGAAAGTTTTCCATGCCTTTCTTTAATGGAAATTGGAATCTAATATTCCCTTCCTTCATATCAATAATTGCACCAATCGTTCTAAGGAAAGGTCTACCAAGAATAATAGGACATGAAGGATTGCAATCTATATCAAGAACGATAAAATCTACGGGCACATAATTCCTATTGGCAACAATAAGAACATCATTCATTCTTCCCATAGGCTTTTTAATAGTGGAATCTGCAAGATGCAAGTTTAGAGAACAATCATCAAAGTCACGGAAATCTAGCAAATAACACAAAGTTTTGGGAATAGTGGAGACACTAGCACCCAAATCACACAAAGCATGAAACTCATAATCTTTAATTTTAATTTTGATAGTAGCTCCCCACTCATCATAGAGTTTCCTAGGGATAGAAACTTTTAACTCAAGTTTTTCTTCATAAGATTGCATCAAGGCATCAACAATGTGTTCGGTAAAGGCCTTATTTTGACTATAAGCATGAGGAGAATTTAGCACGGTTTGCAACAAGGAAATACAATCAATTAAAGAGCAATTTTCATAATTAAATTCCTTGAGATCCAATATAGTGGGTTTAGCAACATCTAGTTTTTTATTTCTTTCAATCCCACTTTTATCAATTTCATCATCAAGATCTAAAAACTCCGCATTCTTAGAACGCCTTCTAGGTAAAGGAATATTATATTCAGTTTCATCAAGATTCATATTGCAAATCAAAGATTTAATAGGGGACACATCAATAACTTTTAGATCTTCATCTTGATTATCATAGGAATTAGAAGAACACCCTTTAATATAGGCATCTTAGGAAGCACGCATCCTAGCGGTTCTTTCTTTGCACTCATCAATGGAAATTCTCATAGCTTTGAGAGACTCATTGATATCATGCTTAGGAGGAATAGATCTAAGCTTTAAAGAATCAACCTCAAGAGAAATTCTATCAACGTTCCTAGCCAAATCATCAACTTTAAGGAATTTCTCCTCAAGCAAAGCATTAAAATTCTTTTGTGAATTCATAAACTCTTTAACACTACTCTCAAATTCACAGGGCATCTTATTAAAATTTCCATAAGAGTTGTTGTGGGAATTTCCATAATTATTAGAAGGATTACTAGGATAAGGCCTAGGATTAAAATTCCCTCTATCTGGCGTTGTTACCAAAATTATTCCTACCAACAAAGTTCACATCCATAGATTCATTATTATTCTCAATCAAGGTAGACAAAGGCATATCATTAGGATCAGAAGAAACACTCTTAGTAAATAATTTCATAAGTTCATCCATCTTTCCACTCAAAAAATTGATTTCTTCTATCGCATGCACTTTTTTATTAGTAGATCTTTTAGTATGCCATTGAGAATAATTAACCATAATATTATCTAGGAGTTTAGTAGCATCTCCTAAAGTGATTTCCATAAAAGTGACTCCCTCGTGCGAATCTAAAATGTTTCTAGAAGCAAAATTCAATCCAGCATAATTTTTTGTATAATCATCCATAAGTTCAAACCATGAGTAGGACAATTACGTATCATTAATTTCATTCTCTCCCAAGCTTGTGCAACATGTTCATGATCAAGTTGCTTAAAATTCATAATATCGTTCCTAAGAGAGATAATCTTAGCGGGAGGAAAATACTTAGAGATAAAAACATCCTTGCACTTGTTCCAAGAATCAATACTATTTTTAGGAAAAGATGAAAACCACGCTTTAGCACGATCTCTAAGCGAAAAAGGAAATAGCTTCAATCTAACGACATCATTATCGACATCTTTTTTCTTTTGCATATCACATAAATCAGCGAAGCTATTTAGATGAGTAGCGGCATCTTCACTAGGAAGGCCGGCGAATTGATCTTTCATAACAAGATTCAACAAAGCAGTATTGATTTCGCAAGATTCAGTGTTGGCAAGAGGAGCAATCGGAGTGCTAAGGAAATCATTATTATTTGTATTGGTGAAGTCACACAATTTGGTAGCATCTTGAGCCAACGCGACAAACAAGCGAACTAACACACGAGCAAACAAGCGGACGAGAAAAAGGCAAAGGTAAAAAGAGAATGAGATTGGGAAAGAGAGGGCGAATAAAACGGCAAGGGTGAAGTGGGGGAGAGGAAAACGAGAGGCAAATGGCAAATAATGTAATGCGAGAGATAGGGATTGTGATGGGTACTTGGTATGTTGACTTTTGCGTAGACTCCCCAGCAACGGCGCCATAAATCCTTCTTGCTACGTCTTGAGCTTGCGTTGGTTCTCCCCGAAGAGGAGAGGGTGATGCAGCACAGTAGCGTAAGTATTTCCCTCAGTTTTTGAGAACCAAGGTATCAATCCAGTAGGATGCCACGCGCAAGTCCCTCGTACCTGCACAAAATAATAGCTACTCGCAACCAACGCGATTAGGGGTTGTCAATCCGTTCACGGTCACTTACAAGAGTGAGATCTGATAGAGATAATATTTTTTGGTATTTTTGGTATAAAGATGCAAAGTGAAAAGTAAAAGCAAAGTAAAAACAAAGCAAGTATAAAAGTGATGGAGATTGATATGATGAGAATAGACCCGGGGGGCATAGGTTTCACTAGTGGCTTCTCTCAAGAGCATAAGTATTCTACGGTGGGTGAACAAATTACTGTTGAGGAATTGACAGAATTGAGCATAGTTATGAGGTTATCTAGGTATGATCATGTATATAGGCATCACGTCCGTGCCAAGTAGACCGAAACGATTCTGCATCTACTACTATTACTCCACTCATCGACCGCTATCCAGCATGCATCTAAAGTATTAAGTTAAAAAGCAGTAACGCCTTAAGCAAGATGACATGATGTAGAGGAATAAATTCATGCAATATGATAAATACCCCATCTTGTTATCCTCGATGGCAACAATACAATACGTGCCTTGCAACCCTTTACATCCTTTGGGTAAGGACACCGCAAGATTGAACCCAAAGCCATGCACTTCACCCATTGCAAGAACTACCAATCTAGTTGGCCAAACCAAATGGATAATTCGAAGAGACTTGCAAACATAACTCAATCATATATAAAAGAATTCAGAGAAGATTCAAATATTATTCATAGATAAGCTGGATCATAAACCCGCAATTCATCGGTCTCAACAAACACACCGCAAAAAGAAGATTACATCGAATAGATCTCCACGAGAGAGAGGGAGAACATTGTATTGAGATCAAAAGAGAGAGAAGAAGCCATCTAGCTACTAGCTATGGACCCGAAGGTCTGAAGTAAACTACTCACACTTCATCGGAGGGGCTATGGTGTTGATGTAGAAGCCCTCCATTGTGGATGCCCCCCCTCGTGAGCTCCTAACAGGCCCCAAGATGGGATCTCGTGGATCTGAGGAAGGTACGGCGGTGGAATTAGGTTTTTGGCTCCTGTTACGATCGTTTGAAGTGCGTAGGTATATATAGGAGGAAGGAGTACGTCGGTGGAGCTTGAGGGGCCCACAAGGCAAGGGGCGCGCCTGAGGCGCCCTCCACCCTCGTGACCGCCTTGTGGCTTTCTTGACGGAGGGTCCAAGTCTCCTGGGTCTTATCTGATGAGAAAATCATGTTTCCGAAGATTTCATTCCGTTTGGACTCCGTTTGATATTTTGTTTCTTTGAAACACTGAAAAGGCAAAAAACAACAATTCTGGGCTGGGCCTCCGGTTAATAGGTTAGTCCCAAAACTAATATAAAAGTGGAAAATAAAGCCCATTATAGTCCAAAACAGTAGATAAAGTAGCATGGAGCAATCAAAAATTATAGATACGTTGGAGACGTATCACTCACCGCCGTGCGTGAGTAATCCCATTGTAGGCTTGCTAGACCGTGATGGGTTGGATGAGATTTACCATGTAATCGAGTTAGTTTTGTTTGATCCCTAGTATCCACTATGTTCTAAGATTGATGTTGCTATGACTTTGCTATGCTTAATGCTTGTCACTAGGGCCCGAGTGCAATGATTTCAGATCTGAACCTATTATGTTTTCATGAATATATTTGTGTTCTTGATCCTATCTTGCAAGTTATAGTCACCTACTATGTGTTATGATCCAGCAACCCCGGAGTGACAATAGTCGGGACCACTCCCGGTGATGACCGTAGTTTGAGGAGTTCATGTATTCACTAAGTGCTAATGCTTTGGTCCGGTACTCTATTACAAGGAGGCCTCAATATCCCTTATTTTCCATTAGGACCCCGCTGCCACGGGAGGGTAGGACAAAAGATTTCATGTAAGTTCTTTTCCATAAGCACGTATGACTATATTCGGAATACATGCTTACATTATATTAATGAATTGGAGCTAGTTTTGTGTCACCCTATGTTATAACCGTTGCATGATGAATGCCATCCAACATAATTATCCATCATTGATCCATTGCCTACGAGCATTTCACATATTGAGCATTGCTTCGTTACTTTTCCGTTGCCACTTTACGATTGCTACAAAACTACTACTGTTACTTTTGCCACTGTTACCGTTACTTCCATACTACTTTGCTACTAAATACTTTGCTACAGATATTAAGTCTTCCAGGTGTGGTTGAATTGACAACTCAGCTGCTAATACTCAAAAAATATTCTTTGTCTCTCCTTGTGACGAATCAATAAATTTGGGTTGAATACTCTACCCTCGAAAACTGTTGTGATCCCCTATACTTGTCGGTTATGAAAAACCATATGCTTTGATCACCTCAGCAAAGCATATATTCCAACTCCGAGATGCTTGCATCAATCCATAGATGGATCGCTGGAGCTTGCACACTTTGTTAGCACCTTTAGGATCGACAAAACCTTCTGGTTGCATCATATACAACTCTTCTTTAAGAAATCCATTAAGGGATGCAGTTTTGGTGTCCATTTGCCAAATTTCATAATTATAAAATGCGGCAATTGCTAACATGGTTCAGACTGACTTAAGCATCACTACGGATGAGAAGGTCTCATCGTAGTCAACCCCTTGAACTTGTCAAAAACCTTTCACGACAAGTCGAGCTTTGTAGATGGTGACATTACCATCATCGTATGTTCTTGAAGATCTATTTATTTTCAATGGCTTGCCGATCATCAGGCAAGTCCACCAAAGTCCACACTTTGTTCTCATACATGGATCCTATCTCAGATTTTATGGCCTCGAGCCATCTATTGGAATCTGGGCTCATCATGGCTTCTTCATAGTTCATAGGTTCGCCATGGTCTAGTAACATGACTTCCAGGACAGGATTACTGTACCACTCTGGTGCGGAACATGCTTTGTTCGACCTACCGACCTATGAGGTCCGGCAGTAACTTGATCTAAAGTTTCATGATCATCATCATTAGCTTCCTCTCTAGTTGGTGTAGGCATCACGAGAACGGATTTCTCTGATGTGCTACTTTCCAAATTGAGAGAAGGTACAGTTACCTCATCAAGTTCTACTTTCCTCCCACTCACTTCTTTCGAGAGAAACTTCTTCTCTAGAAAGGTTCCATTCTTAGCAACAAAGATCTTGCCTTCGGATTTGTGGTAGAAGGTGTACCCAATTATTTCCTTAAGGTATCCTATGAGACACACTTCTCCGATTTGGGTTCGAGTTTATCGGGCTGAAGCCTTTTGACATAAGTGTCGCAACCTCAAACTTAAAGAAACGACAACTTAGGTTTCTTGCCAAACCATAGTTCATACGGTGTCGTCTCAACGGATTTATATGGTGCCCTATTTAACGTGAATGTAGCCGTGTCTAATGCATAACCCTAAGACGATAGTGGTAAATCAGTAAGAGACATCATAGAACGCACCATATATCCAATAAAGTACGGTTACAACGTTCGGACACACCATTACGCTGTGGTGTTCCAGGTGGCGTGAGTTGTGAAACTATTCCACATTGTTTTAAATGAAGTCCAAACTCGTAACTCAAATATTCGCCTCCACGATCAGATCATAGAAACTTTATTTTCTTGTCACGATGATTCTTAACTTCACTCTGAAATTCTTTGAACTTTTCGAATGTTTCAGACTTATGTTTCATTAATTAGATATACCCATATCTACTCAAATCATCTGTGGAGGTCAGAAAATAACGATACTCGCCGCGTGCCTCAACACTCATTGGACCGCATAGATCGGTATGTATTATTTCCAGTAAGTCATTGACTCGCTCCATTGTTTCGGAGAACGGAGTTTTAGCCATCTTTCCCATGAGGCATGGTTCGCAAGTATCAAATGATTCATAATCAAGTGATTCCAAAAGCCCATATACATGGAGTTTCTTCATGCGCTTTACACCAATATGACCTAAACGGTAGTGCCACAAATATGTTGCACTATCATTATCAACTTTGCATCTTTTTGCATAAATATTATGAATATGTGTATCACTACGACCGAGATTCAATTAACCATTCACAATGGGTGTATGACAATAGAAGGTTTTATTCATGTAAACAGAATAACAATTATTCTCTTACTTAAATGAATAACCGTATTGCAATAAACATGATCTAATCATATTCATGCTTAACACAAACACCAAATAGCATTTATTTAGGTTCAACACTAATCTCGAAGGTAGAGGGAGTGTGCAATGGTGATCATATCAACCTTGGAATCATTTCAAACACACATTGTCACCTCGCTTTTAACTAGTCTCTGCAACTCCTGTTTCGAGTTACTAATCTTAGCAATTGAACCGGTATCAAATACCTAGGGGTTACTAAAATACACATCAATAACATGTATATCAAATATACCTTTGTTCACTTTGCCATCCTTCTTATCCGCCAAGTATTTGGGGCAGTTCCACTTCCAGTGACCATTTCCTTTGCAGTAGAAGCACTTAGTTTCAGGCTTGGGTCTAGCTTTGGGTTTCTTCCTGGGAGTGGAAACTTTCTTGACATTCTTCTTGAAGTTCCCTTTCTTCCCCTTGCCCTTTTTCTTGAAACTAGTGGTCTTGTTAACCATCAACACTTGATGTACTTTCTTGGTTTCTACCTTTGCCGATTTCAGCATTGTGAAAAACTTGGGAATCATTTTCGTCATCCCTTGCATATTATAGTTCATCATGAAGTTCTAGTAGTTTGGTGATAGTGACTATAGAAATATGTCAATCACTATCTTATCTGGAAGATTAACTCCCACTTGATTCAAGCTATTGTAGTACCCAGACATTCTGAGCACATGCTCACTGGCTGACCTATTCTCCTCCATCTTGTAGGCAAAGTACTTGTCAGAGGTCTCATACCTCTCGACACGGGCATGAGTTTGAAATACCAATTTTCAGCTCTTGGAACATCTCATATGCTTCGTGGCGTTCAAAACGTTTTTGAAGTCCCGGTTCTAAGCCGTAAAGCATGGTGCACTAAACTATCAAGTAGTCATCATATCGAGCTTGCAAAATGTTCATAATGTCTGCATCTACTCCTTCAACAGGTTTGTCACCTAGTGGTACATCAAGGACATAATTCTTCTGTGCAGCAATGAGGATAATCCTCAGATCACGGACCTAGTCCGTATCATTGCTACTATCATCTTTCAACTTAGTTTTCTTTAGGAATATATAAAAAATATAGGAGAGCTAAATCGCGAGCTATTGTTCTACAACATAGATATGCAAAGCCATAAGACTAAGTTCATGATATATTAAGTTCAATTAATCAAATTACTAATGAACTCCCACTTAAATAAACATCCCTCGGGTTATCTAAGTGACACGTGATCGAAATCAACTAACCCATGCCCGATCATCACGTGAGATGGGGTAGTCATCAATGGTGAACATCTCTAGTTGATCATATCTACTATATGACTCACATTCGACCTTTCGGTCTCCAGTGTTCCGAGACCATGTCTGTACATGCTAGGCTCGTCAAGTTTGACCCAAGTATTCTGCATGTGCAAAACTGTCTTATGCCCGTTGTATGTGAACGTAGAGTCTATCACACCCGATCATTCATAACCCACAAGTATAGGGGATCGCAACAATTTTCGAGGGTAGAGTATTCAACCCAAATTTATTGATTCGACACAAGGGGAGCCAAAGAATATTCTCAACTATTAGCAGCTAAGTTGTGAATTCAACCACACCTGAAAGACTTAATATCTGCAGCAAACTGTTTAGTAGCAAAGTAGTATGGAAGTAATGGTAACGGTGGTAAAAGTAACAGTAGTAGTATTCACTACAAAAAAAAGACACTTCCGTGATGATACATGTTTGTCACAGTAGGTCACGTTTTCTGTCATGCATGTACATCCACGACAATTTTATGACAGAATCAAGATAGTCATACATGTGCTGTCGTAGAAGTGTTCCATGACATTACCAAAATTATCATCACGGAAGTGTCCACTCCCATGACGATAAATCGCGCGTCATAGAAGTGTTTTCGTTAAGGGTGACCGACACGTGGCATCCACCGTAACAGTTCGCCGTTAAGCTATCGTGGCCCGTTTTGGATCCGATAACCCATTAAAAGCCCGGACCAATAGGGATTTTCCACGTGTAAAATTCTCATTGGCCAGAGGAAACAGGTGTTGGCTCACCGTTGGGACAGATGTCATCCACTCATTGGACAGGAGGCGCCTATGATACGTAGACACGTGGCACGCCCAACAGAGGGCCATTCCGCTGAAAAGTTCGGCCCGTTTGACTTGGTCAAAAGCTAACGGGCCGGCCTAGGGAAAGCCTATTAACGGCCTATTCGTATATCGCCCATTTACGGCCCGCTAACTCTAGGCCCGTTACGACCTATCGGAATTAAGCCCAGTAGCTTCATGTGGGCCGTCCAATATGATTCTAGCATGTTGTTACTTCCGGCCCATGTATGGCCCATGATGTCTTTCGGCCCATATGAGGCCCTTCGTAACTCTAGGCCCAATAAAGGCCAGAGATGAAACTGGCCCATAATGAACAGTGTATCACTTTATACCCATTAACAGCCCATTATTTCGTCAGTCGTTTGCAGACCATGTTAACTTTCAGCCTTCTAAGGGCCCATTTATTCTTGGGCTCATTTCTAGAATTTGGTTAGTTACGGTCCGTTACTAGCCTATTCCGTTTGTGGGCCAAATTCAGCCCGTGTTTACATTGAGCTCTTTTGTGGCCCGTTAACCCGTTGGGCTGTTTTCATAGCATTATCAAATACGGCCTATTAACGGCCCGTTATGGTCCACGAATAGTACGACCCATGTTTGGCGAAATGATTATACACCCCGTAGAAGGCCCATGGATCCTACGGCCCGTAGAAGACCAATGGACCCTATGGCCCATAGAATGCCCATGGATCATAAGGCCCGTAGAAACTCCATGGACCCTACGACCCGTAGAAGGCCCATGGATCCTATGGCCCGCAGGAGGCCCATGGTTACAACAATCCATGTGTTGCCATGATTATTGTGGCCTAGTTACCAAAAATAGGTTATTTTGGCCACTAGAAAAACGCAGAAAAAGAACTGCAGTGACTACAAGCAAACAACTAAACAAGACAATAAGGAAATAAATAAGCAAGCAACTAATGCTAGCCTATTACAGCTATTACACATATTACATCCACTGGGCATCAAAGTTCGCCACCAGTGCAAATATAGGGAACAAAGCAGCATATTACATACACTGGCCGTCAAAATTGGCCACCAGTGCGAATAAACGCGGCAGCAAAACAAGAGCATACCTGAAACAACTTCAGAAGAGCTCAAGAAACGTTATCCTTGGTATCCTCCAACGCTTGCTGTTGCACCAGAAAGTATGCATCTGAATGATTGAGGGACTTCCGCAGTCCTTCTGCTTCTTGTCGCAGCACAACTGATCGATGTCTTTCAGCTTGTAGTTGAGACTCAAGAAATCGAACTGATTTAGACAGTGAGTTTGAATAGCTTGTGCAAGCGGTAGTGGCCAGTAACTCGAACACTAAACCAAGACAGGACTTTGGGGTTGTCTCACTGTCTTCAAGATAGTCTTCCTTAGCTTTATCAGCTTTGTTGGAGACCAACAAGGATATCTCACTATCCTGAACCTTATCTGCATTACTTCCTTTACCATTGCTTAATAAGGCACTCTTCCCCAATATTCTCACAAGATTCTAAAAGAAGAAACAAGCAGACACATAACAGGTTTAGCATGTACTAGTATATGAAACTCATTTCGGTGAACCAGTTCATTAGTAAGATGGACATGATTAAACTACTAAGTTTCTATTGCCAAGTACTAGTACATAATAAAAGCATCAAACAAACATATATCTATGTCCTATGGTCACTGCATTGTCTTGCCAAATCAAAATAGAGACACAGTTCAAATCATATCAGTTCAAGACAAAGCAGCAGTGAAAGAATACAAAGCGTGGAAACTACACGGCACAACAAGATTTCAGATGGTACACGGGTCTACATGTACAACAACACTATTGGCTCTATTGTGATGCTAGTAATGTGCATGATATGAGAAGTCAATCAGATACACAATTGAAATTGAAATCAACAGAGCTATTGATAAGGGCAAGCTTATTAAAGAAACATGCGTGAACATACCTGCTGTGCCATTGGAGTTTCGATTGGATCCTTCAATTTAAAAATAAGTTTGTATGAGTAAATATAGTGATACAAGAGCAAAGTAGTATGCACGATAGCAATGGAATCTTAAATTAGAACAGTTGTTCTTAAGGTTTAAGCACTTGTTCTACATGAACAGAGTACAATAAGACACAAGAATACAATACTTAAAAAAATGAGCTCATAGAGCTTACCACATTCTTGGTTCGGGACCAGTACAAAACAAGGCGTTCCCAGTCATCGTCTAGTAAATGTGTCTCAGGAGAACGTAAGGGAATTTGATGAGTTTCTTTGCCAGTGAAGTACGTTTTCTTTAGGTAATTCTGGTACTGCCACCAATCATTCTTGAAGATAGCAGAGTTTTTAGCACAGGTTACCTCATCCTGAGTTTCCAAAGCGGCCCTTTTCTATAGAGAACAATGGGAAAATTTTGTTGTATTATAACCATCATGGAGGTAGAATGTATGGGAGAAAGCAAAGTAATTGCCATGAATAACATTACTTACACATAACTCCTGGACAAACACCTGCAACTAGCATTTTCCTTCATCTTCAGTATAATATTTCCAAGATGGGAAGATACGCACATAGGATTTAACAACATCAAATGCGATAGATGCTAAACTACGACTGGCTGGTTGTGCTTCCTCCACAGGAATAGGCGTACTAACTGGTGGAGTTGGGGTTCGCCTTGGTAGTACTAGTCCTTTGGGCACTGGAGCTGCCTTACTAACTGCTCTTGTTTGGGAGCTCTATGGTGGAGATGGTGCTGTGTCAACAGGAACTGGGTTACTATCTGCTGGGGTTGGGGTTAGATTGGGTGAAGCTGGTTCTCTAACCATCGCAGTAGGGGTACAATCTGCGAGAGTCTGGGTTATGTGTGGTAGGGCTGATTCTCGTGCATGTACAACCGGGGTGCTATCTCCACCAAGAGGTAGCACTATTTTACTTGAAGACCATGTTTTTACTCCGCTAGATACTGCCATCACCCGCTCCAATTCAAATGGCTGATAAACAGGAAACATAGTTGAATGTACAAACATTGTATGAGAGATAGATGCAATAGATAGTGTGGAAAAAAGAGGACATGAAATAGTTGACATGTATATTGTTTAACTAAAACGGATAGCATGACATAATTTCACATATATGATGTCTATCTAAAGTGGATAGCATAGCATAACATAATTCAAAGATATGATGAATAACTAAACATGATCGCATGACACAATCACATACATGTTATCTAAGTAATCAGGATTGCATGATTTAATTCACATATGTGATTTATATGCTAAACAGAGGGCATTCGATATGATGTCTGAACTAAGATCATGATGTTGAATATTGTGTATATGATGTCTAAACTATGCAATGCAAGACACCATATGCATGATATGAGTAGAATAACCGTGCCAAGTTAGAGCATACACCTCGGTGGGGGAATAGGACTAGTCATCTGTCTCTGAATCCATCTCTGAGGAGCTATCGGGACCCAACAAGAGATCTGCTTCGACCAGTAGCAACCGCCTCTCAAGGCCTTGTTCTCACTCCAGATTTTTCCATCTCCCACCCAAATGGCCGATTCACGGGAAGAGTAGTTTAATGTACAAACATTGTCGACAAATGGAAATGTAATGAAGAAAAGGATGGGCAAGATATCATTCAAATATATGATGCTTGGTTAAACAGGATGGCATTGCACATTCCACATATATTATGGCTGGCTAAAAGACATGAGACTTCATAATTCCCATATATGATATAGAAACTAAACAGGTGGCATTACAGAACATGTCTAAACTAAGCAGACGACATATATGATGTCAAAAGTAGGCACTGCAAGGCAACATATGCATGATATGACTAACAACATCATTCCAAGGTAGAGCAAACACCTTGGGGGGGTAAATAGGAGAGGTCAGCTGCGTCTGAATCCACCTCAGAATAGATATCTTCCTCTGGATTACAGTCTGGAGAGGGGGGGAGGGTTTGCCATTGAATCCACCATGGAGCAATGTCCGCATGACATTGTATTGCCGCGCAAAACTCTTCCCTTTTTCTCTACATGTTCAGCATGACTGTGTAAATATCTGACATGCATACGAAAAAAATATGGTGAGATTATGTAAGGAGAGCATGCAGAAATCTAGAGTGATGGTAACAATCCGAAAATAATGATAGCAGGTTGACGATTGCTTTAATTTAATAAAAAAGACATATGATGATTGCTTTACTATTTGTTTCCCACCCAAGATGAACAACATAGGCATACCCTAGGTGAACCAGATATTAGACAGAGATACTATTCATTGCTGCCTCGATATGTGCCCCACAACTAATTTAGAACTCAAGTTTGAACATCAATAAAGTGAAACCATATGAAAGCGTGTACAGTTAGAATGTTATTCTGCCACTAATGCACTTGGTCTCGTTTTCATGCATAGGATTTTGAAAAGTAGGTCTAGGTGGATGTTTTGCTCCATTACTTTCAACAAAATGCATAAATAATTGAATAGTAGAGTGCCATAGGAAAATTTCCTATTGTTATGTTTTTTCGTTGAACCACAATATCCCTAATGGATCGACATGAATGTAGAGTAATAAGTGATGCGACAAGTGCAACCTCTTTGCTGTAGCCGTGTCGACCTCAGCATCATTGGGTTGGTTGCTGAAGAAGTTGAGACAGAGGTGGTTGTTGGAGGTGTGGAGGAAGATCTGAGGAATATGTAGACAGCGTCCAGGGCACTGCTCCGTTGTGATGGATCATTCTGTCGTTGGAGTAGCTCTGGTGAGCCGTAAGACGTCAAGGCTGAAGCAGCACAAGACAGACATAATTAATCTCAAGTGGGATTCTAATAGCATCTCCAATAGATGATGTAAAATAGATGTAAAATTTACATCACCAAAAACCACCTGACTACAACAGATGAGGTAAAAACTGTTGACTCTGAACTTAACTGTCGAAACTCAAATTTACCGTGGAATCTGAATGTTATTGTCGAAAATGAATGCAATGGTAGCAGAGAGGCACTTGACAAGTAGTTTAGTGAGGGCCTGTAGTTCATCTTCAACATGCACCCCCATAATCCGCCAGCCACCACCGGCCAAACCACCGGGCCCCGCGCCGCCTCGCCGCCCCGAAACAACTCCCCGTCGTCGGTCCGCCACCGCCCCGAAACAACTCCCAACCAACGCCCCGGCCAGCCCTCTAGCCCCCTCCCCGCGCCAAGCTTTTTCTCCGGCGATCCCCACGCCACCGCCCTCCCACCGTCGGTGACCACCGCCCCACCCTGAACCCTAAGATAGATAGTGGGGTACCTCTCCGACGAGCCCCCCTCCCCGCTGCGGGTGGTTCTTCCTTAACTCCGGCGAGCCCCCGCCACCCCTGAAAATTGACTAACCCAAAAGTCGATTCAGTCGATTGAAGCATAGCTAAATTGGAGCAGAGCAGCAGCATGAGCGAGGGGAGAGCAGCAGCAGCAGCAGCACGAGCGAGCGAGCGAGAGTCGGAGCAGTAGCACGAGCTAGCGAGCGAGAGCCGGAGCAGCAGATCCGGCTGGTATGGACGCCGCCGCCGAAGGGGCCTTGCACTTGGGGAGAGCCGTCGTGGAGATGTCGCCTGTGGCGCCGGCTTCGAGCTAGCCGCTCCATGGGGGTGCGGGATCGAGCACCGTCGGCGCCGCGAGGTCGAGTTAAGGAGAAGGTGCGATGCGATGAGTGTACAACCTCTTTGGTGGCGCCGAGTAGGCCTCGGCTTCCGAGGAGTCGATGGATGATGCGGTTTCGGTGGAGCAGGTTAAGGCGGCGCTGTGGGGATGGAGCAGCCTCCATAGACGAGGCGATCGTCGGAGCAGCTCCTTGGAGGTGGAGGACGGGTCGGCTGAACCAACGGGAGGACGGGATGGACGACGGATCCTCATCCGGGGAGGTGGATGATGGACATCGAGCTGTTGCGGTGGACGACGTCATCGGGGAAGAGGCTCCGGCTGGGCAGCGGTGAGGTGGCGGACGGAGGAGGGTGGGGTTTCGCGGCTGGAGCGGAGAGGTTATGGCGTCCTGGAATTTCGAATGGGGAAAAGGAGGCGATGGGAGGGGGGAACCATGACTTAGGGACGCGCTTGTCCAAAATGTAGGGTGTGTTATAAAAGTACTCCCACCGATTTGAACTAGAGGCCCTTTCGGCTCAGGGTTAGAAGGGGGATTTCGCGTGTCGGGATTTGGCAGCTGGAGGGAGTTTTCGTGTGCGTTGTAATTTCGGGATAGCAAGGCGCGGGTTGTGAAGGCGCCAGTTTTGGGAGCACGATATCTGAATTTTCGGGATATAACAAGGTGCGGGTTGAATTTTAGGGACAAGCCTAACGTGTAATAGTGTACTTGGATGTACCAAATAAGTTCGCACTTCCCTCAACAAAAAAATGAAAAAAATAAAAACTATTCACACCACACAAAGAGAGAGTCTTGTCCCGTTTTACTATGAATCCATGTTATGTCCAATTAAATTTTTTCGCTGTCTGTATAGTGCAACGCGAGGGGGGTACCGCTGCAATTCGAACTGAATTTGAATTCGTTTCTCTATTTCAATAAGAATCTGCAATCATGATTGTTGCCAACTTCAACCATCATTCGTGTATTACATTAACAACACATCACATGATTACTATAGAGATAGATATGAAATATGTGTACTATATGAACTCGAATTCAATTTTTTGAATACACTTGATGTTGATTCCAAATAAGTACATTTGATGTACTAACTATATGTTCATAATCTAAACCATGTTCCATACATACACCGTGTTTATCACACAAGGTATAGTGCCGCGCCCCCTACATTATGACAAGTATTTAGCCCTGAGCTGCAAAAGCCACACATTAGCCCAAATTATAATCAATGTTCTATATATTATATGTAGTACTAGCAAGATGCCCATGCGTTCCACGGAACATCAACATGATCAAGGGGATGCCTTATTTGCAAATATGGAGAGGGCTGTGGGCATCTTTTTTCAAAATTGCCATAGTTTCCTTCCTATCCGTCAGATATAAATTGGACGGCCTATATTGCAGGATGGCAGGCAGACCATCATCAACAACTCTGTTTTTATAAGAGTAGAGATAAGACATATTATATGTAGTATAACATGTTCATAACCACACCATGTGTATCACCGTTATATATATTCACGCATGCGTCGGTTTAAAACACTATGATAAATTCTTCAAATATCCGAATTCGCTTTTTATAATGAATCATGATCTCTATTCGCCTTTTACACCCACACAATCCTCTTATCTTTGTAGCTAGCGCTAACTTCCTCTCGTGCATGCACACGCCCGCATCCCTCTCACCCTCCCTCAGCATTCTCTAGCTCCATTGTGCAAATTCGTCTTTTCACTTTAGGCCGTTCACCCACGGTGTGTGTTGGCCCCCCAGCTCCTTCTTTACGGCACACATCGATCGATATGCCTCTCTAGCCAGGTGTGCCTACCACAAACAGAAGGTTCCCCTCTTCTCTTCTCATCGTCCATGACTCACTCCCACCACTCTTTTCATCGATCTCGTACTCGCACAGTCCTTCCCCCTCGATATAGTATGCCTCTCGCACCACCACCTAGATGCATCCCTCTCTCTCTATCCTTCTCCCTTGTCCTTATTTGCTTCTAACACATACATGCATGTATACCGATCGATCTCCCTACATATACCTAGGTCTACTTTAACTATTTTCCCCCCACCCATCGATCGATGTACCTCACAAGTTATGTCGCTCCTTTCTCTGACAAAGGACGATTGATCTTCCTATGTAGTTACTTCTGCTTACCACAACCATATCGTCCCCCCTCATCATTTGTGCATGCCTCCTGACCCGTCTCTCACACGCACATGCACAGACATGGAAGCCATCCCCTCTCTTATTGATATTGCAGGCTTGCCCTCCGTTCATCTAGCAAGCCTCTCCCGGACTCCCATCATTTGTTAGAAGCAATTCCACTACCACCCCTCCAACACTCTAGCTCTGTCTCTCTCCCAACCTTATTCCTCTCCTACACATATGCATGGATGCCGATCGATCTCCCTTAATACATAAGGTAGGCCTCTCTCCTCCTCCACACATATACCAGCCATTGTACCTCTATAATTAATTAGGCCTCCCCCACCACACACCAATAGTGGAGCGCTGTAGGTAGGTATCCATGCCAGAGACAAACTGCACTTGTCCCCTCTCATGTTCCAGTAGGCCAGCCACTCTATATATTTGACGCGGGCACACACAAATTCGATGGCACTCTTTATCGATCGCGCACGCGCATACACACACATCATCCCTCTCTTCGATTCTATGGATACCTCAAGCCGATGATACCTCTACTCTCTTCTCGTGGATCGCCCCCTCTATATATATGATATATCCAGGACTCTATTTCACACACATTGCATATGTTACATTTTTTGATTGACCCTCCCCCCAAAAAAAAACACTCGCGAACCCACACACTATATCTCTCTAGGTTTGTATCTCTCTCACACAACCCCACGTGGGTGGTGTACATTACGAAGAGAATAGGTGCACATACTCACGCTTTCGTGCTCAGCCACACCCATGCGGGTACACGGTGGAGCTCATTTACGTATGAAAATGGCAGCCCACGTGCTAATTTGAACGCGATGTGGCGGATGTTTACCTACTGAGGTCGTGTACCACTCGAGCACGAAACAAAGTTCGACTTGATGCGTTGGCGCATTATTTTTAAATAAAGTTATATCGCTCAATGGAACGTACACATAATATAAAACGATTTTTATGGAGAAAAAGGTAGTCCGCTCCACTATATACAATGGAGCCTGCCTGCCTGGGCTTGTCTCTCTTCAGAGTATCTCACACAAGGCGGTGGTGGCCTCTCTCTCTCCCACCGTTGGTCACTGATCCGGCTGCATCCTGTCCGCCGGCGGAAAGGGAGGATGTGCATCGTTTCTCCGTTCAACGGCGCCGAGGCAACACGTCCTGATCTGCAGTACCCGCCGTTCTCTCTGACCAAGCTCCGGCGCGGTAGGGCCTACGCCACCTACTCGCTGCCGCAGTATGGGCAGATCCCACTCGCCGCCGCTCACCTAGTTACATCCCGATGACCCCCAGGTATCCCCTCCGGCCTTGCTCCACTGCCCGTCTTCCCACATCGCTGCATGTGGAAAATCTTGCATGTGGATCTTCCATAGTTCTTTGCCCAAAACGTAGCTCGTCTGGCGTACTTTCCATATTGCAATCTCGTCCTCACACCGTTTTAGACAAACACAACCGTGTTGTTATCTTCCCTTAGGACAAGGAATATGCTTCTTTTTTGTCGTCGTATGTGTCATCAACTGTTATTGCCCAGTAATTGTTTCCTTTCTACCTATTTTTTGCAAACAGGGCTATCCATTTCACCTCGTTGCTATTGCCACGTTTTGGTGAACCGCACAAATCACTTTTTTATTAAGAGATCTGGAGTCCGATTTTGACGTTCTTTAGCTTGTTTTGAAGCTATTGACATCCCCCATCCCACAAAAATACCACCATCACCATTTGACTCCATCATATTTTTGGAATTTTGGCATCTTTGCCTAGGGCTTCCACCACATCATCTGCTACACCACCACCGACTTCCGCAACCTAACCCATTTTGTTCACCATAGCATTAGTGGTTGCTTGAGTAGTGATTCGAGTCTCCTAAGGTGTTTCGGCTACTTAGGGACGATTGCTTCTTCATCAACCACCACCACCATTTCCACATAACCTTGCCCACCATACACTTCCGATAACCCAACTTAACCCAATTGTTGTTTGAGCTTGTTTGAGTTGTGGCTTGTGTCTCCTAAGGTGTTTCGGCTACTTAGGGACGGAAAATTCAACTCCGACACGTGTATAGCCCATCATCCCATTTCCGCATTGCCAAGTGCAAACCGCCACCGCTTTTCGCTACCACCATTTTGACATTTGACGTTTGAGATTTTGAGTTCGCGGTTTTTCTGTTTCCTAAGGTGTTTCGGCTACTATCATCTTGGTATCGTGGTATCCCTCCATTGTATATTCCCCTTGCCATTGCATTGTTAACCCCTATCCCATTTTGCATTACTTGCCTATCGAGACTAGCCATTTGAGTATTGCCAGCAACGTTACTTGTGCACATTAGTGATCTATACTTCCCATAGCATACATACCCTATCATCGTGGTACATATCTTGGTATCATATCTTGTGTCACAAGTTTGTTCCCGCATATACACAATTGCTATCTTGGTTTCTGCATTGTGCAAAGTGGCCATACAAAAATAGAGAATAATCTTTTAAGCAAAAGAGAAAGAGAGCAAAGAAGCTTGTAAGCAAGTGTCATAGCATCATACCACATTGCATATAAGATTGTCATATCCGATCATCTTGGATATCTTGTGAGAAACACCGGGATCCATACATACATAGCATACTTGGGATAGAAAGTTTATCCATTTTGCATCTTATAGGTTGTGCACAAGTGTCGTATCTGCCTATTGAGCAATCATGCTAGCAGCTCTCTTGAGTTGTGCAACACGAGCGTTTTCCGTGGATTCCACATTTTGTGCTCATTCCTTGATTGCACGACCCCATTTATCTATCCGTGTGTGTGTTTCCGTGTGCCATCCATATTGCTATTGGTCTACTTGTTTCGCTTGCAAATTTGTGAATCTCTTTCAACATTATTGACTCTTGCTAACATTTTACATCAAATTTTTGTGCCACTATCCTCACCGAGCTCCACCCAAAGCTTTACTTGTGTAGGTGTGAGAACCGACAAGAATTGGTACCAATTGTGCTATTTCCTTGTTACACATTTGAGTGATCATTGATCCATCTTCAACATTGGCCAAGGTACATTTGGTATAGTTCTTCTCTTTCTACCACTCATATTTTCTCGAGTCTTGTGATGGATAGGCAAGGCATTTCCTCTCCGGTCTATGAAAACAACGACGGTGTGAACAACTACAACACCATTTTCGATCTACAACGACAAATGCAAGGTGCACAATCAAGATTGCGAGAGCGCATCGAGAACATCATCGACATGCGTCACTCCGAAGCAAGGAAAAGGGACTACATCGACAAGAAGCTTTCCGCACAAAAAGAGGAGCAAGACGCAAGGATGGAGGAGATTCGGGCCTTGATCAAGTCTTCTTCCCCTTCGTCATCTTCAAGGCGGCGACGTTCAAGCCACAAGTCTACGGAGCGCGAAAATGATGCAAGCGCAAATCGTCCTCGTCCACATCTACATGGCGACCACCATCACGTTCGTGATCCACATCGTCATGAAGGGCAAGTCACCTCCAAGCAACATGTGCATGACGACGACGAACGACATCCACTACGATCTCAAGCATGACAACGACATCATCATCATGAAGATGCTCCACAAGCGCAAATGTACAAGTCCCAACAAGCCCTACTTCACGCCAAGGCCAAGCTTCAAGAGCACAAAAGAAGACCTCGAGACGACCACCACCAAGACGGTGCTACGGCTACAACAAGCAGTTCAAGGCGACCACCTACGGCATCTTCGCCTTTGGACGTACGGCATATTCGCCTACTTCCCATGAGTACGCCTACAACGACTTCATCAAGTCCAAGGCGACCACCTACGAATGAGGGCGACACTTCCATCTTCGGAAGCCCCCCAAGGAAGATGGCCGAGCATGGGAAACTCCCTTCGGTCATGGAGACGAGCTACGAGGTGCCACATCATATGGGCCTCCCACACCAAGACGGTGACAAGACGGTCGAGCAAGGGTCATCCCCTTCGACCACGACGACAAGCGCGAGCCTCTTCAACAACATGAAGACGAGGCCCATATTGGACTCATACTCCGAGTCAAGCTACGCGACCGCACATGGAGACATTTGCACCAACATCTCTCCGACACCCACATATGTCGAGATGCCCCATTTGTCATGTGAGGAGAGCCACCACCCCATGAGTGAGATGAGTGACTCCACCATACGTGACATTGAGAGCATTTCCTATGAGAGGATGAGTGTGACCACCACTAGCCCCACATATGAGAGCATGCCACACATCCTATGTGAGGTTGAGTGCCATTTGAGTGACTCCACCAACAATATGAGTGAGAGCATCTTTGAGGGAGTGAGTGAGCCACAACACTTAGAGAGTGAGGTAGTTGACACGGCACGTGAGACCACTATGATTTCTAATGACTTAACCTCTACTCCTAGTGTGTTTTCTTCTTTGGTGCTAGGTCTCTTACATGACGACATGCCTACCCTCGACGAGTCCATCCCTCCAATGGACAAACCGATTGCCGTGGTGGACGATGATGCACCCCACATGGTTCCATCAAGATGAAGATGAAAACGAGTGGATCTTCAACACCTCACCTACAACACATGAGCGACGCTCCAAAGGTAACATGGGTGATGGTGCTTCTCTTGTCCCACTAGTGGACTCTGTTACCAATGATTGCTCCCATGATGTTGACCCACCTATTCCCATGCTTCATGCTAGTGAGACTTCTTCATGCCTTGACTTACCTATTTATGATGAATATGATGATGAGCATCTTGAGTTGCCTAGTTGTGATGCTATGCTCCATAGGATATCATGTGAAAATTCTTTTGGTCACATCATTTTTGACAACCCATTGAACTTGTCATATGCTATGAGTGAGATCTCCCATATTGCATCATTACAATATCAACATAGTAACTATGCATGCCCCATTAAAATCAATCCCATTTGCACTTATGGCATAGATGACGAGATGATGGTCATTGGCTTTTATTTTTCATGTGATGATATTGTCATGCTTCCTTTACATGATTTGCGCAATTCATCTACCGTGCCATGATCACATTGAACCAAATATGCTTTGTTTTGGATGTTGTCAATATTCTCCACGTGATGTTGCTACTCATGCTCATGAGGAGACCCCCATAGTTTCCTCATACATATTAGGAGATCTTGATGCATTTCATACTTTGCATGATTCCCATGATAGTGTACACCTTATGCATTCCATTAATAACAATGCTCTAGCTATTTCTCATGATGCATTACATCCTTTGAGTCTCCATTATGTCATGCATAACAACAAACCTCTCATGATGGATGACATGTTTCTATATCACGCATCTCATTTATTTGAGCATTGGCTATTTAGTGCTAACCAACACAAGCACGTGCGCATCATGATGGATGATGTGTACATATACCACGCACACACAATTTTCCCTTTGTCTTTGTTTTGTGTAGGTACTCATGTATACTTGTCAACCTCTCAATCCCAAGAGTTGACGAAACGAGCTCTTGGGAGCAAAGATGCCTTGGTATCCCGTGGACTATCCTTACCACCGTTCCCTTCGCGCAAGGACTACGCGCATCTCTTCTACTTGGCTCTCACACGGCTATGGGCTATTTACCACTTGTCACCTTATGCTCATTTTACCGTGTGCCCTTTGCATGTTATGCCTCTTTACATGATTTTGCCATGCAATTGTGACCCTTGCTTGCATCTACCCTTGATTTCACCATTATGCTATTTCTATGTGCATTTGCATGCTTGGTGGAGATCCTTGTTGCTATTGCCATGTTTATCATGTGTTTCATGTTATTGATTCTAGTTGTGTTGGGAGAGTCATGATGTACCATTGCTATTTACATATGGTCTCTCACCAATACATTCATGCTATTCTTCTCATATCTTGCTTTCCTGCTTGTGCTAGGACATGCAAATTATTCATGCTCACTATTTGGACACATGACATGCTTGACATGATTACTTCTAGTATGTTGCATCTTCGCACTACTAGCTTGCTTGACTTAATCGCTATGATTGCTTTCTATGTTGCATCACCCATGTTCCACTCTTACTTGCTTTCTTGGGTTGATGACATATATGCTCATGCCTCTCACATGATATATCTTGATAATTGTCTCTTGTGTCCATTAGTTGCCTCTCTCATATCCACTTATATTGAGTGCAATCATACTATGCTTATTTATCTTGGAGACTTTGACACCTTATTTGTGATGCATGCTTGTTTGATTGAGCCTCTTGTATTTGGTTGTTCTTACATCATGCCTCCATACTATGAAATGCTCCCTTGTACTTTCTTATGATGAGCATGATGCATACACTTTTTGGGTATTTTACCACACGAATGGTAGGTTTTGCACCTCCGCTAACCTCCTTTGTTTTTTTGAGTGTTTTTCATGTTCTTTCATTTTGTAGGATTCACAAGGCGGTGTCATTATGAGACAACTTGGTCATGCGAAGGCTTACACGATGTGCGACACCAACATTTTCGACATTCTCATAAAGGTGGACTCCTTCTCTTTGAGCCATCCTCAAGTACACATATTGGATGGGTCACTCTTTCATTGTTGTTTCCTTCTTGTTGTCTACATGATACATCTCGTGAACGGAGGAGCGACATTGGAGATTGGCTACATGGACCTTCACATTGAGGAGCGCTCACACTTATTGGATGCATCTTCGGAATTCCACTCATGCCACGACATCGAGCATTGGTACATCAACAACCCTTTGGAACATTGTCCTCACACCTCCATATTTGTTTATTGTGCTCTCACTTGTTATGCTCGATGGACATATCATACTCACCACAAGTTTGCACCCTATGCATGGATTGACTCACATTATGATTGCCTTGTTGCATCTTGTATTCCCATGTCATCCATGATATTTGAGCTTGTTCACTTCCTTAGCAAATTTGTTGTGATCTTCCTTGATGGCATATTCGTACATAATGATCATATTGTCGACCATCAATTGCATGATACTATCCACATATTGAGCATCCATTGCCATGTTCATGCATTTGATAAACCATCCCATTATGACATAATTTGCATCGTGGTTGCATTGCTCATATTCATAACACATTTGTTTGCACAATGATTGCATTTGCTCCCATGAATGCTTTGCATATCATTCTAGATCATCTTGATAAGCTTCATGCGCATTGTCATGCACAATCTTGCCCAACGGACTCATTCTTACATGACGGACACTTTGTGTGCGCTAACCGTTGTATTTCCGAGTGTCGCTTGTGTTTGCTCATTTTGCATGTCTATCACTCCGAAGACACCTTGGAGTACTTGGATTGCACCATGTCTTCAACTTTGTCCAACTACAAGTCCGTCCACGACAACCGTTTCCATGGTGATGAGGATCACGATCCGAGGTCGGATCTTTCCCAAGGGGGGGAGATGATGCGGAGCATCCCACGTTCATCCACATGTACACTCCGACTACTCTCCAAGCCCCAAGAGGACATATGACGAGACCTCGACTATGCGCCATTGAACACAAGGTGAACCTATTCCTAAATGCTTCCCCTTTCCATTCATGTGAGACATGGTTGCTACTTCAAGCGCGGACCTTGTGCATATTCAGGTACACCCGAGGAGACCATGGAGAGCCCAAGTACTAAGGCCAAGTGTGCGCGGGAGCGAAGGAAGGAGAAGTAAGAAGAGTCGACTGCTACAACGGCCGGACATCCGGCCACAGCCCGGACATTCGTCCCAGCCCGGACATCCTGCCAGACCCCCAAAAATCCGGCCTCCATCGCAGGATGCATCTGGAAGCGACCCCGATAGCCCGGACATCCGGCCCTGCACCCCGGACATCCGCCTCCTCCCGAAGTTCCGGACATCCGGCCCTCCTCGCCAGAAATCCGGCCCCTTGTGTCCAGAGAGCAACCGCAGGGCACCCAGGCCAGCCCGGACATCCGGCTTCCTAGCCCGGACATCCGGCCCGTGACGAAGCCCCGGACATCCCGCTCAATGCCCGGACATCCGGCCCCCACTGCGTGCACTGTAATGGGCCACCGGCCCTTGTACCCCTCAAATTCGTCCCACCTTGTACTAGCACTACATATACTCTCCCACCTCCTCCTAGTTAGGGTTAGCATTGTGATAGCTCATTTGAGATAGAGCTATGCTCATCCGTACCGGATCTACTCCACGTGAGGGACCGCGCCTCTTCGGAGAAGATCCATTCGGATTCAAGGCCTCCATCCGGAGAAGACAATCTAGACCTCCTCACGGAGAAGAACAGTTACTCATGTATCGTCCTTTGTTGACTTTGGATCTCTTGTCACTTTGTGCTTTCGGTGATCTAGCCCTTGTATGATCAATCACTTGTCGGTTGAGTGTTTCTCTCATTTTCCCCCCGTTTTCCCTTGTGTTCTTCCGCGCGTTCTTCGTGTTTCCCCCGTAGGATCCACTCCAAACGTGAAAGATTGGCCCCTAGGGTTCCTCCCTACATCACATTAGGCCCAGATTTTCAGCGCCCTTTCATCAACTGTATAGGAGTAGCGACAGATGTTGCCTAGACGGTGGCTTTAGTCTTACTGTTGTATGACTTTGTAATGTCTTGTGTGAATAATTAATAAAGTGGCCGCATGCATCACCCAGATGCAGAGGCCGGGGGTGATCCTCCTTTTCTAAAAAAAAGAAGCATTATATTGGATAACAAAAGAATACAACCCCTTTGGTTCTCTAGGAACTTGGAACAACAACTTACTAATACCAATTCGGTAGTTACCTACAATCAGTTTATTCTCTTGAAACATCCTCCCTTGTGGTTGGCTACCAAAGCCCCATCGAATTCTCGTCTCTGTCTTTTTCTCTATCGCATTCAAGGAGTCGGACAAGCAACAACGGGGAGAGGACGGCGGTGTCGCCGAGGTTCTCATCGACTTCCTTGATGGGAGTATGTGAGCGGACGGGCGCACGAGGTGGTGTTGGATCTCGCCTCGGCGGGGTGGCGGCAGATTACGCGAGACGGTTATGAAGGGGCATGGTAGAATATTACGAAGGCGATGAGGACAACTCCAACGCACGACCCCAAATCATCCGTCCGCGTCCGCTTGAGGGTAAACGGACACAAACGGCAACCCAATGAGCGGGTGCAAACGGATAAATGTTCATTTTCGGTCCGCTTTCGATCCATCCCGGCCCAAGCTTGGGGCGCGTTTGTGGCCAAACGAACAGCATGCGGACGGGCGGGACGTGCGCCCTTGTCCACCCCTGGCCCGCCCGTCGGAGACACAGCCTCATTTCTTCCTCCCCTTTCGTCATCGCCGCCACCACGCCCGTCACCACCTTGCTTTGCCCGTCGGTGGAGCAACCCCTTTTCTTCCTCTCAGTCGTCACTCCGTCCTCCACCCGCGGTCGTCCACCTTGTTGCGAACCAACGACCTCGATGTGTCCTTTTCGGCCGCGTCTCTACCACGCCCACAAGGTGCTCGACACTTTTCTTGCAAGGTACCATGGGTAGCAGAGATGACTACTTCTTTCACAACTTCATTTGTTCATAGGATGATTCATCCTCGGACGATGAGGACATAGTGGTGGCAGCATTGGTCGTCCATGACCACATCAGTAGGATGAGGGCTTGGTTCAGGGGATCAATCCCCGGCCATGCTCCGGCCTTGAACCGCAATAGGGAAAAGGGCACGACCTCCTCTATTCTGATTACTTTGAAAGAACCGCACTATACAAACCGCATCAATTTCGTCGCCGCTTCCGAACGAGGAGGCATGTGTTCAATAGTATTTAGGAAGGAGTGGTTGCATATGACCCATACTTTGAATGCAAAGACGAAGCCCTTGGCAAGCATGGCTTCTCTTCTTATCAGAAATGCAGTGCGACTATTCGCATGCTTGCATATGGAATTCTCGGTGATCTTGTGGATGAGTATGTGCATATGAGTGGGTCCACATCTCCTCTAAATGTATAGTTTCTGCAAGGCCGTTGTGGTAGTGTTCGGTCCTGAATACCCAAGAGTACCAAATGCCGCTGATACAGAGAGGTTGTTGACGATTAATTCTAAGAGGGGCTTTTCGAGTATGCTTGGTAGTATCGATTGTATGCACTGTGTGACGCCCGGATAATTAAGCTACAGTAACCCTCTAGTAATGATGCCACATCACCTCGATTATTGTTGATAATCTCGCGTTAGTTCAGAACCAATCCAAACTCAAATCTGAATTAAAGTTAAAACAATTAAAGTTTTCAAAAGTCAAAACTAAATTGTTCCTAACGTGTCAAATAACCTGTAATAAATGTTGGTGAAGAAGTCATCTTCTAATAAAATACTTAAATGCACTAAATAAACTAAAAACAACGATAAAACAATTATCTAAAATGCTTTTAAAATAATAAGCACATGCAAAACACTTTATTAAAGTGCCAGAATATTTGGGGCTGTGACCTATTTGATAACACCAAATTAGTTGTCGCTTTTAAATTTTATAAAACTAAAATAAAAGAAAACAGAAAAGAAATAGAATAAAAACAAAAGAAGAAAAGAACAGAACCAAAAAAGAAAGAACCCCCCCATCGGGGCCACAGCCCTGGCCTCAGGCCAACCAGGCCCGGCCCAGTGGCGCCTATAGGCCCCCTGGGGCGACCGAACCCTAGCGACCCCCTCCCCACATCCCCCACGATCCCCCGATCTCTCTCCCCTTCCCCGCGTGGATGTGGATCGGGGGCGCTCGCCCCCGAAAATGGTGCCCCGACCCCCATCGCCTCGTCGCCTCGCGGACGCTGCCCGGAGCCCGCGCCGCCGCCTAGACCTCACTGCCCGTCCCCATCATCCTTCCCCAAACCCTAGCCCTACCGATCCACCTCGTCCTCCCTCTCCCTCGAGCCCGCCCGTCGCTGTTGCCCTTTGCCCGCTTTGGCCCGTCGCCCGCCGCCTCCATGAGACCGCCTCTTCGTCGACTTCGCCCATAGGAGCAAGCCCGAGACGACTACCTCGCCGGATCGGCCTCGTCTTCCACCTCTGCCCCGCCGGTCATCGCCGTCGGATCCGCTGCACCAAGCCACTTCCGGCCTCCCCGAGCCTCCCCTGCAACGCTGTGAGCGGGCTCCTCCTTCCCCCTCTCGATTCACTGTTGTAGGCCGCCATTCGCGCCGTCCGTGCTTCTGACCGTGGCCGCGGCCATCGCGCGGTCGCTGCACCCCACGGTCGCCCGCATGTGCACGACCTTCCTCGCCCCGTGCGCCCTGCGCCGCACCTGGCCACCGCCCCCTCACCTTGCTGCCCCACTCTGGTCAGCGATCACTGCGGCCGGCCGGCCGCCAGCTTGACGCCTCGGTCCGGTGACCCGGCGCCCACAGCCTTGTTCGGGTGCCCCAGCCGGGTCCTGGCACCCGAGAACCCCGCCCGAGACCCGCTAAGGCCCCCAGGGGCCTATGACAAGTGGGGTCGTCCCCTAAAACGTTTAAAAAAAGATTTAAAAAAATAATAATAAATAAAAATGATTAATTAATTAAGTAATTAATTAAGTTAATTAATCCTGATTAGATTAACCTAATCACTAATTAAACTAATTAATCTGTTTTAGTTTATCTTAGTCAATGACAGTGGGGCCCACGCGTCAGTTGGATCCAGTCAACCGACTGTTGACTGCTGACATCACCCTGACATCATGCTGACGTCATAATTAAATTAATTCTGTTAATTCTAGAAAATGATTAAATCCTTTTAAAATTAAATATAAAATAAACCGTAGCTCAGATCGAAAAACTTTGTACATTAAAGTTGCTCAGAACGACGAGACGAACCCGGATACGCAGCCCATTCGTCCGCCACGCACTCCTAACATATCAAACTCGCAACTTTCCCTCTCCGGCTCCTCTGCCCGAAAACGCGAAACACCGGGGATACTTTCCCGGTTGTTTCCCCCCTTCACCGGTATAACCTCATACCGCGTTAGGGCACGCCTAGCATCACGCTTTGCTTTGACATGCATCTTTACGCATCTGTTTGCATTGTATTCATTGTTTCTTCCCCCCTCTTCTCTCGCTAGACACCGAGATCGACGCCGCTGCTACTCGGTATGACGACGGTGTTGACGACCCCTCTCTCTTGCCAGAGCAACCAGGAAAGCCCCCCCTTTGATCACCGGATATCGCCTACTCTTCTCTATCTGCTTGCATTAGAGTAGTGTAGCATGTTACCGCTTTCGATTAATCCTATCTTGTTGCATAGCCTGTCCTTGCTACTACTGTTGTTACCTTTACCTGCTATCCTACTGCTTAGTATAGGATGCTAGTGTTCCATTAGTGGCCCTTCACTCTTGTCCGTCTGCCATGCTATACTACTGGGATGTGATCACTTCGGAAGGTGATCACGGGCATATACTATATACTTTACACTATTACATTACCCGTGATATCGTTCGAGATGGGGACTGAAAGGACAGGTGGCTCCATCCCGGTAGAGGTGGGCCTGGGTTCCCGACGGCCCCCGACTGTTACTTTGTGGCGGAGCGACAGGGCAGGTTGAGACCACCTAGGAGAGAGGTGGGCCTGGCCCTGATCGGCGTTCGCAGATACTTAACACGCTTAACGAGATCTTGGTATTTGATCTGAGTCTGGCCATTTGGTCTATACACACTAACCAACTACGTGGGAACAGTTATGGGCACTCGACATCGTGGTATCAGCCGAAGCATTTCGTGACGTCAGCGACAAGCGGCGGCGTGCGGATTGATTTGGGCGCTCGCTAGGCTAGGTCTGCTTTTCGGCCAGCGTCACATAGCGTGCAGGTGTGCTAAGGGCGATGGGCCTGCACCCTGTGCGCTTAGGTTTAGACCGGCGTCTTGACCTCTCTGTTATGCCTAGGTGGGGCTGCGGCGTGTTGATCTTCAGCGGCGGGCATGACCCAGAAAAGTGTGTCCGACCAAATGGGATCAAGCATGTTGGGTTATGTGGTGCACCCCTGCAGGGAAGTTAATCTATTCGAATAGCCGTGATCTTCGATAACAGGACGACTTGGAGTTGTACCTTGACCTTATGACAACTAGAACTGGATACTTAATAAAACACACCCTTCCAAGTGCCAGATATAACCCGGTGATCGCTCTCTAACAGGGCAATGAGGAGAGGATCGCCGGGTAGGATTATGCTATGCGATGCTACTTGGAGGACTTCAGTCTACTCTCTTCTACATGCTGCAAGACGGAGGCTGCCAGAAGCGTACTCTTCGACAGGATTAGCTATCCCCCTCTTATTCTGGCATTCTGCAGTTCAGTCCACCGATATGGCCCTTTACACATATATCCATGCATATGTAGTGTAGCTCCTTGCTTGCGAGTACTTTGGATGAGTACTCATGGTTGCCTTGTTCCCCCTTTTCCCCTTTCTTTACCCGGTTGCTGCGACCAGACGATGGAGCCTGTGAGCCAGACGCCACCGTCGATTTATGACTCCTACTACATCGGAGGTGCCTACTACTACGCAGTGCGGCGGCGATGACCAGGAGTAGTTTAGGAGGATCCCAGGCAGGAGGCATGCGCCTCTTTCGATCTGTATCCCAGTTTGTGCTAGCCTTCTTAAGGCGAACTTGTTTAACTTATGTCTGTACTCAGATATTGTTGCTTCCGCTGACTCGTCTATGATCGAGCACTTGTATTCGAGCCCTCGAGGCCCTCGCTTGTATTATGATGCTTGTATGACTTATTTATGTTTTAGAGTTGTGTTGTGATATCTTCCCATGAGTCCCTGATCTTGATCGTACACATTTGCATGCATGATTAGTGTACGATTGAATCGGGGACGTCACAAGTTGGTATCAGAGCCGACTGCCTGTAGGAATCCCCCTTTCCAACTCCATGGCCGAAGTCGAGTCTAGACATCGCAAAAACTTTTACTAACATGGCTGTGTGCCTTACGGGCCCACGTCGCCAATTGGGTGGTATTAGGATCTTTTACTCCTCGACCTTTACTCTGGGACTCTGATCTCTCCTATATTCGGGTTAAATGAATTTTACTAAATCTAACTCTAGGTTCTCGATAATACTTTCTCCCGGAGAGCCTCTTCAGTCCGGATGATTACTTGGTGCACCGAAGGATTCTGAAGATACCTTCCGATATTCTCTAGGACCTTGTGCCAATCGCGTTTGCAATTCCCCTTCCACCGTCAACCCTTATGGATAACTACTTGCAGTTGTTATTCTTACCTTCATCCCAGTTGATCTTGATATTACAAGATACCCCGAAAAACTAAATGCCGTTGTTTCGATAATCCTTTGAGCTGACCGCCTTGTTGTTCTTTGTCACCGAATACCCTATGGATAATTCTCGCACTTATCGGTATCCGCTCATCCCCGATTGTTCATGTGTTTCACAATGGTCTTCAAATACTATTCGATCCTCCAAAAATCCTTAGTAGCTTATTGCTCGCAATACGTGGTTCCGCTTGCATGATGGATGCTTTCCATATGTCCGCAATATTCGTTAGTATCCTTAGGCATCGTCATTTTGATCCTTTTGATTCAACATGAGTGCAAATGCACGCAATCATCAGTTGATCCTTTTAAATTATCTTTCCGGCTCAGATGTCATTTTAAACAAGAGCTGGTTCTCAACCAATCCAAATTGCCATCGATTGTACCCCTAAGGCTATTCAACTTATCCGTCCGTAATCGGAGCATTGCTTCTGATCCCTTGTCTTGGAATTCATAATTCCTTTGCAATTGAGCTTTGAAGTAGTCAATTGTTTCTATCATCTGATCTCCTTGCATGCTTTCTTCTTCTGGTTGAGTACCGATGCTCACATCAGATCCCTTATGGACCACCAGATCCTTTGTTGAATTTTATCTGACAACGTCCTTCATATTCAATAAGCTTGTGAGCCTTTCCTCGGATACATAATGCCTTTGGTAAATTGTATCCTTTTCTTTCTCAAGCATGCTCTACTATCGAGTTTGTGTTATTTATTCTTGAAATTTGGGGTGTATACTCCTAGCTGCCCCGATGGGTTGAACCTATGCCTTTTCGAATCAATGTGAACCCGGAAACTACTACGGGTCATACTCTACTGGTGTTATGCCAGATAAAATTTCAATACTACAACTAATATCATTTTGGAAATACGAGAGGTGAATGAAAGGTATGCGTTGAACAAGTGGGGGTCGACCTTGAACTTTATGTTCGTGCCCATGGACGCGATGTATATCCTATCATTGAAGCTTCTTGTTATAATAACTATTCCCTTGATAACTATCATATGGTATCTGTGAATTGATCCTTTGCAACCGTGGTTCCGACCATGATTGTTCTCCTTTATTTACATTTCTCAGACAAGATGAAGTACTTGTCTTCTGCAGATCATTTCAAGTGTCCACCGTGTACTCTGCTCTACCGTCGAGTATTACACTCTGGTATCTCAAGAATATCACCGAACTGCATAACTTCTTATGGGGTCTTCCTCAACTGTTATTTCTCGCCGATTCCAATTTTCCTGGGTTCTGGGTTGTCGTCAACCAAGAACACTCATATGCGAACCGATTCCGCATTCTGGTTCGATAATCCTAAGTAATTTTCGTTGCTTATGAGTTTAATAATCTGTCAGGACCCCGATTCCAAGTCACATCGATCTAGCCGGTAACACCTCATATCACTTTGCGGCCTCACGCACGGTATTCCCACGGGTGTCGCCTTACCATGGCCCGGGACCGTTTGCGTCTTTTGGCTCACGTATATGATAGTGTCGCTAGCATCCATATGATAGAGAACCCGGGCCGACATGGCTAGTCGTGAACCCAAAGCGGCACTAACCCATGGGGACAGGCATACATAAATCACATCGAGCATGTCGGTCAGCAGCGTGTGAATCCGGGTCAGTAACCTTTGGGCTAACAGGACTCCGGGAACCCGGCTGTAGCAGGCTAAGCAGGACTCGAATGTCACCGCGTGACATTTCCCGAAGGGATGCACGTGAATGAAGCGAAACACATGTCGGCCGGTCAAGTGTCGAGCAGTAGTCTTTGGGCTAAGCGAGGACTCCGGTGAACCCGGGCTGTAGCGGACTACTATCGCTCAGAGGCACTAGACTACATTTCCCCATATGAGAGGCTGCCAAGGATAAACAACTAGATTGTCGGATCCCACACATACTAAGCATTTCAAACATACACACAATATGCTCAATATGTGTAAATACAACATGGCATCACAACATAACTCTACGACTCGAATACTTATTCATTAGGCTCCGAGGAGCGAGATATTACAAACATGGGTCTCATGACCCAACATACAGAGCATACAAGCAACAAGCACAAGCAGAAGCTTAACATGTCTGAGTACAGACATCTACAAATGAAAAAGGCTGAGAAGCCTGACTATCTACCAGATCCTGCCGACAGCACAAGATCGTAGCTGAGGTAACAAGCTAAACGTCGAAGTCCAAGCGGAACTACTAGCGAAACTGACGTCTCTCTGCAAAACATAAAATAAGCAAACGTGAGTACAAACGTACTCAGCAAGACTTACATCGAGCTAACTACATATGCATCACTATCAACAAAGGGGTGGTGGAGTTTGACTGCAAGAAGCCAGCTTTGACTCGGTGGCTATCCCGAACTACGACTTCAAGTAACTCTTTTGAGGTGGCTTACACGAGTCCACATATTCACCATATCAATACACCACTATGGACCCGCTCCGTCTCCCCTACGAGAACGCCATCCATAGCACTCACGCTTATCTTGCGCATATTAGAGTATCCACTTTCAATTGTCTATGAACTGTTATAGTCAACCCAGAAGTCCTTCTCAGCGGACACGGCTATTCGAATAGATCAATTATAACCCTGCAGGGGGGTACTGCTTCACACACGCTCTCACCACTTACCGCCGTTTACACGACATGTACTCGGCAACCTTCAAGCGGAAGCCCAACATGGGTGTCGGCCACGGCCTACCTAAACACTCAAGTCCCTAGTCGAGGTTTATCGCCTATTCGGGTTCCATCCGCAGGGAGTCCGGCCGAGGTTTCCACTAACGGCCCCGAACGATGTGTGCAGGGTTCCCGAGATACCAAACGGGCATTTGGTACACCAGGCCACGGTGTATCTACCGCATCATAGCCCACCCCTAGGGTCAGCGCTACGCACGGCCTCCAACACATATCCTACAAACACCAGAAACTAGTTGCAACTCCTGGACAGAGAACAAGGGTGGTTAAGAAGCCGAGAGGGTCCATTGGTTTCGGGCCCAATGCGTGGTAGTAACTGTTTCATGGATCACAAAAACAAAACTCAGTTCATGAGGACGACTGCAATGAGACAACCCACCATGTACTCCTACATGGCCTCTCACCGCTACCTTTACCAAATCGTGTTCACACACTTAGCTCTCAACAGTAGGACATGTTCACACAACCATTCCAATTCATTCCCGATGAATCAGACCTGACTCAACTCTAAGCAGTAGCAGGCATGACAAGCAAGCATGAATGAGTAGGCACAACAGGGCTCAAACAACTCCTACTCATGCTAGTGGTTTCATCTATTTACTGTGGAATGACAGGTCATGCAGAGGATAAAGGGGTTCAGCTACCGCAGCAAGTAATGTATAAATCGTTGTTGTCCTAATGCAAGAAAAGAGAGCAGGAGCGAGAGAGTGGGATGGTATCGGAATGAACAAGGGGTTTTGCTTGCACAGCACTGTCAGACCCGATCCTAAGTCACACCGATCTAGCATGTAACCCATCATATCACTTTGCGGCCTCACGCACGGTATTCCCACGGTGTCGCCTTACCATGTCCCGGGACCGTTTATGCGTCTTTTGGCTCACGTATATGATAGTGTCGCTAGCATCCATATGACAAAGAACCCGGGCCGACATGGCTAGTCGTGAACCCAAAGCGGCACTAACCTATGGGGACAGGCATACATGAATCACATCGAGCATGTCGGTCATCAACGTATATATTCGGGCTGTAGCACTGGCTAACAGGACTCCGGTATCCCGGCTGTAGCAGGCTAGGCAGGACTCGAATAACACCGCGTGACATTTCCCGAAGGGATGTATATAGGAACGAAGTGAAACACATGCCGCCGGGCCAAGTGTCCAAGCGGTAGTCTTTGGGCTAGCAGGACTCCGGTGAACCGGTCAGAAGCGGACTACTATCGCCGTAAGCACGAGACTACATTTCCCCATATGAGAGGCTGCCAAGGATAAACAACTAGTTTGTCGGATCCCACACATACCAAGCATTTCAAACATACACACATTATACTTGATATGCGTAGATACAACATGGCATCACAACATAACTCTACGACTCAGATATTATTCATTAGGCTCAAGAGCGAGATATTAGAAACATGGGTCTCATGACCCAACACTCGAGCATACAAGTCAAAGCACAAGCGGAAGCTAATCATGTCTGAGTACGCATAACTATAAATGAAAAAGGCCGAGAAGCCCGACTATCTACCAGATCCTGCCAAGGCACAAGATCGTAGCCGAGGTAACAAGCTAAACGTCAAGTCCAAGCGGAACTACTAGCGAGACCGACGTCTCTCGCAAAACATAAAATAAGCAAACGTGAGTACAATTGTACTCAGCAAGACTTACATCGTAACTAACTACATATGCATCATTATCAAAAGGGGTGGTGGAGTTTGACCGCAGCAAGCCAGCTTTGACTCGGTGGCTATCCTGAACTACGACGCAAGTAACTCTTTTGAGGTGGCGCTACGAGTCCACATATTCACCATATCAATACACCACTATGGACCCGCCTCCCGTCTCCCTACGAGAACGCCATCCATAGCACTCACGCTTATCTTGCGCATTTTAGGGTATCCACTTTCTCTTAACTATGAACCGATATAGGCACGCCAGAAGTCCTTTTCCGTGGACACGGCTATTCGAATAGATCATATTAAACCCTGCAGGGGTGTACTTCTTCACACACGCTCACCACTTACCGCTTACACGACATGTACTCGGCAACCTTCAAGCGGAAGCCCAACGTGGGTGTCGGCCACGCCTACCTAAACACTCAAGTCCCTAGTCCAGTTTATCGCCTATTCGGGTTCCATCCGCAGGAGTCCGCCGAGGTTTCCCATACAGCCCCGAACGATGTGTGCAGGGTTCCCGAGATACCAAACGGGCACTCGGTACACCGGGCCACGGTGCCTACCGCAACACAACCCACCCCTAAGGTCAGCGTTAAATGCGGCCCCCAAAGATGCTACAAACACCGAAACTACTTGCAACTCCCGGACCGAGGACAAGGGTGGTCAAGAAGCCGAGAGGGTCCATTGGTTTCGGGCCCAATGCGTGGTAGTAATCAGATCATGGATCACAAACACAGAACTCAGTTCCTGAGGACGGCTGCAATGAGACAACCCACCATGTACTCCTACATGGCCTCTCACCGCTACCTTTACCAAATCGTGTTCACACACTTAGCCCTCACACAATAGGACATGTTCATAACAATTCCAATTCATTCCGATGAATCAGACCTGACTCAACTCTAAGCAAGAGCAGCATGAAAACAAGCATAAATGAGTAGGCACAACATGGCTCAAACAACTCCTACTCATGCTAGTGGGTTTCATCTAATTCTTGTGGAATGACAGTCATGCAAAGGATCAAGGGGTTCAGCTACCGCAGCAAGTAATACATGAGTCGTTGTTGTCCTAATGCAATAAAATAGAGCAGGAGCGAGAGAGTGGGATTATATCGGAATGAACAAGGGGTTTTGCTTGCACGGCACTTCGAAGATAATATAGCTCTTCATCGGTGTCATCGAACAATCGTTTAACATCGCCTCACCGGAGGGACAATTACCGCAAACAAGAGAGAACACAATCAATGCAATGCACATTCGCATGAATGACATGTCATATTAAGGTACTGAATTCACCTAATGCAATAATAACCCAAGTTAGTTGAAGTGGAATTCAAACAAGGTTGAACTCCAACTCCAAATGCTAGTTCATAAATTACCCTAATCATGATTCATCCTATTCAGTGAGGTTAACTTGTTCAAACATGCATGATCATGGCATAAACAGATTCTTCATATTTTTCTGATCATTTTCATATATAAATTATTTCCATCCGAGTTACGGTTGAATTTATATGATTTTTAGAAGTTTAGAGTATTTTCGGAATTTCCTGAATTAAATAAATCCGTAAAAAGAATATTGCGCCAAAGATTGCGTCACTATGACGTCAGCGGTCAACCGGCGGCCCAGGTCAAATCCCGACCGGTGGGTCCCGAGTGTCGTTGTCTAACTAACTAACCTAACTTAGTTAATACTAATCTAACTTAATTAGCCGAAGGGCCCGCATGTCGGTGAGGGAGAGGGGAGGTCAAACCGGCAAGGTCAACCCATGCCGGTCGGGCCGGGTCAATGGACGCTGGCGTTTAGCCAGCGAGCCAAGCGGCGGCGAGAGTGATTTTTGCCATTCCGGCGACCAAATGGGTCGCGGAAGGCACCTAGGAGTAGCTGGGGAGGAGCCGAAGCTCTTGGTGGGGTTAGCCGGGGTCGGGGTGGCCGGGATCGACGGCAGCGAGCTCCAAGGCGGCGGCCGGAGTTCGGGTTTGGTCATGCGCGAGGCTAGAGCTCGCGGGCGAGGGAGCTGAGCGGGGCAGCGAGGAGGGGAGGTGCTCAGGAGCATGCCGGAGCTACTAAGCGAGGCAGAGGTGCTCGGGGGCACGGAGCTCGCCGCCATGGCGGACGGCGGCTTGGTGCTCATGGCGGGCGGCGGCGCAGGCGCGAGAGAGGGGATGAGGGGAACGACGGCAAGCTCACCGCGAATCCAGCAGAGGCAACGGCGAGGTCGGGAGGGTACGGAGCTCGCGAATCCACGGCGCAGGTTGCCGGGCCGGAGATTGAAGACGAGGTCGGGACGGTTTAGGGGCGCCTCGCGTGGCTTACGGGACGGCGTAGAGGTCAATGGCGGAGCTCGGGGGCATGTCGTGGAGGCTCGGGGACGGCTGTGGCCGCGGGTACGGCGATCGGCGCCGGCGAGCTCGTTCGGGTTCGGGAAAGAGAGCGAGACGGAGGAGGGGGGAGGAGTTCGGGGAGAGAGTGAGAGGGCCCAGGGGGGGTGCGTGGCGTCGCCAGACGCGGATCAGATCGAAGGGAGGCCTCCAGTATGAGCAGGAGGTTGCCGGCATCGCCGGCCTTCGCCACGCCTCGCCTGCTTCTAGCAGAGGGAAGACGATGAGCGGTGTGGGTAGGTGGGCTGGGCCACCCGGGCCAAGCGAGGGGGGAAGAAATGGGCCGGGCGCCTGTAAGCTGTGTGAGTTCCTCGCTTTTTATGGTTTTAGTTTTTCTAATTTTCTCGTAACTATGTTTGGCTTAATAAAAATACTGGGCATATCCAAAAATCATGAAATCGGTCAATGTCACTGTTTGGAATATTTCCAACAGCAAGCATTTAAGTTTATGATTATCTGAGCATTTAAAATATTTTATAGTATTTAAATGCCCAAATGCAAATACCATATGAATTAATTCAAAAGTCCAAATGTCATGAAAAAATGTGCATCACCCCGGTTATGTTTTAAAGCATTTTTCCAGATATGAGGAGCATTTTGAAGGCCATTTGGTTCATTGAAAATATTTTCTTAATTGAACCTATTTGAATTGTTTTTGATGCTAGGGCTTGGTCATCCCCATTTCAAATTTCATGGAAATTAAACATGATGCATGGATGCAATGCTACTAGTTACAAGCAAGCTCTAGGGCTGTGACAACTCACCCCCACTAAACAAGAATCTCGCCCCGAGATTCAAGACGTGAGGTAGGAGGAAAAGGGAAGTCACGAACTATCACAATCTTCATGATCCAATTGCCTTTCTCGAAGACGTTGATTCATTCCATCATCTTAGTCTTGACGTCTTGCTTCCAAGATCTTCGCCGACCACGACAACAGAGAGAAGGGGGAAATCCTACATGACTCGATCTTCATGAAGATCAGGTAAACATGATCAACTCACGGACTGAGACGGTGACACATCTCGAGTTGAGACACAAAATACATCGAGGGCGATGGAAGAACAACAATGGGATTTGATTGGTGGTAACAATTCCATGCTTAGGGAGATAGTGGATGGTGTCAAGGTGGCGAGGAAATATTTATCATGATCCCGTAACAGGACACCTCGAGAAGGTGACGCAAAGAACTATTCCCTTAAGTGGCAAAAAGAATTACTTTTGATACAGGGATCATTGAAACTCTTTAAACCAGCCTAAGGCAATTCTGGCGATCATTTGGTGGAATGCAAGGAATGGTACACCCGGACTAGAATGGATGATGTGGACTACCTTGTTGAAGACAACGCAATGGATGACTTTTGCTTATCACCGGAAATGGATGGGACCCATGGTAAGTCCACTTTTGAGGACGATCCTGGACAAGAATTACTAAGAAGGCAGTCTATAGTGAAATGGCACAAGGACGGTGCAAGCTGGGAACGAAATGCAACTGTTGGAATGTTCCAACCATCATATCTGCCTGAGATTCAGATCCGATTGGTGCCAGGATATTCCAGACTAATCGGGTCCGGAAAGAAAAATGAAAGTTTGCCACAATCGACGAGATGGCGTTGCGAGATTCTCAGGAGATGGACTACGATAGCAAGCTCCAAAACATGAGCTGGTTCTGCTACAAACCTGTGAACACATTGTCCCAGACAAGCATGACCACAAGGTAGTCTTATAATAAAATACTACCGAGTTCGGGTGTGGAAACCATCATCGAGGATATTGAAATCACTTCATAACTCCGGATTAGCTCTTATGAAGGAACTTCTTCTCCTTGAACAAATCAGTCGATGGCTTGGGGTGCTAGGAATACATACGGAATGAAGATGATCACTATCAAACCATAGAATACTTCGCACATGCATGACTGACTTGGGATGATTCCGGAGGAAGCAAAACAAACCTTTCTCAAATTCATGGCGGCAACTTACATCGATGCACATGAACTAGAGGAAGTCACTACTTTCATCCAAACATATGCTTCATGAACGAAACACGAAGAATTGCTTACACAAGTTTCCAATACTAGGTTGATGCTCAACATGACTCATGGGGAGACAAAATGCTACCGATGGGCTCAACAAAGAACTCATCGGAATTTCCATATCAATCGGACTTCCACCATCATGTGAACACAGTGTTAGCATTGGTCGGACCAAAAATATAATGGTGTATGCTCGAGGGATCAACCACGAGTAAGACAACATTACGAGCACCGTTAGTACTGATTTGATTTGACGATAGCCCATACTCAAATCAAAGGATTGGTAGGACGATAGATCCAACAACTGATCACAGAACCAATTGATGAAGATATCATCTTTCTTCAACACACACTACACAAGAATATCCCTTTGGAACGAACTAAATTAGGCAAGCTTTTATCTTCCAACTCTCCAAGTTGTTGTTTGGCTTGACCAACTAGCTCAGGGGTATCCAACATGCATTCTTGGAGAAGGGTGGTTCACAGAAACCAACTTGATCACGAGCCCAACATAACAGTCGAGGAAGCAACCCGGTAACACTTCCAAGAAGATATTTGGAAAATCACGAACCACCGGTATGTTACTAAGCTCGAGAGCAATCTTGCTTTTCGTGGCAAGACGATATTATCAAATGAGTGAGGACTTGACAAGATCCTAACTCATCAATCGAGGTGTGCACCGTAAATAAGGACTAGGTAGCACGATCAATCTTAGGATGATGGTTTAATAACCAACACGCTAAGGATGAGAATTTTGTCCATTCACTACCAAGCAAATGAGTTGCTCGAGTATTGATGTCACACATCACAAGTCACTTGCCGGCATTCCGTTACAACAACACGGAACCGAGGAATGAATGATGATGGTGAGAAGTATCACTACGTCAAGAATTCATAAGAGGTTGTGAAATTTCCATGACACTCTTGACATAAAGATGGTAACACTCCAAGGTAGAACAGAACAAAAGCTGAATTGGCGTTTTGATCTGCGGGATACAACTGCTTTGACCCAATCCTGGATATGGATGAGGTACTGGAGTTTGTTTCTCCTAGTCATTCCGGAATAGAATGGCTTGACGGACCACAAGGACAAAATGCATCGATGAAACAAATGCACACATACCCTTGGCTATCAATTGATAGATGAAGGTCAGAATGCAATCAAGAGAGCAACTCGAGAGGAACATATAACTTCCCGAGTTGTGGATGCACAGATTAGTATGTCGAACGAAGCTCAACATTTCTTCCGGATAATCCATGCGTAAAGTAGAACTGGCAGAGTCACAATTATGAACGGAGAACTCCTCAAGAGCACTCTAGTTGTGATCTTTTGGTTCAACAAACTTCTGCCATAAGTGGTTCATGGTATTTGGAAGAAGGATATACCACGGACCTTGAGGACTATCGCAAGGTTACTAATATCCTAACGGCACTAGCAAATACTAACAACATGAAGTAGGATGAATCTCGGTTCAAAGAACCCAGAGTAGAATACCTACTACTAAATGGCATCACGGGATGCTTTCGAAAATGATGGCGTAATCATCACCTTTGGGGATACAAAAGCATTGCTAAATTGCTAGGTGACTTCCTAAACACCTAGGGTCATAATAGTAGTTCCAACATGTATGTCGAGGCAACAAAGTACCTCAACTTACCGATTAGTGTGCTTATTCTCACCAAAAGGTCATCGAACGGAAGGAAAGAATTTGCAAATGCATCGACTATTTAGAGACACAGGATGACTCGGACAGCATAACGGCTGTAAAGGCTCAAAATGATTGAGACATCCTGCAAGAATGGTGGCATAACCACTCAACAACATCATAACAAGATTCTGGGATCAACAGTTATCATACAGAAGTAGTAGAAACTGAACTGGGGATTAAAACCAACAATCTTATAGGTCTATGGATTAGTAACACGTCATCCTGATAGATAGATGAGAAGCCTAGTTCTTAAACCCGTAGAAGAAAAGAGGATGACTCGGATCAAGGCCATGAGGTATAAGGAGTAAAAAAGAGCCTTACGTTCCTTCCACAATCAATTCCCTTATATAACTAAAGCATTTCTAGACACAACTTCACCAGTTTGGCTTGGTAATCCCTACAGCGATCAAAGCTCGATACCAACGCTGTCGGGACCCGATCCTCACCACACCGATCTAGCATGTAACCCATCATATCACTTTGCGGCCTCACGCACGGTATTCCCACGGGTGTCGCCTTACCATGTCCCGGACCGCTTATGCCTCTTTGGCTCACGATATGATAGTGTCGCTAGCATCCATATGACAAAGAACCCGGGCCGACATGGCTAGTCGTGAACCCAAAGCGGCACTAACCTATGGGGACAGGCATACATGAATCACATCGAGCATGTCGGTCATCAACGATATATTCGGCTGTAGCACTGGCTAATAGGACTCCGGTATCCCGGGCTGTAGCAGGCTAGGCAGGACTCCGAATAACACCGCGTGACATTTCCCCGAAGGGACAGACATAGGAACGAAGTGAAACACATGCCGGCCGGTCAAGTGTCCAAGCAGTAGTGCTGGGCTAGCAGGACTCCGGTGAACCGGGCTGTAGCGGACTACTATCGCCGTAAGCACGAGACTACATTTCCCCATATGAGAGGCTGCCAAGGATAAACAACTAGTTTGTCGGATCCCACACATACCAAGCATTTCAAACATACACACATTATACTTGATATGCGTAGATACAACATGGCATCACAACATAACTCTACGACTCGGATATTATTCATTAGGCTCAAGAGCGAGATATTACAAACATGGGTCTCATGACCCAACACTCGTGAGCATACAAGTCAAAGCACAAGCGGAAGCTAATCATGTCCGAAAGTACGCATAACTATAAATGAAAAAGGCTGAGAAGCCCGACTATCTACTGCATCCTGCCAAGGCACAAGATCGTAGCTGAGGTAACAAGCTAAACGTCAAGTCCAAGCGGAACTACTAGCGAGACCGACGCCTCTCGCAAAACATAAAATAAGCAAACGTGAGTACAATTGTACTCAAAGCAAGACTTACATCGTAACTAACTACATATGCATCATTATCAAAAGGGGTGGTGGAGTTTGATCGCAGCAAGCCAGCTTTGACTCGGTGGCTATCCTGAACTACGATCGCAAGTAACTCTTTTGAGGTGGCGCACGAGTCCACATATTCACCATATCAATACACCACTATGGACCCGCTCCCTGCCTCCCTACGAGAACGCCATCCATAGCACTCACGCTTATCTTGCGCATTTTAGAGTATCCACTTTCACTTGTCTATGAACCGATATAGGCAACCAGAAGTCCTTTTCCGTGGACACGGCTATTCTAATAGATCATATTAAACCCTGCAGGGTGTACTTCTTCACACACGCTCACCACTTACCGCCGTTTACACGACATGTACTCGGCAACCTTCAAGCGGAAGCCCAACGTGGGTGTCGGCCACGGCCTACCTAAACACTCAAGTCCCTAGTCCAGGTTTATCGCCTATTCGGGTTCCATCCGCAGGGAGTCCGCCGAGGTTTCCCATACAGCCCCGAACGATGTGTGCAGGGTTCCCGAGATACCAAACGGGCACTCGGTACACCGGGCCACGGTGCCTACCGCAACACAACCCACCCCTAAGGTCAGCTATGCGGCCCCCCAAAGATGCTACAAACACCGAAACTACTTGCAACTCCCGGACTGAGGACAACGGTGGTCAAGAAGCCGAGAGGGTCCATTGGTTTCGGGCCCAATGCGTGGTAGTAATCATATCATGGATCACAAACACGTAACTCAGTTCGAGGACGGCTGCAATGAGACAACCCACCATGTACTCCTACATGGCCTCTCACCGCTACCTTTACCAAATCGTGTTCACACACTTAGCCCTCACACAATAGGACATGTTCATAACAAGTCCAATTCATTCCCGATGAATCTGACCTGACTCAACTCTACGCAAGAGCAGGCATGACAACAAGCATAAATGAGTAGGCACACCCTGGCTCATACAACTCCTACTCATGCTAGTGGGTTTCATCTAATTACTGTGGAATGACAGGTCATGCAAAGGATCAAGGGGTTCAGCTACCGCAGCAAGTAATACATGAGTCGTTGTTGTCCTAATGCAATAAAATAGAGCAGGAGCGAGAGATTGGGATTATATCGGAATGAACAAGGGGGTTTTGCTTGCCTGGCACTTCTGAAGATAATATAGTTCTTCATCGGTGTCATCGAACAATCGTTTAACATCGCTCACCGGAGGGGACAATTACCGGCAAACAAGAGAGAACACAATCAATGCAATGCACATTCGCATGAATGACATGTCATATTAAGGTACTGAATTCACCTAATGCAATAATAACCTGTTAGTTGAAGTGGAATTCAAACAAGGTTGAACTCCAACTCCAAATGCTAGTTCATAAATTACCCTAATCATGATTCATCCTATTCAGTGAGGTTAACTTGTTCAAACATGCATGATCATGGCATAAACAGATTCTTCATATTTTTCTGATCATTTTTCATATATAAATTATTTCCATCCGAAGTTACGGTTGAATTTATATGATTTTTAGAAGTTTAGAGTATTTTCCGAATTTCCTGAATTAAATAAATCCAGAAAAAGAATATTGCGCCAAAGATTGCGTCACTATGACGCCGGGCCGGTCAATCGGCGTGCCCAGGTCAAATCCTGACCGGTGGGTCCCGAGTGTCGTTGTTCAACTAACTAACCTAACTTAGTTAATACTAATCTAACTTAATTAGCCGAAAGGGCCCGCATGTCGGTGAGGGAGAGGGGAGGTCAAACCGGCAAGGTCAACCCATGCCGGTCGGGCCGGTCACGGACGCCGGCGTTTAGCCGGGCGAAGCGACGCGGGCGAGAGTGATTTTTGCCATTCCGGCGACCAAATGGGTCATGGAAGGCACCTAGGAGAATGGGAGGAGCCAAGCTCTTGGTGGGGTTAGCCGGGTCGGGGTGGCCGGGATCGATGGCGGCGAGCTCCAAGGCGGCCGGAGTTCGGTTTGGTCGTCAAGGCGAGGCTAGAGCTCATGGGCGAGGGAGCTGAGCGGGCAGCGAGGAGGAGGTGCTCAGGAGCATGCCGGAGCTACTAAGCGAGGCGAGAGGTGCTCGGGGCACGGAGCTCACGCCATGGCGGACGGCGGCTTGGTGCTCATGGGCGGCGGCTGTGGCGCCATGAGAGAGGGGATGAGGGGAACGACGGCAAGCTCACCGCGAATCCAGCAGAGGCAACGGGCAGGTCGGGAGGGTATGGATCTCGCGAATCCACGGCGAGGTTGCCGCGGCCGAGATTGAAGACGAGGTCGGGACGGCCGAGGCGCTTCGCTCGCGTGGCTTGGCGGGACGGCGTAGAGGTCAATGGCGGAGCTCGGGGCATGTCGTGGAGGCTCGGGACGGCTGTGGTCATGGCACGGCGATCGGCGCCAGCGAGCCTGCTCGGGTTCGGGAAAGAGAGCGAGACGGAGGAGGGGAGGAGTTCGGGAGAGAGTGAGAGGGCCTGTGGGGGTGCGTGGCCGCCAGACGCGGATCAGATCGAAGGGGAGGCCTCCAGCCGCGCAGGAGGTGGTCAGCATCGCCCGGGCTCGCCACGCCTCGCCTCTGCTTATACAGCGGAGGAAGACGATGAGCGGTGGGGTAGGTGGGTGGGCCACCTGGGCCAGCCGAGGGGGGGAAGAAACTGGCCGGTTCGCGCCAGTAAGCCAGTGAGTTCCTGCTCTTTTTATGGTTTTAGTTTTTCTAATTTTCTCAGAACTATGTTTGGCTTAATAAAAATACTGTGGCATATCCAAAAATCATGAAACTGGTCAATGTCACTTTGCTTGGAATATTTCCAACAGCAAGCATTTAAGTTTATGATTATCTCAGCATTTAAAATATTTTATAGTATTTAAATGCCCAAATGCAAATACCATATGAATTAATTCAAAAGTCCAAATGTCATGAAAAAAATGTGCATCACCCCGGTTATGCTTTAAAGCATTTTTCCGTATATGAGGAGCATTTTTGAAGGCCATTTGGTTCATTGAAAAATATTTTCTTAATTGAACCTATTTGAATTGTTTTTGATGCTAGGGCTTGGTCATCCCCATTTCAAATTTCATGGAAATTAAACATGATGCATGGATGCAATGCTACTAGTTACAAGCAAGCTCTAGGGCTGTGATGTGCACTTCGAAGATAATATAGTTCTTCATCGGTGTCATCGAACTCATCGCTTCAGACGCCGCTCATCGAGAGGGGACAAACACCAAAGAATCGAGAAAGAACACAATCAATGCAATGCACATTCACATGAATGACATGTCATGTTAAGGTACTGAATTCACCTAATGCAATATCTAGCCAAGTTAATTGAAGTGGAACTCGAACAAGAACAAATTCCAACTCCAAATGTTATTTCATAAATTGCCCTAATCATCATTTGTCCTATTCAGTGAGGTTAACTTGTTCAAACATGCATGATCATGGCATAAACAGGTTCTTCATATTTTTCTGATCATTTTCATATATAACTTATTTCCATTGGAGTTATAGATTATTTTCTATGAATTTTAGAAGTTCTAACCATTTTCCTGAAATTTTTCGATTAATAATAAATCCAGAAAATGTATTATCACACAAGATTAAGCGTCACTATGACGTCAGCGGTCAATCAAGGGCGGTCCAGGTCAAACCCCGACCTGTGGGTCCCGCGTGTCGCTGTAATTAGCCTAACTAGTTTTTAGTTAGCACTAGAACCAATTTAACTAGAGGATGGGCCCCACCGTCATGGAGTCGGAGTCAACCCGGCCCACACGGGTCAACTAGGGTCAAACAGGTCAACTTCGCTGGCTTTTAGCCGCCGGGCGATTTACCAGACGCGGGGCAGCGCGGAATTCGCGCTCCGGCGACCAAAAGTACGACGGAGGCCATCTACGTGATGTGGGCGCTCCCCCGCATCGAGTGGTGGTGGTGGTGGTGGTGGTTGGACCGGGGTGGCCGGAAACGTCGCCGGCGATGACTTCGACGGCTGCCGGAGCTCGGGTGAGCTCAGGGTCGTCGCTACGACGGTCGGGGCAGCTCGTAAGGGCACCTACGCGTTTCACGGGCGCGGTGAACAAGATGGATGTGACGGCGGAGCCATTTCGTGGCCGGAGCCACGCCGGCGGTGAGCACAGACGGCGGCGGGTGCGGTGAGCTCGGTGTGGTGCGTGCGGTGCACGAGAGAGGGAACGGAGAGGGGGAGGACGGGCAGCAGCTCACAGTGGTCTCGACGAGCGGGTCAGAGAGGTCGGGGAAGAGCTGGAGTGGTCACGGCGGCGAGGGGGATCTCCGGCAACGGCGGATCGGGATGGCTCGGTGCAGCGTCTCCGGGGCGAAGCGGCCGGATCGGTCGAGGCAAAGCAGCGGACGACGGTGAAGCTTCGGCACGGAGAGGCGGCGAGTGGACGGCAGTGGCTGCGGCTTTACGACGGCGCGCAGCGCGCTGCGCCGGCCATGGCGCCTGTGGAGCGAGGGAGAGAGCAAGGGAAATAATGGGGTGTCGGCGGGTCGGGCGGCGCCGAGGAATGGCTTGAGGCGCCGCCGCTGTCCAAGCAAGGCAGGCGGCGAGGAGCTGCGTGGCGAGCCTGGGCACGCCGGTGCTCACCTCTCGCCGCTGGCGAGAGGAAGTGACCGCCATGGGCCCGGCCTGATCTTCAGCCGCCAGTGGGCTGGCCAACTGGGCCGACAGTAAGCCGTAATTCTTTCTCTCTCTTTATTTAAGTTACTGTTTTCGATTTTCTGCAGTAAGTTTTGATTTAGTAAAAATACTAAACCATTTGCTAAAATGCTGAAATTAATTGTGGGCACTTGTAAATTTGTTTCCAATAGCCCTCATTTAATTTCACAATTATTTGTGCACTTAAAATAATTATAGCAATTAAATGCCCAAATTCAAATACATAATGATTTAGTTCAAAAATCCAGAATAGCCTCCAAAAATATGAAACCATTTTTGGCAGAGGGTTTAGCCAGACCAAAGATGGTGAACATTTATGAAGGGCATTTTGGGTTCATTGAAAAGTTTTAAGTTTGAACTTAGTTGAATTCATTTGGTGCTAGGGTTTCAACATCCCCATTTCAAGTTTCTTAGGAATTTAAACATGATGACATGATGAGCAAGCAAAGTCAAGCAAGGCTAATCTGGGGCTGTGACAACTCACCCCCACTAAACAAGAATCTCGTCCCGAGATTCAAGATGTGAGGTAAGAAGACAGAGGGGGGCACAAACTGTCACGGTCTTCACGATCCAGGTTGCACTTCATAAGAACGTTGATTCGAACATCATCATGATATTGACATCTTGCTTTGAGAACTCCATCCAACACGACAATGGAAAGAGAGGGAGGCTCTACATGATTCGATCTTCACGAAGATCAAGTAAACATGATCAACTCACGGAATGAGATGTAGAAACATCTCGAGTTGAGACACAAAACACATCGAGAGGGATAGAAGAACAAACAACGAGGTTTGATTTGGTGGGCATCAATTCCACACTTAGAGAGATGGTGGATGGTGTCAAGGTGGCGAGGAAATAATTGCCAGGATTCCGTAACGGGGCACCTTGGGGAAGGTGACTCGTAGAGTTATTACCTTAAATGGCAAAGAGAATTACTCTTGATATCTAAATCATTGAAATTCTTTATACCAGCCTAAGGAAATTTACAACTGATCGTTTGAAAAAAACTCGACGAAATGGCATACTCGAACTGGATGGATGATGTGGACTACCTTGTTGAAGACAACACAATGGATGACTTTTGCTTATCACCTGAAATGGATGGGACCCATGGCAAGTCCACGTTGAAGATGATCCTGGACAGCAATTGCTGAGGAGGGCAGCCCATGGAAAGTTGGCACAAGGCGGTGCAAGCTGGGAACAAAATGCAAATGTCGGGAATGTTCCAACCATCATATCTGCCTAAGATTCAGATCTGGTTGGTGTCAGGATATTCCAGACTCATCAAGTCTAGAAAGAAAAATGAAAGTTTGCAACACAAATCGACGAGATGACATTGCGAGACTCTCGGGAGATGAACTACGATAGTAAGCTCCAAAACATGAGCGGGTTTTGCTACAACATGTGAACACGCTGTTCAAGACAAGAATGACCACATAGTAGTCTTATCATAAAACACTACCGAGTTCAGGTGGGGAACCATCATCGAGGATACCGAAGTCTTTACGCAAGTCCATGGATTAGATCCCAAGCATAGACTTCTTTTCCTTGAACAAGTCAATCGGTGGCTTGGTGTGCTAGGAATACATATAGAATGAAGGTTGCAAGTCTTCGTGACTACGTATACTTCGCACATATGCATGACTGATTTGGGATGATTCCAAAGGAAACAAAACAAACCTTTCTCAAATTCATGGCGGCAACTTACACCTAACGCACATGAATTCGAGGAAGTCACTTCTTCCATCCAAGCATAAGCTTCATGAACGGAACACGAAGGCATTGCTTACAAAGTTTCCAACACTAGGTTGATGTTCAACATGAATCATGGGGGAGACAAAATGCTACTGATGGGCTCAACAGCAACTCATCGGAATTTCCATATCACTGGACTTCCACCATCATGTGAACACGGTGATAGCATTGGTCATACCAAAAGATATAATGGTGTATGCCCGAGGAACAATCACGAGTAGGACAACATTACGAATATCGTTGGTTCTGATTTGACTTGACGATGGCCCATACCCAAGTCAAAGTTTTGACAATCCAACAACTGATCACGAGGACCAGTCGATGGAGATATCATCTTTCTTCAACACACACACACACAAGGATATCCCTTAGAGATGAACTAAGTCAGGTAAGCTTTTATCTTCCAACTCTCCAAGTTGTTGTTCAGCTTAACCAACTAGCTCAAGGTATTCAACACGGATTCTTGGAGAATGGGTGGTTTAGAAGAAAACCAACATGATCACGAGCTCAACATAACAGTCAGGAAACAACCTGGTGACACTTCCGAGAAGAAATTCGAAAAATCACGAACCACCGATATGTTACTAAGCTCGAGAACAATCTTGCTTTTCAGGGCAAGACGATATGATCAATAGAGCGAGGGATTGACACAATCCTAACTATTTATCAAAGAGTGCACCAGAAATAAGGACTTGGTAGCACGATCAATCTTAGAATGATGATTTAATAACCAACACGCTAAGAATGAGGATATTGTCCATTAGCTACCAAGCAACGAGTTGCTCGGAGTATTGATTTCACACATCACAATTCATTTGCTGGTATTCCGGTTGCGACAACACGGAACCGATGAATGAGTAATGATGGCGAGAAGTATCACTGCGTCAAGAATTCATAAGAGGTGGTGCAATTCTCATGACACACTTGACATAAAGATGGTAACACTCCAAGGTACAGCAGAGCAAAAGCTGGATTGGCATTTTGATCTGCGGAATACAACTGCTTTGACCCAATCCTGGATATGGATGAGGTAATCGAGTTTGTTTCTCCTAGTCATTCCGCAATGTAATGGCTTGACGGACCACAAGAAAAATGGGCATCGATGAGCACGAGTGCACGACTACTCCCGACTATCAACTGCTAGACGGGGATCGGAATACAACTAAGGATGAACAACTCGAGGAACATATAACTTTTCGAGTTGTGGAGGCATGGATTAGTATGTCGAGCAAAGCTCAACATTTCTTCCGGATAACCCATGCGGAGAAGGTAGAACTGGCAGAGTCACAATATAGAATGGGGAACTCATCGAAAGCACTCTTGTTGTGACCTTTTGGTTCAAAGGAACTCCTGCCACGGATGGTTCATGGTATGTGGAAGAATGAGATACCACGGACCTCGAGGATCGTCAAGCAAGGTTACTAATATCCTAAAGGAACTAGCAAATACTAACAACATGAAGTAGGGTGAATCTCGGTTCGTAAACCCGTGAGTAGAATGCCTACTACTAAATGGCATCACGGGATGCTTTCGAGAATGGTGGCGAGTTATCACACCGACACAAAACATGGCTAGATTACTAGGTGGTCTTCTAAGACACCTATGGTCATAATAATGGTTCCAATATATATGTGAGGCAACAGAGTACCTCAACTCAGCAATTAGTGTGATTAACCTGGCCCAAAGAGACATCGGAAACGGGAAGAAGGAATTTGCAAATGCATCAGACTGTTTGGAAACCTGGGATAACTCGGACAGCATAACGGCTATAAATGCTCAAAATGATTTGAGACATCCTGCAAAAATGGTGGCATAACCACTCAACATCACAATATCAAGGTTCCGAGATCAACAGTTAACATATAGAAATAGTAGGAACTAAACTGAGGCTTGAAACCAACAATCTTAAAGGTCTATGGATTAGTAACACGTCATCCTCGATAGATAGATGAGAATCCTAGTTCTTAAACCCCGTAGAAGAGAAGAGGATGACTCGGATCGAAGGCCATGAGGTATAAGGAGTAAAAAGATCCTTACGCTCCCTTCCACAATCAATTCCCTTACATAACTAAAGCATTTCTAGACACAACTTCGACCAGTTTGGCTTGGTAATCCTCTGACAGCAAAGCTCGATACCAACGCTGTCAGACCCCGATTCCAAGTCACATCGATCTAGCCGGTAACACCTCATATCACTTTGCGGCCTCACGCACGGTATTCCCACGGTGTCACCTTACCATGGCTCGGGACCGCTTATGCGTCTTTTGGCTCACATATATGATAGTGTCGCTAGCATCCATATGATAGAGAACCCGGGCCGACATGGCTAGTCGTGAACCCAAAGAGGCACTAACCCATGGGGACAGACATACATGAATCACATCGAGCATGTCGGTCAGCAGCGTGTGAATCCGGGCTGTAGCACTGGGCTAACAGGACTCCGGTAACCCGGGCTGTAGTAGGCTAGGCAGACTCGAATGTCACCGCGTGACATTTCCCAAGGGACATACACATGAACGGTTAAACACATGCCCGGCCAGTCAAGTGTCCAGAGGCAGTAGTGCCGGGCTCAGGACTCCGGTGAACCGGGCAGAAGCGGACTACTATCGCTCAGGAAGCACTAGACTACATTTCCCCATATGAGAGGCTGCCAAGGATAAACAACTAGATTGTCGGATCCCACACATACTAAGCATTTCAAACATACACACAATATGCTCAATATGTGTAAGTACAACATGGCATCACAACATAACTCTATGACTCGAATATTTATTCATTAGGCTCCGAGGAGCGAGATATTACAAACATGGGTCTCATGACCCAACATACGAAACATACAAGCAACAAGCACAAGCGGAAGCTTAACATGTCTAAGTACGTACATCTACAAATGAAAAAGGCTGAGAAGCCCGACTATCTACCAGATCTGCCGAGGGCACAAGATCGTAGCTGAGGTAACAAGCTAAACATCAAGTCCAAGCGGAACTACTAAGCGAGGCGCGTCTCTCTCGCAAAACATAAAATAAGCAAACGTGAGTACAAACGTACTCAACAAGACTTACATCGAGCTAACTACATATGCATCATTATCAACAAAGGGGTGGTGGAGTTTGACCGCAGCAAGCCAGCTTTGACTCGGTGGCTATCCTGAACTACGATCGCAAGTAACTCTTTTGAGGTGGCGCACACGAGTCCACATATTCACCATATCAATACACCACTATGGACCCGCTCTTGTCTCCCTACGAGAACGCCATCCATAGCACTCACGCTTATCTTGCGCATTTTAGAGTATCCACTTTCACTTGTCTATGAACTGTTATAGGCAACCCAGAAGTCCTTTTCCGCGGACACGGCTATTCGAATAGATCCTATTAACCCTACAGGGGTGTACTTCTTCACACACGCTCACCACTTACCGCCGTTTACACGACATGTACTCGGCAACCTTCAAGCGGAAGACCAACGTGGGTGTCGGCCACGGCCTACCTAAACACTCAAGTCCCTAGTCCAGGTTTATCGCCTATTCGGGTTCCATCCGCAGGGAGTCCGGCTGAGGTTTCCACTAACGGCCCCGAACGATGTGTGCAGGGTTCCCGAGATACCAAACGGGCATTCGGTACACCGGGCCACGGTGTATCTACCGTGATCATAGCCCACCCCTAGGGTCAGCGCTATTCACGGCCTCCAACACATATCCTACAAACACCAGAAACTAGTTGCAACTCCTGGACAGAGAACATGGGTGGTTAAGAAGCCGAGAGGGTCCATTGGTTTCGGGCCCAATGCGTGGTAGTAACTGTTTCATGGATCACAAACACGTAACTCAGTTCACGAGGACGGCTGCAATGAGACAACCCACCATGTACTCCTACATGGCCTCTCACCGCTACCTTTACCAAATCGTGTTCGCACACTTAGCTCTCAACAGTAGGACATGTTCACACATCCATTCCAATTCATTCCCGATGAATCAGACCTGACTCAACTCTAAGCAGTAGCAGGCATGACAAGCAAGCATGAATGAGTAGGCACAACAGGGCTCAAATAACTCCTACTCATGCTAGTGGGTTTCATCTATTTACTGTGGAATGACAGGTCATGCAGAGGATAAAGGGGTGCAGCTACCACAGCAAGTAACAGATAAATCGTTTTTGTCCTAATGCAGTAAAAGAGAGCAGGAGCGAGAGAGTGGGATGGTATCGGAATGAACAAGGGGGTTTTGCTTGCACGGCACTTCAAGATAATATAGTTCTTCATCGGTGTCATCGAACTCATCGTCGGACGCCGCTCACCGGAGGGACAAACACCGGCAACTGAGAAAGAACACAATCAATGGAATGCACATTCACATGAATGACATGTCATGTTAAGGTACTGAATTCACCTAATGCAATATCTAGCCAAGTTAATTGAAGTGGAACTCGAACAAGAACAAATTCCAACTCCAAATGTTATTTCATAAATTGCCCTAATCATCATGTGTCCTATTCAGTGAGGTTAACTTGTTCAAACATGCATGATAATGGCATAAACTGGTTCTTCATATTTTCTGATCATTTTTCATATATAAGTTATTTCCATTGGAGTTATAGATTATTTTCTATGAATTTTAGAAGTTCTAACCATTTTCTGAAATTTTCTGATTAATAATAAATCCAGAAAATGTATTATCACACAAGATTAAGGCCACTATGACGTCAGCGGTCAATCAAGGGCGGTCCAGTCAAACCCTGACCTGTGGGTCCCGCGTGTCAGTGTAATTAGCCTAACTAGTTTTTAGTTAGCACTAGAACAAATTTAACTAGAGAATGGGCCCCACCTGTCATGGAGTCAGGGGGAGTCAACCTGGGCCCACACGGGGTCAACTAGGGTCAAACAGGGTCAACTCGCCGGCTTTTAGCCGCCGGCGACGACCAGACGCGGCGGGGCAGCGCGGAATCCGCGCTCCGGCGACCAAAAGTACGGCGGAGGCCATCTACGTGATGCGGGCGCTCCCCCGCATCGAGTGGTGGTGGTGGTGGTGGTGGTTGGACCGGGGGTGGCCGGAAACGTCGCCGGCGACGACTTCGACGGCTGCCGGAGCTCGGGTGAGCTCGGGGTCGTCGCTATGATGGTCGGGGCAGCTCGTGCGGGGCACCTACGTGTTCTACGAAGCGCGGTGAACAAGATGGATGTGACGGCGGAGCCATTTCGTGGCCGGAGCCACGCCGGCAGTGAGCACAGACGGCGGCGGGTGCGGTGAGCTCGGTGTGGTTCGTGCGGTGCACGAGAGAGGGAACGGAGAGGAGGAGGACGGGCAGCAGCTCACAATGGTCTCAACGAGTGGGTCAGAGAGGTCAGGGAAGAGCTGGAGTGGTCACGGCGGCGAGGGGGATCTCCGGCAACGGCGGATCGGGATGTCTCGGTGCAGCGTCTCCGGGGCGAGCGAGCGCTCGGGGATCGGTCGAGGCAAAGCAGCGGACGACGGTGAAGCTTCTGGGCACGGAGAGGCGATGAGTGGACGGCAGTGGCTGCGGCTTTACGACGGCGCGGGCGCGGCTGCGTCGGCCATGGCGTCCAGGGAGCGAGGGAGAGAGCAAGGGGAAATAATGGGGTGTTGGCGGGGTCGGGGCGGCGCCGAGGAGTGGCTTCGAGGCGTCGCCGCGCTGTCCAAGCAAGGCAGGCGGCCAGGGAGCTGCGTGGCGAGCTCGGGCACGCCGTGCTCACCTCTCTGCCTCGGGCGAGAGGAAGCACTGATCGCCATGGCCATGGGCCGACAAAGGTCTTGGGCCGCCAGGTGGGCTGGCCAGCTGGGCCGCGACAGGTAAGCCAGGTAATTCTTTCTCTCTCTTTATTTAAGTTTTTGTTTTCTATTTTCTGCAGTAAGTTTTGATTTAGTAAAAATACTAAACCATTTGCTAAAATGCTGAAATTAATTGTGGGCACTTGTAAATTTGTTTCCAACAGCCCTCATTTAATTTCACAATTATTTGAGCACTTAAAATAATTATAGCAATTAAATGCCCAAATTCAAATACATAATGATTTAGTTCAAAAATCCAGAATAGCCTCCAAAAATATGAAACCATTTTTTGGCAGAGGGTTTAGCCAGGACCAAAGATGGTGAACATTTATGAAGGGCATTTTGGGTTCATTGAAAAGTTTTAAGTTTGAACCTAGTTGAATGCATTTGGTGCTAGGGTTTCAACATCCCCATTTCAAGTTTCTTAGGAATTTAAACATGATGACATGATGAGCAAGCAAAGTCAAGCAAGGCTAATGCTGGGTCAGGACAACTCACCCCACTAAACAAGAATCTCGTCCCGAGATTCAAGACGTGAGGTAAGAAGACAGAGGGGGCACAAACTATCACGGTCTTCACGATCCAGGTTGCACTTCATAAGAATGTTGATTCGAACATCATCATGATATTGACATCTTGCTTTGAGAACTCCATCCAACACGACAATGGAAAGAGAGGGAGGCTCTACATGATTCGATCTTCACGAAGATCAAGTAAACATGATCAACTCACGGAATGAGATGTAGAAACATCTCGAGTTGAGACACAAAACACATCGAGAGGGATGGAAGAACAAACAACGAGGTTTGATTTGGTGGGCATCAATTCCACACTTAGAGAGATGGTGGATGATGTCAAGGTGGCGAGGAAATAATTGCGAGGATTCCGTAATGGGGCACCTTGGGAAGGTGACTCAGAGAGTTATTACCTTAAATGGCAAAGATAATTACTCTTGATATCTAAATCATTGAAATTCTTTATACCAGCCTAAGGAAATTTACAACCGATCGCTTGAAAAAAAACTCAAGAAATGGCATACTCGAATCGGATGGATGATGTGGACTACCTTGTTGAAGACAACACAATGGATGACTTTTGCTTATCACCGGAAATGGATGGGACCCATGGCAAGTCCACGTTGAAGATGATCCTGGACAGCAATTGCTTAGGAGGGCAGCCCATGGAAAGTTGGCACAAGGCGGTGCAAGCTGGGAACAAAATGCAAATGTCAGGAATGTTCCAACCATCATATCTGCCTAAGATTCAGATCTGGTTGGTGTCAGGATATTCCAGACTCATCAAGTCTAGAAAGAAAAATGAAAGTTTGCAACACAAATCGACGAGATGACATTGCGAGACTCTCGAGATGAACTACGATAGTAAGCTCCAAAACATGAGCGGTTTTGCTACAACATGTGAACACGCTTGTTCAAGACAAGAATGACCACATAGTAGTCTTATCATAAAACACTACCGAAGTTCGTGTGGGGAACCATCATCGAGGATACCAAGTCTTTACGCAAGTCCATGGATTAGATCCCAAGCATAGACTTCTTTTCCTTGAACAAGTCAATCAGTGGCTTGGTGTGCTAGGAATACATATAGAATGAAGGTTGCAAGTCTTCAGACTACAGAATACTTCGCACATATGCATGACTGATTTGGGATGATTCCAAAGGAAACAAAACAAACCTTTCTCAAATTCATGGCGGCAACTTACACCTAACGCACATGAATTCGAGGAAGTCACTTCTTCCATCCAAGCATAAGCTTCATGAACGGAACACGAAGGCATTGCTTACAAAGTTTCCAACACTAGGTTGATGTTCAACATGAATCATGGGGGAGACAAAATGCTCTTGATGGGCTCAACAAAGAACTCATCGGAATTTCCATATCATGGACTTCCACCATCATGTGAACACGGTGATAGCATTGGTCATACCAAAAGATATAATGGTGTATGCCCGAGGAACAATCGCGAGTAGGACAACATTACGAATATCGTTGGTTCTGATTTGACTTGACGATGGCCCATACCCAAGTCAAAGTTTTGACAATCCAACAACTGATCATGAGGACCAGTCGATGGAGATATCATCTTTCTTCAACACACACACACACACAAGGATATCCCTTAGAGATGAACTAAGTCAGGTAAGCTTTTATCTTCCAACTCTCCAAGTTGTTGTTCAGCTTAACCAACTAGCTCAAGGTATTCAACACGGATTCTTGGAGAATGGGTGGTTTAGAAGAAAACCAACATGATCACGAGCTCAACATAACAAATGTGAAACAACCTGGTGACACTTCCGAGAATAAATTCGAAAAATCACGAACCACCGATATGTTACTAAGCTCGAGAACAATCTTGCTTTTCAGGGCAAGACGATATGATCAATAGAGCGAGGGATTGACACAATCCTAACTATTTATCAAAGAGTGCACCAGAAATAAGGACTTGGTAGCACGATCAATCTTAGGATGATGATTTAATAACCAACACTCTAAGAATGAGGATATTGTCCATTAGCTACCAAGCAACGAGTTGCTCGGAGTATTGATTTCACACATCACAATTCATTTGCTGGTATTCCGGTTGCGACAACACGGAACCGGTGAATGAGTAATGATGGCGAGAAGTATCACTGCGTCAAGAATTCATAAGAGGTGGTGCAATTCTCATGACACACTTGACATAAAGATGGTAACACTCCAAGGTACAGCAGAGCAAAAGCTGGATTGGCATTTTGATCTGCGGAATACAACTGCTTTGACCCAATCCTGGATATGGATGAGGTAATCGAGTTTGTTTCTCCTAGTCATTCCGCAATGTAATGGCTTGACGGACCACAAGAAAAATGGGCATCGATGAGCACGAGTGCACGACTACTCCTGACTATCAACTGATAGACGGGGATCGGAATACAACTAAGGATGAACAACTCGAGGAACATATAACTTTTCGAGTTGTGGAGGCATGGATTAGTATGTCGAGCAAAGCTCAACATTTCTTCCGGATAACCCATGCGGAGAAGGTAGAACTGGCAGAGTCACAATATAGAATGGGGAACTCATCGAAAGCACTCTTGTTGTGACCTTTTGGTTCAAAGGAACTCCTGCCAAGGATGGTTCATGGTATGTGGAAGAATGAGATACCACGGACCTCGAGGACTGTCACAAGGTTACTAATATCCTAAAGGAACTAGCAAATACTAACAACATGAAGTAGGGTGAATCTCGGTTCGTAAACCCAGGAGTAGAATGCCTACTACTAAATGGCATCACGGGATGCTTTCGAGAATGGTGGCCAGAGTTATCACACCGGGACACAAAACATGGCTAGATTACTAGGTGGTCTTCTAAGACACCTATGGTCATAATAATGGTTCCAATATATATGTGAGGCAACAGAGTACCTCAACTCAGCAATTAGTGTGATTAACCTGGCCCAAAGAGACATCGGAAACGGGAAGGAATTTGCAAATGCATCGACTGTTTGGAAACCCGGGATAACTCGGACAAAGCATAACGGCTATAAATGCTCAAAATGATTTGAGACATCCTGCAAAAATGGTGGCATAACCACTCAACATCACAATATCAAGGTTCCGAGATCAACAGTTAACATATAGAAATAGTAGGAACTAAACTGAGGCTTGAAACCAACAATCTTAAAGGTCTATGGATTAGTAACACGTCATCCTGATAGATAGATGAGAATCCTAGTTCTTAAACCCCGTAGAAGAGAAGAGGATGACTCAGATCAGAAGGCCATGAGGTATAAGGAGTAAAAAGATCCTTACGCTCCTTCCACAATCAATTCCCTTACATAACTAAAGCATTTCTAGACACAACTTCGACCAGTTTGGCTTGGTAATCCTACAGCAACAGCTCTGATACCAACGCTGTCAGGACCCCGATTCCAAGTCACATCGATCTAGCCGGTAACACCTCATATCACTTTGCGGCCTCACGCACGGTATTCCCACGGGTGTCACCTTACCATGGCTCGGGACCGTTTGCGCCTTTTGGCTCACGTATATGATAGTGTCGCTAGCATCCATATGACAGAGAACCCGGGCCGGCATGGCTAGTCGTGAACCCAAAGAGGCACTAACCCATGGGGACAGACATACATGAATCACATCGAGCATGTCGATTGACGTGTGAATCGGGCTGTAGCACCGGGCTAACAGGACTCGAGAACCCGGGCTGTAGCAGGCTAGGCAGACTCGAATGTCACCGCGTGACATTTCCCCGAACGGACATACACAGGAACGGTTAAACACATGCCGCCAGTCAAGTGTCTAGAGCAGTAGTGCTTTGGGCTAGCGAGGACTCCGGTGAACCGGTCAGAAGCGGACTACTATCGCTCGAGGAAGCACTAGACTACATTTCCCCATATGAGAGGCTGCCAAGGATAAACAACTAGATTGTCGGATCCCACACATACTAAGCATTTCAAACATACACACAATATGCTCAATATGTGTAAATACAACATGGCATCACAACATAACTCTACGACTCGAATATTTATTCATTAGGCTCCGAGGAGCGAGATATTACAAACATGGGTCTCATGACCCAACATACAGAGCATACAAGCAACAAGCACAAGCGGAAGCTTAACATGTCTAAGTACAGACATCTACAAATGAAAAAGGCTGAGAAGCCTGACTATCTACCAGATCCTGCCGAGGGCACAAGATCGTAGCTGAGGTAACAAGCTAAACATCGAAGTCCAAGCGGAACTACTAGCGAGACTGGCGTCTCTCTGCAAAACATAAAATAAGCAAACGTGAGTACAAACGTACTCAACAAGACTTACATCAGAGCTAACTACATATGCATCATTATCAACAAAGGGGGTGGTGGAGTTTGACTGCAGCAAGCCAGCTTTGACTCGGTGGCTATCCTGAACTACGACTGCAAGTAACTCTTTTGAGGTATGCACACGAGTCCACATATTCACCATATCAATACACCACTATGGACCCGCTCTTGTCTCCCTGCGAGAACGCCATCCATAGCACTCACGCTTATCTTGCGCATTTTAGAGTATCCACTTTCACTTGTCTATGAACTGTTATAGGCAACCCAGAAGTCCTTTTCCGCGGACACGGCTATTCGAATAGATCCTATTAACCCTGCAGGGGTGTACTTCTTCACACACGCTCTCACCACTTACCGCCGTTTACACGACATGTACTCGGCAACCTTCAAGCGGAAGACCAACGTGGGTGTCGGCCACGGCCTACCTAAACACTCAAGTCCCTAGTCCAGGTTTATCGCCTATTCGGGTTCCATCCGCAGGAGTCCGCCGAGGTTTCCACTAACGGCCCCGAACGATGTGTGCAGGGTTCCCGAGATACCAAACGGGCATTCGGTACACCGGCCACGGTGTATCTACCGCATCATAGCCCACCCCTAGGGTCAGCGCTATGCACGGCCTCCAACACATATCCTACAAACACCAGAAACTAGTTGCAACTCCTGGACAGAGAACATGGGTGGTTAAGAAGCCGAGAGGGTCCATTGGTTTCGGGCCCAATGCGTGGTAGTAACTGTTTCATGGATCACAAACACAGAACTCAGTTCCTGAGGACGGCTGCAATGAGACAACCCACCATGTACTCCTACATGGCCTCTCACCGCTACCTTTACCAAATCGTGTTCGCACACTTAGCTCTCAACAGTAGGACATGTTCACACATCCATTCCAATTCATTCCCGATGAATCGCACTGACTCAACTCTAAGCAAAGAGCAGGCATGACAAGCAAGCATGAATGAGTAGGCACAACAGGCTCAAATAACTCCTACTCATGCTAGTGGGTTTCATCTATTTACGGTGGAATGACAGGTCATGCAGAGGATAAAGGGGTGCAGCTACCACAGCAAGTAACAGATAAATCGTTTTTGTCCTAATGCAGTAAAAGAGAGCAGGAGCGAGAGAGTGGGATGGTATCGGAATGAACAAGGGGGTTTTGCTTGCCTGGCACTTCTGAAGATAATATAGTTCTTCATCGGTGTCATCAAACTCATCGCTTCGATGACGCCGCTCACCGGGAGGGACAAACACCGCAACCGAGAAAGAACACAATCAATGCAATGCACATTCACATGAATGACATGTCATGTTAAGGTACTGAATTCACCTAATGCAATATCTAGCCAAGTTAATTGAAGTGGAACTCGAACAAGAACAAATTCCATCTCCAAATGTTATTTCATAAATTGCCCTAATCATCATTTGTCCTATTCAGTGAGGTTAACTTGTTCAAACATGCATGATAATGGCATAAACTGGTTCTTCATATTTTTCTGATCATTTTTCATATATAACTTATTTCCATTGGAGTTATAGATTATTTTCTATGAATTTTAGAAGTTCTAACCATTTTCTGAAATTTTCTGATTAATAATAAATCCAGAAAATGTATTATCACACAAGATTAAGGCGTCACTATGACGCCAGCGGTCAATCATGGCGGTCCAGGTCAAACCCTGACCTATGGGTCCCGCGTGTCAGTGTAATTAGCCTAACTAGTTTTTAGTTAGCACTAGAACAAATTTAACTAGAGAATGGGCCCCACCTGTCATGGAGTCAGGGGGAGTCAACCTGGGCCCACACGGGGTCAACTAGGGTCAAACAGGTCAACTCGCTGCTTTTAGCCGCCGGCATTTACCGTGACGCGCGGGCAGCGGAATCCAGCCCGGCGACCAAAAGTACGGCGGAGGCCATCTACGTGATGCGGGCGCCTCGCATCGAGTGGTGGTGGTGGTGGTGGTTGGACCGGGTGGCGGAACGCCGCCGGGCGACTTCGACGGCTGCCGGAGCTCGGGTGAGCTCGGGTCGCCGCGCTATGATGGTCGGGGCAGCTCGTGCGGGCACCTACGTGTTCTACGGGCGCGGTGAACAAGATGGATGTGACGGCGAGCCATTTCGTGGCCGGAGCCACGCCGGTGGTGAGCATGACGGCGGTGGGTGCGGTGAGCTCGGTGTGGTTCGTGCGGTGCACGAGAGAGGGAACGGAGAGGAGGAGGACGGGCAGCAGCTCACAATGGTCTCAACGAGCGGGTCAGAGAGGTCGGGGAAGAGCTGGAGTGGTCACGGCGGCGAGGGGGACCTCCGGCAACGGCGGATCGGGATGGCTCGGTGCAGCGTCTCCGGGGCGAGCGAGCACTCGGGGATCGGTCGAGGCAAAGCAGCGGACGACGGTGAAGCTTCTGGGCACGGAGAGGCGATGAGTGGACGGCAGTGGCTGCGGCTTTACGACGGCGCGGGCGCGGCTGCGTCGGCCATGGCGTCCAGGGAGCGAGGGAGAGAGCAAGGGGAAATAATGGGGTGTCGGCGGGGTCGGGGCGGCGCCGAGGAGTGGCTTCGAGGCGTCGCCGCGCTGTCCAAGCAAGGCAAAGTGTCGAGGAGCTGCGTGGCGAGCCTGGCACGCCGGGTGCTCACCTCTCTGCCTGCTGGCGAGAGGAAGCGGTGGACCGGCCATGGGCCGGCCACAGATCTTGGGCCGCCAGTGGGCTGGCCAGTGGCCATGACAGGTAAGCTGTAATTCTTTCTCTCTCTTTATTTAAGTTTTTGTTTTCTATTTTCTGCAGTAAGTTTTGATTTAGTAAAATACTAAACCATTTGCTAAAATGCTGAAATTAATTGTGGGCACTTGTAAATTTGTTTCCAACAGCCCTCATTTAATTTCACAATTATTTGAGCACTTAAAATAATTATAGCAATTAAATGCCCAAATTCAAATACATAATGATTTAGTTCAAAAATCCAGAATAGCCTCCAAAATATGAAACCATTTTTTTGGCAGAGGGTTTAGCCAGGACCAAAGATGGTGAACATTTATGAAGGGCATTTTGGGTTCATTGAAAAGTTTTAAGTTTGAACCTAGTTGAATGCATTTGGTGCTAGGGTTTCAACATCCCCATTTCAAGTTTCTTAGGAATTTAAACATGATGACATGATGAGCAAGCAAAGTCAAGCAAGGCTAATCTGGGTCAGGATAACTCACCCCCACTAAACAAGAATCTCGTCCCGAGATTCAAGACGTGAGGTAAGAAGACAGAGGGGGCACAAACTATCACGGTCTTCACGATCCAAGTTGCACTTCATAAGAACGTTGATTCGAACATCATCATGATATTGACATCTTGCTTTGAGAACTCCATCCAACACGACAATGGAAAGAGAGGGAGGCTCTACATGATTCGATCTTCACGAAGATCAAGTAAACATGATCAACTCACGGAATGAGATGTAGAAACATCTCGAGTTGAGACACAAAACACATCGAGAGGGATGGAAGAACAAACAACGAGGTTTGATTTGGTGGGCATCAATTCCACACTTAGAGAGATGGTGGATGATGTCAAGGTGGCGAGGAAATAATTGCGAGGATTCCGTAATGGGGCACCTTGGGGAAGGTGACTCGTAGAGTTATTACCTTAAATGGCAAAGATAATTACTCTTGATATCTAAATCATTGAAATTCTTTATACCAGCCTAAGGAAATTTACAACTGATCGTTTGAAAAAAAAACTCGAAGAAATGGCATACTCGAACTGGATGGATGATGTGGACTACCTTGTTGAAGACAACACAATGGATGACTTTTGCTTATCACCGGAAATGGATGGGACCCATGGCAAGTCCACGTTGAAGATGATCCTGGACAGCAATTGCTTAGGAGGGCAGCCCATGGAAAGTTGGCACAAGGCGGTGCAAGCTGGGAACAAAATGCAAATGTCAGGAATGTTCCAACCATCATATCTGCCTAAGATTCAGATCTGGTTGGTGTCAGGATATTCCAGACTCATCAAGTCTAGAAAGAAAAATGAAAGTTTGCAACACAAATCGACGAGATGACATTGCGAGACTCTCGGGAGATGAACTACGATAGTAAGCTCCAAAACATGAGCGGGTTTTGCTACAACATGTGAACACGCTGTTCAAGACAAGAATGACCACATAGTAGTCTTATCATAAAACACTACCGAGTTCAGGTGGGGAACCATCATCGAGGATACCGAAGTCTTTACGCAAGTCCATGGATTAGATCCCAAGCATAGACTTCTTTTCCTTGAACAAGTCAATCAGTGGCTTGGTGTGCTAGGAATACATATAGAATGAAGGTTGCAAGTCTTCAGACTACAGAATACTTCGCACATATGCATGACTGATTTGGGATGATTCCAAAGGAAACAAAACAAACCTTTCTCAAATTCATGGCGGCAACTTACACCTAACGCACATGAATTGAGGAAGTCACTTCTTCCATCCAAGCATAAGCTTCATGAACGGAACACGAAGGCATTGCTTACAAAGTTTCCAACACTAGGTTGATGTTCAACATGAATCATGGGGAGACAAAATGCTACTGATGGGCTCAACAGCAACTCATCGGAATTTCCATATCACTGGACTTCCACCATCATGTGAACACGGTGATAGCATTGGTCATACCAAAAGATATAATGGTGTATGCCCGAGGAACAATCGCGAGTAGGACAACATTACGAATATCGTTGGTTCTGATTTGACTTGACGATGGCCCATACCCAAGTCAAAGTTTTGACAATCCAACAACTGATCACGAGGACCAGTCGATGGAGATATCATCTTTCTTCAACACACACACACACAAGGATATCCCTTAGAGATGAACTAAGTCAGGTAAGCTTTTATCTTCCAACTCTCCAAGTTGTTGTTCAGCAACCAACTAGCTCGTGGTATTCAACACGGATTCTTGGAGAATGGGTGGTTTAGAAGAAAACCAACATGATCACGAGCTCAACATAACAAATGAAACAACCTTGTGACACTTCCGAGAAGAAATTCGAAAAATCACGAACCACCGATATGTTACTAAGCTCGAGAACAATCTTGCTTTTCAGGGCAAGACGATATGATCAATAGAGCGAGGGATTGACACAATCCTAACTATTTATCGAAGAGTGCACCAGAAATAAGGACTTGGTAGCACGATCAATCTTAGGATGATGATTTAATAACCAACACGCTAAGAATGAGGATATTGTCCATTAGCTACCAAGCAACGAGTTGCTCGGAGTATTGATTTCATACATCACAATTCATTTGCCGGTATTCCGGTTGCGACAACACGGAACCGAGGAATGAGTAAGGATGGCGAGAAGTATCACTGCGTCAAGAATTCATAAGAGGTGGTGCAATTCTCATGACACACTTGACATAAAGATGGTAGCACTCCAAGGTACAGCAGAGCAAAAGCTGGATTGGCATTTTGATCTGCGGAATACAACTGCTGACCCAATCCTGGATATGGATGAGGTATCGGAGTTTGTTTCTCCTAGTCATTCCGTAATGTAATGGCTTGACGGACCACAAGAAAAATGGGCATCGATGAGCACGAGTGCACGACTACTCCTCGACTATCAACCGATAGACGGGATCGGAATACAACTAAGGATGAACAACTCGAGGAACATATAACTTTTCGAGTTGTGGAGGCATGGATTAGTATGTCGAGCAAAGCTCAACATTTCTTCCGGATAACCCATGCGGAGAAGGTAGAACTAAGCAGAGTCACAATATAGAATGGGGAACTCATCGAAAGCACTCTTGTTGTGACCTTTTGGTTCAAAGGAACTCCACGCCAAGGATGGTTCATGGTATGTGGAAGAATGAGATACCACCGACCTCGAGGATCGTCAAGCAAGGTTACTAATATCCTAAAGGAACTAGCAAATACTAACAACATGAAGTAGGGTGAAACTCGGGTTCAGAAACCCAGGAGTAGAATGCCTACTACTAAATGGCATCACGGGATGCTTTCAAGAATGGTGGCCAGAGTTATCACACCGGGACACAAAACATGGCTAGATTACTAGGTGGTCTTCTAAGACACCTATGGTCATAATAATAGTTCCAATATATATGTCGAGGCAACAGAGTACCTCAACTCAGCAATTAGTGTGATTAACCTGGCCCAAAGAGATATCGGAAACGGTAAGAAGGAATTTGCAAATGCATCAAACTGTTTGGAAACCTGGGATAACTCAGACAGCATAACGGTTATAAATGCTCAAAATGATTTGAGACATCCTGCAAAAATGGTGGCATAACCACTCAACATCACAATATCAAGGTTCCGAGATCAACAGTTAACATATAGAAATAGTAGGAACTAAACTGAGGCTTGAAACCAACAATCTTAAAGGTCTATGGATTAGTAACACGTCATCCTCGATAGATAGATGAGAAGCCTAGTTCTTAAACCCGTAGAAGAGAAGAGGATGACTCGGATCGTAAGGCCATGAGGTATAAGGAGTAAAAAGATCCTTACGCTCCTTCCACAATCAATTCCCTTACATAACTAAAGCATTTCTAGACACAACTTCACCGGTTTGGCTTGGTAATTCTACAGCAACAAAGCTCGATACCAATGCCGTCAGACCCCGATTCCAAGTCACATCGATCTAGCCGGTAACAATTCATATCACTTTGCGGCCTCACGCACGGTATTCCACGGTGTCGCCTTACCATGGCCCGGACCGCTTATGTCTTTTGGCTCACGTATATGATAGTGTCGCTAGCATCCATATGATAGAGAACCCGGGCCGACATGGCTAGTCGTGAACCCAAAGCGGCACTAACCCATGGGGATGTACATACATGAATCACATCGAGCATGTCGGTCAGCAGTGTGAATCCGGGTAGAAAGACTTTGGGCTAAGACTCAGGAACCCGGGCTGTAGCAGGCTAAGCGGGACTCGAATGTCACCGCGTGACATTTCCCGAAGGGACGGAACCACGAGCAAGCGAAACACATGCCGGCCAGTCAAGTGTCCAGAGCAGTAGTGCTTTGGGCTAGCAGGACTCCGTGAACCGGGCAGAAGCGGACTACTATCACTCAAGAAGCACTAGACTACATTTCCCCATATGAGAGGCTGCCAAGGATAAACAACTAGATTGTCGGATCCCACACATACTAAGCATTTCAAACATACACACAATATGCTCAATATGTGTAAATACAACATGACATCACAACATAACTCTACGACTCGAATATTTATTCATTAGGCTCCGAGGAGCGAGATATTACAAACATGGGTCTCATGACCCAACATACAGAGCATACAAGCAACAAGCACAAGCGGAAGCTTAACATGTCTGAGTACACACATCTACAAATGAAAAAGGCTGAGAAGCCTGACTATCTACCAGATCCTGCCGAGGGCACAAGATCGTAGCTGAGGTAACAAGCTAAACGTCAAGTCCAAGCGGAACTACTAGCGAGACCGACGTCTCTCGCAAAACATAAAATAAGCAAACGTGAGTACAAACGCATTTCAGCAAGACTTACATCGAGCTAACTACATATGCATCATTATCAACAAAGGGGTGGTGGAGTTTGACCGCAAGAAGCCAGCTTTGACTCGGTGGCTATCCTGAACTTAATCGCAAGTAACTCTTTTGACGTGGGCGCTGCGAGTCCACATATTCACCATATCAATACACCACTATGGACCCGCCTCCGCCTCCCTACGAGAACGCCATCCATAGCACTCACGCTTATCTTGCGCATTTTAGAGTATCCACTTTCACTTGTCTATGAACTGTTATAGGCAACCCGTAAGTCCTTTTCCGCGGACACGGCTATTCAATAGATCATATTAACCCTGCAGGGTGTACTTCTTCACACACGCTCACCACTTACCGCCGTTTACCCACGACATGTACTCGGCAACCTTCAAGCCGGAAGCCCAACGTGGGTGTCAGCCACGACCTACCTAAACACTCAAGTCCCTAGTCCGTGTTTATCGCCTATTCGGGTTCCATCCGCAAGGAGTCCGCCGAGGTTTCCACTAACGGCCCCGAACGATGTGTGCAGGGTTCCCGAGATACCAAACGGGCATTCGTACACCGGGCCATGGCGTATCTACCGCATCATAGCCCACCCCTAGGGTCAGCGCCACGCACGGCCTCCAACACATATCCTACAAACACCGTAAACTAGTTGCAACTCCCCGGACAGAGAACAAGGGTGGTTAAGAAGCCGAGAGGGTCCATTGGTTTCGGGCCCAATGCGTGGTAGTAACTGTTTCATGGATCACAAACACGTAACGCAGTTCCTCGAGGACGGCTGCAATGAGACAACCCACCATGTACTCCTACATGGCCTCTCACCGCTACCTTTACCAAATCGTGTTCGCACACTTAGCTCTCAACAAGAGGGACATGTTCACACAACCATTCCAATTCATTCCGATGAATCGCACTGACTCAACTCTAAGCAGTAGCAGGCATGACAAGCAAGCATGAATGAGTAGGCACAAGAGGGCTCAAACAACTCCTACTCATGCTAGTGGGTTTCATCTATTTACTGTGGAATGACAGGTCATGCAGAGGACAAAGGGGTTCAGCTACCGCAGTAAGTAACAGATAAATCGTTGTTGTCCTAATGCAGTAAAAGAGAGCAGGAGCAAGAGAGTGGGATGGTATCGGAATGAACAAGGGGGTTTTGCTTGCCTGGCACTTCTGGAGATAATATAGTTCTTCATCGGTGTCATCGAACTCATCGCTTGATGACGTCGTCTCATCGAGAGGGGATAAACACCGCAATCGAGAAAGAACACAATCAATGCAATGCACATTCACATGAATGACATGTCATGTTAAGGTACTGAATTCACCTAATGCAATATCTAGCCAAGTTAATTGAAGTGGAACTCGAACAAGAACAAATTCCAACTCCAAATGTTATTTCATAAATTGCCCTAATCATCATTTGTCCTATTCAGTGAGGTTAACTTGTTCAAACATGCATGATCATGGCATAAACAGATTCTTCATATTTTTCTGATCATTTTTCATGTATAACTTATTTCCATTGGAGTTATAGATTATTTTCTATGAATTTTAGAAGTTCTAACCATTTTCTAAAATTTTCTGATTAATAATAAATCCAGAAAATGTATTACTGCGTCAGCATTGCATCACTATGATGTCAACGGTCAACTGCGGCGGTCCAGGTCAAACCCTGACCTGTGGGTCCCGCGTGTTAGTGTAATTAGCCTAACTAGTTTTTAGTTAGCACTAGAACCAATTTAACTAGAGGACGGGCCCCACCTGTCATGGAGTCAGGGGGAGTCAACCTGGGCCCACACGGGGTCAACTAGGGTCAAACAGGGTCAACTCGCCGGCTTTTAGCCGCCGGCGACGACCAGACGCGGCGGGGCAGCGCGGAATTCGCGCTCCGGCGACCAAAAGTACGGCGGAGGCCATCTACGTGATGCGGGCGCTCCCCCGCATCGAGTGGTGGTGGTGGTGGTTGGACCGGGGGTGGCCGGAAACGTCGCCGGCGACGACTTCGACGGCTGCCGGAGCTCGGGTGAGCTCGGGGTCGTCCCTACGACGGTCGGGGCAGCTCGTGCGGGCACCCACGTGTTTCACGGGCGCCGGTGAACAAGATGGATGTGACGGCGGAGCCATTTCGTGGCCGAGCCACGCCGCGGTGAGCATGACGGCGGCGGGTGCGGTTAGCTCGGGGTGGTGCGTGCGGTGCACGAGAGAGGGAACGGAGAGGGGGAGGACGGGCAGCAGCTCACAGTGGTCTCGACGAGCGTGTCAGAGAGGTCGTGGAAGAGCTGGAGTGGTCACGGCGGCGAGGGGGATCTCCGGCAACGGCGGATCGGGATGGCTCGATGCAGCGTCTCCGGCGAAGCGAAGGCCGGGCTCGGCCGAGGCAAAGCAATGAACGACGGTGAAGCTTCGGGCACGGAGAGGCGAGGAGTGGACGGCAGTGGCTGCGGCTTTACGACGGCGCGGGCGCGGCTGCGTCGGCCATGGCGTCCAGGGAGCGAGGGAGAGAGCAAGGGGAAATAATGGGGTGTCGGCGGGGTCGGGGCGGCGCCGAGGAGTGGCTTCGAGGCGTCGCCGCGCTATCCAAGCAAGGCAGGCGGCCAGGGAGCTGCATGGCGAGCTCGGGCACGCCGGTGCTCACCTCTCTGCCTGCCTGGCGAGAGGAAGCAGCTGACTGGCCATGGGCCAGCACAATTGTTGGGGATATAACTACTGAGTGTGAACCGCCCCGGGAGGGCCGGTTTACCCTCGTTCATGATCCAGGCCCATGTAGACGCCTGGAGCCCAGAGGCGAATTAAGGTCCATGTATGTAAACCGCCTTAGCGTTGTAGCTTGTGTTGTAAGACAGAAAGGAGAGATCAAGCCGGACTCTTGTATGAGCCGGATTGGGACTCAGAAACCGACCGCAAGGCGTCAATCCGTGTATATAAGGGGACGACCCTGGGCGAAGTTAGGGACAGAGATTTCGAGGCTAAGGCAAAGCTATTGCTCCCTAGTCGCCAAACCATATCAATCACATCACAACCGGACGTAGGTTTTTACCTTCATTGAAGGGGCCGAACCAGTATAATTCCCGTGTCTTGTGTCCGCTTTAACCTCTCTAGGTAAACCCGCACGATGGCCCTACGACTAAGTCCTTTCATGAGGACATCTGCCGTGACAAGTCCACGACGGTTGGCGCCCACCGTGGGGCGTTTGCACGATGGTTTGATGATCTTAGAGGGCAAGTTCGGCGACTCAAGGCTATGCAAAGGCCGGATGACTAAGAGTCGTCGCGCGCAAGCTCTACATCGACGATGCGGATCGGGCCCCGAGGCCGCTCAGTTGAGTACGGGTACCGGGTCCCTTTGGCGGCATACACGTGTTCATTGGCAAGATCGGCGAGCCGTAGCCCGGGCCGGACGTCAGACCGACCTCGCCGAGACGGCTCAACGGGCAAGAAGAGTCCTGCCTCGCTAAACCGGGCGGTCGTGCATGTTTTCGTGGGAGTCGTTCACGGAGGCTACGAGGACGGATCAGCATCCGGTGACGTAAACCGTTGTCTACTGGTGACGAATCGTCGGCCGGAGAAACCGAGTCTCTATACCAGCCATAAGATGGCCAGATCGGGCTGTTCCGACGGAGAGAGTATTCCGACCCTTCGATCTACCCAACCGGTTGGGATCTTCATGGCGGTACGCAGCGGTGCTTCACTCTTCGACCGGGCGCCTGGTCGCCGGTTCAACAACGGTGATGGCAGCCGAAAGAGGCCTGTCGCGCCCGCCGCTCAAGTTTTGTCGAGCTTTTTGACGCATTAGCTGTGCTCATGGCGGAAGCTAATCCGCCGGATCAGGACCTTCACAACGCGGAGATTGCAAAGGTGAGGGAACAGATCACTAATGCTAAAGCGGACCTGGCGGCCGCGGACGAAAGGATGGCAGCGGAACGGGCCGCTTTGGATGCGCAGGCTTATAGGCTCAGGCTGGACCAGAGCGCCACAGAAGTCATGAAAAGGAAGTACAGTCCCGCTTACCTTCCGCTTTTGAGGGAAGGGAGCTTTTCAATACCCCTGTAAGGCAGAGGACCAAGAATCCGCCGCCATTGGTAAACCGGCCGGAAGCACAGGACGGCCGCACCGGTTCAGCCCGTGATGATAGATCTATCTCGCCATCATACCGTGCGCCTGCATCGCGTACACCTCCGGGTCACTACTCCAACCCGATGGATAACCTAGTGGCGGCTATGGCACGGTTGGAGGCGATTCCAATTGAAGGTGATTCACCACAGGCGGTGGAGACACGCCGGGTTAAGGAGCTCCTCAGGACGGCCTTGGCTCAGCAAGAAGCGTTTCAGACCGAGATCGGATCCACTCCACCCCCGCCGAGCCGGAGCTACACCGACGCGTCGATGAACCGCCAGACGAGCAATGCGCAGCGTGGTCCGCCAAGGCAACAATCCAGCAGCGGCTTTGAAGATGCTCAAGTGGTAGTGGACCGCGCCAGGCATGTAGGGAGGCCGAGTTAGTAGCACAAGCGGAGGATCATCCGCCTCGCCGTTCGACCGACCACCTTCAACCAGGTCACGTCCGGCTCTTTGGGGTGCCTTGCCTCGCCCCCGCTTTACGCAACGCGGCGCTTGCCCAAGGACTTCAAGGCCACGCAAGGTGCCGAATTATACCGCCGACTTGGCTCCGTGAGGCGTGGATAGAAAGCTACGAGATGGCCATGGAGATGCTAGACGTGGATGAAGCCGCATGTGCGAAGTACTTCACAATGATGCCGGAAGGTACGGCCCGGACTTGGTTAAAAACTTGCCGCCCAACTCCATCAGCTCGTGGACCCGAGCCATAACCCGGTTCATCCAAAATTTCAAAGACACCGTAAGCAGCCCATGTCGGTGGTGGATCCGCAGCTTGTGTCCAGCAGAGGGAGAGTCTACAACCCATTGGGTGCGCCGCGTTTGGAAGTTTTACATTCTTCGCACGGATCAACCCTGATTCCGCGATCTTGACCTTGGAAGCCAATTGCGGTTCGAGCCATTGAAATTGAAGCTGGGTCGCATGAAGCGTTTTGCCATGACATGGTCACTCTAATGGGCGTGTTTGTATGTACGCTGATTCTGATAGTCCCAAGGATCCCGAATCTGACAATGATGAAGTGGGGAAGGTAAAACCGAACGGCAGCTCCAGTGGTCCAAAGCAGCACCATTTGGCGTGCAATGGAGGGAACAAGCGCCAGTTTAACGGCAACATGGGTTTCAGAGCCAACACCAATGCGCAGGACAAGGGTCAGCGGCGCGAGGGGCAGATCAAACCGGGCGGTCACAATCCGGATCGCTTGAACTTCATATTAAATCAACCTTGTCCGAAGCACGGGACGAAGGAGGTACCGCGAACCACCTTTGGAAGGATTGTTATATTATGCAGGAGTTTAAAACTCCAACTCTTTCCGGTATGATCAAGGGACCGCGGCGGTTCGTGGTCCGCCTGTGTTACGGTGGAGGAAATTCGCCCGGATTCGTGGTAATCCGGGCGGCAAGGCAATCGTAATAATCAAGGTAATCGTAATACCAGAACTAAGGGGCTACAATCAACAGCAAAGCAATCGGGTTATCGAGCAACCCAAAGCAGCTTGAATGGGGGCGATACCACGTCTTTACCACCGCTTTGGACCGACGGGACCAAAAACTTCGTGAGGCGGGCGGTCGGTGTTGTTGAACCGGCTGCCAGACATTACCTACGCTGGTCCGAGCAGCCGATTGTGTGGAGCAGAGGATCATCCTCCCGGTTTACAATCCGGTCGATTAGCCTTGGTGGTGGCCCCTGTAGGAGGGTACAAGTTTACCAAGGTTCTTATGGATGGACGGCAGCATCAACATCACGTACTACGAGACTTTCCGGCGTATGGGGTTAACAGATAGGCATCTTAGGCCGTCCGACGGTGTTCCATGGAGTGGTGCCTGGTAAGTCAGCGCATTCGGTCGGTAAGATAGTTCGAGGTGACCTTTGGGGACGAACATGACTCGAATGTAAACGTTGACATTTGAGGTGGTAAAATTCAAAGCACTTACCACGCCCTCTTTGTGCGGCAGGCTTATGCTATGTTTATGGCACGGTCCTGTTTTGTGTTCTTACAGCTGAAAATGCCTGTTCACAATGGAACGATAACGGTTCATGGAGCCGCCGGATCGCTTCTAGAGTGCGAGGAAGGTGATGCGGCTTTACGCAGAAGTCGGTTTGTGCCACGGAAGAGTTAAAGTATTATAAAGATAATGTTGATCCGGCGGATATGACCCCTTTGAAGAAGCCAACTACGTAGCATGATCCGGACTTGAAGTTCAAATCGGCGGTCGAGACGAAGCTTGTTGATTTTGTGCCCGCGATTCATCCAAACAGCTTCACCATCGGTGCCAACCTGGATCCAAAATAGGAAAGCGCTCATCGAAGTTCATCCGTGAGAATCGGGACATTTTTGCATGGAAGCCGTCGACATGCCGTGTACCGAGGAACTCGCTGAGCACACTCTTAATGTTGACCCGAAATACAGACCCGGTAAAACAGTTTCTTCGCCGGTTTAATGAGGAAAGGCGCAAGGCCATCGGAGAAGAAGTTGCTAGGCTGTTGGCGCGGGGTTTATCGTCAAGTCTTTCATCCAGAGTGGCTCGCTAACCCGGTTCTGGTCCTTAAAAAGAATGGCACTTGGCGCATGTGCGTAGATTACATGATCTTAACAAAGCTTGTCCAATAGATCCTTTCGCCTCCCCCGCATTGATCAGATTATTGATGCGACGGCGGGTTGTGAGCGTTGAGCTTTACGGATGCGTATTCCGATTATCATCAGATTAAGATGGCGGTTAAGGACCAGGAGAAAGCGGTGTTTATCACCCTTTGGAGCCTTCGCTATGTGTCCATGCCTTTTGGGCTCAAGAGCGCCTAAGCAACTTATCGCCGCTATGCATGTAATTGTTTACATAAACAGATCGGCCGTAATGTGCACGCCACGTGGATGATATCGCTGAAATCAAGGCGAAGGAAACGTTGATTGAGGATTTAAGGGAAACCTTCGACAACTTGCGGGTGTACAAGATGATGCTCAACCCTGCCAAGTGCGTCTTTGGTGTTCCAAAGGCAAATTGTTGGGTTTTCTCGTGTCTAACCGGGGATTGAGGCTAATCCGGAGAAAATTACAGCTATCACCTCCTTAGCTAAGCCAAAATGCATCAACGATGTCCAACGCTTGGCAGGCGGATTGCTGCGCTAAGCCGGTTTATCGATCGCCTAGGAGAGAAGGCCATCCCTTTGTATCGAGATCTTTGAAGAAGACGGATCAATTCGTTCGAGTTCAACCGCCGATGAGGCATTGGAGGACTTAAAGCGGCAAGCCAACCCGCTCGTTTGCTGCCCCTATTGACAGGAGCCGCTCTGTTATATGTTGCTCGCTAATGCCGTGGCAGTGAGTGTGGCCATTGTGGTGGAGCGCAAGGAGGCAGGGAAGGAGTATCCGGTTCAATGCCGATTTACTACATCGGTGAGGTTCTCATTGAATCTAAGCAAAGATATCCACATTGGCGTAAGCTGGTATATGGGGTTTTTATGGCAAGTTTAAGTCAAGCAATATTTCCAAGGGCACCCCATCACAAAGGTCGATTCGGCTCCTTTAGGCGATATCATCTTGAACCGGAAGCAATCGCCGGATAGCTAAGTGGGCTATAGATCTAGGGCCGCACGGTTTAAAGTATGTGCCCGGTACGTCCATAAAGTCTCAGGCACTTGTGGACTTCATTAATGATTGTACGGAGTTGCAAGCTCCAGAAGAGAATCCGGATCACACCTATTGGACCATCCATTTTGATGGGTCCAGCAATTGAGGGCTCGGGGTGGAGTCGTATTAACTTCCCCACGAGGTGATAAGTTCTTATGTTCTCCGCCTAATGTTCCCTTGTACTAACAATGCAGCTGAGTATGAAGCTTTGCTCCATGGTCTCCGGATGGCCAAAGAAATGAACCTCGGCCGGTTAAATGCTTTGGTGATTCGGACTTAGTGGCCCAAAGGTATCCGGCACTTGGGACTCCAAAGATCCACTCATGGCTGCATATCGTCGGGAAGTGGATGTTGTTGCGGGACATTTTAAGGGTACCAGGTGGACCATGTGGATCGTCGGAAGAACGGTCGGCCGATGCTTTGAGCCGGCTGGGGTCCCAGCGTAAACCGTCCCGCCTAACGCTTTTCCTTGACGTCTGCATAAGCCGCCGCTTAAGTCAGCCTGATGAAATTGATTTGGCTATCCCTGATCCAGAGGCTCAATTAGTGGCGGCCTTGCACATCATTCCGGATTGGACGCTCCCTTATTTGGCGTACATGAATCGGGGCGAGTTACCAGAGGATGAGACGTTGGCCCGGCAGATAGTTCGGCGGTCTAAGTCTATGACCATTGTTAATGGCGAGTTGCACCGTCGCAGCGTGTCGTATGCGTTTCAGCGTTGTGTGTCCCCCGAAGAGGGCCGTGAGATATTGCGAGAGATTCATGAAGGGATTGTGGTCACCACGCCGGTTCAAAATCCTGGTGGCCAAAGCGTTCCGCCATGGCTTCTATTGGTTGACCGCCCATGCCGATGCGGAGGATCCGTCGACGGTGTGATGGTTGCCAAAAGTTCTCCAGCGTGCTCATGTGCCAGCCAAGAATTGAGGATGATTCCAATTACTTGGCCGTTTGCGACTTGGGGCTGGATATGGTTGGACCTTTCAAACGATCCAAGGACAAAAAGACCCACTGTTGGTGGCGGTGGATAAATTTACCAAGTGGGTCGAGGCAGAGCCTGTTAGCAAGTGTGATGCGCCACGGCGGTTCAATTCATCAAGCGGGTGATTTTCCGGTTTGGGTTTCCACACGTATCATCACGCATAATGGCACCAATTTGTCCAAAGGAGCTATGAAGGAATTTTGTGAACGAGAGCACATCCGCTTGATGTTTCTTCCGTAGCCCACCCGCAATCCAATGGTCAAGCGGAACGAGCTAATCAGGAAATTTTGAAAGGTATCAAACCCGCTTATGGTCCCTTTAGAAAGGACGCCGGGTTGTTGGGTGGAAGAACTACCATCAGTGATATGGAGTATAAATACTACCCCCAACCGATCCACCGGATACACGCCATTCTTTATGGTCTATGGAGCGGAGGCGGTCCTTCCCGATGATATCCGCCACGACTCGCCCGAGTAGCAGCTTATGTTGAGGCAGATAGCGAGGCAGCACGGCAAGATGATTTGGATCGACCGGACGAAGAGCGCGATATGGCAGCAGCTCGCCGGGCGGTCTACCAGCAGGATCTTCGCCGGTATCACAGCCGGGCGGGTTAAAACCAGAACCTTTCGTGAAGGAGACTTAGTGCTGCGGCTCATTCAAGATCGTAAAGATATGCACAAGCTATCCCCACCTTGGGAGGGGCCTTTTGTGGTCGATGAAGAATCTATACAACGGGTCCTACTATCTCGATTGATGTTCGAGAGCGAAAAGACTCACGCACGTCAGAGGAGGAGACCAACAGGCCATGGAACATAGCTCATCTTCAGCCTTATTATACTTGAGCCATTGGCTCCACTTATGTACATATCAAGACGATGTATATATTATGAATAAAAGCAATAAACCGGATCCTCGGCTAAAGCGGGGTATCTGCTCGCATAAAGGACCGGTTTGGGTACATGGAGATGATGTCGGCGGCCTCCGGTTTAACCCTTGGCCTTGTTTTTAGAAATTTTTGTCATTTGGGGGCTTGGTCGTGTCCGAACCAATGCAACACCTCTTGGCAGGCGAAAGCCACCAGATCATTTGGGGGCATGGTCACGTCTGAACCAGTCACACCTCTTGGTCGGCCTAAGGCCATAGAATCACTTGGGGGCTTTGGTCGAACCCGAACCATCGCAATGCCATTTGATCGGCGTCATGCCACGAGTTCATTTGGGGACATGGATGAGTTGAACCACCGCTACACCGTATAGGGGCTTGGTCATGTCCGACCATGGTAGCGCCATCCGATCCGCTCAAGGCAGCCTTTTCTTGCAAAGTGATTTTCCTCATTGATTTTGCTTCCATGGGGTCTTTATGCCTGTCATTTGGTTTTTGTTGGCCTTCTTAAACCGATAAAATTCTTTAAACCGGATTTATGTTCCGCATTCAAGACCTTTTAAGTGGCGATTTTTGTTCCGGTTTGATTTTGCTGTTAACATCCCATTATGGAGTAACAGGGGCTTATCATGCGGCCACGATTTACACGGTAAATCGGTTTTATACACAGAAGGACTGTTCTCCTTTGACAGTGATGGTTTATAAGGCCTTCACTTCGGGTTTGACTAAAACCAACTGTGTGCCTAATACTGGCAGGTATGTTCGTATCACATAGTTTTGATCATATACCTCGGTATTATCTCATAAATATATTGGTATCAGTTTGGCAAGCGGCGTAAACCGCCACGGCGGTTTAAGAACTTGTGATTGCAGGCAAAATATGTTGCAGGGTTTACTACGAAAGCCAACGGATCCCGTACTGCCATGCAAAAGTTTACAGATCGAGATTGTACCGCATTGTTCAAAGAAAGACACTTGCTATCCTATTACAAAGCCTTTTGAGGTCCGGGCGTTTCACGCGGAGTTATGCCTTGAAAATTTGAATATGTCGCCCGGCTTGGCGGATTACGCCGCTTCACCGGGTTGGCGCGAGGTGGAGGGCACGGCGCTGGCGTCGGTTCAGCTTCCTCTTCTTCTTCACCCAAAGCCCGAAGTCATTGGTAGACCACCAATCCGGGTTAAGGCCTGAAGACAGCTTCTTCACTTATCACCACCGGATCAACGTCGAGGCGTAAGTGTGCTTACGGATTGGAGGAATCAGGCTCTGACTTCCGGGATGACAAACTCCACCCGCTTGTTGTTTGCGTCATAAAAAGATCGGTGAACTTCCAGATTGGCTTCAGCGGCCAGTTGACTCGCCAACGGACGCATTTCCTTTGTAATCCGTTTCAGGGCATCGTTATCAAAGGCTTCACCGTTCTCTTGAGCGCTGGGAAAACCTTTCGCTATGTCGGCCGGATCAAGATCCGCTATCCATGCCTTGGCACGAGTCAGAGCCGCCAGGTGCCACCGGGCTGCGGATCGCTTCATCTCTTCAAGCTGCCCGGAATCATGGACAGCCGGTCCAAAGCATCTCTCGATCGTGGACGGCGCCGTGTTGTCATATGAAGTGGCGCATATGGTCTACCGGGCACCGGTATATAGCTGTTCAATCAGGGTGTACGAAGCCTTGAGCTTTTTTCGCACGTCCGAGCCCAGATGAGCAATACGCTTGCCTACACCAGGTTTAGACAGCTTAAGTTAAACCGGCGGAAGCGTTAAACACAGGCATATTCAGTATAAATTTACTTACCAAAGACGGCAGAGGTCATGGCATGCACTTGGCGTTTGAGTCCGGTAAGCTCTTCAGTCACCGGTTTAAGGGCCGCCTCGGCTTCCTCCGCCCGCTTTATTAAACCGGCTTTCTCGGTGTCCCGATTGACCCGCTCGGATTTGTACCACTCCTTCAAATTGCTCCATGGTGGTCAGGGCAGTCTTTAGCTCATCCTTGGTTTTAGTGGTTTCTGCTATTTGGGTTTCCAGATTGGTTCAGAGGTCCTTGAGTTGCACAACTTGTTGGTGTATTTCATTCTGATGACAAAAAACGCATGTTAGTGGTTTCATTATACAAGTCCCAAGCTTAATACAAGTATTCAACTTGGCACTTGGGGGCTAATGGCTAGTTGATCTCAATTTGCTAAGAGGAGACGCATCTTAAGTCCCGGTTTAACTTTGCAAAGTTAAACCGACCCTTGGGGGCTACTATGCAGTGAAAAGATGAGAAAGGTCAACTTATTACCTCATAGCGGTCCTTCATGCGATTTACTAGACCGGCTTCAAGGTCACGGCTTGTGTAAAGCCGGGTTGAGCCGGAATGAAGTTCTTAGGCGGAGAAATTGTCGTAAGCAGACATATGCTCTTCCCTTGTCTTTGCTGATAGTAGTGGAACTTTCTTTGATGCTGTGCTTTGCTAAAGCGACCGGTTGGCTAGGAGCAGTGTAGCCAGTACCTGTCACAATAACATCGTCATTTTCAGCGGTCTTGTTTGGGCTCGATGTCGTCTTGCTTTGGCTCGGCGGTTCGGCAGTCGCGATCCGCTCGGTGGACGGGTTTGATGGAGCAGGCTGTGAGGTTTCCACTTGGACCTCCGGTTCAACTTCCGCGGTCAGCAGTGTCGTCCTTGTACAGCTCGCCAGAGCTTTCCTTGGTGGCTTCAGGATTTTCATGTGGCTGTTCTGGGGTTTTTTCCGGATCAACATTCGGAGTAGGATCAAGAGTTTTCGCTTTCTTGCTCAAGCGAGCCTTGGTACTGCAATGTTCAGAGTTGGATCAAGATAAATTGACCAAGGTAATAGGGAATCGAATTGACAGACAGTAATTACATACCCTGCGGCGATGTTCAGCGGAGGCAGTTGTGTGGTGGATGAACCGCCAGACGAGTTGGAAGAGGCCTGATAATTCGGGTCGACGGATTGAGAGGACATCGGAAGAAACCTTTAAGGGATAACGCTTTTCGGAGAGCAAGTCACCTCTGGACGACGCTTCCGGATTGGGGTGTCTGTAAACCGGCCGAGGTAACCTGTTGACCATCGTGCGGGTTGTACGGGCGCTCTTCATCTTTGTGTCTTCAAGAAAAGATTTGGATTCAAATAAGCACAGAATGGTATTTTTCACTTTCCGGACGGCGCCGAATTTAATTTTCTTAACAGCGCAAGCTCAGATTCGAAGAAAGAAGGATTACCTCAACAGGATCGGCATGATCGGGCTTCAAAGATCATCCCAGGAAGAAAAAGTGTCGGTAAAAGAAGGTAAAGAGGCCAAGCATATGCAAGAAGAAATACAAAGCGGATATCCGGTTTATGGCGGCTCCATCGTAAATGTCAGTTTTACCTCGGCTTCTGATTCTTCGTCCTCCGGTTCGTGAGGACTCGGTGGTCTTTTTCTTGCCAGCTTTCTTAGTGGCCTTGGACTTTGCACGGCGCCCGGACCGGTGCAGTGCGTTTCGTATGAGCTTTCAGCCTGGGAAGCAGCAAGCATTAGCATCTGTCAACAGTGTTACGAGCCTGAAAGATAGTAAGAAGAGCTTACCGCCGGCGGTTTGTTGGCGGCACAAAATGGAGCCAACCCGATGAGGCTGCAGACAGATATTGGCTCATCGAGCATCTTCTTGACGATCTCGGTGGTCTCCTGTTCGGTTATAGGCAGCTCGTGACGCCTTTGAGGATCTTGGAGGCTGCCGTGTACTGCAGCATCAATCCGGGCCGGGCGGCTTAGTGGCAAAACGCCCAAGAGACCCAAAGAACGCACAAGATCCACGCCGGTTAAGCCATTGGCCATTAAAGCCCGGAGCTTGATTATTTGTGGTGCGAAATTTTTCCGTTCCGCGGCGGTTAAGCGTGAAGGCGATGGATGATGGTTGCTGAGCGGTGAGGACGGTAGCCCGGCAAGGGGTTTTCGTTGGCGAGGCAAGATGTTCAGCGGTAGAACCAGGTTTGGTTCCAATCCTTTGGATGGCTGTGGTGCTTGGCGTGAGGAAAATCGGCTTCCTTCCTCTTACGAATTGAAACGCCGCCCAGCTCCGTGTTGGGACCATCGAGAAAATTCTGTGCGACGGTTCAAATGGAAAAAATCCGGAACAACTCCACAGATGGTTCTTCTTGAAGATAGACTTCACCGAAGACTTGAAAGTTGCATATGTTCAAACAGAATTCGGGCCGATATCCTGCGGATGGAGTTGCAAACCGCAAGGACGTCCCGGAAAACTTTGAACCGGCGGGCGTAACCCCGGTCCAGTGCTGCATAAACACAATTACTTCCCCTGCTCGCGGCTCGGAGGAAACTTCGCCCTCGGAACACGCCAATGGAGGACGTCTTTTGGAGCCAAACCGCCCGGTGGTGACGTAGCCGTTGAGCTGCGTCTCGGTGATTTTGGACCGACCCGGTTGCAAGCGTAAAATTGAGGAGCCATTCCGGAAGATTAAGGCTGCGAAGAAAGGAAAACGGTTCACCATTGAACGGGTCAGAGTTACAAATAATGTTAAACCGGCAATTCAAGAAACCGGAAGTTCCGCTTAACTAAGGACTAATGGAGTGACGGATTAGATATCAGTAGTTAAACCGCCAGAGGAGGCAGAGCTGAAAAAGTTGCTAAGTGTAGATGTAAACAGGTTTCCCATGCAAAAGGAAATAATCTAGATCTACCGGGTTCAAGAAGGAAAATTTCATGACCTATGCAGACCTCCCACAAGCAGAAGGTTCGTGCATGTTAAAGTGAAGGATCTGAACAAAGGGGAAGATGCCTAGAGTCGGGTAAACGGCGAAAGCAGCCGCTTGCATATGAGGAGCGGTACGGCTGAGCCGTACGGCCATGGTGGAACTGGTATGAAGAATCGGCATGAACGCTCACGAGCTATGAGACGAACCGAGTTTCCGGATGAGATCTAGGGTCTAAAGAAAACCTTACCTGACAAGCGGGAACCACGGAGGAGCGCTGAAACTCTGGTAAGATCAGGTTGATGCAGCGGCCCGGCGGGAAGCGTCGGTCGAAGGTTGAGGGCGACGACAAGAGCTTGTGGTCGGGCGGGTCGCGAGGAAGAAGAAGAGGAAGAAGAAGAAGAGAATGGCCCGACCGGTCTATTTATAAGGGACCGGAGCAATCAACGGGCGCGAATCGAGGAGTCAAAAGCGGCGGAAGGTGCAGCGGCCGCCTCGATTTCCGGAATGGCATTAAATGCAGGAATCTTACTGTTTGGATTTCTTTATTAAGGATGACGTCAGACGCCTCGACACGCGAATCGGAAGATGACATCACGGCGGTTCAAGCGGTGGCGGTTTACGAAATGAGGAAAGAGATCAAGAGTTTCTTGAGGGTGTGAAGATTAACATGAACCGTTCAAGTCAATCTGGGCCTAATGTTGGGGATATAACTATCGAGTGTGAACCGCCCGGAGGGCCGGTTTACCCTCGCTCATGATCCAGCCCATGTAGACGCCTGGAGCCCGTGAGGCGAATTAAGGTCCATGTATGTAAACCGCCTTAGCGTTGTAGCTTGTGTTGTAAGACAGAAAGGAGAGATCAAGCCGGACTCTTGTATGAGCCGGATTGGGACTCTGTAAACCGACCAAGGCGTCAATCCGTGTATATAAGGGGACGACCCGGCGGCGAAGTTAGGGACAGAGATTTCGAGGCTAAGGCAAAGCTATTGCTCCCTAGTCGCCAAACCATATCAATCACATCACTGGCGGACGTAGGTTTTACCTTCATTGAAGGGCCGAACCAGTATAATTCCCGTGTCTTGTGTCCGCTTTAACCTCTCTAGGTAAACCCGTACGATGGCCCTACGACTAAGTCCTTTCATGAGGACATCTGCCGTGACAAGTCCACGACAACAATGCTGGGCCGCCAGGTGGGGTGGCCAGCTGGGCCGCGACAGGTAAGCCAGGTAATTCTTTCTCTCTCTTTATTTAAGTTTCTGTTTTCTATTTTCTGCAGTAAGTTTTGATTTAGTAAAAATACTAAACCATTTGCTAAAATGCTGAAATTAATTGTGGGCACTTGTAAATTTGTTTCCAACAGCCCTCATTTAATTTCACAATTATTTGAGCACTTAAAATACTTATAGCAATTAAATGCCCAAATTCAAATACATAATGATTTAGTTCAAAATCCGAATAGCCTCCAAAAATATGAAACCATTTTTGGCGGAGGGTTTAGCCAGACCAAAGATGGTGAACATTTATGAAGGGCATTTTGGGTTCATTGAAAAGTTTTAAGTTTGAACCTAGTTGAATTCATTTGGTGCTAGGGTTTCAACATCCCCATTTCAAGTTTCTTAGGAATTTAAACATGATGACATGATGAGCAAGCAAAGTCAAGCAAGGCTAATCTGGGGCTGTGACATAATACTTCAAGTCTTTCCTAGCCTGCTCGTCTATATCATTATCTTGGCGATTTTAACTGTGCTACATGTTCCTTACTCCCGGAGCACAAATTTCGACGATTAGCTAAGCTTACGTCGATTTCCTCGTCTTACCGTTTTACCTCGAACTGCAAACTTGATTCTGAGTTTGTGTCATATCTGTGGTTCCTATAATCTTTCGTTGCATCAGTCCTTGGCTCCATGCAGTCGTTGTTCGATTGCTTCTTCATGGAGCCTCTCGACAAAATTGTCGTGATCATCATCAACATTTTGACTCCTTCCAGGATATCAAATCAAATTCATGATGATAAGTGCCATCCTCGTCCTTGGTAATTTGAATTACCATCGACAACATCCTTATCTTCCTTTCGTCACAAACTTGTTCATGTTGTGGATGCGACTTGCTATCGAACTTGTATTATGTTCTACCTTGTAGTATTACTGTCTTCTATATCATGAATGTTGTGAGGATTGCTCCACCTCTTAAGAATTCTTGAAATAGTGATACTTCTCACCATCACCATTATTCCTTGTTCCTCGTGTTGTTTCTAACCAGAATACAGACAAATGCACTATGATGTGTAAAATTCAAAACTTATAGCAACCCTATTGCTCTGAAGTTAATGGTCGGCCGTTCATTCTTAGACTATTGATTGTTGAATCACCATTCGGACGTTGGTTGTGCAACCCAGCCCATATTTCGGGTGCACCTTTCAACCAATGTTTAAATGGTGTATGTTTCCCTCGAGCATACATCATTATACCATTTGATCTGACTAATGTTATCTCCTTGTTCACTTAATTGCCGAAACCCATCTTTTGGAAGTCTCGATGAATTGTTGCTGAGTTCATCAGCTACCTCCTTATCCCTTCATTGGTTTAATGATGAGCTTTTGTTTCGGAACTCGCTTCCATAGTAAATTTCTCGAGAAACTTACAATGACATCTCGTCAATTTGTGTTACACCTTTTCTTCTCAGGCATCTTGAGTCTGAGGTATCCTGACACCAATCAGATCTGAATCTCGGTCAGATATGCTGCTTGGGGTATATTTCCAAGAGTTTTAACATTGGTCTTTATATGAACCGGTAAGGTGATGTCATGCCTAGCACACCTGGCCGGAGGACCTATTTCTAAAGTTTTCTTTGTAGCAAGGTTAGTCATTCTTCCGTGGGGAAATTGTAAGACTTATTCTATAAGTTGTTCCTGATGGATCCTTTTTGCTTCCAAAGTCTGATCTTCACCTGTTGACCATGTCAATGCTATCTCGAAGCATGTCTATGGTACACCAATTTTCAACAGGAACATTTTAAGCCCAATGTTAAATGTTTCCTGCTCAATTATCCAAACACAGCTGTGTGAGTAATGTCATGAAATTTCTCTCCCCTTACCTGAAAGGGTTTTCTACTTTATATCCTATCAAGGATATCATGCTCTGCTTGTCCTTGGGAAGGATATACCCCTGAAATATGTGTTTAAACACATTTTCCCTTCCATTGTTTTGTTTAATATGATAAACATAATTTCCTTTCCATTGTTTTGTTTAACTTTCTGTGATCTATATGACATAAGCAGTACTATCTCCCTGCTTATGTAAACACCGTGGTGTACAACTCGGTCAGTAAGACCCTGTTACTATTGTTGATGACATTCCGGTAACCACCGATGGACGAGAACTTTGCATATTGGTCCGCCTCGTTCAACGAGCATGAAAATGGTTCTCTTCATCCCTCGCCCTTGGTACTGATGTTGCTGCCGACATAACTGACAGGCTATCCTCTGACATGCCTTGCTTACATTATCATGCAAGACTTCGTTGCCCTTCCTACTTTTAACCCACATGGTGGGCCCATAACTCACAGTTCCACAGGATCGAAACCTGACTCTCATGTACACCCCCTATTCCCAAGGTTGTTCCTCGCGCGTGGCCTCGTGGGTAATTCATGAGCCACCTTCAGGTCTGGTATCGGACACAATACTTATTCCCGTTGTTTTGACCCTTTCACGCCTCTATAACAGCATCGAACGATTGCTGCCGCCTCGAAACTTCCTGTGTTACCTCCTTACTTTGCTCTCGATATTTTCTTAAGATTCGATTCGAGAGTTACTTTCCGCCACCTTCCTCGATGTTGTCGACCCGATAGTCAACCTTGCCGACGTCCGTTCTCCGAGAGTGCCCACCCTTTATTCTTTCGTAAGTACGATGGAGTTGGTTTTGATCCTGAAGAAAAGGCGCCGACTTCACCATGATGACCTGAAGCAGAGAAATGAAGACATCAATGTATTGAACCGGCCTCTTCGAGAAGAGCAAGCCAGGATGAGAAGACCCGCGTCGTTACCAAACCTTCCCCCCTTACTCCCCTCTTAAATCTCGGGACGAGATTTCTTGTAGTAGAGGAGAATTGTGACGCCCGGATAATTAAGCTACAGTAACCCTCTGGTAATGATGCCACGTCACCTCGATTATTGTTGATAATCTCACGTTAGTTCAGAACCGATCCAAATTCAAATCTGAATTAAAGTTAAAACAATTAAAGTTTTCAAAAGTCAAAACTAAATTGTTCCTAACGTGTCAAATAACCCGTAATAAATGTTGGTGAAGAAGTCATCTTCTAATAAAATACTTAAATGCACTAAATAAACTAAAAAATGCGATAAAACAATTATCTAAAATGCTTTTAAAATAATAAGCACATGCAAAACACTTTATTAAAGTGCCAGAATATTTGGGGCTGTGACCTATTTGATAACACCAAATTAGTTGTCGCTTTTAAATTTTATAAAACTAAAATAAAAGAAAACAGAAAAGAAATAGAATAAAAACAAAAGAAGAAAAGAAAACAGAACCAAAAAACAAAGAACCCCCGCCCACTGGGCCATAGCCCAGCTGGCCTCTGGGCCAACCAGGCCGGCCCAGCCGGCGCCTATAGCCCCCCTGGGGCGACCGAACCCTAGCGACCCCCTCCCCACATCCCCCACGATCCCCCGATCTCTCTCCCCTTCCCCGCGTGGATCTGGATCGGGGGCGCTCGCCCCCGAAAATGGTGCCCCGACCCCCATCGCCTCGTCGCCTCGCGGACGCTGCCCGGAGCCCGCGCCGCCGCCTAGACCTCGCTGCCCGTCCCCATCTTCCTTCCCCAAACCCTAGCCCTACCGATCCACCTCGTCCTCCCTCTCCCTCGAGCGTGCCCTCGCCTAGATCGGGCACTGACCCACGCGCTTCCAGCCCGCCCGTCATTGTTGCAAGCTGCCCGCTTTGTGCCGTCGCGCCGCCTGCGCGGACCGACTCTTCGTCGACTTCGCCCATAGGAGCAAGCTCGAGACCACTACCTCGCCGGATCGGCCTCGTCTTCCACCTCTGCCCCGCCGGTCATCGCCGTCGGATCCGCTGCACCGAGCCACTTCCGGCCTCCCCGAGCCTCCCCTGCAACGCTGTGAGCGGGCTCCTCCTTCCCCCTCTCGATTCCATCACAGGCCGCCATTCGCGCCGTCTGCAGCTTCGACCGTGGTCGCGGACATCGCTGTCGCCAGGCCCTGCTCGCCCAAGATGTGCACGACCTTGCTGCGCCTCAGGCGCCTGCGCCGCACTGCCACCGCCTCACCTTGCCGCCCCACTGGTCACCGCGTGCCGCCAGGCCGGGCCAGCCAAGACGCCGCCGGGTCCGGTGACCCGGCCACCATACTTTGTTCGGTGCCCAGTCCTGCACCCGAGAACCCCGCCTCGAGACCACGCTAAGGCCCCTGTGGCCTATGACAAGTGGGGTCGTCCCCTAAAACGTTTAAAAAAAGATTTAAAAAATATAATAATAAATAAAAATGATTAATTAATTAAGTTAATTAATTAAGTTAATTAATCCTGATTAGATTAACCTAATCACTAATTAAACTAATTAATATGTTTTAGTTAATCTTAGTCAATGACAGTGGGACCCACGCGTCAGTTGGATCCAGTCAACCGACTGTTGACTACTGACATCACCCTGACATCATGCTGATGTCATAATTACATTTTCTAATTAAATTAATTCTGTTAATTCTAGAAAATGATTAAATCCTTTTAAAATTAAATATAAAATAAACCGTAGCTCGGATCGAAAAACTTTGTACATGAAAATTGCTCAGAACGACGAGACGAACCCGACACGCAGCCTGCTCGTCTGGCCACGCACTCCTAACATATCAAACTCGCAACTTTCCCCCTCCGCTCCTTCGCTTCGAAACGCGAAACACCAGGGATACTTTCCCGGTTGTTTCCCCCCTTCACCGGTATAACCTCATACCGCGTTAGGGCACGCCTAGCATCACGCTTTGCTTTGACATGCATCGTTACGCATCTGTTTGCATTGTATTCATTGTTTCTTCCCCCCTCTTCTCTCGCTAGACACCGAGACCGACGCCGCTGCTACTTGGTACGACTACGGTGTTGACGACCCCTCTCTCTTGCCAGAGCAACCAGACAAGCCCCCCCTTTGATCACCAGATATCGCCTCTTCTTCTCTATACTGCTTGCATTAGAGTAGTGTAGCATGTTACTGCTTTCAGTTAATCCTATACTGCTGCATAGCCTGTCCTTGCTACTACTGTTGTTACCTTTACCTGCTATCCTCTTGCTTAGTATAGGATGCTAGTGTTCCATCAAGGGCCCTTCACTCTTGTCCGTCTGCCATGCTATACTCTTTGGGTTGTGATCACTTCGGAGGTGATCACGGGCATATACTATATACTTTACACTATTACATTACCCGTGATATCTGTCGAGATGGGGGCCGAAAGGACGGTGGCTCCATCCCGGTAGAGGTGGGCCTGGGTTCCCGACGGCCCCGACTATTACTTTGTATGAGGCGGCAGGGCAGGTTGAGACCACCTAGGAGAGAAGTGGGCCTGGCCTCGATCGGGCGTCATGGATACTTAACACGCTTAACGAGATTTTGGTATTTGATCCGAGTTCCGCCATTTGGTCTATACGCACTAACCAGCTACGCAGAATGCGATTATGGGCACTTTCGACGTCGTGGTATCACCAAGCATTTTGTGGCGTCGATGACCGAAAGCGGCGTGCCCGGATTGGTGAACGCACGCTAGGCTAGGTGCTTAGGCCGTCATAGCGTCTGAGTGTGCTAAGGCGATGGGCCCCACTGTCGCGCTTAGGTTTAGACCGGCGTCTTGACCTCTCTGTTATGCCTAGGTGGGGTTGCGGCGTGTTGATCTTCCGCGCCGGGCATGACCTGTGAAAGTGTGTCCGCCAAATGGGATCAAGCGTGTTGGGTTATGTGGTGCACCCTAGGGAAGTTAATCTATTCGAATAGCCATGATCTTCGGTAATAGGACGACTTGGAGTTGTACATTGACCTTATGACAACTAGAACTGGATACTTAATAAAACACACCCTTCCAAGTGCCAGATATAACCCGGTGATCGCTCTCTAACAGGGCAATGAGGAGAGGATCGCGGGTAGGATTATGCTATGCGATGCTACTTGGAGGACTTCATCTATTCTCTTTTACATGTTGCAAGACGGAGGTCGCTGAGCGTAGTCTTGACGGTGATTAGCTATCCCCTCTTATTCTCGCATTCTGCAGTTCGGTCCACCGATATGGCCCTTTACACATATATCCATGCATATGTAGTGTAGCTCCTTGCTTAAGTAGTACTTTGGATGAGTACTCACGGTTGCCTTGTTCCCCTTTTCCCCTTTCTTTACCCGGTTGCTACGACTGCATCGATGGAGCCCAGGAGCCAGACGCCACCGTCGACGATGACTCCTACTACACTGGAGGTGCCTACTACTACGTGCAGGCCGATGACGACGACCAGGAGTAGTTTAGGAGGATCCCAGGCAGGAGTCGATCTGTATCCCAGTTTGTGCTAGCCTTCTTAAGGCGAACTTGTTTAACTTATGTCTGTACTCAGATATTGTTGCTTCCGCTGACTTGTCTATGATCGAGCACTTGTATTCGAGCCCTCGAGGCCCCTAGCTTGTATTATGATGCTTGTATAACTTATTTATGTTTTAGAATTGTGTTGTGATATCTTCCCGTGAGTCCCTGATCTTGATCGTACACATTTGCGTGCATGATTAGTGTATGATTGAATCGGGGGCGTCACACACTGAAAATGGAAGAACTGTCCATTTGCTTGACAGGGGTAATACAAGGGACATGTGAAAGGTGCCACTGTTATACTTGAAGCTGTGGCTTCACAAGGTTTGTGGATATGGCATCCTTTCTTCAACATGGTTGGTCCTCACAACGATATTAGTGTTCTTCAACATTCTCTAGTGTTTGCAAGGCTTGAAGAAGGCCACTGCCCGGAGGTCAACTCTGAGATTAATGGCCACCATTATAACAAGAGATATTATCTAGCTGATGGTATCTATCCCAATGGTCCACTTTTGTGAAGATCATACCCAATCTGCAAGGAGAAAAGAGACATAGGTTTGCCCAAATACAGGAGAGTGCTAGAAAAGATGTGGAGCGTACATTTGGTGTGCTTCAGTCTCAATGGGGTATTGTTCGAAACCCTGCATTGACATAGAGCACTCAGAAGCTTTGAGAGGTGATGACAGCTTGTGTGATAATGCAAAACATGATCGTTGAGGATAAGCGTGATGGCAGAATCTACGACAAGGGTTTGATTTCCAGGGTGAGAATGTTGAGCCTGAGCACCCACCTCCTGCAACCTTTGAATAGTTTGTCCAATTCCATCGTGAGTTGCGTGATCGGAACACTCATACGCAGCTGCAAGATGATTTGGTTGAGCACATTGGCAATCAGTAGATCTATCAGTTTAATCTCTTTTTGTGTGCATAAACTGAGTGATTTGTAAGACTATCTGATATTTTTTAAATTTTATTTGGATTGTAATACAAGAGTATTTTGAACATATGTTTGATTTAAACTATTTTTACTATGCTTCATTTTGTTATACTTAGTCTCCGACGGACGGGATGGGGCCGAAGAAGCGGCTGCGCGTTATGCGCTCGGCCGACGCAAACCCAAAACCGGACGGACACGGCATCATTCCTGCTCAAACGGATAAAATCCAGACAAAACGAATGTTCGTTTAGGGTCGTGCGTTGGAGTTAGCATGAGGGGGAAACGGCCCTACGTGCACGCCCGGCATCTTGTTGGATTAATCCGAGCCATTAAGTGGGATAATCTGACGGTAGTAATCAGACTTGGTACCCTTACGAGTGGTTTAAAGAAAGAAAATGTTTGCCTTTTTTTTAGATCAATTTTGCCCTTTTAATAGCCACTCGACACGTACGGCGGCCGGCAGCCGGCGGCGGCGGCCTCGGATGTGGTCGATCCCGCGGCCGTGGCAGTCGGCGGGCCTGGGCCAAGCGGAGGGGAGGAACCCTGGCTGGTGGTGGAGCAAGGCGGCCTCCGGTCCGAGGTCGTCGACTCGGGGGCGGAGGGGGCAGCTAGCCGCCATGGTCGACCCCAGCTCCCCGTCGACCACTTCCTCCTCCACCACCAATTAGGGATTACATCGTCAGTGGTACCTTCCTATTGCCTTCTTTTGTTACTACTTGTCTGGCTGTAGCTTCCAGTAAGCGCTCATCTACAAAATCTGTCCGGTCATAGTTACTGGGGATAATATCAGGGATAGCAATCAAAGCTAGACTTGAAATTTTTTATGTACTTTCTTTGTATCTATGGTAATCTAGACATGCATCTCTTGTAGGCAAATTGTTACATAAAATGTAACAATGATCTTGCTACTTGAGTCAGCCTTTAACCTCTGTGTCACGTTCTGCTGTTAGTGTTTGTATACAGACTGAGCCCTGCTTATCTTAGTGAGTCTTTGCTGCAACCTTGGTTGTTGAGCTAGCAACAAATATATTGCAGGCGCACACCCAGCCATTTTTCGATCTGTGGAGTTGCCCAACCGTATTTTAATCTCCTCCTCGAACGAATGAATGAGGGATCTCCATCTGTGTGTACTCTCCCTTATCTGCTTGCCTACTTGCCTGCACTCTTGTTACGACTCCATTCTTGCCTCTACACTTGAAATTTGTTATGTACTTTCTTTGAATGGTCATACATTGTTATGTTACACAAATTGTATGATCTTGCAACTTGAGTCCGCCTTCCCTTTAAGCAGAGTGATGACTTTCAATGTCACACAAATTGGATTCCTCGGCTTTTGATTGTTGGAAGAACATTCTGCTCTTAGTGTTTGTTTACAGAGATACTGCTTATATATACTGATGGGTCTTGTTGCAACCTTACATATGTTGGTTCCTGCTTATTTGCTCCATGGCACAAACTTGAGCTGCTAGCATAAAAAACACTGCAGGCGACAGATATCCAGGGGCACACCTCCCCATTTTTCGATCCGTGGAGCCGCCCAACCATATTTTAATTTCGTCCTCGAACGAATGAGGGATGCACCCATATTTTAATCTGTCTGTCTCTTGTTGCCTACTTGGATGCACTCTTGTTACGATTCAGAGAGCACTCACTACTCCATTCATTCTCGTCACACACACACACACACACAGAGAGAGCGCAATAGCTTGGCTTCGCGGGGGAGCCATCAGCCATGAGCGGGCTCGGGGCTGTGATTGCGGGCACCGTGGGGAAGCTGATCGTTGGCAAGCTTGGTGGATACGCCACATCGGAGATCACTCTGCAGTGGAGGTACAGAGAGGATGTGCTGGACATGGAGGACAAGATGAAAGATCTTGAGGCCGTGCTGGCCGATGCCGACGAGAGGTCGCGTCGAGGAGGACAAGGTGCAAAAGTGTACGAGCGGTGGCTTATCAAGTTTAAGCTGCCGCCACGACGTGGAGGACGTGCTCGATGAGCTGGACGCCAACGAGCTCATCAAGAAGAACCAAGCCAAGGTATTCATTCAGATTTTGATTCTTAATTTGCTTACGAACCATGTAGGATCCCAACACATCTACTTTAGTTGTGCTTAACAAACACCATGTCAGCTACACATAGTCACCTCCATCAAATCGGGGTGTTCCTTTCTAATGCCCCACAGTACTGAGAATTTTGATAGATCACAGGGCGGGCCAAACGATAACCGGAGAACATGTATTTTATTGTCTCGTCGTGACCTTTCCGTTATCCACAGAAATAATGAACGAACCCTTCATTTTTTAATGGGAAATCAGAGTATGAACTCTGAAACTAAACGTGACAGGGATATTGGGCTAGCGACTGACGTTGACTTCACCTTTTTTGTATAGGTGAAGTTGTTTTTTTCCGGGAACAATCAACTCCTCCAGCGGATGACAATGCCCCACAAGATAAAGAACTTGAGCAAGAAAATAGATGGAATTAAAAAGGAGGGCAGAAGGGATCTCAGTCTTGTGCATCTGGAAGCAAGGGCAGAAGGAAGTAGAAATGATGAAACTTTTGCAGTCAACACTGGTGAAGGCACGAAAAGTGGAATTTTGGGGAGAGATACGGAGAAGGAGAAGATAATCAACCTCCTATTGATAAGTGAAGCTGAAGAGGATATTTCGATCATTCCAATTGTCGGGCTTGGTGGCATAGGAAAGTCGACATTGGCTGAATCAGTTCTGGCAGATAAGAGGGTTACCGTTTTTGACTTCACTGCCTGGGTCCACGTGTCCAAGCAGTTTAGTTTGCACAAAATTGGGAGTGCCATCCTGAAAAGCTTGAATAGCAACATCAACCTTAACAATTGTACTATGCAGTTTCTGTATGATAATCTGAGCAAAGAACTTGCTACTAGAAGATACTTGATTGTTCTGGATGATCTCTGGGAAGAAGACGGAGATAAGCTTGAAAAGTTGAAGCAGATGTTACAGCACGGCCTCAAGGGTAGCCGGATTATAGTAACAACTCGAAATCTGAGCGTGGTGCAAAAACTGCGCACTGGTTCTCTTGCAAATGAAAGGAAATTTTGTCCCGTGGCTGAGCCACATGAAGTCAACCTGGCTGTTTTATCACCTGATGACTGTTGGGAGATAATGAAGAAAAGGGCATTTGGGCCTGATGATCTCCAAAGTGCCTTGGAAGGTATTGGGAGGGAAATCGCTGTGAAGTGTGGGGGCCTACCGCTTGTGGCAAATGCTCTTGGGCAAGTAATGTCTGAGGTAAGGACCCCAAGGGCATGGGAAGATATAAGAGACACCAAGGTTGATTTGGGAGAGTTGCATCAGGAAAAAACACTAGAGAGCCTTATGCTGAGCTATTACTACATGAAGATGGACTTTAAAATGTGTTTCATTTATTTGGCGGCCTTCCCGAAGGGCTTCATCATGAACAGCAACCATCTAGTTCAACAATGGACTGCCCTTGGATACATTTCATCCGTCCATGATGGTCAAAGGTGTATCAACTACCTTTTGGGAATGTCCTTTCTTCAAATCCCCCTATTTTCTTCGGTTAGTATCTAAACAAAAGTTCTCTTATTTCTGTTTGGTCATTTTCACTATGTGCATTTTCTCTTCCACTTTTACTACATTGTGCTTTTTATAGCCAGGAACCTGCTTTCGATGTACTATTATACCATCTTATCTTTTTTTATAAGCTCGTATGTAAGTAAGTGTTACCATGCACTTTGTTATTGCTTATATTTGTTTTTTTACAATCATGATTTAAATTTAGACTATGATAGGTTATTGGTGCACTAGTTATTTATAGTCCACAGACTACGAGGATATCAATTAGAGAGTATTTTCCACACCTTTTTCCCTGCAAATCCAGGGTTTTATTTGAATGAAAAAGTCATAACTGCGTAGAGCAGCTGTTCACAACTAAGATTCCATAGAGCAGCTTTTGTGGTACAAGAGGCTGAAGAGTGCCCTAGCGCTACGGCAAGCGAGGATACAGGTGCTCCTAATAACCCAGTAGTAACAAGTAGAAGGACGACTATGAAATCTTTAAGTTGATATATGGGAACTTTATTGTCTTCTGTTCATTCCATTTTAATATTTCGTATTCCCAGTGGATTTTACATTTTTAATGTGCAACACTATTTTAACACTAATTCTACCTTTACAGGTTAGTTCAAATCTAGTGCACACCAAAGTTCCTCCGGAGCTCATCATGCATGATTTGGTGCATCAACTTGCATCAATAATTGCTGCCGAGGAATTAACTGAATTGGATGCTACCGAAAAGACCAGTTGGAACAGAGCTCGTTATTGCCGACATGCACAGTTAACCAACTACATGAATAATTCTGAGGTTTTCAAAAATCTTCCAAGCAAGATTAGATCCCTCCATTTTAGGGATTTAGGAGAGCAACAACTCCCCAGAAAGGCATTTTCTCGATCCAAGTACATACGTGTCTTGGACCTAAGTGGGAGTTCGGATAAAGGGCAACTTGCTCCAAGCAACATTGTTCTGCCATCTTCTATCAATCAACTTAAGCTACTTAGGTATCTTGACTCCACCGGCTTGCCAATTACAACACTTCCAAAGTCTTTTCATACACTAGAAAATATGGAAACTCTTATTCTCTCCAAATGCTCGCTTGAAACCTTGCCTGACAATATTTGTTGTCTGGGTAAACTTCTCTATTTTGACCTATCTCATAACGGTAGCCTTAATAAGCTACCAGAATCACTAGGGAAGCTCTCTAAACTCTCTTTCCTCAGTCTATCTGGGTGTTCTGTACTCCAAGAGTTGCCTGAATCAATCTGTCTGCTTACATGCTTATATCATCTAGATATTTCAGATTGTTGTGCTCTTCAACAGCTCCCCGATGAATTCGGCAACCTTCCCAAGCTCTTGTTCTTAAGCATGTCAGGTTGTTCCAAGCTCACCAAACTGCCTGACAATATTAGCTTTCCGTGTTTAGAGCATCTGAACCTATTAAGTTGCCACAAACTAGAAAACCTGCCAATTGATTTCGGCCACCTTCAGAAACTTGAGTTCTTGAACCTTTCTGGTTGCTACAAGGTTTCAATGCTGCCAGGGTCATTTTGCCAACTAGATCATTTGAGATACCTGGATCTTTCAGATTGTCATAACCTTGAAGAACTCCCTGAATGTTTTGGTCACCTCTTCGAGCTTGAATATTTGAACCTAACAGGCTGTCCTAAGCTCCAACTATTGCCTGAGTCATTATGCAAGTGTATTAAGCTGAGGCGTCTCTATTTGTCATACTGTCTGAGGCTCGGTGAACTCCCCTCCTCATTTGGTGACCTTAAGCTTCAAATACTGCACTTGAATGGCCTTCATGCTATGAATGACTGCCCTGATAGCATTGGTGACATGACTAGTCTCACCCAGTTTGTGGTTGATTATTCGACTCCTAGTTTCTTTGAAAAGGTTGAAGCCATTAAAATGCGTCTAAATCTTGTGGGCAGGGTAAGACATTATGTACATGAGATTGAGAGTACAGGATGCAGCAGTATAGTGGATCTTGTAGGATTGACTTGTTCAGAACTGACACTTGAAGACCTTCAGAATGTCAGGCATCCAGAAGATGTAGACAGAGTCAAACTGCGTGATAAGACAGATATTCGAGTACTAAGACTTGTCTGGAAAAACGAAGGAGGTAAATCTGTGCTGGACAGGCTAGTACCTCCTCGGACTCTTGAAAACTTTTGGCTGTGTGGGTACACGAGCAAAGATTTCCCTAACTGGATGTTTCACATCTCGTCCTACCTCCCTTTTCTCAGCGAAGTGACTCTTGATGATTTGGAAGCATGTGATTGTCTTCCTCCATTCGGGGCACTGCCAAATTTAATAAAGCTGTCTCTGAAAAACATTCCCAACATCAGGAAAATCGGTAAGGAATTCTATGGAGAGGCCAGACCTTGCATGAAACTACGAGTACTGCTATTGAGGTTGATGGAGAATTTGGAGGAATGGTGGACAACAGAGTCAAGTGAAGAAAACGAAGAGTTTCTAATCCCTAATTTGCATTATTTGGCGGTAGAAGACTGCCCAAAGTTGAAGTTCATACCATACCCCCCAAGAAGTACGGATTGGGTTTTGAACAACAGCGACACAGTTTTGCCGGAGCGAGGATTTGGAAAGCTCTCGTCTTCCATTTGTCCTCTTGATATGCAGGTGAAGAGTTGTCATTTCTCTCAAAACAAGTGGGACAGACTTCAACACTTTGCCACCATTGAGAAATTTCTTGTAAACTCCGTCAGTGGCTTGAGGACTTTGCCAGAGGTTATCCGATGCTTCACCTCTCTCACTAGACTAGATTTGGTATCATTGAAGGACCTGGAAACACTTCCAGTATGGTTGGGCCACCTCAGTTCTCTAGAACAAATTGTAATCGACAATTGCCCCAACCTGACTTATTTGCCTGAAAGCATGAAGAACCTCAGCACTCTTAGGAAGCTGATATTGGTAGAGTGCCAAGGCCTGGAGACATTACCTGAGTGGTTGGGACAGTTGACCTCTCTAGAAGAAATTATTATCAGGATTTACCCCAACCTGACATGTTTGTCTGAAAGCATGAAGAACCTCACCGCTCTTAGAGAGCTGACATTGGTAGAGTGCCAAGGCCTGGAGACATTACCTGACTGGTTTGGACAGTTGACTTCTCTAGAAGAAATTGTTATTGTGGGTTCACCCAACTTGACATGTTTGCCTGAAAGCATGAAGAACCTCATCTCTCTTAGAAAACTGACATTGGTAGATTGCCAAGGCCTGGAGACATTACCTGAGTGGTGGGGACAGTTGACTTCTCTAGAAGAAATTATTTTCAAGGGTTACCCCAACCTGACATGTTTGCCTGAAAGCATGAAGAACCTCACCGCTCTTAGAGAGCTGACACTGGTAGAGTGCCAAGGCCTGGAGACACTACCTGAGTGGTTGGGACAGTTGAATTCTCTAGAAGAGATTTGTATCTGGAATTTCCCCAACCTGACATGTTTGCCTGAAAGCATGAAGAACCTCACCGCTCTTAGAAAACTGACACTGAATGAGTTCCAAGGTCTGGAGACATTACCTGAGTGGTGGGGACAGTTGACTTCTCTAGAAGAAATTACGATTGCCGATTGCCCCAACCTGACATCATTGCCTGAAAGCATACAGAGTCTCTCTGCTTTGAAGCTACTCAGAATTGGTCTATGTCCAAGTCTGACTGCAAGGTGCCAAAGGGAGGATGCCCACAAGATTTGTCACATCCCCAAAGTCGTACTCTGCTGAGCTCTTGTACAAAATTGTTGGTCTCTTATGCAGAGCTCCTTCTCTGAGGCCATCGTCGCTCAGCCACCTCTCCATCTTTGCTCCCCGTGGCTACTTACATGGACGTGGTGGCATGGTGCTCTACTCGTTGGGTCCCAGCTGCTGCAGAGGAGGAGGTAAGCAGCTTGGAGCCTTCTTTTTCAAGTGGTGATCTAGTCCATGCATTATCTCTTTTTCTTTTCTTTCTGTACAGTTTTTCAAGGGCAGAAACATATGTAGTTGTTTTCTCATAAGTTCAGCCTTTTTTTTTAGATCAAGATGCAGGCTTAGTTGTAGCTAATCTTCTGAACATTTAGAAATTGAGCCAGGAACCAACTTTTTTACTTAACTTGAAAAATATCTCATCAAGCATGCAGTTAATATCCAGCTAACATCCACATGACTTTGAAGGTTGGCTGCACAACCAACTTGGAAAGAATGAGTACAACTTGTTATTGCTTCTCTTGTCTGTTTCTAGCTAGTACTCCCTCCGTAAACTAATATAAGAGCGTTTAAATCACTACTTTAGTGATCTAAACGCTCTTATATTAGTTTACAGAGGGAGTACTTGCTTAACATTGAAAAGAATAAATCTCTTCAATCAGGCAATTTTAGTCACGCCTTAACATCCAGCTCATGTCCTGGTCAACCATGCGCGCAGGCTTACATCGCTCTTCCTGGCTTGTCTCGCATGAGATGAATTTCACAATTCGAAAGGATGAGGCAGAGTTCAAGGAAACGGCCAAGTGCAAGGAGCAGTTTCTTGCAGACCAAGCTGTTGTTGGGATTCTCATGGAGCATATATATTTTGATGGTGGAAGAGCACTACAAGTCCTGACTGACCCATAAGGTTATTAATTTCAACTCAAACTTTTTTTTTTGGCTATTGCGAAATCCACATGACCTGCTATTCCATGCTCCAATGTTTTCATTTATGTAATTTGTCTATTGCGTTACTGCTTGTACTCTCTATACCTGCTAATGTGGCTACTGTCTTCCAGTTCCAGAGAGGAGCGCACATCTTCAGCCTGCCTGTGCTGTGCTGCCTCGGCATCACCGACCCTGGTGGGTTGCTGTGTAGTGGTTGCTTCATGATGCTTGAGGTGAGTCTCCAATGGGCCCGCATCTAATTTTACCATCTGATTTTGCTAAAGGATAGTTAGTGATGTTTATTTCCATGGAGCAGGCTGCAGGAATAGGATAGCTCTGTTTGTCTGTTTGTTTTGTGTGTTCCGATTTAGAGTCAGTGGTGTGCGTGCTGATCATGCCGCTGCTCCGACATCTGATGTTTCTGCTGTGCTGCGATGTATTGGTTTCTCATCTATACATTGACTGGTTGTTGTAGATCCATTAATTACTGCAACTTGTTTATACTACTACAAATTAGTAAGATGATTGCAGCTTGATTTTAGATTGTGTCTTGCGATTTTGTTGAGAGAGTCCTTTCCTGGAGAATTTTCTTCGGATGCTTCCCACTTCTTATTAATTGGTTCTCCTCTGTTTCTACTGCACTGCTTAAATTGAAAAATATCTCTTCAAACAGGCAATTTTCATCTTGCCATATAACATCCAGCCGGCATCCATATGACATCGTGTCTATCATGCGAGTAGGCTTACATCGAGGCTGTTCTGGGCTTTCTGAAAAATCTCACACAAAACCAATTTCACAGTGCGAAAAAAGGAGGCAGAGCTCCAAGGAAGAGATTCTTTTGTGCCAATCTCGCTAGGATTCGTTCTGTAGGAGCATATATATATATATTTTGATGGCACAAGAGCTCTCAAGTAGCTGACTGACTAATGTCGTTCTACCATGGAAGTACTTGTCAACTAATGTGATTCACAAAGGAATTAAACGCCATGGTTCTTCTGTTCTGCCTGACGAGAGGAACCCCTGCTTTATATTCCCCGGCTGTCAGCTCTGACCCCATAAGTAAGATTATTAGTTTCAACTCAACCATTTATTTTTTTCCTGGCAATGCTTCATTCATTCATGAATGTAACTTGTCTATTGTATCACTGCTTTTACTTTGTATACTTGTTAATGTGGGCATTAATTGTCTTGCAGATTCTGCACATCTTGGGCCTACCTGTGGAAAATACTAGGTACCGTCCGGGTCTTGGCGGCATCACCGATCCTTCTGTTTTAGTTGCTTCGTGATGCTTGAGGTGACTCTCTGGACAGCTCACTCTCCAAACCAGTGGCCATCTAATTTTGCCGTGCTGTATTTCATCTGGTTTCTTAGAGCAAAATTGCCACAGCCCCAGTTCCATTGCTAAGAATGAAACAAGCAGGTTTTTTGAGTGTTATTTACAGCCCCAGACTGAGTTTGGTGTTCTGAAGCTTTGCCAAGCAAATCCTAAAGAGGAAAAACTGCAGAAATGCAGCAACATCTATATATTGTCTTCCAGTTCCACTTCCAGATAGGATAGGAGAGGAGCGCGCATCTTGGGCCTGCCTGTGCAAATTGCAAAATACTATAGGGTGTGCATCAACATCACCGTCAGGAGATGTTCGTTCATGCCGCTGCTATGCCATGAGATGTTTCATCTGTGCTGTGGACCAACTGTTAGCTATATATGGAGTGATTGTTATCGATATGCAAACTACTGTAGTAAGATGATGCATGATTTTAGATCCTTGTTTTCGTGAGTACGTACGTATTTTCTTTGGATGTTTTCCACCTCTCCTAAGCAGCTATTTTTTGTTGTGATGCATGATGTGTTCGGCGGGTATTTGGTTTGCTGTACTGCTCACCTAGGTTAATTTACCTGCTCTTCTTCCTGTATTAATTTCAGCGAACATTAGAAGATGATTCAGTTGTGATATGCTGTTAGGCTCTTTGTGCAAAATCAATCCAACCCGCAGCAGTGTGGGGAGATTTAGACGGATGACTGGGTGGCGGCGGGCAGAGCGGAGAGGTATGACGGATGGCTGGCCTAGGTTCATTTTTTGTCGAAGAAAAGGAAGTTGGGCGGTGCTATGTCTCGCCTGTAGCAAATAAATGAGCCAAGACCAGCACCGCAACATAGTTTTTTATTTCAAAATGGTCTAAATGTATATGCATTTTGGAACCCATTCTAAAAATTTACGTAACCTGGTTAAAATATGAAAAGAATGCAAAATTTAGTCAATGTAGGTTTTAAATCAGTGTTCTTGTATTTTATAACATGTTCATTAAATCCAGAAAAGTAATGTTTACATGTTTTCTCTGAATTTTTTAAAATGTTTGCATGTATTATAAAAGGTTCATATCTTTAAGAAATATTCAACATTATCAAATAATGTTCACTTTATCATGTATTTCAAAATATATTCACGCTTTTATCAAATAATGTTCACTTAATATGAACCATAATTTATTTAAAATAAATAATGCCTGTACTCCCAGCCTGTGCATCGTTTGATGCATAAACCCAGCTAGTTCATTTATCCTCTCTACAAGTACTGACGAAAATCATTGGGCTTAATTTACAGCGGGGTTAAGCTATATAGGTCATTGTGCACCATTGTCACGAATTGAGCATTGTTTTTATTACGATGGGACTTGGGCTTGGTTCATTGCAGGGCATTAGTCGACATGGACCCAAGGAAAAGACCCGAACTCCTATGTGACGCTTTTTTTTTTGCCTATAATAGACCACAATCGCAGAACAACGCACGAGCAAAAGCATGACTGGCCCATTAAGTAACATTCACGTGCTTCGCTTCTTCTCTTTTTTTCCTGTGCGTACAGAAGCAACTCGACGACACTGTAGCAACATTTTGGCGCTGTGGTCCATCGAATCACTGTATTCAGGCACTGTAGCAGACGTTTTTCATCATCATTATTATTATTTGCAAATAACAGGAACGTTTGGACTTGTGAAAAAACTAAAACAAGAATATTTTTTTAAATTCTAAATATTTTTTAAAATTCTTTATTATTATTTTTGAAAAATTGCGGATAATTTTGGATATTCCCAATTTTTTCCTAAAAATGGTAACTATTTTTTTAAACCAGAATCATGTTCTGAAAATCCAAATATTTTCTGTAATTCTGAACATTTTTCATAAATTTCAAACCTTTTTTGAATTTTCCTAACATTTTTTATAAAAAAAAAGAAAATAAAAAACCAAAAGACAAGGAAAAAAACACCCAAAGTGGTAAGAACATTCTAGAAGGTTACCTAAACCAGTAAAAACTAGAAAAATTTCTAAAATCGGATTCACATAGCTGCTTAATGTGCCGGCCCATCTGTTGCTTGCTCTGCCGATCGTTTGTCCAAAGTCTTGACAATTTGACCATAATGCGTCAAATAGATTACCAGAAAAGACACATCAGGTCGGTCTTCTAATGGCTAGGAAACCCAGCCAAAAGAATAATGATCGGTTCTTTTTTTATTCTTATCTCATAGCATTTTGACAATCAAAACAAAAAATAAAAATCTCGTAGCATGTCGCTTTTTCTATGGTCTAGATCTGGCACTATTCTAGTTGTGATCTATTTGCTGATCCCTTTTTTACAACAACTTCGGGGTCAAAAGTGGCTAGAACCCTTAGATGGGGTAATTTTGTGTCATAAATACCCAAACTGAGTAAGATAAGAAAAAACCTGCAAACATAGGCCCTATTCGGATCCCCTCCGCTCCCCAACTGCAGCTCCCGGAGCGGAGGGAGCGCCAGCACAATCGCGCGGAGCGGCTTGAACCCAGCTCCTCGCGTGGAGCGGAGTTGAGAGTCAGGAGAGCTTCCGAACAGGCTAATAGTGTAGAAGGTGAAATAAACTCTCCCCCAACAAAATTAAAAAGAGGTGGAATAAACTTTTAATTAAGGAGTCTCGTAACATCATCATGTCAGAGTTCATGTTCACCCCTGGCCTTTCTTTTTTGTGAAAACATGTTCACCCTAGGCTTAGTTCATAGTATTCAAAAACTAGCTAGCATAACACATGGCAATCTATGCATTACCTTAAACATTAAGGACCTATCAATCAAGATTTTTTTGCAAGGTATGTTAACCAAGATAATTGATACGACGAATTATATTTTTTTTGTTTGCCTGCCAAAGGCCTACTCGTCACGGCCTGCAGCTTTCTTAAAGCATCTCAAACAAGTTCTTACGATAAGAAATTACAACTACTTTTAGCGACGTACGCATCTTGGCTTTATTGATAAGGTGAATGAGTTTATGTGAATATGCTACTTGTCATCCTCTTGGTTAACTACACACCTAATCACGCTCATGCATGGACCACAATAGCGTACGAACACTGTCAGTTCAATAAACTTTACTGTACTATATTGGTCAAAACGTTGATTGGCACTATACATTTAGTAAAGTATCAATTTTTTATGCTTCATACCTGAAGAACGTTGCGGTCCACATGAATAGCACATGCTTCATACCTAAAGAGCGGGAAGGGGTCGTCGACTCGGGGCGGCACCGGAGTGGGTCGGAGGTCGACTCGGGGTGGCGGTGGTGCGGAGGTGCCCCAGCCAACGCGCGACACCTCAGCTTCCTCATCCTCCCCTCTCCCTCTCTACATTCCGGCCCCAATGCGGTGTTAGCTCAATCCAATCTGATCCGATCCAATCAATCAATCAACCAGGGATTAGTTCGTCAGTGGCATCTATGGTCTTCCTTCTGCTTGTAGCTTTCGATCGGGTCCCATGAACAGAACAGAACACAAGTGCCCTAAAAAGGATCAAATATGTGTTCTTTTTCTGTTACTTCTTCTTTGTTGTATTGTAGTTTTCATGTTTTATATAGATCTTCCATAACTACTTCTTGCCTCTCCTGTTTCTTTCAGTTGCTGCAAAATTCATCAGGCGCGGCAGGACAAGATTTCAGGTGATCATCTGGGCACGAGCATGTTAACTGGGGGATAATATCCAGGACAGCATCTGCTCTCTCTATCTCTTGGAAAAAAAATCTTTCACGGTACACTTGAAATTTGTTATTTACTTTCTTTGTATGCATTGTCATCTACTATATGTGTCTGGTCAAAGACTGCTCCTTAGGCCTACCTCGCTGCATTCTTACAATTACAGACACAACAATATTCTCAGGGTTCTATTGCCTTCATAGGATACTTGGAACAAGAGAAATGCAAGAGTCTTTAGCAACATGGCGTCCATGCCCGGCGTAATATATACAGCAAGTAGGATTAAGGTGGAGTCCACGCTTTGAGGCTTAGCGAGCGCTAATCACTTGAGATCCTTGATGCCATGAGAGTTGGCTTATGAGTTTTTCGGTTCTTTATGCCTTGATACCAAGAAGAACACGAGTGTGGGTATCGATTATCATCAAGAGGAGCTGCTAATCTACCTCGTGTTCTTCTTGCCTCTCCTTTTCCCCTCCTCCTCAATTCCACGGTAGATCGAGTACGTTACAGCAATCCCCCCTCAGATTTCAGAGGTACAGTAATGCGTCCCCTCCCATGATTTCCTAGGGCATCTGTTTTTATCAGTCCATGATGTATGTGCTTCCCCGGGGCGTTGAGGATGTGCATTCTCTGGGAGCACAATAACTCTGGCGATGATGCAGTTCCATCAGACATTGTTCATTTGCCGAGCTTGTTGCACCTCAGTTTCCCTATTGGACAAATCTACCAAATGATATTGACCATATGACAACTATTTGCACACTTGAATATTTTGATATAAGTGTTAACTCAATGGAGAATGTGCACAGACTTGGTGACCTGACCAATCTTCGGGATCTTCAGCTCACCTGTGCTCTATTCTTGCGAAACTCGGCAACCTCAGGTATGTAACTCTGAAGCCTTCAGGTAGTCTGGAGAGTGGGCCTTCCAGCATGAGCATTTCCTGTGATAGCTTGTGTAAGATTAGGGAAACCACACGTTGTGGTGCCTTGTATTGATCAATATATAGAGGTTACAAGGCAGAGTTCGTATCATACAATATACGGACATCTATACAAGGACTACACATATACAACCGTATATATATATATACAAAACAGATACGGTTATATATTCTAACACCCTCCCTCAGTCGTAAACGGGCGTCCACAAATGTTAAGACTGTCCCGAAAATCCAAAAAGGGAGGGAATGGAAATCCTTTGGTGAAAATGTCCGCAAATTGTGAAGAACTCGAAACGTGAAGAGCCCGAACCTCGCCTGTGGTGACACGGTCTCTTACGAAGTGTAGATCGATCTCTACATGCTTGGTGTGCTGATGATGAACGGGATTCTGTGTCATGTAAACCGAGCTCACATTGTCACAAAACACCATAGTGGCACCAGTCATCGGTCGATGAAGCTCATGAAGAAGTTGCCGTAACCAACATGTTTCAGCCACTAGATTTGCAACTGCCCTGTATTCGGACTCAGCGCTGGAGCGAGGGACCGTGTGCTGCCGCTTAGCAGACCATGAGACCAGGTTAGTGCCGAGGAAGACACAATAACTAGATGTAGACCGGCGAGTGCCAGGGCAACCTGCCTAGTCAGTGTCAGAGTAGGCCATCAATTTGTTGGAGCTGCGTCGAAACAAAGTGAGGCCATGGCCGGTGGTGCCGTGGATGTAGCGAAGCACACGCTTCACAATGAGAAAATGATTAGCCCGAGGATCGTGCATATGAAGACAAATCTGCTGCACTGCATAAGAGATGCCTGGCCGAGTGAATGTGAGGTACTGAAGACCGCCTGCAATACTGTGATACTCGGTGGGATCTGCAACGAGATCACTAGACTTGGCTGAAAGTTTGGAGGAAGTATCAACAGGAGTAGAGATGGGTTTGCACTGCAACATGCCAGCTCGGTCAAGAAGATCCAATGCATACTTCTCCTGTGAGAGGAATAGACTGGCCTTGCTGCGTGTGACAGAGATGCCCAGAAAATAATGAAGATCACCCATATCTGTTTACTGAACTCGGTACGAAGAGAGGTAACCAAATTGTGCAACAATGTCGAGGAAGACGCAGTCAGGATGATGTCATCCACATAGAGCAGGAGGTAGGCCATGTTAGCGCCACACCGATAGACGAACAACAAACTGTCAAACTTGGAGCCAACGAAACCAATTGATGCAATGAACGAAGCAAACCGCTGAAACCATGCTCGAGGCGCCTGTTTCAAACCATAGAGTGATTTGTTGAGGCGGCAAACCTTATCAGGGAAGCGAGGATCAGTGAACCCAGAAGGCTGACGAGCATAAACAGTCTCGGTGAGAGTATCGTTGAGGAACGCATTCTTGACGTCAAGCTGATGAATCAACCAGTCACTAGAGAGAGCAAGAGAGAGCACTGTGCGAATAGTGGCTGGCTTGACGACAGGGCCGAAAGTTTCATCAAAATTGATACCTTAGCGTGAGTAAATCCACGGAGCACCCAACAAGCTTTGTAGCGATCCAAAGAACCATCAGACTTCATCTTGTGACGATAGATCCACTTACCAGTAACAATGTTAGCATTGCGAGGTGGATCAACAAGGTCCCAAGTGTTGTTGGAGAGAAGAGCACCATACTCCTCAACCATAGCAGAATGCCAGTTTGGATCCTTGAGAGCACCACGATAAGTCTTCGGTATTGGAGATAACCCCTCAACATGAAGATCAAAAATCTTTTTGGGCTGCACAATACCATGTTTAGCACGAGTGGCCATGGGGTGAGATGGTGGCGGTGGGGGCCCCTGCGGCTGACGGGTCCGGGGTGGATCCATAGTAGCAGGAGCAGGCGACGACGTGGCCGGTGGTGATGCTGCTGCAGCAGGAGAAGGGCTCCCAGCAAGGCCGCCATCAAGGCCCCCGGCAGGGCGCTCGGCAGGAGCGGGCGGCCGAGGCAAGGTCGGTGGCGGCGACCGAGGCGAGGTCGGTGGCGGCGGCTGTGATGGCGACCGTGGGGTTGCGTCCGGGGTTGCCGTGGCTGGCACGGTGAACGGCATTGATACGTCTCCAACATATCTATAATTTTTTTATTGTTCCATGCTATTATATTACCCGTTTTGGATGTTTATGGGCTTTACTTTACACTTATATATCATTTTTGGGACTAACCTACTAACCGGAGGCCCAACCCGAATTGCTGTTTTTTTTTTGCCTATTTCAGTGTTTCCAATAAAAGGAATATCAAACGGAGTTCAAACGGAATGAAACCTTCGGGAGCGATCTTTTTGGAACAAATGCCAACCAGGAGACTTGGAGTGGACGTCAAGCAACAAATGAGGCGGCCACGAGGGTGCCCGGCACACCCCCTGGGGGTGGGCGCGCCTCCCACCCTCGTGGGCCCCTCGTTGCTCAACTGACCTACCTCCTTCGCCTATATATACTCCCGTACCCTAAAAACATCGAAGAGCACCACGAAAACCTAATTCCACTGCCGCAACCTTCTGTATCCGCGAGATCCCATCTTGGTGCCTTCGCCGGTGCTCCGCCGGAGGGGGAATCAACCACGGAGGGCCTCTACATCATCTCCAAGGCCTCTCCTATGAGTTGTGAGTAGTTTACCACAGACCTTCGGGTCCATAGTTATTATCTAGATGGCTTCTTCTCTCTCTTTGAATCTCAATACAAAGTTCTCCTCGACCTTCTTGGAGATCTATTCGATGTAACTCTTTTTGCGGTGTGTTTGTCGAGATCCGATGAATTGTGGGTTTATGATCAAGTTTATCTATGAGAAATGTTTGAATCTCCTCTGAATTCTTTTATGTGTGATTAAGTTATCTTTGCAAGTCTCTTCGGACTATCAGTTTGGTTTGGCCTACTAGATTGATCTTTCTTGCAATGGGAGAAGTGCTTAGCTTTGGGTTCAATCTTGCGGTGTCCTTTCGCAGTGACAACAGGGGCAGCAAGGCACGTATTGTATTGTTGCCAGCAAGGCAGCGGAGGCACGTATTGTATTTCCCTGAAATTTGCCGGAACGGAAATTAATCAACACTCCGGCAGCCACTCGGATATACATGTTTTATCTACATAGGCCTATTTGAGCAACACAAGATATACATGTTTTTGTCTACATCATATCTTATAGGACTAATATTGACATGGAGATTTGGCTGGTCTCACCTCAAGGTCGGAAGGGGTCGGTGCCGGGGACGACGGCGGGGATGATGGAGGGGCTCCTTGATTTTTGCAAAAACAAAAACCCTATAAGTTATCACTAATACATCCCGAATAGTATCATACATATAACATCACTAATTGCTTAAACTAAAAAAATAACAGCAAATGTGACATGTTCAACTAGTTCTTACTACAAATAAACTTACTATAAATAGAAATAAACTAGTTCTTTCTAAAAATAAACTAGTTCAACTAGTTATATTAATTTTCTTACTAAAAATACATCAGTTCTATTAATTCAACTAGTTCTTACTAAAACCAAACTAGTTCAACTAGTTTATTAATTTACTTACTAACTATTTTAAACACTTACTAAAAATAGTAAAAAAACTACATTATACAATAGTAAAAAACAGAAAAAAAAAGATGGAGGGAGGAGGAAGAAGGAGAGAGGAGGAGGGGGAGGAGGCCGGTGGGATCGAAGGAGGGAGGGGGCGGGGGGAGGAGGCACTACTAGAAAAACCACTACTAATGGCGCACCTAATTTGGCTATTAATGGCGCATCTGTGGTGCGCCATTAATAGCACGCCATTAGTAATTTTTACTAATGGCGCACTGTGGTGCGCCATTAGTATCTGTATACTAATGGCGCACCACCGTGCGCCATTAGTATATGAGAGGGTGCGCCATTAGTATGCCTCCCGGGGGCATGTATACCAGTGCTTTGGCATACTAATGGCGCACCACCTGCGGATGCGCCATTAGTAATCATGACATACTAATGGCGCACCACCCGTGATGCGCCATTAGTAACCATGGCATACTAATGGTGCCGACAAGTGATGCGCCATTAGTATGCTTTGTCATACTAATGGCGCACTATCATGTGATGCGCCATTAGTATGAATATTAGGTTTTTTATTTTTTATTTTCTGTTTTTTGCACAGGTTACAAAATGTATAATTTGACAAAATATAGACAGCACACATCAACAATAGATTCATCAGATACAATAGAAGATTAGTCTTTGAATACAATTCATCATATTAGTCTCCGAATTGAAAAGACCGAACAAAGATAGAACATTATATTACAAGTCTCGAGACCGCGAGTAGCGAGTTTGTCTTCACATTACAAGTCGATATCGATCATCTAAACTACCATCACATAAAAGAGAGCTGCGGTCATCACGATGAGCATCATCACGATGAAACTTCGTCTTCATCCGGTTCCTCCAACGCTCCCTCCTCTCCCGCTAGATAGCGGGCGTATCTAGATTCCTCCTCCGCCCTAGTGGTGTACCCTTTGTAACTGTTACTGCTGAAACGGTGAACCTGTCTCCGACACTCCTCCCAATCATCGTAGACTCCGGGAACCTTACCCTTGTACACGACATACGTCGGCATCGCTATGCACTAGCCAAACGTAAACGTTAGTACCAATTCACGACAATACATAAGCAATATATAAGTATGCAACAGAGCGATCGGAAGAAAAGCAAGACATTAATAGCATCGATTACATCTAAGTTGAACGACTCTCGAAACCAAAGAGACATACTACAAGTTCATTAAAGTTTAATTACAACATGAGCCAATCGATGTTTCAGAACTAGACAACTCGACTCAAGGGATCGAGGCGTGGATGAAGCCGCCGTCTATCGTGGGAGTCATGAAAGAACGGGCGTTGTCATCCTGCATTTGTAGCATTGTGTCGATGTCATTGTTGGACGGTTGATTTACGAGGTAGAACTGCCCCGAGGTACGAAGGACATCTTGATGGATGATTTCCGCAAACTCCGAATGGATGCGAAAAGAATTCTTGTCGGAGGTCCGCGTCTGGATTGCCGACACGCCGCGGCCCAATCTTGGAGTTTACTCGGTAGCGAAGTTGATGATGGTCACGTCACGATCGCCCGCATGTGATGGATGGTGTAGTAGGCACCCTTCGATCACAAAGCGGCTGCTTGACGCAGCGTAACGTCAGATTGTGGGAGAACACGTGCTTGCCGTGCTTACGAATAGGCCTGGTGAAGGTGCCTCCAGATTTGGCGTGGCAGGGAGAACATCATCAAGAACCTTCTTGACATTTGTGTAGTCTACGTTCGATCGACGGTCCGGTCGAAATACGTGGCCATGGAATATTTGGGGCTTAGGAGGATGAGCGTGCAACGTGTGTCACCGCAGTAAAACACGGAATGTTAAAGGAAAAACGATCGAAATGTAAGAATTCATATGTTACGGGCGGTTGAGGGAGGACTTACTCGGGAAAGTAAGGCACGAGGAAGTTATCCTTATCTTGGTTTGCCGAATGACGCCTTCGAGGTAAGAACTTCGCGACTTGCCGGTCCCCAGCTGCCAAGAACTTGGCACGCATGTAGAAGGGGTCGACTATCGCGATGTCCGGTCTTGTCGCGAATGATCCGCATCTCCATACTCAAACAAAATAGCCGAACGAAGATGTAGTGCAGCGGATGAAGGTTCAACATAGCGTGGATGTCATCAAAACGCAGGACGATCGTGACGCCCGATGGAGTTATCCACAAAGCCCTTGCCCTCCGGCACCTTGGCGCGAAAACCGGGTATGCCACATCCTTCTCCCTGAGACGCAGCTTCTCCAAAGAAAGAACACTGTCATGCAGACTCCGCATAGCACCGGTTGCAGCATTGAGCATATTTGTCGGTAGCATCGCCCTACCCGCCACATGCACCCTCCTCGAGATATCCTGCGGTGAAGGTGGCCCGTCCTGAGCACGGATCGTACTCGGTGCGGCTGGCTCGCACCCTTCTTAGTCTTTCTTTTGCGTGCCTTCTTCTTCTCCTGTAATGGGACCGAGTTTTGCTCACGCACCGCCTTCTTGAGTGTGTTGGGGCTGATAATATTTCGCACCTCGCCTATCTCGAGGCTCGGTGAAGTCGGCAGCGGAGGCGTCTCACGAGCTGAACACCGATGGCGCTGTTGCAACTTGGCTTCTCCGCTGCACGAGCTAGATCGCACACGTCTTTTGTTGGGTTTGGTTCTTGAGAAGGAGGCCCCATGAAGTCGCCATCGCACTCCATGCTCGGCAAAGTATCTTGATCGACGTTGCCAAATGTATCATAGTCGTCGTCGTCGTTGTTACGATCCTGTGCCATATGCATGTTTGGATCCGATGGCATAGGGATGTCCGCACCGTTCTGGCGGTCTTGCCATGGGGCCGACTTGGCGCCGCACGACCGGCGGTGTTGTCTTTGGGGTGGTGTCCCCGCCCCCAAACGAATCTGGCTCTTCGCCAAAGCGAGGCCAGCTCAGGCGGCTGAGGGTCATCACGTCATCATCGTCGGCCCCGACGGGTCGATTCGGAGGTAACAAGTCGTCGCAGCCTGGCAGCACTCGAACCAGTTGAACCCTAAACAAGTTGGGTGGCATCTGGGTACCGTGGAACAAGGGGTTGCCCGGTTGAACGATTTTGCCCTTGGCGACATCGACTAACTCGTTGTTCACGTAGTGGAGGAGAGTGCACGGAACGTCGGCGGCGCCCTGCGAAAACATGTAGGGCGTCAGGGATGCCCAAATCAAAGGCAAAGAGATGAAGTCCTCGGCGAGAGGCTTAATTAGTTACCGTGATGATGGCGTCGAGCTCGGCTAATGTAGAGGCACCGCCAACGGCGGCGTGCGATTGACGGAGGGGCCGCTTCTTTGCAGAGGTGCTCGCGGCGTACACCGGGTGCATTAAGCTCCGTGCGGCGTCGGAGACACCAATGCCGCCTCGCCGGAGGCACCAATGGCCCCGCCATCGCATTATGCGAGTTGCTGGCCGTGAAGCTAGGAATCGGGGCGGCCTGTTGGCGCCCGCAATCCACGCCTCAACCCCGAGATCAAGGTAGGCACAAGGGCGGTGATCGTCGCTCCGAAGTCGTTGTTCCACTTGCTCTTGGACAATCTCCGAATCCGCGCCACCGTGCCTTGAGTTCTTGAACCTCTCGCGCTGGCTTTCCGAGCTGGTCTTTTTCTCCTTCCGCACACCAAATGTATAGTATGACCCCATTTTGTCGACAAGCCTTTGCCGCCACACGACCGGTGACGTCGGCTTCGAGCTTATCCTTGTTCTTCATTACATTCAACCCCTATTTAGAGTGGTGTCCCAAGGGTTGCTCTGAGTCGACCCAGCTCTTGCTTTCGATCGCTGCGGAAGGAATGTGAACCATTTAGAAATTCGGCTTCATTAATTAGAATGCAACCATATGGAGCTAATTACGCGGGGTGTATTCCTTACTGAACAAATGTCGAAGCTGCCTGGTCTTCGGATCCGTGGTAAGCTCCTTTGTTTTCGGGTCCTTCTTGTACCGGGCCCTGACAAAGTTCCTGGTCTGCTTGTCACCGTATGTATCGAAGAGGCGGTAGGCCTTGCTCGGCACGCTCCGCCTCCTCCTTGTCCCATATAGGCTCCGCCACTCAGTAACCGCCGGGATCGAGTGTGTGTTCCCCTATGTTCAGCTCCGCATTTGTTTCCCCACTCACTTGATTGGGAGCTTGCGGTGCTCGAGCAATTGATCTTGAAGTCGTTGTAGTCATCTTCGGTGATCGAAGGATTTTTCTCCTTGATCTTGATAACTCTCACCTTTCTCGATCATTCTCTTCACATTGCTTTTCCAAGTAGACAGGGCCTTGCTCATCTTCGTGAGGGCAGCATTGTTCACTTTATTCCCTTTGAGGCTTGTGTTTTCGAATTCAGCGGGGAACTTGTATCGTTCGTGCAGCTTCGTGAAGAGGAGGTTGCAAATTCCCTCGGTCGGGATGCCTCGGGTTCTCGGTGTTGATCGAGACGGTGCTCGGAGAATGCACCCGAGCTGAAGCGAGTACCCCTTGACTATTCGTTCGGCTACCGTTGGATTCCCCTTGAGTCCACTTGATAACTTCCTCCTTGAGGGTGCGGAGCACGATCGGGCGCCGGTCCTTCCGTTGCCTCTTCGGTTGGCTGCCATCTGTGCGTGCGCCGCCATCATCAGTGGTGGCATCCTCGGCGGCACCATCAGTGGTGGCATCAGTGGGGTCATCCTCTGAGTACATCTCAAGCTCGCATAGTATCACCACGATCTCTTCCTGTAGCCTTCTGAGTTGCCTCACGCCAATCAACTTCCGAGAGATGACGTAGAAGAAGTTGCATAGGCCAAATAGCGTTTCACGGACGTGCGCGTCCATGATCCCAATGGATTGCAACCGGAAGTATTCTGCGTCATCAAGACGTGATGATCGTGAGACTTCATCCCGCTGAACTTCGCTTCATTTGGGTCTAGGTATCTCGCTTATCTTCCCAGCGTAATCGTAAGGAAGTTTTACTCCTAGGAGGCAGGTGAAAAACTGCTCGATCTCCTGACTTAGAGTGAAGCACGCGGGAGGGTAGTCATTTCCGGTCTTCTTGGCCTTTTTGCCTTTGCGACGACTTTCTGTGTCCTGCTTCACCTCATCATCATCATCATCATCATCATCATCATATAGCGTGAAGCTCCTGCCTGATGCCCATTGATTTCAAGTCTGCCCTTGCTTTCGGCCCATCTTTGGTCCTCTCTGGCATGTTGAGCAGGGTACCAAGCAGACTCTCGCACACGTTCTTCGTGATATGCATGACATCAAGGCTGTGAGGCACACGGTGGATCTTCCAAGACGGCAAGTCCCGTAAAACAGACCTCGTTTTCCATACCTTCAGCAGCTCTGGCGCCTTTCGCTTCTTTCCGGCTCTGGCGCCTTTTGCTTCTTTCGGCGGTGGGCGGTCTATCCAATTTTTCAACAGCTTGTCTATTTCCTCGCCGCTCCTCGTGACACGGGCGTTTTGGGTTCGGTTTCACCATCGAACAAATCCTTGCGTTTCCTCCACGGGTCATCGTCGCGAAGACACCTTCGATGTCCCATGAACACGGTTTTCAAGACCGGGATCTCTATCTAGTCGGGCGATACGTTGTGTCATCCATGCACCTTACGCATCCGGAAAATCCGTGGACTACCTGCCCATGAGATATCCGTAATCGAGATAGTCGTGCACCATCGTGAGCGGTCACGGCTCTCATAGGGAAATATTCTTTCTCTGCGGCGTCCCACGTATTGGCTGGCGTTTTCCACAGCGTGTCAAGCTCCTCTTTCAAAGCAGCCCCAGACAGATTGATGTCGTTCCCTGGTTGTTTCGGCCCTTCAATTAGCATACTCATGTGAATGTACTTCCTCTTCATGCACAACCAGGGGGGAAGGTTGTACATCCACACAAACACAGGCCAGGTGCTATGTGAAGGAAATATGCCCTAGAGGCAATAATAAAGTTATTATTTATTTCCTTATATCATGATAAATTTTTATTATTCATGCTAGAATTGTATTAACCGGAAACATAATACATGTGTGAATACATAGACAAACAGAGTGTCACTAGTATGCCTCTACTTGACTAGCTCGTTAATCAAAGATGGTTATGTTTCCTAACCATAGACATGAGTTGTCATTTGATTAACGGGATCACATCATTAGGAGAATGATCTGATTGACATGACCCATTCCGTTAGCCTAGCACTTGATCGCTTAGTATGTTGCTATTGCTTTCTTCATGACTTATACATGTTCCTGTAACTATGAGATTATGCAACTCCGTTTACGGAGGAACACTTTGGTGCTACCAAAGCGTCACAACGTAATCGGGTGATTATAAAGGAGTACTACAGGTGTCTCCAAAGGTACATGTTGGGTTGGCGTATTTCGAGATTAGGTTTTGTCACTCCGATTGTCGGAGAGGTATCTCTGAGCCCTCTCGGTAATGCACATCACTATAAGCCTTGCAAGCAATGTAGCTAATGAGTTAGTTACGGAATGATGCATTACGTAACGAGTAAAGAGACTTGCCGATAACGAGATTGAACTAGGTATTGGATACCGACGATCAAATCTCGGGCAAGTAACATACCGATGACAAAGGGAACAACGTATGTTGTTATGCGGTTTGACCGATAAAGATCTTCGTAGAATATGTAGGAGCCAATATGGGCATCCAGGTCCCGCTATTGGTTATTGACTGAGAATAGTTCTAGGTCATGTCTACATAGTTCTCGAACCCGTAGGGTCCGCACGCTTAAGGTTTCGATGGCGGTTATATTATGAGTTTATGAGTTTTGATGTACCGAAGGAGTTCGGAGTCCCGGATGAGATCGGGGACATGACGAGGAGTCTCGAAATGGTCGAGACGTAAAGATCGATATATTGGACGACTATATTCGGAGTTCGGAAAGGTTCCGAATGATTCGGGTATTTTTCGGAGTACCGGAGAGTTACGGGAATTCGCCGAGGAGAAGTATTGGGCCTTATTGGGCCCTGCGGGAAAGAGAGAGGGGCTGCCTAGGGCAGGCCGCGCGCCCCCCCATGGCCTAGTCCGAATTGGACTAGGGGGAGGGGCCGCACCCCCTCCTTCCTTCCCTTCTCTCTTCCCCTTCCTTGTCTCCTACTCCTAATACATGGAAGGACTCCTAGTTTGACTAGGAAAGGGGGAATCCTACTCCCGGTGGAAGTAGGACTCCCCATGGCGCGCCCTTCCTAGGGCCGGCCTCCTCCTCCCTCCCTCCTTTATATACGGGGCAGGGGCACCCCATGGACACACAAGTTGATCTACGGATCGTTCCTTAGCCGTGTGCGGTGCCCCCTCCACCATATTCCACTTCGGTCATATCGTCATGAGCTTAAGCGAAGCCCTGCGCGGAGAAGTCATATCGTTGCGGAGCTTAGGCGAAGCCCTGCGTCGATGGAGCATCATCATCGTCACCACGCCCGTCGTCTTGTGGAACTCATCCCCGACACTTTGCTGGATCGAGTCCGGGATCGCCATCGTGCTGAACGTGTGCTGAACTCGGAGATGTCGTGCGTAAGGTACTTGGATGGATCGGATCGTGAAGACGTATGACTACATCAACCGCGTTGTTATAACGCTTCCGCTTTCGGTCTACGAGGGTACGTAGACAACACTCTCCCCTCTCGTTGCTATGCATCACCATGATCTTGCGTGTGCGTAGGAAATTTTTTGAAATTACTACGTTCCCCAACAGTGGCATCCGAGCCTGGTTTTATGCGTTGATGTCATATGCACGAGTAGAACACAAGTGAGTTGTGGACGATACAAGTCATACTGCCTACCAGCATGTCATACTTTGGTTCAGCGGTATTGTGAGATGAAGCGGCCGGACCGACATTACGCCAGACGCTTACGCCGAGACTGGTTTCACCGTTCTGAGCACTCGTGCTTAAAGGTGGCTGACGGGTGTCTGTCTCTCTCACTTTAGTTGAACCGAGTGTGGCTACGCCCGGTCCTTGAGAAGGTTAAAAGGGGAGTCTATTTGACGAAGTATCGTTGTGGTCTTGATGCGTAGGTGAGATTGGTTCTTGCTTAAGCCCGTAGCAGCCACGTAAAATTTGCAACAACAAAGTAGAGGACGTCTAACTTGTTTTTGCAGGGCATGTTGTGATGTGATATGGTCAAGACGTGATGCTATATTTTATTGTATGAGATGATCATGTTTTGTAACCGTGTTATCGGCAAATGGCTGGAGCCATATGGTTGTCGCTTTATTGTATGAAATGCAAACGCCTCATAATTGCTTTACTTTATCTCTAAGCGGTAGCGATAGTCGAGAAGCAATAGATGGCGTAACGACAACGATGCTACGATGGAGATCAAGGTGTCGGCGCCCGGTGACGATGGTGATCACGACGGTGCTTGAGATGGAGATCACAAGCACGAGATGATGATGGCCATATCATATCACTTATATTGATTGCATGTGATGTTTATCCTTTATGCATCTTATTTTGCTTTGATTGACGGTAGTATTATAAGATGATCTCTCACTAAAATTATCAAGAAGTGTTCTCCCTGAGTATGCACCGCTATGAAAGTTCTTCATGCCGAGACACCACGTGATGATCGGGTGTGATAGGCTCTACGTTCAAATACAACGGGTGCAAAACAGTTGCGCATGCAGAATACTCGAGTTAAACTTGACGAGCCTAGCATATAACAGATATGGCCTCGGAACACGGAGACCGAAAGGTCGAACGTGAATCATATAGTAGATATGATCAACATAGTGATGTTCACCATTGAAACTACTCCATCTCACATGATGATCGGACATGGTTTAGTTGATATGGATCACGTAATCACTTAGAAGATTAGAGGGATGTCTATCTAAGTGGGAGTTCTTAAGTAATATGATTAATTGAACTTAAATTTATCATGAACTTAGTCCCGGTAGTATTTTGCAAATTATGTTGTAGATCAATAGCTCGCGTTGTTGCTTCCCTATGCTTTTATATGTTTGTTTTGATATGTTCCTAGAGAAAATTGTATTGAAAAATGTTAGTAGCAATGATGCGGATTGGATCCGTGATCTGAGGTTTATCCTCATTGCTGCCTGTAAGAATTATGTCCTTAATGCACCGCTAGGTGATGTAACCTATTGCAGGAGCAGATGCAGACGTCATGAACGTTTGGCTAGCTCAATATGAGCAGATACAGACGTTATGAATGTTTGGCTGGCTCAGTATGATGACTACTTGATAGTTTAGTGCACCATGCTTAACGGCTTAGAATCGGAACTTCAAAGACGTTTTGAACGTCATGGACCATATGAGATGTTCCAGGATTTGAAGTTAATATTTCAAGCAAATACCCGAGTTGAGAGATATGAAGTCTCCAACAAGTTCTATAGCTAAAAGATGGAGGAGAATCGCTCAACTAGTGAGCATGCGCTCATGTTGTCTGGGTACTTTAATCGCTTGAATCAAGAGGGAGTTAATCTTCCAGATAAGATAGTGATTGACAGAATTCTCTAGACACCATCACTAAGTTACTAGAACGTCGTGATGAACTACAGTATGCAAGGGATAACGAAAATGATTCCCGAGCTCTTCGTGATGTTGAAATCGACGAAGGTAGAAATCAAGAAAGAGCATCAAGTGTTGATGATTGACAAGACCACTAGTTTCAAGAGAAGGGCAAAGGGAAAGAAAGGGAACTTCAAGTAGAAAGACAAGTAAGTTGTCACTCCTGCGAAGAAGCCCAAAGCTGGACCAAAGCCTGAAACTGAGTGCTTACACTGCAAAGGAAATGGTCACTGGAAGCGGAAATGCCCTGAATATTTGGTGGATAAGAAAGGATGGCAAAGTAAACAAAGGTATATTTGATATACATGTTATTGATGTGTACTTTACTAATGTTCATAGCAACCCCTCGGTATTTGGTACTAGTTCAGTTGCTAAGATTAGTAACTTGAAACGGGAGTTGCAGAATGAACAGAGACTAGTTAAGGGTGAAGTGACGATGAGAGTTGGAAGTAGTTCCAAGATTGATATGATCATCATCGCACACTCCCTATACTTTAGGGATTAGTGTGGAACCTAAATAAGTGTTATTTGGTGTTGAGCATAAATATGATTTGATCATGTTTATAGCAATACGGTTATTCATTTAAGTAAGAGAATAAATTGTTGTTACATTTACATGAATAAAACCTTATATGGTTACACACCCAATGAAAATGGTTCATTGGATCTCGATCATAGTGATACACATATTCATAATATTGAAACCAAAAGATGCAAAGTTAATAATGATAGTGCAACTTATTTGTGGCAATCGCCGTTTGGGTCATATCGGTGTAAAACGCATGAAGAAACTCCATCTTGATGGACTTTTGGAATCACTTGATTATGAATCACTTGGTACTTGCGAACCGTGCCGCTTTGGGCAAGATGACTAAAACTCCGTTCTCGGAACAATGGAACAAGCTACTGACTTATTGGAATTAATACATACCGATGTATGCGATCCAATGAGTGTTGATGCTCGTGGCAAGTATCGTTATTTTCTGACCTTCACAAGATGATTTGAGCAGATATGGGTATATCTACTTCATGAAACATAAGTCTGAAATAGTTGAAAGGTTCAAAAAAATTCAGAGTGAAGTGGAAAATCATCGTAACAAGAAAATAAAATTTCTGCGATCTGATCGTGGAGATGAATATTTTAGTTACGAGTTTGGTCTTCATTTGAAACAATGTGAAATAGTTTCGCAACTCACGCCATATGGAACACCACAGCATAATGGTGTATCCGAAAGTCGTAACCGCACTTTATTGGATATGGTGCGATCTATGATATCTCTTATCGGTTTACCACTATCATTTTGGGGTTATGCATTAGAGACAGATGCATTCACGTTTAATAGGGCACCATCTAAATCCGTTGAGGCGACACCGAATGAACTATTGTTTAACAAGAAACCTAAGTCATGCGTTTCTTAAAAGTATGGAGTTGTGATGCTTATGTGAAAAAGTTTTTCACCGATAAGCTCGAACCCAAATCGGAGAAGTGCGTCTTCATAGAATACCCAAAGGTAACTATTGGGTACACCTTCTATCACAGATCCGAAGGCAAGTTTTTCGTTGCTAAGATGGATCCTTTCTAGAGAAGAAGTTTCTCTCGAAAGAAGTGAGTGGGAGGAAAGTAGAACTTGATGAGGTAATTGTACCTTCTCCCTTCTTGGAAAGTAGTTCATCACAGAAATTAGTTCCAGTGATTCCTACACCAATTAGTGAAGAAGTTAATGATGATGATCATGAAACTTCAGATCAAGTTGCTACCAAACCTCGTAGGTCTTCCAGAGTAAGATCCGCACCAGAGTGGTACGGTAATCCTATTCTAGAAGTCATGTTACTAGACCATGATGAACCTATGAACTATGAGGAAGCGATGATGAGCCCAGATTCCATGAAATGGCTTGAGGCCATGAAATCTGAGATAGGATCCATGTATGAGAACAAAGTATGGACTTTGATTGACTTGCTCGATGATCAGCAAGCCATGTTAAATAAATGGATCTTCAAGAGGAAGACGGACACCGATAGTAGTGTTACTATCTACAAAACTCGACTTGTCACAAAAGGTTTTTGACAAGTTCAAAGTGTTGACTACAATGAGATTTTCTCTCAGAAGCGATTCTTAAGTCTGTCCGAATCATGTTAGCAATTGCCACATTTTATGAAATCGGCAAATGGATGTCAAAACTACATTCTTTAATGGATTTATTAAAGAAGAGTTGCATATGATGCAACCAGAAGTTTTAAATCAATCCTAAAGGAGCTAACAAAATGTGCAAGCTCCAATGATCCATCTATGGACTGGTGCAAGCATCTCAGAGTTGGAATACATGCTTTGATAAGTTGATCATAGCATATAGTTTTATACAGACTTGCGGTGAAGCCTGTAATTACTAGAAAGTGAGTGGGAGCACTACAACATTTCTGATAAGTATATGTGAATGACATATTGTAGATCGGAAATAATGTAGAATTATTCTGCAAAGCATAAAGGAGTGTTTGAAAGGAGTTTTTCAAAGAAAGACCTCGGTGAAGCTGCTTACATATTGAGCATCAAGATCTATAGAGATAGATCAAGACGCTTGATAACTTTTTCAATGAGTACATACCTTGACAAGATTTTGAAGTAGTTCAAAATGGAACAGTCAAAGAAAGAGTTCTTGCACGTGTTACAAGGTGTGAAATTGAGTAAGACTCAAAACCCGACCACGGCAGAAGATAGAAAGAGAATGAAAGTCATTTCCTATGCCCTGGCCATAGGTTCTATAAAGTATGCCATGCTGTGTACCAGATCTATTGTATACCCTACACTGAGTTTGGCAAGGGAGTACAATAGTGATCTAGGAGTAGATCACTGGACAGCGGTCAAAATTATCCTTAGTGGAATAAGGATGTGGTTCTCGATTATGGAGGTGACAAAAGGTTTGTCGTAAAGGTTTACGTCGATGCAAGTTTTGACACCGATCTGGATGACTCTAAGTCTCGATCTAGATACATATTGAAAGTGGGAGCAATTAGCTAGAGTAGCTCCGCAAGCGAGCATTGTAGACATAGAAAATTGCAAAATACATACGGATCAGAATGTGGCAGACCCGTTGACTAAACTTCTCTCACAAACAAAACATGATCACACCTTAGTACTCTTTGGGTGTTAATCACATAACGATGTGAGCTAGATTACTGACTCTAGTAAACCCTTTGGGTGTTGGTCACATGTCGATGTGAACTATGGGTGTTAACCACATATAGATGTGAACTATTGATGTTAAATCACATGGCGATGTGAACTAGATTATTGACTCTAGTGAAAGTAGGAGACTGAAGGAAATATGCCCTAGAGGCAATAATAAAGTTATTATTTATTTCCTTATATCATGATAAATGTTTATTATTCATGCTAGAATTGTATTAACCGGAAACATAATACATGTGTGAATACATAGACAAACAGCAGTGTCACTAGTATGCCTCTACTTGACTAGCTCGTTAATCAAAGATGGTTATGTTTCCTAACCATAGACATGAGTTGTCATTTGATTAACGGGATCACATCATTAGGAGAATGATCTGATTGACATGACCCATTCCGTTAGCCTAGCACTTGATCGTTTAGTATGTTGCTATTGCTTTCTTCATGACTTATACATGTTCCTGTAACTATGAGATTATGCAACTCCCGTTTACGGAGGAACACTTTGGTGCTACCAAACGTCACAACGTAATCGGGTGATTATAAAGGAGTACTACAGGTGTCTCCAAAGGTACATGTTGGGTTGGCGTATTTCGAGATTAGGTTTTGTCACTCCGATTGTCTGGAGAGGTATCTCTGGGCCCTCTCGGTAATGCACATCACTATAAGCCTTGCAAGCAATGTAGCTAATGAGTTAGTTACGGAATGATGCATTACGTAACGAGTAAAGAGACTTGCGATAACGAGATTGAACTAGGTATTGGATACCGACGATCAAATCTCGGGCAAGTAACATACCGATGACAAAGGGAACAACGTATGTTGTTATGCGGTTTGACCGATAAAGATCTTCGTGGAATATGTGGGAGCCAATATGGGCATCCAGGTCCCGCTATTGGTTATTGACTGAGAATAGTTCTAGGTCATGTCTACATAGTTCTCGAACCCGTAGGGTCCGCACGCTTAAGGTTTCGATGTGCTTATATTATGAGTTTATGAGTTTTGATGTACCGAAGGAGTTCGGAGTCCCGGATGAGATCGGGGACATGACGAGGAGTCTCGAAATGGTCGAGACGTAAAGATCGATATATTGGACGACTATATTCGGAGTTCGGAAAGGTTCGAATGATTCGGGTATTTTTCGAGTACCGTAGAGTTACGGGAATTCGCCGAGGAGAAGTATTGGGCCTTATTGGGCCTGCAGAGAGAGAGGGCTGCCTAGGGCAGGCCGCGCGCCCATGGCCTAGTCCGGGTGGACTAGGGGAGGGCCGCACCTCCTTCCTTCCCTTCTCTCTTCCCCTTCCTTGTCTCCTACTCCTAATACATGGAAGGACTCCTAGTTGGACTAGGAAAGGGGGAATCCTACTCCGGTGGGAGTAGGACTCCCCATGGCGCCGCCCTCCTAGGGCGGCCTCCTCCTCCCTCCCTCCTTTATATACGGGGCAGGGGCACCCCATGGACACACAAGTTGATCTACGGATCGTTCCTTAGCCGTGTCTGGTGCCCCCTCCACCATATTCCACTTCGGTCATATCGTCGCGGAGCTTAGGCGAAGCCTGCGCCGGAGAAGTCATATCGTCAGCGGAGCTTAGGCGAAGCCCTGCGTCGATGGAGCATCATCATCGTCACCACGCCGTCGTCTTGTGGAACTCATCCTCGACACTTTGCGGGATCGGAGTCCGGGATCGTCATCGAGCTGAGCGTGTGCGTAACTCGGAGGTGCCGTGACGTTCGGTACTTGGATCGGTCGGATCGTGAAGACGTACGACTACATCAACCGCGTTGTTATAACGCTTCCGCTTTCGGTCTACGAGGGTACGTAGACAACACTCTCCCCTCTCGTTGCTATGCATCACCATGATCTTGCGTGTGCGTAGGAAATTTTTTGAAATTACCACGTTCCCCAACACTATGTGTGCTTCTCTGGCTGCGAAACGGATTGACTCCATCGGTGCTCGCGCCCAGCACGATGTTCCTTGGATCGTTCCCAAATTCCGAGTCTTCGAAGTTCAACGCTTGCCACTGGCTCGCATCCTTAGGGTGACTCGGATCTTGTCTTTTTATCTATCTCCGGATCATTTGCGTCATCTTCCGCTTCTTCTCCTCCCTATCCGGCGTGCCAACGCAGGAGCTTTGCTACCTTAGGGTCCGCGAAATAGCGCCGCAGACGAGGAGTGATCGGAAAGTACCACACCACTTTTCGACGAGCTTTCTTCCTCTTCTTCCGAGTGACGCCTTTACACCGGACATATGGTAGACTCAGCGTGCTCGTCCGATAAATGATGCAATTGTTCATGCACACATGGTATTTCACGTGCGGTAAATCGAGAGGACACACGATTTTCTTCGCCTCCTCCAAACTGGTCGGGCACTTGTTCCCCTTGGGAAGACGTTCGTGCGTAATGACATGTTCTCGCCCAAGCATCGTCGGTCATTTTGTGTTTTATCTTCATCTCCAGAGCCATGAGCGTTACTTTCCGCGGGTATCCTCGGGCCTGCATCCTTCATACAATGGAGTAACCGCGTCTAACTCAAGTTGATCCATCTTGGCTTTCTCTCGGGCGGCAGCTCTTGCGTTATCCGTCCGCTTGAGAAGCAGCTCTTGAATATGAGGGTCCTGCACCCAGCCCATCGATGGTCCAGTCATTGCCGCTCCGCCCGCATCATCATCTTCATGATCATGCCCGTCGCCTGCTCCGGCATCTTCCTCATCATCATGTCCTGCATCTTCTACATGATGATCGTATACAACATCACAGTCGTGATCATCTCCTGGGGATTCTTCGTCTTCTCGCCCGCCCGAGCCGCGATGGTTGTCTTGCTGCCCTTCCTCATTTCTTGCCCGGCCTGCATGGACGACTTCGTAGTCATCTTCATCACCTTGCCACCGATAGCCATCCATGAAACCACGCAACAGCAGGTGGTCCCGCACCTGCCCGGAATCCGGGTCCGCAATAAGGCTCTTCAGCTTGCATCTTCGACACGGACATCTTATCTCCGTCTCGTTCTTTTGAAGCATCTCGGCCTTCGCGGACCTCGAAAACCTATTCACGATGCCTTCGGTCATCGTGCGGACCATGGTCGCCTGCGGGGTAGAGCAAAACGATATTTTAGAACCAAACAAAAATTTGGCATGACTTTCCCTAAAAATAGGACCAAAAAGAATGCTTAATGCCAAAATTCTACTTGAAAGCGGAAATGAATCAACATTCCGCAAAATATTGGCAACTATCGCATTTCAAATACCGGTACACCTCCAAACACAAACACATATGCAACACCACAAACATATGCAACACCGTAACATACATAGATCTAGCTAGACCGTAAAAAGTGCATGTGCACATTGTTGTAGGGAGAACAACCTAAATATAGCTTCCCCTTACTTACCTATTAAAACAAGGTAATTTAACCACTTAATTTGAATGAATCTATGGTGGAAATGAGGTGAAAAAGAGGAGGCACCGAGACAAGGAGGAGGTGGAGAGAATGAAGTGGGGAGAAAGTGAGTGTGTGGGTAGGAGAGGCTGCCCCAAATATCTTGTTGCTGCCCACTTACTAATGGCGCACCTCTTGCATGGTGCGCCATTAGTAGTTACAACTACTAATGGCGCACCTAAGCAGTGATGCGCCATTAGTATGTTTGGATAAAGCACTAGTTCAAAAAAAAAAGAATTTCTATACTAATGGCGCACCAACAGGCTGGTGCGCCATTAGTAGTTACAACTACTAATGGCGCACATTGGCAGGATGCGCCATTAGTAAGTTTGGATAAGCGCTAGTTCAAAAAAATTATATACTAATGGCGCACCAACTGCACAGTGCGCCATTAGTAATTACAACTACTAATGGCGTGCCACTGTCGGGATGCGCCATTAGTATGTTTGAATAGGCGCCGAGTTCAAAAAATTCTATACTAATGGCGCACCCACAGCCTGGTGCGCCATTAGTAGTTACAACTACTAATGGCGCACTTGGGCAGGATGCGCCATTAGTATGTTTGGACAGGCGCGCTAGTTAAAAAAAAAATTTGATACTAATGGCGCACCCTTTGCCAGGTGCGTCATTAGTAGTATAAACTCTAATGGCGCATCAGATTGTGGTGCGCCATTAGCATATACTAATGGTGCACCAGCTCTCTGGTGCGTCATTAGTGTCAATCCCATCTATAGCCCTGTTTCTAGTAGTGAGGGGGAGGGGGCAGCCGGAGGAGGATGAGGAGGGAGGCGGGGTGGAGTGGGAGGGGGCGGCCGGAGGAGGAGGAGGGAGGGGGCGGCCGGAGAAGGAGGAGGGAGGGACGGTGGGAGGAGGGCGGCCGGAGGAGGAGGTGGAGGAGGGAGTACCTCGGTGAGGAGCAGCGCGGCGGCGGCGGACGACGGGTTCAGCGCGGCCGGGCGAGAGCGAGTGAGAGGAAGAGAGTGAGTGAGAGGGAAGTGCACCGCGCGCTCTAGGATAAGGTAAGTAAGTAGTAGCGCGTTTCAGAGAAAAGCGCTACTGCTAAGAGACGTAGCAGTAGCGCTGGCAGGGCATACACGCTACTGCTAAGTGTGTCTAGCCAACTGCGCCCAATCCAAGTATAGCAACAGCATTCTTTGGCAGAACACACTACTGCTAAAGTAGTAGCAGTAGCGCTGTTTATTTAAAATTGGTACTACTGCACCCTGTTTTGTACAGCACTACTGCTAAGATGCTGTGTATAAGGTTTTCCCTAGTAGTGTTAAGTGACCAAATTACTAGAAGTTGTTCATCACATTAAAACCAAAGTACATACATAGTTTTCATTGAACAACATATAGCTCTACAGACCATCAAATTAAACCATACATTGAAACTATGTAAAACATTTCAATGCGAAAATAAATACGATGATAATCGCAACCAAGGTAACAATTGATCCAATGACATAATGATATCAAGCTTCGGTATGAATGGCATATTTTCTAATCTTTCTAATCTTCAAGCGCATTGCATCCATCTTGATCTTGTGATTATCGACGACATCCGCAACAGGCAACTCCAATATCATCTTCTCCTCCTCAATTTTTTTATTTTTTCCTTCAAGTAATTGTTTTCTTTTTTTCAACTAAATTTAACCTCTCGACAATAGGGTCGGTTGGAATTTCCGGTTCACATACCTCCTAGATAAATAAAATCTATGTCACGTTGGTCGGCATAATTGTCATAAACAATAAATGAACCAAATAGTTATAAAAGATAATATATACCACATCCGAATCATAGACAGGACGAGGGCCGAAGGGGGCGGATACCAGAACCATCGCACTATATAATAAGAAGCAATAATAAAAGTAAGAAAATTATACAAGTATCTATCTAAACATACAAGTAAGAATTTTTTTCCTTTCAGAAAGAGGATAATAACAAGAGGCTCACCACGGTGGCGCCGGCGACGAGATTGGCGCGGGCGATCGACGGTGGTGAAGACGGGGACGGGACATGATGGACCGCTAAACCTAGACAAATATTGAGGAAAATGGAGCTTGGAGAGGAGAAAGCTTAATTAGTGTGCTCGGGCATTCCATCGAACACCTCATGTGCATAGGAGGTCAGCTGGAGCATCACAAAGCCCTCCCCATGCCGGCTAGAAAAAACAGAGCAGTGTGGAGTGCTCTGCTTGCCGGCGAGGGGGTATATATAGGCATCACATTGGTCCAGTTTGTGGCTGAAACCGGGACTAAAGGACACCCTTTGGTCCCGGTTAATACCACCAACCGGGACCAATGGTCGTGGGCTAGGAGCGAGGCCCATTGATCCCGGTTCGTCCCACCAACCGGGACCAAAGGGGCCAGACGAATCGGAACCAATGCCCCCACGAGGCCCGGCAGGCCCCTTGGCCTCACGAACCGGGACCAATGCCCCCATGGGTCCCGGTTCTGGACTGAACCGAGACTAATGGGCTGACCCGGCCTGAACCAAAGCCCTGTTTTCTACTAGTGTAATGATACCAAGCCTCACTATCGATGGCATATTTTGTGATCTTTCTAATCTTCAAGCGCACTTTCGCCATCTTGATCTTGTGATCATCGACGACATCGGCAACATGCAACTCCAATTCCATCTTCTCCCCCTCAATTCTTTTCAATTTTTCTTTCAAATACTCGTTTTTTTTTCAACTAAATTTAACCTCTCGACAATAGGTTCGGTTGGAATTTCCGGTTCACATACCTCCTAGATAAAAATATCTATGTCAACTTGATGGGTATAATTTTTCATAAACACAAAATGCAACAAATAGTTATAAAAGAGAATATACCACATCCAAATCATAACCCGGACGAGGGCCGATGGGGACGGATATCAAAATCATCGCACTATGTATAAAAAACAACATATGGGTAAGATAATTATACAAGTAACTATATATCTAAATAACACAAACATGATTCTTTTCTTATATTAAAAATATAAGAACAAGAGGCTCACCACAAGGTGGTGCCGGCGACAGGACGGTGCGGGCGCTCGACAGTGGTTAGGACGAAGACGGGAAGGCACTAAGTAAACCACACCTACATATGCAAACTAAGAGTTATTTTGACCTCAAATTGCTTATAAATCAAATAAACTACCACATATAATTCCTCCCAAACTAAAAACCCACAAATCACTATACTTATAGAGCATTGCAAGAGCTAATATAGCAATGAGAGATGAAAGGACAAAGTTGCTAACCTTTGTGATCACCTGGATGGATGGGATGCGTTCAAATGTTGGAAAATTTTGGCAAAAATGGAGGCGAGAGCTCGAGCGAGAGGGGAAGAAAACAGAGAGGAGGGAAAAAACAGAGCGCTTCGGCTTGGGCTGGAAGAAGCACTATATATAGTGATATCTTTAGTCCCGGTTGGTTATGCGAACCGGGACTAAATTAACTCCTAGTCCCGGTTCGTGGAATGAACCGGTACTATAGGTCATGGTGGGGCCGCAGCCTGACACCATCCTGCCACCATCTCTTTAGTACTGGTTCATGGCACGAACCGGTACTAAAGGTTCGCCACGAACCGGTACTAGTGATAGCCGCCCACCTAGCTGTTGGAACCGGCACTAATGGTCACATTAGTGCCGGTTCTATTACAAACTGGACTAAAGAATTGAACATTAGGCCCTTTTTCTACTAGAGATGGTGTTGAGGGCAAGCGTCGGTGATACCCACGGCGGGAAAGATGGCGGCGACGATACCATCACGAGGAGAGCGGGCCGGTCGAATGAGATGTGAATATGAGCGTTGTGCCATGTGGTAATACTTATAGAGTGAACTGGTTTTTTAGATGAGAATCAAAGGAGCGTTTGCTTGTTTTTTAAATGAAAAACGATGTTTATTGTGAGAGAAATGTCAGTTACATTTTTATATAGTGAAAAATATGACATACCGTAGCAAGTGGTTTCCGTAGAATAGTTACCAACATTTGATTTACAAGTGAGCCATTTAAAACTGGGATGTGACTCACTCTACTAAAATGCACGACGCCACTCACTCTGACTGAAACGATCACCTGCTTGAAGCGAGCAGCTGGCCAATGAATATATATTGTATATGGGCTGATCTTATTTTCCTTAATTAAATATGTGTTTTATATTCACTTTTGTATATTAGAGATAAAAGCTTTATGATGAATAAACTCAAAACTTTATGATGAATAAACTCAAAACTTTATGATGTATATGGGCTTTGGATGATGCTTTGAAAATATCGATTGACAAAGCTTTATGATGAATAACTGAAAAAGATGCATATAAATAATTGTACTTGTTTATATATTTGTTACACATGATAATAGAAACGGAGTATTTTCTATACATGTTTGTTTTTTCAGAGTAAGAGAAAGATGGAGATGTATCATGTCGACGTTCAAAAAGAATCCGTCGACAAGGGTGTCGAGCGATGTTATTGGAAGGAGTCAAAAATTCATTGATTGTTATAAACAACAATACAAATATAGGGCATTCTACTAATAGAGCTAGTTGTGAACGGAGAGGACCCCCATTTTTGGCCATCATCAGGACCATGGACCCAGAGTAGTACGGTGATCGACAAGGAAACCTGCAAGAATGTCTGGCCGCCGTCGCCTGGCCGTCCGTCGTCACTGGCCGGCACGCCCACAAGGGCGAGGTGGACACGAGCAACTCCTCCTCGTGCCTGCAATCCTGGCATTCCTGGAGCGGACCGTGTTACTTTCTAGTCATGGCGAGAAAGTGATACAATAAGAAGAAAACAATCAAAACGTGCGGGTCTCTCCAGCTAGTACGTACCACGAGCTTAATTAAGCTTGTACAAAACCACTGCAGAGAGGCAGGCAGGCAGCCAGCCTTGTGCTGATATGGCTATATAAGCTGCTGGGCAATACACAAGGCTGAGAAAAACCACAAGAAGTCCATTACCTGCATGTTTTAATACAGTAGTACTAAATAAAAATGTTGAGTCTCGCTTGGACTCATCGCGGCGACGCGGAGGCACCACCCACCCCAACCCCAACCTGGGGTGGCTGCTCTCTCCATGGCCTCGACATTGAGGTGGTGAGGGAGAAGCACATTGTTCCTGGCGGCAACGGCAGCGGGCTAGTTGCAATCCCTTCATATTTCTGGGGCGCCCAGCTGGCGAAGCGGCAAGAGGGAGGCTTCCCCTTGTACACGGGCTACTCGGTGGCGAGGGCCTTGGCTGGCAAGGGGGCGGGGTCCATGGCGGATCTGAGAAGGCTGTCACGCGAGGCAGAAGACATGCTGGCAGAGATGTTTGCTAGCATTAGCAGTGACGACGGAGGCGACGTGGCGCGGCCCAGGGTGGTGCAACTGCGGCTGTCGCCGGAGCTGGCGCTGTGGAAAAGCTCGCAACACGCAATCGGCAACGTGTTGCCCACTAAGGGCGCCGGGCTGGTCCAAGCCACGCCGCAGGTTCTCGCCTTGCTGGGCGCCGCCGACTGGCCTGAGGCGATGACAACAACCAACGCTCTATCTGGCAGCGGCATGGCGAACCTGCTGATTGGCGCCTCCGACGTGCGCACCCTCTTCTCCAACTATGTGGTGGATATGGCATTTTACTACGAGCACGGGTACCACAAGGTGTTCCCCTCCTTCAGCCGCCTCCTGCGCGACGGGCTCGCTGACCCCCGCTCGCTACAAACCCCTGGTGGCCGGCAGCGACGCGAGGCCGTCGCAATCGGCGCGTCCTACATCCGGGCCAAGATCGCGCTGGAGGCGGCGCACAGGACGCTCCTCAAGGACCGGTCAGCGCAAATGGACCGCCGCGCCGCCCAGGTCATGGCTCTGTTGGAGAGCAGCATCCTCGGCATGGGGGCCGAGGCCATAGCCCGGGGCTTCGATGTTGGCGCCGTCACGAGCGACCTTGTCTTCAGCTCGCCCGGCACAGATGTCATCGATGTGGGCAGCGACCTGGTCAACTCTGAGGTCATGAATTCGTTCCTCAACGTGGCCGACATCACCACCTCAGGCGTCGTCAGCGAGCCGGCGCTGAGGGCCATCTACGACGCCTACGCTGCCACGGGAGCTCGGATGTACACCCAAAGGTGGCACGAGCCTGTGGCCCGGATGTGCATCACCTTGTACACTTGGCACTTGCACAACGACCGTCACATGTTCCTCCGCCGCGCCCTCTTAGGATGGCCCAAGGCCCACAAGTCCCCGGCGCGGCCCCAGCGCGAGGCCGACTTCGACGAGGTCTTCGACACCGACTTCCGCACCACCGGCTTCAGCAGGCCCCTTGACCCTGAGCACGCCTGCAATGGCGAAGAAACATGCGACCATGTCCGGCGCTTCCTCAAAGTAAAAGGAGACCAAGACCACCTGCTCGCCGCCCTTTGGTCGTCCATTGTCACCGGTCCTCTGGAGTACGTCCGGAAGGGCGAGATGGACGAGCAGCGTGAGAAACACCTCATTGAATCCTCGCGTCTGCAAATGGTCCAGCTCTTCTCCAAGGGCCTCATCGACGAAATGGTCTGGCTCGTCGCCCATGCAAGCCACCATGCCTGGCAGGTGAACTATCTGTTTGAGGCCGCCATGTTTGGTAGCATCCTGGACGGGGGCACGTTGATAGGAAAGCTCGATCGGGCGGAATAGGCTGTCTACATCCATCGTAATTATATTCAGCTGCTGTGAACGTGGTAAATTCTGCATGCATGTTTTCCTTTTCAAGCCTATATATCCACTATCCACTGTATTTTATTTCTTCTTTGGGAATCCCTTTTCTTTTCAATCATACGATGACATGCTTTTTTCTAGTTCACTCATCAAAGAATCAAAATATTATGTATGTATGTATGTTACTTACAGTTTTTTTTGGGATGTTAATTACAGTTTATATACATGCATCCATGTACTCCTAATTCACATGAGGTCGTTGTTGGTGTTCTCTTCACATTCCATCCAAATCTTCACTTCTTGCGTGCAGTTCTACATTGTATCAAAGCCCCAGTTGGATGCACACGTGTGGGGAGTGTTGATGTATAAATGCATGGCCGACCTTTCCCCATCAGCTTGAACTTTTTTAAGAACTGCCTCGTGCATGCAATTCTACATGTTTCATCTCCGCCTCACAACTATCCCCAAAGACCATTTTTTTTATCAATATCCATATGGAACGGTTAATAGAGCCAGATAATAGAGGAAACTAATTAATCAACTCCAGTTTTTCTCTATCCATTACAAAAAACAAGGACCCTGATAACTGCCACACGTGTGTGTAACGCCCCGGATTCGATGCGCCAGGTGATAATAGAGGAAACTAATTAATCAACTCCAGTTTTTCTCTATCCATTACAAAAAACAAGGACCCTGATAACTGCCACACGTGTGTGTAACGCCCCGGATTCGATGCGCCAGGTGTTTGCCAGTTATTCGCCATCGTTGTCATGTCATGTGCTTGCATGTTGCACTTTGCCATGTCATCATCTGCATTTCATATCATGTCATCATGTGCATCGCATTTGCATATGTGTTCGTCTCATGCATCCGAGCATTTTCCCCGTTGTCCGTTTTGCAATCTGGCACTCCTATCTCCCCCGGCACCCCCTTTTGCCTCTTTTCATGTGCGGGTGTTAAACATTCTCGGAATGGACCGAGGTTTGCCAAGCGGCCTTAGTATAGCACCGGTAGACCGCCTGTCAAGTTTCGTGCCATTTGGAGTTCGTTTGGTACTCCAAGGTTATCCGGGCAACCGTAAAGCCTCTTTTGTCTTGCAGCCTAACACCCCCGTGAAACTGGCCCAAAACCCAGCAAACTCCTCTCCATGCTCTCGGTCGTTTGATCACGATCGTGTGGGCGAAAACCGCACCTCATTTGGACACTCCCACCTCCTTCTACCTATATATATATGTGTGTGTCTCCCTCCGTTTTCTCGCGCACACCAAACCCTAAAAATCCCACACGCCGCGGCGGAAATGTCCGTCCGGACGGACGAACAGCGCCGCCGCCCGCCACTCACAGGCTGCCACGTAGCCGACCACGCGCCCGCCAGCCCGGCGGCGAGCCGTGAGCCGGCCGCCTAAGCGCCCGCGCCCATGACCGCCACTCTGTTCGCCCAGGCACCAGCAACCGCCTCGCCCGCCAGCCTTCCCTCGCCGCCGCCCGGCGCCCGTGACCACGATCGCCATGGCCGCCAGCGCCGTTACCGCCGCCGCCTCACCCGCCGCTGCCGCCCGGCGCCGCCCGCCGCCCATGAGCTCCGGCCGCCTCGCGCCTCCTCCTCCGGCCGCCGCCCGGCCTCCTCCATGATCCGTGGCCCGCCGTCGGCGCCTCGCCGAGTAGCTTCGCGGAGCTTCACTCCGGCCGGATCCATCCCGCCTGGATGAGATCCACCAAGCCCCCGATGCAAACGCCCCTGTCCCTGCCCTGGATCTCCTCGTCCCGCACGCCTCCGTCCCGGGTTGACTTTCCCGGAGGTGATTTTCTTCTAAGTCCCCAGTTTTTTGCATTATCATGCCATATTCATCGCATCATATATTGCATCCGTAGCTCCATTTCGTGCGTGTAATATGTCAAATTGTTCAGCTCGACGAGTGCATCATTTCATTCCATTGCATCATGTTCATTCGAGCTCATATAGATGCCCTAATCATTGTTGCAAGAGTGCTATATGGTGTTAATCTGCTGAAACTGTTGATGATTTGTCATTTTTGTTGCATTTGATGTGTACATCCTATGAGCATGAGCTCTACATGTATTTTGTGCTATGTCATGCCATCTTCACAGTGGTGCCATCGATGGATTTTTGTAGGTCTTATAGTGAGTGCATCAAGCTTGTTAAGTAGGGTACTTGCTGTTACTGTTTTGCTAGGCTGAATCTGTTATTTCGTGATGCTATGTAAACCTGCTGCTACAAGTCATTCTATGCATAATATGGAGATGTTCACTAAGGATATTTTGTTCTACATGTCATGCTCTATCCATCCATGCCCCTGAGTGCATTCATAACTTGTTGTAGATTCTTCTAATCTTGCTCTCAAATTGCTAAATGATGTTGCTGTCAGCCTGTTAACATGAGGTTCAGTTTTGCCATGTGATTTCCTAGTGATCCAAGCACCCTATGAACTTGATCTTGCCATATTAGCTTCATAATCATGTATTCTTACTGTTGGTTGCCTTTTCATGCCATGTATTGCTCTGGGGTGAGTGGATCAAGCTCACCAACGTGTCTACTTATCACTGTTCCTGCCATGTATGAATATGTATTATAACTTGCCATGTTTTCATGGGTGCCATAATATCTTCTGATCCTTTTTGTCTCATGGTCAGTAAGAGACTTTTGTTATATGTAATCAGTAGGTTCATTCCAAGCTCTAGTTTGACATGATAGCTTGCTGTAACATGTTGTTTAATAGCTCTAAACATTGCAACCTGATGTTATTTCTGCAAAGTCTGAAACTGTTATTATATGTCATCTTGCCATGTGTTTTTGAGCATGTTCTAGTGATTTTTGGAGATAGCTCAGTGTTCATGTTTTGTCATGCTTTACCTGTACATCATGTCCATGACTTTTGTTATCATGTTGAGTTGCTGTAGTATGTTGTTTTGATGCTTGCAATATGCCTAGTTGCTGTTTTGGACAGATTGTTGCTATAACTTGTTTCATGTGTATGTGTTGAACCGTTGCTCCGTTTTGAGTGTGCTCTATATGAAACTTGCTTAGATTTGCATGTAGTTTCATATTATCATGTTGCATCCTTGTTTTGAGAGTGTTTGCTTGAGGTTTGTATGCATTTTGCATCAATGCCATGTTTAACTTGTTTTGCTCATATCTTCTAGGCCGTAGCTCCGAATCTAATGAACTTTATATGTAACTTGACTAGAATTTCGTGTAGATCATCATGGTGCATCTTAACTTTCTGTTTAACAACTTGAACATAAGGTTTTTGTTCAGATCTGGACCAATTTCGAAATTTGCATATGAGGACTTACCGGAGTTGTTCTATGTTGTTTCCGGTCTCATTTAAACTTGCTTTGATGTGTTGGTCTTGTATGCATCATCTTTTGCCATGAGTAGCTTCATGCAGCCTTGTCATGCATCATACTTGGTTGAGCATCATGTCTTGTTCATGTGTGGTGTGTTTACCATGTTGTGTGCTTCTTCTCGATAGTTCCCGTTTCGTTGCGATCGTGAGGATTCGTTCGTCTATGCTTGGTTCGACTTCGTGGCTTCATCTTCTTCATGGACTCGTTCTTCTTCCTTGCGGGATTTCAGGCAAGATGACCGCTACCCTGGATCTCACTACTATCATTGCTTTGCTAGTTGCTTCGTTCTTTCGCTTTGCTGCGCTACCTATCTTTTGCTCTTCAGGCCTCCCCAATTGCCATGAACCCCTAACCTTTGTCACCCTTCCTTGCAAACCATTGTTTGGCTATGTTACCGCTTTGCTCAGCCCTCTTATAGCATTGCTAGTTGCAGGTGAAGTTGAAGATTGCTCCATGGTGAACAGGATTATGTTGGGATATCACAATATCTCTTATATTATTAATGCATCTATATACTTGGTAAAGGGTGGAAGGCTCGGCCTTATGCCTGGTGTTTTGTTCCACTCTTGCCGCCCTAGTTTTCGTCATATCGGTATTATGTTCCCGGATTTTGCGTCCCTAACGCGGTTGGGTGATTTATGGGACCCCTTGACAGATTCGCTTTGAATAAGACTCCTCCAAAGAAGGCCCAACATTAGTTTTACCATTTGCCTCACCTATGCCCTTTTATTTCCCTTGGGTTTCCGGAGCCCGAGGGTCATCTTTATTTTAGCCCCCCCGGGCCAGTTCTCCTCTGAGTGCTGGTCCAAACCGAGCGATGTCCTGCGCCCCCTGGGCAATCAGGGTCTATGCCAACCCGACGTCTGGCTCATCCGGTGTGCCCTGAGAACGAGATATGTGCAGCTCCTACCGGGATTTGTCGGCACATCCGGGCGGCTTTCTTTGGTCTTGTTTTATTATGTCGAAATGTCTTGTAGACGGATTCCGAGACCGATCGGGTCTTCCCGGGAGAAGGAATATCCTTCGTTGATCGCGAGAGCTTATCATGGGCTAAGTTGGGACACTCCTGCAGGTATAAACTTTCGAGAGCCGTGCCGCGGTTATGTGGCGAGATGGGAATTTGTTAATATCCGGTTGTAGTAACTTGAAGTAAACTCTTCTAAAATACACCAACCGTGTATGCGTAACCGTGAGTGTCTCTTTTCGGGTTGATCGGCAGGAGAACACGGTTTCTGGGTTATGTCTGACGTAAGCAGGAGTTCAGGATCACTTCTTGATCATTACTAGTTGACGACCGTTCCTTTGCTCCTCTTCTCGCTCTTATTTGCGTATGTTAGCCACCATACATGCTTAGTTGCTGCTGCAACCTCACCACTTTACCCCTTCCTTTCCCATTAAGCTTTGCTAGTCTTGATACCCATGGTAATGGGATTGCTGAGTCCTCGTGGCTCACAGATTACTACACCCCCAGTTGCGGGTACAGGTTATGCGATGCTCATGACGTGAGAGCGATGCTTGCTTGTTTTGGAGTTCTTCTTCTACTTCTTCTTCGATCAAGGGATAGGCTCCAGGTCGGCAGCCTGGGCTAGCAGGGTGGATGTCGTTGAGTTTCTGTTTGTGTTCATCCGTAGTCGGATGTTGCTCTTATGTATTGTGATGTTGTATTCATGTGGCATTGTATGCCTTTTGTATGTATCCCCCATCTATTATGTAATGTTGATGTAATGATATCCACCTTGCAAAAGCGTTTCAATATGCGGGTCTATCCTTGGTGGGACCTTCGAGTTCCTTTAGGATAGGGTCGCATATTGGGCGTGACAGTGTGGCACGAAGCAATTTCATCATGATGTTTTATGATGGCAACTTTAGTTGTGACTTGTGAAGCATGGAAAATTTCAGTTTTTTGGGGTTTTTTATGACAATTTTAGTTGTAAAAACGTCATAGCGTCGTTACTTTGCGCCACACGTGTGGCACTTATCTTTTTTTTGCAAAAAAGACTCCAAAACTAAATAAGAGAAGTCTGTTGAAATATAATGCCCGCCTTCCTTCATCATTTCGGTCTTTTGGATGAGTTAGGTGCATTTAATTCAATATAGATCCGGCCCAAGAGTCTTAGTTCAAAACCCTGCCAACGCAGTATTAAATAAAACGATTATGCGGCCTACATCGATCTCACGTCTAGTGATACAACGCACCCTAGCAAAGACATAAATTACAATCGAGTCTCTGGGGAACCAACCCACCACAAACACCGCCGTGGGAAGAGCACTTATCATTTGGGAAAAACATAGCTCGCTCTTGCTTGACTTCCTTGTCAGCAAGTTGAAGTGTGCACAGACTACCAACCAAGAACCAACCGTGGTTTTTGCAGCTTCTTATATATGCAGAGGAGGAATAGGAGACAACGACATGACCATGACGTATATACCATACTTGCTGTCTTAATCTTATATTCTGCCCGCTCTGAACGTGGTCCTGCATATTTTCCTTTTCATGTCTATGTATTTCCGTTCTTCTTTCGGACTGCCTTTTGTTTTTCCATTCGCCCTAAGTTAAGTTTTGTTCTGATCATAGGATGACACACGGACATTCAACTTTGGCCGACAAATCTGATGCATATTTTTGTTGTGTGAGAACTAAACCATGCTAAATTTTGCTAACCTCAGTACCCAAGAAGAAATGCAAATATCGCATATCTTTCTTTAAAAAATGAGTACCAAAATCATGCATTAATGTTCACAGGGCTTAACCAGAGGACCCAGTAACTATGATATCATGCACATAGACACGAACACGGACACCACTAGGCGTCAGACTACAGCAGGATTGCATCCATCAGACCACAGATGGACCGTTCAATGTAGGAAATCAGGTCCATCCGATTTGCTACCAGGCCCCTCGCATAGGTGGTTTAATGAACGGCAATTAAGTGATTCCATGCACGTAGTAACTGCTCCTGAACACACGCCCCCATCTACGTGCTACTCTAAAAAAATGACATGGTTCAAAAGCAGAAGTATCCTATTTCGTCGATGGAGAGAGTATTTGATAAGCTTTTGCATGCATCAATACTGTGAAGCATATAGATGATGTATTCCGGTGACACATTTATAGATGATGTAACCATGTCACCCACTGGCACTAGGTTTAAGTTGGACCACATACGGCTTGCTTGAGCGTCGCATGTTTCAGGCGTGCATGTCCACTTGACCTCACTCCAACAATTGCGGATCATGGATAGTGACACTTGTGGCCACCACTAGGAATCGGATTCTGATTTGCGTGTTCCATCGGACCTCTATTAGACTGTTTATAGTGGGAGAACCTTAGATATTAACATCATACACTACAATACTGAGTTTATTATATGGCAAGTAGTTAATGAAAAAGGATGTGTTTGTGTTAACATAATATGTTACTGTAACATCACACCTATATCAAGACAAAATGAGTCTATAACCTAACGCGGTCTTTTTATAGATGAAGATGCAGTCTTAGTTGTAGCTCAGAGTTTTTTCTTATCAACTTTTAGAAACTCAACTTGCATCGAACAACTAATTAAAGGGACTTACCTTTCATGGTTGGCTGCACAACAGAATTATAGATGGCTGAATACAGCTTCTTTTTGGTTGTCTTGTCTGTTTCTACTATTTGCTGTACTTGAAAGAAAATATAACTTCAATGTCGTGCAATTTGAGTGGTGCCTTTACTGTCCAGTTCATGAGCTGGTAAACATGCGTGCAGGTTTATATTGCTGCACCTGGCTTGCCAAATCTCGCACAAGATAAATTTCACAATGCGAAAAGATGAGGCAGAACTCAAGGAAATGGCCAGCTGCAAGGAGCAGTTTCTTTCGGACCAAGCTGTCGCTGGGATTCTCAATGAGCATATATATATATATTTGGATGGCACAAGAGCTGTCAAGTAGCTGACTGACTAATGTTGTTGTACCATGGAAGTACTTGTCAGAGGAATTAAACGCCCACATAAGGTTCTGCCTGACGAGAGGAACCCCTGCTTTATATTCCCCGACTGTCAGCTCTGACCCCATAAGTAAGATTATTAGTTTCGACTCAACCATTTTGCTTCCTGGCAATGCTTCATTCATTCATAAATGTAACTTTGTCTATTGTACTACTCCCTCCGTTCGAAAATAAGTTGTACTAAGCTTAAGACACTTATTTTCGGCATTTTATGACTATTACTTATTGCTTTTACTTTGTATACTTGTTAATGTGGCCATTCATTAATTGTCTTGTAGATAGGGCACATCTTGGGCCTACCTGTGGAAAATACTAGGCACCCTCCGGTCCGGGCGTGATGTGCTGTGCTGTGTCGGTGGCATCACCTATCCTGCTCGGCACTGAATTGCTTCCTGACGCTTGAGGTACATGTTGAATGATACCACACTGAGTTGGGCGCCCAAGGAATGGAAGATTACTCTCCAAATCAGTGGCCATCAAATTTTGCCGTGCTGCATTTCGTCTGCTTTGTTAGAGCAAAATTGCCACAGCCACAGTTCCATTGCTAAGAATGAAACAAGCAGGTTTTACTTTTACATACATGGCTATTTTCAGCTTCAGATTGAGTTCCAGATCCAGATAGGATAGGAGCAAATCCAAAAGAGGAAAAACTGCAGAAATGCGGCGACATCTACTAAGCCATCAACAGCTCTATCATGAGATGTTGGTTCATGCCGCTGCTATGCCATGGAGTGAATTGCAGAAAACCACCACATTAAAGCATAGGATTGCAGAAAAGACTCTTCTACGAATTTGTGCCAGAAAACACTGATTTTTGTCCTAATCATTCGCAAAAAACACCTGATCGATCGTTTTGGACATTTTAACTTCAATTATGACAGATGGAGCCCACCCTTTGCTGACATGGCGTAACGGTCTTTTTGCCAAAATCTCCTCCCCTCCCTGAAAGTTTTTCCCCCAAAAAACGTTCTCCCTCGTCGATAAGCCTTGGCGGCGGCTTCGGCAGCGAGAACAAGCGGCGACCACGCAGCTCGGGCCCGCCTCCCAATGAACAAGTCTTGCGCCGTCGCTGGCGCGCCCGCCTTCCAATGAACAAGCGGTGATGGCGCGCACCTCCGGCGACCCGCCTCCCAGCAAGCGGCGCGGCGCTTCGGCGCGACCACCGCCTCCCAGTGAACAAGCGGCGGCGCGCAGCTCGGCGACCAGTCCTCCCAATGAGCAACCAGCCGGCGAAGCGCAAGACAAGCGTCTGTGGCGGCGCAAATACAAGCCCTTGCGTACCACAGCAGGCCCGGCCGCCTTCTACTCTGGTGCTCGTCCCACCACCGCCGATGCGGTTGCGGCAGCACCGGCCGACGAGGACGAGCTGTCCTCTTCCTCCTTCGGGCGTGAAGCCATGGCTGGGAGCTGATTGCGTTTGGACTTTTGCCTAAAGGGTGTCTATGCAAAAATGCTAGGGCCCCACATGTCATAATCGAGGTTAAAATGCCCAAAACGATCGATCAGTGTTTTTTTACAAATGATTAGGACAAAAATCAATGTTGTCTGGCACAAATTCGTAGAAGAGTCTTTTCTGCAACCTTACGCTTTAATGTGGTGGTTTTCTGCAATTCACTCCTATGCCATGAGATGTTTCATCTCTGCTGTAGTAAGATGATGCATGATTTTAGATCCTTGTTTTCTCGAGTACGTACGTATTTTCTTTGGATGCTTTCTACTTTTTGTGTTTGTTCGGCGGGTATTTTCTTTGGATGCTTTTCCATCTACTAAGCGCTGGCGGGCAGATCGCAGAAACGGAAGTTGGGTGGTGCTATGTCTAACCTGTAGCAAATAAATGAGCCAAGCCGCAACATAGTTTCCTTTTTCCCTTTTATATATATTTGAAAATGGTCTAAGTGTATATGAATTTTGGATACATGCTAAAATTTTACGTAACCTGGTTAAAATAAAAAAATGCAAAATTTTACGTAACCTGGTTAAAATAAAAAAAAATGCAAATTTTACGAATAAGTGTTCTCGTATTTTATAATATGTTCATTAAATATAGAAAAAAAGTGTTCATATTTTTTCTCTAAATGTTCATGCAATGTTAAAAATGTTCACATGTATTTTTAAAATGTTTGTGTACTTAAAAGGTATTCAGACCTTATCAAATAATGTTTACTTTATCATGTATTTCAAAATATATCCATGCATTATCGAATAATATTCACTTAATTAAAATGTTTCTAGCTCCTTAAAATAGTAATCATCATTTATTTAAAATGAACGATGCATGTACTCCCGGCATGTGCATTGTTTGATGCATATACCGAGCCGATTCATTATTTTTGAATGAACACATTACAGAAGCAGGCGCTTATAAATACACGCATACTCAGCTGGTTCATTGATCATGTCTACAAGTACTGATCAAAATCATTGGGCTTAATTAATGGCGAGGTTAAGCTTATATAGGTTATTGTGCATCTGACTATCACTGTCACGAATGGGGCTTTGTTTTCTTTTTGACAGGACTTGGTCTTTGTTCATTGCTGGGCATTAGTCGACATGGACACAAATAATTTCTTTTTGACAGGACTTGATCTTTGTTCATTGCTGGGCATTAGTTGACACGGACACAAAGAAAAGACAGGAAATCTTATGTGACTCATCTTGCATCAGACAGACGGGACCTCCTATATGCGCGCGTTGCGGCAAGGACTCGCACTTTCGCACAGGGCGGCGCACCTGGGCCAAGCCCAATTGCAGTGGCGAGAAAAAACCATTGAAAAAGGAACGCACGGGAGCAACTAATTAACGAGCGCTCCTTCGGGAGCCTCGCAACGATCACCGCCACATGGTGCGCTCTCAGCCATTCGCCACGTGTCGTGCTCTGGGTGCTCCTTCCGGATTTTGTTTTTTTTTTAATTTTTCCGAACGTGTTTTCGGCTTTTTAAACGGGTTTTTTTCTGGGTTTTTTCGACGTTTTGGTTTTCCACCGGTCTTCCCTAGCTTTTTGACTAAAATCAATTTTTTTGCGCAAAATAACGTGTTCTCTTTTTTTTCTTTCACGAGAGTCATGATTTTGCTTCCGTGAGAGGCACGATTTTACTTTTGCGGGAGTCACGGCCGTGCCTCTTGGAAATGAAAAAAAACGTGTTTTCTATTTTCTTTTTCTCCTTTCGCGAGTCACGGTTTTGCTTCCGCGAGAGGTACGGTTGTGCTTTCGCGAGAGTCACAACCATGCCTCTCGAAAACGAAAAAAAACCACGTTTTCTGTTTTTTTCGCGAGAGTCACGATTTTGCTTCCGTAAGAGGCATGGTTGTGCTTTCACGAGAGTCACGGTCGTGCCTCCTCGGAAACGAAAAAAACGCATTTTCTGTTTTGTTTTTTTCTTTCGCGAGATTCACGGTTTTACTTCCACGAGAGGCACCGTTATGCTTTCGCGAGAGTCACGGCCGTGCCTCCTTGGAGATGGAAAAAATGTGTTTTTTTTCTTTTTCCTTTCGCGAGAGTCACGGTTTTGCTTCCTTTAGGCACATTTGTGATTTCGTCAGAGGCACATGCGTGCCTCTTTCGGAAAGGGAAAAAGCCCGTGCTCCCGGTTCGGTTTTTCGTCTGGTTTTTTCGTCTGGTTTTTTTGTGAAAAAAGTTCGTCAAAACCTATCAACATGGCTAAAGCGGTTCGAGATTTGGGCGCACGGTTTAAGAAATAAAACATTTTGAATAAACGGATCTACGAAAAAAGAGAAAACTACTTGGTTGCGACAAGTGGCGCACATGCAGTGTGCCACTTGTCGCAACTTGAGAAAGTTAGGGTGATCTTCGCAACGACTACTCCTTAACTAGTGATTTCGGGAACGCACGGCACTGGGATTCGAACACACGACCTCAAAGCAGGTTGCTAATCGAGCTAGCCAGACAAATCGTGTTGTTAGAATTGCAGCGCCACACTTTATTAAGAAATAAAAGCCAGAGGCAAATCTTAAACACCCAATAGCACAAATTCGAGTAAAGATGTATGTGTCAGGGATCGAACCAAGGCCTACACTGAGGCCCTATAGCCACCTACATTACCAAGATTAGGTGTCCAAAATGGCAGCCAAGTGTGTACGAACTATAAGACGCAAACACATTAAACGTGATTTCATTTTGAAAAAAGTAAATATTTTTTGAAACACAAATATTTTCTATTTTCTGAACAAATTTAATAGAACATTTTTTGAAACCCAAAGATTTTCTGAAAAACGAACAAATTTCAAAGGGAGAACATTTTTTTAGATTACGACCAATTTTTTGAAAACGTAAACTTTTTTGAGAAATAAGAACGACAATTAATAATGCAATTTGTTTTTCAAATTATGAACATTTTTTTAAAAATGCAAACATTTTTTGACAAACAAGTACAAAAATGAATAAAGCAAATATTTTTTGAAATTACGAACAAAAATTTCAAAATGCAAACACTTTCTGAAATTCCCTGAATAATTTTTGAATTCCTAAACACATTTTGAAAAACCTGAATTTTATTCATGAACATATTTGGAAATTAGAATTCCAGAACATTTTTAAATTTCTGAACAAAAAAATCCAAAAAAATTGTTTTTTAGATCACCGGGTTTTTTTTATTTTGTGAAACGATTTTGGAAACATGAAAGTCTTTCGAATTTGTGAACAAATTTTGAAAGTGGGATTATCTTCTGAAAATCCCGCACATTTCCTGAATTAGTGAACAAAAGATAATATATGACCATTTTTGAAAATTGAAATTCTAATTTTTTTTGAATTTTGGAACGGTTGTTGAAAACTTGAGATTTTTGAAAATTCTAGATTTTCTCTAAATATGTAAACACAATTTCAAAACAGGAACATTTCAGATAAAATGAATATTGATTTTTAATTTCCGAAGGTTTGTTCAAAAACAAAAATAAAATGGAAAGAAAAGACGAAATGAAACAAAGAAATAAACAACGAAAATGAAACAAAAAGAAAAAAGAAAACGAATAAAGGATAGAAAAGAAAAAAAGAAACAGGAAAGAAACTGAAACGAAAAAAAGAGACCTAAAACCGGTTCTCGAAGGTTCCTAAAATCAGAAAAGCCCGACTGGAATCTCCTAGAACGTTCCCAAAACCGGTTGGTACTATAGCGTGTTCTTTACTGATAATTGGGCCGGCCCATCACGCTCGCTGTTCGATCCGTCTGTGCGAATCGAGGACAATTGCAGCACAACGCACGAGCAAACGTACGGCCCATTAAGCGACATCCACGTGCTTCGGTTCTTTTTTTTTCCGGTGCGTACAGTAGCAACTCGACGACACTGTAGCAAAATTTGGCGCTGTTGTTCATCGAAGCATTGTGGTCACGCACTGCAGCAAACGTTTTTGGAACCCGAGGGAGCGACAGGCTACCGAACCGTTTCGCTCTGGGAAAATAGGATCGCACAAGGCGACGAGGGTTCCCTGGGCGTCGCCGGTTCCCTCTCTCTCCGTCGGCCGCTCCGGCCGCAGGAGGGAGGGGGAACCTTGGGTCTGTGCGCTAGGTGTGTGTGGTAGGGTTAGGGTTGAGGGTGACACTGGCCGAGGTCGTTGCGGTGGTGTCGCGTCGGAATATGTTTCTCCGGGCTCCGTTCGCGGTTAGGCGAGGCTTTGGCCTTCATCTAGGAGCCAGCGGGGTGGGGATCCCCGGATCTCGTCGAGCTCGCGGGCTATGGTGACTGAAGGTCCATTGGCACTGGTCGTTTGGCTCCTCAGATGGGCGATGGATGCAGGGAGACGAAGACCCTTCTTCTTCCTTGTCGGTATGACTTGTTGCTGCTGTTCTTCTCCTTCCTCTGTGGCGATCTTTGGAGGAGATTCTGCTTTGCCCGGGCGGATGGCCCGGCCGCGGTGCTGGACCTATCGGATGACTCGAGTTCTCTTCCTTCCGGAAGGGACATTTTTTGCGGTACTCAAAGTCAAAGATGGCGACGGCTGTTGCAGGTGTGTTGGATTGATGTCCATGCACTCTCAGCGCTTGGTGTCAAGAAAGGAGGAAGCAGCGTGGCGGCAATTGTTCCATGGTTGAAGATGATGATCTGCTTGCGCCTGTTTACAGATCTTTCTGCTGCAGGGGGCTTCTCTCAAGATTCAGGGATGATGACACAGAGCTCCAAAGATCTTCTTATATTATGGTTGTCTTAGGATACTCTAGGTGTTTATGGTCCTTTGTGTTCGCGTTTCAGTGTGCTTGTAAGGGTCAACTATTTTGTATTGTTTCGTGATTTGACTGCAAAGAATTCTAAAAAAAAGCAAACGTTTTCGGAAGACTTACGCCCACACGCAGGGCGTCTCGCAACTCGCCCACGCGCATGGATCCTCGTCCAACCAATTCTGCATGACTCTTGGCGCGTTCTAGCAGTTTTTGTGTGCCACGTAGGACTGGGTTGGTGTGTGGGCATTCATCCGGTCGCTCACACGTACTTTTTCACCACATGGAGGGCTGGTGTGTGGGTGTTTAGCAATTCGCCACACATCAGTTTTCACGCACGCGGAGGGGCTGGTGTGTGGGCGTTTATCATTTCGCCCTACGCCCGTCTCCTCGCTCACACCAAATCATCGGTTGCCATGTATTTCTGCAGGGTACATGTCAACTTCCCTAGCTTTACTGGTAAGCAAATGGCAACTCTCTTTTATCCGAGGCTGTCAGCTGACGGCAAAGCACGCCGTTAACCACTTAAGGGACCTGAACTGTCATGCGTGCCGTCCAGGCTGTTTGCCGTCAGCCAGCAGACGGCAAAGCCCTTTGCATCTTTGCCGTCAGCCAGCGGACGTCAAAGCGGCCTTTGCCGTAGCCTATTCAGCTGGACCTGTTGTCGTATGCTGGCTGACAGCAACGGCCTTTGTCGTCAGCCACCCATGTATTTGCCGTCAGCCATGGTTGACGGCAAAGTGCCTGATTCTTGTAGTGTCGGTACTCCTATAATAATCCGAAACACTCCGGAACCATTCCAATGTCCGAATATAACCTTTCAATGTGTCAATCTTCACCTCTCGACCATTTCGAGACTCCTCGTCATGTCCATGATCTCATCTGGGACTCCGAACAACCTTCAGTCACCTAAACACATAACTGATATATAATACAGATATCGTCATCGAACGTTAAGCGTGCGGACCCTACGGGTTCGAGAACTATGTAGACATGACCGAGGCACCTCTCCGGTTGTCAATAACCAATAGTGGAACCTGGATGCTCATATTGGTTCCTACATATTCTACGAAGATCTTTATCGGTCATACCGCAATGTCAACATACGTTATTCCCTTTGTCATCGGTATGTTACTTGCCGGAGATTCGATCGTCAGTATCTTCATACCGCAATAGCCCCTTTATTGTTAGGTATAGATATAGACTTATAGGCTAGAGTGCACACGGAGACTATTTTCTGAATATATTAATGATGGATCGCGAATATTGCCTCACTTTATTAGTAGGTATAGAGGTATGCTCTCTCCTTTCCGATTTATTTAATATGCTCAATTTGACAATCACTTTAACTAAGATAGATGGTGTGTGGTGATATGAACTCCGTAGTTTAGTATGCTTGTTTTTCTTAAAATTATGTTTTTACAGATGATTAATTATAATGCATGCATGCATGACCACTAACCAAGAACTTCTAATGTGTTGGCGAGTTTCTCTTGATCATTGCTTGCAGTGATTCAATGCACCTCAAAATCTAAACCTATGACGATACGGAGGGAATAGAATCGAGACTTATAAAATGGAAAAAAGAAAGAATTTTGAGACAATAATAAGCCCTATAAATGAGAAAGGAGGGAGCAGATATGAGGCACGTTTTTCTTCTTTTGGGCCCTTTTTCAGCCCGCTCAATTGGACGGACTCAACGGACCTCGCTCCACGGAAAGGGCTACTCTTATTCACTGCCTCACGGATTGGTAACCAGCAAGCAGATTGATCCCTATCGCCTCGCCGCCGCCGCCGAGTTCATACTTCGTCTCTCGTAGCAAGCAAGAGGTACTACGTACGTGTTCTTTCCTTTAACTTGTGCCTATTTTTTGGATCCATGTTCGCTGATCCATACAATATGAATACATAAGTACCTTTTGATTGATAAAGTGATGATATCCTTCTTACAATATAACTTTGCGGTCGCCTTTCTGGAAGAGATTGATGACATCTTCATCCTTCACTTGATTGAAAAATTCTCTCTCAATAAATGTAACCAAATAATTGTTCATATATTCATCACCCATTTTGTTCCTTAGCTTATTCTTCACATAGCTCATTGAAGAGAATACCCTTTCAACACTAGCAGTAGCTACTGGGTGAAGCAATACCAACTTAAGAAGCTTGTAAACAATATGATATAGTTCATGCTTGTTTGTCTCAACAAGCATAACTGAAAGCTGACACAGATTTTTGAGGTTTTGAAACCTTTCATCTCTACGCACATTGGTAACATACATGTTTAGTTGCCATGGAAGTCTTGCCAGTTCATCACTTGTAAAATCGGAAGCATAAAACTTTTTAGCAAGCCTAACCAACTTCTCTTGGTCATAAGCAGCAAATAGATGAAGTGGACAAAATGCTGCCATGCAAGAAAGTAGCTCTGTGTTTACCTCATCAAACCTGCTATTCAGCTCATTGATTTGCCTATCAATGACACCCACAAACATATCAACCTTGAAGTGGTGGTAATTGGCCACACCATTACATAAACCCCTTCTAGGACGGCCAACAGGAAAGTAAGGACCCTCCATATCAACAACTTTGATCTTATGCTTTGTACAAAAAGATGTGACCTTTGTGAGAAAATCATCCCATCCAACATCGGTCCTCAAAGCCTCCAAGTAATACTTTGTGTCACTAACAAGCTCAATAGCATGAACAATATCTTCGTCTTGCTTTTGCAAAGCTCTACACAACTCATCTGTGTATCCAAATATTTCTTGCATCAAGTGTGCCATGAAAACAAACTCAAATGATCGAAATATTGTCTCTATGGATAGAGCTGCTTGTGCCTCTGCACCATGGTACTCGTCTCCAATCTTGCGAAGGACTCGTCGTAGTGCACCATACATGGAGATGACATGGTTCACAGTTTTGAAGTGAGAGCCCCAACGTGTATCACATGGCCTTCCCAAACCCATTTCCTGATTCAGCCCAGTCCCTGTTTCTACTTCTTCCAATTCCAGTGCATCAATGAGTTCTTCAGCCTGAGCTATCCGAAGCATTCTCATCTTTTTACAAGACATGCCAAGAGCATTTAACAAGTGTGCAAGCTGCTAAAAGAACCAAGTACAATCACCACTCTCCTTAGCAACATCAACAAGAGTTAACTGTAATTGATGGGAAAAACAATGAACATAGTAGGCAGAAGGGGACTCATCCATATTCAGTTTTTTCAGGCCATTAACATTACCTCTCATATTACTAGCTCCATCATATCCTTGCCCACGAACCATTGCAAAGGTCAAATTGTAGTCCATAAGCATTTTCTGAATTGCAGCTTTTAGTGTCAAAGAGGTGGTATCTTCAACATGAGCAAGACCAAGAAATCTTACAACCGCCCTTCCTTTCTTATCAACATAACGCAAGCAAACAGCCAAATGTTCATTCTGATACACATCACTAGACTCATCTGCAAGTATTGCAAAATGACCACCATCAAGTTCTTCAATGACTAGTTTAGTAGTCTCTTGTGCACAACATTTTATCACCTCTTGTTGTATATTATGGTGAGTCATCTTGCAGTTCTGTGGAGCATTCTTAAGAACAACCCTATCAACCTCTTTAAAATTTCCTGCTAGCCAATTTAGAAGCTCAAGGAAATTTCCTTTATTTAGCGAGTCTTCACTTTCATCATGCCCCCTAAATGCCAAGACTTGGCTCAATAGAAATCTCACACACTTGAGTATCCATGTCAAACGCTGTTTATACAAAGCCTTGTATTGTGAGGTGTTTGAAGCAATAGACTCCCTAATTGATGTTGTAGGTGTAGTGAACATATCATATTTTTCTTGAGCTTCAGCGTGAGCACTACTAACAGCTCCAATATGCCTCTTCAATCTTGCTTTCATGTTCCAATTATTAAATCCACCATTCACGAATGCATCTCCTCCGGGACTTTTTGTTTTATCCTTGAACAAGTAGCAAACAAAGCAAAAAGCAGCCTCTTTTTCCACGTTGTACTCAAGCCACTCATGATCTTTAAACCAAGTAGGGGAAAAGCGACGAGAATGTCCACTAAAATCTCTGATTTCAAACTTATGATCATTTGGTTGACAAGCTCCCAAGTAAATGTATCTCCTTCTAACTCTGTCCTGGTCATTGACATGATATGAAGATATAGGAAGTCGCTTGCCGGGATCACGTTCCAGAGCAGCCAAATCTGCTTCGAATTGGGGCATTGATTCATCATCTTCATCAACCGCTTCATCATCTACAATTGGGGTTGGGGAGCCTCTCTCCCTCTCCGGTTGCAGAGCTTCATCATGTGTGTGCAATAATGCTAGTTGCAGATTGCTCTCAACCTCAACGGAAAGAGAAGTTGGTGTGGATGTAGAAGTTATTTTCCTTGCCTTCGAAGATTTGTCACACAATTCAAACAAGCTAACATTCTCCTTCTTCATCTACATCACATTATCACAAACAAGAGAAGTAGTTCAGTGTCCATATAGCAATCATCTGTGGTCCATCTAGCAATCATTTGATAGTTCAGTTTCAATTTACAAGCAATTAGTGAAAAAAACTTCAGATTTGTTTGAGAACAGAGGGAAAGAATACCTAGTAGATGTAGTACTGGATGGATCTGCAGACAACAGACTGGATGGAGGCCGTGGAGGGCGCTGTCGCGCCGAGGACACTGGATGCGGTCTGCCTGTGCAGTGGATGTGCCTGTCCCGCTGTCCGCCGGCGCTGGCTGCTCAAGTGGCGGAGCGGAGGAGAGGGGCCGAGGCCGAGGGGCGAGGGGCTGGGGAGGAGAGGGAGCCTTGGAGGGGTTGAGGGAGAGGTGGCGGCGCAGATAGGGCCGGCGGACTGGCGCTGGAGCATTGCCGCCGCCGCCTTCAAAGCCGGTGCTCAAGAGGGAAAGGGGATCGATTTGGGATTGGGGAGGAGAGGCAAAGGTGGTGGAGACCGATCGCGCCTAACGGACGCTCGCTCGGCCATGTCTCGCTTCGTGCGTGGCTGCCGTTGTTGCAGTTTGGGCTGCAATTGAGGCATGGGCCAAATCATCACCGTATAATACATGTAGTATATTTTTGTATACGAAAATCTTGGGTATTCCAGGGAAGTCCCAGGAATACCCCCAGCGCCGCCGATGTCGGCTAGCCGTCTGGCCACCCGCAGTTCGTTCCCTAGCTATACTGCAAGTGCAGCTAGCTCCCGTGCGTGCGGGCCTCCCCTGCCTCTGTAGCGTGTTTGCCGAGCATCACCGCCGCCGGCGTTTAAACGTCGGTAGTGGTAATGACCGTGGTCCCGGCCTCTTTTCGTTAGCTCACACAAGTGCTAAAATCTGATTAATGCTAACTAAACCTCTCTGCTAATTAGTCATTGACAGTGGTCCCTGTCAATTAATTAGCTAGTTATAAATCAAATTAGATGTATGCCTAGCCTATGACATGCTTTTTTTTCTTTTCTTTTTCATTGAATCGGACCCACCTGTAAGTAGCAGCAACGGGCATCGAACCAAGGGCAAACGTGACCAAAACCAACGTATGTCACGGTCAAATGGTGCTGACCGGACGGAGCCGAAAGGGCACTCAAGTGACCTGAGAAAAAAAAGTAAGGACAAAACTGAGTAAGCTCAAAAAGTAAGGGCAAAACCCGTGAGTAGAAACCAACTAAGGGGAAATATGAAATTGTCCCTTTATTCTATATACCTCAATACATTTGTACATGTGATGTACTGCATATAAGTTTTTTAGGAGTTTCTAGAATTCTTTAATTGATTTTACAATTTATAAATTTTCAATGCCTTAGAACGCATGTAATAGCTTAAATATAGCAAAACGGACCAGACAAAGTGCCAAAATTTGTCATGTTTTATGTAATGGTACACAATGAGTGTGGATTTTTTTTTTGCAACTTTGGGGCCAATTTCGGTGACATACCACCAGAAGCAATAACCCCTTTATTGTTATTAGGTAGGTATAGATATAGACTTATAGGCTAGAGTGCACACAGAGACTTTTATCTGAATATATTAATGATGGATTGAGATTATTACCTTGCTGTATTAGTAGGTATAGAGGTATGCTTCCTCCTTTCCGATTTACAGGGCTCGATTTGACAATCTCTTTAACTAAGATAGACGGTGAATGGTGATATGAACCTCTTAGTTTAGTATGCTTGTTTTTTTCAAAAATATGTTTTTGCAGATGATTAATTGCAATGCATGCATGCATGACCATTAAATGACCAAGAACTTCTAATGCATTGATGAGTTTCTCTTGATCCTTGCTTGCGGTGATTCAATGCATCTCAAAATCTACACATGTGACGGTAAGTAGTACTCCCTCCGTTGCCAAATATAATTCTTTTTAGAGATTTCAACAAGTGACTACATATGAAGCAAAATGAGTGAATCTACACTCTAAAATATGTCTAGATACATCTGTATGTTGTAGCCATTTAAAATGCCTATAGAGACTTATATTTAGGAACGGAGGGAGTAGAATTGAGACTTATAAAATAAAAAAAGAAAGAATTTTGAGACAATAATAAGCCCTATAAATGAGAAAGGATGGACTAGATATGAGGCGCGTTTTTCTTCTTTTGGGCCCTTTTACAGCCCGCTCAACCGACCGACCTCACTCCACGGAAAAAGGCCTACTCTTATTCACGGATTGGTAACCAGCAAGCAGATTGATCCTGTGGAGTGGGGCTACTATTGGCTGTGTAGTAAAGGAGATAAAGAAATTGAAAAAGGAGTTGACAGCTTTACAGAATGACCCTCAAAGAACTGCGCCATCACATGCAGAGATAAAAACTACAGACCGTCTCGTCGAGCTCTACCATATGGAGGAGATGATGCAGCGGCAAAGGTCCAGGGTGGATTGGCTCAAGGATGGTGATAAGAACACCAAGTTCTTCCAAAGACGAGCGAGTATGCGCCGGCGCAAGAACGCAATCAAGTCCCTCGAGCGGCCGGATGGTTCGACGACAAATGATGCAGCTGAGATGGCTAGTCTAACCAATGATTTTTACAAAAAATTGTTCAGATCAGAGGGCACTTCAGGGATGGATACCGTTCTTAATGCAGTTCCTGTGAAGGTCACACATGCTATGAACGAAGGGCTAACAGCTCCTTATCATGTGATGAGGTGAAATCAGCACTTTTCCAGATGTACCCCACTAAGGCCCCTAGCCCTGATGGATACCCGGCTCATTTTTTTCAAAGGCACTGGGAGTTGTGTGGACCTGAGGTAACTAACGTTGTTCTTCGGATCCTTAGAGGAGAAGAGAGCTCGGACACAATAAATGAGACTATTCTAGTCTTAATTCCAAAGGTGAAAGATCCCACTAACCTATCCCAATTCAGACCTATTAGTTTGTGCAACGTGCTTTACAAAATTGCTTCCAAGGTTTTATCTAATAGGCTGAAACAAATCCTCCCTGAGATTATATCCGAAGAGCAGTCCGCCTTTGTTCCAGGGCGCCTCATCATTGACAACATCATTACTGCCTATGAATGTCTTCACTTCATGAAGAGAAACAAAGCTCAGAGGAATAGATTTTGTGCCGTCAAACTCGATATGATGAAGGCGTATGATCGCGTGGAGTGGAACTATTTGGAAGCTATTATGACCAAGATGGGGTTTGCATCGTCCTGGATTGCTTCGGTCATGAGAATGATAACTTCGGTAAAGTTTTCTGTTTTGTTTAATGGGGGCAAGCTCGAACAATTCTCCCCCACGAGAGGGATCCGTCAAGGAGACCCCATTTCTCCATATCTGTTTTTGATTGCAGCGGAGGGCCTTTCGTGCCTCTTAAAAACCCAAGATGGATCATCACACCTCACTGGAATTCGAGTGGCTCCGACGGCTCCGCCGGTTAACCACTTGTTATTTGCTGATGATAGCCTGCTGTTTGTTAAAGCCAGCTCTGTTGGAGCAAATGAGTTGTCTGCCTTAATGGAAACTTACTGCAATGCTTCAGGCCAAAGGATAAATCTTGCGAAGTCCTCAGTCTTTTTCAGCAGGGGCTGCCCTTCTTCTTTAAGACTTGAGGTAAAGAATGCTTTGAATATTTCAAAGGAATCCCTTTCTAATAAATATTTGGGAATGCCTTCTGATGTGGGAAACTGCAAGAACGGGGCTTTTAAGTTTCTAAAGGACCGTGTATGGAGTAAGGTCAAGGGATGGTTGGAAAAACTTTTGTCTGCAGGAGGGAAAGAAGTTCTCATAAAATCTGTAGCACAGGCAATTCCAGTCTATTCCATGTCTTGTTTCAGACTTCCGCGCGGTCTCTGTGAACACATCAACACGTTGATTAGGAAGTTCTGGTGGGGCAGCAAGGAGGGAAAACGGAAGCCTAGCTGGGTCTCTTGGAACACAATGACACAACCAAAATATTGTGGAGGCTTGGGCTTCCGAGACATTGAACTTTTCAATCTCGCTCTCCTAGCTAGACAGGCATGGAGAATCCTTATGGATCCTGAGTCACTTAGTGCTCGAACACTAAAGGCCAAGTATTACCCGACGGAAGAGTTCCTACATGCTGAACTAGGTTCGGCCCCGTCCCAGATATGGCGTGCTATTATTGATGGACGTGAGGTACTCAAACAGGGTCTGATACGGAGAGTAGGAAACGGTCACTCAACAAGCATATGGCATCACAACTGGTTACCAAGACCTTCAAACATGAGGCCAATAGTGAGTAGAGTGGCTAATCCTCCTCAGTTGGTGAATGAACTTATTTTGCCTAGTGCTGAATGGACTAGACATCTCATTGACGAGACTTTCCTGCCAACAGATGCTGCAGCAATATACTCTATCCCTATATGCACTCGGAACATCGAGGACTTCTGGTCCTGGGTGCATGAAAAAAGTGGGGTGTTCTCAGTTCGCTCGTCTTATCGTATGTTAGTTGAAACAAAGCTCACGAGAGAGGCTTGGCTGGAAGGAAGGGGTGTTTCTTCAAATCTGGATAAGGAAAAACAATCATGGAAAGCTTATGGAGAGTGGAGGTTCCACCAAAACTGAAAATATTCCTATGGCGACTAGCCCAGCAATCAATCCCAACTTCGGACTTGATGCATCATCGCAATATGTCTACAACAACCTGCTGTGGCCTCTGTGGAGCTGAGGATTCTTGGCAACACTTGTTGCTCCATTGCACGGTCGCCAGATGCGTCTGGGCTTTGCTTGACCAAGATCTTGTGGAAGCGCTGAACACCATTACTGAACCAGATGCAAAAAGATGGCTTTTCTCGGTTCAGGAGATGACCACCCAGGAAGAGTTCATCTTGGTAACCACAACTCTATGGGCACTTTGGTTTGCACGACGACAGGCGCTACATGAACACATATTCCAAAGTCTGATGACAACATACCAGTTCATTATCAAGTTCATCCGGGAGATTGAAGAGTGCAAATCGAAGAAATCAACGTCTGGGATACCAACGGCGGCTCCTGTGCAGCAACGATGGATCCCTCCCCCGGGTGGAACTGCAAAAATACGAGTCGATGGAGCAGTGTCTAGACATGCCAATTTTGGCTCATTCAGCGCTGTTTGCAGGAGCTCATCAGGTGGTTTTTTGGGCGCTTCGGTGATCAAGATCCATGAAGTAACGGACCCGGCGACGCTTGAAGCGATGGCATGTCGCGAGGCGCTTGCGCTTGCAACGGATTTGGACCTTGCTCACATTCAGGTCGCTAGTGATAGCCAAGAGGTGGTGAAAAGCATCAAAGACCGAACGGGGGGTGCCTATGCCACCGTCACGAAGGAGATTGTGGAAACATCATCTAGTTTTGATAGTTGCATCTTCATCTTTGAAGGTAGAGCCACTAATATTGAGGCACATAGCCTCGCTAAGCATGCTTTCGGTTTGGATTACGGGCGCCATGTGTGGCTGTTAAACCCTCCGAACATTTCCTGTATCCCCATGAACTTGTTTGAATAATAAATAAAGCGTGTTTAGACTCAAAAAAAAAAAGCAAGCAGATTGATCCCTATCGCCTCGCCGCCGCCGAGTTCATACTTCGTCTCTCGTAGCAGGCAAGAGGTACTACCTGTTCCTTGGATTTGTACTACGTACGTGTTCTTTCGCTAACCGAGAATTTGTGCTTATTTTTTTGATCCATGTTCGCTGATCCATACAGTACAGCCATGGATATCACCAAGGTTCTGCTGGACGCTCAGCACCCCGACGACGGCGTACGGTCAGCGGCAGAGGCGGACCTCAAGCGCCTCCAGGAGGTCGACCTCCCAGGCTTCCTCCTGTGCCTGTCGTCGGAGCTCTCCAGCGACGACAGCCCACCCGAGTCCAGGGGGCTCGCCGGCACCATCCTCAAGGACTCGTTGTGCTCCTCTGATGACCGCCTCCATCCCATCAATGATCCACTCGTCGAGCGGTGGTTCAGCCTTGGTCCGTCCATCCGATCCAAGATCAAGGAGTCGTCGCTGACGACGGTGCTAGCATCTCCGGTCGCCGACGCCAGGCGCGCCTCGTCGCAGGTCGTCGCAAAGCTCGCGCGCATTGAGGAGTGGCCGGACCTCCTTGGCCGGTTGCTGGGCAACGCGGCACAAAGGCAGGGCGTGCCGCCTCTAAAGCAGCAGGCCGCCCTGGAGGCGCTGGAGCATGTCTTCAAGGATAGGTACACGTACCTGCAGCAGGATCAGGTGGACGACGTTCTCAATGCCCTCATCGTGGAGGCGAGCAGCGTGGAGGATGACCTAAGCCGTGATGTCCGCCTCGCGGCAGTTAGAGTTCTACGTAACGTTCTACGGTATGAAGCTAGGAGAATTTTTAAAGACGATGATGAGAGAACACGTATAATGGCTGCGGTCCTCAATGCCGCTAAATCCGAAGAAGCGGAGTTCAGACAGGTGATCTTTGAGTGCCTTGCTGCGATTGCATCCAGACATCACATGGACTTACAAGTTACAACCATACATGGAAACCATACTTGGACTTACAACCCAAGCTTTCAAAGGAGGTGTGGAATCTGTTGCGCTTGCTTCTATTGAGTTCTGGAGCACTGCTTGTGAAGGAGAGATTAGGCTACAAGACGACATGCGCGACGATGATGATGACGACGACGACGACGATGTCCTCCTTGCTCTAGATTGTGGCTTTCTTGGCAAGCCCCTCTCTTCCCTTGCTCCACTTCTTCTAGAAACTCTCTTAAACCAAGATGGAGATGATAGCTTAAAAGACCTATCCACAAGTGCTATGGACTGCCTAGGCCTTGCCGCTATAAGTATCGGGGATGCGATTGTCCCTCCCGTGATGCGGTTTTTTGAGCTTAACATCATAGCGTCGGATTGGCAAAGTCGCAAGGCAGCCACGTTTGCATTAGGTTTTATCCAAGAAGGTCCCTCTCTTGAGAAACTCGCTCCCGTGATCGATCTGTTGCTTGACATGATGAAAGACCCAAACATGCAGGTAAGAGACACTACGGCACAGACACTGCAGCGGTTGTTTGAGCTCAGACATTCTCAGGCCAGTCCAAACAGAATCATAACAAATGAAAACCTTCCTCGGATCACGGCTGTGTTGATAGAGAGTATCAAAGATGTTCCACAAGTATCCGACAAAGTATGCGGAGCTATATATTTTCTTGCTCGAGGTTACCGAGGAGAAGATACACAATCAAAATCAAAGTCAAACTCATCCGAGCTTTCACCTTTTGTTAAGCCTGTTATTGACGCTCTCCTTTCTGCTTCGGAACTTGCCAAGGAGACCCCTTTGAGGCTTCCAGCATGTGCATATGCTTACGAAGCATTGAGCGAGATTGCAAGAGTCGCCAACACAAGAGAGCGTGATGTTTCCTCAGCAATTATTTTCTTAATGTCGATAACCATGCGAAGATTGAATGTGGTGCTGAATCATGATGGTGGAGTAATTTCATCAGGTGACAAGATGAATTGTGGCCTTCTTGAGGTTTTTTTGTGTGGTCTACTTCAAGTCGTAATCGAGAAGATGGGCAACACAATCTATCAATATGAACTTAGGGACTCTGCTCAATGTGTGTTGCTGCTATTGTGTTGTGTCATAACGAGCGACAGTTCTGGTGCACGTGATAAAGCAGCCCTTGCCGTTGGTGCTCTTACTCATGCCCTTGGTCCAGATTTTGGGGAGCATATGCCTATGCTCCTGCAGTATTTTAATGTGAAGCGACTCTCTCCAACTTATTTAGAGGAGATGTGTGATATTTGTCGTGTCTTGGGAGATAAAACGGCGGTAATATTTTGTGATCAAATTATGGATGTCCTTTACAAAGGTTTATCGGTTGTGGCTCTTAAACCTTCAATTCTGGCATGCTTTGGAGAGATTGCCCTCGTTATTGGCAGGAATTTCGAGAGGTACCTAGAGACTGTTATGAAAAAGCTTAAAGAAGCCGCCAACGGAAAATATCGTGCTGATGGTTTAGAAGAGGGAAAGGTTGCGTATGATGACCAGCTTAGAGTAGGAATATTTAAGGCCTACTCGGGCATATTGCGGGGCATAAAGGACCCGAAAGCCAGGTTAAAGGTAGCTGCGGGTCTAATGGAGTTCACAGAAGCTGTGTGCAAGGAGCGGGGGAGGTGCATATCATTTTCAATGTCTTGCATCATTTTGGACGGCTGTTCCTTCTCATTGATTTTCAATGTCATGCTTCGTTTTGGTTGGCTGTTCAAGTTTCCATGTTCCTTCTCATTGATTATATGCATATTTTTCTTTCAGGGATGAAAGTGTGGCGTACGCTGCAGTTGGTGCCATGTCTGATCTTCGTTTGAGTGTTGAGACACTGACCGAGGAGATGAGTAAGGAAGTATGGAATATTACTTAGTCATTCTAGGCAACACCAAGCTCTCGGTTAGGATGCATGTAATTATCCATTCATCAGCTTGTGGGTATTCTGAGTCATGTATAGTACGTAGTACATGCATTTCAGCTCTATCTCAACTCGATATATACACATCTTTTTTGTACGTATATGCAACAAAATCTTCCTTTGTGTTTTGGTTTTCTGCATCCTGTGTAGCACCTCTATCAAATCTTTAATTGCAAATCCCAAGTGCCACAAATTGGGCAAATCAGCCCATGAACTTTCGTTAGCTGATAGATTGGCACCTCTTCTTGGAGTGATAAATCTTGCATGCTTCCATCTTGATCTGCATACCCTATAGCTATCTGCATGCGGGCGTGCGTGTCTCTTGCTCGAATCAGTAATCGTTCATCTATTTCCTCCCAACATTTTTTGGGAAACAAGATATGTTGTTTCTGCATGTATAGTCGTATCTCATTGTCCAAGAAATTGATTCGTTCAGTTCCTTGCGATTCCACTGTTTGTGGTTGCTTTTTTTTTTGAGCAATCCGCACCCTTTTATTGAACGTTCAAACATAATGGGATACAGATGATATCGGGCATAATGCTAAGCCACACATGGCGCCCGGGGCTAAGAGAAGCAGCTGCCCTTGCCAAGGCATGGGCCTCTCCATTGTACTTTCTATTTTCATGAATAAAGCTGAAGTCGCTAAAAAGCCTACTTTGATACTTTATGTCCTGTAAGATAGGGTAGTATCTGCATGGAACTCCCTCCCGTAAATTCGTTACAACCTCAAGGCAGTCAGTTGCAACATAAACGGACCGGAGATGAAGATCGGCAGCAAGTGAGAGAGCTTCGCTGCATGCTTCGGCTTCAAGGATTGTCGGATCGAGACGGCCCTCATAGATGATCGCCAATGCCCCAATGTAATTGCCCCCCTTGTTCCTACATACAGCAGCTGAGGCAACCCGATCTCCTATCTTGGAAAAGCCCCCGTCAACGTTGATTTTGAAATCATGGCTCTCGGGTGGGAGCCAACCGATCCCTGCCGCCGGCTCCGCTCGTAGTCCTGTATTTACATGCAAATCCCTGGCATTCACATGCAGGTCCCTCGGGTTCGCAGTTCGCGCCTTTTGCTGAGTACACTTTTTTGGCAACATCTCCAGCTCTGCCAGGTATTTGTTTACGAAGATATGAGTGGATAACGGGCTCTGAAACTGGTCATCATGTATGGCTCGGCGCCGCGCCCACCAGATGGCCCACATAGTAACAAGGACACGGGCCAAATCATCGGTGTTTAAGGTATCTACCAGCCATAGCATCCAGAGCTTCGGATCTTCCGTTCTGTTGGAGATGATTGTATCCGTGAGGTCCTCATCAGCAAGAGCCCACACACAACGCGCCATGCGGCAGTCAAAAAGAGAGTGGCGCCACGTATCCACCTCCGCATGACAAAGCGAGCACTCCGCCGAGTCGGCCATGCTTCTATGCTGTCGAACCTTCCCTGTAGGAATTGAGCATTTGGCCAATCTCCAAGCGAAAACGCGAACTTTAGCAGGGACTGCAGCTCCCCAAAGTTTCGCCCAGGATCCACGATCTGCTTCAATCCGCGAGTGTCCATCATTGTGCTCGAGCCAGTCCGTACGTTGCTGCTTGGTGGCGGACAGAAGTTTGTAAGCCGAACGCACTGTGAAAACACCCTTTCGTTCATAATGCCATGACCAGAAATCTTGGCGAACTCGAGAGCTAAGCGGGATATTGAGGATTGCCTCCTTGTCCATTGGGTACAAATGTTCATCCAAAGTCTCTATATCCCATGCAAAAGTGACCGGGTTAATGAGATCCGAGACAAGTTGCGGTGGGTTTAAAGTTTTCGGGCACACCGGCCGCAGCTTAAAATCACGTGGTATCCAGTTATCCATCCAAATATTTATTTCCGCGCCGGATCCAATCCGTTTTATCAGCCCGAGCTTGAGCGTGTCTCGGCCTTCAACCAAGGAGCGCCAGACCTGTGACGGGTTCTTCCCCAGCTCAGCTTCAAGGATCGAACCCGAAGGGTAGTACACAGCCTTGAGGATGCGTGCACTGAGAGAGTTTGGTTCCTGGAGTAACCGCCAGGCCTGTCTGGCCAGCAATGCAAGGTTAAAAAGCTCGATATCACGAAACCCCATACCTCCCATAAACTTCGGCTGTGTCATCACATCCCAAGAAACCCACGTTGTCTTCCTCTCGCCCTTTTTGGATCCCCACCAGAATTTCCTCAAGAGGCCATTTATATGCTGACACAAGCCTCGTGGTAACTTGAAGCACGCCATTGAGTACGTCGGAATCGCTTGTGCAACTGACTTGATAAGCACCTCCTTCCCTCCCACAGAAAGTGCCTTCTCCATCCAGCCTTGCACCTGCTTCCATATCCTATCTTTAAGATACTTAAAGGATCCTTCCTTTGCTCTGCCAACGTCCGCCGGGAGGCCAAGGTACTTTTCAGACAATTTCTCATTCTGAACTGAGAGGACGAGTTTGATTTCCTGCCTGACTCCTTCCGAACAGCCTTTACTAAAGAATATTGAGGATTTATCCTTATTGATGCGCTGCCCTGAAGCTAGACAATACTTTTGCAAGAGATTCTCAACTCTGTTGGCCATATCAGCTGTGGCATCAAAGAATAGCAGGCTATCGTCTGCAAATAGAAGGTGGTTTACCTGCGGGGCTCCCGGTGCCACTTTTATACCATTGATGCTCTCACCTGGCGTTGTGGATTTCAGTAGGCAAGAGAGACCCTCGGCGTCCAATAGAAAAAGATATGGCGATATGGGATCCCCCTGCCTGAGTCCACGAGAGGGACTAAACTCCTCTTGCTTACCACCATTAAAGATAACAGAGAAGGATACCGAGGATACACACCTCATTACTGTTTGCGTGAACTGTGGGCTGATTCCCAACTGGAGCATAACCTTCTCCAGATAGTTCCACTCGAGCCGATCGTAGGCTTTCATCATATCAAGCTTCAAAGCACAGAACCTGTTACTCTTGAGCTTCCTGGATTTCATATAGTGGAGACACTCATAAGCAGATATAAAATTGTCAAGATGAGACGCCTTGGGAACAAATGCTTGTTGTTCCTCGGAGATGATATCGGGGAGAATAAGCTTGAGCCGATTAGCCAACACCTTTGATGCAATCTTAAAGATCACATTGCAGAGGCTTATCGGTCGAAACTGTGCCAAAATTTTTGGGCTAGCAATCTTGGGTATTAGAACGATGAACGTTTTGTTTATCTCCTCCGGAGAATCTTCTCCATTAAGAACTCGAAGCACCATCCCAGTAACCTCATCACCACAGAGCTCCCAGTGTCTCTGACAGAAATGTGCCGGGAAACCGTCTGGCCCTGGGGCCTTTGTCGGAAACATCTGGAACAAGGCCTCTTTTACCTCTGTCTTACTATACTGTGCATCCAGAGATATGTTCATAGGTGCATCTACCCTGGTCGGTATATGGGAGAGGACCTCCTCAATGCCAACCGTGGCTTCAGAGGCGTAGAGATTACTATAAAAAGAGGTAGCCATGCCAGCCATCTCATGCTCCTCCTTACACATGGTTCCATCGGGTCGCTGCAGCTCAACAATCCGGTTCTTTGCCTTCCGGGCGCTAGCTTTGTGATGAAAAAAATTCGTGTTACTGTCTCCTTCTGCTAACCACTGAATACGCGCCCTCTGACGCCACATAATCTCCTCCCGTAAACAGAGCTCGACCATACGGGCTTCGACCCTGTCTTCCTCAGCTGACGGCCCCACGCGGCCAGGTAGTGAACGCAGCTCCTCCAAATGTGTGCGGAGATGACGCAGTTCAGATCGCACCGCGCCAAAGGACGCCCGGCCCCAACTTTGTAACTTCTCAGCCACCACAGTCAGCTTATGAGAGAGCGCGCAGAACACTCTGGGCCCGCCCGCATTATTCCAGGCATCGAGTAACACATCTCCAAAACTTGGGTCTCTTTCCCACATGCATTCATAACGGAACTGTTTTTGTTTTGCGCGAATACTTGTATCAATCAGGTCGGTCTCCAGAAGAATTGGACAATGATCCGACTTTGCAGCTGTGAGGTGCTTGACATATGCGAAGGGAAACAAAGCAGACCAACACGGTGAAGCCAGTGCTCTATCCAAGCGAACGCGGCAGTAGCTCCCTCCGGCAACCTTCTTCTCCCACGTCCAATCCAGACCCCGATACCCCAGGTCGGCTAGGCCGCAAATATCAATGGCTTCCCTGAACGCATCAATCTGCGAGCTATCACGCTCATTTGGTCCATGCTGCTCTTCGGGCCGCAATATCTCATTAAAGTCCCCAATGCACATCCATGGGAGTGTACTCTCTCCCCTCAAACGCTTCATGGTGTCCCAAGTTTTATACCGAAGGCTCCTGGTAGCTTCACCATAGAAACACGTCAATCTCCATTGCTCCTTACCGGTTCGGTGACCCGAGCATCCACGTGATACTCCGAAAAGTTCTTTATTGAAACATCCAAAGAGTTTTTCCAAAAATACAAAGACCTCCACTACGACCACTACTACCGACACCAAAGCTGAAATCATACCCTAACGACGCACGTAAACCTTCGACCACGACCCATACAGAATCGGGTTTCAACTAAACACATGATAGATGGCGAACTGACCTCCACGAGATCACGTAGTTCACGAACTGTCGCGGGATCGCCTATCCCACGGCAATTCCAGCATAAAATTTTCATTGGTCCTGGCGGCGCCCCGAGTCGGAGCCCGCCAATAACGCCATCTTGTCTGGGTTTTGCTTCACTGGTGATGTTGATTTCTTCGCTTTCTTGGCATCTCGAGGGGACACATATGCTGGTGGTGGTGGGGGTACCGCCATGAGTGCCAGGCCTAGGTCCGGGCCGACCCCGCGTCCGGTTTCAGAGCCCTCAGGCGCACCCTGTTGCTGCAAGTGACCATCTGGTTTGTTACCAGCCATAGCAAAATTCAGGTGTCTGCGAGCCCCCTGTCCTTCTACATGCTCCATCTCCGTTGTGGCAGCCGGTTTCAGTGGGCTAGTCACCTCATCTTCCTCTCCATCTTCTGCTCTCGGATCCAGCCCAGCCTCCTGAGACGAGCGCTTACGCACAGGTGAAGTTTGCCGAGGCGGTGGTGCACTCCTTCCTGATCTTCCTCTTCCCCAGCCTCCAAAGCGACCACCCATGAGGCTCGGCCTCCTCCTTGCTGCTCTGTCTGCCTCCCGCCTCTCATGCCAAAGATCCAGCTTCCCCATTGCTTGTCCTTGGCCTCCCAAACTCCATCTCCACACTCCTCATGATTATGACCCATGAGTCCACAAATTTGGACAATCACGGTATCTTCTCGTACTTGACAGGGAGGAGTCTCCTGCCCTCACCCACCACGTTCAATGGAATAACCCTCGTAAGTGGTTTGTCCACCAGAACCCTAGCTCGGATTCGGACGTAGTTACCTTCAAAGAAGAGCCTTGGAGATAGTTGTGTTTCCTTCACCCGACCAATCCGCCTAGCTAGCTGATCCACAATTTCAAGTTTCCGGTAGAGCTCCGGTATATTGTGTATTTGTGCCCAAACAAACAGGCCATCGAAATTGACGGATTCCGGATCTTGCTTACCATCATAATCTTCAATCAGCATCCCCATCCCCCTGAACAGCCACGGACCTCCATGGACAACTTTCTTCCAATCTCCCAGGCAAAACATCTGAAAAATAAATAGGTTTTCCCCTGCCTCCCTGTACTGCGGCACATGTGCTAGGCTCCAGATCGATTTCATGGTCTCAAACATAGCGGATGCGCTGAAGATCCGGGTAGTGTTTACCTTCGCGATCGCCAGCCATCTCGCATCTGCTGCATACTTCTTAGATTCCTCCACCCCCACGATCGCGTCGTCTAGTTCATCGTCCTTGAGATCCAAGTGTTGCAGCATCTCCTCCAATTTCTTCCCGGACCAGCCCTCCGAGGACGATCCTGCTCCTGTCGCCATGCTCGCGCGCCGGTGCGAGGAAAGGCGTCCGGCGATCGGCCGGAGAGAAAGCTCTAGACGGCGGCGCAGTCGCCGCCAGAGACGATAAACCCTAACCTAGAGGGTAGAAACATACCGTTTAGCCGGAGGGCTCACCAAATCAGATACTGTTTGTGGTTGCTAGTACCTAGTAAGCAGGGCCGGGCCAGCAAAATTAGGGGCCATATGCCAAACCCTAAAATAGGCCTACCACTAGAAGAAGAATGCCTGGCAAAGAGATGCACTGCGGCATAGGACCATGCCGTCATCCACCCGCAGGCTACAAGCGCCTTCACATAACACGGTTGTCAATCAAAGGCCTTTTTATGTTGGCATTTTAGTAAAAAAAATGTCAATGTTATATTTAAAATATTTTAGAAACCCGTCTTAATTAAAAAAATTGTGACGATTTCATCAAAATACCTCAAAGACATTCTATATTACAGCTATCAGGGAAAAATAATAAACAATTTTTATATCTGGGTATTTTTCATTATGCCGCAAATAATCGGAGAATAGCTCGAACAGAATGCTAGATATGGAGTTAAACATCTCCAAACACCAGCAGAAAGTGGTGTCTTTATATACTCATGATAGTATTTATATGGGATATTCCTTCAAGTGCTTGATAATGCTGATTATTGAGATGGTTGCGGTTCTTTTTCACTCCTAGAAATCAGCGAACGACACGCCGGCCACGCCTATAATCGAGGTTGATGTAATACACGCCTGATCCTGCTTTTAGCCGTGAGCGGAGTTGCACTGAACTAGCATATGTATTGTGCACTGAGCTGCTATAAAAAAATTCGGGGCCCCTAAAATCTGAGGCCCTGTGCGGCCGGCACTGGTTCACTTCTTGATGGAAGTAGGCATTCCCGCGAGCACTCCGATGATGCCGACAACGACATTGATGGTGGGATCAAAGATGATTCTACATGAGATGCACTTGGACAGGTGGGAGATGTTGGCAAAGGGAAGGTGGCATGTCGTATCATGGTAGAATCCCAACAAATATTCGTAGTAATTTGGTGAGAGAGGGGTCATCATAGGAGGGAAGACTACGTAGTTCCGAATCAACCTGTGGTTGGATGGTTAGAGGGACTGTGGTATCCCCAGCCCACCAAGGTTAAAATCCTGGTGCTCGCATTTATTCCTGGATATATTTCAGGATTTCCGGCGATGCACATTCAGTGGGAGGAGATGTTCCCGTCGATGACGAGGCGCCTATGGTGACTTTGTAAATCTCAAGATGATATGTCGGCTCAGTCTTTCGGAGATGCTCTTAGGGGTCGGGTGTGCGTGTGTGCGTTCATAGGGGTGAGTGTTGATACGTCCATTTTGCATCATGCTTTTATGATAATATTTATTGCATTATGTGCTGTTATTTCAAGTTATGTCACAATACTTATGGCTATTCTCTCTTATTTTACAAGGTTTGCATGAAGAGGGAGAATGCCGGCAGCTGGAATTCTGGGTTGGAAAAGGAGCAAATATTGGAGGTCTATTCTACGCAACTCCAAAAGTCCTGAAACTCCACGGAACACCTTGAAATAAATAAAGAAAAATCGTCGCCAAAGATGAAGGCCAGGGGGCCCACACCCTGCTCACGAGGGTGGGGGGCGCGCCCCCCCTGGGCGCACCCCCTGGTGGCTCTCCGACGCCCATCTTCTCCTATATGAAGTCTTTCGATGAGAAAAAATTAAGAGAAAACCTTTCGGGACGAGACTCCGCCGCCACGAGGCGGAACCTTGGCGGAACCAATCTAGGGCTCAGGTGGAGCTGTTCTGCCGGGGGCACTTCCCTCCGGGAGGGGGAAATCATCACCATCGTCATCACCAACGCTCCTCTCATCGGGAGAGGGCAATCTCCATCAACATCTTCACCAGCACCATCTCATCTCCAAACCCTAGTTCATCTCTTGTATCTAATTCTTGTCTCCAAGTCCCGGATTGGTGCTAGTAGTTTGCTAGTAGTGTTGATTACTCTTTATAGTTGATGCTAGTTGGTTTATTTGGTGGAAGATCATATGTTCAGATCCTTTATGCATATTATTACCCCTCTGATTATGAACATGAATATGCTTTGTGAGTAATTACGTTTGTTCCTGAGGACAAGGGATAAGTCTTGCTATTAGTAGTCATGTGAATTTGGTATTCGTTCGATATTTTGATGAGATGTATGTTGTCGAACCTCTAGCGGTGTTATGTGAACGTCGACTACATAACACTTCACCATTATTTGGGCCTAGAGGAAGGCATTGGGAAGTAATAAGTAGATGATGGGTTGCTAGAGTGACAGAAGATTAAACCCTAGTTTATGCGTTGCTTCGTAAGGGCTGATTTGGATCCATATGTTTCATGCTATGGTTAGGTTTACCTTAATACTTTTGTTGTAGTTGCGGATGCTTGCAATAGAGGTTAATCATAAGTGGGATGCTTGTCCAAGTAAGGGCAGTACCCAAGCACCGGTCCACCCACATACCAAATTATCAAAGTACTTCTTGCGGAGATCACTCCAACTTCCCCAGGTTGCGACAAGTGGCACGCTGCATGTGCGCCACTTGTCGCAACTTGGGAGTTTTCCTTTTTTCGTAGATCCGTTCATTCAAAACGTTTTATCTCTTAAACTGTGCGTCCAAATCTCGAACCGCTTTCGCCATTGGATTCCTCGCGTCGAGATCTTCAAAACTATATCCCATGTTGATAGGTTTTGACGAACTTTTTTTCACGAAAAAATCGGATGAAAAAACCGAACCGCGAACACGGGTTTTTTTCCCTTTCCGAAAGAGGCACGCCCGTGCCTCTGAAGAAATCACAACCGTGCCTCTCGCGGAAGCAAAACCGTGCCTCTCGCGAAAGAAAAAAAAATAGAAAACACGTTTTTTTCCTTTCCGAAAGAGGCAAGCCCGTGCCTCTCGCGAAAGCACAACAGTGCCTCTCGCGAAAGCAAAACCGTGCCTCTCGCGAAAAAAATTAAAAACATGTTTTTTTTCGCTTCCGAGGAGGCACGACCGTGCCTCTCGTGAAAGCACAACCGTGCCTTTCGCAGAAGCAAAACTGTGCCTCTCGCGAAAGGAAAAAAAAGAAAACACGTTTTTTTTCGTTTCCAAGAGGCACGGCCGTGCCTCTCGCGAAAACAAAACCGTGACTCTCGTGAAAAAGATGCATTTTTTCGTGCAAAAAAATATTTTTTTCGAAATTTTTTTGTCGAAAAGTTAGGGAAGACCGGTGAAAAAACCAAAACGTTAAAAAAAACCCAAAAAAACCGTTTAAAAAGCCGAAAAACGCGTGCGGAAAAATAAAAAATAAAATCCAGAGAAAACGTCCATAGCGTGACACGTGGCAAATGGCTGAGAGCGCGCCAAGTGACGCTGATTGTTGCGAGGCTCCCGAAAAAGCGCTCCTTAATTAGTTGCTCCCCGGTTGTCCCCTCAAAATAATAAAGTTTCCTAATAGCGTTGGGCCTGAATTCTAGTTTTGCCCTCCAGAACCTCAACCGAGCGTGCATTTGGGCCGAACCAAACCAAAGTAGACCCGAGTGGAAGTGGCGCCGCCCACCAGGGTTTCCTCCTCCGTCTCTCCGCGCCGCCGCCACCCGCTCCTGCGCCTGAGCGCAGCCATGTCGTCCATTGCTTCTCTCATCGCCTCCAGGTCCAGCTTCGCCAGGTCCGGCCACGCTCTGCCCGCCGCCGCCGCCGTCATCTCTCAGGTGCAAATGCAAATATTGCTCCTCGCTCAAATGCAAATCTTCCTTTCCTTACCGCCGGTTGTTCTTGTGCCGATGTTGATCTTGTTTGTTCAAATGCAAATCTTTCTACCGCGCGACCTCGCCAGGCCCAGCACGCCGCGTCTCCGCTGCTCTCGGGGCTCGGATCAGCGGCTCGTGCTTTCAGGTAACTACCATTACAGTCATCGCAGGCAGTCTCACCATGCTGCTCAACATTGACTCCAATGTATGCCCCCAAGCTGCTGTCTGCGTGCAGCTCAAGGCCTCTATGGAAGGGAGCGTTCGTGGACGCGTTCCTGCAGAGAATAAAGAATAGCGGGGGGAGCCTGAACGGCAGGAAGATCTGGTCTCGCCGGTCTTCGATCCTGCCGGAGTTCGTCGGCTCCTCCGCGCTCGTCTACAACGGCAAGACCCACGTCCGTTGCAGGGTCACCGAAGGGAAGGTCGGCCATAAGTTCGGGGAGTTTGCTTTTACGCGGAAACGGAGGCCCCATCGCGCGATTACGGTGAAGAAGGCCGGCGGTCAAGGAAAGGGGAGGAAGTAAGAAGCGTGAAAGGTGAGCGGAAGCCATCACTATGTTGTACGGGCAATTTCCAATCTACATTTTGAAAATGGATGTCTTGGTAGATTGTACTAGTGGATTCCAAGCTGTATTCTTATTAGATTGTGTATAATTTCATTATTACCGTACCAAAAAAAGATGAAGTATGCCAAGATTGGTTGGGTACATCACAAGTTATGGCAATCTGAATTCTTACTCTGTTTTTCTTCACTGTAGCCCATTTACCTTGTAGCACAATTTCAACCTCTAGGCATGATTTAATTAAATTTTCGTGATAAAACTAAAGTTGTAGATTTGTTTGTATAGAGTAACAAAATTGTGAAGTGAACTTATATTATAAGAGAGGTGACGTGTCAAATCGTAGGAGCATGTCTTTTATTTTTTTAGTTTGGCAAGTGTTTTAAGGAGCTGTACCTTATAACTATAATTCTTAGGTTCTAGTACCGCACGTCAGGTTTCATCTTAGCCGGCAAATATTTGTAACATGGTTAAGGCAGGTGACTGTGACGTTCAATATAATATCCCGTATTTTGCTTCTCTTATTGGGGTTGGGTTAAAGTGAATTCTCCTTCCTGTGCGATTGAGTTGTGAATAGTGAGCTACATCTCTTTGTAAACGTGATATGTCAGAGTGTAAACGTGATATGTTAGGGTGTAGACACAATCTGAGCCAAGCCTGTTAAGCTTCTGCGCTATGACATCTTATCTTGGTTAGAATGAGAATGCAATTGAGATGTATGGCCATAAATGAATGAGATTGTTGTCGATGCTTATGAAATAAATGCAGAAGCTTGGCTTGTTAAATGTGTTTTCACCATGGTTGCAAAGATCATACATGGGGCTTTCTGGGTGATACTTACTTTTTGTCACTTGCCCAGCTGTTTATCTCACTCTGTCCATAAACTTTTCAGGTGGGTTTAAGGACGGTGGGATGAGGGCGTGGTTGAAGCACAAGCACTTGAATCACCTTAATTTTCTGGACTGCATTTTCTTAGAAGAATAATTATAGCAGATCTTACTTTGGACTCTGTTTACTCTGCTAGTGGTTCCAGCATAACTTTCGAGTACATCTTCTATTCACTGAAGCCATTGCTCTTATATTTTTTTGGCCTTACTGAGGTCTGATGCCAAGTGTCTTTACACCTGGTTCTGTGAGTGATGATTGTAAGTTTTGCTTCAAAGGTTTCAGCCAAATAGTGATGTGTATCTTGCTACAGTTCCCTTACAATAGGAGTATCTTGCTGATCGCTGCTTTGCATCGGCTAGGATGTTTTTTTTTTTTGCATATAATTAGCCCCTTTCGAGTCTTTATTTACAGGCTTAGCCCCCTTAAGAATGTATCACAAGATTTTTTTTTTTGCATATAATTAGCCCCTTTCGAGTCTTTATTTACAGGCTTAGCCCCCTTAAGAATGTATCACAAGATTTAGTCACTTGCGCCGACGGTGACATGTGTCCTCTGTGGGCACCTGACAGATTTAGCCTCTGTTTTTTATTTGTTTGGTTAACTGATGAGAAGACACTGGCCTTTTAACTTGTTCAAGATACTTTTTCAACTGTGGCTTTATCTGCTTGGATACCTTGGCAGTGCTGGCTATAACTTGTTTGAGAAACTTTCCAGCACTCTGCAGTTTGGGTGTTGTGGATTTTCTTGGATGATAGGCCTGGTCCTTGATTGTTTCTTTGCTAGTGGAATGGCTGTTATTGCTTCTACAACTTAACTGTGCCACGGTCGCTCTGTTCTTGGTCGAGAAGGGTTGGGGCCTGCGGTGTAGGGTGTCGAGTCGAGCATCTCTGAATCGGCATCCTAGGCTGAGATGATCTGATCTTGATCTGGTTTGCTGCTGCCTGCTAGCCCTTGGGGTGTGTTGTGTACAACATTCCTGTCATGTACCCCAGTGTTGTTGCATCTCAACAGAAATATTTATGCCTATAAAATAACGATAACATCTATATAAGGTTCCACATTTTTTTATGAAACACTCAGACATGGATTTTGCCAATAACCAGCAAAGCAGCAGCAACAGGTGCATCTGAAGCTAAATCAACCTATAATGGTTATTCAAACTCATCCCTAACAAACGAGCACAGTTATTTTACCTAAACATGCCACGACTTTGCAAGGAAAAGCAGCCATTTTACCTAAATATACTTGTCGGGAAACATTAATTCGAACCGTGCAAATTCATGTTTCATTTTCTAGTATGCAAGTAAACATGGAATCAGGCCCTAAATTCATCAAGAACACTCATGGCATCTTGCCAGCACCGGTGCAATCCCTCACCATCTACAACTGATGGTGTTTCAGGTCTCACCGAAAATCCATTCAGGCTATTAAATCATCCCGACAAATCAAAATCGTGTGTACGACACCTCGCTCACTCACTCCGACTCACTGAGCAGCCCCCATGGTGCCGCTCCGCCTCGCCATGCTGACGCATGCCTCGAACCTCTTGACCGCCTCGGCGCACTTGAGTGGGTCCTGGATGTTGCTCCGGTAACACTCAGCACAGCCCACCCTCTCGTCGGTGCACGGTGAGGGGTTCTGGTAGGGCAGCTTGAACTCCTTGTCGTGCAGCTCCTTGGCCCTCTTGGTAAGCTCCTCGCGCATCGTCGCCTCCTGCTTCTGCAGCTTCTCCAGCACCTTCTCGCTCTCCCCCACCACGGCGCGTATGGTTTCCACTTCCTGGATTGCCGGCGGGGGTGGTGGAGGAGCAGGAGTCACTGGTAGGTACATGGGGGGCGGCAGCGCCCAGCCAGGAGCGGGGGCAGGGCTGCTCTTGGGCTCGCTTGGAAGTTCCCTGCCATTGTCCTGATGCTCCTCTTGTTGCTCCACGACCTTCTTCGGCTTGGGTTTCCTGGTCCTCTTTTTCACCTTCTCGTCATCGCGCGCGAGCTGGTCGATCAAGCTGGTGCTTATCCGGATTGTGTAGTCACCCATGGCAGACAACAATCCTGAAACAGCATGGCAATCAAAAGTCAGGGATTAAAAAGCAAGTGTTATGGATGTTTAAACAAACAAAAGTCTCATGCATGTCAATGTAGAATGAATATCTGGGATCTATCGTGAATGCTTTCTAGTACAGTGTTATCCACATTAAATAGAATGAATTACAGGGCAATAACAGTATGAGGAAACAAATTCAGAATACACACAATGCTTTCCAGTTAGAAGTTTGAAAGTTTCATGCATTCGTGTTAAAGAGTTGCGTAACAGAATGAATGAATAAGTAGGCCCTGCACAGAATTCTACATTAAGAAGACGAGGACACCCACAAATGCGGAATGCTTCCCAGTTAAAATGTCAGCAATTAGCATGATCAACATTTTATTCTCAAGCTTTCAGATGTTAAGCATGTGCAAAGTAGTAATAAAAGCTCATTAGTTTGCATCTTTCAAGAAACAGCAGTTCACCTGGTGGCCGCTATTACAGAAGCAAATGATGGTGGAACCCGCTTGTTTCAGAGGCTGATGGATCTAAAAATTGGAAAGCAAGCTGACTGCTTTAAGTATAATAATTATAAGGAGTACTTCACAACACAAGGATAAGGCAGCAAACAGATCTCTCAGCAACAAATTGGACAGATGAATTGGTTGTAGAAGAAAGATCTGGATGAATTTTCACACGTGGAGATGTTAATGGCAGCTCAGTGACATTGATGGAGGAGGTAGAGAGATCTGCCGTGGAAACAAACAAGGGATGAAATGAGAAGGGATACCAGATCTGGCAAGCAGTGGAGAAGAGGTACACAATGAACTGACATTGATTGGGGGTGGGGGGGGGGGGGTCTAAAAACAGGGGAAGGACGGAGGAGAACTCATAACACGCACCAGCCTGAGGAGAAGAGATACCAGATCTGGCCGACAGAAGACAAGAGATGCACAACGTTTCAATCTACTCCCTCCGTTCGGAATTACTTGTCATAAAAATGGATGTATCTACAACTAAAATACATCTAGATACATTCATTTCTTGGATGAGTAATTCCGGACGGAGGGAGTACGTCTTAACATTATTTTGGGGAGGGTTCTCTAAGGATTACAGACAACCTACCTAACTGAGCAGAGGCAAGAGCACAAACTGTTGAGGTGCATCTGATTAGGTCATATTTTAGTTAAGTATTTTCCAAATAATTCCACTCAAAATATGGAGTACCGCTTTAATCAAACAGACCAACACATTTTCCTACAATTCTTCCACCTGCCACTTGTTTGCGCAAGAGTTCTTGACACTATATATGTAGACGAAGAATTATTTGCCCTCGCAACCCTACTGAGATATACGCAACAGATAAACAAGTATCAAGCCATTATCTAATAACTCTGCATAGACTACAGATGAACAAACATCAGCAGCGCGCTAAAGCACCGTCGTTCTGCAGCCGCATCCCCGGGTCTCCAGGGGCGTCGTCGGAACTAATCACCCAATTTGGTTCCCGAATCCCGTCAGAGATCGATCCCCAAATTCCCGTGGCAGAGCACGCGGGCGGATGCGCCGCCGGATCGGTTCTCCACGGCGGAAGAAGTCAGGGTGGTATGTGAGCGAGAAAACGAAGCGCCGTCCAAGCAAAGCTAGGGATTTCTTACCGGGAGACTTGCTCGCCTTCGATGGGGTGGTCCGGCGGGAGGAGGAGAGGGCGGCGAGGGTTTCCGGCGGCGAGGCGCTTAGGGACGGGCGGGCGGGCGGGCGGACAGGAGGAGGGGCAGCAGACGGTTGACGCGGCCTCTCCGGGCTGAATCCCACCGACCAAGAAAACCCACGGTGGTTAATCTATTCTTGTCTACCCAAAAAGTCATATATACTTTGTCAAAAAAAGAGAGTCATATATATATACTCCTAAGAAAGATTAAAATTAAAAGGGGATGATAAGCGCTGGCGCGCCGGCCCAAATTTGGGCCGGTCGCGTCCCGCACGTCCGATGAGACAGCTCCTAGCCGTCAGATCAAGCCCTTCTTCGTCCCCCACGCACCCCCTGTTTTGCTTTCCTCCAAAATCATGCCATGACACACGGACGAAGAATGACCAACGGGCGCCGCTGAACTCCGCCATGGACGAAGTCTCAAAGCTGGCCGGACCGCCGCCGCTCGCCGGCTAGCCGCTCCTCGTAGAAATTCATCCTCGCTCCCGGGTCAAGTCATGCTTCCAGCAAAAAAAACGAGTGCATGGAAGCCATGGATGCAGCAGAAAAACAGCAACTGCAGTTCCCTGGCAACCTCCCGCGACCATGGTTGCATTACGACCACCGCAAAAACTCGTCGAGGTGACCGTCACAGCTCCGCCACCGCCGCTGTTGAAACTCTCCACCGGCGTCTGACGCCGGTACCAGCAAATCAACTCTTCTGGTTGTAGCTTTTCATCTCGCCGGTCCTAACAAATCAACTCTCTGGTTGTAACTTTCTGGTTGCGGGGTGTTCTAGTATGAGCTTTCTATCTCGCCGGTTGGAGCTTTTCCCATCTATGGTTGAAGCTTTTCTGTTAAATGGTTGTAGCTTTTTAGTTTTTTGAGCAGTTAAAAAGCTTTCTCTATCGTTTGGTTCAAGCTTTCCTCATCTACGGGTGTAGCATTCTGTGTTAATGGTTGTAGCTTTTCCTCGTCCCCGAGCCACCGCACCTCGCCGTGCTGCTGGTTGAAGCTTGCCATGTTGCCGGTTGTAGCAAATTGAAACCCGGTTGCAGCAAAAATCGCGACGCCAGTTGAGCGATGTAGCAAAACGCGACACAGGTGGTAGCAGGGTGCGATGCCGGTTGTAGCAAATTGCAACACCGGTTGAAGCATGTAGCAAAAAGCATGACATTGTTGTTGCTCGGAGCAGAGCCGCCTCGTCCTCGCCGTCCCGTGGTCACCACGCCCGCTGTCCATGTCGCAACTCCCCTGACACGGGTTGCAGCTCCTCCAATCACAGTTCTGGCTCTCACCCATGGGTACTCGTTGCAGCAAACGACCAGAAGGACACGCTGCAGCGACGCACAGTGGAGGGGTCGAGCTCCTGTTCATGGAGTGTGGTCTGTACCGTGGCTCGTTGGGGAAGAAATACAATGGCGTTCGATGGAAAGAGATAAAAGGCTGGAGAAGAAACGTGTGGAAGACAAACAACCCGAGCAGATAAGGGAGGGGGTGTAGTGTTGGGGCCACCAGCCCGTGCTCTCTATGTGGGCTGACGACGCGTAAACACGGCCGTAGGATTTTCTACGATCCGACGAAGCACACGTGACCGGCTGAACGCTCGGCCGGCGTGCCGTAGGCAAACGTTTCCCAAATTAAAATTACAAGAATAGCCCCGGTAAAACTAGAAATTACAAATAGGTTCAAATCCGTTGGTGCCTCTTCCACCTGGCTCCACACTTGTCCATATCGCCGGAGCAACGGAGACATGTAACTGTGGCTGCAAAGTCGTCGGAAGTTATTAGAGGACGGCAACGATGACATAAACTTGGAGAAGAAGGCGAAGGCGAAGGTCAGACGAGGAGAACCAACCATGTGCCTTATGGGGCGTTGAGACTAGTATATCGTTGCTAAAGAGGATAGGGTTGGAGGTACTAATCCTTTTGCATTGTCGCCTCTTACAGTCAAGATGAACGACACGAGGACCCCAAAACCTCAAAAACTAGGACAAAACTCTCTACGAGTGCAAAGATTCCCTTGGTGTTGAAACACTTGACACGAGAAAGACCGACGAACTCAACTCGCCAGGATGACATGATGGGTGGCGGCTGAGGGTTTGGTTATGGTAGAAATCTATCGAGAAATAAAATTCACTTGGTGAACTAAGACATAGACATGCCCTAGTAATTATCGAGCAATAAGTCAACATTTCTCATTAATTAATTAGGTACGTTAAATCGAAAAAGGACGTGAAACGCACATGAATAACAAGAAATGGTTCTCCCGCTCCGGCGGCCAGTGGTGGGGAGGAGAATCTATACGCTCATTTTGCATCATATTTTTCTACTGTTATTTATATCGTTTTAAAGCTTTATTTCACTTTATGATGCAATTGTAATGCTTTATTTCACTTCAGTAGAGCCCTCGCCATGGTAGTGTTGGAAGTCTTGCCTTCAGATCCTGCAATAACATAAGAAAAAGAATAGTAGAAATTGTTATATTTTCAGATATTTATTTAAAGCAAGGTTTGGGTGAGTGGTGTCAAACTATCAGAGGTGCACTCTCTACGGGCATGGACAGACTGAGTCAACCCAAGAGTGCCTAGGGATCCCCTATATATGTCCTTATCTCTGACAATGGCAGAAATGTTTCTTATATCAGAGGTGCTTAGCTTTGAATGAGAACAGTACTTCACACAGCCAAATGATCTCTAACAATGGCAAACATGTTTTCTTATATCCTCAGGTGAAACTCGGTAATAATGCATCGTGTTCCATCTATTGACAAACGTTTTATTAACAATGACGTGGATCAATATTAATGGGGAGTGTTTGATTTTAGGTTAAAACAATCCGTTTACTGGCTGCTCTCTTTCTGCCAGGGAGTGATGTCGCTACTTTGTGTATCGCACCACGGTCAATTTCCACTGAGCTTCTGAGTCCGAAATTTCCAACAGGATGGCATCGTTCTCGTTCCAAGATAGAGATTGCAGAATGTAACCGCAACAATTTGTGTGACTGTCCATTATGTCAAATTGCGCAGAATGTAACCGCAACTATAAACATTCTCTGTTTTTGGTCCGCCATTCCCTGTGTTTGGTGGTTTATGCCTAAATACTATGGAATCTTTGTGTGGAGACGTTCAGATTGATCAACAAATTAAAGCTTGTTGTTCCCCTCATGAATTAATCTTTGGATATTACCAGAATTAATAAAAATGTGTAGTGAAATTTCGGCTGCTACTTTTGCAGCTTACAGAAACAACTTTTGCATCCCCTCAAAAGTTTTATATCCCCTAAAAAGCAACATTTGCAGCATCTTTGTGAGACATTGAATCATTTAGAAGCCAGCCTGTGGATATGGCATATGGTTTAATATTCCATTTGGGTCGCCACACATAAATTTTTCATATGATCTGACAGTTTTGTTGCAAGAACAATTAATTAATATTTAGATGCCTCAGATTTATATAGCTTGCAACTGGGAGTTGACAAATAGTATTAGAGAAGGAAGTTTGTTGCGGTTACAACTTGCGCATCACCACTTATTTTTCTTTTGTGAAAATGCACATCAACACTTTGATGCATCTTACTTATTTACTAGTTGCATCACTGGCAACATCCTGAAGCAACATCGTCACATTCAGCAGGGCCTCTTGCAGAGGCAGCGCAGCCAGTTGCAAAACCCTCCCTCGGCGAAGCCCTCGATGCGGCAGTTGTAGGCGCATGCGTGGTGCTCGCAGTAGAGGAGGGGGCTCCTCTTGCTCAGCTCCGTGCAGGTCTTGTTGTTGCCCTCAGATGGCCCTTGGGTGGGATCAGGACGCGTGGCAGCACATCCTACAAAGAAAATGAGATTAATCAGTGCTAGTTCGGTGAACCTTTCGACTATTTGGGCATGCAGTTTATGACAATCCTTTCACTCACAGCACTGAAAAAAATAGCGCGCTATAGCATCACTAATAGCACACTATAGCGTATTTGAGAATTGCCTCGCTAAATATATTAGTGGACAACGTCTCGCTAATAGCACGCTATAGTGAGATATAGCACGCTAATAGCATATTTTAAGGTCGCCGCTATTTTGTTGTAGCGCGCTATTTTTTTCATTGTGTCACAGATCAGATCAGCAATAAACTGGTCTCGGAAAGAAAGAATATTAGAACGCCGAGGAAGGAAGCAGAGTGTTATATTCTTCAGAAAGAAAGAAGGCAAGACTGAGGAAGGAGGCAAATACTTACCAGGGGGAAGTAGGAGTGGTGGCATGAGCAGCAGCAGCAAGCACAAGCCTGCCGGCGGTGGCACCATGAGCTTGATCTTGGGTGCCGCCATGTCTCTCTCTCTCTCTCTCTCTCTCTCTGGCTCGCTCAACAAAGAAAGGGAGTAAGGAAGATCAGATTCAGAGGAGAGGGTGCAGATGCAGATAGGCTGGTGTAGTGCCATCATCCATCAACCCCTCCCCTTCTTTATAGGCAGCCATGGATGGATGAGAAGAGAATAAAAAAGAGAAAAAATGTAAGTGGCATTATAATGCAACTATTATATCTTCAAGACGCGATAATGTGCTCTCATTTGGAAACACTCTGAAAGAAGATGTGGTGGGAGGCTGCACGTCTTCCAGACCTGGCGACTGACCAAAAATTGTGGCGGCAGCTGCGGTTACGATGCTCAGCTATCTTCTGGCTCTTGTGCAGTCCCAGCATGTTCTCGGTGCGCGTTTTGAGCCAGGATGGATAGATAGATGCATGTGATGTGCGTTCAGCAAAAAGGAAGCAAAACAACGCGATCCATTTCCACGGGCTGACCGATGATCCTTATCTTGGCTTAAAATGGTAATGGTGGATGCATGGTGGCGTGCTAATTAAACGCATCGTTCTTCATGGACATCTTCTCTAGAGACTTCCCTGGCTAAAGCAGTGTACAACACAACAGATTGATGTAAACCAATCCTGAAAATTTGTTCGACGCCACAACCAGTGACTTGGCGAGCATCGAGTCCTCCTATTCAGCGACCTGCACGGGGGACAGCGCTAAAACGCGCACCCCCTCCCTCCTCCCGCGCACGATTTGGACCGGCTCATGTGCGGGCGCGTGGCGCCCCTTTTTTTAATCATCTTTTTGTTTCCTTATCCCCTTTTTAACGTTCAAAAAATGTCCGGGATAGAGATAAATTTCACAAATTTGAATTTATTTTGGATTTTAATAAATTTCATGAATTTTAAAATTGTTATAGGATTTCAAAAATGTTCATGGTTTAAATAAATGCTTGCAAAATCATTAAATGTTCGTGAATTCAAAAAATGTTTGCATATTCCAAAATATCCACGAAATTATTATTTTGCCGATTTTAGAAAATATTTGGGAAATCATAAATGTTCGTGGATTTCAAAAAATGCTTTCTATTTAATTAAAACATTCGCATATTGAAAAAAGTTCATGACTTTTAAATGTCTGAAATTCAAAAATCATCAATTTGAAAAAAAATGTCCATGGATTCAAAAAAATATTCATAATTTATGAAAAAATGTTCGCATTTTCAAGAACTATTCATGATTTACAAAACTGTTCACTATTTATAATTTTTTTTACATGATTCTAAAAAATACGCGCATTCAAAACGGTTTTGCAAATTTAAAAAAAGAAAAAAGCAAAAGGAACAAGAAGAAAACTACAAAAGAAAAACCTAAGGAAAACCAACAGCAAAACACAAAAAACTGGTTTTGGGAAGGTTCTAGAACACACAAGAAACAACTAGGCACAAATCAAAACACCCAAAAAAACCCAACCCAAATCCCCAAAGCTGAAACCCTAATCCTAACCCTAACTCCATCACTAGTGAAAAAAAGGCTAGCTATAGCGTGCCAAAAACAGTCTTGCTGGCGTAGACACACGACGCCACTAAAATGGTGCCATTGCTAAAATATAGTGGTGGCCTTGGAGGACACGTCAGCAGTATCATACATCGTGCTGGCGTATCACCAGTTCAGCGCCAGCACAAAGTCCATCATAACTCTGGCGTACCTGCTCGTCCAACGCCAGCAAATGATTTTTTTGTGATAAAAAAATTACTCATCAACACTAGCTACTTACTTAATAGGTACTACTGAACACAATATACTCATCAACACTAGGACTTACTTAATGGATAATCATTACATAAAGAGGCTCATGAACTCAGCAAGTTTATATTAAACTTCACAAAAGTTCACTTAAGTACTCTAGTTACTCGATCATCTAGCTGGCTACTTAAAAAACTAATCTTCAGCAAGGAGTATGCCCAGTTGCATCAGATTCTTTCTATCCGCCTCTCCTTCTCTTCTGAAATGATCTATGTTCATCTTCAGGTCAATCCTCTCACTCCTGAGGCGTCTCCTATCCTGCTTCAGTTTATCCCGATCCTCGACGAGCTTATCCCTTTCGTCTCTAAGCTGATTAGTCTCCTAAACGAGCCGAACAGCATCCTTGGTAGCTCTTTAATCTCCCCCTTTAGATTGCCATTTGCCCCTTGCACACTCTTGATGACATACTCAAAAGTGTTTACGAATTCATTGTTGGCCATGTCCACATCGCACACCAACTCGTTGTTGCTCCAGAATTGGCCATGACCTACAAACACATCACGTATATATACGATCAAGATAATATGCAATGTAAAATAGTTCATGTGTTGGAAAGATATGATTTGTAAAGTTTTATTGTCAAATACTTGGTGTAAGTTGTATCAAAACAAAATCAGATACTTTTATACTGAATAGTGCATGTGTTGGAAAGACATGATTTTGTTAATTAAGTAGAATAGATAAAATTATGAATCTATTTTGATAAATAAGATATAGCAAACTGACTTCTATACATACACATACTATCATATATAAGAATAACTTCTGTATGCAAAGCTATTTGATTTACATATACCAGTCAACCTATACATAAATGTGTAAAGAAAACTAAAATGATAACTTTGAAGAATATACATAACACATTCTATAAATTTTTACTAAACCTGCTCAGATCCGCCAACGGAGGGGAAACACAATAGCAATCAGACGATTATCACTGCAATTTCCGGTCGTTTGGCGTGTCTGCGCGAACAGAGGAGTGAATCTAACCTTGGCGCCGGCGAGGGGCGGCGGCGGCTTTGGTCCAACGGGAGTTGTGTCTAGCTACGACCGGGCCAGGTGGGGTGTGAAATGAGAGCGAGCGGTGGACTTAGATATTTTACTAGGTCATTGTCGGCGTTGGATAAAATGGCAACGCCATAGCTAATCACAGACCAAATAAAATGATGGCAACAAAAGCATAATATAATTATATACTATGGCGTGCGACTAACAAAATAATTATGGCGTGCAAAGAAAACCAACGTCATCAGTGGTTTTCAAACGGTGAGTGTATATGGGCCAATAGATTTGTGGCGTTTACAAAACAATTAACGCCAGCACTATGCTTGTAAAGCTGGCTAGCACTTTTTCCACTAGTGCACCACTCACCTGGTATTGCATGCTGTCAGAGGAGTTGATGTACTGCCGGCTGGAGTAGTCATCGCTGCTCTTATCCTCGTAATACCATGGCGTGGCGGTAGCGGCAAATCGAAGGGCAAGAGCTCGAGAGGGGACTAGGGTTCAAGGAGAGTTGGGTCCGGTTTGATTAGGTCCCACTCAGACATATACAACGACCAAGCCGGCCTCGTCCCAGTCAGCATAGCGGCACGCGCCGGTTGGCCAGCGTGTCATCTAACAAGTGGGGTCGTGCGGTCAGATATATTGTCAAACACTGTCATATGGTGTTTAGACCGTTTTATAACGAGCTCCCCAGACATGGTATTAATGCAAGTTCTTTTCGTGGCTTTTTTAGGCTTTCAGAATAAATTGCCCCCTACTCAGCTTATTCTAGAAGCTCAACCAAAATTTTCATTTTAGAAGCCTACTAATCAAGTCTCAACTGCTAGGCTTCTAAAAAAATAAATTTGGTTGGGCTTCTAGAATAAGCTGGGTAGGGGGCAGCTTATTTGAGCTTATTCTAGAAGCCATAAAAAAAACTGGCCCTTAGCAATTTAGTATAAAAAAAACGACCAGTAATACTGATTCGTCACATCTACCCCAAGTATGGTATTTTCATGAAATTAACTCGGATTAAACCCCGGGTTTAACAGCGAGACATTAATTAGTTGTAAGTTTGTCAATCTCAAGATTGAACTGCTCAGTCTTTGGAGAACATTCACAGTATTATATGCATATTCATATAGAGATGAGTGTATATATTTATATACACTTGTATGTATGTGTCGTGCCGTGTTTTAGAAAACCCCGCTATGACGATAATCAAATGTCCGACGGAGCTAGTTTCAGGAAAAAATGTCCGACGGATGAATAGCCGACGATCCAACGATCCAGGTGGACCGAAAACACGTCATGTAAAACGGGCTCACCTCCCTCGACGGTCCAGCCTAGCGAACCGTCTGCCCCAACGAAATCTCGCGTGCCGCCGCCTTTCTGCCCCATCCGTCAAGCTTCAGGTGTTCTTCCGCATTAACCTGCCCGGCCCTCATCTTTCCGATCGCAAGATCTCCGCCTCCGCGCGCGATCCACATCTTTGACGGCACCGCAGCAAAAGGGGCCGGGTTGCAGAACCAATCCGCGTACGTACGTCCGGACGGCCCTGGCCCTAGATGTAAAAACTGGAACTGGAGCCATACGGGATCTGATCTTGCTGCAGCCTGCAGGTACACATCAACTTCCAATTTCTTGTCGTTTCTCGATGAAGAAAATCGCAGCCTTCCTAGGCCTGCAGGTACACAACTCATTTCTTTTGATAGTCAGGAGGATACTAGGCGGGTTAGCTTAACTGGGCCGAGGGAGGGAGGAACGACGATGATGAATCGCCAGTTCGCCAACATGATAGTGCGCGATGGCGGCAGGGGAGTCTACTCGCTGTGCCGTCTCGACCTCGCGCGGCATCTCTTCCACCCTTCCACAGCAGCCGCACAAGCACAGGAAGCAGCAGCCGCGAAAGCGAATGAGAAGAAGGGTTTGTTACTACTACCAACGACCTCGAGCTGCGGCGACCGTCTGCCCAGTCCCAGCATCAAGTTCTCGATGACTCCGGCCACGGCCGGCTCGCCGTACATGCACTTCTTCTCGCTGCTGAGAGGGCAGGCGGAAGGCTCCGTCATGTTCGTCCCCTGTTACGACAACCCCGTCATGTACAACATCGACAAGGAGTCCGTCGCCGGCGTGCCCCTGCCCAGCTTCCCCAAGCAGAGCGACTCCATCTCCCTGTCCATGGCCGGGCCTCGAGGACGCGTCCACCGCCAGTACGACGACGACGACGACACCCAGCAGCAGCTCTATGTCATAACCAGAGGAAATGGCGACAATGGCTTCTTCGAGGTGTTGAACTACAGGAGGACCGGCTTCCCTTGGTATGGTCGATCTCATGCTGGGCCCCTGTGGTGGAGCTGGAAGCCTCTGCCCTCCCCGCTGCTCTACGGACCGGCGTGCCCGCCGGAGAGGCCGGACATCGGCAGGAAAGTGTTCTCCCCCTCCGCGGCGGCGGTGGTGGACGACACGACGATCTGCGTCTCGTCCGTGGACGCTGGCGCCTCTGCTGCCTTCGACACGGCCAGGGGCGAGTGGAGGCAGGCTGGCGGCTGGGTGCTGCCCTGCGACGGCGCCGCGGAATACGCCCCCGAGCTCGGCCTCTGGTTCGGCGTCGAGCACGCCAAAGGCAACCCGGACCACCGCCTGCGCGCCTTTGACCTCTCCCCCTCCTCCTCGCCGCCGGTGGTGCGGCAAGCCTGGAGCTACCTCGATCGCCTGCCGGACGAGTGGCTGACGTCGCAGAGGCACCTGCTCAACCTGGGCTCAGGCAAGTTCTGCATCGCTACCAGCTTTCAGAGCATCGAGAGGCACCCAAACTCATGGGGCTACCGTTCTGACGACGGGCTGGATGATGACATAGCGCTCCATGACCTCACCGTCTTGACGGGAGTGGAGGTGGTGCGCCGTGGCGATGAGCTCCACATGATCAACCACAAGCACAAAATTTACAGACTTCAAGACGATTTCGGTATCCACTGCGTTCTCTGAGTCAGGGACTGGACCAATCTGAACGAAAACTTTGCATGATGTGCATTTATATATCCTGGAGATCATTGCTCTTCTTTTTGTTGGAGTTTGGAGATTTTTGTAGATGTTGGCAACTCTTGCACTTAAAATTGTTGGTTATGCTATCTGCTTGAATTATTGCAGCAAATATTTTGGCTTTTGAACATAAATATTTTGGTCTTCATTGTAGTCCCAGCTCAGTAGGCTTGGGCCAACTCTGAACATAAATATTGGGCGACTCAAGGACCGGTCCCTCGTCTCGGCGAGCCGCACCGGCGAACCAAGCGTGGAAGTGCACGGCAGCCTTGTACACTCAGAGAACAAGAATAGAACACTTCTGAGGAAGAACGCAGAGTGTCATCTGTATATTATTGAAATCAGATAGATGTTGTTTTTCAGGCAAAGGATATAAGAAGAAATATGCAGATTTAGGCTATTAATATCCAGAAGAAATATGCAGATTTAGGCTCTTAATATGCAAAGGATAGAAATTCTTTTTCAACAGGAACGAAATGAAAACAACAGGAACACACGATCCATTTCCGCAAGCTGACCAATCTCGAACCGGGAGACGAGCAGTTGAAAATAAAATTGGTACAGATGAAACTTGTTACAGCTACAACTTGTGTGAATGGCGCATCGACGACGGTTCGCCTTGGCAAACATCTTATTACACCCCCGGAAGCAATGCGCCATCGCTGGCTGCTCAGCAGTTTTTGTTGCAGAAGCAGACAATCTTGTAGGGGTCGAAGTAGTTACCCTCGCACACCCCGCCGCGGAAGCCCTCCATTTGGCAGTGCTCCACGCATCGGCCGGTCGCGCAGTTGGGAGCAGTATAGGTCTTGCTCGGCTCCCTGCAAGTCGCCCCTTGAGATCCTGCAGGCAAGGACAGCATAACATCATCAGATTTCCCTTTTTCCTTCTTTGCACAATGAAATGGGGTATGGATGTTCTCCAGATGGATGGATTTCTTTCAGGCAAGGCTTACCAGGGAGCAAGAGAAGCGGCATGATCAGCAGCAGCAGCAGGCACAGGCCAGGCACCTTGAGCTTGGGCACCCCCATCGCCATGTCTCCAAGGAATGAAGGAATGAAGGGGCTAGGAAAAGGCGCAGATCCAAACTGGTGAGTGCCGTCTCTTCTTATAGCCAGCCATGGAGGATGAGACCTTACGATGCATTTACTGCTGCATAATCCAAAATGTTGTGCTGTGCATTGGAAAGCAATCTGCTGGAAATTCACTGAAAATATATGGACCATTTAAAGCCCACATGCAGAAAAGATACGGGGACAGCTTGTATTCCTCTCACGCACTCCTCATTTGACCAGAATAAGAGAGATTTGAAGATGGTCCCTTTTAATTACCTTCTAAGAGAGTATATTGACCAGAATAAGAGAGAATTTAAGATTTTTTTGTGAACAAAAAAGGGAGAATTTAAGATGGTCCCTCTTAATTACCTTCTAAGAGAGAATATTAGATGGGAACAGCTTATACTCCTCTCACACACTCCTCATTCCTGTATTTTTTGGTACTGTAATTAAATGTTGATAATTTAAACCTAATACCATGCCGAGTAAAAAGAAACAGAGGGGGTATAAGTGATCTCCTGTCGTGACCATGGATTGTCTGAAAACGAAGAAGATGATGCAGTTACGTCTGGGTTATGCGATTAATGATGTGTTGTACTCATATGTATTCATAATATTAATAATTCAATTATTATTATTATTGTTAGAGAAAATTATACTTTTCGTCCCTCAACTCTTAGCAGAGTCTAGATTTGATCCCTCAACTACGAAACCGGACAATTTGCACCCCGAACTATTAAAACCGGACAAGGTTCGTCCCTGAACACGGTTTTGACCGGTTTTGGTGCCGACTTTTGCAGGTTTTGACCGTGTTTTGACTCAAATTCGCATACTTTCTTCAAATCCGTTTATTTTATTCAGGTATGCATACCATTTTCAAGTTCAAGTACTTTTTTTCAAATCCGCATACTTTCTATAAAAGTTCATGAATTTGAAAAAAATACACGGATTTGAAAGCAGTACACAAACATGAAAAAAGTACGCGGATTTGAGAAAAATACGCGAACTAGAAAAAAGTATGCGAATTTGGAAAATTATGTGAACTTGAAAAAGTACGTGGATTTGAAAATTGTGCAGATTCAAAAAGGTATGTGAATTTGTCCGGTTTCCGTAGTTGGGGGTGCAAGTTGTCCTGTTTCGAAGATGAGGGACCAAATCTAGACTCCGTCGAAAGTTGAGGGAGAAAAGTATACTTTTCTCGCTAGAACTTGTACTCCCTCCGTCCGAAAATACTTGTCATCAAAATGGACAAAAAGAGATGTGTCTAAAACTAAAATACATCTAGATACATCCCCTTTTATTCATTTTAAGGACAAGTATTTCCGGACGGAGGGAGTACAATTTTGTGTTTTTCTTCTTTTTAGAACAATTTAATTAGAACACTTTTGTGCTTTTATTTTGTTTCAGTGTTTTTTTTTTCTTGTCCACTTCATGGATACATTTCTTCCTGATTTTCCCTTTACTGCTGCATCCCTCACACAAAGATTAGGGGGTGAAGTGCTAATCACCAATAGTTCCGGGTGAAGGAAGACAGTATGGCATGATCTCACAGCATAATACAGTAGATAATTATAACCAAATCAAATACTTTTAATGTTCGTGTCTACTGGAGATTGGTCTTTGAATGTTCAAGTAACACTAGAGATGGATTCACATGCAAACACTCCAGTAGACATAATCATGTCACAGCAGCTATGTCCATATCTCTGCATTTGTAGCATGCTATGTTGATTCCAACAACATAAGAGACAAAGGCATCAGTCTCTCCTTATTCAGACCAAGAACAGATTTCATCAGCAGAGAGGACCATCAAGTGCTTAATGTGATTCCAACTCATCAGGATGAACCCAAAAGGCAAGCAGACTATTGCAACTTCACCTTTATTATACTGACTTAGGTGAATTCTATGCTAATCTGCTCGTCACGGCAAATACGACATAGAAGTTCACATATACACTTCCTTACAAACACACCACAGTATTATTACTTCACAAGCATCATCAGCAGGGTTTCCTGCAGAAGCAGACTAAGGCGAGAGGTTCTAAGGAGACGAACTCACACCACCCACGAGGGAAGCCCTCATTGCGGCAGTGCTCAGCGCATGGATTGTCCGTGCAGTGAAAAGTAGTGTAGGTCTTGCTGAACACCTTGCAATAATCGCCAGATTCAGATCCTGCTCAAAATAAGGACACCATTTTGCTTAGCAGCATCAAAGAATATAACACTGATAGACCGTTATATTCTTCAGGTAAAAGCTTACCAGGAAGCAACAGGAGTGGCATGAGCAGCAGCAAGCACAAGCCTGGCATCTTGATCTTGGAGACCTCCATGTCTTCAAGAATAAGCACCCAAGGGAGAAATGAAGCCAGCGAAGAGGAGACGGTGCGGATCCGAATAGGTTAGTGCCTTCTCTTCTTATATTCATGGATGGCCAGACCATATAAAAAAAGTATCTTCTTCGGTACAACCCCCTAAACACATCAATGAACGAGATTTGTCCATACCCCTTCATAACAAAGGGTAGGATAGTCTTTTTAGAAAATACGTCGCGGATATCTGTCACGTTCTGAGTCGACCTTGGGCAGGCCCATTAGTGAAAATGTACAGTAGCACAGAACGAAAAATCCAAAAAATATTGTTCCTACTAGGAGTCGAAAACAAGACCTCCGGCTCACCAGTTGTGACAGGCCCCCACGTCGCTCCGCACGAGCGACACGGGCGGCGACCCAAGCCACCGCCGACAGCCCTTTCTCCGTCGTCTACCTCCCTCGCCGCCGCCCGGATGCGCCGCCGGGCAAAGCCCGTGTGACAGCGGCGGCGGCGGGGCTTCTTCTTCACGGGGCGGGCGGCTTGTGGCTGGCTCGTCGACCGGGCGCATGGTCGCCGCAAGTTCGGCGTCGGCGGCTGAAGCCCCTCTCCTCCGGCGGCGGCGGATCCGGGCCCTCGCGCCCGGATCGATGGTGTGTGGGCGGGCCGGCTGCGGCCAGCCCAGCGCCGTGGGATGGCGCCCGTGTTGCGGCCGATCTGGTCCGGCGGCGTGGCCTGGTGGTGCTCTGGCTGGGAAGGTGCGGTCGACGGAGATGATGCTTGAGGTGCGGATGCGCCGGGTCATGATGCGTCCGTCTTGAGGGAGGTGCGGCACGAGGTGCCCGGCTTGGTTCTGTCGTCGTGAGGATGTGCAGCGGTGTGGTCGGCGTCGCTTTGCTTTCGGGCAGGCGGCAGCTTCGGGTGGAGGCAACGCAGTGTTGAGGTCTTTGGGCGCGCTGGGCGGCGCGGATCTGCTGCTCGGAGGTCGCGAAGGGTGAGGGTGGTCAGATCCGGCCGGATTTGACATCGGTGGCTCGATGGAGGGCTTGCTGATGCATGATGTGCGGAGCTCGAGAGGTTGACCCGGGCGAAAGCTTGTCTCCGGCGTGTCCGGAACCGGCGATGGCGACGCGTTCAGGTGTCGTTTCCTTCTTGTTGGCATCGTCGAGGTACTCTCGGCTCAATCTTCGCAGCCGGGGAAACCTTAGATCCATGGGATCGGACGATGACGGTGCTCTAGCATCATATCCCCTCTCGAGGGCTTCGTCTTTGGAGCTAGGCATCATCAAGCGGGACCGATGGAAGTTGGTGGCCTGTGGCAACGATGATGGGTGTGTGCGATGTCGGAGACGCGACAATAGTTGCGATAGTCGGCTCTTCTTCGGCGTGTTCGTGGGCAGATTACCTCGGGTTGTTTTGTTGCGGTGAAGTCGGAGCTGTGGCGGCGGGGCCCCTGTGGCGACGATGACAGGCAACAGGTGGTCTGTTCGGTGGTCTTCCGCGGCGCCAACCTTGCCTAGTTCTCCTTCGGAGCTATCTTTCAGAGTCGGAGTTGTGATGTCCTTGGCGGGTGGCTGAGTTTGGCGCTGGGCTTCTTGTGTTTCACATAGCCTCTCTGATGTGGGTTGGGTCTACATTTGTCTTCGGAGAAGTCGGAGTCGCTTGCTCGGAGATTAGGGAGGGTGGTGACGCCTGTTGGGGAGAAGTGATGACGATGACACCGGTGTGTGATGTTGACGAGACTCTATATGAGGTGGGTGTGTGATTATGAGTGTGCCGCTCAGCGCTTTGTGACAGTTTTCGCCCGGTTTTCCGTTTATTAACCGGGCAACTCTCTTCTTCTTTATTAATGAGATGAGGCAAAGCTTTTGCCTCCATTTTGAAAAAAAAAACAAAACCTCCAGGTGTTGTGAAAGTGCTAATAGCCACCAGAACTATCACGGGTTGGTGATACTTGCGTAGTGCAGTTTTTTATCAACTAGAACGGATGTACTGTATGAGTTCTTTTTAATAGAAATACAATAGCATATCAAAATTGGTGATGTACAACAATGCCGGACATTCTAGCGAAAGCGCTTTTTATAGCTAAAAAATCTAATGTGTTTTTTCATCTTTTGGAATATTTTTTGAAAACATGAATATTTTTCAAGATACAAAAGGCTTCTCAATATTTGGACTTCTTTTGGAAATGCGTTTCTTTTCAAATTTCCGAACCATTTTTTCTGAAAAATACTTTGATTTTGTGAATATTTTTGAAATTTTAAGAACATTTTCAGAATTGTAAACACTTTTCTGAAACTGCAGACATTTTTTAGAAAAGATGAATAATTCATCACATTTGTGAACATTTTCTTGGAAACATAAACAATTTAAATATCTAAACATTTGTTTGAAAAATGCAAATACGTTTTCAAATTGGCGAGCATTCTTTGAAAACACAAAAAAAATTCATATTTATGAATATTTTTCCAAATATACTACTCCCTCCGTTTCAAAATATAGTGCGTCCTCGGTTTCCGTGTTTAAACTTTGACCATAAATTTAACCAATGGGACCGACTGCGGTGGAAGCAAAACTTATATAATTGAAAACGTTTTTTGAATATGAATTCATTGGTATAATTTTTGCTCCCGTCGCAGTCGGTCTCGTTAGTTAAATTTATGGTCAAAGTTGAACCTCGGGAAACGTGGGCGCGCTATATTTTGGAACGGAGGGAGTAACATTTTCTGAAAACAATTCTTATTTTCAAGGGCCTAAGCATTTTTTCGTTGCAATTATTTCATTTTTCTTCTCTTTTTATTAATTCATTTTCTACTTTTGAACTTTATTATTCTTACTGAAACTTGTTCAAAAATTCGAAAAATTGTTTGGCATAACATAAAATGTTCTTGTTTTCAAATATTGTTTAAATTCTAAAAAATATTCTGAAATGTCATAAAATGTTCCAGTTTTCGAAATTTTTATTCACAAATTTAAGAAATGTATGCGTTTCAAAAAAAAAGATAGTTTTTTTTTAAAGTACGTGGTTTGCCATTTTTTTTCAAAATTTTCATCATTTTTTCGTAATTTGTTAACAATTTTGGAAAAAAAGTGCTCAAGTTAGTAAAATTTTCATACACACCAAAACAGTTGACAAATTTTAAGAAATTGTTTGGAAAAAATAAAATGTTTAAGTTGAGTGATAATGACAGGAGTTACAAATAAACTCATCTAACTGGTATATTTTAGGCTATGGATAAATGAACCCAACTTCTTGTAGGAGGCTGGCATGGACATATGAGGCATCCATGCTAGGTTTGAAGGACTTCCGACACCCTTTACATGTTGTGACACGTCCGACCATTTATCGGCCTATTTTCACCGAGAAAACTCTAGAAAATGCAAAACTTTTCAAAATTCTAAACAACTTGGTATTGTGCCTTGAATTGGTCATAGAAGCTTGTGAAAAGTGTTTAGGGTTATTTGACGGATGTCGAAAAACAAAGAGCTTTCAAACGAACCCTTCCGCCCTATCCGAACACCCTTCGTTGGACTTAGTCTTTTTTGGACATCCTTAAAATGAACCCCACTTCTGCAAGAAGGTAGGCCTGCCCATGGTAGGCACATGCTTGGTTTGGATGATTTTCGACACCATATGCAAGTGGTGACACATCCGGTCATTTATCGGTCTTCTTAACCAAGAAAACTTCAAAAATTGCAAAATTGGGCGAAACCAAAACAATTTGGCATGATGCCTTGAATTGGTCATACAATGCCATGAGAAATGGAGCCATTTAAGGGATGTCAAGGAATGAGGTGCGCCTAAGCATACCCTTCTGGCCTATCCGAACACTCTCCATTGAACATGGTATTTCTTCTGAGATTTCAGGACAGGTCCCAACTTTTGCAAGCAAGTCGGCATGCCCATTTTAGGCATCCATGCCTGGTTTGAATGACATGCTCTCAGACGTAGCCTTCTGCCCCAGAACACCCTTCATTCAACATGGTCTATTTTTATATATCCTTGAAATGGTCCCAAGTCCCAACATTTGCCACCAGGTGGGCATGCCCCTCATAGGCATCCATGCCAAGTTTGAACAATTTCTGACACCTATGCAAATTGCGACACGTCCTGCCTTTTTCTGCATTTTCTTACCAAAAATACTCTAGAAATATACAAAACACGTCAAAAATCAAAACAACTTGTCATGGTTCCTTGAATTGGTCATACGAGGCCATGAAAAAATTAGGGCCATTTTAAGGATGTTGAAAATCAACGTGCTCTCGGACAGACCCTTCTGGCCAACCTAAACACCCTCCGTTGAACATGGTGTTTTCGTGGACATCCATAAAATCACCACATCCTTTGCCACCAGGTGGACATGTCCATGGTAGGCATCCATCACAGGTTCGAACTACTTCAGACACCATATGCAAGTTGCGACACGTCTAGCCATTTTATCGACTTTTTTGACCGAGAAAACTTTAGAAAATGCAAAACTTGTCGAAAACCCAAGCAACTTGATTTGTCCCTTGAATTGGTTATACAAGGCCATGGAAAAATATTGGGGGCATGGATGCCTACCATGGGCACTCCACCTATTCGCAAATGTTGGGGTCATTCAAGAATTTCCAAAACACCATATTCAACATAAGCGTGTCCGAGTAGTCATCCATGCCAAGTTTGAAGGAAAAATATTTAAAATCATAATTTATGTAGATACTTAAAACTGTCAATTTAAGTTTCTAACATAACTAATAAATACTAAATGATAGAATTGAAAACAACAATTTTTTAAAAGCATTTAAGAAATGTTTAAACAAAAAAAGAATTAAAAAAGAATTTAAATTAGTTACTTAAAACTGTTATTTTTGTATTTCAATTTTTTGAACGGGTTTAAAAAATAATAAAGATTAAAAAGGAGTAAAAGTAAATTAACAAAAACGAGAGAAAAACGAAAAAAATAGAAAACAAGAAAAATCTTAGGCCTTGCCCAACCAAGCGACAGCATCGCTCCTGTCGGGCGACTATTGGAATTTGTTCGGAATTTTAAAAATGTTTACATTTCCAAACAAAATTGTTCACAAATTGAAAAAATGTGCGGCAAAATTTAGAACACTCTTTTGATATCATTTATTTAGTCTCATTTCTGAAAATGTTTTGGAATTTAAGCTTTTGTCCGTGTTCTCAGAAAATGTTTGTTTTCACAATTTTATTTGTGCTTTTCAAAAAATTATTCGCATTTTGACATTCTGAACAATTTTTTAAAGACACAAACATTTTTTTAAATTACCTTACAATTTTCGAAAATGCAAATATTTTTTTAGTTTATGAACAAAATTTGGATATAATGAACCGTTTGAAATTTTGAAAAAAAAATTGAAGGCACGACCATTTTTTAAAAAAAAGAAAGAAGAAACGTAGCAAGAAAAGGAAAATAAATTATGGAAAAAAGACCAGTTCACAAAGTGTTACCAAAATCTTTTTAAAATTCCTAGCCTGTCCGTTACTTATTGTGTCTAGCTTTAGATCGTTCAACAAAGGCTGATGTCGTAGTCGTGGTCGATGCTGTTAAAGTTTTAAGTGGTCGTGGGTTCGATTCCCAGCTTATGCCATCCTATTTTTCAACGCATGCCACCACAAATGGGCCGGCCCAATTAAGCTGCCTGGCGTATACGTTACGTACAGAAGTACATACAGATTGTGAAAAGTCCATATTACCCTTTATACATATTGTGAGGGGGGTTGTACTGAAGCGGGATACTTTATCTAAAGCGGCTAGAACTTGTATAATTTTTGTGTTTTTAGTTGTTACTGTGTATTCTGTTGTCCAGCTCATCAATATGTTTTCTCCTGATTTTGCATTTACTATTCCAGGCCACAGAAAAAGATTAGGGGTGCTAATGCCAATAATTTAAGGGGGAAAACAATAGGGCATGGACTTACTATATGTATATGATTATAAATGTACTGAAATAGAACTTGTTCTTTAAATGTTCAAGTGACATCAGACATAGATTAACATGCAAACAATGCAGAGGATATAATCAAATCAGAGAAGTTATGTCTAGAACGAACGTTCACTGCAAAATGCCACAGCGCGGCTTTGCAGCATGCTTGAGGTCATGATGATACAACGGCAAACGTGGCAGTTGTTATGGCCCAAAAAAGGCCTACAGAACTATGAAAACAATGCAGAGAGGAACATACCTAAGACTCTCGATCTGAGGTGGATATCATCTTCAGTGAGAAAGATCCCTCGCTTCTCTGGGGGGCAAAGAGGAAGCTAACAGAGCTAGCACCAACTGTCTTCAATGTTTTGCTTTCTTCTTTTTGTCAAACACTGTGCTAGAACACATTATCTGGATAATTTAACGATGTCAAACACTGGAGATAGATTCACATACAAACACTCCAGAAGATATAATCCCATCGCAACGCAGCTATATCTCTATCTCTGCGTCTGTAGCTGCTCATCAGAATGAACCCAAAAGGGCCGAGAACCCCATCGCAATATCACCTTTATTACAACGCCTTACGTGAAACTCTATGTTGAACTGCTCATCACAGCAAATACGACATAGAAGTTCACAAATATAGTTCCTTAAACACACACACAAAAACATTACTGCTTCAGATGCATCATCAGCAGGGTTTCATGCAGAAGCAGACTAACATGGGAGGTTCCAAGGAGGTGATCACGCACTTCCCTCCTGTGTAGCCCTCGCCGTGGCAGTGCTTGACGCATGTGTCACGCACACATAAGATAGTAATGTAGGTCTGGCTGATCATCGCACAGGTATCGCCTTCGGATCCTGCAGTAAAAAATAAGAACATCATTTTGCACAGCTGGCAGCTGCATCAGAAAAAGAGAAGAGTACTGAGAAACTGTTATATATTCTTCGGGATAATTATTCCAGGCAAGGCTTACCAGGAAGCAATAGGAGTGCCATGAGCAAGAGCAAGCACAAGTCTGGCATCTTAACCTTGAGAGCCTCCATGTATGAAGCTGGCGGAGAGGAGAGACGGTGCAGATCCAAATAGTTTAGAGGCTTCTCTTCTTATAGCCATGGATGAGCAGGCCGTATTAAAAGAAAATACAAACTATGTAGAAGAAAGTGAGTATTGATGCAATTATATCTAGAAGATGCAAAGATGTGTTGTACCTTCAAAAGCACTATTGAGACTTGATGGAAGATATGCATCATTTAATATGTGGAGAGTACATTACATGGATAGAAATGTAGACATCTTAAAGCTTTAACCAATTAAAGTTGTTGCAGAATGCACATCAGATAAATAAAGCAATATTGGTTTTGCATCGACTTTTGCACAATGCAATATTTTTGCATGCTAAAAAACAGTGACATGAAGTCGTGTCTACACTAAACAGCGGGGCATAATGCAATGCATACTAAATAAAATGAAATGAAAGAAACATGATGTGTCGATGAGATAGTAACAATGTGTCAGATCCTATAGAGAGAAACAGCAGATGACAGAAATATATGGAAGGCAAGCTGAATGGTTTTTCTTATATTTCGGCACACATGTTACTTTTCGAGGTTTAAATGATCAATAAAGTTAGATTTGCCAGCAGCTTTTGAGCAGCTTGAAGAAAGTGTTTACAAGTTGCAAGCAGATCAAAATTTCCATAGGGCACATGTATGTACCAGAAGCTAACATGTGTGGGTTGATGATCTGAAAATCAAATGGAACTCTCTGCTGAACATTACTGAATAATAAGTATGTAAAGCGGCTAGCACATGTATAGTTTTTCTTGTTTGTTCCTGTATTTTGTCCGTTAGATGTTATTTTTTTGAGAGGAAAACATATGGCTTTAGACTGCAAATAAACATTTGTCCATTAGAGATTGTTATTTCAAAATTTTCAAGTAACACTAGACATAGATTAGCATGCAAACAATGCAGAGGATATAATCAAATCAGAGCAGCTATGTCTGTATCTCTGAATTTGTAGCCTGTTCCATTGATTCCAGTAGAGAAGACAAGAGCACCATTCTCTCCTTATTTAGATCAAGAACAAATTACATCATTGATGTGCTTCCTGCTCATCAGGATGAACCCAAAAAGGGCGGCGATCCCTGTCGCTATTTTACCTTTGTATCACCTTAGGTGAATTCTAAGCTGAAGTTCACATGGTTCCTTGAACACACACACACACACACACACAGACAGAAAGTTTCTACCATCCTATCTAAAACTATTACTGCTCCACATCAAACAAAGACACCTATTTCCACAGTAACAACAACATTGCATCTAAAAGTAATACTGTTGGCTAACAAGTTACAAGACACTTCTGATTTAGCCCGGTCTCAAGCACCCACCAGGAAGTAAGAACCTGTAGCTGTCCGCGTTCCTGATCAAATAGGATGGAAGATGAACAGCGGACGCTGACCTCGGTATAGGCCCCATCTTCTTGAAGAGATCACTAAATGTGTACTCCTCAGGCAGCATGTCAAAAATGTTATCCCCATTGCATATGACTCTCTGGATCCTGTCCGGGTTCAGGAAGACGTCATGTTTCACCCGGTCTGCATGGCTGTACGCCTTCATCTTGAAAGCAAACTCCTTGATCTCCCTGAAGCAGAAGCTGCAGTGCCAACCCGCGTCGGCCAGCATCAGGTCGGTCTGGCGGGAGTGTTGATACTTGGTCCGCTCGGTGAACACATGCGCTGTCGTTCTCCAGCTGTTTTGATCCACATGATATTCAAAGGAGTACATATAGTTTTTTAGCTCGAGATGCATGATTGGCGGTATTCCATCACACCACTTCAGCAACTGCACGGTTTCAGGACTGGGGATCTCATCGGCATCAGCCATGATCAAGACATCCCCCACAGCAATGCCTGATCTTTTTAGCAGGTTGTTAAGTGCACGGCGGTGACCGGCTTCTACAAGGAAAGGCATTCAAGAGAATCAGGATCCAACTCTCCAATGGGAAGCATGTCATAGACAATCTTTGAGCTAGCAAATGCAAAACGGTTGAGGTTTTCAAAGAAGGTGAGTGACTTTGGGATGCCAGTGAAGGTAGCATTCGCCTCAAGGATGACAAACCTGTCAACATATGGAAAGAGCTCATGGTAGCGGATTTCCAGAACATCGAGCTCATTGCTGAAGAGAACAGCATCAAAGACACGGCGAGGGGAGGAGAGGATGCCCCAGCCATGGAGCTGACACAGCTGGTGCATGGACATATTAGGGGCATAGTAGTGCGGGATACGGGTGAAGGGCTTTGGTGGTGTGTCCCACAGCGACAGAGAAAGTAGGAGATACTTTGGAAGTACTGGGTGACAGCAATAACAGAAACTGAAAGAACTAGAACGAAGGGTATCAGGAACTTGAAAGCCAAAGTACTTCTTCTTCTAGTTGCATGAGGCAGATTCACCGAGTTTCCCGCCATGCGACTGTCTTGTTTCATTGGCAAGGAAAGAAATGAGCGAGTATCGGAGAAGCATAGGAGAGTGCCCCAAGTACTCTCTCTTCCTGGGGAACACGGCAATATCGGAAGTTGAATGCAACCTGCATTATGCAAGAGGGAACAGAAAATAAGTAAACAAGGAGAAGAAAGTGGTACAGGAAGCAACATAATAACTTAGACAAAATAAACATACAGGTAAGATTCTCAGTCTATGAAGTAGAATGGGGATGAGTTACAGCTACACACAGACTCTTGTGAATTTGTGACGCAACTGACTTGTTCTTTAAATGCACACATTCATATACATGTACGACAAGACATGGAGCCGTGAAATTGATACTATACGCCAAGATAAAGGAGCCGCTATTGCATTTGCATCACCCAAATAAGGAAGAAAATGAAAGTGCAGCATAACACCAGAGCAGAGTCAACATCATCTATTGTCACAGCATTCTTGCCAGAAAACCCCAACAAGCATGATCTAAGTGCTCATGTATTGTCAACAGCATAGCTACCCCTATCTATCAACCACACAAACAAGTATTTAAGATTCCAAAACAACTAGGACCCCTTGCAGTCTGGTGATCCCTCCTATATGCCTGATGGGTGACCGTGATGCGAAAAACTCACACCCATTTTGATAGCAACACAGGTAAGATGGCAAGCCCCTGTTGCCCAGATAAAACTGAAATGCATCTGTATGCCTAATTTAGTGTCCAACCAATACGCATCCCCATTACCATCATTCAAAATCAAGCAGCAGTCACCCAAATCAGACTGAAACTGCACCTCAGACCACACTGCCAATGCCATGCCCTGCCATCATCGGTTTTCCCCCATTGCTGTTTCTGTAGAACAAAACAGCATCGCAGCGACCAGAAGAACAAGAGAGGCCACCTTACCCTACACTACACGCCGCCGCCACCTATGGCGAGTTGGCGACTCCCCGCCCCGATTGGTGGTTCGGACCGAATCCCTTCGCAAATCGGCAGGCGCCAGCCAAATCCAACCAAAGCCAAATCTCGCTCGCTGCTGCCCGCTGCTCCTCCATATCTCGGAGGCGGGAGGGGCCGTACTGGGTCTGGGCGGGATGCTGAGGAACAGAGATGGCGGAGCGGGTCTTACCTCGGGGGAGACGACGACGACGACGGCGGCGACGAACGAGGAGACGAAGACCGCGACGGAGACGGGGGCGGCGACGAAGACGGGAGCGGGGAGGGCTGGGCGTTCGGACGGCGCACCACGATCTGCTGGCCTCATTTAATCAGCGGCCCCCATGGATCGCTCGGCGCCCTCCATGCTGCTAAAATTAGGCGAGGGAGGAAAGCAGAGGAAGCGGGGTGGATTCGCTTTTAGCTCTGCGTCCGGGGATATGCGATGTTTGCCACTCCACTCCTCCTCGGGAACGGAACGGAACGGAAGAACACGAGGAGGTGGTGGTGGCTGACCGGGTGGGTGGGTGGGTGGGTGGACGGGGGTCGTGATCCTCTGCATGCGTCAACCGTGCGACAACTAGGTTGGTAAACTCGTCACTCGTGCAAGACAAAAGTCCTCATGTTTGTAGCCGGACCACTGACCAACAGTCCGGGCAAGGCTGTCTTTAAAAAACAAAAAACAGGGAACCCAGGTTCCATTAAACTGCAGGCACATCAGTTGAGCGGGCGTCCCAAACCCGCCTCATACGCTTGGGCGGGTCATCCGGTCATCGGTCACGAAATTTTAAACCAGACAGACGTTTCAAACGCCTGGGCTAACAGGCACCCCTCAAATTCAGCCCAAATATGTGACGGACATGGAGCGTCCGGACACGTCCGTCACGTCGGGCCCGACTGCTTGACCCCACCGCAAATTGCACCAAATCTACCAAATCGACCTACCGGATCCATTTGCTCTCTCCTCTCTTCTTCCTACTACTCGGCGTCCGTCTCGCCGCTCCGCTGCCGCATGCGCCCATCAGCCGTTCCGAGCCTCTACGCCGCCACCTCCGGCAGAGCAGTCCTCTCTCCCGTCCTCGCTGCCGGGGACGTCGCCGCCGGTCCACACCCCACCACGGTACGTCCAGCAACTCTTTGGCTTCGCCTTGCGCTCTATGTGTTTGATACATTGTCTGACTGTATTTTTTGTGATTTAGGGAAAACGATGAATTCCGATGCTTTATCGAACGAGGAGTATGGACCGATGGAGCTTGATCAAATGATTCAAGATGAGTTCTTCGATTCCTCGTATTCGGACGAAGAAGTGGACACGATCATGCTCATGAGCATGCAAGACGAAATGGACCGACATGTGGAGCATATTCTCAACTTCAAGGGCCCAATCGAAGGGAGAAGAGTGATCAACCGTGATAGGGTGTCCGGAGCACGGCTATTGTAGAAGGACTACTTTTCTTCGAACCCAACTTTTTCGGGTGATCCATGGTTTTGTCGCCATTTCCGCATGCGAAAACAAATGTTCTTGCATATTGTGGAGGGAGTGGAGGCACATGATGACTACCTCAAGCTCAAGAGGGATTGTTGCGACCAACTTTCTTTCTCTACAAAGTGATATGTCCTTTTTTCATCATGTTTTCCTGCTATTACTTACAATGTTTTTGATCATTATTTCCATTTATGATGTAATTCTAATGCATCTTCTCTCTTAATTTGCAAGATATACATGGAGAGGGAAATTACGGACAGCTGGAATTCTGGACCTAAAAAGCTACATCACAAATACCTATTCTACGGAGCTCCAAATGACCTGAAACTTCATGGAGATTTTTTTATTGAATATATAAAATAGTACTGGAGCAAAGAAATACCATAGGGGGGCCACCTGCTGCCCACAAGGCAACAGGGCGTGGCCACCCCCCTAGGCGCACCCTAATGCCTTGTGGGGCCCACAACTGGCCTCCGGCCCCTTCCTTCTACTATATGAAGTCAATTGCCCTAAAAAATACACAGAGGACTTTTGGGACGAAGCACCGCCGTCTCGAGGCGGAACCTGGACAGGAGCACTTTTACTCTCCAATGGAGCGATTCCGCCGGGGATACTTCCCTCTGGGAGGAGAAAATCAAAGCCATCGACATCACCAACGATCCTTTCATCGTGGGAGGACCAATCTTCATCAACATCCTCACCAGCACCATCTCATCTCAAACCCTAGTTCATCTCTTGTGTTCAATCTTTATATCAAAACTTCATATTGGTACCTGTGGGTTGCTAGTAGCTAGTGTCGGTTACATCTAGTAGTTGATGCTAGTTGGTTTATTAGGTGGAAGATTATATGTTCAGATCCTTAATTATATTCAATACTCCTCTGATCTTGAACATGAATATAATTGTGAGTAGTTACTTTTGTTCTTGAGGATATGGGAGAAGTCTTGTTATAAGTAATCATATCAATTTGGTATTAGTTCGATATTTTGATGATATGTATGTTGTTGCTTCCTTTAGTGGTGTCATGTGAATGTCGACTACATGCTTCATTATATTTGGGCCTAAGGAAAGACATTGTGGATTAATAAGTAGATGATGGGTTGCTAGAGTGACTGAAGTTTAAACCCTAGTTTATGCGTAATTCTGTAAGGGGCTGATTTGGATCCATATGTTTCATGTTATGATTAGATTTATCTTAGTTCTTATTTCATAGTTGCGGATGCTTGGGAGAGAGGTAATCATAAGAGGGTTTCTTGTTCAAGTAAGAACAACACCCTAGCGTCGGTCCACCCACATATCAAATTATCAAAATAGCGAACGCTTATCAACTAAACATGATGAACGTGACTAGACGACAATTTCGATGTGTCCTCGAGAACATTTTGCTTTATATAAGAGAACTTTCAGGCTTGCCCTTTGCTATAAAAAAGATTGGGCCACCTTCCTGCACCTTTGCTACTATTGCTACTTGTCACTTGTTACGAATTACCTTCCTACAAAACAACTTGTTACCTCTACTTTCTGTACTTGCAGAGAATACCTTGCTGAAAACCGTTTATCATTTCCTTCTATTCCTCGTTGGGTGATATGTCCATTTTGCATCATGTTTTCCTACTGTTATTTATAGTGCTTTTATTCATCATAACACTTTGTGGAGTAATTCTAGTGTCTTTTCTCTCATAATATGCAAGGTTTACACAAAAAGGGAGAATACCGGCAGCTGGAATTCTGAACCTCTGCACATCTCCAAATGAGCTGAAATTTTACGAAGAATTATTTTGGAATATGTAATAAATATTAGAGAAAATAAATACCAGAGGGGGCCACCCAGGCGCCCACTAGGCACCAGCGTGCCCTGGTGGGTAGTGGGGGCCCTGGCCCATCTTTTGGTACATAAGGTCTTTTGTCCTAGAAAAAATAAGGAGAGGACTTTCAGGAGGAGCGCCGCCATCTCGAAGCGAAACTTGGGCAGGAGCACTTTTGCCCTTCGGCGGAGCGATTTCGCCGGGGGAACTTCCCTCCGGGAGGGGAAAATTGAAGTTGTCGTCATTACTAACTACCCTCTCATCTTTGGGAGGCCCATCTTCGTCAACATCTTCAACCACACCATCTCATCTCAAAACTCTAGTTCATCTCTTGTGTTCAATCTTTGTACCGGAACCTAGATTGGTACCTGTGGGTGACTAGTAGTGTTGATTACATCTTGTAGTTGATGCTAGACGGTTTATTTGGTGGAAGATTATATGTTCATATTCATTATAATATTTATTACTCCTCTGATCTTGAGCCTGAATATGTTGTATGAGTAGTTACTTTTGTTTTTGAGGACACGGGAGAAGTCATGTTGCAAGTAATCATGTGAATTTGATATTCGTTCGATATTTTGGTGATATGTATATTGTATTCCCTTAGTGGTGTTATGTAAACATCGACTACATGACACACGTCACCATCTTTGGTCCTAAGGGAATGCATTGTGGAGTAGTTATTAGATGATGAATTGCTAGAGTGACAGAAATTTAAACCCCAGTTTATGCGCTATTTCATAAGGGGCTGATTTGGATCCATTCGTTTAATGCTATGGTTAGATATTATATTAATTCTTTTTTCATAGTTGCGGATGCTTGTAAGGGCGTTAATCATAAGTAGGAGGCTTGTTCAAGTAAAAACAACACCCAAGCGCCGGTCCGTCCATATATCAAATTATCAAAGTAGGGAACGCAAATCAAACCAACATGATGAAAGTAACTAGATGAAATTCTCGTGTACCCTCAAAAACGCTTTAATTTACTTGCTATAAGAGTTTGTTTTGGCGTGTCCTTTGCTACAAAAAGGATTGGGCTATCTGCTGCACCTATTTTTACTATTTCTACTTGTCACTTGTTACAAATTATCTTACTATCAAACTATATGTTACCGACAATTTCAGTGCTTGCAGAAATTACCTTCCTGAAAGCCGCTTGTCATTTCCTTCTGCTTCTCATTGGGTTCGACTCTCTTGAAGGACTACGATTGATCCCCTATACTTGTGGGTCATCAGAGGTAGTCGATGAATGATGGGGACAAGGGGCTAGGGATTTGGAGGGAGGAGAATTTTCACGGCATCACATACTACAAGCCGTTTTTGCACACAAAAAACGCATGAAGTGGACCATCATCCATGATTTATTATTTAATACGGTGATCAAAGTAATTTTTAGGACAAATTCAATAACCGTTGATGGGTTTGACTCCATTGATGCTCAACAATCGGTCAAACGGTAATCCAGGTAGGCTGAATACGGAGCCAAAACGTACGCAGTGGTCCAATTCTATGACTTCCATGATTGTATTTCCGATATTTCTAAGTACATTTACCGAAGTGAAATTTGGTGATGAGTCTAGCGACTTCAGATGAATTTATCTCATCCCACACGAGGGATACAAAAAAGGGAGCTCATCTAGCTAAGAAATAACTATTTCTCATTTACGTGACGTCCTGCATATTGTGGCGGCCTAATGTTGCTCGTTAGGCCCCCACACAGACTTGCTTCTTCTTCTCCTGAATGAGTAGGTCGGTTGTTGTGTTGTCTAGTTTTTCAATAGGTTTTGTCAAGAACTTTGGGCTTCTGTGGAAAAGGGAAAGGAAAAAAAGAGGGGGCTTAGCCTTGGGGCTGTTGTCTGTAGTACAAACAGGAAACCAAAAACAGTCCAAAACAACCCAAAATTTCAAAAAAGAGAAACAAAAAATGTTGATACCATAACGAGCACTAGGAGAATGTGGAGCAACGAGCCGTTGGATGCATATAGTGTGTATGAAAAATAATTCAAAATACATAACTTTCAAATTAAAAAAAGACACAAAAATTGAAGCAGGTTCGTTAAAAAATATTTAAAAACATTCATCTTGCCAATAAAAAAATATCTTTGGCTTGGCTTACAATGTCATTTATGTGCGGTAGATTTTTTTTCTATTAGCCATAACCTATACGTCCCTAAGCCCTCCCCCCCCTAAATCACCTAAAACCCCTAAAACCCTGTGGGTTGAGGCGTTCACACTAGAAATCTTCTGTTTGTCGTCTCCTAGCTGCTTATCTATGTACTTTTTGAGCAACGAGGATTCAAGAATTGAACCTAAGCAATGTGAACATTTAAGGACTATTTTTTTACAAATGCATGTCTATCCAGTCAAAACATATGAAATTAAATTACTAAGAATATATAAAAACATACAAACAAATATGTGGAAAAGTACAAAAATGTTTTTGGAACTACTAACATAGAGTCTTGCCACTTGAAATGCTCAGTCGATGCCACAATATAACGCCACAATACCAACTGACACCTACAACATGTGAAGCAAAAAATTATGAATGTAAATATTTGCACAAGTGGGATAAGCGATTATAGCTTTTGATAAGATGGGAGTAATACCTTTAAGATGTAGTTATAGAATTAAAACAAGGTCCTCGAGGTAGATGGCCTCGATGGTCCCTGAAAGCATGAAAATGTTCCATAATCTGTTTATCACTAATTTTGGCAAATATCTCACGCTCAACAAAGCAAACCTTGAGATCATTGAGCCAATCATCACTCATGTTATTTTGAAGTTTTATCTTCATAATTTTCATGGAAGAAAACCCCTCTCAAATGATGTTGTTTCCATAGGTAATGCCAATGCAAGTCTAATGAGCCGATGAACATACCAAATGTTGTTAGGTCATACCAACTTGGGAGCAAGACAAGTCAAACTGTCACAAGCCAACATTTCATAAATTATCTTTAGCATATCAGTATATAAGTTGAGTTGATCAAACAAGAGATAGCGCTCTTGTGAAGAGAAATCAACATAGTAAATATTTGTAAACTCAACTGGCTTATCATGATCAAAGCTACTAAAGGGGTCTATAGAGTCAAGGAAAGCAAGGCACTTTAACAAGTGCCTAGAAGTTTCACTAAATGGTTTAATCATCTCAACTATGTTTCTATCCAACGCCTCATTGCATACGGTTAGCTTCACTAGTAGAAAAAGGGTCAAATGTCAAGCACATTAGTGCCGGTTTGATTTTGAGCCGGCACTAATGTGTGCATTAGTGCCGGTTCCAACGGCTAGCCGGGCACTTTCATTAGTACCGGTTCGTGGCGAACCTTTAGCACCGGTTCGTGTCATGGACCGGTACTAAAGTGAGTGGTGGCATGATGTTGACAGTCCGGGGCCCCTTCAGCACCTTTAGCACCGGTTCGTGCCACGAACCGGTGCTAAAGGTCGTCCTACATAAACCCTTCGTCCACCCGAGCTCGCTCTGTTCTTCCCCTTTCCCCTCTCCTCTCCGTTCTTCCCCTCTTCCTCTCGAGCTCATCACACATTTTGCCCAAAAATTGTCAAGATTTGAAGGCCCCCATCTATTCAAATGATCACAAAGGTTAGCAACTTTGTCCTTTCATCTCTTATTGCTAGATTAGCTCTTGCAATGCTTTGTATAGTGATTAATTTATGAGTTTAGTAATTTGGGAGGAAATATATGTGCTAGTATTTAATTTATATGCAATTTGAGGTAAAAAATAACACTTAGTTTGCATATGTAGGTGTGGTTCACTTAGTGCCTTCGAAATCTCCGTCATAACCACAATCGATCGCCCACACCGTTCCGTCGCCGGCACAACCTTGTGGTGAGCCTTGAAAGATCGAGGATGTCGCCTAGTGGGGGGGGGGGTGAATAGGCGCTTTAAAATAATTATGGTTTAGGCTTGAACAAATGCGGAATAAACCTAGCGGTTAATTTGTCAAGCACAAAACCTACAACAACTAGGCTCACCTATGTGCACCAACAACTTATGCTAAGCAAGATAAGCAACTATGTGATAGCAAGATATATGACAAAAGAACAATATGGCTATCACAAAGTAAAGTGCATAAGTAAAGGGGCTCGGGTAAGAGATAACCGAGGCACGCTGGAGACGACGATGTATCCCGAAGTTCACACCCTTGCGGATGCTAATCTCCGTTTGGAGCGGTGTGGAGGCACAATGCTCCCCGAAGCCACTAGGGCCACCGTAATCTCCTCACGCCCCGCACAATGCAAGATGCCGTGATTCCACTAAGGGACCCTTGAGGCGGTCACCGAACCCGCATAAATGGCGACCCTTGGGGCGGTCACCGAACCCGTACACTTTTGGCAACCCTTGGGGCGGTCACGGTGCAGAACAAATTGCTCGGGGCGATCTCCACAACCTAATTGGAGACCCCGACGCTTCTCCGGAGCTTTATACCACAATGATTGAGCTCCGAACACCACCAACCGTCTAGGGCGCCCAAGAACCCAAGAGGAACAAGCTCAAGGGTACCAAGCACCCAAGGGTAATAAGCTTCTCAACTTGTAACTTCCACATATCACCGTGGAGAACTCAAACCGATGCACCAAATGCAATGGCAAGGGCACACGGAGTGCCCAAGTCCTTCTCTCTCAAATCCCACCGAAGCAACTAACGCTAGGGAGGAAAATGAGAGGAAGAACAAGAAGGAGAACACCAAGAACTCCAAGATCTAGATCCAAGGGTTCCCCTCACTTAGAGGAGAAAGTGATTGGTGGAAACGTGGATCTAGATCTCCTCTCTTTTCCCTCAAAAACTAGCAAGAATCCATGGAGGGATTGAGAGTTAGCAAGCTCGAAGAAGGTCAACAATGGGGGAAGAACACGAGCTTAAAGGATAAGGTTCAATGGGGAAGAAGACCCCCTTTTATAGGAGGGGGAAAATCCAACCGTTATGTGCTCAGCCCGCACACGAGCGGTACTACGCTCGGGCGGAAGAAGCAGGGAAAAGGAGCAACAACACATGAACCTTGGGGCGGTAGAAAAGCAGTAGAGGTACTACCGCCCGACCGGAGCGGTACTACACTGGGCCAGATACTACCGCTTAACAGCTAAGCGGTACTACCGCTCCTCCTCAATGATACTACCGCTCGAGAGCGGTACTACCGCCACTCCTGCCACGGCAGGTACCGTAAAGTCCGACACGAAAAACGAGCCTTCGAATCGAGGCGGCACTAGCACGAAACCGCAGCGGTACTACGGCTGGGGCTACAAGCGATACTACCGCTGTGGAGCGGTACTGCTGCTTATAGCACCCAAGCGGTACTACCGCTCCGGCCCGCGGTACTACCGCCGCATCAGAAAGCGGAGAAAAGCAGAAATGCCATAACTTCTTCATATGAGCTCCGAATTGAGCAAACTCAAGCTTGTTGGATACAAGACAACGAGTAGCATCAAATAAAGGAGTGGAGTTATGCCTAACAAATAAAGGAGTGAAAACTCCAACAGAGAAGAACCAGCATTACCCTCCAACATCGAAAACATCATAGAAGATGCAAGTGAACTCCGTTTTTCGATGAACTCGAGCTTGTCAGAAAAATGACCATAAGCTCCAAATCTCACAAGGAGAAGAACCAAACAAGAACCAATAAAGATGATGCAAGGATGCAATGGTTTGAGCTCTCTACGAACGATACAATCAAGCAACTCATCGAGAGACCCCTTGATAGTACAACAATCGATCCTATAACCCGGTCTCCCACAACTACCATGAGACCGGTAAAATAGAAAGCCTATCAAGGGCAAACCTTTACCTCGCACATGATCCACTTGAGCTAGATGATGACGATCTTCTCCTCCTCAAGATGGACCACCTTTCTTGATTGCGTTGGCTCGATGAAGACTAGTAGATTGCTCCCCCATACTCCACTATGGGTGAGCCACTCTTCTGCACATATTCACAAGTCCATTGTCGCCACAATGGACGGCAAGCTTCAAGCATATGATCTCTTCGTGATGATCCTACTTGAACTTGCACGCCGCAACCTAACCCCACAAAGAACTCTCACGAAGACCATGGGTTAGTACACAAAGCGTAATTGACCATGCTTACCATACCATGGGATCGCTTGATTCCTCTTGGTACATCTTCTATGCTTTGTGTGTTGATCAACTTGATTCACTCTTTGACTTAGTCTTGATCAACCTTGAATCTTTAAAACTCTCTTCATTTGGATGATGTCTTGAAGGTAAACTTGAATGATCACACACTCTTCTTCTTCAAGACATGCTTGCTATAAGCTCAATACTCATAAGACCAATCTTTGGATAATTCCTTAATAGCACCTTGGTCATCACAAACTCTCCTTGAAACCAACAAATGGACTCCAAGAAAAACCTATGGACAAGCTCTTCAAATATAACTCAAGGCAACCATTAGTCCATAGAGATTGTCATCACTTGCCAAAACCAAACATGGGGGCACCGCATGTTCTTTCACTCTTGTTCATGAATGTTTTACATTACCAAATTGATGTTTATGTGATTTGGATATATAGTTACTCGTATAATTATCTTACCCGTACGTTGTTTGTTATACATAGTGCCATGGTTTTGATATCCATCCCCATCGGCCCTCGTCCTTGTTATGATTCGGATGTGGTATATTCTCTTTAAAACTAGTTGTTGCATTTCGTGTTTATGACAAATTAGCCCATCAAGTTGACATACATATTTTTATCTAGGAGGTTTGTGAATCGGAAATTCCAACCGACCCTATTGTCGAGAGGTTAAATTTAGTTGAAAGAGAAAACTAGTATTTGAAAGAAAAATTGAAAAGAATTGAGGGGGAGAAGATGGAATTGAAGTTGCATGTTGCCGGTCGTCGATGATCACAATATCAAGATGGAGAAAATGCGCTTGAAGATTAAAAAGATTAGAAAATATGCCATTGATAGTGAGGCTTGGTATCATTATGTTGCTGGGTCAATTGGTACCTTAGTTGCGATCTTGATCACATTTGTTGTTGCATTTAAATGCTTTAGTTAGAGCATTATTTGTTTGTTGCATTTAAGTCTTGTATGAACTTTATGTATGAACTTTATGCATGAACTTGTATTAATTTGGTATTTTCGGTGTTGTGTAATGAAGATGAGCCGACAATGGATGTACGATGACCGATGCTCTCCCGACTTCATTAATGGCGTGCAAACTTTTCTCGCTATGCCGAGGCAAACAAGCGGGCGGATAGTTTTATGCCTTGTCCATGTGCTATCTGTAAGAATGATCACAATTACTCTACGTCAAGAAACATTCACGTCCACCTGTTTAAGTCCGGTTTCATGCCCCACTATAATGTTTGGACCAAGCACGGAGAAAGAGGGGTTATGATGGAAGACAATGAAGAAGAAGAGGATGACGATACCTATCCTGGCCATGAGTTCCCTGAATACGATGATACAACAATGGGGGAAGAAGCTGAGCCGGCAATGCGGGAAGAAGCTGAAGAAGAGGCATCAGATGAGCCCGTTGATGATCTAGGTCGGGCCATTGCCGATGCAAAGAGAAATCAAGCAAGTGATTTGGAGAGGAAGAAGTTGCAGCGCATGTTAGAGGATCACAAGAAATTGTTGTACCCGAATTGCGAAGCTGACAAGAAAAAGTTGGGCACCACATTGGAATTGCTGCAATGGAAGGCAGAGAATGGTGTATCTGACAAGGGATTTGGAAAGTTGCTGGGAATGATAAAGAATATGCTTCCAAAGGACAACGAATTGCCCGAGAGTACGTACGAAGCAAAGAAGGCTATCTTCCCTCTAGGGTTAGAGGTGCAGAAGATACATGCATGCCCTAATGACGGCATCCTCTACCGTGGTGAGTATGAGGATTTGAACGCTTGCCCGGTATGCGGTGCATTGCGCTATAAGATCAGGCACGATGACCCTGGTGATGTCGAGGGTGAGCGCCCCAGGAAGAAGATTCCTGCCAAGGTGATGTGGTATGCTCCTATAATACCACGGTTGAAACGTTTGTTCCAAAACAAAGAGCATGCCAAGGCGATGCGATGGCACAGAGAAGACTGTAAGAAAGACGAAAAGTTGAGAGTACCCGCTGACGGGTCGTAATGGAGAAAAATTGAGAGAAAGTACGGGAAGGAATTTGCAGATGATGCAAGGAACGTATGATTTGGTCTAAGCGCAGATGGCATTAATCCTTTTGGGGACCAGAGCAGCAACCATAGCACCTGGCCTGTGACTCTATGTTTGTATAACCTTCCTCCTTGGTTGTGCATGAAGTAGAAGTTCATTATGATGCCAGTTAGTTGAAGAACTCTTACAGCTGTGGAATGGAACAGGTGTACGTGCGTGGGATGAGCACATGGGGGAAGAATTTGACCTAAAGGCCTGTTAGGGAACGTAGTAATTTCAAAAATTTCCTACGCACACGCAAGATCATGGTGATGGCATAGCAACGAGAGGGGAGAGTGTATGTCCACGCACTCGTGAGACCGTAGTTTAAAGCGTTATAACAACGCTGTTGATGTAGTCGTCGTCTTCACGATCCGACCGATCCAAGTACCGAACGCACGGCACCTCCGAGTTCAAGACACGTTCAGCTCGATGACGATCCCCGGGCTCCGATCTAGCAAAGCGTCGGGGATGAGTTCCACAAGACGACGGCGTGGTGGCGATGATGATGCTCCACTGGCGCAGGCTTCGCCTAAGCTCCATGACGATATGACCAAGTGGAATATGGTGGAGGGGCACCGCCTGACACGGCTAAGGAACGATCCGTAGATCAACTTGTGTGTCATGGGGTGCCCCTGCCACAATATATAAAGGAGCAAGGGGGGGCGGTGCGGCCAGCCCTAGGAGGAGGCGCTGAGGAGTCCTACTCCCACCGAGTAGGACTCCCCCCTTTCCTAGTTGGATTAGGACTTGGGGGAGGGAAAGAGAAGGCGCCGCCCCTTCCTTGTCCTATTCGGACTAGGGGAGGCGCGGCCTGCCCTGCCCGCCCTCCTCTTCTCCCTCATGGCCCACTAAGGCCCATTAACCCCGGAGGGTTCCGGTACCCCCCGGTGCTCCGGTAAAACCCCGATTTCACCCGGAACTATTCCGAAGTCCAAACATAGGCTTCCAATATATCAATCTTTATGTCTCGACCATTTCGAGACTCCTCGTCATGTTCGTGATCACATCCGGGACTCCGAACAAACTTCGGTACATCAAAACTTATAAACTCATAATAAACTGTCATCGTAACGTTAAGCGTGCGGACCCTACGGGTTCGAGAACTATGTAGACATGACCTAGAACTATTCTCGGTCAATAACCAATAGCGGAACCTGGATGCCCATATTGGTTCCTACATATTCTTCAAGATCTTTATCGGTCAAACCGCATAACGACATACGTTGTTCCCTTTGTCATCGGTATGTTACTTACCCGAGATTCGATCGTCGGTATCCAATACCTAGTTCAATCTCGTTACCGGCAAGTCTCTTTACTCGTTCCGTAATACGTCATCTCACAACTAACTTATTAGTTGCAATGCTTGCAAGGCTTATGTGATGTGTATTACCGAGAAGGCCTAGAGATACCTCTCCGACAATCGGAGTGACAAAACCTAATCTCGAAATCGCCAACCCAACATGTCCCTTTGGAGACACCTGTAGTACTCCTTTATAATCACCCGATTCACGTTGTGACGTTTGGTAGCACCTAAAGTGTTCCTCCGGTAAACGGGAGTTGCATAATCTCATAGTTACAGGAACATGTATAGGTCATGAAGAAAGCAATAGCAATATACTAAACGATCAAGTGCTAAGCTAACAGAATGGGTCATGTCAATCACATCATTCTCCTAATGATGTGATCCCATTAATCAAATAACAACACATGTCTATAGTTAGGAAACATAACCATCTTTGATTAATGAGCTAGTCAAGTAGAGGCATACTAGTGATCTGTATGTTTGTCTATGTATTCACACATGTATTATGTTTCCGGTTAATACAATTCTAGCATGAATAATAAACATTTATCATGATATGAGGAAATAAATAATAACTTTATTATTGCCTCTAGGGCATATTTCCTTGATCTCCCACTTGCACTAGAGTCAATAATCTAGATTACACAAGAATGATTCTAACACCCATGGAGTCTTGGTTCTGATCATGTTTTGCTCGTGGAAGAGGCTTAGTCAACGGTCTGCAACATTCAGATCCGTATGTATCTTGCAAATCTCTATGTCTCCCACTTGGACTTGGTCCCGAATGGAATTGAAGCGTCTCTAGATATGCTTGGTCATCTTGTGAAATCTGGATTCCTTTGCCAAGGCAATTGCACCAGTATTGTCACAGAAGATCTTCATTGGTCCCGATGCACTAGGTATGACACCTAGATCGGAAATGAACTCTTTCATCCGGACTCCTTCATTTGCTGCTTCCGAAGCAGCTATGTACTCTGCTTCACATGTAGATCCTGCCACGACGCTTTGTTTAGAACTGCACCAACTGACAGCTCCACCGTTTAATAAAAACACGTATCCGGTTTGCGATTTAGAATCGTCCGGATCAGTGTCAAAGCTTGCATCGACGTAACCATTTACGACTAGCTCTTTGTCACCTCCATATACGAGAAACATATCCTTAGTCCTTTTCGTATTTCAGATGTTCTTGACCGCTGTCCAATGATCCACTCTGGATTACTTTGGTACCTTCCTGCCAAGCTTATTGCTAAACATATGTCGTGTCTGGTACACAACATTGCATACATGATAGAGCCTATGGCTGAAGCATAGGGAACATCTTTCATTTTCTCTCTATCTTCTGCTGTGGTCGGGCCTTGAGTCTGACTCAATTTCACACCTTGTAACACACGCAAAAATCCTTTCTTTGCCTGATCCATTTTGAACTTTTTCAAAACTTTATCAAGGTATGTGCTTTGTGAAAGTCCAATTAAGCGTCTTGATCTATCTCTATAGATCTTGATGCCCAATATGTAAGCAGCTTCACCGAGGTCTTTCATTGAAAAACTTTTATTCAAGTATCCTTTTATGCTATCCAGAAATTCTATATCATTTCCAATCAATAATATGTCATCCACATATAATATCGTAAATGCTACAGAGCTCCCACTCACTTTCTTGTAAATACGTGCTTCTCCAAAAGTCTCAGAGAAACCATATGCTTTGATCACACTATCAAAGCGTTTATTCCAACTCCGAGAGGCTTGCACCAGACCATAAATTGATCGCTGGAGCTTGCACACTTTGTTAGCACCTTTTGGATCAACAAAATCTTCTGGTTGCATCATATACAACTCTTCTTCTAGAAATCCATTCATGTGACGCCCCAAGACCGGAGCTTCAGTTGCCTTCCAGGGTCTCCGAGTTTTGTCGTGTGATTTGTTTTGTTTGTGCATTCATCATGTCATCTCTCGCATTGCATCATCTCATCATGCCATCATATCATTAATTTTTTTTAAACTCAACTAAATAAATTGTATGGATTTTTTTCGGTCCATTTAAATCGAGGGATTCACATGGTGACTTCTCTTTATAATATATCCTCCCAATATTAGGGAGCTATAATCAATATTCCATTGTTTTGGAATCACCATAACCCACTTGCAAAATAAATCCCATGCATTTTCTGCTCCGAGTTGACCTCAAAACCTTGCCAATATTATTTCATCATTTTCCGGAGTTCCATCAAAAATCCTTGGGCCATTTTTGTTAAATTCCTCACATTTTTATGAGTCCGGGAAAATTGTCCTCGTTCCCAAATTCTTTCCCTAACCCTCTCGTTCTTTTTGTCTCTCTTTATTTATTTTTACGCTAAATATAAGAGAGAGAGATGTATGAGCCCAAAGAGTCTGGGCCTCCCAACCTCCCGCGCCGGCCCAAGGCCAAGGCCCAGCCGCCCCCACCAATCCCTCCTAACCCTAGCCCGACCTCCACCTCACTCCCATCGATCTCAATCTCTCCCTCTGTTTTCCCCTCGGCGCCGTCACCTCCCCTCGCTCCCGCTCGCTTCTCTCCCGATCCCCCCTCATCTCTCCCCGTCGCCCAAGCGCCCGAGGAGAGGAGCTCCTCGAGCACCTGCACCCGATCCCCGCCGCTCCTCCGCGCGACCAGGCCGGACCCCCCCGGTGGCCTCCTCGTCGCCTCCACCGCGCCTCAACCCTCCTCGCCGCCCTTGGTGCCGCGCCACCGCAACCTGCCCCGTCGCCCTCGTCAACGACCCTCGCCGCTCCCTGCGCCGGTCCCCCCACGCGCCCTGTCGTCCCCGAGATCGGCCAACTCCGACGCGCCCGCGCCACCGGTGCTCCCTCCGGCCCCCAAGCATCATCAGCCCTGCCATGGCCGCCCGCCCGTTATGCCGCCTCGGCCGGATCCAGCGCCCTCGGCCTCTCCTCGAGCACCCGAGGCCCTGCGAGCCTCCCGCATCTGCCTCTGCCCGTGCCACTCATCCTTGGCGCCATGGCCTCTGCCTCCTTTGGATGACCCGTGGCTGCCGTGCCTGTTGTGCGTTCTCTCCGCTGCACAACCTTTGTTGACGTCAAGACCACAGGCGCCAAGTTCGTCTTCCACTATCATCTCCGAGGATTTCTCCAAGACCCGAACCAGAACGCCAAGTACCGACACCGTGGGTTCCTCAAGGCCGCCAAGTTCGACTACGACGATCGCCAAGTACCCTACGCGAAGACGCCAAGTCCGTTTCGGGATTCTTCAATTACCGCTACCGTCGACCCGAACATCTACGAAAACGCGTGTACCACTACTTCCCTCAGCGATCATCGCGAGAACGACTACTTCCTCTACTTCCCTCGACGACCCGTGAACGTCTACTTCCCTCTACGAAACGTTTTCCGCCCCGAACGCACGCTTCGAAGGTATAACCACCGAGATGACCGACCGTGATCGAATCATCCTTGCGATGCCCCTCTTTTTCCATGCCACCGTTCCTAGGGAACCCGGTATCCGGGATCACACCACAATAATGCATGACTCTCATCCGTCACGCTTTCCATTGTACAGATATCTAAATCGAGTTGTCTGAACCGATATCTTGCCGTGGCACCATTTTCGGATTCGTTGCCGTGGCACCCTTTCATCCACCACGGTGACATAATGCCTCGTAACATGCTCATGTTAACATTTTCATAAAATTGCATAAACTTGCACATGTCATCCGCATCATGATAACAACATTAGAAATGTTTAAAATTGTTGTTTGCATTAATTTGCTTAAATGCCATGCTAAAATGATTTATTTCATAACTAAATAACCGTTAATCGGAGTTAAATAAATTATATATGTAAATGGGGTAGAAAAATGCCTAGTTTAACATGGTAGCATTACTTTGCATGTTTAACAACTCTAAAATATGCTTTAGGTCAGATCAGTACCGAATCCATAATTTGCATATGGGGATTTTCCGAATTGTTGTTTGTTATTTCCGGCCTCATTTAAATTTGCCTAAATAGTTAGTTTACTTATGCCTCACCTCTTGCCATGTTTAACAACATTTAATATTGTTGAGTACCTAACCGGGAGTGAACTAAATAATTGATGTGGTGTTTTGCATATTGAGCTCCACTTAACTTGTAGTGTTGTTTGTGCATATTGCCATGCCAAGCTATTTAAACCGGACATGCATCATATTTGTTTGTGCATCATGCCATGTTTATGTGATGGTTATTTACTATGTTGTTTGTTTGTTTCGGTTTGCATTACTCGTTAGCTTCGGTTCCGTTCCGGAGTTGTGAGGATTCGTTCGACTACGTCCGTTTGTCTTCTTCATGGACTCGTTCTTCTTCCTTGCGGGATTTCAGGCAAGATGACCATACCCTCGAAATCACTACTATCTTTGCTTGCTAGTTGCTCGCTCTTTTGCTATGCCTATGCTACGATGCCTAACACTTGCTTATCATGCCTCCCTTATTGCCATGTCAAGCCCCTAACCATCCTTTCCTAGCAAACCGTTGTTTGGCTATGTTACCGCTTTGCTCAGCCCCTCTTATAGCGTTGTTAGTTGCGGTGAAGATGAAGTTTGTTCCTTGTTGGAACATGGAGATGTTGTTCCTTGTTGGAACATGTTTACTTGTTGGGATATCACAATATATCTTATATTATTAATGCATCTATATACTTGGTAAAGGGTGGAAGGCTCGGCCTTATGCCTGGTGTTTTGTTCCACTCTTGCCGCCCTAGTTTCCGTCATACCGGTGTTATGTTCCCGGATTTTGCGTCCCTAACGCTGTCGGGTGATTTATGGGACCCCCTTGACAGTTCGCTTTGAATAAGACTTTTCCAAAGAAGGCCCAACATTGGTTTTACCATTTGCCTCACCTATGCCCTTTTTCCCTTGGGTTTCGGAGCCCGAGGGTCATCTTTATTTTAGCCCCCGGGCCAGTTCTCCTTCGAGTGCTGGTCCAAACCGAAGCGATGTCCGGCGCCTCGGGCAATCAGGGTCTATGCCAACCCGACGTCTGGCTCATCCGTGTGCCCCGAGACCGAGATATGTGCAGCTCCTATCAGATTTGTCGGCACATCCGGGCGGCTTTGCTGGTCTTGTTTTATTCTTTGTCGAAATGTCTTGTAGCCGGGATTCCGAGACTGATCGGGTCTTCCCGGGAGAAGGAATATCCTTCGTTGATCGCGAGAGCTTATCATGGGCTAAGTTGGGACACCCTGCAGGGTTTGAACTTTCAAAGCCGTGCCCACGGTTATGTGGCAGATGTGAATTAGATAATGTCCGGTTATAGTAAACAAGAAGTTGATCTTAACTAAAATACACCAACAAGGTGTAACCGTGATGGTCTCTTCTCGGCGGAGTCCGGGAAGTGAACACGGTGTTGGAGTTATGCTTGACGTAGGTTGTTCTAGGATCACTTCTTGATCATAGTTGTTCGACCGTGCTTTTGCCTTCTCTTCTCGCTCTCATTTGCGTATGTAGCCACCATATATGCTAGTCGCTTGCTGCAGCTCCACCTCACTACCCTGTCCTACCTTTAAGCTTAAATAGTCTTGATCTCATGGTGTGAGATTGCTGAGTCTCCGTGACTCACAGATACTTCCAAAACCAGCTTGCAGGTGCCAATGAAACCGTGCAGGCGTCGCACCTGAGCTCAAGGAGGAGCTCGATGAAGACTTTGTGCATTGTGTTGTTTCGTTTCAGCTGATCAGGAGTGGAGCCCAGTTGGGACGATCGGGGATCTGTGTAGCATTTGGGGTAGTCTTCTTTTATTTTGGTTCCGTAGTCGGACCTTGATTGTATCTGTATGATGTAATGTTTTACTCATGTATTGTGTGAAGTGGCGATTGTAAGCCAACTATGTATCTTTTTCCCTTATGTATTACATGGGTTGTGTGAAGATTACCTCACTTGCGACATTGCTTTCAATGCGGTTATGCCTCTAAGTCGTGCTTCGACACGTGGGAGATATAGCCGCATCGAGGGCGTTACAAGTTGGTAATCAGAGCCTTCCCCGACTTAGGAGCCCCTACTTGATTGTTTGCTGGCGTTGTTGAGTCTAGAACGGAAAAATGTTTTGAGTCTTAGGATTATATATATCGGAGAGTAGGATTCTTTTTACTCCCCAGTCCTTAAATCGCTCTGGTGAGGTATCCCGACGTAGAGTTTTGTCTTTTCTCTCCTCAAATTTCACTAAATTTTTTTAAGGATCACGTGGGTATCTTGGAATCGATCCGATGGTTTTGAGACGAGAACATTGTTCATGGTGCCTCCTGACAATTAGGGGTTGTGGCAGTGTCCCGGGAGTTGAGCTCGAGGTGTTGTCGTCACAATTTTATCGTTGCGATTCTGGAATACCTGAGTTTTACCGACATCGAAATCTCTTTTGTGCGCTTGTTGGTGAGATAACCCTGATAGCCCGATCTTGTATGGCGAAAAGGGTATTGCCATGACTTGTATAACGGATGTTTTTCAAGGTCGAGGTACCACGATTTCCGAGGATTTCTTGGTTATGTATTGACGGATGGATACAAATTTGGATCTAGATATTGTTAGTTTGGGTGATATATTTTGTGTCCCCTATCCCCAACACCAGATTGCATAACCAGAAAGTTTCGGGAGTTTATAGGTGGGAATTCAAGTAGCTCCTAGAATATCTTTCCGATGTATGTATGATATGGGATTGGGTAAATCTCTATCATATGTATTTGTTCCGGCTTATTCTGCAAGCCAAATCCTTTGTTTTTGTTCCGTTTTGTGGTATTCAAGTTGCTTCAATGTCAAGTGTGGATTCCATACCTTCCTAAATGGTGTTCTCACATTGCTATGTGAATACTAATCCTTCTTGATCAATGAGCTTGTCATGTCAATTCTTTTCTCAACCGCGTGCTTCTCTTCAAGTGGATCCGATCATTCCAACATTCGCAAGATCAATTCTAAGCTTTTTCTCAACGGTGTTCGTCTCATCCGACCCAAGTTGTTTTGATTTCCCGCCCTCCCACCCTTTTTCTTCAAGGACTCAGATTTCTTAATCAAGTATCCATTTTTATTGAGTGAAGTTTCTTCATTCTTTTCCTTTAATGTTTTATCCGGTGATTTCTCATGAAGACGCTAAGGAAGCTTCAACCTTATCATTGTTCCATTCTAATTTTCTTCTCCGGTGGTTTTAGTTCAAGATTTCGGTGTTGATCTTATCCCTTTTCCTATTTTCACAATGTTTTCCCGTGCACGGTGCACCTCATAGTCTTTCACTTCTCGCTATTCAATTGTTCCGAGTCTTTGAAGATATCTCAGAAGATTCTAGTTTCCATTCTCAATTCACTCAAGTTCTTTCGAGGATGCTATCTCATTCAAGCCATTTAATTCTACCGGTGCAATATCTATTTCAAACAATTGTTCAACGGTGGTTCTTTTGAGTGGGCCCTAACCCACGTGTCTTTTCGAGGATCTTACGACTCTTCTAATTTTCAGAGCTATTCCCAAATTCATTGCAAAGTTTGACGTAAGAATGAGTTATCATCACCAAATGTCTTTCTCCAAGATCTTTCAAATTCTTTTCATCTTGTGGTTCAACCTTTCTAATTTGCATTCCGGAGTGCTTCAATAATTCATGGTGATGTTTCTCGTCGTCATTCTCGAATTTTGAAGACCGAAGAAGAGTTTCTCTTAAATCTCGCTCCTTTCTCTTCAAGATTCATGGTTTTAGCTTGATGCCATCCTCTCATAATTATTTTCGGTTTGTGAGAATTCTTTTAACCCACCCGGAGCATTTCAGGAGTCTTTCAGTTTGATTCTTCGGAGCCCATCATCTCAGAATTACTCATTCAAGCGTTCAACTCTTGTTTTCCAAATCTCACCGGTGCATCGTCGAAATATCCTCTAATCAGTTCATGATCTCTTCGTTCTAATGTATCTAAATTTTGTCAAGCATCTTTATTCGCTTTTCCAATTCTTCCCGGGATTTGTGCCTTTGCTATGTTCATTTTTAATTCTTACGGTGGTTCGTTCAAGATTTCACTTCCTTCTTTATCATATCAATTCATTTGTTGTTTTTCCAAATCCCACGGTGGTTCCATAAATACCTTCTCAAGTTTTGTTGTATCTCTATCTGTAATCATTTTTCAATGAGAATAAGTAGTATGCCAAATCCATTGCTTGTCATCAGTTTAATTGGTGAAGGATCAGCATAATGTAATTCTTATTCTTGTTTCATCGAGTAAGTTCAATTCCTTATTCCGGAGGTTCATCAAAATTCTTGGTTTCATTTGTTTATCTTTCTTTCCGGAGTTCCAACTTTTCTCGGTTATACCATTTCAAAGCTTCATCTTATCACTGCAAGGCTTCACCTTGTGTTGTCAACTTCTCTTTCTTTTATCATCCTTTTGTTTACCGGAGTTCTTCGTGGAGGATCTACATGATGCTTCCTCAAGGATTCTTTTCATTCTTCAATCGTTCTTCAAGATTTCACTCGGAGTTATGATCCGTCAAGCCATACTCAAAATTGAACATGGTGCTCAACACATGTTTTGTTTTGAGGAGTTCAAGTATTCTTCTTCTTGCATTTCGAAGTGCAATTCGTTCTACCTTATCATTTGAGGTTGTGTTATGTCATTCTCGACAATTTGAGTTCGTGTTTCATGATTCACATGTTGTCAAGAATGAGGTATTTTAAATCCATCAATCTCTCCATTGCAGTTATCTTGGGCTATATTTCACCTAAAGCTTTCCCTAAGGATTGTTGCTATTTATGGTGCTTATAAATGACCCAAGCTCTTCATTTGTCCTCCCGGTGATTTAAGTTTCTCGCCTCCTTGTTGATATCAATCCAATCAATTGTTTCCGTTGGTGGCAGAAGCTTCGCCTCATAATTTTGAGATGTTTACCATAAGCCCACAACAAGCTTGTGCTTTTCGTTGTTGGTTTTCCAACAACTCCGCTCTAACCTTCTTAGCAAGGATGCCTTCCAAATTCAATTGTGGTAGAAGTTGGCATTTTCTTCTCCATCCCTTTATCCCAATAATCCATCTTCTATTCTTTCGTTCCGGAAGCATTGTGATGTTGTGCTCTTCAATCATCATCTTGTTTTGTCGTGACCATGTCCTTTTCCTTGCTTATCGTTTTTAACCGGAGTGTGGTGTCTATCGTTCCTCTTTTAACCAGAGTGGTTTCAATATCTATCTTATCACTAAACCTCTTGGTTCTCGTAATGTTCCTTGTTCCTCTTTTCTAACAGAGTGTTTTCAACTTTCTTCACCTTCATTGTTTTCTTTCTTTCATTTTGTTCAACCTCTCGAGGTTCTTTGGTTTCACTTTCGTTTGTCGGAGAAGCAACTTTGTTTTACCTCTTCCTCTTCCGCTTTTAGCGGTGCCATCCTAGATCTCGGGACGAGATCCTCTCGTAGTGGTGGAGTGTTGTGACGCCCCAAGACCGGAGCTTCGGTTGCCTTCCAGGGTCTCCGAGTTTTGTCGTGTGATTTGTTTTGTTTGTGCATTCATCATGTCATCTCTCGCATTGCATCATCTCATCATGCCATCATATCATTAATTTTTTAAAACTCAACTAAATAAATTGTATGGATTTTTTCGGTCCATTTAAATCGAGGATTCACATGGTGACTTCTCTTTATAATATATCCTCCCAATATTAGGGAGCTATAATCAATATTCCATTGTTTTGGAATCACCATAACCCACTTGCAAAATAAATCCCATGCATTTTCTGCTCCGAGTTGACCTCAAAACCTTGCCAATATTATTTCATCATTTTCCGGAGTTCCATCAAAAATCCTTGGGCCATTTTTGTTAAATTCCTCACATTTTTATGAGTCCGGAAAATTGTCCTCGCTCCCAAATTCTTTCCCTAACCCTCTCGTTCTTTTTGTCTCTCTTTATTTATTTTTACGCTAAATATAAGAGAGAGAGATGTATGAGCCCAAAGAGCCTGGGCCTCCCAACCTCCAGCTGCCCAAGGCCAAGGCCCAGCCGCCCACCAATCCCTCCTAACCCTAGCCCGACCTCCACCTCACTCCCATCGATCTCAATCTCTCCCTCTGTTTTCCCTCGGCCACACCTCCCCTCGCTCCCGCCGCTTCTCTCCCGATCCCCTCATCTCTCCCGTCGCCCAAGCGCCCGAGGAGAGGAGCTCCTCGAGCACCTGCACCCGAGCCCCGCCGCTCCTCCGCGCGACCAGGCCGGACCCCCCCGGTGGCCTCCTCGTCGCCTCCACCGCGCCTTAACCCTCCTCGCCGCCCTTGGTGCCGCGCCACCGCAACCTGCCCCGTCGCCCTCGCCAACGACCCTCGCCGCTCCTCGCGGTCCCCCACGCCCTGTCGTCCCCGAGCTCGGCCAACTCCGACGCGCCCGCGCCACCGGTGCTCCCTCCGGCCCCCAAGCATCATCAGCCCCTGCCATGGCCGCCGCCCGTTCGTCGCCTCCGGCCGGATCCAGCCGCCCTCGGCCTCTCCTCGAGCACCCGAGGCCCTGCGAGCCTCCCGCATCTGCCTCTGCTTCGTGCCACTCATCCTTGGCGCCATGGCCTCTGCCTCCTTTGGATGACCCGTGGCTGCCGTGCCCTGTTGTGCGTTCTCTCCGCTGCCTGGCACTGTTGACGTCAAGACCCTAGGCGCCAAGTTCGTCTTCCACTATCATCTCCGAGGATTTTTCCAAGACCCGAACCGGAAACGCCAAGTACCGACACCGTGGGTTCCTCAAGGCCGCCAAGTTCGACTACACGACGATACGCCAAGTACCCCTACGCGCGAAGACGCCAAGTCCGTTTCGGGATTCTTCAAGTACCGCTACCGTCGACCCGAACATCTACGAAAACGCGTGTACCACTACTTCCCTCAGCGATCATCGCGAGAACGACTACTTCCTCTACTTCCCTCGACGACCCGTGAACGTCTACTTCCCTCTACGAAACGTTTTCCGCCCCGAACGCACGCTTCGAAGGTATAACCACCGAGATGACCGACCGTGATCGAATCATCCTTGCGATGCCCCTCTTTTGCCATGCCACCGTTCCGTGGGAACCCGGTAATCGGGATCACCCCACCATCTTGCATGACTCGCTTCCGTCACGCTTTCCTTTGTACCGATATCTCAATCGAGTTATCGGAACCGATGTGTTGCCGTGGCACCATTTTCGGATTCGTTGCCGTGGCACCCCTTTCATCCACCACGGTGACATAATGCCTCGTAACATGCTCATGTTAACATTTTCATAAAAATTGCATAAACTTGCACATGTCATCCGCATCATGATAACAACATTAGAAATGTTTAAAATTGTTGTTTGCATTAATTTGCTTAAATGCCATGCTAAAATGATTTATTTCATAACTAAATAACCGTTAATCGGAGTTAAATAAATTATATATGTAAATGGGGTAGAAAATGCCTAGTTTAACATGGTAGCATTACTTTGCATGTTTAACAACTCTAAAATATGCTTTAGGTCAGATCAGTACCGAATCCATAATTTGCATATGGGGATTTTCCGGAATTGTTGTTTGTTATTTCCGGCCTCATTTAAATTTGCCTAAATAGTTAGTTTACTTATGCCTCACCTCTTGCCATGTTTAACAACATTTAATATTGTTGAGTACCTAACCGGGAGTGAACTAAATAATTGATGTGGTGTTTTGCATATTGAGCTCCACTTAACTTGTAGTGTTGTTTGTGCATATTGCCATGCCATGCTATTTAAACCGGACATGCATCATATTTGTTTGTGCATCATGCCATGTTTATGTGATGGTTATTTACTATGTTGTTTTTTTGTTTCGGTTTGCTTTTCTCGTTAGCTTCGGTTCCGTTCCGGAGTTGTGAGGATTCGTTCGACTACGTCCGTTTGTCTTCTTCATGGACTCGTTCTTCTTCCTTGCGGGATTTCATGCAAGATGACCATACCCTCGAAATCACTACTATCTTTGCTTGCTAGTTGCTCGCTCTTTTGCTATGCCTATGCTACGATGCCTAACACTTGCTTATCATGCCTCCCTTATTGCCATGTCAAGCCCCTAACCATCCTTTCCTAGCAAACCGTTGTTTGGCTATGTTACCGCTTTGCTCAGCCCCTCTTATAGCGTTGTTAGTTGCGGTGAAGATGAAGTTTGTTCCTTGTTGGAACATGGAGATGTTGTTCCTTGTTGGAACATGTTTACTTGTTGGGATATCACAATATATCTTATATTATTAATGCATCTATATACTTGGTAAAGGGTGGAAGGCTCGGCCTTATGCCTGGTGTTTTGTTCCACTCTTGCCGCCCTAGTTTCCGTCATACGGTGTTATGTTCCCGGATTTTGCGTCCCTAACGCGGTCGGGTGATTTATGGGACCCCCTTGACAGTTCGCTTTGAATAAGACTTTTCCAGCAAGGCCCAACATTGGTTTTACCATTTGCCTCACCTATGCCCTTTTCCCTTGGGTTTCCGGAGCCCGAGGGTCATCTTTATTTTAGCCCCCCGGGCCAGTTCTCCTTCGAGTGCTGGTCCAAACCGAGCGATGTCCGGCGCCCCCTGGGCAATCAGGGTCTATGCCAACCCGACGTCTGGCTCATCCGGTGTGCCCTGAGACCGAGATATGTGCAGCTCCTATCAGGATTTGTCGGCACATCCGTGCGGCTTTGCTGGTCTTGTTTTATTGCTGTCGAAATGTCTTGTAGCCGGGATTCCGAGACTGATCGGGTCTTCCCGGGGAGAAGGACTATCCTTCGTTGATCGCGAGAGCTTATCATGGGCTAAGTTGGGACACCCTGCAGGGTTTGAACTTTCGAAAGCCGTGCCCGCGGTTATGTGGCAGATGGGAATTTGTTAATGTCCGGTTGTAGTAAACCCGAAGTTGATCTTAACTAAAATACATCAACCGCGTGTGTAACCGTGATGGTCTCTTCTCGGCGGAGTCCGGGAAGTGAACACGGTGTTGGAGTTATGCTTGACGTAGGTTGTTCTAGGATCACTTCTTGATCATAGTTGTTCGACCGTGCTTTTGCCTTCTCTTCTCGCTCTCATTTGCGTATGTAGCCACCATATATGCTAGTCGCTTGCTGCAGCTCCACCTCACTACCCTGTCCTACCTTTAAGCTTAAATAGTCTTGATCTCGCGGGTGTGAGATTGCTGAGTCTCCGTGACTCACAGATACTTCCAAAACCAGCTTGCAGGTGCCAATGAAACCGTGCAGGCGTCACACCTGAGCTCAAGGAGGAGCTCGATGAAGACTTTGTGCATTGTGTTGTTTCATTTCAGCTGATCAGTAGTGGAGCCCAGTTGGGACGATCGGGGATCTGTGTAGCTTTTGGGGTAGTCTTCTTTTATTTTGGTTCCGTAGTCGGACCTTGATTGTATCTGTATGATGTAATGTTTTACTCATGTATTGTGTGAAGTGGCGATTGTAAGCCAACTATGTATCTTTTTCCCTTATGTATTACATGGGTTGTGTGAAGATTACCTCACTTGCGACATTGCTTTCAATGCGGTTATGCCTCTAAGTCGTGCTTCGACACGTGGGAGATATAGCCGCATCGAGGGCGTTACAATTCAAGAATGCAGTTTTTACATCCATTTACGAAATTTCATAATCATAAAATGCAGCAATTGCTAACATGATTCGGATAGACTTAAGCATCACTACGGGTGAGAAAGTCTCATCGTAGTCAACCCCTTGAACTTGTCGAAAACCTTTCGCAACAAGTCGAGCTTTATAGACAGTTACATTACCATCAGCGTCAGTCTTCTTCTTAAAGATCCATTTATTCTCAATGGCTTGCCGATCATCGGGCAAGTCAACCAAAGTCCATACTTTGTTCTCATACATGGATCCCATCCTGCATTTCATGGCTTCCAGCCATTTTGCGAATCTGGGCTCACCATCGCTTCTTCATAGTTTGTAGGTTCGCCATGGTCAAGTAACATGACTTCGAATAGGATTACCGTACCACTGCAGTGCGGATCTTACTCTGGTTGACCTCCAGTTCAAGAGAAACTTGATCTGAAGTTTCATGATCAATATCATTAGTTTCCTCACTAATTGATGTAGTTGTCACGAGAACCGGTTCTTGTGATGAACTACTTTTCAATAAGGGAGCAGATACAATTATCTCATCAAGTTCTACTTTCCTCCCACTCACTTCTTTCGAGAGAAACTCTTTTTCTAGAAAGGATCCGAATTTAGCAACGAAAATCTTGCCTTCAGATCTGTGATAGAAGGTGTACCCAACAGTCTCCTTTGGGTATCCTATGAAGACACATTTCTCCGATTTGGGTTCGAGCTTATCTGGTTGAAGTTTTTTACATAAGCATCGCAGCCCCAAACTTTAAGAAACGACAACTTTGGTTTCTTGCCAAACCACAGTTCATGAGGTGTCGTCTCAACGGATTTTGATGGTGCCCTATTTAACGTGAATGCGGCCGTCTCTAAAGCATAACCCCAAAGCGATAGCGGTAAATCAGTAAGAGACATCATAGATCGCACCATATCTAGTAAAGCACGATTCTGACGTTCGGACACACCATTTCGTTGTGGTGTTCCGTGGCGTGAGTTGCGTAAACTATTCCGCATTGTTTCAAATGTAAACCAAACTCGTAACTCAAATATTCTCCTCCACGATCAGATCGTAGAAATTTTATTTTCTTGTTACGATGATTTTCCACTTCACTCTGAAATTCTTTGAACTTTTCAAATGTTTCAGATTTGTGTTTCATTAAGTAGATATACCCATATCTGCTTAAATCATCTGTGAAGGTGAGAAAATAACGATACCAGCGCGAGCCTCAATGTTCATTGGACCACATACATCAGTATGTATGATTTCCAACAAATCTGTTGCTCGCTCCATAGTTCCGGAGAACGGCGTTTTAGTCATCTTGCCCATGAGGCATGGTTCGCAAGTACCAAGTGATTCATTATCAAGTGATTCCAGAAGCCCATCAAGATGGAGTTTCTTCATGCGTTTTACTCGATATGACCCAAACGGCAGTGCCACAAATAAGTTGCACTATCATTATCAACTCTGCATCTTTTGGTTTCAACACTATGAATATGTGTATTACTACTATCGAGATTCAATAAAAATAGACCACTCTTCAAGGGTGCATGGCCATAAAAGATATTATTCATATAAATAGAACAACCATTATTCTCTGACTTAAATGAATAACCGTCTCGCATCAAACAAGGTCCAAATATAATGTTCATGCTTAACGCTGGCACCAAATAACAATTATTTAGGTCTAAAACTAATCCCGATGGTAGATGTAGAGGTAGCGTGCCGACCACGATCACATCGACTTTGGAACCATTTCCCACGCGCATCGTCACCTCGTCCTTAGCCAATCTTCGCTTAATCCGTAGTTCCTGCTTTGAGTTGCAAATATTAGCAATGTAACCAGTATCAAATACCGGTACTACTGCGAGTATTAGTAAGGTACACATCAATAACATGTATATCACATATACCTTTGTTCACCTTGCCATCCTTCTTATCCGCCAAATACTTGGGGCAATTCCGCTTCCAGTGTCGCTTGCGGTAGAAGCACTCAATTTCAGGCTTAGGTCCAGACTTGGGTTTCTTCTCTTGAGCAGCAACTTGTTTGCTGTTATTCTTGAAGTTCCCCTTCTTCTTCCCTTTGCCCTTTTTCTTGAAACTGGTGGTCTTGTTAACCATCAACACTTGATGCTCCTTCTTGATTTCTACCTCCATGACTTTTAGCATTGCGAAGAGCTCGGAATAGACTTGTCCATCCCTTGCATATTATAGTTCATCACGAAGCTCTTGTAGCTTGGTGGCCGTGATTGAAGAATTCTGTCAATGACACTATCATCAGGAAGATTAACTCCCAGTTGAATCAAGTGATTATTATACCCAGACATTTTGAGTATGTGTTCACTGACAGAACTATTTTCCTCCATCTTGCAGCTATAGAACTTATTGGAGACTTCATATCTCTCAATCCGGGCATTTGCTTGAAATATTAACTTCAACTTCTGGGACATCTCATATGCTCCATGACGTTCAAAACGTCGTTGAAGACCCGGTTCTAAGCCGTAAAGCATGGCAGACTGAACTATCGAGTAGTCATCGGCTTTGCTCGCCGAGACGTTCTTAACGTCGTCGGTTACATCGGCCAGAGGCACGGCACCTAGCGGTGCTTCCAGACGTAATTCTTACGTGCAGCAATGAGGATAATCCTCGAGATTACGAACCCAGTCCGTGTAATTGCTACCATCATCTTTCAACTTTGCTTTCTCAAGGAACGCATTAAAATTCAACGGAACAACAACACGAGCCATCTATCTACGATAAACATAGACAAGCAAAATACTATCGGTACTAAGTTCATGATAAATTTAAGTTCAATTAATCATATTACTTTAGAACTCACACTTAGATAGACTTCCCTCTAATCTTCTAAGTGATTACGTGATCCATATTAACTACACCATGTCCGATCGTCACGTGAGATGGAGTAGTTTCAACGGTGAACATCAATATGTTGATCATATCTACTATATGATTCACGCTCGACCTTTCGGTCTCCGTGTTCCGAGTCCATATCTGTTATATGCTAGGCTCGTCAAGTTTAACCTGAGTATTCCGCGTGCGCAACTGTTTTGCACCCGTTGTATTTGAACGTAGAGCTTATCACACCTGATCATCACGTGGTGTCTCAGCACGAAGAACTTTCGCAACGGTGCATACTCAGGAGAACACTTCTTGATAATTTTAGTGAGAGATCATCTTATAATGCTACCGTCAATCAAAGCAAGATAAGATGCATAAAGGATAAACATCACATGCAATCAATATAAGTGATATGATATGGCCATCATCATCTTGTGCTTGTGATCTCCATCTCCAAGCACCGTCGTGATCACCATCGTCACCGCGCGACACCTTGATCTCCATCGTAGCATCGTTGTCGTCTCGCCAATCTTATGCTTCTACGACTATCGCTAATGCTTAGTGATAAAGTAAAGCATTACGTATGCGTTGCATTTCATACAATAAAGTGACAACCATATGGCTCCTGCCAGTTGCCGATAACTTGGTTACAAAACATGATCATCTCATACAATAAAATATAGCATCACGTCTTGACCACATCACATCATAACATGCCCTGCAAAAACAAGTTAGACGTCCTCTACTTTGTTGTTGCAAGTTTTACGTGGCTGCTACGGGCTGAGCAAGAACCGTTCTTACCTACGCATCAAAACCACAACGATAGTTTGTCAAGTTGGTGCTGTTTAAACCTTCGCAAGGACCGGGCGTAGCCACACTCAGTTCAACTAAAGTGAGAGAGACAGACACCCGCGGTCACCTTTAAGCAACGAGTGCTCAAGCGGTGAAACCAGTCTCGCGTAAGCGTCTGGCGTAATGTCGGTCCGGGCCGCTTCATCTCACAATACCGCCCGAACCAAAGTATGACATGCCGGGTAAGCAAGATGACTTATATCGCCCACAACTCACTTGTGTTCTACTCGTGCATATGACATCAACGCATAAAACCAGGCTCGGATGCCCTTTGTTAGGGAACGTAGTAATTTCAAAAATTTCCTACGCACACGCAAGATCATGGTGATGGCATAGCAACGAGAGGGAGAGTGTATGTCCACGCACTCGTGACCGTGGCGGAAGCGTTATAACAACGCGGTTGATGTAGTCGTGCGTCTTCACGATCCGACCGATCCAAGTACCGAACGCACGACACCTCCGGAAGTTCAGCACACGTTCAGCTCGATGGCGATCCCGGGCTCCGATCCGAGCAAAGCGTCGGGGATGAGTTCCCGTCGGCCTGACGGCGTGGTGGCGGCGATGATGCTCCACCGGGCGCAGGGCTTCGCCTAAGCTCCATGACGATATGACCGAAGTGGAATATGGTGGAGGGGGCACCGCACACGGCTAAGGAACGATCCGTAGATCAACTTGTGTGTCATGGGATGCCCCCTGCCCCGTGATATAAAGGAGCAAGGGGTGCGGCCAGCCCTAGGAGGAGGCGGCTGAGGAGTCCTACTCCCACCGGGAGTAGGACTCGCCCCTTTTCCTAGTTGGATTAGGACTTGGGGGGAGGGAAAGAGAAGGGGGGGCGCCGCCCCCCCACTTCCTTGTCCTATTCGGACTAGGGGGGGGAGGGGGCGCGCGGCCTGCCCTGGCTGGCCCTCCTCTTCTCCCTCATGGCCCACTAAGGCCCATTAACCCCCGGGAGGGTTCCGGTAACCCCCCGGTGTTCCGGTAAAATCCCGATTTCACCCGGAACTATTCCGAAGTCCAAACATAGGCTTCCAATATATCAATATTTATGTCTCGACCATTTCGAGACTCCTCGTCATGTCCGTGATCACATCCGGGACTCCGAACAAACTTCGGTACATCAAAACTTATAAACTCATAATAAAGCTGTCGCCATCGTAGCGTTAAGCGTGCGGACCCTACGGGTTCGAGAACTATGTAGACATGACCTATAACTATTCTCGGTCAATAACCAATAGCGGAACCTGGATGCCCATATTGGTTCCTACATATTCTTCAAGATCTTTATCGGTCAAACCGCATAACGACATACGTTGTTCCCTTTGTCATCGGTATGTTACTTACCCGAGATTCGATCGTCGGTATCCAATACCTAGTTCAATCTCGTTACGGCAAGTCTCTTTACTCGTTCCGTGTCGTCATCTCACAACTAACTTATTAGTTGCAATGCTTGCAAGGCTTATGTGATGTGTATTACCGAGAAGGCCTAGAGATACTTCTCCGACAATCGGAGTGACAAAACCTAATCTCGAAATACGCCAACCCAACATGTCCCTTTGGAGACACTGTAGTACTCCTTTATAATCACCCGATTCGTTGTGACGTTTGGTAGCACCAAAGTGTTCCTCCGGTAAACGGAGTTGCATAATCTCATAGTTATAGGAACATGTATAGGTCATGAAGAAAGCAATAGCAATATACTAAGCGATCAAGTGCTAAGCTAATGAATGGGTCATGTCAATCACATCATTCTCCTAATGATGTGATCCCATTAATCAAATAACAACACATGTCTATGGTTAGGAAACATAACCATCTTTGATTAATGAGCTAGTCAAGTAGAGGCATACTAGTGATCAGTATGTTTGTCTATGTATTCACACATGTATTATGTTTCCGGTTAATACAATTCTAGCATGAATAATAAACATTTATCATGATATGAGGAAATAAATAATAACTTTATTATTGCCTCTAGGGCATATTTCCTTCAAGGCCTTGCTGTTCGCGACCATCAATGATTGGCCTGCTCTCAGTAACCTTTCAGGACAGACAAACAAGGGATACCGCGCATGCACGCCTTTGTTTGGATATCTTGACGATATATTTGGATAATTGTAGGAAGAATGTGTACCTGGGACATCGTCGATTTCTTCCTAGCAGGCATCCCGTAAGAAAAAAAGGCAAGCATTTCAAAGGTGAGCCGGATCACCGGACGAAGCCTCGCCACCGTACTGGTGCTGATGTACATGATATGGTCAAGGATTTGAAGGTAGTCTTTGGAAAGGGTCCTGGCAGACAACCTGTTCCGAATGACGCTGACAGACGCGCACCCATGTGGAAGAATAAATCTATATTTTGGGACCTGCCCTATTGAAAAGACCTAGAGGTCCGCTCTACAATCGACGTGATGCACGTGACGAAGAATCTTTGCGTGACCCTGCTTGGCTTCTTGGGCGTGTATGGGAAGACAAAAGATACACCTGAGGCACGGGAGGACCAGCAACATATGCATGGAAAAGACGGCATACATCAGGGTCATGCCAGCTACGCTCTTACCAAAGAAGAGAAGGAAATCTTCTTTCAATGCCTGCTCAGTATTAAGGTACCGTCTGGCTTCTCGTCGAATATAAAGGGAATAATAAACATGGCAGAGAAAAGTTCCAGAACCTAAAGTCTCATGACTGCCACGTGATTATGATGCAACTGCTTCCGGTTGCATTGAGGGGGCTTCTACCGGATAACGTTCGATTAGCCATTGTGAATCTATGTGCATTCCTCAATGCAATCTCTCAGAAGGTAATCGATCCAGAAATCATACCAAGGTTAGAGAATGATTTGGTGCAATGTCTTGTCAGTTTCGAGTTGGTGTTCCCACCATCCTTCTTCAACATCATGATGCACGTCCTAGTTCACCTATGCAAAGAGATTAACGTTTTGGGTCCTGTATTTTACACAATATGTTCCCTTTGAGAGGTTCATGGGAGTCTTAAAGAAATATGTTCATAATCGTGCTAGGCCATAAGGAAGCATCTCCAAGGGCCATGAAAATGAGGAGGTCACTGAGTTTTGTATTGACTTTATTCCCAACCTTAAGCCGATTGGTGTTCCTGAATCACGGCATAAGGGCAGACTGGATGGAAAAGGCATGCTAGGAGGGAATCAAAAAATATGTATGGACGGACATTCTCTCACTGAAGCACACTACACAGTTCTACAAAATTCCACCTTGGTGGCTCCGTATATGGACGAACACAAGAATTTTTTACGCTCCAAACACCCGGAGCGGTCTGATGACTAGATTACACGTGAACAAACCAGGAGTTTCGCCGGTTGGTTGCAGACACGTACCATGCATGTCGCCTCTATCGAAGATGACCTGTACTCGCTGTCCCTGTTACCATCTTCGAATATAATGACTTTCAAAGGATACAAGATAAATGGTAATACATTTTACACGATCGCCCAAGATAAGAAGAGCACCAACCAAAACAGTGGTGTCCGCTTTGATGCAACAACCAAGACGGGAAAGGAAACATATTATGGTTACATAGAGGAGATATGGGAACTTGACTATGGACGTGGTTTGAAGGTCCCTTTGTTTCAGTGCAAATGGGTCAATATGACACGAGGAGGGGTAACGGAAGACCCGCAGTATGGAATGACAATAGTGGATCTCAACAATCTTGCGTATGCAGACGAACCATTCGTCCTAGCTAATGATGTGGCATAGGTTTTCTATGTGAAGGATATGTCTACCAAGCCGAGAAAAAGAAAAGATAAGGAAGCGAATGCATCATACGATGAGCCAAAGCGCCACATAGTCCTTTCTGGGAAGAGAAACATCGTGGGAGTGGATGACAAGACAGACAAGTCAGAAGATTATGAAAAGTTTGATGAAATTGCTCCATTCACAGTGAATATTGACCTGAGCATCCAGTTAAATGATGAAGATTTTCCATGGCTACGGCGCAAAGGGACACGCTGAAGAAAAAGTTTCACACCCAAAGATGCAGGATGTGACCGGCTTCACTATCATCACTTTCTTCTGTGTTTCACACCTGTGGAGGGAATCTCTGTAATAGTTAGGGTAGTTATGTGTTTTGGCATTTGAAACGCGAAGAATTTTATGTGCAAACAAATTCTTTCATGCATTTACTGATTTTTTCAGGCTAAATGACCCTGAAATTGAAAAGCATTTCAAATGAACTCAGAAGAGATTGAAAGTTGGCATGCTATCATAATTTCACCCACATAGCATGTGCAAAAAAGTAGAGAGGGTTACCGCAAAAACTGGATGCACTTCGTGTACAAAATGGACAATCTCTTTCGAAGTATCAGGGTTTCGGACGAAAACTCATCCATTATAAAGGCATTTCATTTTTTAAATAACCTAAGCATTACCAAATTGAATATAATGATAAAACACACTAATATTAAACATAATAAAAAGAATCACTAAAAAATCTATTTTCAAAGTTAAGTTATTCACAAACTAGTGATTCACACAAATTTCAAATAATTTAAAATATAAACTATTCAAATTTGTAAACTACCGGCACTAACAGAAAGTTTGTAATTTTTTGTACCTAAAGCAAAAATATTCCCAAAGAAACTCTAAATACAGCAAAAAACAACTCAAAAATAAATAAACCAAAAATAAATAAAGCAAAAAATAAGAAAATAAAAAAGCCCACCTACTGGGCCAGAGCGGCCTGCATACGACTAGAAACCCAACCTGTAGTTGGGCCAGGATGCAGGCCCGCAAGCCCAGTAGGCCCACAGGCAGAGTAGGAGAGGTAGGCCCAGAAGGCCTGCTTTTGAGAGGAGCTCAATGCGATTGCCAGCCGGGCTTATAAACTGGTCCTGGCGCTCCTCAACTAGCTAGGTGGGACTAAACTTCTGCGCCCCTCGCCTGGCAGCCCACACCCTTTAGTACCGGGTCGTGGCTCCAACCGGTACTAAAGGGTTGGTCTTTAGTACCGGTTGGTGCCACCACCCGGTACCTGGCCAAAACAGACCATTAGTACCAGTTGGTGTCTTCAACCGGTACTAAATGTTGTTCTATATAAAAAAACACTTCAAAAAATTCAGTTTCTCATCTCTCCCTCTGCTTCTTTCTCCTCTGCCCCGTCGCTGCCGCTCGTCGCCGCCGCCCCTCGTCGCCGCCCCCGTCGCCGTCTGTCGGGGATATACCCCGTGGTGTAAACCGGCCGGAAGTATAACCCGGCCGGACTTGGCGGTTTACTCAAGAACTCACCGGCACTTGGCGGTTCACTTGCGACTGGCGGTTTACGGTTCATTGGTAATCCGGCAAAGTGGTCGAGGAGCGACAAGACTCGGTGGCCCGGTGGCGGTTCATGAAGGCCGGTTCAGCTACGGTGGGCCGGTTTAAGAGGAAAAGGCAGGAGGAATATATCTTACAAGGAGCTAAGACCTGGACTTGTATCCGGTTTGTATTAGCGATAGACTAGTCCTAATCCTAATAGGACTCTACATGTAACCCGCCCCTCCAACATATATAAGGAGGGGCAGGGCTCCCCAAAAGGGGACAAGTTCCACAAGTGGGACAAGTTAGGTTTAGACAATAGCTCTCGAGTTAGAGCACTCTTGTAACCGTGATCATCAGCATCAATATCAATGAAGCGGGGCGTAGGCTTTTACCTCCACCGTGAGGGGCCGAACCTGGGTAAAACCTCGCGTCTCTCATCCCGCTCAACCCCTCTCAAGCTACCACATAGATGCGTTGGCCTCGCGACTAAGTCCTAACACTAAGGACATCTGCCGTGACAATTCCACGACAGTTGGCGCCCACCGTGGGGCAGGCGCACGGTGGTGTTGAGTTCTTGAATGGATCTCTCCAGGGATCGAGAAGTTTGCAATTGTCCGAATCAGCTTGAAGTTCATCAGTTTGGATTTTAGATCTGTGGGATTTAATGTCGAGAAAGATTTAGGGTTATATCTTTGGTCAGCCAGACTTGCGATCGTTTGGACTGATTTCAAATCGTTGAGAAGGACGGATTTCTGAAGAAGACGTGTCAGATCAACCGACAAGTCGTTGATTTGTGTTTGTTACGGCTACTCTTGAGAAGAAAAGTCATAGGCGTGAGTGATTCGCCGAGACCGACTGGATGTCGTTCGTATCCGAATCAACATGACATAAACTCGTAGGATTACAACAGTACCGAGGCAGACTCTACAACATCGAGCAGTTGATTCCTCGTTACAGAGTGCACGCAAGATCAATGGACGCCGGCGGCCGAAATAGTAAAAAGGGAAAATCCCGTGATGCGATCTGCGGTGTTCACATCAAGGTATTAAGGTGAGTTAAAAGTACTACTAGGAAAAGACAAAGCTACTGCTGCCACCTTGCTCAAGCCTGGGAAATACCACCCTTACGTGGAGTTAGATGGATTCCATCATGCGAGATGTTAGTGCCACGCACGGCAGCCTAAAACAAAAAGGGGATATCCACGACGCGGAAACGGAGCCAGTCACGATTCAGGTTTGCCTCTTTCGGCCTCGCTGCTCCATCTCCTCAGCCGCCGGATTCTGCGCGCCATTTCCCAAGCACCTCTGCCGCTGCGGCTGTCCGAGTTGCCATCGCTGCAATTATAAGCCGGGACGCCTGCGCTAAGCCGGCCTCGTCCCCACGGCCACGAGCTGCCGTCTTCAAAATGCCGTCTCCGACCCCCATTGTCTCAATCTCAACAATGAAGAGCTGTCACCCGCGTCGAACCGCCGGAGTCCCCATTGAACCGCCTTACTTTACCCCGCGCCTCTGCTGTTGCCGGACTACCCTCGAATCTGCGGCCGCTTCCGCCTCGTCAAGTCGCCAATGGAGCGTTATAGCCTGGCGCTGTTGTCCGTCACACTCGGGCGCTCCAATCTGCTGCCCCGTTGACCGCGCTTGTTTTCTCGCGCCTGCCAGCTCGCCGATCCACCCCCGCGCCGGTTCACTATTAGCTGCGCGCTGATCTCCGCGAGTCGCCGCTTCTGCTGCGCGCAGCCGCGACCCGCCTCCGAGCTCGGTTCGCGTCGCCGGTTTACTTCTGCCTCAAGTCGGCCCTGCCTCCCTTGCCGCCACTGCTGCTTTAGCAGTTGTGAGCTGCTGTTGCTACGACAATCCGCAGAAGTCGAAGACCGAAAGGAAAGGAGAATAAGAAAAGCACTACTAGTACATATTTCACGGGAGGTCTAGTACAAGCATCAGCCAAAGCTAAATGTGGTTAGTCACGGCCAATGCAATGTTAAAAAAAGAAAAAAACTGCTATTTAGGCAAGCCTTTCAAGGCTTGATGGATGCATGGATGGATATGAAGACCAAGTAAAACCTGCATGATGAGCTTTGCTACGTCCGACGAAAAACCAGGATAATCCGGCGAAAGACATGGACTCTGTGGTTACCCTCGCTCCGAGTCGTCGGCCTGACGCGAGCAAGTTCTACCAGATCCGGCCTCGCTACTGTGTGCATCGCTGAACCGCCACGCGTAAACCGCCGCTATCAGTGAGCAACCGCCGCGGCCACTATTACTCCACGTGAGGTTATGGGTGCAGTTAAGACATTCGCTGAGACATTGTCCACGTTCACCCGGTGAAAACAAAATCAGGTGCTATCTTTTTATATACCTTATCAGTACATATTAAATTACTTGAGAACAATTACTCTGGCCTATATCTTTTTATACAGGACAAGTGCTCACTATAAAAGTGATGTCCTACTGTGGACGGCGTGCGCGCTGTTCTACACCAGCATCTGCGGATATCACACTGATAAATCGGAACACAAACCGCCGCCCTGTATTTCGGTTTACATCAACGCGCCGACCAACTCGCCCGTCCGTACCACCTTACAGCACCACGGACGACTCGCCCGTCCGCCCTGGCCACAGGTTCATGCGTCCGTGCCGGTTTACAGCACGGAGGACAACTTGCTCGTTGCACCGGTTTACAACACCGCGGCCGGACTATCCGTCTGTTAAATGCGGGCGACTTCGGCCGTGATTAATTTTAGCATCACTGTGGTGATCATCAACTCCATGGCGGATAATTTCTGGCCTAACACATCAGGTGATATCTATCTAAAATATATTTTATTTGTGCATATTATTTTGGTACAAGAGCAGTTTATCTCTGCCTTGATCTGCAATATTGTATGCAGGACAATTATTCATTATAAACGTGGTTTATACCATGGGTACGAAGCACGCGCTGGCAACGTCCTGCCCGGTGTTCGTCCGTGCCACATTACACGGTGAATGGACGCGTGCAAGACGCCGCCCTTACGGCCCGGTTTACATCAGCTTGCCGGGACCGTGCCTGCGTTTGACTCGCCCGTCCGAACCGGTTTACAACACCGTGGCCAGGTCATCTGCCCAAGCCACCTCTAATACTGTGGACGTCTCTACCGTCCATTTATTGTGGCCTGGTCTACATCAACATACCAGGCCGCACCTGTCTGCATGAGCAAGTCGCAGCTTGGGTAGCCCGTTTTTCTTTCAAAATGGAGGCAAATTATCATATACTATCAACCGCCGTCTACACCGGATGGCTCAATGGGCAGGCGCACATGTCGCCGCCACTACAGTTTGGTTAACTTCAAATCGCCCGGTTGGAAGGAACCATTGGCCGAGTTGCTGACACGGCTCATACGGAATCATTTATGACCCGCCGCAGTCATCACAACCTTCTGTGGATTCACATCGTGTTATCAACACCAATGATATACAAGTTATGCCGGTTTATGTCACGGCCAAACATGGAGAATCTCAAGCCAACTCCTCGAGTCACCTTTGAGACTCGGGGGCTACGATGACATAACTCAGCAAATCTTGCCAGTTTCGCACTCAGGATGATGGAGGGAAAGATAACACGGTCCCGGAGGTTACTGTTATATTGATGAAAATTTAAAGGCTGTCAGAAAAATTCCGGCTTAGAAAGTATATAACAATTACAAAATCCCGGCTCAATGAAGAAGTTCCGGGTCATCAGAAAGGATTCCGGTTTAGAATCCGGCTAAAGGGAAGTCAGTCTCACTGAAGCTCTCAAATATCCGGTTTACAATCCGGTTCAAGGGAAATCGGTTCTCTCTCAAAGCTCTGAAGCTCTCAAATCCGGTTTAAGAATGTCCGGTTCAAAAAGAAATTAACTTCTCGCAAGTTCGAATTGAAAGGCCGTCAGAAAGTTTCCGGCTGAAAATGAAGATTCTGGTTTACAATCCGGTTTAAGGGAAAGATGTCTCCCACAAAGCTTTGAAGCTCTCAATATCCGGTTCAAAATCCCGGTTCAAGAAGGATTTATCTCTTGCAAAAAGTTAAAGGGTGCCAAAGAGGACCTGCTGCCATGATGTGCGGTTCAGACATGGGTATCATGCCTTATTGGCTTATCATATTATTGATCACTTGGGGCTTGGTCATGTCTGAACCATAGTCACACCTCTTGATCGGCGCAATGCCACAGTATCACTTGGGGGCTTGGTCGTGTCCGAACCATAGCAACGCCATTTGGTAGGCGAAAAGCCACATCATCACTTGGGGACTTGTGGTCACGTCTGAACCATAGTCACGCCTCTTGATCGGCCTAGTGCCACAACATCACTTGGGGGCTTTGGTCGAACCCGAACCATCGCTACACCTCTTGATCGGTGTACTGCCAAAGCATCAGTTGGGGACCTGGCTGACTCGAAACATAGCTACGCCTTTTGGGGGGCTTGGTCGTGTCCGACCATGGTAATGCCTCTTGATCGGCTCAAAGCCTCATTTGCAATGGTTTTATATTTGCCTTTGCTTGAATTTTGTTCTCTTTTAAATTATTTCTTTTGTTGTGTTTTCAAACCGACATTATTAATTCGGTTCAAACTGTCAATTACAAATTGGCGGAACACGGTCAAATCCTAATCCGGAGACTATTTGCCCGGTTTGATTTCATATTACCATCTTATTATGGAGTAAACCAGTGTTCATTAACCCGGCTTGAATTTCAATTACAAGTTGTCAATACATGATCAAATTATGATCCGGAGACTATCAGCCCGGTCTGGTTCGACTACGAGTCGCCAGTATTATATATGGTTAAACCGGTGTTTATCACAACCCGGTACGGTTTATCATCAACCGACACAATATGAAAGGAGTTATCATTACTCAAGATTGGGGTTATCACTCTTACTACAAAAAGTTGGTAAAACCAGCAATGTGATTCAATATCACAGGTATGATATATTTCATATTTGATTATTCTTAAGTGCAACCTTGGTTATAAACCCAGGTTATATGTTGGGCATTGTGACCCGTCCGTGATAAACCGCCGGGACACTTTAAACTTGTTGTATGCGTAAACAGGCTGAATAAAGCATGATTATAAATCACTGACGTTTATTAAACCGGCCTGGCTTTCGACTATGTGTCGCCAGTATGATGATAAATTATCCGGTGTTTGTTAAACCGGCCTGGCTTTGGACTATAAGTCGCCAGTACATATTTGGATTGCGCCATTGGAATCATGCGCTTATGAATCATTGGGTATATTATTCAAATAGCCAACATGGCGGATTTCTATTATGGTTATCAATAACCAGTATTGTGATTACGGTTTTCAAAAGTCGCTTTGGCGCAATGGCTATCATATTATCAATGGATATAATTTTATTCTACAATTGAAGGAATAGTCCCAAGTTGCTGCAGGCTTACAACCCGGCACTTGGGGGCTACATTATTTAAGTTGAGATTACATCCAATATGCAAGTCTCATGTCGCTGCAAGCATGCACCATGACACTTGGGGGCTAATGCAAAGTCATTTTTTGCTCATATTATTGAAAGACCCGACTCATCACATTATAATGAGTCGGCCCTTGGGGGCTACCAATTGCTCCTGTCAAACAATTCAAGGTACAAAGCTTTTATTTATTACATTGAAGGGTCCCTTTGCTCGATTGGTAGAGCACAGGGCTCTTAACCTTGTGGACGTGGATTCAAGTCCCATGATGGGGGTTACCTCATATGATGTTATTTTCATTGAAATATATATCAAGTCCCTGCTTATTAGTGCATAATGACCCGGCCCTTGGGGGCTACACTGGTTGAAGTTTTTATGAGCATCAGACAATTACAAGTCCCAGGTTGCTGCAAGCATGACAACCCGGCACTTGGGGGCTACATATGTGGAATACTCAATTCTGACTAGTGATTGAGATGAACAAACTGGATTTCTTCAAGATTGTGATATTTAAGCAAGTCTCAAGCTGTTGCTATGCTACCTTCTTAAGACTTGGAGGCTACAAGTGATAGGCATATAAGAGGTATATTTTCAAGCTGGATGTTAACTACAAGTATGACCCGGTGCCATCAATATTCATAAACCGGTGATCTTGGCAATGATAAACCGGCAAGTTCTACGTCCTTAAACCGGCTGAAGATTGGATGAGTATTTCAAGGACCAATATTGTTTTTAAGCATTGGGAGCGGAATCAAAGGAATTATTCTTCACAATATATTTTCTATGAGAAACCAATGTCAGCAAATTGATTATGAAGCTGGCCTATTAAACCGGATTTTCTAGAAGGAGGAAATGACAAGGATTTAAGGATGATCAGATGCCGGTTTACAAGAATTCTTAACCCGGAGTATAATCTGTCAAGTTTGTTCTTGTGTTTATTTCACAGGATCAGTTAACATGGATAAATCCAAATTAAACTGGGGGCTAATGTCGGGGATATACCCCATGGTGTAAACCGGCCGGAAGTATAACCCGGCCGGACTTGGCGGTTTACCTGAAGAACCCGCTGGCACTTGGCGGTTCACTTGCGACCTGGCGGTTTACGGTTCATTGGTAATCCGGCAGGCGGGTCGAAAGGCGACAAGACTCGGTGGCCCGGTTGGCGGTTCATGAAGGCCGGTTCAGCTACGGTGGGCGGTTTAAGAGGAAAAGGCAGGAGGAATATATCTTACAAGGAGCTAAGACACGGACTTGTATCCGGTTTGTATTAGCGATAGACTAGTCCTAATCCTAATAGGACTCTACATGTAACCGCCCCTCCAACATATATAAGGAGGGGCAGGGCTCCCCAAAAGGGACAAGTTCCACAAGTGGGACAAGTTAGGTTTAGACAATAGCTCTCGAGTTAGAGCACTCTTGTAACCGTGATCATCATCATCAATATCAATGAAGCAGGACGTAGGCTTTTACCTCCACCGTGAGGGGCCGAACCTGGGTAAAACCTCGCGTCTCTCATCCCGCTCAACCCCTCTCAAGCTACCACATAGATGCGTTGGCCTCGCGACTAAGTCCTAACACTAAGGACATCTGCCATGACAATTCCACGACACCGTCCGTCACCATCGCCGTCCCCGTCTCCGTCGTCCCCGTCGCCGCCTCGCCCGTCCCCCGCCTGCCCGTCCCGTCCCGTCAGCCGCCCGTCCCCATCCCCGTCGTCACCGCCCGTCTCCGTCCCCGTCACCGCGCCTTGCCGGAGAGCTCCTGCCCCGGCCGCCATGTCCACACACACACACACACACGCACGCACACACACAGACACATTGTTATAGAAATGTTAGAAATTTTTTTGTTTTTAGTTATAGAAATATTAGAAATGTTATAAAATTTTCTGTTTTTTAGTTATAGAAATATTTATAGAAATATTAGCAATTTTTCTGTTTTTTAGTTATAGAAATATTAGAAATGTTAGTTATATATATAGAAATGTTAGAAATTTTAGAGTTAGTTTTAGCTAGATGAATTAGATTAATGTCAAGTTGTTAGAATTTGCATATAGAATTTTAGTTATCAGAATCCAATCATTTAAAAAATGTTACTTTTTGCGGGCATATAGTATTTGTTCTTGACGATGCCCGGTCCGCATCCTCGTCTTCGAACCGTTCGCCACGACGTCCGGCTGACCCATGTCCGGACCAGGCTCCGCCCGGCTGGCACTGGAGGTGCTACACGGAGGGAGCGCCGCAGTGAGGAACCCGGCCTCGGGTCCCGTCGTCGACCCTGATCTCCTTTGGTGGCGTTCGCGTGGGCCACATTCAATGCAGAGGGAGCCGGCCCCGCCGGAGGTGGTGCGTCGTCGTGTCAGGGAGGAGGACGAGCACGTCCATCGCTACATGGCTGCTATGGACGTCAGGTTCTCCAATACCTTGCAGGTTCTTTGGGCAGATGACCGGAGATATGATCCTGTGATGGTTCCTTGTCTTTGGGCGTCCACCACCCGCGCCCCAGGAACCGCGAGTGGCCTAGATTCTTCTGTAGTATTCGATCTTTATTAGCTACCTAGCCAGTGATGTATTCGAGATTATATATTATTCGAGACGATGTATTCAAGATTATATATTATTCGAGACGATGCATATTATGTACTATATGATTCAGTTTTTCCTTATTGATTACATCCATGCATTGTAATTTGAATACTAAATTGTTTTATATTCTTCTGTATTAGTTAAATAAAAGCTATGGTAGACAATACCGGCAGAGAGGGAGAAGAGGCCATGTTCGAGATCATACGCAGCCCAAACAAGCCAGATGATCTGAATGAAGAAAATGACGGCTCCCAATATCTGAACAATACCAGGGAGGGCGATGATAAGATATTCGATCTCGATGACCGAGTTGATGAAGTCATGAACTATGATTATGATTATGATGAGCAGACAATGATTATGATGACGAATACAATGTTGATCTTGAAATAACAAAGACTACCGGCGAGGTATATTTATATAAGCAGGCATCTAGTGATCATCACATGTTTTTTATTTGAAGATATATTAACGAATCGATCTTTCTTCTTTCAGCCCTCCGGATCGAGCAAATCTGCTTCTACAGGTAGCAGGACAAAGCGTGGCCCGGGCAAAAAGTTGAAGGAGGGTGTAAAGTACAACATTGATTCCATCAAAGCTAGTGGCGAACCCCTCACGCCTAAGAACATTGCGAACAAGTTCGTTTGTCAGTGCGGAGTTCTTGTGAAGGATCAACTCCCGATCTCCATTCGAGAATGGAAAGAGCCAAAAACTAAACGCCCAGATGTTACTTGGGTCGACGACAGAGCAAAACAAAAGCTTTGGGAATCTCTGATGGAACATTTCACCCTACCAGATTATTTCAATTATGCATATGTGCAGAAAGTCAAGGACGCTGCTCTTACGAAGATGGCAATTGCATTCAACACCCACAAGAAAATTGTATGGGCCAACTACCTCGCTGCAGAAAGGAAGAATCTAGAATTCAAGGGAACACTGGAGAAGCAAAGAGAACATTGGCCCGCTTTCATGAAATTCAAGGAATCAGAATTATCTAAGGAATGGTCAAGAAAAAACAAGGCCAATGCCGCAAAAAAGACGCAGTTCCATAGGCTGGGTCCAGGTGGCTATGCGGTGGCAATGCCTAAGTGGGATAAGTCTGAGCAAGAGATGGAGGATGCAGGGGTCACTCCGGTTACTAGGAGCTGCCCCCCCCAGGTGCAGAACTTGGTTCTATGCGCATGGGGGGGTGTTGGACCCGAAGACATGCCTGATTTCGAAGAAGGCAAGCCTAAAAGGAGCCGAACAAAAGTTACTTGACGCAATAGAAGATGCTCGAAAGGGGGTGTTCATGCCCAACAGAGAGAACGACGAGCTTACGCGCGCCCTAGGAAATCCTGAACACCCGGGAAGAACACGAGGCAAGGGCGTTATTCCCTGGTATGAGGGCTTTTCAGAATGGAACGATGACTACAGGACCCGTGCAAGAAAGAAGATGGAGGAGGAGAAGAAGAGGAAGTTGGAGGAGGAGCAGAGGAAGCAAGACGCGGAACGCCTTCAAGGCCTAGAAGCAAGGCATGCAGACTTGGCACTCAAATTCTAGCAGCAGCAGATCGACTCACTTAGCCAGGAAAGGGGGTCTCAGCAGCAGCAACAACAAGCGGATGATCATCCAGCATTGGATAGCACCGTCCCATCCATGCCGAGAAGCAGCGTTGGTTCCGCCCCGGCGACGCACTGCTAGATACATACCCTGTGGATGACATCATAGAGAACACTAACTGTGAGCTACACTTCAAAATGAAGAACATATCCATGAAGGTGGCGGACGCCGTTGCTTTTACAATTACCCCCGAAGCAACCTTCCATTGCGCCCCGATTCCAGCGGGCTATGCTCGTGTCTTGGTTGATGAGGTGGTGGACCCATATTCGGGGCTACAGCTTGACATTCCTGGAGGTGACGACGAGCACACACTGGGAGAGGCCATACATCGTATCATCCTATGGAGAAAGGATTGCATCATCTTTCAAAGTCCACCGACACCGCCTCTGTCGACTCCTCCTCGAAGTCTGCCACCGAGTTAGCAGAGTCCCGCTCCTCCAAGTCCACGAACGCGTGAGCCGACTCCTCCTCAAAGTCCGCCACCGTGTCAGCAGACTCCCGCCCCTCCAAGTCCACGAACACGTGAGCAGACTCCTGCTTCAAGTCCGGCACAGCGTCAGGCCACTCCTCCTGTTTCAAGTCCGACACCGTGTCAGGCCACACCTCCTGCTTCAAGTCCGGCACAGCGTCAGGCCACTCCTCCTGCTCCAACTCAGCCACATCAGCCGTCTCCGCCGCCTCAGCAATCGCAGAAGAGACACGCCGCAGCTATGGTGCGTAGCGGTACGAGTCGAGGTAGTACAGGAAGTACAGGCGGAGACAAGCGATATAAATATGGTCCAAGCCTCGCTCCTCTTCCTCAGAGGCCTTACGACATGACTTAGGAGCAAAACGCAGCCATAGTGAAGGCCCAAGTGGACGTCCATTTTGGACCGAAAACGGCACCGCCGCCCAGGGAGAAAGTGCCTGAGGAAAAGATTGACCACTTCATTCGTATGGCTAGACCACCAGCTCCCCAGCCTGTTGACTCAGACTATGAGCGCCAAATCAGGAAGGCACATCGAGCACGACTACAGAAAGAAGCGAGCTCGAGATCGAGCCAACAAGCAGCTGTCAAAAAATGCGGGAAAACCGTTCCCCAGCTGGGAGAACAGGCGGCGTAATCGATCCCCCGGCTTGTTGTGCCAACAACACATGAGAGTACGCGCGCCCAATATTATTGTGGGCAAGCCGTTTACGTTCCCGAGCGGGGCAATGTGGTAATAACTAAGGATCATATAATGCAGGCTGAAATGCTCAAGATCACTGTTGGACAACTCCTCGATATCGAGCCCATGTCTCCGCTTAGAGAGGAGGAAATAAAACGGAAATATGTCCGGGGCCAACCTTTGGTCGAGCCAGACGAGGTCAAGAACCTCCCAACGAGAATGTATGAATTGCATCAATGGTACATGAACATTACCAAGATTTCCAATCCAGAGTCCCTCATGGTGAATGTCAAGGAGGAGCATTACTTCCATGAGAAAGCTATGTCCGTTGAGTATTCAGAACTATTTCAGTTATACAATCAAGACGCACTGGATAAATCTATCGTCAGTTGCTATTGTCTATAAGTGATTTCTTTCTGTAATTTAAGTCTCAAGCTAGCTGTAGTGATCATTTTGATCAATCATTACCTGTAATTTATCCTCACTATATTATTTTTTGTGGTATTATGCAGGATAAAGATGTATGAAATGAAAAAATCTGGATGATATGGCATTGGGTTCATTGAACCAAATACCATTAATGAGTACACATGGAATATTCCAAGTTGTCGAGCAAGTTTAGAGGAAAGCATGCTAGAGTTCTTCAAGCGCCTCAATACCAATGAAGATATACTACTTCCTTACAACTTCCTGTGAGTCACACTGTCGTGTACTACAAACTCTGTTTTTGCTTACTAGCTAGATAGCTGTTAATAATTAAGTGTATATGGTTTAGGGTAGTTGATTAGTGTTATGCACATGCCCGCTTAATTAAGACATGCAAACGTGTGCGCTTGCAGTTTCCACTGGATCTTGTTAGACGTTAAAGTTGACAAAGGAAAAGTTGAAGTACTGGACTCACTACTTAAAAAAGAAAGTGACTACACCATCTTGTTTGGGATAGTCAACAGGTAATTTCAATCATTATTAACTATATCTCGGCCTATTTAGTTCGTCATTTTCCTGATATGAACTATTTAATAACCCCTTTATTAATTTTCTTTGCCGGCGGGCAGGGCTTGGGCAAAGTTCATCAAGATGACTCCAGGCAAATGGCCCAAAAAGCCGTTTTGGTATCGACCCAAGGTAAGTAAATAAGTAGTACTAGCTAGCTAGCTACCATCTCTTTAATTCTTGTTTCAATAGCATTAATTAATTATATCATGTTTGATTAATCATTATCTGATTCAAATCCATTCTCGTAAAGGCCCTGAAGCAGGCATCTGGGACTGATCTGTGTGCATACTATGTTTGCGAGAACATTCGCATGATGGCGTCCGAAAGGAGCAGATCTGATAGACAACAATGGGTACGTTTCACAGAACACTATTCACAATTTTTACATGATTATCGATATTGATCTCCTTATTAACGGTTCCATGACGTGAGGGAGAAGCTCCTACCAAAAGGAGCGCATACGAGCACTTCAAGAGTAAATAGCGGGATTTTTGCTCGACCAGGTCATAGAGATCCCAAAGAAGAATACTATTACCCGCTACCGCCCCCATGAACCACTTGTCATCGTGCTCCGAAGGCACCAAGGCAACATGTAGGAGAAATTATATATATATATATATATATATATATATATATATATATATATATATATACATGTGTATATGTGAATAATTAATGGTGGTGGTTGTGAGACATTCAATGATATATATTTATACATATGCGGTTCTACGAGAAAATCTATTTATATATATGCATAACGTGTACAATATGTAGTATCGTAAAATACCAGCAAAAAAAAGAATTAAACGGAAAACACAAAATTAATTGAAAAATAAAAAATAACCCTCCCCCCCCAAACATTTAGTACCGGTTGGTGTTACCAACCGGTACTAATGGTCTACCAGCACCCGGGCCTGGCTCGTGCCACGTGGTGGCACTTTAGCGCCGGTTCGTGCCGAACCGGTAGTAAAGGGGGGGGGGGGCTTTAGTCTCCACTCTTTAGTGCTAGTTGTAGAACCGGCACTAAAGGGCCTTACGAACCGGCGTTAAAGCCCGGTTCTGCACTAGTGCATGTAATGATCGAAGAAAATAACCATTTTGCGTGAGCTTCTTGGATAACTTCTAGCTGAAATGTTGTCATCCATATTCGACACTCTTGGATATTTCTTGTAGCACAGAAGTTAGTGGCAACCTTCAAGACAACTCCCATCCATCATCTCTCAACTTTAGTATTAAACTCTTCACTAAGGCAATCATATCCATGGCACCAATTATGTTATGATTTTGTTGCAATGTTTGTGACAAATCATTAGCTAAACCAAGCACTCGAAGCATCAAATGAAAGATAAGAACAAATTCAAAGGTTTCCATGTTTATCATAGAGCCTGGAGCCAAAATTTCTACCATCAACATTTGTCCCCTCATGAGCAATACCATGTAGCGCTTCAAACACATAATGCGACATTTCAAAGATCCGGATTAGAGTTCTGTGGTTTGACCCCCAATGTATATCACCGAGTATTGCTAAACCTTCTCTTGATGCTGCACTTTTCCCGTCATAATCTTCCTTCTCTCTAACTATGAAACCAAGTTGTTATGGTCATTCTCTAACGATGCATATTTCCTCCTACATGAGGCACTTACAAAAATGAAATGTGCAGTTGAATCCTAGCTATATACCCAGGAGAGTGATCCCCACAATATATTTATGTTAACATGGAACCTATCCACACCAGGACCCCAACCACATTAGTGTTCCGTTGTCGACTTACAAAGGGTCCGACCACAGGCTGAGCAACATATTGAACGACCACATCAGCATTCTGTTACCAACTTACAGGACGATCGCCACAAGCTGACCAGTGTATAGAACAGACGTTTCTCTCCCTCGAATCAGCCCAACCCATCAAGCCGTCCTCCCTAAAGAAGTCTTCTCCCCTTGCGTAGAGTCCAGTGCGACGGTTGGGATCCCATCTCACGCCCCTCCAGTGGGACCACCAGCCCGACTCCCCTCTGCAATTTTCTAGGGTTCTCTTCCCTTCTTAGTGTGGTGCCCGCGTCCGTGGTGCATTGATCCTCCTCTCCCTCATGTGCATCCTTTCAGGTCAAGGTGCCTCCGCAGTCGTTGTGGAGGTTGGTTCTGGTCGATTCCATAGAAATCAAACTGGCAGGTGAGGTCCAGAGTTGTCTTTCTTTCTGGCCTGTAAGGACACGCTTTGGTGGCAACATCGGCCCCAACCATGGAATAGACGCCACTATTGGATCCAACTCCTCCCGTGGGTGCTGCGTTGGTTGATTCAGTGACAAAATTCTAGTCTTTTTTGGCAAGTAAGTCATGTTCCTTTATGCTGGTGATGGATTTGCATGCAAGGATGCCGAACTCCCAACTATGCCAATGACATTTGTGGACTTCAAGGTTATGTAATATGTTTTTCCAAAGTCCCCCCCACACACACACACACACAATGCATGTGCTTCCCATCTTCTACGAAAATGTATTTTCGCTGACAATTTCCCATCGGGCCTTTTCGACTCCTATTTGATCTTCTCCACAAAGGCCCCTCTCCCTATCCATATCTCCATTTCCATTATATCCCACCAATTTCTTATGGAGAAATGAATTGATTTCCTTCTCCCTCCTCATTCAAAGGTAATTGATGGGTTTGCTCTCACATTTAAGTGGTGTAGTTGATTTGCTCCTATTATCTCCACATATTCAAGATTAATAGCAACAAGGTTTATCTCATGTCCTTAAGAATGTAACGGATTACAACACATCATATGGAGCATGGTCAGTGCGGATGAAAGTATGAATAACAATCTGAACATATGAATCTTTTACTAATAAATTTTTAAGCATAAACTACAAAGAGTAATCAACACGAGAAACTATACTACCTCCATCCGGATTTATTAGGCCTCATAGTATTTTGGGTCCAACTTTGACTATGTATTTGACTAAAAATATATAAATATATGATACAAAAAATATATTGTTGGGTTGTATTCGAAAGAGGTTTTCTATGGCATAACTTCTGTGACATATAGTTTACATATTATTATTTAAATGCACGGTCAAACTTTGGCTCAAAATAAAAGGGGGCCTAATAAACCCGGACGAAGGGAGTACTCAACAAAGGATCCAAGTTAATAGTTCATAGATCATAAATTTACGGTTGAGCGAGATGATGGAGGGCGAAAAAAAACTTGTAATATCCCTCTGGGGTTTTTCAAAGATATAGGCCAAAGGGCATCAAGTGGTGGTGCTTGTGGGCCCCACATGGTCACACCATGTGACCAAGGGTGGACATGTGGGACCCACATTCCCCCTAGCCCCCTCTTCTGGCTCTATGGGTCTTTTCTCCTAAAAGATTTTGTAGAATCTTTTTGGTGAATTATTGAGCTCCGATTTTTTTCCTCAATGTCGTTATTTTGCTCGTATTTTCTAGGGTTCAATTAATTTTCCTCTCCATGTAGTTCATGCAAATTGAAGGGAGAATGAATTAAAATTGAGCTATAATTTGCATAATATTGACAATAAAGAGAAAATTATAGTAAGAAATAGTGATGCAGATAGGATGTCGTAGGAAGAATTGGGTTCTCTAGTTATCAAACGTGCACGGCTGCATTGCGGAGGATGAGGGTGAAAATGTCAGTGGATGTCTAGAATTTTATAAAATGGGTGGTCCTATCCAACTTTCAAATCAGAATACGACCACATTTGATGAGTTTATCCAAATGCATCAGCAAAGTCAACATCGAGCAACTTAAGAAAAATCTGATTGAGCGTATGTCGACGCTTAAAGGGGACAACTAAAACACATGCGCGAGTTGAACTCAAGTTTGAACTATTTCATTTCAGAAGTTAGTTGGATTGTAGTATTTACATTTGAACTAGTGTCACATTTGAATATTGTCACTCATGATTTGATATGCTATTTATTTGAGTGTCGTGAACTTGAAAAAGGGGTGAACGTTTGGGGGACAAAGTTGAATGGCTGACTCTCGTATCTGTGTCCACGGACATGTCTGTACTAGTTTGTGAACAAATAGTGTGTCATTTGAGAGTTGGCGGAGACGCCTTAACTAACAAAAAAAGGAAACTCCCTACCGTTGCGATGGCATCGCACCATGTCAGGTAGCCAGCCAGGTGGGCCCACAAACTGTATGGAAGAACACATGTGGGTGTTACTACATCTGGTAGTTCCCTTGCAAAAAAACTACATTTGGTAGTACCCTTGCAAATTTTTTTGCATCAAGTTGTAAAAAAATTACATACATACATACATACATACATACATATATGTATATGTATATGTATACACACACAATATAATAATAGTAATCATATATACCTATGAGAGTCATGTCCACTAACTTATTTATCCCAACATGCAAGCATGTCACCTTACCATACAATTATGAACGTATAAGGCTCACCACAACATGCAAAAATGCATGGAAAAGAACTCAACACAACATTCTACTTATATTCTTTTTTTAACACACATTCTACTTATCTCTACTACTATAGTACACCAATTTTCAAATTCAGATTAGCTTCCCACAGTGATGCAGAAGCATCTGTTAGCCATTGATTTCTTCCACGGGATGAATCCATGTCACTTATCAATGTTGAAGCCAACTTATCCAACGGCCATGGTGTCTTGGATTCGCGTCGCACAACCGCGCGCCAAAACGAGGTCGATGGATCTTTCTAGAGTTATAAACGTAGCACTTGCTCGAGAACTTTCACGTGAGGAGCAACCGAGCTTTACATTGGGAACTGGCCCTATTAGACAAAATGTAGTACTACTCCAGTGTAGCCTAGAAGCGTGTATAGTTGAGCCCGTAGGAAGTGTGCACGTAGAGGGTAGCAGCCTATAGGAATTTGCTCCTCGCATGAATACTGTTGAATGCATGCACGGAAGCATTTTTTATTTTTCTCAAAAGAATTAGTATGCTGTTGAAAAAATTGTACGCATGTCAATATTTCATTCATTTCATAATGGAGCGTGTATAGTTTTTTGAAAAGTCAAAAATTTTAAACTTTGACCAAGTTTACAGAGAAAACTATTTATATCTACAATACCAAAAATATAAAAATATGAAATACATCTTACGATGAAGCTAATGATATATGCTTGGAATCTAGATGTAAATGATTTATTTCACAAACTTGGTCAAAGTTTGTGAGGATTGACTTTTTGAAAAATCTATACGCACTATAATATGGAATGAAAGCAGTATTGCTGTTTGTTAAGAGAAATATTCAAACAACCTATAGAAAATTCAGATTTAGATTTTAATTTATTTTTCTTCATCGGATGTTAAGTTATTTAAAGTTTACTGTTTGAAATGGTGAAAATTAACATCAAACCAACTTTATTTGTATTTTCAAGTTGGAACATGAAAAGGCTAAAAGATTTCACAAACACGTCAATAACATTTCTTTTGGAATAAAAGTATGTTTTTCAAAGCATTCTTCATATAGAAATTCGTTGTGCTAACGTGATTCAATAGGAATTGTAAAAAAATTCCATAAGTTACCATTTTGTTATAGCACAGAATATTCTATTTTTAATTTACATGATTTTGTATTGTGGTCACACATAATAGTCTAACGTGCAAAGCACGTACAAATTACTAGTATTCAATAAATATTTTACAACTATAAATAATTTTGGTTCTCATGTTATCAACCCAAATTTTTATCAACCAATTTCCACAGCAACGCGCGGGGTATATATAATATGATACTTCACTCAAATTAAGTTGTGTATCTTTGAGAAGAACGAACATGTTGATGGCATAAATGATATTATTAATTTAGAGGACATGGAATATGAGTTGTCAAAAGAGAGAAAATTTAATGGTTCCCATTCCCAGCCCACCCCTAATCAGTGCCTTTGCAGCCTTAATGGTCGCCTTAATACCCGTCCCATGCATCAGCGCCACTGAAGATGGTGGCACAATAGGGCCCTCGAGCACATCCGAATCGGGAGGCATCTTCTCGGACAACATCCAGAGTCCTAACATAGGAGGGACAAAACTAGTTCTCGGACAGAACAATGGCATGACTAAGGTCTTCGGTGTTCATGTCCTACATGGTTAGCATCAGGACTACTAAACAAATACAATGCATACAACATATGGACTGGTCTTCATGCTAAACACACTAGCACATCTAGCAAACTATCTAGCATTGACTGGTCATGAAGTTCAACACACTACCACATGTACCTATCTCCATACTATCATACTACCATATATACTACATATGGTCTGATCATCTAGCTCAACATATTGACACATCTACCACATAATCATGAACATCATTAGTGCCGGGAAGCAAAACCTAGCATGCTAGCAAAATGACACCACTAACATATGATCTACCACATCATCACATGCTCACATATCTAAGGTCTACCATGCTACCAAAACGGCATAACCTACCATACTACTACAAATCTACTCCTACCACATTCTCACAGATCTAAGGTAAAACGAGCAAGGAGGAGGCGTGGAACGGTTCAGAAGAGGTGGAAGGAGGATCGGCAGTGCAGACCATCACCAACCCAAGAAGATGCACCGCTTACTTGCTCGTCGATGAAGAATCAGCTCGGGACGGAGAGCTCAAGGTTGGGGGGGGGGGGGGCATTTTGGCGGTGACAGGAAGGGGCTAAGTCGGGCTACGGAATCGGGGAGAGGTGATCCAATTCCTCTTGCCGTTTTTTTCCATAACTTGTGCGAGCTCGCGCCATATCCATGCTCTCATGAGCTTGGTGCCACGTTCCCCTCTCCTGTACGCCGAGAGCCTGACTAAGAAAAAAAAAGGCAATTCATCCATTCATATCAGGCTTGGGCGTGAGGTGCTTTAGGTTCCGTACGGGTCAAGATTTTTGTGCAGGCCAGACATCTGAACAGGCCAAAACTGCATTCTTAAGGCGTAGCAACCTAAGAAGCCATGTACAACAACTCTGTGGGAGGAGACATTCCCGTCGACTACGAGCCGTCTTTGGTGACTTCATCAATCTCAAGATGATATGCAGGTTCAGTCCCTCAGAGGTGCTCACAGGGGATATATAGGATGTGCGTGTGTGTGTTCATAAGGAGATGATTGTACCAGCGTATATATCAGCGCCCGCGTTTGTACTGTGTTAAAAAAATTCAGTGACATAGCGTCTATATATCCAAGCCATCCTTGTAAAGAAGGAGATGGGATGTACACTGTAGTGCACGGTGCGGATGTTCTGACGCCGCCATTTTTCTTTTTCTGTTTTACTAGTAGTACTCAGCGTTGATTGTAGTACTAGTAGAAAAACGGAAAGAATAGATGGTGTGTAGGAGTAAATGAATGCGCAGCAGCAGCAGCCGCATGTTTTCCCGTGTAGAGTAAAAAGGTGTAACCGCCATGGAGGGAATCTTCCCCGGGCCGTTGGGAGCGGGCGGGTGTCAGAGCCAGCCAGCTGGGACTCACAGCGTAGCATCCATCGCGTGGGTTGCACCACCGCACCGTCTCTTCTCTTCTGAATCATCCTGCCCGTCGCGTGTGTGTATATAACACCCACCTGCCCCGGCAGCCTCACAGCGCTGCCCCGCCCTCCCAACCCCTCTCGCTCTCTCTCTCGGGACGGGACGGGCGCACGCTGCTTCTCGATCCATCACACGCCCGCCCGCCCGCCGCCGTCCCCCTCCACCGCCTCCTCCACCCGAACCAAGCTGCTAGATCTACCTGCACTGGGACGTCGCGTCGGCGCGGCTACTCCGGCCGGCTGGCAGCGTAGGCAAGGTACGCACTCACGCCCATAGCCCCGTCTCCCCGTTCAATAGCTATGTTCTTTGCCCTATATGCCATGCACTTGGGCACATCTACACCATATTTTTCATTGCATGCATCAATTATAGTCTGAATACCAAGAGTTATATCAGATCTAAAGAGATGCTCATATTTCTGTGCTAGCCACTTAGCACTAACCCTGGTGGTCTCAAGGGTACTAGGGCAAGTGTGCTCTAGTCTCATCTTCTTAATTACAAAGGTTTTCTCCCCTTTTATAACTGCTGCCACAATTAAGAACTGGCATTTTTTATCTACACACTCAACAATTATCCTCTGATCTGAATTCCTGTGATACCTGAAATTCCTAGCACAGTGAAGTGCAAATTCAACAAAGCATCTCTGAATTGATGCTGATCCCTAAAACACAACTTCATACACAGTTGCTCATGTGGTTGCTCCATTTTCTCATTATACCACTTCCTAGCAGGCCTTTTCTTTGCCCTACTCTTCCTTTTCTTTGGTAGGACAAAAGAGAGTGGCTCAAAACCATCATCATCACTCTCCCTCAACAACCCCTTCTCTTCTTCATCGATGATGGTCTGAAATCAGGTTCAACCTCCGTAGCTCACTACAATGTGACCTAGTGGTTGGGCCTCTTCTAACTGGCAGCTTCTGCTTCTTCTTTACTGAGTTCAACTATAGTTTTTCTTCTTGTTCAAAAGTCCTATCTTCCTCTACCTCAAATGGGTCCTCAACTTCAGTGTCACCCTCATAATGCAGCATTTCTTCCTCTTGATTGATCATCATCTGATTCTTCCTCTTGTACTTCTAGCTCTCTCTGTCTCTTTCCCTCTTCCACCTCTACATCTTCATCATCAACCATGTAATTAGGGTCACTTCCAATTTGACCATCCTCATCGGAGGCATCACTGTCCTCATAAGCCTCAAATCCTTGATATCCCTCTTCTTCTTCTTCCAAAACTGCTTTCAAATTGTCATTGCATTTTTGCTTTCTTGTGTGCAAACACCAGCAGGACCAGCAAGATGATGTGTGCTACATTGACTCTCAAATACTACTCCTTCCTTATCAACAGCTAAGATAGGAGGCTCACTCAGATCATAAACAACAGGCTCTTGGTACACCACAGTGGACAAGTCTGGCTTTTCAAAATGTTGCCTCTCAAAATCAGTATCAAGGGGTGTACAAGCCCTGACTAGCAAATTAAGCACCAATTTGTCCTGGATCTTCCTCTTTATCATCTTTAATTCTGCATGACTGTCTACCAAATCCAGCCCTTTCTCTCCTAAAGATGGATTTTCAATGTGAAACAAACAATCATATGCATTAAATCCTTGGGTTTCCATCATCGCAACCAAATTCAGATAAGTAATATCTGAACCACACAGCTTCATCTCTAATGGTTCTCTTGCATCAAAATGGATCCTTACTTGCCAAATGTCTTCATCCAAACTACAGAACAAATTAAATTTCATGTATTCATTATAATCACTCTTAATTTGGAGAGCAACAATACAAGACAACATAATTTAAAGTAACCTGTCATTGAACTAATTTGAAAGTGCAATACACTATGTTACTAGGTTAGTTTAATTGTCCTATACTAGTCACTTCAATTGGATAAAACCTAATCCCCAACTGGATAAAGCAGAAGATGAACAAACCCTAAAATGCCAAATTGGATAAATCAGAGGAGGAGTAGGACAAGGGTACTTACGACGCCGCCAAGTCCATGCGTCAACTCATGGCTGCTGCTAGGGTTCGCCACCCACCGTGCGCCAACCGCAACCGCTGCTCCATGGTGAGTAACATCGACTCCTCGTCGTCGGTCGAGTACGCTGAGCGAGTCGTCGCCGCCATCCCTCGGCCGACGCCAGCCGCCCGCTTAGGAGGCGAGCAGCATCTCACCGCCGCCGTGGACGCCCTCGCCGCCTTTGGCGGAATCGCCCGACGCCATGGACTAGGGTTCGAGCGAGGAGGGAGGGGAGGAATGGTGGGGCCGGGCTGTAGCTGGTGCGACCGGACCAGGTTGCAGCGCACCGGCTTGTCCTAGTCAGCGCGCGGGCACGCGCCGATTGGCCAGCGTGGCACCTGACGGGTGGGCCCGAGCTGTCGGATCGGGCGTCAATACGTATAAATACGCTGGCGTTTTAGCCTAATTTGCAAAACTTACATCAATGTTGGTACCGACATGCAAAAATTAGCAAGCGTGGTACCAATCTGCATGTGATGCCCGAATTGTGGTACCAATCTACATGCGCCGCCATTTTTCTTTTTCTGTTTTACTAGTAGTACTCAGCGTTGATTGTAGTACTAGTAGAAAAACGGAAAGAATAGATGGTGTGTAGGAGTAAATGAATGCGCAGCAGCAGCAGCCGCATGTTTTCCCGTGTACAGTAAAAAGGTGTAACCGCCATGGAGGGAATCTTCCCCGGGCCGTTGGGAGCGGGCGGGTGTCAGAGCCAGCCATTTGGGACTCACAACAGTAGCATCCATCACGTGGGTTGCACCACCGCACCGTCTCTTCTCTTCTGAATCATCACCTGCCCGTCAGCGTGTGTGTATATAACACCCACCTGCCCGGCAGCCTCACAGCCTTGCCCGCCCTCCCAACCCTCTCGCTCTCTCTCTCGGGGACGGGGCCAGGCGCCTGCTTCTCGATCCATCACACGCCCGCCCGCCCGCGCCGTCCCCTCCACCGCCTCCTCCACCCGAACCAAGCTGCTAGATCTACCTGCTTTGGGACGTCGCGTCGGCGGCTACTCGGCCGGCCGGGCAGCGTGGGCAAGGTACGCACTCACGCCCATAGCCCCGTCTCCCGTTCAATAGCTATGTTCTTTGCCCTATATGCCATGCACTTGGGCACATCTACACCATATTTTTCATTGCATGCATCAATTATAGTCTGAATACCGATGGTTATATCAGATCTAAAGAGATGCTCATATTTCTGTGCTAGCCACTTAGCACTAACCCTGGTGGTCCCAGTGGTACTAGGGCAAGTGTGCTCTAGTCTCATCTTCTTAATTACAAAGGTTTTCTCCCCTTTTATAACTGCTGCCACAATTAAGAACTGGCATTTTTTATCTACACACTCAACAATTATCCTCTGATCTGAATTCCTGTGATACCTGAAATTCCTGGCCTTGAGTGATGTGCAAATTCAACAAAGCATCTCTGAATTGATGCTGATCCCTAAAACACAACTTCATACACAGTTGCTCATGTGGTTGCTCCATTTTCTCATTATACCACTTCCTAGCAGGCCTTTTCTTTGCCCTACTCTTCCTTTTCTTTGGTAGGACAAAAGAGAGTGGCTCAAAACCATCATCATCACTCTCCCTCAACAACCCCTTCTCTTCTTCATCCGATGATGGTCAAATCAGGTTCAACCTCCGTAGCTCACTACAATGTGACCTAGTGGTTGGGCCTCTTCTAACTGGCAGCTTCTGCTTCTTCTTTACAGGTTCAACTATAGTTTTTTCTTCTTGTTCAAAAGTCCTATCTTCCTCTACCTCAAATGGGTCCTCAACTTCAGTGTCACCCTCATAATGCAGCATTTCTTCCTCTTCTGATTGATCATCATCTGATTCTTCCTCTTGTACTTCTAGCTCTCTCCTCTCTTTCCCTCTTCCACCTCTACATCTTCATCATCAACCATGTAATTAGGGTCACTTCCAATTTGACCATCCTCATCAGAGGCATCACTGTCCTCATAAGCCTCAAATCCTTGATATCCCTCTTCTTCTTCTTCCAAAACTGCTTTCAAATTGTCATTGCATTTTGCTTTCTTGTGTGCAAACACCAGCAGGACCAAGAAGATGATGTGTGCTACATTGACTCTCAAATACTACTCCTTCCTTATCAACAGCTAAGATAGGAGGCTCACTCAGATCATAAACAACAGGCTCTTGGTACACCACAGTGGACAAGTCTGGCTTTTCAAAATGTTGCCTCTCAAAATCAGTATCAAGGGGTGTACAAGCCCTGACTAGCAAATTAAGCACCAATTTGTCCTGGATCTTCCTCTTTATCATCTTTAATTCTGCATGACTGTCTACCAAATCCAGCCCTTTCTCTCCTAAAGATGGATTTTCAATGTGAAACAAACAATCATATGCATTAAATCCTTGGGTTTCCATCATCGCAACCAAATTCAGATAAGTAATATCTGAACCACACAGCTTCATCTCTAATGGTTCTCTTGCATCAAAATGGATCCTTACTTGCCAAATGTCTTCATCCAAACTACGTAACAAATTAAATTTCATGTATTCATTATAATCACTCTTAATTTGGAGAGCAACAATACAGTACAACATAATTTAAAGTAACCTGTCATTGAACTAATTTGAAAGTGCAATACACTATGTTACTAGGTTAGTTTAATTGTCCTATACTAGTCACTTCAATTGGATAAAACCTAATCCCCAACCGGATAAAGCGTAAGATGAACAAACCCTAAAATGCCAAATTGGATAAATCGGAGGAGGAGTAGGACAAGGGTACTTACAAAGACGCCGCCAAGTCCATGCGTCAACTCATGGCTGCTGCTAGGGTTCGCCACCCACCGCGCGCCAACCGCAACCCGCTGCTCCATGGTGAGTAACATCGACTCCTCGTCGTCGGTCGAGTACGCTGAGTCTGGAGTCGTCGCCGCCATCCCCGTCGCCACTGCCCGTTCCGCTAGGAGGCCAGAACGGCATCTCACCGCCGCCGTGGACGCCCTCGCCGCCGCCTGGCGGAATCGCCGACGCCATGGACTAGGGTTCGAGCGAGGAGGGGAGGGGAGGGGAATGGTGGGGCCGGGCTGTAGCTGGTGCGACCGGACCAGGTTGCAGCGCACCGGCTTGTCCTAGTCAGCGCGCGGGCACGCGCCGATTGGCCAGCGTGGCACCTGACGGGTGGGCCCGAGCTGTCGGATCGGGCGTCAATACGTATAAATACGCGTTTTAGCCTAATTTGCAAAAACTTACATCAATGTTGGTACTGACATGCAAAAATTAGCAATCGTGGTACCAATCTGCATGTGATGCCCGAATTGTGGTACCAATCTACATGCGCCGCCATTTTTCTTTTTCTGTTTTACTAGTAGTACTCAGCGTTGATTGTAGTACTAGTAGAAAAACGGAAAGAATAGATGGTGTGTAGGAGTAAATGAATGCGCAGCAGCGGCAGCCGCATGTTTTCCCGTGTCTGATAAAAAGGTGTAACCGCCATGGAGGGAATCTTCCCGGGCCGTTGGGAGCGGGCGGGTGTCGAGCCAGCCAATGGGACTCACAACAGTAGCATCCATCACGTGGGTTGCACCACCGCACTGCCTCTTCTCTTCTCGAATCATCCTGCCCGTCGGCGTGTGTATATAACACCCACCTGCCCGGCAGCCTCACAGCTGCCCGCCCTCCCAACCCTCTCGCTCTCTCTCTCGGGGCCAGGGGCAGGCGCCGCTTCTCGATCCATCACACGCCCGCCCGCCCGCCGTCCCTCCACCGCCTCCTCCACCCGAACCAAGCTGCTAGATCTACCTGCACTTTGGGGACGTCGCGTCGTGGCGGCTACTCGGCCGGCTGGCAGCGTGAGGCAAAATGCGCACTCACGCCCATAGCCCCGTCTCCCGTTCAATAGCTATGTTCTTTGCCCTATATGCCATGCACTTGGGCACATCTACACCATATTTTTCATTGCATGCATCAATTATAGTCTGAATACCAGTAGTTATATCAGATCTAAAGAGATGCTCATATTTCTGTGCTAGCCACTTAGCACTAACCCTGGTGGTCTCAGTGGTACTAGGGCAAGTGTGCTCTAGTCTGATCTTCTTAATTACAAAGGTTTTTCTCCCCTTTTATAACTGCTGCCACAATTAAGAACTGGCATTTTTTTATCTACACACTCAACAATTATCCTCTGATCTGAATTCCTGTGATACCTGAAATTCCTAGCCTGAGTGATGTGCAAATTCAACAAAGCATCTACGAATTGATCTTTGATCCCTAAAACACAACTTCATACAGTTGCTCATGTGGTTGCTCCATTTTCTCATTATACCACTTCCTAGCAGGCCTTTTCTTTGTCCTACTCTTCCTTTTCTTTGGTAGGACAAAAGAGAGTGGCTCAAAACCATCATCATCACTCTCCCTCAACAACCCCTTCTCTTCTTCATCCGATGATGGTCTCAAATCAGGTTCAACCTCCGTAGCTCACTACAATGTGACCTAGTGGTTGGGCCTCTTCTAACTGGCAGCTTCTGCTTCTTCTTTACTGAGTTCAACTATAGTTTTTCTTCTTGTTCAAAAGTCCTATCTTCCTCTACCTCAAATGGGTCCTCAACTTCAGTGTCACCCTCATAATGCAGCATTTCTTCCTCTTCCGATTGATCATCATCCGATTCTTCCTCTTGTACTTCTAGCTCTCTCTGTCTCTTTCCCTCTTCCACCTCTACATCTTCATCATCAACCATGTAATTAGGGTCACTTCCAATTTGACCATCCTCATCAGAGGCATCACCGTCCTCATAAGCCTCAAATCCTTGATATCCCTCTTCTTCTTCTTCCAAACTGCTTTCAAATTGTACATTGCATTTTGCTTTCTTGTGTGCAAACACCAGCAGGACCAAGAAGATGATGTGTGCTACATTGACTCTCAAATACTACTCCTTCCTTATCAACAGCTAAGATAGGAGGCTCACTCAGATCATAAACAACAGGCTCTTGGTACACCACAGTGGACAAGTCCGGCTTTTCAAAATGTTGCCTCTCAAAATCGGTATCAAGGGGTGTACAAGCCCTGACTAGCAAATTAAGCACCAATTTGTCCTGGATCTTCCTCTTTATCATCTTTAATTCTGCATGACTGTCTACCAAATCCAGCCCTTTCTCTCCTAAAGATGGATTTTCAATGTGAAACAAACAATCATATGCATTAAATCCTTGGGTTTCCATCATCTGCAACCAAATTCAGATAAGTAATATCTGAACCACACAGCTTCATCTCTAATGGTTCTCTTGCATCAAAATGGATCCTTACTTGCCAAATGTCTTCATCCAAACTACGTAACAAATTAAATTTCATGTATTCATTATAATCACTCTTAATTTGGAGAGCAACAATACAGTACAACATAATTTAAAGTAACCTGTCATTGAACTAATTTGAAAGTGCAATACACTATGTTACTAGGTTAGTTTAATTGTCCTATACTAGTCACTTCAATTGGATAAAACCTAATCCCCAACTGGATAAAGCAGAAGATGAACAAACCCTAAAATGCCAAATTGGATAAATCGGAGGAGGAGTAGGACAAGGGTACTTACAAGACGCCGCCAAGTCCATGCGTCAACTCATGGCTGCTGCTAGGGTTCGCCACCCACCAGTGCGCCAACCGCAACCGCTGCTCCATGGTGAGTAACATCGACTCCTCGTCGTCGATTAAGTCTGTGAGCTGGAGTCGTCGCCGCCATCCCTCGGCCGACGCCACCGTTCCGCTAGGAGGCGAACGGCATCTCACCGCCGCCGTGGGACGCCCTCGCCGCCGCTGGCGGAATCGCCGACGCCATGGACTAGGGTTCGAGCGAGGAGGGAGGAGGAATGGTGGGGCGGGCTGTAGCTGGTGCGACCGGACCAGGTTGCGCACCGGCTTGTCCTAGTCAGCGAACGCACGCGCCGATTAGCGTGGCTTTTGTGACGGGTGGGCCCGAGCTGTCGGATCGGGCGTCAATACGTATAAATCTGGCGTTTTAGCCTAATTTGCAAAAACTTACATCAATGTTGGTACCGACATGCAAAATTAGCAATCGTGGTACCAATCTGCATGTGATGCCCGAATTGTGGTACCAATCTACATGCGCCGCCATTTTTCTTTTTCTGTTTTACTAGTAGTACTCGGCGTTGATTGTAGTACTAGTAGAAAACGGAAAGAATAGATGGTGTGTAGGAGTAAATGAATGCTTGGCAATGACCGCATGTTTTCCGTGTACAGTAAAAAGGTGTAACCGCCATGGAGGAATCTTCCCGGGCCGTTGGGAGCGGGCGGGTGTCGAGCCCGGCCACCGGGACTCACAGCCGTAGCATCCATCACGTGGGTTGCACCACCGCACCGTCTCTTCTCTTACGAATCATCCTGCCCGTCGCGTGTGTGTATATAACACCCACCTGCCCCGGCAGCCTCACAGCCGCCCGCCCTCCCAACCCCTCTCGCTCTCTCTCTCGGGGCCAGGGGCCAGGCGCCGCTTCTCGATCCATCACACGCCCGCCCGCCCGCCCGCCGTCCCCTCCACCGCCTCCTCCACCCGAACCAAGCTGCTAGATCTACACTGCCTTTGGGGACGTCGCGTCGGCGGCTACTCGGCCGGCTGGCAGCGTAGGCAAGGTACGCACTCACGCCCATAGCCCCGTCTCCCCGTTCAATAGCTATGTTCTTTGCCCTATATGCCATGCACTTGGGCACATCTACACCATATTTTTCATTGCATGCATCAATTATAGTCTGAATACCAGTAGTTATATCAGATCTAAAGAGATGCTCATATTTCTGTGCTAGCCACTTAGCACTAACCCTGGTGGTCCCAGTGGTACTAGGGCAAGTGTGCTCTAGTCTCATCTTCTTAATTACAAAGGTTTTCTCCCCTTTTATAACTGCTGCCACAATTAAGAACTGGCATTTTTTATCTACACACTCAACAATTATCCTCTGATCTGAATTCCTGTGATACCTGAAATTCCTAGCACGAGTGATGTGCAAATTCAACAAAGCATCTCTGAATTGATGCGATCCCTAAAACACAACTTCATACACAGTTGCTCATGTGGTTGCTCCATTTTCTCATTATACCACTTCCTAGCAGGCCTTTTCTTTGCCCTACTCTTCCTTTTCTTTGGTAGGACAAAAGAGAGTGGCTCAAAACCATCATCATCACTCTCCCTCAACAACCCCTTCTCTTCTTCATCCGATGATGGTCTCAAATCAGGTTCAACCTCGGTAGCTCACTACAATGTGACCTAGTGGTTGGGCCTCTTCTAACCGGCAGCTTCGCTTCTTCTTTACAGTTCAACTATAGTTTTTCTTCTTGTTCAAAAGTCCTATCTTCCTCTACCTCAAATGGGTCCTCAACTTCAAGTGTCACCCTCATAATGCAGCATTTCTTCCTCTTCCGATTGATCATCATCTGATTCTTCCTCTTGTACTTCTAGCTCTCTCTGTCTCTTTCCCTCTTCCACCTCTACATCTTCATCATCAACCATGTAATTAGGGTCACTTCCAATTTGACCATCCTCATCAGAGGCATCACTGTCCTCATAAGCCTCAAATCCTTGATATCCCTCTTCTTCTTCTTCCAAAACTGCTTTCAAATTGTATGTTGCTTTTTTGCTTTCTTGTGTGCAAACACCAGCAGGACCAGCAAGATGATGTGTGCTACATTGACTCTCAAATACTACTCCTTCCTTATCAACAGCTAAGATAGGAGGCTCACTCAGATCATAAACAACAGGCTCTTGGTACACCACGGTGGACAAGTCCGGCTTTTCAAAATGTTGCCTCTCAAAATCAGTATCAAGGGTGTACAAGCCACGACTAGCAAATTAAGCACCAATTTGTCCTGGATCTTCCTCTTTATCATCTTTAATTCTGCATGACTGTCTACCAAATCCAGCCCTTTCTCTCCTAAAGATGGATTTTCAATGTGAAACAAACAATCATATGCATTAAATCCTTGGGTTTCCATCATCGCAACCAAATTCAGATAAGTAATATCTGAACCACACAGCTTCATCTCTAATGGTTCTCTTGCATCAAAATGGATCCTTACTTGCCAAATGTCTTCATCCAAACTACGTAACAAATTAAATTTCATGTATTCATTATAATCACTCTTAATTTGGAGAGCAACAATACAGTACAACATAATTTAAAGTAACCTGTCATTGAACTAATTTGAAAGTGCAATACACTATGTTACTAGGTTAGTTTAATTGTCCTATACTAGTCACTTCAATTGGATAAAACCTAATCCCCAACTGGATAAAGCAGAAGATGAACAAACCCTAAAAATGCCAAATTGGATAAATCGGAGGAGGAGTAGGACAAGGGTACTTACAAGACGCCGCCAAGTCCATGCGTCAACTCATGGCTGCTGCTAGGGTTCGCCACCCTTTGCGCGCCAACCGCAACCGCTGCTTCATGGTGAGTAACATCGACTCCTCGTCGTCGGTCGAGTACGCGGAGCTGGAGTCGTCGCCGCCATCCCCGTCGACGCCAGCCGTTCCGCTAGGAGGCCAGAACGGCATCTCACCGCCGCCGTGGACGCCCTCGCCGCCGCCTGGCGGAATCGCCGACGCCATGGACTAGGGTTCGAGCGAGGAGGAGGGGAGGGGAATGGTGCGGCCGGGTGTAGCTGGTGCGACCGGACCAGGTTGCAGCACCGGCTTGTCCTAGTCGGCTAGCGCACGCAGCCGATTAAGTGGCACTGACGGGTGGGCCCGAAATTTGTCGGATCGGGCGTCAATACGTATAAATCTGGCGTTTTAGCCTAATTTGCAAAACTTACATCAATGTTGGTACCGACATGCAAAATTAGCAATCGTGGTACCAATCTGCATGTGATGCCAATTGTGGTACCAATCTACATGCGCCGCCATTTTTCTTTTCTGTTTTACTAGTAGTACTCGGCGTTGATTGTAGTACTAGTAGAAAAAGCGGAAAGAATAGATGGTGTGTAGGAGTAAATGAATGCGCGGCAAGCCGCATGTTTTCCCGTGTACTGAGTAAAAAGGTGTAACCGCCATGGAGGGAATCTTCCCGGGCCGTTGGGAGGCGGGCGGGTGTCGAGCCAGCCATTTGGGACTCACAACAGAGCATCCATCACGTGGGTTGCACCACCGCACCGTCTCTTCTCTTCCGAATCATCCTGCCCGTCGGCGTGTGTATATAACACCCACCTGCCCGGCAGCCTCACAGCTGCCCGCCCTCCCAACCCCTCTCGCTCTCTCTCTCGGGGCCAGGGCGCCGCGCTGCTTCTCGATCCATCACACGCCCGCCTCGCCCGTCCCCTCCACCGCCTCCTCCACCCGAACCAAGCTGCTAGATCTACCTGCCTTTGGGGCGTCGCGTCGGCAGCGGCTACTCGGCCGGTGGCAGCGTGGCAAGGCACGCACTCACGCCCATAGCCCCGTCTCCCGTTCAATAGCTATGTTCTTTGCCCTATATGCCATGCACTTGGGCACATCTACACCATATTTTTCATTGCATGCATCAATTATAGTCCTGAATACCAGAGTTATATCAGATCTAAAGAGATGCTCATATTTCTGTGCTAGCCACTTAGCACTAACCACAGTGGTCCCGGTGGTACTAGGGCAAGTGTGCTCTAGTCTCATCTTCTTAATTACAAAGGTTTTCTCCTTTTATAACTGCTGCCACAATTAAGAACTGGCATTTTTATCTACACACTCAACAATTATCCTCTCGATCTGAATTCTGTGATACCTGAAATTCCTAGCCCGAGTGATGTGCAAATTCAACAAAGCATCTCTGAATTGATGTTGATCCCTAAAACACAACTTCATACACAGCTTGCTCATGTGGTTGCTCCATTTTCTCATTATACCACTTCCTAGCAGGCCTTTTCTTTGCGCTACTCTTCCTTTTCTTTGGTAGGACAAAAGAGAGTGGCTCAAAACCATCATCATCACTCTCCCTCAACAACCCCTTCTCTTCTTCATCCGATGATGGTCTGAAATCAGGTTCAACCTCCGTAGCTCACTACAATGTGACCTAGTGGTTGGGCCTCTTCTAACCGGCAGCTTCTGCTTCTTCTTTACAGAGTTCAACTATAGTTTTTCTTCTTGTTCAAAAGTCCTATCTTCCTCTACCTCAAATGGGTCCTCAACTTCAGTGTCACCCTCATAATGCAGCATTTCTTCCTCTTCCGATTGATCATCATCTGATTCTTCCTCTTGTACTTCTAGCTCTCTGTCTCTTTCCCTCTTCCACCTCTACATCTTCATCATCAACCATGTAATTAGGGTCACTTCCAATTTGACCATCCTCATCAGAGGCATCACTGTCCTCATAAGCCTCAAATCCTTGATATCCCTCTTCTTCTTCTTCCAAAACTGCTTTCAAATTGTCTGTTGCATTTTTGCTTTCTTGTGTGCAAACACCAGCAGGACCAGCAAGATGATGTGTGCTACATTGACTCTCAAATACTACTCCTTCCTTATCAACAGCTAAGATAGGAGGCTCACTCAGATCATAAACAACAGGCTCTTGGTACACCACAGTGGACAAGTCTGGCTTTTCAAAATGTTGCCTCTCAAAATCGGTATCAAGGGGTGTACAAGCCCTGACTAGCAAATTAAGCACCAATTTGTCCTGGATCTTCCTCTTTATCATCTTTAATTCTGCATGACTGTCTACCAAATCCAGCCCTTTCTCTCCTAAAGATGGATTTTCAATGTGAAACAAACAATCATATGCATTAAATCCTTGGGTTTCCATCACTGCAACCAAATTCAGATAAGTAATATCTGAACCACACAGCTTCATCTCTAATGGTTCTCTTGCATCAAAATGGATCCTTACTTGCCAAATGTCTTCATCCAAACTACAGAACAAATTAAATTTCATGTATTCATTATAATCACTCTTAATTTGGAGAGCAACAATACAAGACAACATAATTTAAAGTAACCTGTCATTGAACTAATTTGAAAGTGCAATACACTATGTTACTAGGTTAGTTTAATTGTCCTATACTAGTCACTTCAATTGGATAAAACCTAATCCCCAACCGGATAAAGCGTAAGATGAACAAACCCTAAAATGCCAAATTGGATAAATCGGAGGAGGAGTAGGACAAGGGTACTTACAAGACGCCGCCAAGTCCATGCGTCAACTCATGGCTGCCGCTAGGGTTCGCCACCCACCGGTGCGCCAACCGCAACCGCTGCTCCATGGTGAGTAACATCGACTCCTCGTCGTCGGTCGAGTACTGTGAGCTGGAGTCGTCGCCGCCATCCCGTCGGCCTTGACGCCGTTCCGCTAGGAGGCGAACGGCATCTCACCGCCGCCGTGGACGCCCTCGCCGCCGCTGGCGGAATCGCCGACGCCATGGACTAGGGTTCGGCGAGGAGGGAGGGAGGAATGGTGGGGCCGGGCTGTAGTCAGCGACCGGACCAGGTTGCAGCGCACCGGCTTGTCCTAGTCGTGGCGCACGCGCCGATTGGCCAGCGTGGCACCTGACGGGTGGGCCCGAGCTGTCGGATCGGGCGTCAATACGTATAAATACGCGTTTTAGCCTAATTTGCAAAAACTTACATCAATGTTGGTACTGACATGCAAAAATTAGCAATCGTGGTACCAATCTGCATGTGATGCCCGAATTGTGGTACCAATCTACATGCGCCGCCATTTTTCTTTTTCTGTTTTACTAGTAGTACTCAGCGTTGATTGTAGTACTAGTAGAAAAACGGAAAGAATAGATGGTGTGTAGGAGTAAATGAATGCGCAGCAGCAGCAGCCGCATGTTTTCCCGTGTCTGATAAAAAGGTGTAACCGCCATGGAGGAATCTTCCCGGGCCGTTGGGAGCGGCGGGTGTCGAGCCAGCCACCGGGACTCACAGCGTAGCATCCATCACGTGGGTTGCACCACCGCACCGTCTCTTCTCTTCTGAATCATCCTGCCCGTCGCGTGTGTGTATATAACACCCACCTGCCCCGGCAGCCTCACAGCTGCCCGCCCTCCCAACCCTCTCGCTCTCTCTCGGGGACGGGGCAGGCGCCGCTTCTCGATCCATCACACGCCCGCCCGCCCGCCCCCTCCACCGCCTCCTCCACCCGAACCAAGCTGCTAGATCTACCTGCACTTTGGGGCGTCGCGTCAAGCTACTCCGGCCGGGCAGCGTAGGCAAAAGGCACGCACTCACGCCCATAGCCCCGTCTCCCCTGCTCAATAGCTATGTTCTTTGCCCTATATGCCATGCACTTGGGCACATCTACACCATATTTTTCATTGCATGCACCAATTATAGTCTGAATACCAGTAGTTATATCAGATCTAAAGAGATGCTCATATTTCTGTGCTAGCCACTTAGCACTAACCACAGTGGTCCCAGTGGTACTAGGGCAAGTGTGCTCTAGTCTCATCTTCTTAATTACAAAGGTTTTCTCCCTTTTATAACTGCTGCCACAATTAAGAACTGCATTTTTTATCTACACACTCAACAATTATCCTCTGATCTGAATTCCTGTGATACCTGAAATTCCTAGCCTGAGTGATGTGCAAATTCAACAAAGCATCTCTGAATTGATGTTGATCCCTAAAACACAACTTCATACACAGTTGCTCATGTGGTTGCTCCATTTTCTCATTATACCACTTCCTAGCAGGCCTTTTCTTTGCCCTACTCTTCCTTTTCTTTGGTAGGACAAAAGAGAGTGGCTCAAAACCATCATCATCACTCTCCCTCAACAACCCCTTCTCTTCTTCATCCGATGATGGTCTCAAATCAGGTTCAACCTCTGGTAGCTCACTACAATGTGACCTAGTGGTTGGGCCTCTTCTAACCGGGCAGCTTCGCTTCTTCTTCTGAGTTCAACTATAGTTTTTTCTTCTTGTTCAAAAGTCCTATCTTCCTCTACCTCAAATGGGTCCTCAACTTCAGTGTCACCCTCATAATGCAGCATTTCTTCCTCTTCTGATTGATCATCATCTGATTCTTCCTCTTGTACTTCTAGCTCTCTCTGTCTCTTTCCCTCTTCCACCTCTACATCTTCATCATCCACCATGTAATTAGGGTCACTTCCAATTTGACCATCCTCATCGTGAGGCATCACTGTCCTCATAAGCCTCAAATCCTTGATATCCCTCTTCTTCTTCTTCCAAAACTGCTTTCAAATTGTCTGTTGCATTTTTGCTTTCTTGTGTGCAAACACCAGCAGGACCAGCAAGATGATGTGTGCTACATTGACTCTCAAATACTACTCCTTCCTTATCAACAGCTAAGATAGGAGGCTCACTCAGATCATAAACAACAGGCTCTTGGTACACCACGGTGGACAAGTCTGGCTTTTCAAAATGTTGCCTCTCAAAATCGGTATCAAAGGGGTGTACAAGCCACGACTAGCAAATTAAGCACCAATTTGTCCTGGATCTTCCTCTTTATCATCTTTAATTCTGCATGACTGTCTACCAAATCCAGCCCTTTCTCTCCTAAAGATGGATTTTCAATGTGAAACAAACAATCATATGCATTAAATCCTTGGGTTTCCATCACTGCAACCAAATTCAGATAAGTAATATCTGAACCACACAGCTTCATCTCCAATGGTTCTCTTGCATCAAAATGGATCCTTACTTGCCAAATGTCTTCATCCAAACTACAGAACAAATTAAATTTCATGTATTCATTATAATCACTCTTAATTTGGAGAGCAACAATACAGTACAACATAATTTAAAGTAACCTGTCATTGAACTAATTTGAAAGTGCAATACACTATGTTACTAGGTTAGTTTAATTGTCCTATACTAGTCACTTCAATTGGATAAAACCTAATCCCCAACTGGATAAAGCAGAAGATGAACAAACCCTAAAAATGCCAAATTGGATAAATCAGAGGAGGAGTAGGACAAGGGTACTTACAGCACGCCGCCAAGTCCATGCGTCAACTCATGGCTGCTGCTAGGGTTCGCCACCCACTGGTGCGCCAACCGCAACCGCTGCTCCATGGTGAGTAACATCGACTCCTCGTCGTCGGTCGAGTACGCTGAGTCGAGTCGTCGCCGCCATCCCGTCGGCCACGCCGTTCCGCTAGGAGGCGAGCGGCATCTCACCGCCGTGGGCGCCCTCGCCGCCGCTGGCGGAATCGCCGACGCCATGGACTAGGGTTCGAGCGAGGAGGGAGGAGGAATGGTGGGGCGGGCTGTGGCTGGTGCGACCGGACCAGGTTGCGCACCGGCTTGTCCTAGTCGGCAGACGCACGCGCCGATTGTAGCGTGGCACTGACGGGTGGGCCCGAGCTGTCGGATCGGGCGTCAATACGTGATAAATACGCTGGCGTTTTAGCCTAATTTGCAAAAACTTACATCAATGTTGGTACCGACATGCAAAAATTAGCAATCGCGTACCAATCTGCATGTGATGCCAATTGTGGTACCAATCTACATGCGCCGCCATTTTTCTTTTTCTGTTTTACTAGTAGTACTCCGCGTTGATTGTAGTACTAGTAGAAAAACGGAAAGAATAGATGGTGTGTAGGAGTAAATGAATGCGCAGCAGCAGCAGCCGCATGTTTTCCCGTGTACAGTAAAAAGGTGTAACCGCCATGGAGGGAATCTTCCCCGGGCCGTTGGGAGCGGGCGGGTGTCAGAGCCAGCCAGCTGGGACTCACAGCGTAGCATCCATCACGTGGGTTGCACCACCGCACCGTCTCTTCTCTTCTGAATCATCCTGCCCGTCGCGTGTGTGTATATAACACCCACCTGCCCCGGCGGCCTCACAGCGCTGCCCCGCCCTCCCAACCCCTCTCGCTCTCTCTCTCGGGACGGGACGGGACGGGACGGGCGCACGCTGCTTCTCGATCCATCACACGCCCGCCCGCCCGCCGCCGTCCCCCTCCACCGCCTCCTCCACCCGAACCAAGCTGCTAGATCTACCTGCACTGGGACGTCGCGTCGGCGCGGCTACTCCGGCCGGCTGGCAGCGTAGGCAAGGTACGCACTCACGCCCATAGCCCCGTCTCCCCGTTCGATCCTTGACTCCTCGGCCCGACGAGCGTGCGGCGTGTTGGATGGGTTCGTGCTGCGTCTAGTTGTTTCAAACTTGCTCTTCAATCGATCCGGCCAGCGTGCGTGGTGTTGGACGAATTCGTGCTGTGTTTACTTGTTTCGAACTTGCTCTTCGACCCGACGCGCGTGCCTTGTGTTGGATGGATCCTCGCCGTGCAGTTGTTTCAGATCAGACTTGCTCTTCGATCCGTCCGACTAGCTAGCGTGCCTTGTGTTGATGGATCCTCGCTGCTTAACGCGCTCTTCCATCCGACTAGCGTAGCGTAGCGTGCCTTGTGTTGGATGGATGGATCTAGCGTAAGTGTAGCTCGCTGATTTTATCGCGGCGGACAGGGTAGAGATACTAGTGAACATAACCGGATCGACGGATTCCGATCGTTTGTAAGTTGTAACACGGTGCGTTTTGTTTTGTGCTCCCTGTGCAATTTGTTCATGTCATGGATGGATGGATGTGTCGCGGCAGATAAGGTAGAGATACTAGTGAACATAACCAGATCGATGGATTCCCGATCGCAAGGGCAGGCCGGAGGTAACTCGACCGGGTGTAGGTTGCGTTTTGTTTTGTGCTCCCTGTGCAATTTGTTCATGCCATGGATGAATGAATTTGAGGGGATGCTTGGTCTTCAACCCTCCTCCTTGGGTTGATTACTTGATATGGAATGTAACATATCCATGCGATGCATGTATGCATCTCTGATCCGTCCTGTCATTGCTTAATACTGTTCCTTCCTGTTGCCAGTGGATTACAAGGTTTTTTTGGATACGCTGGCCTGCTTGAGTAATTACATCTTTTGCTCTTCCGCTGTGTTTGTGGCAGATCTAGAAGATGGAGCATGGAGGAGAAGCCAGCGTTCTGGACTGGGTGTGCAGGCTAACTCTGTTTATCGCCCCGGCCTTGTCAATGTGAGTAACTAACATAACCAAAACAGTGGAGGCAAATCGAATTGAGCAACCAAGCAAAGCATTATCATATATACCGATCCATCATTTGTGTGCGCCTTGTACATTTTGCAGCCCGGGGACATACAGGGCGTGGCGCCACGGGGCGCTGGGCGTGGGCGGCCGGCGGCCGGAACCAGCCGTGGCGGCGCTCATGTGCAACTTGGCGTGGGTGATGTACGGCATCCAAGTGGCCGAGCAGAAGCTCGAGCCGGTGTCGCTCAACGCATGGGGTGGCCTGCTTCAGCTGATCTACCTCATCACGTTCCTCGCGCTGTGCACACCCGAGGAGCGAGAGCGTGTTCCCAAGCCGATGGGGTACGCCTGCCTCTACCTGTACTTCACCTTCCTCATCGGGAACCTTCACGCCGACGCCTTCAAGTGGTTCTGTACAGTGGCAGGATGGGTGTCCGCCTCCGCGCCGCTGCTAAGCTTCGCCTTCCTGGTACGTCCGTCCGTCCATCTTTCAACTGAACCTGCACTGCTCGTTTCAACTGCGAATGCCAGTTGCTTGCTAGCTGCTCTGCTCTGTTGCTCTGTTGCTCTGCTGCATGCTGCTCGACCCTGAACCATGGTTGCTCTGTTGCATTGCAGAGCGACGAGTGGACGCTTGCTGTGCTCCCGTACTGGGGCATTTCCGCATTCTCGGTGGTGCATGGTGCCTTTTGGCTTATAAGGGGGTTTGCAATGGAAAATGAGTCCAACCAAACTGGCCCCAACTACCCTATGGTGGTATGAATTTCAATCGCTTGCTGTGATTATGTGCTGCACATTCAGTCAGCCTGTACCTTTGTTGCTGCCTAACTTCATGGGCTCGTTGGATTTATGCAGACGCAAAACGGCCTCGGCGCTCTCTGCTCCTTGCTGCTCCTGCTGCTTGCCTTGTGTTGGCCCTATGCCCACGTACAGCCGACGGCTCAGGACGCGCGTGTCCGGGCGTCCATCACCCGCACCGAGATCGTCGATGCCGCAAGGGCAGCACACAACCAGGGGGTCACTATTGCGCCACAGCAAACCCGGCACACCCGACGCAGGAGAGCCGGCCAGCAACCTCCAGCGCCAGCGCCGCAACAGCAGCATGTTGCACCGTCGCAACAGCCTGCCGGTCAGCATGTTCCACCGCCCGCCGTCCAGCAAGCTCCAGAGCTGCAGCAGCACGCCGGCCAGCACGCTCCACCGCCGCCGCAGCCTGCTGGTCAGCATGTTCCACCGCCCGCCGTCCAGCAAGCTCCAGAGCCGCAGCAGCCCGCCGGCCAGCACGCTCCGCCGCCGCAGCCTGCTGGTCAGCATGTTCCACCGCCCGCCGTCCAGCAAGCTCCACCGCTGCCGCAGCACGCCGGCCAGCACGCTCTACCGCCGCAGCAACCCGCCGGCCAGCAGGTTCAAGCGCAGCAGCAGCCCGCCGGCCAGCAAGGTCAAGAGGTGCGACGGAGTCAGCGTCTTCAAGCTCTCGTGGAGACCTCGGGCGGCGACCAAGTTCCACCGGCAACACCGTCCACCAGCACCAGCAACGTCTCTGGGAGTCGCAGGTACATGACAAGACAGTACGCCAGAGCCACTGGCCAGTCAGTCTCGATCGACATTCCGGAGCCGATACAGCGAGGCCCAAATCATCAGGGCCGCTTCTGATGGCACTCCTTCGGTGACGGCTGCTGCTCTGCAAAGAGGACAAAAGCGACCTGCTTCTATATTCGAAACGAAACTCCTTTATGGCCTTGTTAAATTTTGTCACACCTACACCTCAAACTCGATTGGAGTACTGCGGCTAAGTGATGCCTGAAGGACAAAAGGCAGTGATGTCTGGTGGTGCTTCTCCCAAGTTGCGATGTTGATTTACCTCATCTCCTTGCTCTTATATATTGGCTTTATTTTACATTATGTCCTTTCCTGTACTTGGATATGTAGTTCATATTTGGTACACGTGAGACGATCTCTAGCCGACCCCTTAAAGAGTTTTAACTCCTTCAAATTTTTGTTTCGAGCACGTTAAATCGGTCTTCGGTTTAACTTCTCATATTATAAGCGGCGCGTCGGATGGGCCTCAAATTTGAGCGGGCGCAACCACTTCTCAGGATCATTTTGGCCTTCTCATAGCCTCCGTCGTCGCCTCGCCAACACACCATAGCCTATGATGATCTCCTACCCACTCCGATTCGCTAGTCGGTCGCCGCCATCGCCAAAATCAACCCATATTGCTGCTGCCATCACCAACACTTGGACGAAAAAACTCACCTTAAAACTTGGTTTGTTCCAAAACAAAACTGGCAAATGATCGAGATTCCGTAGAGGACCCGCCAAGGAGCTAGGCACCGCCGGAGTCATGGCCATGCTGGCGAAGTGAAGATGACCGCAATTCGCCCATGGCGAGCTTGGACGCCCACCAACGAGCACAACTTCAGGAGAATATTCCACCTACGAAGTCAGGAGGTCGTCATGTAGCCCATGACGACGCGTAGCCTTGGCATCAATAGAAATGCAGCCAACCGAGGCTCCCACATCCTTCGCCCGCAAAGTGTTCGACGAATTGACATTATTCATAGACCTGCCGAGTATTGGAATGAACATGTCTTATGGAAAATAATGGCTGATACGTCCCCAACGTATCTATATTTTATGAAGTATTCATGCCATGTTTGTAACAATTTTATATGGTTTTGGTATGATTTGATTAGAACTAACCCAGACTGACGTTGTTTTCAGCAGAACTACAGTGGTGTCGTTTTTGTGCAGAAATAAAAGTCCTCGGAGTGGACTGAGAATTTACGGTGATTTGTTCTGGACCAAAAGAGACCCCCCCCCCTCCCGAAGCACCGGAGCTGGACCAGAAGAGTCCCGAGGAGTCCACAAGCCAGTGGGCGCGCCCTGAGGGCTTGTGGGCCCCTCGGGCACCTTCTGACTTGTTTTCGACGCTAAATTTTTTTATAAATATAGAAACCTCTGAAAAGAACCCTACATCGGAAGTTCCGCCGCCGTAAGCCTCTATAGGCACGAAAAACCAATCGGAGCCCGTTCCAACACCCTGCCGAAGGGGGAAACCATCGCCGGAGGCCATCTTCATCATCCCGGCAGCCACCATGATGAGGAGGGGCTAGTTCACCCTCGTGGCTGAGGGTATGTACCAGTAGCTACGTGTTTGATCTCTCTCTCTCTCTCTCTCTCTCTCTCTCGTGTTCTTGATTTGGCACGATATTGATGTACCTCGAGTTTTGTTACTATAGTTGAATCATATGGTGTTTCTCCCTCTCTACCTTCTTGTGATGAATTGAGTCCTGCTCTTTGAGGTTTCGTTATGTTGGATTGAGTATTGGATTTGAGAACACTTGATGTATGTCTTGCGATGGGATATCTGTGTTGACAATGGAATGTTCTATTGATTCACTTGATGTATGTTTTGACACTCAACTCGCGGACTCCCGAGGTGACATTGGGGTAATCTATGCATAGGGGTTGATGCACGTTTTCGTCCTATGTTCTTCGATAGGAACTTTTGAGTGATTCTTTGTCGCACGTTGAGAGATTGTCATATTATTTAATTATGTTATCATTGTTGAGATACTTTGCACTAGTGAAAGTATGAACCCTAGGCCTTGTTTTCAAGCATTGCAATACCATTTTTACCCACTTTTATTACTAGTTACCCTGCTGTTTTTATATTTTCGGATTACAAAAACATATATCTACTATCCATATTACACTTGTATCACCATCTCTTCGCCGAACTAGTGCACCTATACAATTTATCATTGTATTGGTTGTGTTGATGACACAAGAGACTCTTTGTTATTTGGTTGCAGGGTTGTTGAGAGAGGCCATCTTCATCCTACGCCTCCCACGTTTTGATAAATATTAGGTCATCTCCACTTGAGGGAAATTTACTACTGTCCTACAAAACTCTGCGCTTGAAGGCCCAACATGAGTCTATAAGAAGAAGGTTGCGTAGTAGACATCAAGCTTTTTTTTGGCGCCATTGCCGGGGAGGTGAGTGCTTGAAGGTATATCTTTAGATCTTGCAATTGAATCTTTTAGTTTCTTGTTTATCACTAGTTTAGTCTATAAAAAAACTATAAAAAATGGAATTGAGGTTGCCACATATTATTCATCTTTATAATGTCTTTCGTGAAAATAATGAAAAGGAAAATTGTGCCAAAGTGTTAGAAGAAGAAGTCAATAAAATGTTTGGCACTAAATCTTTGAATGATGAGCATGATTGCACTGTTGTTAGTATGAATCCTTTGAATATCGATGATGCTAATGATATGCAAAGCCATAAGCTTGGGGATGCTATGTTTGATGAAGATGATATTTTTAGTCGCCCATGTTTTGATAATCAAATTTATTATGATGATAGCATGCCTCCTATTTATGATGATTATGTTGATGAAAATGGGTTTAGAAGAGTGTCAACTCTAGGTACTAATGATCCACTATTTTGGAAAAGGTTCTAATTGATTATGAGAACAAAGTTGCTATCTATGATGATTATTGTGATGACATGTATGCTATAAAGAATAATGATAATCATGAAACTTGTCATCATGATTTTAATTTTCAATTGGATTATGCCTCACATGATAGTTATTTTGTTGAGTTTGCTCCTACAACTATTTATGAGAATAAATTTGCTTATGTGAAGAGTAATAAATTTTGTATGCTTATAGCTCATGAAAATAATGCTTTATCTGATAGTTATATTGTTGAATTCCTTCATGATGCTACTGCAAATTATTATGAGAAAGGAACATATGCATTTACATATCTCAATAATATCAAATTTCCTCTCTATGTGTTGAAAATCTTAAAGTCATGCTTGTTTTGCTTTCCTATGCTAATTGATTCTTGTTCCCATAAATGATTTTTTCACAAGATCCCTATATATAGGAAGTGAGTTAGACTTAAATGTTCTAGTCATATGCTTCGTGATGCTCATGTGAGCCATTGAAATCATCATGCGTAGCTAGGGGCATTAAACAATAGCGCTTATTAGGGTGTAATCCAATTTTATTTTGTATTTTTTGTTTTTGCTTCTATTTTTGTTATAATTGTATTTGTGTTTTAATTAGTGTTTCAATCAAGTAAGACCTTTGTGATAAGACATATTTTAAATATAGATTCACTCATTTTTAAAGATTTTAATAAGGACTGCATACGGTTGTATATATACATATTTTAGAATGTAGATTCACTCGTTTTACTCCGTATGTAGTTCGTATTGGAATCTCTAAAAAGACTTATATTTAGGAAAGGTGGGAGTAATATATATAGTTCATGCATGCCAACAGCACAGACAGCTCCACCAACAACTGGTCGACAGCACACCCTACCAATCACAACGAGGAATTCAGGATTGGTTAATCATACATAATCTGCAAGCTCAACGACATACGCCGACTACTAGACGAGTTCAGTTTGGCTGTCCATCCAATTGCCACCAAAAAACATCATCATACTACCAACGACACACACATGTTGCTGTCCTTCCATGCATCCGTGGCAACTTGCCAAAAAAGAAGCAGAACGAGTTCCTCCTCTTATATGTTACCTCCCTAATTCCGAAATCAGTCCCTTTTTCCATGACTCCGCCATGAAACCAAACTGATCCAACACATCAACTGCAGCGGATGTCACCCTTGCATCCCTGAAACAAAGAAATCAAAGATGCACAACATAATCATATAAGCAGCAGCAGCAGCAGCAGCAGCAAGAGGAAACTATATACTAGTACTATAAAACAAGGAACTGATAGAAAGGGATTCCTTTTGTTTGCAGATTGTGCATTTTGTTTCACAAAGTAAATAGTTCCTGAATTTCAGCTTCTATAATAAAACAAGGTATCCACCTAATTTTTATGAGTCTTACTCGTTACAAGTACTCTACCACAGACCCATTTCTTCTTTCAGTCTACAACCCCCTTCTTTGAAGATCCTTTGCATCTAGACCGAAAATAATAGTCTCGAAAGGTAGCAAGTTGACAAAATAAAAGGGATGGATTATTGACTGGATGAGATGACCCCATGTAATGGAGCGGAATACTTGACTAATACTGTATGGGAAGCAAAGACTACCCATATATAGCTTTGAGAGTGAAAGTTAATCACAGGCGACAAATTTAACAAGTAGAATCACTATGATGAAATTTTAATGTTGAAACTTGCGACATTCCTTGTTGTAATCCCGAGACAAGAATGCTCCAGAAAATACAACAGCCAAGTAAAAATGCACCTGGCTAGAGGACATTTCAAAGAGCAGTGTGTGCTTCAAGGTGCTTTAGCCGAGCAATAAATTAATGAATATCAACTTCTATGTGTCTTAACACTACTGTTTCACTCTAAAATGAACTGAAACTGCATAGTTTTTCTGGTTTCAACTCATGCATTTTTCTCTTTTGATTGATCGGCTTAGTTAGCTATTTTATACTAACAACAGAAAATGCTGATGTCGGCAAATGGCAGTTAAAAGTCTGGTCTGCCAACCTTCTAAAAGTCTATTCGGGAGAAACAGGAACGGGGTTTCCTTTCTTTCCAGATTATTAGTGGTACTAAATTGCCTGGTCTGCCAACCTTCTTCATTTTATCTAATACTCCCTCCATCCCAAAATAAGTAACTCAACTTTGTACTAACTTTGTACTAAAGCTAGTACAAAATTGAGTCACTTATTTTGGGACGGAGGGCGTAATATCTACTTTGCTCTACACTGTTAAAAGTCTAATTATATTTCTTTACAGAGGGAGTACTAAATTGCCTGGTCTGCTAACCTTCTTCATTTTATCTACTAATATCTACTTTGCTCTACACTGTTAAAAGTCTAATTTTTTGTAGAAGGGCAACTATAGAGTCCCTTGCCGAGTAACCACTATGGAGAGCAATTAGGGGCTATGTCGCCTATTAATTAAAATGATGGTATGTGCAAATAATCATATGGAGCAGTCAGCCATACAAGAAAAAAGAGCAAGGCAACTAATTAGAATGGTGGCATGCACAAATAATCCTATGGAGCAGTCACCCATATAAAAAACAAAAGCAAGGCAACTAATTAGAATGGCGGCATGTGCAAATAATCATATGGAGCAGTCACCCATATAAGGAACAAGAGCAAGCTAGACAACTAATTAGAATGATGGAATGTGCAAATCATTGTACTGGACAGTCGCCCATATAAGAAACAAGAGCAATGTAACTAATTAAAATGATGCCATGTTAATCGTATGGAACAGTTGACCAAAAAGAAGGGATTGAGCATCATGTGCACCTGCTCTCGTCCTCAGAGACAGCTTCAATGAACTCAACTAGATCCGCTGCTACCTTCAACCCAGATTTTTGGTCCTTTATACCCCGCAATATGCCAGAGTAAGCCTTGCATATTCCCTGTCTAAGCTGGTTACCGTAATCAACCATATCCTCATCAGAGACATTGGCATAATATCTTGGGTTAGCAGCTTCTTTCAGCTTTTTCCTAACAGCCTGCAGGTGGTACTCCTCAAAATGCTCGCCGATAGCAAGAGCGATCTCTCCAAAGCATGCCAAAATTTGAGGTTTAAGCTTGGGTTTTGAGAGACCTTCGTAAAGAACATCCATCATATCATCACAGCATGGCAGGATTTCATCTCCCAAGACATGAAAGATAGTGCCAATCACCTCTAAATAGATAGGGGAGAATAGCTTCACGCTGTAATACTGCAAAAATATTGGCATGTGATCCAGAAACTTTGGACCGACGGCACGAGCCAGAGCACCAATAGCAAGCGCTGCTTTATCACGTGCGGTAGAACAGTCGCAGGTCAGGACACGGCAAAACTGAAGCGACATAGACTGAGCAGACTCCCTAACCTTGTCCGCGTGAAGCGAATTGCCCAGTTTCTCGATTATGGCGTGCAGTACGTCACACAGCAACGCCTGAAGATTTTGCCTGTTAGTCTTGTCATCTGATGAAATTGCTTTGGCATCAAGCGCTGTGTTTAATCTTCGCATGATACGAGGCATCAAATCCATAATAGCTATTACAGCTTCAAAATCCCACATGTTGCTTACTCTCACAATCTCAATCAATGCGCCATAAGCAGATGCAGATGCAGGAAGCCCGAAAGGGGTCTTATCAAGTTCCGAAGCAGAAAGGATAGCATCGATAACACCACTAAGAAAAGGTGAAAGTTCAGATGAGATTTTCTTTTTTGAATGGTCTACCTCAGATGAGATTGGCACATCATAACCTCGGGCAAGAAAATATATAGCTTCACAGACTTCCTTGGACACTTCTGGAACATCTTTACCCCTCTTTGACAACGCAGCCATGATGCGAGGAAAGTCTTCATTTGTGAAAAATCTTTTATCAAGAGCTGGAGAATGCAGAAGCTCAAACACCTGCCCAAGAGTGCATGTAGCGGTGCCTCTTATCTCCATGTGTGGGTCTTCCATCTTGTCCATCAACAAACCGACCACAGGAGCGAGTTTTTCAATAGAAGGCCCTTCAAGGATAACGCCTAGTACAGAAATAGCTGTCTTGCGACTACGCCAATCTGCCACTTTGATGTTACCCTCGATAAACTGCCTTGCAAATGGGACAACTGCATCCCCGATAGTTCTAGCGACGAGGCCTAGGCATGTCATAGCACTCATGAAGATGTTCAGTTCATCAACAGCTCTTTCTTGGTGTAACGACAGAGTTTGTAGCAGAAGTGGAACAAGTGAACAAAGGGGATTCTCAAGGAAGTGACAATCTGCGGTCAATATAACACGAGGAAAGCGTTTTCTTTTTTCTCGGAGTTTAATCACTTTTCTACAAATAGTGCTCCAGAACTCGATACATTCAAGCGCAACTGTTTCGTCCACACCTCCTTCCAAGCTCAAAGCTTCAGTTGTAAGGCTGAGTGTGGTTTCCATGTAAGGTTCTAACTCCATATAATATTTGGATGCAATTGCAGTAAGGCAGCCGAATGCTGCATGCTTGACCTCCACTGCTTCATCGGATTTAGCTGCATCAGATATTGCAGTCATTATACGATTTCTGCAATCATCATCACTTGCAAAGTCAGCAAACTTATGAACATTCTGTAGAGCTTTAACCGCCGCAACACGGACTTGAAAACTTTTCTCTGCCTGGTGGTTCATTGCCCGGATGACGGCATCCAGAACACCATTAATTGTGTCTTTCTCGAACCTCAAGGTCTTCTCCTCAAACACATACTCCAGCGCCTCTAGAGTTGCTTGCTTTAGTGTAGCAGGAGATGCACCCTGCTGTGCCATGTTGTGCAGTAATCTGCCAATGAGGTCTTGCCACCCCTGGGAGGGTATCTCAATATATGCAAGCCTGCCAATAATCTGTGATGAGGCATGCCTCGCCTGAGGAGCCAAAGATCCTAGTGTTATCAGCAATGACTCCTTAATCTGGGATTTGATACGTTGATCCAGGTTGTTCCATTGTTCGATGAGGATGCTGTTATCTTCAGAATACTTTCCTTCCACAGAATTCTTCAGCATAATGCCAGCAAGGCATCTGCACTCAGGCGGACTTGCATCACTCGAGAGCTCTGCTGATAATGACAGGAGGAAGTTGGGACGATTACGCTCCTGGAGCTGCTTGAGTTTGCATTCTGCTACTAGCCTTATGTTGTTATCCGGATCCTGAGCATCTTTTAGAATCTGAGTGATATTATCCATAGCTGGCTGTATCAACTGTCCGTCCTGGCAAACATGAAAAAAAGCATCCAGAATGGTTCAGTTAGAAATAGAAAAGGAAAAGAAAGCAGCCTGGTTACACACAAACTAACAAAGAAAATGGTAACGAACCGTCCTAAGAAAGGGCCATTAGACAAATTTGACATATAATAGCTTAATCGGACGTGTGCAAAGAGAACCACGCAAGGACAGGACTGTTACAAATTATCAAGTTATAAGAGATGTGTGGCAAATTATAAGTATGGATGGATGTAAAATAAATAAATGAGCAGCACAATCGAGTGGCACCAATAGACCACCATTGCTAAGCTAGTTAATTAATATCCCATCCGGCAAGTAGGGATTTAGCTATCCCAAATTAATCCTGGCTGAACAGAGCCATGCATTTAAGCTCATACATAGCCTGCTGAGTGAAGTTATACTAGTATACGGTAAGTTGAAGAGCGTAAAAATGCAAGGACTAGAAGAACTGCTGACACCAGAACAGAGCAAAGAGAGGAGGGAGTTTCTGGACCAAGCTGCATGGTCCTAATATAAGCTCAAGCTAGCCCGTCAGATAGATGTAACCCAAGAACTTACTGAAGCATGGATATCCGTTCGGGCCTAATCAAGGTGAGATCGAGATTAGCTAGCTAATAGACTCTGTGTGTTTTTACAATGTTTATTTATTGGAGCACATACAGGCCCCAATATATATACACCCAAAACGTGCTTTGGAACATTAATTGCGAAAAATCCTAGCTAGCAAACTAATACCAGCATACGAAAACACAATATATATATATACATTGAACAAGCCATTCTTTCAACATGTAAAATAAAATAGTATACTAAGCTGAAGCAGCAGATTAAGAACAAAGACTGTACATACATATACGCAGATACTATATAGTACAAAGAAAGAATGAGGACGAAACCTGATCGAAATCAAGGTGTTTCTTCTAATTATATATAGATTGAGAAAGTAAACAAATTCCTTGGTGAAGTACAATTGCAAGAAAGCGACGTGGAAAGACATTAATTTCCTTGTTCCATAATAATAACAATAATATATAACCAAACTAAATGAAGTAGCGCTGTGGTGCGGTGTGCGTAGCCAGGGTGGGTATATGCTGTAGTGTATATAACCAGAAGAGGCCCTTTGACTAGTAATTCTAGGGATTCTGCTGTGCTGGACTTTGGGTCTAACCTAATCTAATCTAATGCATGGAGTGCTTAATTAAACAATCAATTAATAATTATATACGCTTCTCCAACGGGGACAGAAGGAAGGAATGCCGTCCGTCCATCCCCATGCGTGATGGACGAAGATGTAGCTAGAGAGGGAAAAGAGTAGGTTTCTTCCGGGAGCTAGCGTCAAGCCGGAACGGACCGACGGGGCCAGAGGTTCGGGATTCGACGGGATTCCAAGCAGGGAAGGAGACTGAGGAGGCGGCTAGGGCTAGGGTTAGGGTTAGGCGTCGAGCCAGAGCCGAGAGAGGTGGGGGCAAAACGAACCAAGGCACGCGGATCTTACCAGCGGGGCGGGGTCGGGATCTCCGCTCGCTCCCGCTCCCGCTCCCGGTGGAGGCGAGGCGGTGGCGGCGAGCGGCCGGCGGTGTGGATTGGGACCGTCGGTGGTTTCTCGTTTTCTTTTCGGCATTGGGATCGGATCGGATCGGGATCGGGATCGAGATGGGAACTCCACACCGCACTATATTCAATTCTAATAAAGGTCGGCCGACAACACCTTTGCCACTCAACTACAACCAAATTACCCGCAACTGCCATTCATATTCCATATACTCGTCCGGCCTGGGCCGATGTGGCTAAATTTCGTGTTTTGACCCTTTTTGCATAAAAATTCAGAATCTGACCCCTGTTGGCAAGAATTTCAGGATTTGACCCTTTCGCTACCGTCAGGGGTTATGGCGGTAGGTTTAGGACAAAGCCACCCAGTGGTCCATGGCGATGGGGGCGGCGGAGGGAACGCAGCTCGCCGTTGCCGACGTGGATAGTAACTCATCGCTGTGACCACAGCGGTAGCTTGTCTAAACCTATCGTCAGAACCCATGACGGTAGGTTGTTTTGCCTACGAAAGTTTCTGTAACGAAATATCGAAGTCCATGGCGGTAGGTTGTGTGACCTTACCCGGTAGGGTCCTGTGTTTTACACATTCAAGTTTAATTGCTTGTTTCTTTTCACATCAATGATATAGAGGCTAAAAAACAGATCTCAAACAAATAGCATTACATACACAATAATAGCACTTGAAGTATCTGAGACATGTTTTTTATCATGAAAGTATATACTCATTTCTTTTACCATGAAAGTATACTCATATTGACAAGAACAAATGGCATGCAGTTAACTTAATGTTCAAGCTGAATTGATAATAAACAGATGGCATTAAAAGAGGTACATAGTTTCATTATTCATCGAGAACATAAATGAAAGACACAAGACAAACTAATAAGACGATTTGCGGATAATTTCGAAGAGCGGGCAGATATCATCATCTTCAGAGCTACTCGTATGTTAGGCCTGGCCGTGGAGACAGATCTGGCGGCGGATCCACGGTTCGAGGCGGAGCACTGGTCGACATCCGCCGTTCAAGCACTCCCACCTTGCCACCTTGCTGGAGTTTTGGCCTCCGCCCTTCCCGATTGATGATATCGAACGCAGATGCACTTGGGGCGGCATCCGGCTCTCTCCTCCGCATTGCTCTCGAAGTAGATTCTCCGCCCAAATTGCTCAGGAGATAATTGGAGTAATTCTGCGCAACTTCAATGCACGCTTCCCGGCGGACACGGCAGATACTTGGATCTGCCTCCATCTCTGCCTTCACTTTCTTCCACTCCTTCACGCTCTGCGACCAACCCACGACATCGTCGAGGATCCGCTCTGCCCTCTCGTGCCACCGCTTTGCCCTCGTCGCCTCTAGGACCTCGTCTGAGACAGATCCCACTGGCTGCAGCAGCTCGGGGAAGTTCTCGTACATGTACTGGAGCGGCATCTCTGACGGAATCTGCTGCAAAGGAGTGGGAGGAGCAGGCGGTGATGGAGTCGGCGGTGCTTGCTCCAAGCTTTCGTACCTAAACATATAGATTCATCACACAAAAGGTTCATCACCTTGAAAAAAAATCTAAACCTAGGTTCATTTTGAGAGTTCAACATTTGTTCTCCAACTACATCCACTACTTGAATCATAGCATATCAACATGCATCATCATATCAAAACAAATTCCTCCACACATCCATCATATAAAAATCCTCCAAAATAATATGAACTAGGGTTCATCTTCACATAACCATACCAACTAGTGACTAGAGTTCATATCTAACAAAATATAACATCTAGAATCAACCTAAATCAATCCTAGGGTTCAAAATAATTAAATCTAGTGCAAAAGGGGAGTGATTTGAATCAAATAATGCGACGAATCGGAAGCTATTTGACTAAAACTAATTGAAGGTATCGTAGAGCTTACTTTGCTTTCTTGAGGCCATCTCGATTCGCAAAAGCGGTGAACAAGCAGCGAAGATCGGAGGGAGTGGAGGAGATGAGAGAGGCGAGAGGAAGAACTCCTCTGTTCTTGGGGCGGCCGGTTGGGGGAGGGAGGGTGGGGCGGCCCTTGGCTTATAAGTGCCCTAGACCCTACCGCCAGTCCCGTGATGAGGATCGGACAGCTACCGTCAGGGCATGTGGCGGTAGGGTGGGACGGACGGGGACGGAGACCGTTAACGCTGCTGACGTGGATAAGTATCCTACCGCCACAGGTTCTGGCGGTAGGCTAAGTAATCCTACCGCCAAGACTCGTGGCGGTAGGAAAAAGGGTCAAATCCCGAAATTCTTTCCAACAGGGGTCGGATCCTGAATTTCTATGCGAAAAGGGTCAAAACACGAAATTTAGCCGGCCGATGTGTGCTATGGATAAGGCCAACTCCACCGCGCGACCCTCTCATGTCCGCCCCATCCGTTTGAGGTAAAAGCGAAATCACTAATTGAGGAGCGCTCCTCGCAACGATTAGTCGGGGAGCGCTCCCAGCGCGCCAAGTGTCACGCGCGGAGCGGTCGGGAGACTTTTCTGAGGTGCTTCGTGCGCGACACTTGTCGCGCGCACGGCGTCTCCCGTGTTTTCCGATTTCCGGTTTTCCTTTTTGGTTTTTCCTTTTTTCACTTTAGTCCTTATACTTTTAATGTTTTGTAAACCTTTTGATCTGTTTTGAGATCTGTTTTCTCTCTGGTGTGGGCGAACCGTCGTGGAGCACTGTTCTTTCTTTGCCGTCGTCTCTGTCCGTCACGGCCGCCGCTTTTGTTGCGTGGTTACGACGGCCCCTGTCCTGGCCGCCGCGCTTGTTGCCTGCTTTTACGGCGGTCCTTCTTCAGCGTTGACCGCGCTTCCCCGTTCGCGTGATCGCAGTTCCCTACTGGTTGCCTTCATGGGTTCCCTGTTTCCCTTTCTCATTTCTCTTTTTGTTCCCATTATATTTCTGGGATATGGAGATTTATGGGATAGTTACGGGTGGGGACTACCAACACTATCAGATGTCAAGTTTCAACTGGGTTTTATGGGATTAGTTCTTGATAATCATTGTGTTCCTTATAGTTATGGCTTATCCTTTTTGCCGTATGCCTGGTGGCCCGTGTTCTTCTGTTGATTCTTCTGTAGATGGGTTCAGTGTGGTCCTGGATCGGCGTTGTTGGAGGCGTGTTGTAAGAATATCATTTTATAATTGTTCAATTTTTGGCACACACGTTTATTTCTTTTGGTGCTGCTCATGTTGTTTAGGTTTTGATTATGATCCTTGTTTTGATTTGTTGTGCAGTATGTTCCGTGCAATGTTAGAGCTCATCTTGCTCGTTACATCGAGGAGTGTAGGGCTTTAGCCATAAGGAGGGGTGACGAAGATACTGATCTTGCTTTTCGATTGCAATGAGGGTTATTTGTATGGTGTTACTGTTTAGTCATGGTCGGTTGAGGAGCAAATTCCATGGTCCTTCACAGGAGCGATTGGTCGATGATTATGGTGTTCGTCCTCGTGATATAATGACCATTAGGCTTGAACATTATGGAACATGGATTGGTATTGATTTTTATCGTTTTGGTCGTGGAGATGTGTTGTCTCCTTTACCGTTTGTTGGTAAGGTTTATTTTTAAGGAAGTTTTTAGCTTGTTTTATTGCACATGATGATTTTTCTGTTCCCTTGAGCCTATGTAATTATATTTTGTAGCTCTTGATGGTTTGAGCGACTCTAAGATGGAACTTGTTGGGAATTGTTATTACACCCGTGGTGTTTTTCTTAATTATCAGCAGATGTATTTCATGAGGTGTCAACTCTTTGATGATGTCTATATACCGTGTTGTCCTTTTGTTCACAGGATTGATTCCATGAATGTTAATGGTCATCATATGGTCAGATTTTTTTTCCACTATTTTTTCTTTGTTTCTGTTTCTTTATTTATTTTTATTATCTCTTCTATTTATAGTTTTAAATTTTTGTTCTATTTCTGATAGTTTGATGTTTTTGTCAGGTTATTCCTCGTATTGTTGTGAGGAATTTGAAGGAGTTTGTGACTTTTCCTAGGACTGGCGTTTTAACCCTTGAAGTTACTTTGGAATCTGGTGATGATGATATATATGTGAGCACTCCTTGCTCCTACTTCATTGGCTTGGGTAGTAGAATGGTGTTCAAACAGGAAGGTTTGATGATTTTCTCGGGCATCGTCTATTGAAGTAAACAGCTTGGTGCTGATAACTTTCAAAGAGCGTGATGGGAGGCTTGTTATTATCTTCAATCTTCTGCCGAAGTAATGTTAGTTATAGCCTTTGAACATAAATGGATTTTGTTTAAAAATCTATGCTACGGGTTAATGTTGTCTAGATAAATGAAACGATATGAACCTAAGTGTTCATTGTTGTTGTATGTTTGTAGAAGAGGTATGGATGTGCATCTCTTTTAAAGATGTTCTTTTGGACGGATGTTATTTAATTGGGGTCATAGTTATCAATACAGTAGAGGCACGTGTGTTGTTTACTCTGAGGCACGATTGTGCATCTCTTTTATGTGAGGCACGTGGATTAAGCAAATGAAGGCACGGAATTGAAGTCAGTGCAGGCACGGTCGTGAGGAGGCACGGGTATACTGAGAGCTACGTGTGTGCAGCGCCAAAGTTGTAGGCGAGATACTATGGGTTTCATCACGAGAGGCACGTGTGTGTAGCACGAGAGTTACCGTTGGTTTTATGTGAGGCACGTGGATTGAGCAAAACGGAGGCGTGGAATTATAGTCAGTACAAGCACGGTTGTGGAGGTGCGGGTATCTTGAGAGACGCGTCATGCGGCACCAAAGTTGCATTGGCGATCACGCGTGCGGAGCACGTAGAGTTACTGTGGGTTTCAAGTGAGGCACGTTGATCGAGCAAACAGAGGCACGGAAGTGCAGTCAGTACAAGCACGGTTGTGTGGAGGCATGGTTTTGAACCCTCTTGCTGCTGTCAAGATTCTAGAGGCATCGGTCCGAATATCTGGTTAGAGGGGCTCGGTTAATGATGCACAGGTGTGTAGTCTCTAGGGTCACGGGTGCGTGGCACCACAGGCATGGATTGACTTAGTGAGTCACGCTTGTACATAGGTCAGTTGCACATAGTAGTGTAGTTTTGTGGCATCGTGTAGAACTGATGTACGAGAGGAACCTGTGTACAATAGCAAGGATGTTCTGAATGGACGGAGCGGTGTTTGATGTGAAATGGAGGCAAGGATTTTTTTTCAATGTGGTTAAGGTAACAAAGTTTTCGTCACTTGTGACCGTGTACCGAATGATCTTCTGCAATATTTATGAATTGTTCACGCCAATGTTTAATAAGCATTGTACTGAAAGTTTACAACGATATCATCACATATTCTTGTAAATGCGCGATGCATCTTGTAAAGGTTGAGTATGAAAATTATAGTACAATATCGCAGAGATATCTCTCGTTCTATAATCATGGATACAATATATGCTTGCTCGATCTTTGGGACATAACTTACTGATTGCATTTAGACATGCAAAACGTAGTATGCATTTGTACATGAGCACACCACTGTGTTTAAAGTTCAAACGTAAAATAGTAATACAATACATACAACATCTTTGAGCAACAACAAACATATTTACAACATAGGTTTATACAATCCAAATTAGTACATGAGCACACCACTGTGTTCAAAGTTCAAACATAAAATAGCAATTTAATACACACAGCATCTTTGAGCAACAACAAACATATTTACAACATAGGTTCATACAATCCAAATTATGTTAATAGTAGTTCCTACTAGTTTAATGTAGACATCCATTTTCTCGCAATTTACCAACCACTGTTTCCCTTCCGGCGCTTCCAGCCGCTGGAAGATCCCTCGTCATTGCTCTTACGTGGGCGGAGTCTTTCTTTCATTGGTTGTTGGTGGAGGTGACGTAGCCCGTTCTTGATGATTAGGATTCTACGGTACAACTCGTAGCTAACATACCCGTCCTTTGCCGCGTACTCAAGGTGTATCGGGGAAAGTGGCTTCCTCCCGTAACTGGTGCTTCTCCTTTGGGAATGATTTCTTCATGTTCTTGTATGAGGGGTCGATGATGGCCGCTGCAAGGTCATCCATGGAGTCCCTTTCTCCACCACCCTTGATGCATAATAGCCTCTGGATGTCGACGTGGTGCTCGTCTGGAATTCTGATGCATGCACGGGCAAGCATGGTCTTGTCGTTCCTGGTGTCGACGCTAGTGAAAGTTACCGCTTTCCGTTGCAGGAAGTCAACTAACGCCTGGGAGCGCTCGGATCTGCAGTAGTGGTATACAAGGACATGCTCGCGCATGGCAAGTTGGACGACGGCGATCCCTTGTCGTATGTAACTGCTCTTACGTGTGTACTCGAGGTCGAGGCCGATGAACTTGTTCTTCTCCTCCTTTAGCCATTCTTCGTACTTGTTGATGATCCGCTCCATGGTCCTTGGGTCGTTGGTGTACACCACCTCGAGTACGGTTGTACCGTGGGTAGTGATGTGTTCAGTGAGTGTTGTTAGTTTCTCGTCGTCCATGGCTGGAGGTGTGCGGTGGTGAATGATACGTCCATTTTGCATCATGCTTTTATATCAATATTTATTGCATTATGGGCTACTATTACACATTATATCTCAATACTTATGGCTATTCTCCCTTATTTTACAAGGTTTACCATGAAGAGGGGGATGCTTAAATGGAATTCGGGCCGAAAAGGAGCAAACGTTGGAAACCTATTCTGCACATCTCCAAAAGTCCTGAAACTCCACAAAACAACTTTTTGGAATTTATAAGAAATTATGAGCAAAAGAAATAGGCCAGGGGGCCCACACCCTGTCGAGGAGACAAGGCCCCCCCCCTACAGGGCGCTCCCCCTATCTCCTGGGCCCCCTAGTGGGCCTCCGGCGTCCATCTTCTGCTATATCATCACTTTTACCTTGGAAAAAATCGTGGGCAAGCTTACGGGACGAAACTCCGCCGCCACGAGGCGGAACCTTGGCGGAATCAATCGAGGGCTCTGGCGGAGCTGTTCTGCCAGGGACACTTCCCTCCGGGAGGGGGAAATCATCACCAACGTCATCACCAACGATCCTCTCATCGAGGGGGTCAATCTCCATCAACATCTTCACCAGCACCATCTCCTCTCAAAACCCTAGTTCATCTCTTGTATCCAATCTTGTATCAAAACCATAAATTGGTACCTGTGGGTTGTTGCTAGTAGTGTTGATTACTCCTTGTAGTTGATGCTAGTTGGTTTACTTGGTGGAAGATCATATGTTCAGATCCTTTATGCATATTATTACTCCTCTGATTATGAACATGAATATGCTTTGTGAGTAGTTACGTTTGTTCCTGAGGACATGGGTGAAGTCTTGCTATTAGTAGTCATGTGAATTTGGTATTCGTTTGATATTTCGATGAGATGTATGTTGTCCTTCCTCTAGTGGTGTTATGTGAACGTCGACTACATGACACTTCACCATTATTTGGGCCTAGAGGAAGGCATAGGGAAGTAATAAGTAGATGATGGGTTGCTAGAGTGACAGAAGCTTAAACCCTAGTTTATGTGTTGCTTCGTTAGGGGTTGATATGGACCCATATGTTTAATGTTGTGGTTAGGTTTACCTTAATACTCCTTTTTGGAGCTGCGGATGTTTGCAATAGGGGTTAATCATAAGTGGGATGCTTGTCCAAGTTAGGACAGTACCCAAGTGTCGGTCCACCCACATATCAAATTATCAAAGTACCGAACGCGAATCATATGAACGTGATGAAAACTAGCTTGACGATAATTCCCAATGTGTCCTCGGGAGCTCCTTCTTCATCATTAGAATTTGTCCAGGATTATCCTTTGCTACATAAAGGATTGGGCCACCTTGCTGCACGTTATTTACTTTATTTACTTTTTGCTCGTTACTATTTATCTTATCACAAAACTATCTGTCACCTATTATTTCAGTGCTTGCAGAGAAAACCTTACTGAAATCCGCTTATCATTTCCTTCTGATCCTCGTTGGGTTCGACACTCTTACTTATCGAAAGTACTATGATAGATACCCTATACTTGTGGGTCATCAAGACTCTTTTCTGGCGCCGTTGCGGGCGTAAGCGCTTTTGGTGAGTGGAACTTGGTAAGGAAACATTTATATAGTGTGCTGAATTTTTTTGTTACTTGTCACTGTGGAAACTAAACCTTTGAAGGGCTTGTTTGGGGTATCTTCACCCCAACCATAAGAGCAAAGAGATGATCCTCAACCTACTGAACTTTATGAGAATATTCACTTTGAGATTCCTTCTGGTATGATAGAAAAACTGCTAGCTAATCCTTTTGCAGGAGATGGAACATTGCATCCCGTTTTACACCTTATCTTTGTGGATGAAGTTTGTGGATTATTTAAGCTTGCAGGTATTCCCGATGATGTTGTTAAAAGGAAGGTCTTCCCTTTATCTTTGAAGGGAGATGCATTGACATGGTATAGGCTATGTGATGATACGTGATCTTGGAATTATAAGCGATTGAAGTTGGAATTTCACCGTAAGTTCATCCTATGCATCTTGTTCATCGTGATCATAATTACATATATAATTTCTGGCCTCATGAAGGAGAAAGCATCGCTCAAGCTTGGGGAGGCTTAAGTCAATGTTATATTCATGCCCCAATCATGAGCTCTCTCGGAAATGATTATTCAGAATTTTTATGCTCGGCTTTCTCTTAATAATCGCAACCTGCTCGATACTTCCTGTGCTGGTTCTTATATGCTGAAGACTATTGATTTCAAAAGGGACTTATTGGAAAGAATTAGACGCAACTCTGAAGATTGGGGTTCGGATGATGGTAAGGAGTCAGGTATGACACCTAAGTTCGATTGTGTTAAATCTTTTGTGGATACCGATGCTTTCCGTGGATTTAGCGCTAAGTATGGACTTGACTCTGAGATAGTAGCTACTTTTTGTGAATCTTTTGCTACTCACGTTGATCTCCCTAAAGAGAAGTGGTTTAAATATAATCCTCCTGTTGAAGTGAAAGTAGTTGCACCTATTACAGTCAAAGAAAAGACCATTACATATAGTGATCCTATTATTCCTACTGCTTATGTCGAAAAACCTCCTTTTCCTGTTAGGATAAAAGATCATGCTAAAGCTTCGACAGTTGTTCGTAAGAGCAATATTATAACTTATACACCTCCTGAGCAAATCAAGGTTGAACCTAATGTTGCTATTGTTAAAGATCTCTTGTCTGATAATATTGATGGGCATGTTATTTATATCTGTGATGAAACTGCTAGAATTGCCAAACCTTGTGCTAAAGATAAACATAGACCTGTGGTAGGCATGCACATTATTTCTGTTAAAATAGGAGATCATTGTTATCATGGCTTATGTGATATGGGTGCTAGTGCTATTGCAATAGCTATTGACTTATACATATAAATTAAGCTTGATTCTGCACCTACTGAGTTAGAAGATATTGATGTCACAATTAAACTTGCCAATAGAGATACTAATTCACCAATGGGAATTGTTAGAGATGTTGAAGTCTTGTGTGGGAAAACTAAATATCCTGCTGATTTTCTTGTTCTTGGCTCCCCACAAGATAGCTTTTGTCCCATTATATTTGGTAGACCCTTCTTGAACACCATTAATGCTAAGATAGATTGCGAAAAGGATGTTGTTACTATTGGTCTAGGTGATATGTCTCATGAGTTCAACTTTTCTAAATTTCGTAGACAACACCGTGAAGAGGTATTACCTAGTAAGGATGAGATTATTGGTCTTGCTTCCATTGCTATTCCTCCAACTGGTCCGTTAGAACATTATTTGTTAGACCACGAAAACGATATGTTTATGAAGGAAAGGGAAGAAATAGATGAAGTGTTCCTTAAACAAGAACACATCTTTGAAACATAACCTTCCGTTGAAATTCTTGGGGATCCCCTCCACCCAAGGGTGATCCGTGTTTGAACTCAAACCTTTACGATAATCTTAAGTATGCTTATCTTGATGAAAAAGAAATATATCCTGTTATTATTAGTGCTAACCTTTCAGAGAAAGAAGAAGAAAGATTATTGAAAACTACGAAGAAGCACCGGCTGCTCTTGGATATACTCGATGATCTTAAGGGCATCAGTCCCACATTATGTCAACACAAAATTTCAGTGGAGAAAGATGCCAAACCAGTTAGAGATCCTTAAAGACGATTAAATCCCAAAATGAAGGAAGTAGTAAGAAAGGAGATTCTAAAACTCCTTGAGGCAGGTATTATTTATCCCGTTGCTGATAGTGAATGGGTAAGCCACATCCATTGTGTCCCCAAAAAGGGAGGTATTACTGTTGTTCCTAATGATAAAGATGAATTGATCCCGCAAAGAATTATTACAGGTTATAGGATGGTAATTGATTTTCATAAATTAAATAAAGCTACTAAGAAAGATCATTACCCTTTACCTTTTATTGATCAAATGCTAGAAAGGCTATCCAGACACACACATTTTTGCTTTCTAGATGGTTATTCTGGCTTCTCTCAAATACCTGTGTCAGCAAAGGATCAATCTAAAACTACTTTTACCTGCCCTTTTGGTACTTTTGCTTATAGACATATGCCTTTTGGTTTATGTAATGCACCTGCTACCTTTCAAAGATGCATGATGGCTATATTCTCTGATTTTTGTGAAAAGATTTGTGAGGTATTCATGGATGACTTCTCCGTCTATGGATCCTCTTTTGATGATTGTTTGAGCAACCTTGATCGAGTTTTGCGGAGATGCGAAGACACTAGTCTCGTCCTGAATTGGGAAAAGTGTCACTTTATGGTTAATGAAGGCATTGTCTTGGGGCACAAGATCTCCGAGAGAGGTATTGAAGTTGATAAAGCCAAATTGATGCTATTGAAAATATGCCATGTCCCAAGGACATAAAAGGTATAAGAAGTTTCCTTGGTCATGCCGGCTTTTATAGGAGGTTCATTAAGGACTTCTCTAAAATCTCTAGGCCTCTGACTAATTTATTGCAAAAAGATATTCCTTTCGTCTTTGATGATGATTGTGTAGAAGCATTTGAAACACTTAAGAAAGCATTGATCACTGCACCTATTGTTCAGCCACCTGATTGGAATTTACCTTTTGAAATTATATGCGATGCTAGTGATTATGTTGTAGGTGCTGTTTTAGGGCAAAGAGTCGATAAGAAATTGAATGTTATCCGGTATGCTAGTAAGACTCTTGATACTGCCCAGAGAAATTATGCTACTACTGAAAAAGATTTCTTAGCAGTTGTGTTTACATGTGATAAGTTTAGACCTTATATTGTTGATTCCACAGTCACCATTCACACTGATCATGCTGCTATTAAATATCTTATGGAAAAGAAAGATGCTAAGCCTAGACTCATTAGATGGGTCCTCTTGCTCCAAGAATTTGACTTGCATATTATTGATAGAAAAGGAGCTGAGAACCCCATTGCAGACAACTTGTCTAGGTTAGAGAATGTTCTTGATGACCCATTGCCTATTAATGATAGTTTTCCTGATAAACAATTAGCGGTTGTCAATGCTTCTCGTACTGCCCCTTGGTATGCTGATTATGCTAATTACATTGTTGCTAAATATATACCGCCTAGTTTCACATACCAGCAAAAGAAAAAGTTCTTTTATGATTTAAGACATTACTTACGGGATGATCCACACCTTTATAAAGAAGGAGTAGATGGTATTATTAGACGTTGTGTGCCTGAGCATGAACAGGAACAAATCCTACGTATGTGTCACTCTGAATCTTATGGAGGACACCACGCTGGAGATAGAACTGCACACAAGGTACTACAATCTGGTTTTTATTGGCCTACTCTTTTTAAAGATGCTCGTAAGTTTGTCTTATCTTGTGATGAATGTCAAAGAATAGGTAACATTAGTAGACGTCAAGAAATGCCTATGAATTATTCCCTTGCTATTGAACCGTTTGATGTTTGGGGCTTTGATTATATGGGACCTTTCCTGCCTCCAATGGTTATACACATATTTTAGTTGCTGTTGATTACGTTACTAAGTGGGTAGAAGCTATTCCAACTAGTAGTGCTGATCATAACACTTCTATTAAAATGCTTAAATAAGTTATTTTTCCGAGGTTTGGAGTCCCTAGCTATCTTATGACTAATGGTGGTTCACACTTTATTCATGGTGCTTTCCGTAAGATGCTTGCTAAGTATGATGTCAATCATAGAATGACATCTCCTTATCACCCTAGATCTCTTTGGTCAAGTAGAGTTGAGCAATAGAGAGCTCAAATTAATTTTCCAAAAGACTGTGAATAGATCTAGAAAGAATTGGTCCAAAAAACTTGATGGTGCATTATGGGCCTATAGAATTGCATACAAAAATCCTATGGGTATGTCTCCATATAAGATGGTTTATGGAAAAGCATGTCATTTACCTCTTGAACTTGAACATAAAGCATATTGGGCCATTAAAGAGCTCAATTATGACTTCAAACTTGCGGTGAGAAGAGGTTGTTTGATATTAGCTCACTTGATGAATGGAGAACCCAAGCATATGAGAATGCCAAGCTTTTCAAAGAAAAAGTCAAATCGCGGCATGATAAGAGGATACAAAAGCGTGAGTTTAACGTAGGAGATTATGTGTTATTATTCAACTCTCGTTTAAGATTTTTTGCAGGAAAACTTCTCTCAAAATGGTAAGGTCCCTACGTTATTGAAGAGGTCTATCATTCTGGTGCTATAAAAATCAACAACTTCGAAGGCACAAATCCGAGGGTGGTAAACGGTCAAAGAATTAAACAATATATTTCAGGTAATCCTATTAATGTGGAAACTAATATTATTGAGACCATAACCCCTGAGGAATACATAAGAGACACTTTCCGAGCGTTCCTGCACTCGAAAAGGCCTAGGTACGTGCATTACGGTAAGTAAACCGACTCAAAAGAACTCTAATGGTAATTTTTATCAGTTTTGGATTATTTAAGAATTTTAGGAAGAAAGAAGTAGTCCGAAGGGACACGAGGCTCCCACGAGAGGAGGGCGCCCCCCAGGGCGCGCCCTGTCTCGTGGGCACCTCGTGTGCCTCCCGGACTCCGTTTTCTTGTGTGTTACGTATTTTGGTCGGTAAAAATTCATTATATATACTCCTGAAGGTTTTGACCACCGTATCACGCAAATATCCTCTGTTTTCATTTTGAGCTATTCCTGTTGCAGAATAAACAAAGATGTCTTCTCAGGAGTCAGTTGGGGAGAGCCGGGTGTCTCACCCAACGCCAGGTCCAGGAGCAAATAGCGATGCCTATCACTTTGGACCATCAACGGAGGATGAGATGGAGGCTGATTTGAAAAGGATAGATGCCATGGAGGAGGATCAAGAAGTTACCTCTCGTCTTAGAGCAGAATTCACTATGGGGGAACTACCTAGCCTGGCTGTCCCTACTTCGGTCACTCCTTCCGGCTCTGGATTTCTTTCTTATGAAAATATGAAAAAGAGTTTCACTTATTCTCCAGAAGCTATGCAGCATCCTTGGGTGAAAGGAGCCTTGTCCGTCACGGGCAAGCTCCGTAAAGAAAATATGGACCTCAAAAAACAAGTTAATAAGCTCGAGGAGGAGAACCGTATCTTGAAGGGCATAATCGCCAAGAAGATCATAACACCAATCGTGAAGAAGGAGAAATAATCACATGGGTATGGGCACTCCCCTTGGCAACTGCCAAGCTTGGGGGAGGTGCCCCGGTATCGTATCACCATCACACTCCTATCTTTACCTCTTTATTTAGTTTGATCCTTTTAGTAGTATCTTGATCTAGTAGATTGAAGTTTTGATATCAAGTAGTTTTGAGCTTTGCTTTGTGATCTCTTTATGTAAGCGAGTCCGTGTGCTATCTATAATAAAGATTAGTGTTGAGTCAAGGGCTTTGCTATGATGCTATGATCTTGAGAAAGTAGAAAGAATAAAAGAGTTCATATTGATCTTATGGATAGTGATAACTTCACATATAGAAAGTATGAGGCATAAAAATTGTTGAGAGTTGATGAACGTAGCCTTGGTCATTGTTGCAGTTAATAGGAAGTGATAAGGAAAGAGGGGTTCACATATAAATATATTATCTTGGACATCTTTTATGATTGTGAAGCACTCATTAAGTATGACATGCTAAAAGGGTTGACGTTGGACAAGGAAGACAACGTAATGGTTTATGTTTTCCGACATCTCAGTTAAAGTATATTGTCATTGACCTTCCAAACATGTTGAGCTTGCCTTTCCTCCTCATGCTAGCCAAATTCCTTGCACCAAGTAGAGATACTACTTGTGCTTCCAAATATCCTTGAACCCAGCTTTGCCATGAGAGTCCACCATACCTACCTATGGATTGAATAAGATTCTTCAAGTAAGTTGTCATCGGTGCAAGCAATAAAAATCTCTCTCTAAATATGTATGACTTATTAGTGCAGAGAAAATAAGTTTTGTACGAACTTGTTGTGGAAGTAATAAAAGCGACGGACTGCATAATAAAGGTCCACATACAAGGGGCAATATAAAGTGACGTTCTTTTGCACTAATATTTTATGCATCAACCCTAAACGCGCATGACAACCTCTGCTTCCCTCTGCGAAGGGCCTATCTTTTACTGTTTGTTTTTCTTTATGCTTGAGTCAAGGTGATGCTCACCTTTCGCTTTTTATTTTTATCCTTTGGCAAGCTCCTCGTGTTTGAAAGATCATGATATATATATCCAATTGGATGTAAGTTGGCATAGGCTATTATTGTTGACATCACCTAAAGGTGAATACGTTGGGAGGCAACACAATAAGCCCCTATCTTTCTTAGTGTCCGGCTGAAACTCTATAACCACAAGTATTGCGTGAGTGTTAACAATTATAGGGGACTACGAGATAGTTGAGTATGTGAGCTTGCTGAAAATCTCTATCATTGACTCTTTCTGATGTTACGATAAATTGCAATTGCTTCAATGACTGAGATTATAGTTTGTTGGTTCCCAATGAAGTTTTGAACCATACTTGATATTGTGAATTGTTTATTACTTGAACATGGGAAATCATATGACAAAAATCTATATATGTTGTTGTTATTAGAATGATCATGATGCCCTCATGTCCGTATTTTATTTTAATCGACACCTCTATCTCTAAACATGTGGACATATTTTTCGATTTCGGTTTCCGCTTGAGGACAAGCGAGGTCTAAGCTTGGGGAGTTGATACGTCCATTTTGCATCATGCTTTTATATCAATATTTATTGCATTATGGGCTGCTATTACACATTATATCTCAATACTTATGGCTATTCTCCCTTATTTTACAAGGTTTACCATGAAGAGGGGGATGCCGGCAACTGAAATTCTGGATGGAAAAGGAGCAAATGTTGGAAACCTATTCTGCACATCTCCAAAAGTCCTGAAACTCCACGAAACAACATTTTTGAATTTATAAGAAATTATGAGCAAAAGAAATAGGCCAGCGGGCCCACACCTGTCCAGAGAGGCAGGCGCGCCCCTGAGGCGCCCCCTATCTCCCTGGGCCCCTGATGAGCCTCCGCGTCCATCTTCTGCTATATCATCACTTTTACCACTGAAAAAACGTGGGCAAGCTTGTGGACGAAACTCCGCCGCCACGAGGCGGAACCTTGGCGGAATCAATCTAGGGCTCTGGCGGAGCTGTTCTCATTGGGACACTTCCCTCGGGAGGAAATCATCACCAACGTCATCACCAACGATCCTCTCATCGAAAGGGGGTCAATCTCCATCAACATCTTCACCAGCACCATCTCCTATCAAACCCCTAGTTCATCTCTTGTATCCAATCTTGTATCAAAACACAAATTGGTACCTGTGGGTTGCTAGTAGTGTTGATTACTCCTTGTAGTTGATGCTAGTTGGATTACTTGGTGGAAGATCATATGTTCAGATCCTTTATGCATATTATTACTCCTCTGATTATGAACATGAATATGCTTTGTGAGTAGTTACGTTTGTTCCTGAGGACATGGGTGAAGTCTCGCTATTAGTAGTCATGTGAATTTAGTATTCGTTCGATATTTTGATGAGATGTATGTTGTCTTTCCTCTAGTGGTGTTATGTGTACGTCGACTACATGACACTTCACCATTATTTGGGCCTAGAGGAAGGCTTAGGGATGTTATATGTTGATGATGGTTTTCTAGAGTGACATTAGCTTAATCCCTAGTTTATGCGTTGCTTCGTTAGGGGTTGATATGGACCCATATGTTTAATGATGTGGTTAGGTTTACCTTAATACTCCTTTTTGTAGTTGCGGATGCTTGCAATAGGGGTTAATCATAAGTGGGATGCTTGTCCAAGTTAGGACAGTACCCAAGTGTCTATCCACCCACATATCAAATTATCAAAGTACCGAACGCGAATCATATGAACGTGATGAAAACTAGCTTGACGATAATTCCCAATGTGTCCTCGGGAGCTCCTTCTTCATAATTAAAATTTGTCCAGGCTTATCCTTTGCTACATAAAGGATTGGGCCACCTTGCTGCACGTTATTTACTTTATTTACTTTTTGCTCTTTACTATTTATCTTATCACAAAACTATCTGTCACCTACTATTTCAGTGCTTGCAGAGAAAACCTTACTGAAAACCGCTTATCATTTCCTTCTACTCCTCGTTGGGTTCGACACTCTTACTTATCGAAAGGACTACGATAGATCCCCTATACTTGTTGAATCACAAACTGATTCTTGTTTGATAACATCGCATTGCTAGAGGTTTTGAATCACAAACTGATTCTTGTTTCGTTTCATTTTTGAAAATGAATCTTTTTTTGGGTTTTTGAATTGTGAACTTTTCAAAGGATAAGAACTACATTTTTCAGATGAATCATTTCGATGGTTCAAATAGCATTTGTTTTAAAGGATCATTCTGATGGTTGAAACAACAAGTTGAGTGTCCATAAGAGCTACATAAGTTGCAAAAGATTATTCTGATAGTTCAAGCAAGCACATGGTCCATAATAGTTAAATTACTCTACCATCCTAACTAGCAAACTTATAGTAATCAGTGTTTTGCTCCTGGAGGCATCATGATGAAACGAGCGTTGAACATTCTAGGAGATACGTTGTTTGCTTCCATTTTAGGTGCTGGTTCCAACGGAATCTACATAATGCGTTGAATGATGATGGACACAGAACGGTCATTTTGCTCTTTGGAAGTGATTAGAACATTGTTCTTTTCAACAAAGGATGCAGCTGATATGAAGTCTCTGAAAGAAGACTTTTGTATTACCATCCTACCGTCGTTTTTGGAGATGTAGTACGATGAAGGAGTGATGACATGTGTAGGTTCATCAGGAGCTTCAAGGGTTACCCTGCCATTGGTTGGCATGTCCACCCATCTCTTCAGTGTTGAGACAACGCTCCTCGGAATTTTCTAGAAGAAAATCGAAATTAAATAGAAATTAAAACCGTTGATTTATCACTTGGACAATAAAAAAAATGTCTGAATATGGTGAGTCCACAAACATTAAGAAATTCCATATTGGAAGTAATATAGTTCCTGGCATGTTCAGGTTTGTGTGTAAACAGATAAAACAACATATTAAGAGAACAACAGAAGTTTTTTTGTTTTAGGTTTGAATAAATAGGTTCTTTATAATTTTACATATAAGCAATATTACGTCAGTATTGTTTATATTACATATGAGCAAAATACGTTTGGTATTTTAACAAGGACAGTTGTAACCAACCATGACGTAGTCTTTGGTGTTAGTGTGAGTTAGGACATGGATAAATGGACGGCAACGGATGAAAGTATCTCCAAAAAGGCGTTGTAGAAAGAATCGTGTCTGGTCGTAGGTAAGCTCAATATCCTTAGAGTAGACACAGCAGTGAACATGGTCGAAATCGTCAGAAGAAAGATCGTCGAGAGCTAGAAAAAGAAAAAGATTTTAAAGTTAGATAAAGTTATATCCAACACGGGGTTAATATTATTCAGTTCGATTCATGCATATAAAATTACAGCGAAAGAAGATAAGTTTGTAATGTTTGTAATATTAAATACCTACCAACGTGGGGTAATGGAAGCAGCCTTTTGTTATCTCGATATGTTTGTATTTCGAGATTGAGACCCTCGTCTGGTAGTTGAAATTCTATGCGGTCTCCAGCACGAAGTTCATAATCAGCCGCAAAGATGTTCCACTCACCACCGCAGAACTTTGTGTAGTTCGCCCTATGCTTAAACAAAGCATTATAAGACCTTCCTTCATGTGTAAGAAGGGCTGGCTCTACCTGCTGTTTACGCAATTTTCTTGCTTCTTTCTTCTCCTCTTCAATGTATTCAGCGAGAAAAGCTCTGACATTACAAGGTACATACTGGAAAAAAATAGTGCAAATAACAACCTGTAAGTATAAATTTGAACTCGTGTACTATTAATGTTAAAAGTTTTCTTAAATTGGATATGAATTTTTGATAAGAATTACAGATAACAACATAATTGTATTATAAATTAATGGACTATATTAATCAGGGCATAGGCATGCAAACTAATGGAAAATGAAAACACAAGACAGGTGCGAAGAAGTGGCAGTAGGGAGACCTAGTGTAGGTACAAGGGGGTATGAGTGACAGTGACGAATTTTACTGTGTTCTAAGCAACTAATTTGTCAGTGATGCTTACTAACCATGCGGCTCCAACAATTTTCATCAAGAATAACCTCAAACTCCTGGATAACTTCGAGTGTGGTTACATAAAGGAGCACTTTGATTGGCGGCGTAGGGCAAATCATACCTAAATATTTCAGGAAAACTATGTTAAGAAAACAAGAATATCATAACAATTTAAAACAAGCTTCAACATGGAAGGTAGATAACGACTAGCTTCAAATATGTTAGCCATATTGAAGGCGAGCAACAACTACAAATTTACCATAAATCTTCTCATCTACTCCTTCGAGAAAAGCGATGACAGAGTTTATAACACTTGTTTAGATTTTAAAATGGTTTTTATATTCCTTTAGAGAATGAAGTCGTTGTACCGGATCTGATGCTTCAATAACTATCAAATGAAAAACCTAAATGTAAAACGTAAATACGGATCGGAGCATGCTGCTTACGCATATGCTTTTTACGTAGGACAGAAGAAGAACGAGGGTTGACGAACGGAGATTGGGGTAGGGGAAGCTTAGGGCAAGCGCACACGGCTAGCAAAATCTACGAGAGAAGCACGGCTTGGAAGTTAATCAAGAGACCCAATAAAAACTCTACAATAACTTGTTTGAAATGAGACTGTGTGCGGGGAAGAAGCACGAACCCTAGAAGTAGGCGGACGGATAAGGCAGATGGCTTGTGATGGGAAGCTTGGGGCAAGCACCCCACGGCCAGCAATCTACGAGATAAGTATGGCTTAGAAATTAATCAATTGTGTGCGGGTTAGAAGCACGAACCCTAGAAGCAGGAGACAGAGAAGAAGCACGAACCCTAGAAGTAGGCGACGGAGAAGGCAAATGAGTTGTGTTGTGGCTGAGGGAGTCGGAGCTTATTGAAATATAAAGGAGACGGGAGAGAGCAAGAGTAGTAATGAGTGCTTCTTGTTTTAGTTTTTATTCTGCGAAATGGAATGAATGCTGGTTGTAGATGGTGTGCGTGCATTCCGAGGTGTTATGGGGAAACGAGATGTTTGACTCGTTCAGCTGCCTCCCATTATAGTTGTCCAGATGTGCTGCCTCCGAGAGGAGTCTTTTACGTGCCTATCCTGCCTCACATACTTTCTATGAGGCACGGTTATACATGTTGAAAATCATGCTCGTGCTTCTGTGTTTTTTTTAATCACATGTTTAATCAGATATGGTTGGGTGTTTCTTTAGGAGAGGACATGTGATGATGTTATTATATGCACGGTCGTTGTAACATGAGAGGCATGGTCGATATGTCGGGGGATGCAAATTGACGGGAGACATGATGGTTGCTAATGAGAGGCACGTTTGCATCTGAAATCGAGTCATGGTTCGTGACTTTGGTATTGCATTTTTTTTCAGTCAGTCGTTGACCCAGGGGAGTCACTATTTACGCTGGCTTCAGGCGGGATTATGTATGATAGCCCACGGTTATATGTATGTCAAAAGCATGGAGGTGCTTTTGTTTTGTCAATGTTTCTGGTGGTACGCAGACATGGTGCGTTGATGTTAGTGAGGTTTGTCTTTAACCAAAGTGGATGCACGCGTGTGGCTTTTGTTCTGGCGAACAGTGCTTCCATTTTTGTTCACTCCGAGTGTAGTATTTGTACGACTGGGTCATCTCGTTTGCCCCTTCGCATTGTTCTCTGGGTCAAAAGATGTGCTGGTGACCAATGGGATGGCTATTTATTGTTAGTATTTATTGTGCCAGATACCGTGCTAGAGTTAACCTAGAGGCTTTCTCGATTACAGCGTGGCAGTATGAAAGCACAAGTGCTCCCTGGGCGCTTTTGGTAATTAATGTCAACATATCTCTTGTTGGACTGACACTTTTACCCAGTATGTTTCAGACGAGTTCAACAAATTAAGTGGCATGGACTAAAGGATGTGGAACCCCTTCAAGATGCTAAGGACAAAGGATTGGCTCAAGCTTCAAGTACAAGACTCTTCATTTTATATTTTAGTGATCCAAGATCACATTGAGTCTATAGGAAAAGCCAATACTATCAAGAGGGGATGAGGTGTTGCTTAATGGCTTGCTTGCTCAAGTGCTTAGTGATATGCTTCAAAACCCTCAACTACTTTCTCACATCCACATATGTCCTAAACCAAAAGTCCAACTCGGCCCCATCGATTCTTTCTATCCGGCGCCACCGAGTTCAGATGTCATAGCCACTGCCACAAACCCTAGGCAAATCGGTCTCACCGATAGGGATCTCGGTCTCACCGAGATGGGATTGTAATCTCTTTGTGTATGTCCATTACCAAAATCGGTCTCACCGAGTTTGAGCAATCGGTTCTACCGAGATTACAATGCAAACTCTCTGGTTAGCTTATTACCAAAATTGGTCCCACCGAGTTTGTGTAATCGGTCTCACCGAGTTTGCCTGACCAACTCTCTGGTTAGCTTACTACCAAAATAGGTCCCACCGAGTTTGTGTAATCGGTCTCACCGAGATTACGTTATGCCCTAACCCTAACCATATCGGTCCTACCGAGTTGCATGTCAGTCCCACCAAAAATCCTGACGGTCACTAGATTTGCTGAATCGGTCCGACTGAGTTTCCCAATTCGGTCCCACCGAGATTGGCAAGTTGTGTGTAACGGTTAGATTTTGTGTGGAGGCTATATATACCCCTGCACCCACTCTTCATTCGAGGAGAGAGCCATCAGAACGAACCTACACTTCCAATACACATTTTCTGAGGGAGAACCACCTACCCTTGTGTTGAGACCAAGATATTCCATTCCTACCATATGAATCTTGATCTCTAGCCTTCCCAAGATGCTTTCCACTCAAATCTTCTTTCCACCAAATCCAAATCATGTGAGAGAGAGAGTTGACTGTTGGGGAGACTATCATTTGAAGCACAAGAGCAAGGAGTTCATCATCAACACACCATTTGTTATTTCTTGGAGAGTGGTGTCTCCTAGATTGGCTAGGTGTCACTTGGGAGCCTCCGAGCAAGATTGTGGAGTTGAACCAAGGAGTTTGTAAGGGCAAGGAGATCGCCTACTTCGTGAAGATCTACCGCTAGTGAGGCAAGTCCTTCATGGGCGACGGCCATGGTGGGATAGACAAGGTTGCTTCTTCGTGGACCCTTCGTGGGTGGAGCCCTCCGTGGACTCAGCAACTGCTACCCTTCGTGGGTTGAAGTATCCATCAACGTGGATGTACGATAGCACCACCTATCGGAACCACGACAAAAACATCCGTGTCTCCAATTGCATTTGAATCCTCCAAACCCTTCCCTTTACATTCTTGCAAGTTGCATGCTTTACTTTCCGCTGCTCATATACTCTTTGCATGCTTGCTTGTTATGAATTGTGATTGTTAAACTTGTGCCAAAACTCCGCTCCAACTTAAAGAAGTTAAAAAGCTGCAACTTTTGGTACTTCGTGTCTAATCACCCCCCCTCTAGACACCTCTTCTCGATCCTTTCAATTGGTATCATAGCTTTGGTCTCCATTGCCTTGGTTTAATCACCATTGGAGGAAGATGGATGTGTCTACTTTGGGGAGTCTTAGACATAGAGTGCCTATTCTTGATGGAGAATATTTTCATGAATGGAAAAATGAAATGCTTGAGATTTTCAATGAATATCATTTGAACAAGTACATTTCTAGCCCTTGTGCACCTCATATTGATCCCTTGCATCCCACACCCAAAGAGGATCTTGACATGATTCGCAATCTTAGAACCATCAATCTTATCATAAGAGGATTGCCCAAAAATTTGATTGCTAGTTTGCCTACTCTTGATTGTGCCTACACTATATGGAAATTTCTCGAGGAACGATTTCCAGATTATTCCTTAAAAAATTTAGATGAAATTCTCCATAAGTCTATTGCCTTGAGTAAGATGAATTCTAGTGATCCTAGCTTTGGTGATTGTCTATTTGAGCTTACAAATCTCATGCGTGCCATAGGAGATGTTGGAATCATTAGCAATATTATTTCCGAAGCTATTAGAATCCATAAAGACAATCATAGAAATGATCATTTGTCTAATGAATTACCCTCTCTAGGAATTGATCAATCACAAGATGATGTTGAACATGGATACTATGATAAGGATGATGATAGTGAATATGATCTTGACGATGCAATGAGACACTTTGGTCTTATGGAAAATCTTCGCGGCTACATAGCTGGAGGAAAGGAATGGGTCCTTGATAGTGGATGTACTGATCATATGACCGGAGATAAAGACATGTTCCGTGAGCTTGCTGAAAACGAAGGCCCTCGAAAATATGTCACTTTTGGTGATAATTCAAAGGGTAAGGTGGTTGGCCTTGGTAAGGTGGTCATCTCACATGATAGCTCCATACAAAATGTCATGCTCGTTGAATCTCTTGCCTACAATTTACTATCAGTATCTAGACTTGCTGATTTCGGTTTCAGTGTCCTATTTACTGAAGTAGATTGCCAAGTGTTTCGTAGAGATAATCATAAAATGGTATTTACCGATTATGCGTAGAGGTGATCTTTACATTGTTGATTTCACTAAAAAGGCTCAACCTAGAACTTGCTTTATTGCTAAATCTTCTAAAGGTTGGTTGTAGCATAGAAGACTAGGTCATGTTGGTATGCGAAACCTTGACAAGCTTATTGAAGGAAATCATATCCTTGGTGTTAACGATGTCATATTTGATAAGGATAGACTTTGCAGCGCTTGTCAAGCAGGTAAACAGGTTGGAGGAAGGCATCCCCTGAAGAACATCATGACCACAAGGAGGCCACTCGAGCTACTTCACATGGATCTTTTGGTCCTAACGCTTACAAAAGTCTCGGTGGAAATTCTTTTGGTCTAGTTATAGTTGATGATTTTTCAAGATTTATGTGGGTGTTCTTTCTCGATGATAAATCGCAGGTCCAAAAGATCTTCAAAAACTTCGCTAGGAAGGCCCAAAATCAATTTGACGTGAGAATCAAGAAGGTTTGAAGCGACAACGGAGCGGAGTTCAAGAACACAAATGTGGATACCTTTCTTGAAGAAGAAGGTATTTCACACGAGTTCTCGGCTACATACACACCTCAACAAAATGGAGTTGTTGAGAGGAAGAACCGGACGCTCATCGAAATGGCGAGAACGATGCTTGATGAGTACAAGACGCCGAAGCACTTTTGGGCGGAAGCGGTTGAGACAACTTGTCATGCAACAAATCGCTTGTATCTTCACAAGCTACTCGGCAAGACGGCATATGAGCTCCTCACCGTAACAAACCCCAAGTTGGATACTTTCGAGTATTCGCTCAAAGTGCTACATTCTTGATAAGCATCGTCGTTCTAAATTTGCTCCTAAGTCTCATGAAGGTTTCCTACTTGGTTATGGCTCAAACTCTCACACATACCGTCTCTACAACAATTTCACCCGAAAGGTTGAAGAAACGGTAGATGTGAAGTTTGATGAATCTAACAGTTCGCAAGTAGAGCAATTGCCAATTGATGTAGGAGACAAAGATCCCTCGGAAGCAATCCAAGACTTGTCCATTGGCAAGATTCGTCCAACGAAGGTGAAGGAGAGTACCTCGTTCGTCCAAGTGGAAGCTTCTACCTCATGACAAGGTGAACCAAGAGTTGATACAGAGGCATCCACAAGTGGGACACACCAAGATGAAGAAAACGAGGAAGTGCACCAAGACGAACGCCAACAACCTCCTTCTCCACCACGACAAGAGAACGACAACGCCAACAATGAAGAAGGCCAAGAAGAAGAACAAGATGAAGAATATGTTCAACCAAGACCCAAGGAAAAGCTTTCGCGAGTTTGAGCAAGAATTGCTAAATACCACCCCGTCGAGCAAATCTACAAAGATATCCAAACCGGGAGAATCACTCGCTCTAAAACTCGTTTAGCTAACTTTTGTGAACACTATTCATTCATCTCTAGCATTGAACCTATGAAGGTTGAAGAAGCATTGGAAGATCCGGACTGGATAAACGCTATGCATGAAGAGTTACACAACTTTGAGAGAAATCAAGTGTGGACATTGGTTGAGAAGCCCGACAACAACCACAACATCATCGGTACCAAATGGGTGTTTCGCAACAAGCAAGATGAAGATGGACAAGTGGTTCGAAACAAAGCACGTCTAAATGCCCAAGGCTACACACAAGTCGAAGGTATGGACTATGGTGAGACATATGCTCCCGTTGCTAGACTTGAGTCCATTCGCATCTTACTTGCTTATGCTAATCACCATGATATCACCTTGTACCAAATGGACATTAAAAGTGCTTTTCTAAATGGTGAAATTGAGGGGGAATTTTATGTTAAGCAACCTCCCAGCTTTGTCAATCCTAAGAAACCTGATCATGTCTACAAACTTCACAAAGCCCTTTATGGTCTTAAACAAGCTCCTAGAGCATGGTATAAATGCTTGACCAAGTTCCTTATTGAAAAAGGCTTTGAAATTGGAAAAATTGATTCTACTCTTTTTTACTAAAAGGGTCAATGGAGAACTATTTGTATGCCAAATTTATGTTGATGATATTATATTTGGTTCTACTAACCCCCATTTTAGTGAAAAGTTTGGGAAGCTAATGTCGGAGAAGTTTGAGATGTCTATGATGAGTGAACTCAAATTCTTTCTTGGTTTGCAAATCAAGCAAACTAAGGAAGGTACCTTTGTCTCTCAAACGAAGTACACCAAGGACTTATTCAAGAAGTTCAATATGCAATAATGCAAAGGTATGACTACACCCATGCCTACTAGTGGACATCTTGATTTGACCAAAGATGGTGAACCGGTTGATCAAAAGGTTTATTGCTCTATGATTGGTTCATTGTTATATCTATGTGCTTCAAGTCCCGATATCATGCTAAGTGTGTGCATGTGTGCACGATATCAAGCTGCTCCTAAGGAATGTCATCTTAAGGCCGTGAAAAGGATAGTGAGATACTTAATACATACACCAAATTTTGGCATTTGGTATCATAAGAGGTCTTCTTTCGATCTTGTTGGCTACTCCGACTCGGACTATGCCGGTGACAAGGTTGATAGAAAGTCCACTTCGGGTACTTGTCAATTTGTTGGTAGATCTCTTGTGTCTTGGTCTTCCAAGAAACAAAACTCGGTATCCTTATCCACCGCCGAAGCGGAATACATTGACGCTGGTTCATGTTGTGCTCAATTACTTTGGATGACCCAAAGTCTTAAAGATTATGGGATATATGTGAAACATGTTCCATTACTTTGTGAAAATGAAAGTGCTATCAAGATTGCTCACAATCCGTGCAACACTCTCGAACTAAGCATATTGAAGTTCGTCATCATTTCATTCGAGATCACGTTGCTAAGGGTGACATTAATCTTAAGCATGTTCGCACCGACAAGCAATTAGCGGATATATTCACTAAACCACTTGATGAGAAAGTGTTTTGCAGGTTAAGAGGTGAATTGAACATCATTGATGCTTCAAACTTGGAGTAGGAACTCCATTGTATACATGCAAGACTTGATCTTATGACTAATCCTTGATGTTTCTCTTATGATGATTATCTTATGTCCTGGATATATTTGCATCTTGCATGTTATCTAACCCTTGTAGGTACTTGGATGAATCTAAATCTATGAGATCACAACTCATTCACATTTTGAGCAATCTCTACATCACCAAGTCTCTACACAATGGTGTTTGAAGACAAGGAAGCATGAAACCATTCAAACATATCCTTTGACAAATTCTATGTTGAGTTTCATGATTGTCATTTTGGATACACAAGTGCTCTTCCATGCGAAAACTAACCCATGTAGGTAGATGAACTCAAATTCCAAGTGGTGCTCCCAACTCTTGATGAGCTACATCAACCTTGAGCAACCCACACAAGTTCAACTACATGATCACGATCAACACCACCACCCAAGGTATGTTATTCCATGTTAGAGAAGCTTTACACCAAGTCATGAGTCAAAGCAACTCGACAAGATGTGAATGCATCAAGATGCTTAAACGAAAAATGGCAACCCCATTTTTGAGCTTAAACGATGAGTATGACCCATGATCAAGTGATCTCACTTGACTCCTAAGTCAATATACTCTAACATAGGTGACTTTGTCGCCGACCATCTCTAGATGAAGTTTTCTTGTGTTCTTTTTTGCGCCCTTGCATTTGTCTCATGCATATTTGTTTCCCCTTTCAAAAAAAACTTCATCTAGATTTCCTTTCTTTTCCTTTCCTTTCTTTTCTTTTCTTTTCCTTTTTATTTGTTCTGCATTCCCTGCATCCAATTCATTGCAAATCTTTCAGTTAATTCCTTGCAAATCCTTGTGAGATCTTACTTGTCTAGTGAGCTGAGGTGACAAGTGCTTTTATCTGTGATGAACTCGGTCCCACCGGTTTCTTGTTCTCTGTCCAACCGAAGTTTTTCGGTGCAACCGAAGCATACAACTCGGTGCCACCGATTTCACTACAGGAAAAATATTTTGCCATTTATTCCTGCTTTACTCTTGATCCAGCTCCACTCAATGAATCTTGTCCTCTACAAGCATCGCATTTACCTTAGTGCTTTGTCTTTGTGACTCAAGGACCAAACCCATTCATGACAAATTCCAGAAGACCCTTCTTGGAAATTGATGTCAAAGGGGGAGAGAGAGATCAAATCAAAGCTTAATCATATCTCTAGGGGGAGAGATATCTAGGGGGAGGGAATACTTAAGGAAAGAGTAATCTTCAAGGATCCCAGATGCTTGGTGTTCAAGAGGAGATATGCCACATGTCTTCTTGAGGGGAAAGACATGCTCATATGTGCTTATTTGCATTAGCTCTGTTCATTTGTTTCCTTGAGCTCTGATTTTCTGTTCTCTATCTTCTCCTAGTATCCCATGCTAGATTCAGGGGGAGCAAGACATCTAAGGGAAAGAAATTTCTTAAATTCCTTGCATATCTTTACCTTTGGGGACATGTCAATATCTATTGTGGTACTTAGTACTCACTCTACATGTCATCCCAGTCTTGGTACTCTTGTGGTTTCTTTTGTTTGCTCTGGCTAGTAGGTGTATCTGTGTTATCTAACCTTGTTTACGCAGGTTCATTCCATCCTAAGCCAACTCAAGACCACAAGGTAAGTATATGCATCACAATCATGTGTATGAGGAATTCTTGCTGATGTACATATTGTTTGCAAGAAGGACTCATGAGCATGAAGGTACATTTCCCACATTCACATCTTATGATCTGATGCATATAGCCAAGATACATGTAACACATTGCCTACTCTGTCATGGTTATGCTCTCACATGCTTCAATATTCCATATTCACATGATTGCATACATGTAGGGGGAGCCTATGCATGTTACATGTCCTTCCAAAGCTTTACTTGCTATGCTCTATATCTTTATCTAAAGCTTTGATGTATGTTGCCATCAATTACCAAAAAGGGGGAGATTGAAAGCACAAGTGCTCCCTGGGTGATTTTGGTAATTAATGTCAACATATCTCTTGTTGGACTGACACTTTTACCCAGTATGTTTCAGACAAGTTCAACAAATTAAGTGGCATGGACTAAAGGATGTGGAACCCCTTCAAGATGCTAAGGACAAAGGATTGGCTCAAGCTTCAAGTACAAGACTCTTCATTTTATATTTTAGTGATCCAAGATCACATTGAGTCTATAGGAAAAGCCAATACTATCAAGAGGGGATGAGGTGTTGCTTAATGGCTTGCTTGCTCAAGTGCTTAGTGATATGCTTCAAAACCCTCAACTACTTTCTCAGATCCACATATGTCCTAAACCAAAAGTCCAACTCGGCCCCACCGATTCTTTCTATCCAGCGCCACCGAGTTCAGATGTCATAGCCACTGCCACAAACCCTAGGCAAATCGGTCTCACCAATAGGGATCTCGGTCTCACCGAGATGGGATTGTAATCTCTATGTGTATGTCCATTACCAAAATCGGTCTCGCCGAGTTTGAGCAATCGGTACTACCGAGATTACAATGCAAACTCTCTGGTTAGCTTATTACCAAAATTGGTCCCACCGAGTTTGTGTAATCGGTCTCACCGAGTTTGCCTGACCAACTCTCTGGTTAGCTTATTACCAAATTCGGTCTCACCGAGTTTGTGTAATCGGTCTCACCGAGATTACGTTATGTCCTAACCCTAACCATATCGGTCCTACCGAGTTGCATGTCGGTCCCACCGAAAATCCTAACGGTCACTAGATTTGCTGAATCGGTCCGACCGAGTTTCCCAATTCGGTCCCATCGAGATTGGCAAGTTGTGCGTAATGGTTAGATTTTGTGTGGAGGCTATATATACCCCTCCATCCACTCTTCATTCGAGGAGAGAGCCAACAGAACGAACCTACACTTCCAATACACATTTTCTGAGAGAGAACCACCTACCCTTGTGTTGAGACCAAGATATTCCATTCCTACCATATGAATCTTGATCTCTAGCCTTCCCAAGATGCTTTCCACTCAAATCTTCTTTCCACCAAATCCAAATCCTGTGAGAGAGAGAGTTGACTGTTGGGGAGACTATCATTTGAAGCACAAGAGCAAGGAGTTCATCATCAACACACCATTTGTTACTTCTTGGAGAGTGGTGTCTCCTAGATTGGCTAGGTGTCACTTGGGAGCCTCCACAAGATTGTGGAGTTGAACCAAGGAGTTTTAAGGGCAAGGAGATCGCCTACTTCGTGAAGATCTACCGCTAGTGAGGCAAGTCCTTCGTGGGCGACGACCATGGTGGGATAGACAAGGTTGCTTCTTCGTGGACCCTTCGTGGGTGGAGCCCTCCGTGGACTCACGCAACCGTTACCCTTCGTGGGTTGAAGTCTCCATCAACGTGTATGTACGATAGCACCACCTATTGGAACCATGACAAAAACATCCATGTCTCCAATTGCGTTTGAATCCTCCAAACCCTTCCCTTTACATTCTTGCAAGTTGCATGCTTTACTTTCCGCTGCTAATATACTCTTTGCATGCTTGCTTGTTATGTATTGTGATTGTTAAACTTTTGCCAAAACTCCACTCCAACTTAAAGAAGTTAAAAACTGCAACTTTTGGTACTTAGTGTCTAATCACCCCCCCTCTAGACACCTCTTCTCGATCCTTTCAAAGTCGTGACTTTTGAAGTGCATGGTTTCACGAGCTGCAGAAGCACAATCGTCCATTCACCGTTTCCTTAGCAATTAAATGGGCATGGTAACTGAGTCGTCTCTCCCCAAAGGTTAAGTAGTGGTCTATTCCTGGAGGTTATCGTGTCTTATTCCCTCCAGAGAAGTGTAGGTAGCTACCGTCATCCTCGCCTCGTACGAGAAGCATAGTCAAACTCCATTGTCGTCTCAGCCTCGGTTCCATGGACGACTTCAGGAACACTACTGAGCGTCTCTCTATAGATGCTGATGGTAATACCAAGCTCGATGTGTTGTACACCAATGAGCTCCACAAGGTGGAGGAGATTCTTACTCTCTATGAGGAATGGCTGCGTGAGGACAGGTACAAGTTTGTTGGTCTTGATCTGGAGTACACACGAGAGGATTATTTTGATTGTAGTAGAAAAGTTGCCGTTATGCAACTGGTGATGCGCAAGCATGTTCTTGTTTATCACTTGTGCGAGGCCAGGACGGAGTGCGCTGCCCTGAAGGATTTCCTTCGGGACAAAGGTATAATTTTCGCTAGTGTCGACTTCAGGAACGATAGGGATGTTCTCACAAACAGTTACCTCAAAATCCCAAGAGAGTGTCACATCGACCTTCAAGAGGAGCTCATGATCAAAGGAGGCAATCTAAGGGATTCAATGGCAGATTTGGCAGGAGCCGTCATAAACAAATCTTACTTGAGTATGAATTCGTCTTTTCCACAAGGTCTGTATGACTACCGGGAATGGAAGCCGCTTTCCCTTGAACACCTGAAATATGCGGCAATTGTAAGTGAAAATTTATTGCAACAATAGTACTTTTTCCCCTTTACGTATATCTTAATTCTCATCCGCTTTTTATTTTAGGATGGGTATGTCAGCTACGAGCTCTACCGCCAAGTTCTGTCTATGAAGGACATGATGCATCCTCGTTGTCTTACCGACCCCGGACGTTGTTGATGCTTTTGAGCAGAACTCCAGTTGAGTAGAATCGTCCTGGTGGTCTGAGCAGAATGGACTCCTGGAAGACTTTCATTTCTTTTTTTATAATTAATGAGTACTTTTAGTTCAATCCTATGGAGTACCGTCCCATGTTATGTGAATATAATTTCTTATGTTTTTTCATGTTACAAGTTCATTGTTGACGTTTGCGCGAGTTCATGTATATTTAGAGAACCTTTTGAAGTGGCGCATATGTATTGTTTGGGAGAAGCGCGTTTTGTGTTTGGCTTTTATTCAGTGCCGTTTGTTTGTGTTTGTATTATTGTATTTTACACGTTCGCACAAGAGAGGCATGTCTGCTAACGTACGAGGCAACATTTTAGTTTCGTGTCTTTGTGTGCTTTAGGACCGTGCCACGAGAATCCAGGCATCCGTGTATGTTCAGGCTTCACTTCCGTGGCTTCTTTCCGTCTATGCATGTACATCCGTGACACACGCCATGTCTGTAACGTGCTGGTTTCACACGGCAGTTCATCTTGACACTACACAACCGTGCCTTTGCCACCACTCTTTTGTGCGTCCAGGTTGTTTGTACCCGTGCTTCGATAACTATGAGAAGCCGCAATTCCGTGCCTGTATACGCTTTAATTCGGTGTCTCCTGTACATGCATTTGCGTGTCTCAGGCGTCATGCTGGCTGTGATTCTACGTGCCTCTGGTGCCAGACGCCCGTCCGTGAGGGGACGCATATGTATTGTTTGGGAGAAGCGTGCCTCTAGAAGCCCGCATCCGTGTCTGTGGAGGCTGCACTTCCTTGGCTTCTTTTCCGATATTCATGTACCTCATGTGACACACGCGATGTCTCTATGTGGTGGTGTCACAAGACAGTTTCTCTTCATACTACACAACCGTGCCTCTGCCACCACTCTTTTGTGCGTTCAGGTGGTTTGTACCCGCGCCTCGAGAACGCCAATTCGAAAACCGTACCTGTGCGACAAAAGTCGCAATTCCGTCTATATCTGCGATTACATGCATCCTGTACACATTCGCTTGTCTCAGGAGACACGCTGGCTGTGACTCTACGTGCCTGTGGTGCCAGATGCCTGTCCGTGAGGGGATGCGGTGGCTGTGTGTCGGGGAGGCTGATCGTACCCACAGACACCTATGGGGCCGGCGGACCAGGCCCCTTGTGGTTCGGAGGGGGGCGGAGATCGCACGAAGAGCGGATCGAGGCGATGCACACGAGCAGTTTACCCAGCCGGAGCTCTCCGGAGATAAAACTCCTCTGCTGCTTGTTTGATCTATTGTGTTCTTGCTAGGGAGCAATGCGAGCTACAAAACCTAAGCGTGAGTGTGTCTAGTCTCTGACGGTCAGAATGAACCGAACCCGGCCGAACTGCGGAACCTCCTTCACGTTGCACTCGGGCCTCCTTTTATATGCTCAAGGGTCTCCGGCTGGTGGCAACATAGGCGGGGTACAAATGTAAAAACAGAAGTTGGTACACCTACTTGAACAAAGGTGTATGCCAAATACCTAACTCGGCGACAAGGGACAAAAGCAATAAATGCCCGTCGTTGTCGCCCCAAACAAAGTGTAACAGAGGCCGTCAGTGCGCCTCCGCTTCGCCACGATGGCGAGCTTGTCGTCGCCGCTTATCGCTGCTCTCCGCTGGCTGCACAACCGCTCGACACGCGCCCATGGAACGGTCCCATGGCGACACGTCGTTGGGTGAGCTGGAGCGGGCGGAGAAGTTGCATGCCGCAGCAAGCGCCTTGCCGCGGCCGAATCTCTTGCGCCCGGAGGCTTGTCGCTCGAGCCTTCCGGCAAGCTCCTCTTGCCGGGGCCTTGTCTTCTGCGTGCCTGGAGTGGCCTTCCCGACAAGCTCCTCTTGTCGGGGCCTTGTCTTCTTAATCAAATACTTTGTTCTTGAATGGCTTCAAGGAAGCCGCGGAGGATCTTGGAGATAACGAGGCAAGCCTTGCCCTGGTGTCGCGATCGTCTGCGGCATCGAGTACGGGATACTAGAGTACCCTACTCTAGTACACCGACAGAGCCCCGGCCTGGGCCGTACACGGTGCCGAAGCGCTTGTCGGGCCAGGCCCAGAAGCGTACTGCGGACACGCGGCCTCGATCACGTCGCACTTTCGCCCGGACCCACCACGATCCCCACTAACGGCACGCACCGGACGTGGCGTCGTCACGAAGATCGTGGGCGGTCGTGGGGGTTCTTTATTAGTATAAGCGGAACGTCCGCCCCCTCCTCCCCTTTATAAGCGGAGGAAACAGAGGCAGGCCGACCACCCCTGCCATTGCTGTCTTGTCAAGAAACCACCGCCGCTCCCCTCTCCGGTGCGAAGAGAGCAGCGCCCCGCCCCCTTCCGCCACAAGCACACTCACCGCCGTCGGCCTCCTCCGCCCCCCTCGCCATGGCTCCGAAAGCCGACAAGGAGAAGGGCGTCAAAGTCGGCCGAGGCGCAGCGGCTTCAGCGGCGCTGTGCAAGGAGCGAGCCATCTTCCCCCCGCAGCTCGGCGCACGGGAGCTGCGGGACGTCTTCTACCTTTTCTGGTCGACGGAGACTCGTGCGCATCCGCGCACGAGGGTGCTCCCCGCCTACGCCGCTGATTTGGCCCCAACAGGGTACCCTTTCTTCGCCATTTTCTTCTATTGCGGTCTTTGCCCGCCGTTTTCCGAGTTCTTTTGCGACATAATGAACACCTTTAGCCTCCGCCTCCTTGATTTCACCCCAACGCCGTCTTGACCATGGCGGGTTTCGCATTTGTTGTGCGAAAACTTTGTCGGAGTCCACCCGAACGTGGCACTCTTCCGCCATTTCTTTGTTCCCGTGTCGAGAGAGGAGAGCCACTTGCCGGAGGGATAGCACAGGTCTCTAGGATCGGCAAGAAAGAGGCCTACCTAGAGGGGAGTTCCGGAACAAGTGGGAGGAGTGGAGAGCCAACTGGTGCTGGGTCGTGAGGAGAACCCACAGCCCTTCACCGCCGTCGCCAAACCCCAATTGTGCGCGACAGGATTGGAGTAACTTAGGCGCGGAGGATCTGGTGAAGATAGCTGTGACCAATTCTGCGCCTCGGGCTTGCCGGGTTAATGATGGAGCAGTTGGCGCAGACTTCATTCGCCACGCATCGCTCCCTTGCAGGAAAGGAGGAGGCCTGCTTGGGAGTTCCAGAATGCGGCGGACATCATGAGGCTGCGCCCGGGCCTGAATTAGAACTTCACCGTCATGGAGCTGGATTCAGTGCTGCTCGAGCTGTTCAAGAACGACCCCGAACACCCAGAGTGGTTCAGGTTGCAGCTGGGGTCATCCTTTGTGCAATAACTTCGGCGCTCGACGCATCCAGCGCCATGATGCCACTGTCGACTCCCGGAATTGTCCCAACATGGCAGGAGCCCCGACGAGATCGTGCAACAATTCTTTGATGACTTAGAAGAAGTGCCGATCTGCGCCCGAAAGCGTAAGAGGCTCACCAGCGACACCACCGACCAGGAGATGGCGAGGATCGCCACCGGTGGAGGAGGCGGCGGCAGCCGCTGTCATGGAGCCTTCGGGTTCACCGTGGAGGAGGTGGGCCTTGGCGAAGGCGGCAAGCTCTGCCGAGCGAGGAGGTCGCCGGCGAGGACGAGCTTGTAGAGCCCGAGGCGGTCGAGTGGACCCGCCAAGGCGCTTCTTCTCCACCGCCAAGCGACTTGCCGCCGGAGCCCCGGCTCCGCCAAGAAAGGCGTCTCCGCAGGGTTGGAGACGAGTCGGGCGGCGAACCGCCCACAGCAGCGCGCCGCTGGCCCAGCTCCACCGCGGCAAGCGAGGTTGCCATGAGGCGCCCATACCTGCGGCGACAACCGGGCGGAATCTTCTCGAGCCACCGCCGATGCCTCCGCCAGCGGCCAGAGAGCCCACTCCCCGCCTCATCGCACCGGGAGGCGGGCCGGAGTTTGACTTCTCCGCGCTCAGCTCCGAGGAGGAAGGCGAAGAGTAAGCTTCTCGAGATTGTGCTTGAATTTCTTCAATTTTTATTGCTTCATCTTGAATCTGATTTGCTTCGTTCTGGACTCTTTTCTTTTCAGGACGCTGGCCTAGAGAGCGGCGAAGAGCGTCAGGATCCCGACGATCGTCGTTGAGGACGATTCCCCCGTGGCGACAGGGGACGCGTCCGAGACCGCCTTGCCGGACCCGGCAACCCTTCCTCTGAGCAGCCCCCAGCACAGCCCCCAGAGTAAGTGTGCAGTTTTCTTCTTACTATTAGGTGTGCAGGGGTGCTCCTTCTTTGTTGATATCTGACTGTTTGTTTGTGTAGGAGCAGAGCAGCCTCATCAGGAGGGCTCGGAAGCCGCCTCCGAGAACCTGCCCGCTGCCACTACGCCGCCAAGGGAGAACTCCCCGGCAAGGGAGCTCCCTCCGACAAGGGAGGCCACCCCGGCAAGGGAGGCCACCCCGGCAAGGGAGGCCACTCCGGCAAGGGAGGCTACCCCGACAAGGGACGGCGCCAGTGACCCTCCGGTGGTCGAGGCCACGGCTGCGGACCCCGTCGCAGGTAACTCCCTTACACGAAATTTTCCCTTGGGCTTGCTTTCTTTTGTTTCTCTTTTTTTTTAATATCTGCTTGACTGCTCTTTCTTCGTCTGACGCAGACCCGATGGAGGTCGAGGCCGCCGGCGAGGAGGAAACACGCGGCAATACCGACGAGGCCGCCGTCGAAGAAGAAGAGGTCGTCGTCGTGGACGAAGAGGCCATCGCCGACGAGCCTGTTGGCGAGGAGGCCACCGGGGCTGCCGACGCAGAGGCCGGGCGAGGGTCGAGCGATCGTCTTGGCAGCCCGAGGCCGCAGGAGCGGCAAGCGCTACACCGACAGCCGACTCCACCGCCGCTGCCGTGGCGTCAGGCTCCGAGGAGCCCCAGCCCGGTGCCTACCTGAAGGCCGGAGAAGGCGTCTTCATCAAGCTCCCCTGGGAACCGAGCTCCAGGGCGCCGGTCAAAGGGGAGACCTTCGACGGCGAGCTACTCGCCTCCGCTGGCCGGACGCTGGTGGACGCGCCAAGCAGCAGCAGCGGCGAGTCTGAGGAGGAGCAGCTGTTGAAGAGGCTGCTGTCGCTCTACCGCACCCGGCAGGCCAAGTTAGAGACCCGGGAAGCCCTTGTCGCGAGGGCGGGAGTGGACATGGAGAAGCGCGCCGAGGAGCTCGAGCGCCAACAAAGAAGCCCTCCGCGACGTGGCGGAAGCCTTGGGGCAACTCATGAAGAGCGCACGACCTTCATCCTTGAGAAGGCCGGTGATGAGGAAGCAGAGGCTGGCTGCCGAGAAGCTCGCCCGCCAGCAGAAGCGAGTTAGCGCAGCGGAAGGTCAACCTGGACAGCCACGAAGAAGACCTTGCCGCGAGGAGTCGCTTGGCGGGCGCCAGAAGCGGGCGCTGCCGCAGCCGCCGAGGCCGCCAAGGAGGAGGTGAAAGGCGAAGGTGGCACAGCTGGAGGCCACCCTCAAGAAGAGCGTCGAAGAGCTCGCCGTGCTCAAGCCAGCGCCGAGAAGGACGCTTACACTGGGCGAGCTGCAGAGCCGTCTTTGCCGACAGGCCAAGGAGCTCGACGCCGCCAAGGATTCCAAAGGCGGATCTTGAGCTGAACTGACCACTCTGGCGCAGACGTTGGATGGCGCCCGAAGGCGGGAGGTGGGCTTGTTGGAGGCGATCAAGGCCAAGGAGGAGCTGCCGGCGAATGCTGCCTCCGTCGTAACACCTTGAGGGAGGCGTGGAGCACTGGACCGAAGGTCTTGTGGACACCGCCGCCGACATCCACAATGAGCTGATGGAGCTGGGGATGGCGGACCTGGCGTACTCCTCCGATGAGCATCTCCAACCCAGCGCCAAGCTCAGCTTGTTCTTCAAAGGCGTGGCGACGGGTCTCCGGCGACTCCGAGAAGAGGTCCCGAAGCAGCTGGCCGAGGAATCGCGCCAAGTTTGTGCAGGGGCCCTCGAAAAGGTGCTGATGAAGGTGGCCTTCCGCAACCCGGGCGTCAACCTTAACGGCGTCCTCAGATCCTTGCCGTCCGACGCCAAAGTGGAGGAGCTCAAAGCCCTTGTCGCACCCATTGTGGACAAGGTGAACAAGATCAAGCGGATCGAAGGCGACCACGTAGACTAGGCCGCCAACCTTATCTTTCCCTTGTCGCTGCTGATCATGTTTAGAACACTTTGTTAGATCAGCGACAAGTTAATTTGTAATATACTCTATCTTAGGAGATCGATCAATGCAATGTTATTTCCTCTACTTGATTCCTTCCTTTGTACGTTTCTGCCTTACGCATTTAGGGGACTTGTCGGTGTGGGCACTTTTGTCATGAAGGCCGAGTGCGGAACGTCGCTTCTTTGGCGATGCCGCCTCCAACAAGCAACCTTATCGCAACTAGCCGCAGCTCACTTAAGTTGTTGAGCGGACTCAAACAAAGTAAGGGCGCGACTAGCCGGCGAGTTGGTTCCTCTGCATGTGTTTTCCATACAAAGTACTATCGTTCGAGGAAGATAACGAAAATTTAAAAATTGATTGCTCAAACTTTGGCAACTTAGCTTTTCAGTCTCTTGCTTCCCGATGAGGTGAATCTCCCTCGGGCGGTGCCTGGTCCATAGCATTATCTCCTCCTCCCCCCTGGTTAACTTGTGCACGAGGGAGCCTTCCTTTCTTTGAGAAAAGAAAAAGAAGAGGAAATAACGTTATGGAGCCTAGCGGCTCGATTCTGCTTACCGGGTGTGGTTGCTGCACAAAGTGTTAGCCAAAGCATGCAATAAATTGATGAAAGCATGAACTTGACAAGTTGTGCGCAACACATGAGCTTTCTTGATGCAGGGGCTGCGCCCGGCTTTGTACAAAGGATTACATGCAACAGCGGCAAGACTTGTACAAAAGGTGGTTGCGGAGCAGGTCCCGACAACCGCGCCCTATGGGTAAAACTTACGAAGATGCTCAATGTTCCGTGAGTTGCTCACGGAATGCCATCTTCGGTCTCAAAGCGGACAAGCGCCCAGCCTAGTGACTCGTTTCACCCGATAAGGGCCTTCCCACTTTGGCGTCAACTTGTTTGAATTCTTGGCGGACTGAGCGGCGAAGAACATGGTCGCCTTCCTCGAGACTTCTGGCGTTAACCCTGCGGCTATGGTAGCGACTTGAGCTTCTTTGGTAGCGAGCAGCTCGCCTGGCCTGAAGATGATCCTCCTCAAGGAGCAGCGCGTCATCTTGTCGCAGCTGCTCTTGCTCGAGCTCATCATAAGCGAGCACTCGAGGTGATCCGTATACGAGTTCCGTGGGGAGAACTGCCTCTGCTCCATAGACTAGAGCAAAAGGTGTCTGGTCGGTGGCTCGATTTGGCGTCGTCCTGATCGACCAAAGAACCACCGGCAGCTCCTCGATCCAGTTTCTTCCGCACTTGTGCAGCCTGTCGAAAGTTCTGGTCTTGAGCCCGCGCAGCACTTCAGCATTTGCCCTCTACGCTTGACCGTTGCTTCTCGGGTGAGCAACAGCAAAGCGGAACCTTGGCGCCAAGGTCTTGGGCGTCTTGCATGAAGGTGCGACTTCGTGAATTGTGTGCCGTTGTCGGTGATGATCCGGTTAGGGATTCGAAACGACAAACAATTGACTGAAGAACTTGATTGCCGACCGTGTCACCTTCCTCACTGCTTCCACTTCCGCCACTTTGTGAACTTGTCGATGGCGGCGTACAAGTACTCAAAGCCCCGACAGCTTCGGGGAAGGGGCCGAGATGTTGAGCCCAGACGAAAATGGCGGGATAAAGGGATGCGTCTGGAGAGCTTGAGCTGGCTGGTGTATCTGTTTGGAATGGAACTGCACGCTTCACACTTGGTTACTTGTGCAGTTGCATCTGGAGGGCTGTCGGCCGGAAGAAACCTTGCTTGGAAAGCTTTTGCGGCAAGTGCTCTTCTTGCCAATGTGGTGACCACATATGCCTCCGTGTATCTCTGCCAACAGCTTCTGTCCATCTTCCCTGGGAATACACTTCAATTTCACACCGTTGAGTCTTCTTCTTTACAGTATGCTGTCGACAAACTGGTACATACTTGACTGCCGGGCTACTCTTTCCGCTTCTTCTTGCTCTTCGGGAAGTTCTCCTGTCTGAAGGAAATGGACAATCTGCTGTGCCCATCTTTGGAGCTTGCGGCTCGACAACAAGGACTAAAGGCACATCTGCTGCTGCGGGAACATCAGCTTCCATGACAAGAACTGCTGACCCTGCCGAGCTTGATGCTCCCGACAAGCTTGCGGAGCAAGACTTGTCGGGGCGTCTCTTCAACGAAACAAACCACAGGGTCTCAGCCGGAGCAGACTGCTCCTCAAAGACTGTTGGTGTTGATCTTGGGGACCTTTCTTGGCGGCAACCGGAAGCTCAGCCGGGAAAGTAGTCACCAGAGGCCAACTTCCTCTTCTTGCTTTGTCCAGCGATGGTGTTACGGTTGGCTGAGTCAGCTTGAGCACAAAAATCCCTGGCTCCACAGGTAACTTAAGCGCAGCGCACTTTGACAGGCCGTCAGCAATATCATTCTGAGCTCTTGGAACATGTTCCATTTGCAGGCCGTCAAAGTGCTCTTCCAGCTTCCTCACTTCATCGACGTAGGCTTCCATCAATGGACTCTGGTAATCTTTGTTCACTTGGCGGACTGACGAGTTGCGAGTCACCCGACAATAAGATTTTTGATCCCAAGGTCCACGGCGATCCCGAGACCGGCAAGCAAACCTTCATACTCTCTGATATTGTTTGTCGCTTGCTCCTTGGGAAAGTGCATCCGACGACATACTTGAGGTGCTCTCCGGTGGGTGCGATAAGCAGCACGCCGACACCGGCGCCTTGCAGTCAGAAGGCACCATCAAAGTACATCAGCCACTCTTTGCTTGCTTCTTTGATGGGAATGCTCGTCTCCGGAATCTCTTCATCTGGCGTTGGCGTCCATTCTGCTATGAATTCTGCCAAGGCTTTGCTTTGGATAGTTGATGTGCTTTCAAACTTAAGACCAAAGCTTGACAGCTCCAAAGGCCCACTCGACAAACCTGCCTGTCGCTTCTGGAATCTGCAGTATCCTCATCAGGGGAAAGCGAGTGGCAACTGTGATCTCATCTGCTTGGAAGTAATGTCGCAGCTTTCTCGATGCCCTGAGGATGCCGAAAAGCAACTTCTACACACCGAGTACCTTGACCTAGCCCCTGCAGGAGGGAATCGACAAAGTAGACTGGGCGCTGCACCATCCTTTTACATGTCACCTTTCTGCCGTGTCTGCGGATTCATCCTTGTCGGGACCAGAGCTTGTCGTGAACCCCTGCTTGTCGCTGGATGTGTTTGCCGTGGTTGCTGGCTCGTCATCCGCCTCCCTCTCCGCTACTAACGCAGCACTAACCACTTGATTGGTTGCCGCTATGTATAGCAGCATCTTCTCTTGTGGCCTAGGTGCGACAAGTGTCGGAGTGGAGGACAGGTATCTCTTCAAGTCCTGCAGCGCAGCCTCTGCTTCGGGAGTCCATTTCATTGGACCTGCCTTTTTCAAAATCTTGAAAATGGCGAGGCGCGCTCAGCAGAACCTAGAAATAAACTCGCCGAGAGCAGCCATGCAAGCCGCAAGTCTTCGTACATCCTTGACGCGCTTTGGTGCTTCAATCTGCTCAATGGCCTTGATCTTGTCGGGATTAGCTTCAATCCCTCGTTGAGACATGAAGAACCCGAGAAGCTTGCCGGAAGGGACTCCAAACACGCACTTCTCGGGGTTGAGCTTTAGGTTGATCTTGCGCAGATTTGCAAAGGTCTCATCCAAATCTTGAACGAGTTGCTTTGTCCTTGCTTTTGACCACTATGTCATCCATGTAGGCTTCTACATTTACGTGCATTTGCGGCTCAAAAGCGTCATGGACTACCCTTGCAAGCGTTGAACCAAGCATTCTTCAAACCGAAAGGCATCCGTATGAAACAGTATGTGCCACATGGTGTGATGAATGCGGTCTTCTCTTCATCTTCTTCAGCCATGAAGATCTGATGGTATCCTGAGTATGCATCAAGAAACGAAAGCAAATCACATCCAGCCGTGGAGTCAACAATCTGGTCAATGCGCGGCAAGGAAATGGATCTTTGGGACAAGCTTTATTAACATCCGTGAAGTCAATACAAAGTCTCCATTTCCCATTTGCTTTGGCGCATACGACTACAGGATTGGCCAACCACGTAGGATGGAGCACTCCTCGACAAGGCCTGCTGCTTCCGGTTTCTTGATCTCTTACGCTATGAATTCTTGGCGCTCCTTGCTTGCTTCGACTTTTTGCTTGGACGGGCGCGCATGAGGACAAAGCGGCCGGCGGTGCTCAATCACTTTCAGGAACACCGGGATATCGAACGGTTGCCATGCAAACACGTCGACATTCGCCCGCCAGGAAAGCAACGAGCGCCGCCTTCCTATTTAGGGTCGAGAGAGGCACTTATGGTGAAGGTACCACCGGTGCCGTCCTCCTTGGCGGGCACCTTCTTGGTCTTTGGCGGAGCTACCATCTTCTTGCACTTGCCGGTGGAGCTCGATGGTGCGTCCTCGACGGTAGCGCAGCACTCCGAAGAGGTGCGCTTGCCGGAGTGAGCATCAGAGCCCCTGCCGGGCTTGGACTTCGTCTTCTTCCCCCCGGGAGCTTCAGCGGCAAGTGCTTGGCAATCTGTCGCGGCTGCTGCATCCCGGAAGATCTTGTCGGCACAGATAAGGGCATCCTTCTTGTCGCCATGGACAGAGATGCCGCTTATCGGGCCTGGCATCTTGAGTAGGTTGTAGGCGTAGTGAGAGGCCGCCATGAACTTGGCGAGTCTTTGGGCGGACCAAGTATCCCATTGTAAGGCAATGGGAAATCGGCAACATCGAATGTAACCCTCTCGATCCTGAAGTTCAGCTCGCTGCCAAATGTGACCGCAACGTAATCTTCCCCTTGACTTGCTCCTCCCGGAATGATTCCTTGGAAGGTACCGGTCTCTTCGAGCTCATTGTCGAGGATTTGAAGCTTACGGAGCACCGCAGAGGAGATCAGATTCAAGCCGCCCCGCCGTCAACTAACATTTTGTGACCTTGAGGTTGCGGATGGTTGGAGAGACCAACATCGGCAAGCACCCGACCGCAGTTATGCGATCGGGGTGGTCCTCAATATCAAAAATGATAGGCGTCTGGACCACTTGAGAGGCTTGCGTGACTCTACAGACGGTTCCGCTGCATTGACCTCCGCATCCATTGCTTGAGTTGGCGGTGGGAGGTATGCGAGAGGCACCTCCGTCAATGCAAAGGACCTCTGTGGCTTTACGAAACTCCTGCTCATCAGCGTAAATGCGTCCTCCATATCTTCGCTGTCGTCATCATCTTCATCTTTGTCGCGGCCGCGGGGAGGTCGATCTCCTTGCCGCTGCTTGGCCTTGCCGCGACGTCCTCCCCGGCCGGGACGTTTCTTGCTTGCTCCCCCAGCACCTTCCTGGGCCTTCTCCTTGTCGCGCCGCTCGTACTCAGCTCTCTGCTGTTCGACAAGCTGCTCGACCTTCTTGCAGCTCTGGAGGTCGTGGCCCTTGGTGCGGTGGATCTTGCAGCACTGCTTGCCGGAGCTGTCCTGCTTGTCGGCGGCCGCCACCGACTGATGGTTGGCGTCAGCGGCAACCTCCTTGCTGGAGCCACCAGCCTTGGCGTTCTTGTCGCCACCTCCATTGCCGGACTACTCGACTGCTAGCACTTCTCTGGCTTTCTTCTTCCTGTTGCCTCGCCACCGGCCCTTCTTTGCCGGGGCGGTGTCATCCTTGTCGAGATCCTTACGCATTCTCTCACGGAGTCTCCTCCCTTCCTCGGTAGCGTGCACACTTGTCGACCAAGGCGTACAGCTCAGCGACGTCCTTGACTTTGCACATCGCCATCTCCTCCCTCATCCTGCGGTTCCGCACATTACGATGAAATCTTGCCGATCACCGCGCGGGGTGGACGTCTGGGATGTTGTAGTGCACACGGCTGAATCTCTGGATGAACTTGCGCAGGGACTCTCCTTCCTTCTGGGCGAGCAAGTGAAGGTCACTCTCTTGGCCATGAGGTTTGTGGCCACCTGTGAAGGCGCCAATAAACTGATGGCACAGATCTGCCCAAGAGGATATGCAGCTGTCCGGCAAGTGCATGAGCCAAGATCTGACGTTGGGCTTGAGCACGAGCGGGAAGTAGTTGGCGAGGATCTTGTCGTCCCGTCCCCCCGCAGCCTGCACCGCGATGGTGTAGATGCTGAGGAACTCCGACGGGTGCGTCCTACCATCATACTTCTCCGGCACGTCTGGTTTGAAGTTTTTCTGGCTGGGCCACTGGACTTGCCGCAGCTCACGAGTGAACGCAGGGCAACCTACCGCGTACGGTAAGTCGCCTGGTTCCTCCGGCGCGCGCATGTCAACAGAAGGCCCAGCGCGCTTGTCGGACTGACGTCGCGCTTCTCTTCGACGCTCGATGCGAGTTCGAGCGTCCTCTTGTTGTCGCTCATGAAGAACTTGGCGCTGATCGTGGCGAGCTCGCGGATCCGACGACGCAGTGGAGTCGCTGTTGAGGTGGATCCGGTGAGTCGGTGATCTTGGCCTTCTTGGCGGAGAGTGCACGGTGGTTGCACCTCCGACAGTCTCGTCGCCACCGGCTCGTGCCTTGTCGTCTCGCCACGGCAACGATGGGGTTGGTTGCCGCGGGGCGTCACCGTTGGCAAAGCCGATGAGGCTCTGGATAGTGGCCCTCCACTCGTCGACCTTGTCGGCCGTTGGAGGGTAGTCGAGGAGCAGCTGGGCTCTCGCCAGAGCTTCTGCTGGAGTAGTGGGTGGCATTGGAGAACGGTGCGAGGAGCGGGACACGCTCGGACTTCTAAGTACGTTAGAAGGAGCAGCACCCCGTCCGGCGACCGTATCTCACTCGTGCCGGCATGTTGGCGCCGCATGTCGGTCTTGAGGGTCTCGATCCAACGAGCGTATGGAGTTGTGAACGCCGTGGCGTTGTTGGTCCCGTCTCTGAGATGGGCGCGGGGATGCGCGGACGCCGAGGTTTGCGGTGCCTTGTCCTTGGACTTGCAGCGTCGCGAGCACCTTCGTCGGCGCGCCGTTCCTCCGCTGCCCCGCCCCACCACCCGTTTGCTGCGGTGAGGGTGGGTGCGACGCAGACGGCTCTGCTGCCGCCAAGCTTTCTTCTTCGGTGGCATGTTGGGAAGATGTTGATGACGCTGCTCGTGTGAACGCCGGATCAGATTCACACGGCCTCGGCGCTTCTACAGCGCGCCAAGGATGTCGGGGAGGCTGATCGTACCCACGGACACCTATGGGGCGGCGGACCAGGCCCCTTGTGGTTCGGAGGGCGGAGATCGCACGAAGAGCGGATCGAGGCGATGCACACGAGCAGTTTACCCAGCTTGAGCTCTCCGGAGAGATAAAACTCCTACTGCTGCTTGTTTGATCTATTGTGTTCTTGCTAGGGAGCAATGCGAGCTACAAAACCTAAGCGTGAGTGTGTTTAGTCTCTGACGGCCAAATCGAATGAACTGAACCAGCCGAACTGCGGAACCTCCTTCACGTTGCACTCGGGCCTCCTTTTATATGCTCAAGGGGTCTCCGGCTGTGGCAACATAGGCGGGGTACAAATGTAAAAACATGAGTTGGTACACCTACTTGAACAAAGGTACGGTGCCAAATACCTAACTCGACGGCAAGGGACAAAAGCAATAAATGCCCGTCGTTGTCGCCCCAAAGCTTGTAACAGAGGCCGTCAGTGCGCCTCCTTCGCCACGATGGCGAGCTTGTCGCCGCCGCTTATCGCTGCTCTCCGCTGGCTGCACAGCCGCTCGACCTGCGCCCATGGAGCGGTCCCATGGCGACACGTCGCTGGGTGAGCTGGAGCGGAGGCGGAGAGAAGTTGCATGCCGCTGACAAGCGCCTTTGCCGCGGCGAATCCTTCTTGCTGCGCCGGAGGCTTGTCGCGCTCCGAGCCTTCCCGACAAGCTCCTCTTGCCGGGGCCTTGTCTTCTGCGTGCCTGGAGTGGCCTTCCCGACAAGCTCCTCTTATCGGGGCCTTGTCTTCTTACTCAAATACTTTGTTCTTGAATGGCTTCAAGGAAGCCGCGGAGGATCTTGGCGGTGACGAGGCAAGCCTTGCCGCGGGGTGCTGCGACTGTCCGTGCACGAGTACGGGATACTAGAGTACCCCTACTCTAGTACACCGACACTGTGACTCGTCATGCCCGTGCTTCTACACGCCCGTGCCTCTAGACACTTTAAAACTGTGGCTCTTTCACTTCTACCGTTGATTCGTTGCTTGTATTTGATGTATCCTCATGTGATACACTTCACGTGTCTATGTGTCTGCGGTGTCACATGGCTGTCCCTCTTGAGAGTTTGCAACCGTGCCTCTCGAGCAGTGTTCTTACCGATGCCTCTGCCACCTCTCTTTTTGCATCCGGAGGATTTGTATGCAGAGGATTTGTATCTGTGCCTCGATAATGCAAATTGAAAACCGTGCTTGTGCATCGGGCTGCAATTCCATGTCTGTGCAGAGGGTGTCTAGCCGTGGCTCGAGAACGTTAATTTCAAGGCCGTATTAGGTGCCTTGCCAAGCCGGCTGCGTGCATGTAGAGGCTACGTTTACGTGCCATTGTTGCTGCATTCACGCGTGTTTACGGCGAGTTCTTTGCTGTATCTCTACGTGCTGTGGTGATACCCGTGCACGTGGAATAGACACGTATGGCCGTGGTGTGCCTGCATACCCGTGCCTGATAGACACGTATGTGTGTGTTGTGCCTGCATACCCGGGCCTCACCTGAAACCAGCCTTGACTATCGAGGGACAGATGTTGTGAATCTAGCTAGATGAGGCACGAATGAGTTTTGGCCTTCGGATCTAAGGCGTACGGCTGGCTGTTTGTTTGCTTCATTGGATTCTTCCGTTGGTGGTCTTTTTTCAAAGGAGGAATTGATGACCGATGTGCCGGCTGTTTGATGTGACTATTCAGTGTGTCAGTTACCGTAAAATAAAGTTAGAGGCTCCTCGATTTCTCCACGGCATCAAATATTTGTGCACAGCCGTGACTTTATGAAGTGCATGGTTTTATGAGCTTCGGAAGCACAACCGCCTATTCGCTGTTCCTAGTTCACACGATAATGCGCATTGTAACTCAAAGGTCCCTCGCCAAGGTTAAATACTGGCCGTGTTTGTGAGGTTTTCACGTCGTATTGTAGCCACAGAACATCAGTCAGTTCCCAGCGTCCTCGCCACTCCCCAACCTTGTCGCAGGGTCTTAGGAATCTCCATTGGCACCTGGCTGCTCGTTGCCATGGACGACTTTTTGAACACCACCGAGTACCATTCTATAGTTGCCGATGGTAACACGAAGCTCGATGTGTGATACACCAACGAGCCTGGTAAGGTGGAGGAGATCATTCGCTTGTACGAGGACTGGTTGCGCGAGGAGAAGCACAAGTTTGTTGGTCTCGGCATGGAGTTCACGCGAAAGGATTGTTACGGCGTAGAAAAGTCATTTGTCATGCAATTGGCTATGCGGAATCATGTTTTGCTCTATCACTTCTGCAGGGCCAGGAGGAGTGCCCTGCCCTGAAGGATTTCCTTGAGAATAGAGGTATAACATTCTCTAGTGTGGGCGTCAGGAATATTAGAGATGCTCTTTTTCAAGATTTCATCAGAATTCCAGAAGGGTACCATATCGACATCCAAGAGAAGTTTATGATCAAAGGCGGCGAAGAAAGGGACTCCATGGAGGACTTAGCAGGAGCCATCATTCATGAATCTTATTCAAGTCGAGTCATCTTTTCCGAACTTCTTCGTCACTCTTTGGGATTGGAAGCCACTTAGTTTTGATCACCTGAAATATGGAGCTCTTGTAAGTGAAGATTTCATTTTCGTTAGTTTACGCCTTTGTTGCTAGAACAGTACTTGTTTTTTGTATATTCATGTTTTAATTTGATTTTCCTTTAGGAAGGGTATGTGAGCTATGAGCTATACCGCCAGTTTCTGTCGATGAGGGACATCCTGCATCGTCGCTGTCTTCCTGATCTCAGATGGCGAGGACGTTTCTAAGGAGTAGTCCAGGTGGAAGTGATGGCAAGATGGATTGTGTGATGAATTGGTTATTTGATAGTTATTGTATGGGGTAGTATTACATAGACTGATGAATTTGTAATTGTGGTTGTTTTATTTTGAACCGGTTGGAGTTGACTAGTTTGGAAATTTAAGTTTATTTTCGTTCCATTATGTTTTTCTTGATTGGGTGCCTTCAAGAATATTTTCCTCTATGATTTGTTGCTACGAGTTGGTATAAGATGAGATGTATTAAGAGGAGCACTCAGATGTGCACTTTCGTGATTCTAGGCAGCGCACAGTCGTCTGTTCAGGGAGGCATTGTTTTTGTTTTAGGCAAGGCACGCTCTGGTCTTATTAGTTTGCTAGCTTCTTCACTGACAGGTAGGGGCTTTACTTTTGCTTTGTGTTTGTACTGTGTTTGGCACGGTTGTTTTTATATTGAATATATGGTTGTGGTTGTGTGTTTGAAATGGTTTTATGCAGAGCTTGAGTGTGTTTAAGATTCTTCAGATTTTCTCACTTTGCTGTCTGTTTCAATATATGTTGTCCATTTCGATGTCTGTTATACATTTTAGGCACGGTAATCCAGTGTGATACTTGTTGTGGGAGTATTGTGTTATCAACAGTTGCGTTTCTGTCTTTCTATTATTGTGGTGGTACTTTGATTTTGAAAGGCATGGCTGTGAAGGCATTGGATGCATTGTCGTATGCTTGGTAGAGGCGTTATCCTTCCTTTCGGTATTAAATTCGGAGAGGCACTGCATTATGTTAGTATGAGTCACTGTCATGGTTGTATGTTCTGTAATATTTCTAGTTAGTCTGCTAGTGAAGTCATGTCTGTCTAGTTAGTGGAGGCATGTGCTATGTTATGTTGAGTTAGAGTTACATGCATTGTTCGCAAATGCTTTCTCTTACACGTTCGCTCGGAGAGGCACGTCTATGATGTTACTCAAAGGCATGGTCGTGCCTTTCTTTTGAAACGTTTGCTTTCATTTATTTGCTGAGAGATACTCGTCGTTGAAACTTGTGAGGTGACGGACCTTTTACAGTTGAAGTCACGGTCGTTCTTCTGTTTTGGTATTTGTTCAGTTTAGTCATCTATCATAGAGGATGGTTCTTCTTTCGTTAACTTGAGCCACGGTCGTGCTTCCATGACTCATTTGGCTTGGAGAGGGACCGGTGTTAAGCTGTCGAGAGGGGACGGTCCTGTGTTAACTGGTGGCGCACTTGTGTGTGTCAGCTTAGTTGTCCGTGGTTAGAGAGGCACGTTCTACGTGGATAAGAGGCACGACAGTGCCTCTGTGACCCGGATTACTGGAGGTGAGTCATTTAGCTCCTTCGTCAGATGCTTACGAATTGATAGTGTTTTTCCTCTGTGTTTCAATTGTTTCTTTTATTATGTCTTATTGAAGTGAGTGGTGTTCTAGTGCAAGGAAGTGACGTGTTGAATATCATGTTTAGAACTTTTGGAAAAAAAATATGATTCTTATTTGTAAATGTTTGCTGTTCAGGAATTTAAGACTTGACCATTTGAACGCACAGCTGTGTTTAACGGGATCCATAGCGTATATCTTGGGACGGACACAAAAATAGGTGAAACATTGTTGTGATTACATATGAGTCGATATGGCTGGCTGAAACAATGTTCGGATGGCTCCAGCTAAATTAAGGCACATTTAAGCAGTAGTCATCTTCTTCAACTCTTCTTCTTTCGCACTGGATATTGTGCTTGTCGAGGACGATGCTCAGTGCCTCAAATACATGGCCTGTGTTGTGGTTGGATGTTATCATTTTGTAAGTTAGTTGTTCTCTCATCGGTTTCACATGGATCTGCAAACACATAACCGTGCAAATTAATAAAATTTATTGTAAAACTTAATGTTCAGCTGGCTTGGATGAACGTATGTTGATGTGTTGTCAATGAGAGTGAACTTACATTATTGATAAAAAATGAATCATTATTCATATTAATGAGCGGCATCAAATGCATGGTGTAAATAACACTGTCATCCCTGAAAATTGAGAGCATTAATGTCTGTAATTAGAAGGTGAACATTAGGTATGGGATGTGTAGTGGAACAAAAAGATGCATGGTTTAAATGAGGTAGAGCTACAGTTAAAAGAAACTTACTCTATGTCTGAGTTACATACACTCTGCACAGGTTTGACATGAAAGGAGGCCATGGTGTGAGGATAGTTGTTGTAAGCAGAATGGTAAGCTCTCTTGAAGTTTTCGATGACAATGTCCGAGTGTTCCTTTATACCGTCGCAATTGATATAAGGACACAGAATTTCGAAGCGACGCATTGCAAGATTTACGATGATGAGGTAGATAAAATGTGGATCCTTTCTCACAGGTATTAAGACCTAAAACAATTAACAGGGAATGATATCATTGTAACAAGAAAAACTTGTAGAATCAAAGACGAACCTTTGGGCGGATAGAGTGAGTAGGGTGAACTCACGATGTTACATTTGTTGGGCAACCTGTACCCAATAGTTTTTCCACAATGTGTTCCTTGAGTAGTTACATGCTTGCTCCTAGAACTTTAAATTTATCCTGCAGAAAATTGAAGCTGTGTCACTCAAAGGTGGTAGTAGTAGTAAATGTGGTTTGTTTTTATTATTTATGAGAAGCAAGAACTTACAGAAGCGTCCATGTACATTATATGCTTGTGCACAAATGCTGGCGTTGCGTAGAATTGTTCTTTCATCAACAACGCTGAGTAAGCATCGACCACGAATGAGTTGATATATCCGTATACCTTCATTGACAAACCTAAAGTTCGATGATCTGCCCAACGTCGATCCACGTAGAATATCTTCTTGCTGTAAAAAAACAAATGAATTTAAATTGTAAGATTTTCTTTTTTAATATAAGAGGAAATGATTAGTATTCAATTTCAATAGTTGAAGAATCGAGCCGAAACACTTGAATATGATAGCTTCAGGCAGAATATATTGCATCATTAAACGAAGGTACCAAAACTTTACAGTAACAGGAACAACGAATTCATTACCTATCATTTTGCTTGATACCTGGCGTATTGTCGACGATTGTTTCATACACTTCTCTCTCCTTGTTTGTGGAATCTCTTATTTCCAAAAGTTGGCAGTGATCTTGATGGTCATTCCCTTGGTCAGTGAATCGAGTCTGTTCTAGCTCAGAATGATGTTGATGAGGCTGGAAGACATGACCACCGGAGTTCAATTGACCATTACTAATTTGTAGACGACCCTCATTATAATTTTTGTTTCTTTGGAACATTAGGCGTTGTGGTTGGTGCTGCATGCGCAGTTCTAATGTTCTGACAGTTGGATCACCGGTTGAGCTTGAAGGAATATCTGTTGGAAAATGCTGGAGAGGATGGCGAAATATCGCATCTTTGTTGAACTGTTGTTGCAAGGCACTGTAACTTTGCCCATTAGACCCGCCTCTGTGTGGTTGCTGATTGTTCTGCTCTTGAGGTTGGCGTTGTTGGCACCGTGTAGTGCTGTTATTCTGAGCATCATTGTGTTGGGGGTAGTGGGCATCATGGACAGTGGTTTGTTGCTGGTACTGCTTGTGACTTTGGTTGTTCATCGCATATGGTGAGCGCTGGCTTTTGTTTGAACCGTCGTTATTCTGAGCACCAGGATGTCGGTAGAAGTGGTTTTTGATACTAGGAGCTGGTTGGTTGTAGTGTTGGGACAAGGGAGTTGCTGGTAAACTTTGGGACAAGACAGTTTGAGTTAAACCTGTAGAGTATGACGTATCAAAGGCCTACGTGAGGTGGCTACCGCCTGACATTGATCTGATCTGCTTTGGGTATAGGTGGCTCTGGATAGTTAGAAAGGGAAGATCTAGGTGACGAGCTTGAATTCTTGGCCAAGTGTGAGACGATGTCGAGGTTGGCATTGTTGTGATGCTACTTGGTTATGAAAGGGTTGTTTCTTTTTTTGTTCAATGACTCTGTCAAGTTGTTCATAGATAGATCGGTCAGACCATATTTGATCATCATCAATGAATCCATAATTAAGGAGGCTTCTGTGGTTGTCAGCTTGTAGAGACTGGTTGTTTGCAGTTTCTGTTGAATTATGTGGAGGCTCCAGTATCCTAACTCTTTTCATAGGAGGCGTTGTACTCTTGTTACCTGGATCTTCTGACTGCTTTAAGGACCTCTTGTGAGCTGCCATTTGTGGTTCCGGTTCTGGCGGATGTGCGCTTGTGGTAATAGGGACGCTGTCTGTGGGATCAATAGGTGGTTGCTTCGTACACTGTTCATGTTCTTCTGCAATGTTATTGTCTTCTGCATTGACAGATGGTGCAGCAACCAGTGGAGCATCACTAGTGGATGGAATTGCTTTTCCCGTGTCCAGTACTGAGCCAGAACCGCTGGCAGAATCACTGGGGACTTCTACTGTAGGAGGAAGGGAGGAAGTAGCTCTTGTGCGTTCTGTTTCAGCAATGTTCTTCTCGTCACTCAAAGTTGAAACAAGATGGACCTTATCTTCCTCAGAGCGAAGAAGAACATTGTCCGGTGACATTGTTTGATTTTTGTGCAGGCTGGGATACTGATGAGGCTTTTTGTGTTGGTTGAAGAGTTGTTGTGGTAGCCGAGAACCGGCCTGGACGTGCAAGATGGTTGGTGACGTTTTCCCAACGTGATAAACAGGTGCTCCAAGTGCATCTATTGAGATTGGATCAGTCAGTAATTGTTTGTCAACCGCAGAGTGCGAGGCTGATGTTTCTGTTGCAGTAGGTTTTGTTGTTTCCTCCAAGATTTTTTCCAGTGGGCTTGTCAGAGAGTTGTGGTCTGCAGATCCTCCAGCAGAATTTTGGGTTTCAATCGGTACAGAACACTCAGATGAATTTTCACCTGTCATTATAATTGCCCCGCTCTCCAGCAGCTCGGATGTTGACACGGAGAGCTCATGGACCGGCAAGCCATCAAGGCAGTTGTGCAGATGGTTATGAACTTTTTCCAGATGAATCTTGGCTTGTTCATCTATGTCCTCTTTTGTTGTGGTCGATAATGTTTACTTCCAGTAGCAACTTAATCTAGGTTGATGATTTTAGGTGTGAAGATAGACGAATTTGGGGCTGCTCTTTGTCGTACAGATTCCGGGATTCTGGGTCACGGGTATCGTAGCAACCCTTTAAAATTTCCAAGGAGTATGATGTGGCGTGAAGGACACTGGTTGAGCCACTGCTGGAAGAACTTTGACTGCTTGTCGTGCTAGAACTTGGAAGCGTAGAATATGTTGAAGGGAGTGATGAAAAAGTTTCTTTTTCATTTGAGTTATCCTGTTGCAAGTTACAATAAGCATACAGTCTCTGTTCTTGGTTTCTTTTGCACTAAGATCCCTACCAAGTGAAAGGAGCTTCTCCAATTTCTGCTCGAGAACTGGTTGAAACCGCGAGAAAAGTTCTGTGTACATTTCATTGGTAACTTTGGAAATTTTCATGTTGGCCTGGAATTGAAAGAAAAACCATTAGATATTATTAACACCGAGAATGAAAAGAAGTTATTAACACCGAAAATTAAAAATATCTTGTGAACTACTGTATGTTTGCAGAAAGGGCATGGAATAATGTGCGCAGAAGGACACATGGTGTGCTTTGAAGCGCCTTGACTAACAAAGTCCATGAATCATGGTGAACACATTCCTTGAAAGAGCACAGTCGACCTACCTTACGAAGCATGGTTGATCTACCATCGTAGGGAAGCAGTGCTATAATTAACACAAAGGCACAACTAACGTACTACAGGAAGCACTTCTATGTTTAACACAAAGGCACAATTAACGTACTATAGGAAGCACTTGTAGTTTTAACACAAAAAGCACAGATGACGTACTATAGGGAGCACTTCTATATTTAACACAAAGGCACAGTTAATATTCTATAGGAAGTACCTGTAGTTTTAACACAAAAACACAGGTAACGTACTATAGGGAGCACTTCTATATTTAACGCAAAGGCACGGCTAATGTATTATAGGAAGCACTTCTAGTTTTAACACCAAAAGCACATCTAACGTACTATAGGAGGCACTTGTATATCTTACACAAATGCGCAGTTAACGTACTATAGGAAGCACTTTTATATTTAACACAAAAGCACGGCTAACGTATTATAGGAAGCAGTTCTGGTTTTAACACAAAAGCACAGATAACGTCCTATAGGAAGCACTTCTGGTTTGAACACAAAGGCACAGATAACGTCCTATAGGAAGCACTTTTATATTTAACACAAAAACACAACTAACGTAGTATAGGAAGCACTTCTATATTTAACACAAAAGACACAAAAACACAACTAACGTAGTATAGGAAGCACTTCTATATTTAACACAAAAGTACGGCTAACGTCCTATAGGAAGCACTTTTGGTTTTAACATAAAGGCACAGCTAAGGTACTATAGGAAGCACTTTTATATTTAACACAAAAGCACAACTAACGTACTATAGGAAGCACTTCTATATTTAACACAAAACTACGGCTAATGTCCTATAGGAAGCACTTCTAGTTTTAACATAAAGGCACATCTAAGGTACTATAGGAAGCACTTTTATATTTAAGACAAAAGCACAGCTAACGTACTATAGGAAGCACTTCTAGTTTTAACACAAAAGCACATCTAACTTACTATAGGAAGCACTTCTGGTTTTAACACAAAAGCACATCTAACGTCCTATAGGAAGCACTTCTGGTTTTAACCCAAAAGCAGAGCTAACGTCCTATTTGAAGCACTTCTGGTTTTAACACAAAAGCACATCTAACGTACTATAGGAAACTGTCTGGATGAACATAATAGGACATGTATCTGTTTCATAAAAACTTAGGGAACATCATTTCAAACATAAAATTAGGTGCAGAAGTTGGAAATCACTTACGGAACAAAGTTTTTCTTGAGGCACAAATTCTTCTATGTAGGCTTCTAGTCTGGGACTCATTTGAAAAAATGGCGCCTGAAAGCCAGGCGGTGGTTGGAAAGGCGTGCGCCTAATGTCTTTCAGCTATCATGTGGAAGGAAAGAATTACAGTCAAGTCAAGTTAATATATGGCAGCTAAGTCATTATGTTGAGTCGAAAAGTTTGCCAAAGGAAAATGATGAAAAGTTGACTCACCGTGTGTTTCCCAACAATTCCGTCCTCTGTTGACAGGCCGTCTATGTTAGCATAATTCTTAATGGCCTCTGTGTCCCACATGACAAGTCTTGCAGGAGTGTCAGGTTCCAGGTCCATAATCTTCATATCTAGGTACTCAAAATACATTATGTTCAAGTGAGGAAGAGGTAAAAATTAATCATGTTCTTGTAGCTGCTTGTGGGTATAAAGAAGTGTACAAGTTAGTGAACGAACCACTGGAATCAGGAGGCAGCCACACAGGGCGCCTGCGAATCCTTTGTCCTTGAAGGTGCAGGTGATGTCACCAGTTTCTCTGTGACAGCATTGGACCAATCATATGATGATATGTTACTTGCTAGTCCTTCTAGAGCGGCTAAATAGTCAGGGCTAACACAATCATATGTCGTTGGGCATAGAAATACCGTTGTTGCAAACATCACGAAAACCCGTTGAAACACTTCTCCTGTCAGCTCTGGGGTTATGAGACCAGTTAACTCTCTTATGTTTGGAGCATGCCTAGCACACCGAGTTTCAGACTTAACCTGATATCTGAAAGCTTCTGAGCATTTTCTGGGGATAATGTGCCCGCCCAGTGGAATTCCTAAGATCCTGTGCACGGTGTATGAGTTGATAAGGAATCTGTATCCACTAGGTAGTATGAAACACCTGGAAGGGCAATCAAAATAGCGGACAAGCCAGCGAACGAAACACCTTGGAAGCTCGCGACAGCACAGATCTAGAAGGTACCCAAAACAATATCTCTGACTAGCTGTTTTTGTGGTTTTGTTAGCTTTTCATAGACAGAAATGAATTTCTGGAAGCTAAGTTTTGTGCTGAACTCTTCTTCGTATTCACCCATTGCAGCAGCTCTGTGGACAAAGATAAGAAGCGACCTTTAGCAAATATATTGTTGAACCACATGCTTTTCAGGCAGAAGCTCACATATAAATGCTGAGTCAGCAAAACAAAGATAAATATTTAAGCCGTGATTAAAAATGCAGCTAGAACGAGAGGCATTGGTTTCCAAAGAAATTTCAACGACACACGCGAGATGCATGATAAAAAACACCTACTTCGAGGCAGCAAGCTGCTTATTTGTCCTGTACTCCTCAACAAGCTTTTTGTGCACTGCATGTTTTAACTCGATCCTTAGTCTCTCTGTCTCTAGTTGGTCATGAACCATGAAATCTTGGGTGACAATCTCCGTGCCATCGATAGACTGAGACTGAGTCTCCGAAAGCTGTGGGGTGGAATCCATCTCATCAAACTCTACATAAGAGGTCATGAGACGTCATCGTTACCAGGTCAGCTATGTAAGACAGTTGTTAGCAGTCCATGTGTGTCAGCGTTCTGGGATCGGGGGTCCCCAGACTTGCCTGCCTGCAGCGTGGCTCAAGTGGTGGCCCCATACGGCTCATCTTCATCAGCGCAAGACTCAAGACCCTCGCGAGGGGCCAAGCCTTGCGGGGCGGACGACGCTAGGCTTCCTCAGGAGCGGTCTCGCCAGGCAGGCTTGTGACGAGGCGGAGAAATCAAGGCAGGGTACCTCGCGAGGTGCTCGTGACGCATGCCATGACGACCGAGACCAGGCGGGCGCCGATCTGTGCTGTGTCCTTGTTTCCTCTTTGGTGCAAAGGGGGCAAGCACAGGCGTGGAGTACCGAGGCATCAGGCAAAGGTTGCCATTTCAGTGCAACGAGACCAAGACCAGCGGAGCGGCAAGATGGAGGTCATCATGGAGCCCAAGACGACGTCATCGCCAGTGCTTTTGGTAGCCGAAGACCAACTTTAGTCAGGATAAATTGTACTAGATGTTCCCCTTCAAAATGGCCGTTGTTGGCGCCCTTCCCGCTCAATATTTGGGAAGAGGACCAGGGCCTCTATAAATAGAGCTAGCCACCACCGTGGAGAGGGGGACCAGAGATAGAACCCTAGCCAGAGAGAGAGAGAGAGAGAGGCGATCGAACTCACCCAAGCAGTTCATCGCACGAGCTCAGGAACACCTCTCGCGAGGTTGTTCTTCCCCTGTACTGTCCATAATCAGCCCCTGAGGCAATCCACCACACCACACACTGGAGTAGGGTATTACACCACAACGGTGGCCCGAACCAGTATAAATCTTGTGTCCCTTGTGTTGTTCATCGTTTTTGGCTTAGATCTCATGAGGTGATCGGACGTAGATCGGTAGGGGAGAGATCTTCGTGTGCACCCCAGAGTTCGAACCTTAAGGGTCTACCGGAACCCGACAACCGACATTTGGCGCGCCAGGTAGGGGTGCGCCGGAATCTTTCTACCTCTGCTCCGCGTTCGATCTTCTGTCGTGCCCATGGCTGACGCTCGCCGGGCTCGCGCCGAGCGTCGGGCTGCTCTCGCCGCCCGTCGCGTCACCCAGACGGCTCCCATCGGCGGGTGTCCCCGTCGTTCCCCGTCGCCTGCCGCCAATGCCGCCACCGACCCAGCGGGGAACAAGCATCAGGCCTCGTCTCTGCATCCTTCGGTGCGGCGGGAAGGCCACACCGCCACCCCGTCGCTAACCCCGGCCGGTTCGCCGTCCCACGCCCGTCGCGCCCCCACGGACCCGCACGCCGCGTTGCTCCTGGCGCGTGAGCTCCTGCACTACTGTCCTGTCGACGACCTCTACGAGGACTGGCTCGCCCGCATCACCGAGCTCGTCAGCGCCGCAGGGGGCTCTCCTATGCCATCCCTCTCGCTTCCTCGCCCTCCGTCCCGCGCAGGAGGCGCAGATCAGGAGGTGCCTCCACCGCCTCCTCCCCAAGAAGGCGCCCTGGCTCCAAGGCGGGCGGCCCCAGGACGAGAACCGCCGCTTCCGGCACCCGCGCGACAAGAAAGGAGCTGCCAAGAAATCCCTCGTCCCCAAGAAGGTGCACGCGTGCTCCCGGCGCCGGCGCGCCACGACCGCATCCCTGCACCACCACGTCAAGACCCCGCGCTGCTCCAGGCAGCAGCGCGGGAGAATCTCTAGGAGCAAGCCCCGCATCAGCAGAGAGCTCCGGTGGCCACCGCAGGCTGCCGCGCCTTCACCATCAAGCTACGCAGTGTCGCCTGGCCAGGCAAGTTCAAGCCTGACCTGCCCCCTCACTACGACGGCACTGCCGACCCCGCGGAGTTCCTACAGCTCTCCGAGCTGGGCATCAACGCCGCCAACGGGGACGAAAAGGTCATGGCAAACTGGTTTCCCATGGCACTCAAGGACGGCGCCCGCACCTGGCTCCTGAACCTGGCCCCTGGCACGATCTCTTCCTAGGATGAGATGCGCACCCGCTTCATCGCCAACTTCCAGGGCACTCGTGACCGTCCGCTGGCCATGGGTGACCTACGCCGCATCAAGCAGCAGCCTGGAGAGACCTTGCAGAAGTACATCCAGCGCTTCAACAACGCTCGCCTCAAGATTCCCAGGGTGACCGAGGAGGCCATCATTTCGGCGTTCTCTGATGGCGTCCGCGACGTCAAGATGAAGGAGGAGCTGGCGATCCATGAAGATCTGTGTACGTCACTGGAGTTGTTCAACCTGGCGACCAAGTGCGCAAGGGCTGAGGAGGGACGCCTTTCCCTTCTCGAGCTCCCGGCGGCAGACCCAGAGGAGAAGAAAGCCAATGCCAAGGATGTGAAGCGCAAAGGAGCAGCTGTGCTTACAGCAGAGCCGGACACGAAGCGCGGCAGGGACCAGCCGGAGTCGTCCAAGGGCAGCCGGTACTGTGTGTACCACGATCTTCACACCCACAACACCAACGAATGTCAAGAGCTCAGGGCCATGCGAGAAGGCCGTGTCGGTCGACGTCCCGAGCACAACGATCGGGGCTACGGCCGAGGCGGAGCAAGAGGTGGAGGACACTGGGACGACCGTGGCCCTCGCCAAGGGTGGCGTGACCGGCCTTGCGAGGACCGCTGGCAGGACCAGCCTCGCGAGGGAGCTTGGAGAGATCAGCCTCGTGAGGATTGCCCGCAAGGCAACGCAGGCCTTCCTCCTCTGCCACCGCCACCAAGAAGGAATGAAGACCATCATCGTCGGGGCGAGGGGCTGGGGGCTTCCAGGAGCCACGTGCAATCACTTGCATCTTGGGCGGCGCTCAGGCCCCAGCCTCACAGCGCATCTTCAAGCAGTTTGCTCGTGAGATGAATGTAGTCCTCCCCAAGCTTGAGGCCGCGCGCCCTCTCAGGTGGTCTGCGTGCGCCATCACGTTCAGCTCAGCTGATCAGCTCAAGTGTGCGGCGACGGCCGGTGTCCTCCCAATGCTCTGTTCCCCAGTCATCAGCAATGTGCAAGTCACCAGGACCCTCATCGATGGCGGAGCAGGACTCAACGTTCTGTCCGTCGAGACGTTCAATAATCTCCAAGTGCCATATGATCAGCTTCAGCCAACCAAGCCTTTCTCAGGAGTCACTGATGGTTCCACTGTCCCGATAGGGCAGGTTCGCCTTCCTGTCACCTTTGGACAGCGCAACAACTACCGTACCGAGCTCATTGACTTCGACGTCGCTCACATTCGCCTGCCATACAATGCCATCCTCGGGTATCCGGCCCTGGCCAAGTTTATGGCAGTGACTCGCCATGGGTACAACGTCCTCAAGATGCCAGGAAGTGGTGGGGTCATCATGGTCCCCTGTGAAGAGAAGGATGTGGTGTGCTCTCTCGAGCGCGCCTTCCGAGCCGCGTCAATCAAGGACCCGGACAGCAAGAGTGGAAACCACCCCGGAGTAGCTCCCAAGAAGAAGAATACGTCACCTGGCTCAAAGCCTCAGGAGGCAGGCACCTCCGGAGGCGCCACATCCGGACATGCGCCCGTCCAAGGGGCGCCACCCTCCATCTCATAGGAAGGTGCACCCGGCGCCCTCCTCGGGCAGGGCTCGGGGGCTCTCTCCTGGGGAGCCACCGACTTTGCCAAGATCACAAGGGAGGCACTTGGGCACCACTTGGAGGCGTGCTTTGCAGCATGTTTCCCTCAGGAAGGCACAAGGAAAGGAGGGCCAACCCTCAGGAATTCATCACCAAGGTCGCTCACGAGTTGCAGGAATCGAGAGTCATGCGCGGCAACCGCCGCCTGCCTAGCGTAGCTCCCCATCCAGGCGAGGATGGCGAGCTGCGTGTCTGCATCGACTACCCAGGGCACAATCGAGTCGCGTCTCAGGAGTGCTTCTGGCCCTCGCGCATGGGGCGTTGCGCGGGTCCACTGCACAGCTACGTTCGCATGCCCTTCGGCTTGCCGAACGCGGCTGCTGCCCACCAGCACCTGATGAGGAGCATACTGGAAGCTCAGGTGGCCAAGCATCACGCGTTCCTGGAGGAGATGGAGATGGACCTCAGCGAGCCGCCTGACCTCCCCGAGCCTCCTAAGGCTCGGAGTCCCGAGGGCTCGTGAGGATCGGCTTCTTCACCCCGCACCGCCAGCTACTCCGACACTCGTTCTGCAATGGTATCCGGTGACTTCTTTCAAGCTTCGTTTCAGCTGGGAGCGCCCCCAGGGCCGCATCATTCCCAGGTCGCGTGGGTCCGTCCCTGCGGCATGTATCCGTTTTGCTTATATCTTCTACTTGCCTCATTGGGGGCGCCCCTCGGGCCGCATCATCCCCAAGCCGCTCGGGCCTGACCCAGTGGCGTTTGCTTTCTCTGCATCTATCTAAGTTGCTTTGCTTCTTCGTGACTAACCTGCTTGAGATAATCACCTGCTCGATTGACACCTACCTTTGGAGCCGCTCGCTCGGGCACGGCGCTTGCGCATGGGTCCGTCCCTGCAACACCGACAAATCTGAGTGGTCGAGCTCTGGCCGCGGCAGCCCCGCAGAGCGCTACCTCACCAGGCCCTCAGTGCCCCAATCACTCCCTCGGAGCAACCAACGGCTGGCTGGCAACCGTAATGGCAGACCTTTTTCCCCCGTGATTGGTGTGCAGGATCCGCGTAAGGAATAGCGTGGGGGGTGTCGTGGGCCCCATCTCCCTCTCTCCCGTACGATCCGCTCGCACGTTAAAAGGGGGGCGCCTGAGCATCGCGACTCATGGGCTCTTAGTGGCTCTCCAGCCCTCACCCCCTGCCCTTGACCCACGACATTGCGACCTGTCATACCAGTGGAGGCTGAGCTCGCTCGAGGGCCGGGACCTGAGGACGTAGAGCACGAAGGAAAGTGCGGGGAAGAGGGGAGAAGCTCACGAGGGCCTGACCAAAGAACACCCCAGCTGCCGGCACAGGCACGACACCGCCAAGAACTACTCCAAACTTATGAGATAAGTCGCGCAAAAGCTAAATCAACTCAACGCCAAACCCTCGCCTAGTGCAGCTCTGTCATGGCGACATCGCCTACCTTTCTCGCCCAGCGGAGGCTGCTTGAGCGCTAAAGGGGACCTCCTGAGCATCGTGACTCAGGGGATCTTACTGGACCTTGGGCCGCTCACCTCCTGGCCTTGACCACGGCATTGCGACCTGGCATACCAGCGACGGCTGAAGCCTGCACAGGGACCGGGACTGTCGGCGTAGAGCACCAAGCCCTCGTGAGGAAAGAAAGGGGAGCCAAGCCGACAGGCACGCATCTCGCATTGATTCATAATAAGGATATATAATTCACAAAAGGCATGGCAGACGCCTTACATACCCCAGGGTGCTACTCGATTCCTCGCAGGGAACAAAAGGTGACAATCCTAAGGAGGCGTTAACTCTGGCGTGTCTCCGCAGGAGACGCCATCATCAACAGTGGGCCATCAGGCGCCGGCGCCAACCCCATCCAGATCAGTAGCGCGACGGCCTGATGTAGCTGCCCTGCTCCGAGCGCGACACAAGCTCGGGAGCTCGTAGCTATCGTCGCTCGTCTCCGGAGTCACATGAAGCTCGGGGGAGTCGCTGGATTCTCCGGTCCCTCCGCTGCTACCTGAGGAGCTGCTGGGGAGGCGATTGGCTGGCCTAGCCCTCGCCACGTCGGTACCCCGGCCGTTTTCCTTGGGGCAGCACTCCAACCGGCGTCCTTCCGCGTCGAAGACCTTGAAGAAAATCAAGGAGGCGCCATCGTATTCCAGATGAATTACGAGGGCACCCCCTGTCCGGCAGACCCGGGCGATCTCGCCCCAGCCCCGAGTCATGAAGACCTTGCCTGGAGCGACGACCGCAACCTCCGCTCCGGTCACAAGGGTGCTGCAGTCAGTGTGCTGCAGCCAGAGCTCCAGAGACCCACTCAGCGGCATCTCAAAGGCGAAGGAGGGAGGAAGGCGAATCCAAGAGCGCGGAGGCATAGCGGCGTGAAGCACGAACTCGCGGGAAGAGCCCTTGGCGTGGACGCCAGGGGTGACGATGCGCACCGCCGTGACTCGCCGGCGTCGCCGTCAGAGTCGTCGGTGTTGCTCGGCGACTTCTCCTCCAGGGCCCTCGATTCGGGCGTACAAGGGCAGCGGGAACCCAGGGGCAGCCGCTCGTACCAGGGCCGCGATGTCTCCTGCCATGCGATCGCGCCGCAGCGGCCGGAGACAGGGCGCTTCTTCGGCGGTAGAGGATCGGGACCCTCTCGGGGGGCCTTCCCCTTCTCCTCCATGAAAACCGGCGGATCGGGCGCCATTGGCGTAAGGTGCAGCAAGGGCGAGGAACAAGAAGAAGGAGAGAAGCTGGAAGAGATGGATCATGGGGCTCTCGCCCGTCTGCATTTATAGTCCGGAGGAGGCCAACCGCCGGCCTCCATGATCACAGGTAATCATGACCCATTTCAGCATGCAGGGACTTGTCAAGTCGAGCGGTTGCCGAGGCAGCATGGGGAAGCGGAGATGCCCATGTCCAATCAACCGCCACGCGGCGCCCAAGGCCGCAGGCTGATGGGGCCCACGGCGCTCTGTACTTGCCCCTTTGCTTCTCCGCTAAGCCAAGTCCGAGCGCGCCTTGGGCCCGGGGGCTACTGTCGGCGTTCTGGGAATGGGGGTCCCCAGACTTGCCTGCCTGTGGCCTGCGGCGTGGCTTAAGTGGTGGCCCCATACGACTCATCTTCATCAGCGCAAGACTCAAGACCCTCACGAGGGGCCAAGCCTCGCGGGGCGGACGACGCTAGGCTTCCTCAGGAGCGCCCTCGCCAGGCAGGCTCGCGAGGAGGCGGAGAGATCAAGGCAGGGTACCTCGTGAGGTGCTCGTGACGCAAGCCATGACAATCGAGACCAAGCGGGCGCCAGGCGGGCGCCGGTCTGCGCTATGTCCTTGTTTCCTCTTTGGTGCAAAGGGGGCAAGCACACGCATTGAGTACCGAGGCATCAGGCAAAGGTTGCCATTTCAGTGCAACGAGACCAAGACCAGCGGAGCGGCAGGATGGAGGTCACCGTGGAGCCCAAGACGGTGTCATCGCCAGTGCTTTTGGCAGCCGAAGACCAACTTTAGTCAGGATAACTTGTACTAGATGTTCCCCTTCAAAATGGCCGTTGTTGGCACCCTTCCCGCTCAATATTTGGGAAGAGGACCAGAGCCTCTATAAATAGAGATCGCCACCACCGTGGAGAGGGGGATCAGAGATAGAACCCTAGCTAGAGAGAGAGAGAGGCGATCGAACTCACCCAAGCAGTTCATCGCACCAGCTCAGGAACACCTCTCGTGAGGCTGTTCTTCCCCTGTACTGTCCATCATCAGCCCCTGAGGCAATCCACCACACCACACACTGGAGTAGGGTATTACACCACAACGGTGGCCCGAACCAGTATAAATCTTGTGTCCCTTGTGTTGTTCATCGTTTTTGGCTTAGATCTGACGAGGCGATCAGACGTAGATCGGTAGGGGAGATATCTTCGTGCGCACCCCAGAGTTCGAACCTTAAGGGTCTGCCGGAACCCATCCGACAATGTGAGACCATCATCAACAGGTTGGTTAGCTAAGACAGGTTCTAACTCTGAGTTAGTAACTGCTTTGCAAAAACGGACATAAATCCTTTGGATCTCTGCTATAGATTGCGGATCTATACAAATAATTTGACCTGTCTCTAGTTGGTTAGCTAAGACGAGTGCTTAAGTTTTGCATGGCTGGAGATATAACTCAAGTTAGCAAAACCACGGCGCAAGCATGCAGTTGGCATGGTTAAAGTGAGGTTAGCTGAGTCCTAATTTTAAATCTATAACCCCTCTGCTGTTAAGACGGCGCAACAGTTTGAGCACGGACCAGCTGAAGATAATTGGATGTGGAACCGATATTCAAATCGCGCCCCACCTGCTATGTTGCGCACATGCGGTGTGTACGTAGCCCGCGGAATTGCTAGCACCGGTAATTTTTTTGTTCAAACGTTGAATCGGTGGCATAATCATGGTGAGGATGCAATGGATTACCTGAACAGGAGATCCATGGAGAGTGAGATGAAGGAGACCGATAATTTTTCAGTGACGAGCGAACTCTGCGGAGGGATCAGGATTGGCTTTCCTTTGGAGAGCTCGCCTGTCGCCACCGATGCTAGATGGAGAGAGATCTGGAACTCATCTGTGGATGACCCCACAAGTTAGTCAAATACTTGGAGGAACTATTTGAGAGCCCACATGCCTGTATGAGTTTGAAGTCCACCTACCACATTTTCTCACCTCAGATGGAGGTACTCCTCGTAGGACTCATATAAGGCCGACCCCACAAGTTAGTGAGAGACTTGGAGGAATTAGTAACTGAGAGCCCACTTGTCAGTGTCGTAGACGGTCAAGTGAAGTCGACCTACCACATCTCGTCACGCCCAAGAAACATGCCCATCTCTCATGCGTCGCCAAAACTCACCCCACCTATCAGGTTATTCTTCTCCTGCACGCAAAAAAACGAAGTAGCCTCTCTCTTTCTTTCTCTCTTCTCCCTCTCTCTTTCTCTTTTCTCTCTCTCCGAGATTCAAAATCATTGAAGGGGATCGCTGACAAACTGCAGGGAAGCAGACCCCCCCACAATTTAGAAAGGTGTGACTTCCAAACAATCAGCGCATAAGATTCGGCAATCAAAGGTTAGTAAAAAATTTATCAACGCACCTTTTGCGTGGCTATTCCTGATACACGAGATTCAATTCGTTGATGAATTTGTTGTGGTCGGGATTCATAGAATAAAACTGTTTAGTTTTACACTGTATCTTTGTTTCAAATTTGTTTTTTGTTTTGTATCCTCTCGTCCTTGTAATACGAGGTTGTTACTTTTGTTAGGTTTCATGGTTATCTTTGTGTTAAGTGTTGCACAAGCAAATTAGCATGAGAGGATCTCACTTTAGTTGAGGTTGTAGTTTAATGAAAAATTAATATATGTATATATTTATATATGTTAATTATATAGAACTAAAAATATATCTCCGTTGATATCGACTTCGAAAAGTTTCAACACCGACATCGCAGGTTTATAACCTTTATATTTATTACGTCTCTTTTTCGTGGCGGATGTTCGTGGAGTGCGTCATCTAGTCAGGACAACGAGGACGGTCGGTCTTTGAACGACATTGGCAAGGATTATGGGAGGCGTGTAATAGTAAGGCAGTTGAACATTAGTGTTTGGTCTTTTATTTCGGGACATTTGTCGTCAAGGTGTCACCACCGAGAACACCAAATAGTAGATCATTAACAACAACAAAAATGATTTATATATCCTGGATGAATGCTGTAATATCTGTTTATCATGTGCATCTACTCTGCAGTTGAGTATCGAGAGGTGGAAGAAAAAAATTACTACAAAACGAGAAGAAGATCAAGGATGCAGATGCTGTCAAACACGCACATGCTATGTGGGCTGGAATAATTGGAGTCAAGAGTGAGATACAAGTTCTTGGCAAACACCCCAACCAGGAGCATGGTGTGCAATAGACACCTGCCAAGAGGAGCATTCTAAGCAGCAGAGACTCCACTAAGCAGATTGTGCAGGTAATGACGAAAATTTCAAACGCTGGTTTTAACGTATGTGGAAGTTTTAGTCGCACGTGCCTCTAATTATGTTTTAGTTTGAAGACACAGATGCCCACAAAGGCGCAGAGCGGGCGTTGTGACGGCCCAACGTTTGTAGGCGGTCATAATGAAGAGGTGCAGGGTAACAAAATTTCCTTTGATGCAAGCAGAAGGATCATTGGCATCAAAAGCATTGGTGTTCAAGGATTCGGTACGGTTTCCACAAGCAAGAAGAGCCCACCGACAAAATCAAAAAATAGGGGCAATAAGCTCTACCATACAACAGCATCAAAAAGCAATACAGGTGACAACATATACGAACGTGCAACAACATTTAAAGCAAATGTATATTTTTTGTGAGCAATTTTTTCTTTGTTTTCGTCTGGTATATTTAAATTGCAGTATCTTCCACACGCAGGTGTACGAGGAAGGAAGCAAGTATCACGGTAGTCCACGAATCGATGAAAACATAAGTCAAGGTCCTTTTAAAGGATCACCTGTGGCGTTCAACATGAGGGGTCCTTCCAAAGGATCTCCGATGGCATTCAAAATCGTCAGCGAAATCACCAATGCACGGAGGTTGTCGCCAAGATTTGCTGGACAAGAGAGGCATGGAAAACAAAGGTGACGTCGGAACTATGCTTTTTCAATTCAACACACAAACAGTTTTATGGGAGAACATGGTAAAGTGGAAAATAGGGGGACGGCTGTTCGTCTTGTATGGCTATATGTGCAGTTGTTCTTTTATATAGGATGATGTGCGTCTCCGGTTGTATGGTGTAAACAGAAGCACATTTGTGCCTCTTTGTGCAGATGTGTATGTAGCATGGTCACATTCATGATGTGAACAGTGCCTCTGGTGTACCTCTTATACTCGGTGAAGAGGCACGGGTCTGGTTTTGGTATACCAGATGAGCCCTGATGAGTCATATACATCTTTTGTTTAGAAATTAAAGAAATGCATATGCTGCTCCGGACATCTAATTCTGTTTCTTGCCATGTGTTCAGGATTTGGCGGAGGGGATAACAGATGAGGGAAAGAAATATCATAGTTCTCCGTCCATTTCGAAGGAAACACAACGTTCACAGCAGCAATAGCGTACAACGCCAGTACGTATTGCATGGTAGAAGCAACACAGTCCCTTGGTTGCACGAGTGCCGGAGAAACAGGGAGCAGCATTGCACAATGCAACATTGGAGAGGCAGACTCATTTATGGATTTGGCCGTGCCATGCGTAAATGATGTCATTGCGTGTGACAAACAATGAGCAGCAAAGCAGCTCCGTAAGTGGACCTGTGGCTGGTGATGAGACCGATGTCGCCGTAAGTGAATGCGACGCATTTAACGAAGACACGGTAGACAGAATCATCATGGCGCCGCCGACCATTGTAGAGAAAGAAATGGATGCCATGTTTAAAGAAGGCATATACCCAACGATTCAGGAGGTCACCGAAGCGGTCGAACCAGAAGGTGGTATGGTATTCGGATCATTGGATGAGTGCTTTTTCTTTTTCTGTAGATATGCTAGAAAGGTTGGCTTTGCTGCCAAGCGATCAACGAGCAGAAGATCGACATATGATCAACAGCTTGACAAGCAGGTTTTTCAGTGCACCAAGGAAGGGCAGAATAAAACAACTGAGAGACATGTTAAGGAGAGAAGGAGCAATCGCTTGATCCGGACAAGCTGCCCACCCAAATAACAACCAAGAGGGATACAAATAGGAGGAAATGGTATCTGAAGAACGTGCGTCTAGAGCACAACCACGAGCTTCACCCATCTGATTGGATGCTGAAGTTCATGAGATGCTATAAGAAGATGACACCTCAGGAGAAATTCTTTATACAAGTGTTGTAGAAGGTGAGGTTAGAACCAAGGAAGGTTATGCGGATTTTTGCTGCCATGGGGTTGAGGCGAGAAATTATGTTCGACACGATTGACATAAGCAAAATTGAATGTCGGGACAGGGCTGGAGAGCGCGGCACTGATATCGCAGACACCATGAAACTGTTTGCTAATATGCAGAGGCGGAGGCCGGGATTCCACCGTGTGGAAGAGACAGAGAACAATGTAGTGTGCAGCCTGTTCTGGACAGACTCCTTGTGTAAGATGAATTATGATCTATATGGAGATTTCGTGTCTTTTGACACCACATTCTCTACGAATATATATGGCTTGCCATTTGCACCAATTATAGGTGTCGACAACCACAGGTCGACCGTCCTATTTGGAGTAGGCCTTTTGAAGGATGAGAAAATAGGGTCATTCAAGTGGCTCCTAAGCATGTTTGTCGAGGCAATGGGAGGTAAAGAGCCGAAATACATAATAATGCATCAGACCAAAGCGATGAAGACTGCAATAAAGGAAGCTCTTCCGAGGATTGAGGCATGTGTTCTGCTGGTGGCATATTAGGAAGAACTCAAGGAAAATAACGCAAGAAGGTTGTTGCGCAACACCTGTGGATGTCTGATGATATATTTTGAATCATCAAAAACTTACTAGATCAAGACGAGTTTGAGCGTGCCTGGAAAGCAGCAATTTCTCTGCACAAGGCGGAAGGCAACAAACATCTGAACACGCTATGGGAACTCTGAAATTTTTGGGTGCCGGCCTACTTCAAGGACTGTCTCTATCCTTTCTCGTCGACAATCACTCGCAGTGAGAGCACGAATTCGATGTGGAAGAATTACGTCGACCACAAGGACACTATAAAAAGGTTTGTTAATGCGTATCACACGATTCAGCAAAATTGCCTCGCCACGCTTGACAAGAAAAGATACCGAACAGAAGAGAAGGCGCCATCACTAGAGACGGGTTTTCCGATTGAAAGACAAGCAAGTCAAGTATACACGAATGAAATTTTCAGAAATTCCAGCCGGAGCTACTTAAACCGGACTTACTTGAAGTGCTCGATCCGCAAAGGGAGGCGGTATTTTTAAAAAGATTATTGATCCCGGAGATAAAGTGTGGAGACCATATCCCGCCGAGGAATTTGACAGTCCGAGTTCGTGGTAGATGTGGATGAGCAAAAGAAATATATAGTTGCAGCTGCAAGAAGTAGGGGTGGCATTCAGTGCTGCCATGTGCTTAAGGTGATGGACCAAACAGGCATGATCGATCAACTTCCAAAATCCTTTGTGATCCCCAGATGGACCAGGAATCTATCAGAGAGTCTGAAAGTTCTGTCTACAAGTCAAGGTGATAGCATGACCATACAAGACGATGAAACTATGAGATTCGGCCTCGCTTACACTGAGTTGTCGGATATCTGTTCAAATGCATCACTACAAAAAACATACACTTCCGTGATGATACGTGTTTGTCACAGTAGGTCGCGTTTTTTGTCATGCATGTACATTCATGACAAATTTATGATGTAATCAAGATAGTCATACCTGCGGTCGTCAGAGAAGTGTTCCATGACATTACCAAAATTATCATCACGGAAGTGTCCACTTCCATGACGATAAATCTCGCGTCATAGAAGTTCTTTCGTCAAGGGTGACCGACACGTGGCATCCACCGTGACGGAACGCCGTTAAGCTATCGGGTCGATTTTTGGATCCGATAACCCGTTAACAGCCCCGACCAATGGGAAATTTCCACGTGTTAAATTCTTATTGGCCGGACGAAACACGTGTCAGCTTGTCAGTGGGTCAGATAGGCGCCTATGATACGTCGACACGTGGCACGGTCCAACAGAGGCCCATTCACGTGAAAAAGGCCAGCCCGTTTGACTTGGTCAAAAGGTGGCGGGCCGTCCCATGAAAGCCTGTTAATCGACCTATTCGCATATTGCGCATTTACAGCCGCCAACCCAAGGCCCATTACGCCCTATTCAATTAGGCCCGATGGCGTCATCCGCCATCGAATATGATTCCAGCTTGTTTTCACTTCTGGCCCATGTATGGCCCATGGCGTCTTTTGGCCCATATGAGGCCCTATGTAACTCTTGGCCTATTAACGGCCCGTGGTGAAACTGGCCTGTAATGAACAGTGTATCACTTTACACCCATTAACGGCCCGTGGTGAAACTGGCCCGTAAAGAATAGTGTATCACTTTATACCCATTAACGGCCCGTTATTCCATTGGGCCGCTCCAGCATGTTATCTTTCAGCCTTCTCGAGCCCATTTATTCTTGGGCTCATTTCCAAGATTCGCTTACTTACGGCCCTATCGTCATTTTTCGCCAGGCCAAATTCAGCCCGTGGTTACAATCGGCCCGCTTGTGGTCCGTTAATACGCTGGGCCGCTTTCATAGCGCCATCAAATAATGCACCTATTAACGATGGCCTGTTATGGTCGGCCCATGAATGGACGATTCCAACTCTAGCCCGTTTACGGCCAGAATGCGGTCTGTTTGGCCCATGTTTGGCCAATCGATCATACGGCCCGTATAAGGCCCATTGATGATACGGCCCGTAGAAGGCCCATTGTTTCTACGGCCCGTAGAAGGCCCATTGTTTCTACGGCCCGTAGAAGGCCCACTGTTTCTACGGTAGGAGGCCCAGTGTCACTACAGTAAATATTTGCCCATGGTTATTGTGGCCTAGTTTTAAAAAATTGGTTATTGCAGCCACTAGCTAACCGCGGAAAAAGAACTGCAATGACTACAAGCAAACAAATAAACAAGACAACAAGGAAATAAATAAGCAAGCAACTAACGCTAGGCTATCACGGCTATTACAATATTACATCCACTTTGGGTATCAAAGCACGCTACCAAAGGCAAATATAGGGAACAAAGCAACATATCATATACACTTTGGTTGTCAAAGTTGGCAACCAAATGCAAATAAACACCACAAAGAAACAAATCCAGAATCGAAACCACTTCAAGATCTCAAGAAACAATATCCGGGTACCCATAATGTCAAGTAGATGCTTAGCAAGCTTATTAACTTTCTCTTGCTTGGCGCTTAAATCCTCCAGCGCTTGCTGTTGCACCAGAAAATATGCATCTGAAATCTGCAGGGACTTCCTCAGTCCTTCAGCTTCCTGTCGCAGCACATTAGATCGATGTCTTTCAACTTGAAGTTGAGGCTCAAGAAGACAAACTGATTCAGGCAGCGAGTTCGAAGAGCTTGTGCCAGCAGTAGTGGCCAGTAACTCGAACACTACATCAAGACAGGACTTTTGGGTTCCCTCACCGTCAAGATAGTTTTTATCAGCTTTCTTGGAGACCAACAGGATGTCTCACTATCTTGAACCTTATCTCAGACATTTCCTTTACCATTGGATAACGCAGTCTTGTTTCTCCAATATTTTGTCCGCATTCTAAAAGAGAAACAAGGCAGACACATCACATGTTTACTATGTTGTATATGAAACTCATTTTGGTAAATGAGTTCGGTAGTAAAGTGGACAGGATAACAGCATGAAACAAACATATATATATATATATATATATATATATATATATATATATATATATATATATATATATATATGTACCATGGTCACTTTATGGTCTATATCAATCTAGTTTTTGTTGCCAAATCAAGATAGAGACACAGTTCAAATAATATTTGTTCAAGACAAAGCGAGAATAGATGTAATATAAGTGTGGGTAACTATAGAGCAATAACAACACTTGTAATGTGCATGACATGAGAACATAATTGTTTATTCAATTGCTGAAATCAGCATAGAGCAGGTTACAATAGCAAACCAGTTAAAGAAATAGGTTTAAAACATACCTGTTGCGCCATTGGAGTTTCAATTCCATCCTTCAAATTTGAAAATAGTTGGTATGAGTAAATACAGTAATGCAAGTGCAAAGGAGTATGAACCATAGCTACAGAACCTGACCTGAGAACAAATCTTCTTCTCCCTTAAGCGTTGAGTTGGGATTCGGAGTGGTGGTCCTCGTGCTTTGGGCACTGCAGTTCCCTTACTAACTGCTCGTGTTTGGGTGCTCTATGGTGGAGACGGTGCTGCGTCAACTAGAACTAGGTTACTATTGGCCGGGGTTGGGGTTAGAAGGGGTGTAGCTGGTTCTCTGTCCAACTGGGTAGGGGTACAATCTGCGAGAGTTTGGGTTATGTGTGGGGGATCTGGTCCTTGGGCAAGTACAACCGTGGTTCTATCTGCATCAACTGGTAGCACTATCTTTTCTGAAGACCGTGTTGTTACTCCCTTAGATACTGCCATCACGTTCTCCAATTCAAATGGCTGATAAACAAGAAAAGTAATTGAAAGTATAGACATTGTATGATAGACAGGTGCAATGGATAGTGGGGAATAAAAGAGGGCATGAAATAATTCATATTTATGTTGTCTAACCAAACAGGATAGCATGACATAATTTCACACATATGATGGCTAACTAAACAGGATAGCATGACACATTTTCACATTATGATGGCTAACTAAAAAAGATGGAAAGCCATAGTTCAAAATATGAGACTACGTAAACAGGATGGCATGACATAACTATATAATGTGTTTATTAATTAGGTTGGCATGCCATAATTCACATACAATCACGGATAGAATGCCATAATTCAAAATATGATGACTGTAAATGCTAAACAGGATGAGATGATATAACTATATGATGTCTTTATTAAATGGGTTGCCATGCCATAATTCAGAACGATGATGTGTATGTACTATGTAAATATGATGGCATGATATAATTCAAATATATGATTTATATAGTAAGCAAGTAAGTAGATGACAATCCATATATGATGTAAAAACTAAGCAATGCAAGACAACATGCATGACATGGGTAATATAACCCTGCCAAGTTTGAGCATAGACCTCAGGGGGGAATAGGACTGGTCATCGGTCTCGAATCCTCCTCTAAGGAGCTCTCTGTAACCAACAAGATGTCTCGCTTCAGCAGTAGCATTGTCTCGCTCAATACCTTGTTTTCACTCCAGATACTTCCATCACCGCTTCAAATGGATGATGCACAGAAGAGTAGTTGAATATACAAATGTTGTCGACAAATGGAACACGTAATACAAAAAAGATAGCATGATATAATTCACATACATGATGATTGGCTAAACAGCATGGCATTGCATAATTCACATATATAATGCCTTTGCAACAAGATAGCATTGTATAATTCACATATATAATGTCTTGCAACAAGATGGCAATGCATAATTCACATATATGGTAATTAGACACTGAACAAGTGACATTCACACAAAGCATGTCTAAACTAATCAAATGACATAGCAATGCGAGACACCATACGCAATGTATGAGCAACATAACCCTGCCAAGTTAGAGCATACACCTCGGGGGGGGGGGGCATAGGACTGGTCATTTGTCTCTGAATCCTCCTCTGAGGAGCTATCCGTAACCAGCGAGATATGCGCTTCGTCAGATAGCATAGTCTGCTCTGAAGACCTTGTTTTCACTCCAGAATTTGCCATCACCGTGTCAAATGGCTGATGCACACGAAGAGCAGTTGAATGTACTAACATTGTTGACAAATGTAATATGTAAAGAAAAAAAGGATGGCCTGATATAATTTACATATAAGATGACTGGTTAAGCAGGACGACATTGCAAAATTCACATATATGATGCCTGGCTAAACAAGATGGCGTTGCATAATTCACATAAACGATGAATAAACTAAATGTATGGCATTCGCACAAAGGATGTCTAAACTAAGCAGATGACATATTTGATGTATAAAGTAAGCAATGCAAGACACCATATACATGATATAACCAACATCAGCATGCCAAGTTAGAGCGAAGACCTCAGGGGGTAAATAGGAGTTGTCTTCTCCTTCTGAATCCCCCTCAGAACAGATATCTTCCTCTCGATTAGAACCCGAAATGCGTGGAGCAGGGGGGGGGGGGCTGCCTTTGCGCCTACCATGGAGCGACGTCTGCATGAAATTTTATTGCCACGCAAGGCTCGTCTCTTTTGCTCTACATGTTCAGTTCCATTGTTTACAATAACTGTCGTGCATAGGAATAAAACATAGTGAGATTATGTAAGGAGTGCATGCAGATATCCAGAGTGATGGTAGCAACCTGTGGATAGACCCAAAACCAATAATAGCAAAGTGATAATGGCTTCAGTTAAAAAATACAGCTAATGGCTTCTTTACTGTTTGTTTCCCACCCAACATGAAACTCATAGTAGACACCGGAGATTAACCAGATAGTAGATAGATACTATTGATAGCGGCCCCGATATGTACCCCACAACCATTTGAAAACTCAAGTTTGACCATTAGTTTGGAGTCGACTCGAGTCTAATCGGTGAACAGGACGATAAAGTAGCATGTAATATTAAGCGATGCATAACGTAACCAGACACGAAAGAGTGCGACCTCTCTTGCGGACCCGAGTAGTCCTCGAGGTCATCTGCTCGGTTGATGATGGTAATGCGGTTTTCATGGCTGCCAGCAACGGGGAAGAAGATCTGAGGCGGCGAAAGACAGTCTGGAGCCGGATCCCTGCTGTGTGATACGTCTCCAATGTATCTATAATTTTTGATTGCTCCATGCTATATTATCTACTGTTTAGACCATATTGGGCTTTATTTTAAACTTTTATATTACTTTTGGGACTAACCTATTAACCGGAGGCCCAACCCACATTTGCTGTTTTTTTGCCTATTTCAGTGTTTCGAAGAAACGGAATATCAAACGGAATGAAACCTTCGGGAACGTGATTTTCTCACCGAATATGATCCAGGAGACTTGGACCCCACGTCAAGAAAGAAGGGAGGCGGCCACGAGGGTGGAGGGCGCCCCCTAGGGCGTGCCCCTGCCTCGTGGCCCCCCCTTTGCTCCACCGACGTACTTCTTCCTCCTATATATACCTCGCATTCTCAATGATCGACACGGAGCCAAAACCTAATTCCACCGCCGCAACATTCTCAGATCCACGAGATCCCATCTTGGGGCCTGTTAGGAGTCCGTCGGAAGGGGAATCCACCACGGAGGGCTTCTACATCATCACCATAGCCTCTCCGATGAAGTGTGAGTAGTTTACTTCAGACCTTCGGGTCCATAGTTAGTAGCTAGATGGCTTCTTCTCTTTTTGGATCTCAATACAATGTTCTCCCCCTCTCTCGTGGAGATCTACTTGATGTAATCTTCTTTTTGCGGTGTGTTTGTTGAGACCGATGAATTGTGGGTTTATGATCAAGATTATCTATGAGCAATATTTGAATCTTCTCTGAATTCTTTTATGTATGATTGGTTATCTTTGCAAGTCTCTTCGAATTATCCGTTTGGTTTGGCCAACTAGATTGGTAGTTCTTGCAATGGGATAAGTGCCTAGCTTTGGGTTCAATCTTGCGGTGTCCTTTCCCAGTGACAAAAGGGGCAGCAAGGCACGTATTGTATTGTTGCCATCGAGGATAACAAGATGGGGTTTTTTATCATATTGCATGAATTTATCCCTCTACATCGTGTCATCTTGCTTAAGGCGTTACTCTGTTTTCATTAACTTAATACTCTAGATGCATGCTGGATAGCGGTCGATGAGTGGAGTAATAGTAGTAGTCTTTGGCGAGTCGGTCTACTTGTCTCGGACGTGATGCCTATATACATGATCATACCTAGATACTCTCATAACTATGCTTAATTCTGTCAATTGCTCAACAGTAATTCGTTCACCCACCCCTAAATACTTATGCTCTTGAGAGAAGCCACTAGTGAAATCTATGGCCCTCGGGTCTATTCTCTATCATATTAATCTTCCTATGCTTTATTATTGCTTTGCTATTTACTTTAACTTTTTATTTTACTTTGCATCTTTATACCAAAAATACCAAAAATATTATCTATCATCTCTATCAGATCTCACCCTCGTAAGTGACCGTGAAGGGATTGACAACCCCTAATCGTGTTGGTTGAGTTGAGCTATTTGTTTTGTGTAGGTACGAGGGACTTGCGCGTGGCCTCCTACTGGATTGATACCTTGGTTCTCAAAAACTGAGGGAAATACCAACGCAAGCTCAAGACATAGCAAGAAGGATTTCTGGCGCCGTTGCCGGGGAGTCGACGCAAAAGTCAACATACCAAGTACCCATCACAATCCCTTATCTCCCGCATTACATTATTTTCCATTTGCCTCTCGTTTTCCTCTCCTCCACTTCACCCTTGCCGTTTTATTCGCCCTCTCTTTTCCGTTCGCCTTGATGTCTTTCTTGGCTCGTTTTCTCGCTTGGTTGAAATAATTGAGTATTTATTCCTAAACAAAGAAGCTAATATCTATTGATCCTCGTCTGCTTGCCAATCTTTTTAAGAGATCCAATTATGATGAACCAGTTCCTAGTGATTTGGAAGCACTAGATTATCTTTATAAGCTTTTGCCTGAAATCCGTAAATCTGAAAATTGTGATGAAGTGCTTCACGATAGATCTTTGATTAAAAAGCATGATTGCAACGATTTTATTATAAATTCTATTGATGTAAATTATGCTAATAATATGCAAAACCCTAAGCTTGGGGATTCTAGTTTTGCTATGTTCAATAGTCATGATTGGGGAGATTCTTCTTATGATCTTGAAAATTTATTTAAGCCCCATGATGAATATAAGATTGATAATAGTGTTTGCAATAATATTGAAAGTGGGTTTGGAAGAGTGTCAACTTTAGATCCCACATATTTGGATAACATTCAATCTTATGAAATTTTTGATAAAAAAGTGGGCTTGGAGAAATCATGACTTTAGTTAATGATAATCCCACTATTTTGGAAGAGTGTCAACTTCGCATGCATGTGGATCGTGTTGAGAATATGTTATGTGATAGCTATATTGTTGAATTTTCTTATGATCCTACATGTAATTATTATGAGAGAGGAAAATATGGTTATAGAAATTTTCATGTTACTAAATTACCTCTCGTTATATTGAGATTGCTATTGTTCCTTTCCGCTTCCTTGCATATGCTAATTTTTTCTTGCTACGATAATTTGTTTGCCTATAATATGCCTATGCATAGGAAGTATGTTAGACTTAAGTGTGTTTTTCACATGTTTTATGATGCTCTCTTTGTGCCTCAATTCTTGTCTTTCTTGTGAGCATCATTGAAATCTCAATGCCTAGCTAAAAGGCTTTAAAGAAAAGCGCTTGTTGGGAGACAACCCAATATTTTTCCTTGCTGCTTAGTAATAAATAATCCATCTACCTTCTGTTTAGATGTGGTTTTATGTTTTAATTAGTGTTTGTGCCAAGTTAAACCTATAGGATCTTCTTGGATGATAGTTATTTGATCTTGCTGTAATTTCCAGAAACTTTCGGTTCACGAAAACAATTGTTAAAAATCACCAGAACGTGATAAAATAGTGATTCCAATTGCTGCTGATCAATAAACAAATTTCCTAGGTCTTCCTATTTTGGCTGAATTTTTGGAGTACCAGAAGTTTGCGTTAGTTACAGATTACTACAGACTGTTCTGTTTTTGACAGATTCTGTTTTTCGTGTGTTGTTTGCTTATTTTGATGAATCTATGGCTAGTAAAATAGTTTATAATCCATAGAGAAGTTGGAATACAGTAGGTTTAACACCAATATGAATAAATAATGAGTTAATTACAGTACCTTGAAGTGTTCTTTTGTTTTCTTTCGCTAACGGAGCTCACGAGATTTCTATTGAGTTTTGTGTTGTGAAGTTTTCAAGTTTTGGGTGAATTTTTTTGATGGATTATGGAACAAGGAGTGGAAAGAGCCTAAGCTTGGGGATGCCCATGGCACCCCCAAGATAATCCAAGGACACCAAAAATTCAAAGCTTGGGGATGCCCCGGAAGGCATCCCCTCTTTCGTCCACTTCCATCGGTAACTTTACTTGGAGCTATAAGTCTTGTATGATTTGAGTCTTTGCCTTTTAGTTTACCACAATCATCCTTGCTGTACACACCTTTTGAGAGAGCCATACATGAATTGGAATTTGATAGAATACTCTATGTGCTTCACTTATATCTTTTGAGCTATATAGTTTTGCTCTAGTGCTTCACTTATATCTTTTAGAGCACGGTGGTGGATTTCTTTTATAGAAACTATTGATCTCTCATGTTTCACTTAGATTAAATAGCATGGTAATTTGCTTAATAATAATAATATGCTTGGTATTCAAGATTTGTAAAACTTTCTTTTGAGTGCGTTGAATACTAAGAAAAGTTTGATGCTTGATAATAGTTTTGAGATATGGAGGTACTAATATTAGAGTCATGCTAGTTGAGTAGTTGTGAATTTGAGAAATACTTGTGTTAAAGTTTGTGATTCCTGTAGCATGCACGTATGGTGAACCGTTATGTGATGAAGTCGGAGCATGATTTATTTATTGATTGTCTTCCTTATGAGTGGCGGTCGGGGACAAACCACGCAAGGTTTTCTTTGACAACTATCTGTAAGAGAAGTAATTCTATAAGGGCTCGTTTGAATTGGAGGATTCCAACAATGCAGGGATAGGAAATAGACAGGAATAGGATAGGAATGCACGTGCAAAACAGAAAATTTAAAAACATATAATTTCTGCCAATCTGGGTGTTTGATTCACAACAATTGGAAGATCACAGGATGCAAAGAAGCATGGTGAGATTAAGTCAAACCACAAGAAAATGTACGATTATAATGCTATTATGCTACTATCTCTTAGTCTTGTGCTTCATGAATAGGAATTTGAAAAGGAGGACAAGTGAAAATTAAAATTCCTACGTTTTTTCTTTCAAGGAGACACTAAAGGAACAAATCCGTGTGCTCCGTGGACAATATATATAACATGTAGAGTAAAAAAGAGATGCAACAAGTGTACAACCTCTTTGGCGAAGCCATGTCGATCTCAGCATGATTGGGTTGGCCGGTGAGGAGGCTCAGGCTGACTTTGCTATCGGAGGAGGGGAAGAAGATCTTAGGCGTCTGGAGATGGAGCCCGAGGTACTGCTCCGCTGTGATGGAGGGTTTCGTCGTTGGAGCTGCTCCGGTGAGTTGTACGACGCCGAGGCTGAAGCAGGACAAGAGAGACAACGAACAACGTTAACCTGAGTGGAATTCTAATAGTATCTCCAATACATGACGTAAAATACATAACCACAAAGTGCTAGATGTAAAATACATCAGCCGCTCATCTCTGAACTTAACTGTCGAAACTGAACTTAACTGTCGAAACTGAACTTAACTGTCGAAACTGAATTTTGCTGTCGAAACTGAACGCACTAGCAAGGTGAGGCTACACGTCGGTCGACTGACTTTTTCACCTCTGGTCAGTCGATTTTGCCCGTGGTTCATCTTCAACCTCCACCCCCCTGAGCCGGCCAAACAGCAGCACCCCGCTGCCCGCGGCCGGCGGTGCGCCGCCCCGCCCGCCTCGAAAACACTCCCCATCGCCGGTCCGCCGCCGCCCCAGCCATCCCTCTAGGCCCCCCGTGCCGAGCTTTTTCTCCGGCAATCCCCACGCCACCGCCCTGCCAACGCCCCGCCACCGCCGGCGACCACCGCGACCATCCTGAACTCTAAGATAGATAGTGGGGTACCTCTCCGGTGAGCCCCCTCCCCGCTGCGGCTTGTTCTTCCTTCACCCCGGCGAGCCCCCCCACCCCCTGAAAATCGACTGACCCAAAAGTCGATTCAGTCGACTGAAGTGTAGCTAAATCGGAGTAACATCGCAAGCAAGAGCAAGAGCAGGAGCAGTAGCGCGAGCAAGAGCAATAGCAAGAGCAGACTAGGCAGGGGACCGAGAGCAAGAGCAGAGCAGCAGCGCGAGCGAGAGGTAAATCAGCAGCAGCTCCTACTGATGTGGACGTCGCCGCTGAGGGAGTGACTCCGTGGAGGAAGTGGCCGGTGACACCGCCATGGATGGAGCCGCGCCGTGGCGGCTCGGGACTGAGCGCCGGCATCACCGTGAGATCGAATCAAGAAGAAAATGCGGTGATTAGTGTACAACCTCTTTGCTGGCGCCAATTAAGCCGCAACTTCATCCGAGGAAACGGTGATGATGATGCTCTTTCGGTGGTGCAGGTGAAGACGACGGTGTGGGAACGGAGGTGGCGTGAAAAACAAGGGGAACATCGGGGCAGCTCCTTGGAGGTGGAGGACGGGGTGGCTTAACCGGCGGGACGATGAGATCGACGACGGATCCTCATCCGGTATGGTGGATGAGGGACGTCGAGGTGTTGCTGTGGACGACGTCGTCGGGGAAGAGGCTCCGGCTGGGTGGCGGACGGAGCAGGGTGTGGGGTTTCATCGGCCTTGGTGTATGAATGAGTGGGCGGATGGGATGGCAGTGGGGAACCATGGCTTAGAGACGCGCTTGTCTGAAATGTGGGGTAAGTTACAAAAGTACCCCCACCGATTTGAGGCGGTTCTTTCGGTTCAGGGGTACCACGGGCATTTCACGTGTCGGGATTTCACAGGAGGTGGGAGTTTTCGCGCGCGTTGTAATTTCGGAATAGCAAGGCGCGGGTTGAGATGGAGGGAGTTGTCGGAGCAAAACGAGACAAAGATATATCTTAAATATTTCGGGCTAACAAGGCGCGAGTTGAAATTTCCGGACAAGCCTAACGTGTACTGTACCAAATCAATGCGCACTAAAAATGTCATTCAAAACTTTGAATTCATGTTATGTTCAATTAAAATATTTCGCTATGTGTATAATGCATGCAACCTACTACTCAAATGAACGTTTTAGTGCATTCCAAACGTATATACTACCGCTTCAATATGAACTAAATTTGAATTCATTTCTCTATTTGAATAAGATCTACATTAATGATTGTTATGAAGTCAAAGCATTTGAATTCGTTTCTCTGTTTTAATAAGATCTACAATCATCATTATTGTCAAGTTAAACCATCGTTTGTGTATTATCTTCACAGCACACCACATGATTAGTCTCGAGTTACATATGAACTATGTGTACTATATGAACTCGAACTAGATTTTTTGAATCCACTTTATTTTGATTTAAATCACATTACATTTCTAGCTCTAGCTAGATCTTCATAATCTAAGCCATGTCTCATATGTATAATGTGTTTATCACATTATGTATGGTGCCCCGCCCCCTACGCCTACAAGTATTTAGATGTGAGTTGCAAACACCACACATTACCACAAATTCAAATAAAATGTGAGATTGTTCGATATACAGTATTGTTTAGATTGTTCGATATTTAGTTGTAAGATGCAAACGCCACATATTATCACAAATTCAAATAAAATGTGAGATTGTTTGATGTATAGTATGGTTTAGACTATTCTGCATTTAGCTGTGAGTTGCAAACACCATGCATTATCACATTATGGTATAACATGTGCACAACACGTGTATCACCGCTATATTAATGCATGCAATGTTTAAAACACTATGATCTCCTATTCAAATATATGAATCCGCTTTCATATCAAATTATGATCTTTGTTAGTCTCTTACACCCACACAATCCTCAGCAACCTTTGTAGCTACCACTAACTTTCTCTCGTGCATGCACACGCCCTCCTCGCCCTCCCCCTCCCTCGGCATTCTATCCACCGGGCACATTCATTTTTTTCTTTAGGTCGTTCTCCCAGATCTCCACAACTCCTTTCCTACACACACCGATCGATAAACCTCTCCAGCGATGTCTGCCTACAACATACACACACACCTTCAATCTCCTCCTTTATGTGTCCTTGCCTCATGTCTCTCATACGGTCAGACACACTTGTAAACTCTCGCCCCTATTTTCATCAATCTCACAACCGCACACTCCTCCCCCTATCTAGCTAGTAGTTGGGCCTCTCGCACCACCTCCTAGCTCCGTTCTCTCTGTCTATCCGTCTCGCTGGGCCTTATTTGCCTCTAACAAATGGACGTACAGCGACCGATCTCTCGCTATACATATAGCTAGCTAGGTCCTTACAACTCGTTTTCACCCACACGTCAATCGGTCTACCTCATTAGTTGTGTCTCTCCTTTTCTCCGACAAACAACAATTGATCTACCGATCTAGTTAGGTTTGCTTACCAAACACATGGTTCCCCTTCATCATCCATGGATGCGTCCCGACAGATCTATCACGCACAGGCACACACTGAAACACATCCCCACTCTTATTGATAACATTGCAGTTCCACCCTTAGTTTGTCTAGTAGGCATCTCCCACCATCTTCGAGAAGCAACTCCATCACCCATCCAGCACTCTATCCCTCTCCCTCCCTCTCTCTCTCCTCTCTCTCTCTCTCTCTCTCTCTCTCTGTCCCATCATATTTCCTGTCCTTCAGTTATGTATGGATGTTGACCAATCTCCCTCAATACATAGTTGGGTCTCTCCTTCTCAACACATATACGAGTCGTTCTACCTCTATAGTTAGGCCTCTGCCTACCCCTCCCCCCACCCCCTCCCCCCCACACACACCGATACATCAGGCGCTCTAGTCATGTCTCCCTGCCACACACAAACTTGACATGTGCCCTCTAACGTTCCGGTAGGCCAGTCGCCCTATATCTTTGACTTGCACACACACACAATTTCGATGGCTCTCTTCATCGATCTCGCACCCACCCACTTGATCCTCTCTTCGACTCTATTGATAGCTATGACCCCTCCCTCCCTTCTCGTGGATTGCCCGACCCTCTATGTATGATATGGATAGGCCTCCATTTCATACACATTGCATGAAAAATTTTGTTTGAGATGTCATCGACACATATTCCCACAAATAATTCACGAAATCAACCCCCACCCCACCCCCACCCCAAAACAAAAAAACACTCACGAACGCGGTTTGTATCTCTCACACACACCCACGTAGGTGGGGGACATGCACGAAGAGAAGAGGTGCATGCACGACGCACGTACTCCCGTCTCTTTCCCAATCACACCCGCGCGGGTACACGGTGGAGCTCATTTCTGTATGAAAAAGGCAGCCCACGTGGTAATATGGCACGTGTACTGATTGTCCACTTGGTGGAGGGAGGATCGTCTACCACGGATGAACAAATAAATTGCGACTTGACGTGTTATGTTAAAAAAAGAGGCAAACCATGTGGGGCCTACCTTATAGGCAAGGCTCTATACACTGGAGTACTTTTGATGTGTCCCGTCAACTCGTAGAACGAGGAGAAGCTTGCTTAGTACGCCGTCTCCCCATGCAGGCGCGGTGGCTCGCAGGATGAGGTGAAGCTTGCTCCGCCTTACGCCTGCTCCCTTGCCTATGCGCGCGGTGGCTCGCAGGACGAGAAGAAAAATTTACTACTCTCTCCGTTTACTCCTCGTCCCTACTACCTTGGTTATAGAGATTATATCATATTGTTTGGAATATATATGTCCTTTAGTAGATTTGAATATGAACTACTAGTACATACTCCAAACACTGATGTATATAGACGTATTTTAGAGTGTAGATTCGCTCATTTTGCTCGAATGTAGCACTCTCCTCGCCCCTCGACCCTGCATACGTGGTGGACGTGCCGCAATTCATTCGGTCTCATATAGCCAGAACGATATATACTGCACTGCCATTATTGCTCGACTTCCCGAAGAGGCGAAGAGCCAATCGCAAGGTTAGTATTTTGGAGATGCCAAGCGCAAGGTTATACGAGAACGAATAGTAGGTGCCGCGTCATTTATAAATAAAGTTTTTTTTTCTTCTGTGGCACGTACGCAATATGATACGTTCATATGGAGAGAAAAGGAAACCGCTCCACTACATACGTAGTCAGGACGTGCCAGCCTACACGGTTTCTTGCTGGGGTTGCTCTCATCACACTCCCTCGCACAAAATGACTGTGGCCACATCTCTAACATCCCGGCGGATCACATCCGCTTGGGGAAGGGGTGTATGCTTAGTGTAGATGCGGTGGCCGTCGCCGACGGTGAAAACCCACTGTCGGCACGTCCTGATCAGGGGTCCCCGCCGTTCTGTCTCACAAAGCCGGTGAGGTTGCCTTCGTCACTTGCTCACTGCCGCGACGTGGGCAGTTGCTGCCTCCCGCCACCCTCCTCAAGGTTGAGCTACGTCCCTCAGGTACAACTCCCTTTATAGCCGGCTTGCACCATCGCTCCAAATTGCCCACATCACTCCCCTCGTGGATATTTCTCTACTTCTTTGCCCCACACATAACTCTCTGGCTTCTACGTCTTGTATTTGTGATGAGTTTATGTCTCATCAACTAGTCCCGATAATCTTATTCTAATCCGCTTCTTCAATTTCTTTGCCACAGGATGCTCATCTCGATTTTGGTGAAACTGCACAAAATGATCTGATGGTCAAAAGGTTGCAAACTTCATTTATTAGGAAGCTCGAACGTTGCCAGCAAATTGAAGCCTGGTCAGGGTTCACGGTTCAAGGGCTAGGGACTACATGGATTGTTTTTTCTTTAGCTGCATGTGTTCCAAAATAAGTGTCAACTTTAGTAGTAGTACAACTTTGTACTAAAGTTTGCACAAAGTTGAGACACTTATTTTGGAACGGAGGGAGTACATATTTGCTATGATCTGTCAATCATTGAGATGCAATAGCATGCATGTTAGTCTCCTTTGTATTTGATGAAATGTTGCAACGGGCAACCTTGGACGAAGATACATGTAATGTAAGTCGAAGCTTCATAGCATTGTACAAATTTATCTCACGATAAATTACAAGACGTACTATACTAGTACTTCCTCCGTTCCTAAATATAAGTCTTTGTAGAGATTTCACCATGAACCACATGCGGATGTATATAGATGCATTTTAAGTGTAGATTCATTCATTTTGTTCCGTATGTAGTGGAATCCCTACAAAGACTTATCTACTAGTAATAGCTAGCCCCCACTACTAGGAATTCTCTATCCTCTCCTTGAGCAACATCATCAAAATTGATGTAGCCGTTAGATGAAGTAAATTAGTCCAGAATAGCCGTCTGATCTAGACGTTGAGAGGCTCAGACTAAGCCACATGCAAGCATGCAGAAATACCGTGGCACATGCATGTGAGTGGGTTTTAAATCACATCAACATGTATGCATGCAAGCATGCACCGGTAGCATGCATGTAAGTGAGCTTTTAAGTCCCGTTAACATGTCAAAAAGAAAAATATAATCCCATTATGCAGTAGGAGTTGGCTGATCTTTTTTCCTTACGTGGGATGATCTAAATTATGATGGGAGTTTATTTAGTTTGGCTACCACATTTGTCATGCGGTTATAGAGTTTTTTTCAGTTCTATGAAATCGATAATTTTCTGCAGAGAGATATACCGCTGTTCCACGGCAACACGCGGGGACTCATCTAGTAATATTTAGGAACGGAGGGAGTACTATGTAAAGAGTTAGGTGTCGCACGGTGATAGCGTGAGGTGGGCCATGTAATCACTGAGCATGCGTGTTTTCACTGCTCTTGCACGCCTCCACTGTAAGAATGGAGAAAATTGTAATCTAGTAGTAGTACCTCCTTTCGCCGAAAGCGTGTGACATCTAGCAGTCCTACCACCTCAGTAATAAAAGACCAATGAGCCGTCAAATCACATAGACCCAGCAGTAAGTTGGACGGACGAAGCAACCATCACTCTTGCGCCAGTGAGAGGTCGCGTCCACTCTGCCTGGGCATGAATGCGGCACCGATTCTTTGGAGCAGCGGGAAGCGCGCGCGGGCGATGGAGGGGCTTTTGGTGGGCCAGGCTGGTTAGGAGCGGGCGTGGCAGCTGTCCGCATGTCCCTACCGGACACCCCCGGAAACGAGAGGATGCACCGACTCTCGCGGCTAAAATTGTACACTACACAACATCTCTCTGTAGGAGTAGGTCGATCTGTCGCTCTCTCTAACACACACACACACACGCACACGCACACACCTTGGTCCCGTTGCACCTTCTAACGTGACTTATTACACATAGACGGAGGGAGTAGTAAATATACGAGATACAGTGGCACACTAACTTAAGTCGAATACAAGTGCCCAAAATTTGTGTGCATATTATAATAAGGATTCACTTAAAATAGTACGTGAGAGAACAGAGGGATCAATTGGACAGTGTTCCCGGCGATGGCGTAGATGTGTGAGGTAAGATACACACGGGCGCTTTTAATTTTCTTATTAATTTGTTTGTTTCACCCTTTGGTAGTGGGACCCAACGTACTACGTGGAGAGAGGTAAGGTGACTAAGGCTGCATTATTTCTGCACCACTGTGTATAGTCTTACCACCAAAGCCACATGACCCGATTATGATTGAAATCCCAATGACTCCAACACACACAAAAAAACACGGCATGCTTGTCACACGAATGCAGGAATGTATAAAAGGTTATTTCCCTCTCGTTGAACATAATGGGACGGTTGTGTAGGTGGTTAGCTTGTTCGCTCATCAAACGTGAGGTCTCGGGTTCGATAACTACACTTGAGCATAATTTGTGCCAGGAGGATTCTTTGACTGGTCAAAATGTTTTCTAGGGTTTGCACGCTTCACACTCTCTCTCCAAAGATATATTTTCACCTGGAGCCTCGGCACTTGTAGTTGCTCTCTTCACACTCTCTCGCCTCTCTCCTTTGGAGCCTCAACGCTTGTAATTGCTCTCTTCACACTCTCTCGCCTCTCCAGATCTAAACAAGACTTCGTTGGCCTCTCTCTCCTCACTGCTGCTCAAAGAGCCGGCAGGATCCGGCCCACCGGAAGGGAAGGAGGCTTAACGCTGTCATCAAGGCAGCTGTTCACTTTCCACCCAAGCGGGAGGGCCTCCGATCCCTTCTTCTTCGCCGCCGTCCCGTCGCCAACCGAACCACGCCCCAAGAACCTTAAGGTATAATTTACTTACTCCACATGCATTGCTCTAGCTGCATGTATACCATGAATCTAGGACGTGGTTCAAAGAGGAAAGTAGTGGGAAAAGTTGTATATAGCATGAATCTAGGACGTGGTTCAAAGAGGAAATGAAGGGGGAAAGTTGTATAGCATGAATCTAGGACGTGGTTCAAAGAGGAAAGGAATGGGGAAAAGTAGTGGGGAAAGTTTTATTGCATAAATCTAGGACGTGGTTCAAAAAGGAAAGGAAGGGACAAGGCTGTAGAGTTGGAGCAGGACTAGATTTGCTGCGCTCACATAGGAAAAGGTGTCTAAAGATAACAGAACTAGGACCAACACAAATATGCTCCTTGGTTGTTTGTTCTTTGTTGCAACAGACTGTGCATGACCACAATACATCGGTAGATGCAAATGGTGCTGGTGCATCCACTGTCCCGTGCAACTCATTAGCTGTTGTTAATCTAAGGCCCTGTTTGGTTAAAAACTCCCTAGTCCCTACCTGCTTGGTTCCAGGGACTAAACATGGACTGGAGGTTATTAAATGACATGCTAAAAGACCATGTTACCCCTAGTAATGAACTAAGACAAGGTGCGATGCGTGGCAGGGGCAACTGTTGGAAAAAGTCCCAAAAAGACTCCCTCGGGGTCTTCTTTCTTTAGTCCCAAATGCCCATTTTTAGTCCCTAAAAGTCCCTCCTGTTTGGTTTAGATGGGACTGACACGGAGTTTTTAGTCCCTACACCAAAATGTCCCTGTAAACAAACACCCTCTAATAATGTCATTTGGAAAATTGATGCAATGCCACGCTTAAAAGCAAATTACATGTTAAATGAATTTTATTGTTAATATAATCTCTATGTTAATATTAATCAATGCCACCGTTTGAGAAATGCTACTGTCTTGCTTTCTTTCCCATTTAGATAAGGTAGATGCTTCTTTTTGTTGGCTTCTGTGTCATCCACCCTTATTGACCACTAATTGTTTCCTGTGCACCTCTGTGTAAACAGGTTATCTACTTCACCTCGTTGCCATTGTGACCTTTTGTTGAACTGCACAAAACACTTTTGTTTTAAGAGTGTTTTGTGCAGTTCAACCAAAATGTCACACCGACAACGTTGCTTTATTGCCTGATCTTAGTGGAATTGCACAAGAGGAGATCTTACTTCCTATCCGTTAAGGCGAATTTGGTTCAGATCTTCTTCTTGTGAGTTGTTTGAATTCCGCATCATGAGAGGTCGGTACTAGCCTTCTTTCACATGATTCTGCAGTGTGCTTTCATATGTTGTGCTACTTGTACGATAATGTTGCTTGATTTTAGTGAACTGCACAAATGGAGACAAGACTTCCAATCTGTATGTGCACCGTAATATCCCATTGAGGTAAGATAAGGATATTTCACAACTGCTGGCCTATATTTTTCCACTTTCATAGAAAATTAAGTTTAGTACTATACTTGTGCTCCCTAATTGACATGCCAAATCTTACATTGAAGGCGAAGCTTGTCTGTTATTGAACCAAGTGATGAAGGGGAAGAACAAGCGGAAGAAAAACAAAAATCAATTCCCGGTGCTTTAATGAAGCACTGGAACTGTGATGACACAAGTAATCATATAGTTTTGCATCTTAATTTATTGCTATGGCTGGAACGAGCAATTGTTTTGCCACTGATTTGATGCCACTCTTAATGTAATATGTAATTATCTCTACTTGTGCAAACAGGGATCTTCTTTGAAGATACCATATATTTTAGTGGAACTGCACAAGAAGATGTTGGAAACATTAAACTAATCGAGGAGTATATAGTAAGCATGGCTACCACCGTAGATAGCAAATGTATGGTTCCGAGAATTGCTTCATCTGTATGCTCTACACAATAAGCCTCGACAAAGGTTGGTACTGTCCCACTGATTTCATCCATATGATTCAGCTTTGTCATCTCGATTGGTGTTGTGCTACTGTTTAGATACTGTCATGAAAAAGTGGTATTGTCCTTGAGAAGTGCTTCATCTGTGTTGTTTTAAATATTTCCTTTCCTTTTTTTCGAGCAAAGAGTGGTGCTAGCATTTAGTAGTCCTCTCGTCTTTCCACAACAGGATCATCTTCCTCTGAAGAAGAATATGAAGTACGTGAAGTGCCTAGTTCCGATTATGCCAGGATGAAGAAACCCTGTCTATTTTATCATCAGAAGAAGCAGTTGAAGGATGGTTACATTACTCCCCACAAGACCAAACTAACTTCAGCTCAGAAGGACTGACAAATCTCCATTTTTTCTTTGTGATCTTGTGAGTACAATGTTGTTCTAGGATTCTTTCTGGTGAGTTCCATTTTTCTAAAAGTGTGCTCTACATGGACCATGTATGTGCCTGTTGAAACTATCAATTCATAGTACAGTTTGCTTTATACTAATCACTTTTTTTTATTTGTGCAAATAGGGGTGCTCAGCTTGATTTCAATGGGAACTGCACAATATGTTCATGAATACATCGAATCATTCATTTCCACCACAAGAAAGGAGGTGCCGATAATTACAAGGCGTTGCAACATATAAGGGCGAAATCATACAAGCTACGCGCGAATTTGGTTGATTTTGGTGGAACTGCACAAAAAGAACAGCTGGTTTATTTAGCACGAGGTGCCATGTCAATGTCCGAACTGATGGCAAACCCTGCCCATTCCACAATCATTTGCATTTGATATTTTGGAATAGCACAACCTTGTCAAATTTTGCTGATTGATTTTAGCAAGACATGCGTTTGATATTTTCGAATGGGACGCCCTTTGCTGTCAGCAGCGTCGATCAATTTTTTCTTTATTCTTTAGTTGTGAAGTAAATATTTCCTCTGACATGTGAGTCGCTGAGATGCATAATCATCGATTGTTTTGAATGTTCTCTATGAATTGCCAGGCCTGTGTGTTTGATTGCAATGTACAGAAACACTAAAAAGCTGCTCAAACTCTTTGTACTCATACATTCCTTTTTACTTAGCACATTGTGAAAGTGCATACTTTTTTGTATAAGATTGGTCAAAGTAGAGATACTTTGACTGCAGACAAAACTTATATGCGTACTAGAAAGGACCGGAGGGAGTACATGTGAAATCGCTGCAAACAAGGTGATCACCACAGGAATAATGCTAGTACGTATTGTTTTGCATGTTCATCCAATGCCGTTGATACAGGAATTGAACTAATCGAAATAAATTCATTCATACACGGTCGGATTTCATATAAACATGCCGGATTTCATTACATTTCATACATTCTTCAACTAAAAAGGGGTGCGCTGGAGGTATAATTAATTAACCGAAGCTACTCACCTGTGTCCTGCTGAGCCGAACAGAAGCTTCCGTGACTTAACTGCAGGTGCAGTTGCGTAACTGACATGTTGCCTGTTGGTCCCATGTGTCAGTCAGCCAACTGCACCAGCAGTTAAGTAGAAGCAGCGTTCTTCTCCAGCACAGCTCTCCGACTCCGCGTCACCACCAAGAAGCTAACCGGCCGTCAATGGTCAATCCGCCTAGCTTGGCTTCAACCGGAGGGTAGTAGCGGTGGCCTTACTTGGACCCAAGCGGCAGCGACCTACCGTGTTCTACTCTTCCTTGTTTTCTGTGTGGCGCGGCCTCGTTGGCAGCGGGGCGGGGCCTCGGCAGAGCCGGCGATGTCCTCTGTCTCGTTGCCGGCGGGCGGCGCCTCAGCGGAGCGGTGCAAATCCTCCCCCACGTTGCCGGCAGGGTGGGGCCTCGACTGAGCCGGCGATGTCCTCTGCCTCGTTGTTGGCGGGGCGGGGCCTCGGCGGAGCCGGTGGTGCCCTCTGCCTCGTTGTTGGCGCCGCGGGGCCTCGGCGGAGCACGGCCTCGTCGACGCCAGCGAGCGGGACTTCGTCGAGTCGGCATTGTCTCTGCCTCGTCCTCGGTCTCGCCGAACAGCGCCTCGCCCGCTTCATCGCCCTCTTTGCTAGCCTCTTTGTAGGCGGCCGCAGCCTCCGCCACCCGCATGCGGTACCGCCAGCGCTCGAGGCAGCCCTTGCGGGCGGAGCGGTACGAGTCGAGAAGCGCCTCCTGCTCCGCCCGCTCCGCGGCGATCTGCTCCTCCGCCTGCAGGTGCTCCTGGAGGAGATGGTGGTTGTAGGCGGCGTCGGCTTACGCCTCCCGGAACTGCTCCTCACGCATCTGCCTCACCCTGTCCATATATTGGGCACGTGCCTCGCCGATGGTCATGGTGCAATGCACCAGCGAGGATGGCGCAGAGGAGGGGGTTGGCGCCGGATCATCGACTACCATGTTCTCCATTGGGACGTCGTCATCCTCCGGCTGCCTGCCGGCCAGCCGGTCGGCAGCAATGGCTGCCATCTCCTTGTGGTCCGTCGTCCGCCCGTCCCGAAGAGCGCTGGAGCGCGAGGAAGCCATGGTGGGTAGTAGTGGTGTGGACAGGAGAAAGGGAACAGATGCGGATGACGGCGACTATGGCCGGCGCAGCAGTTTATATAGCAATGGTGGGCGGGCGGAGGGACGGACGTGTGGCGCCGGAGTAGCCGCCTCGGCAACCGCGTATCATTAATGTGGGCGGCAGATGGATGGACGGACGACACTTGTGTCGTTTGAAGGCGGAGCAATCGCCTGCACCGGGAAGCGGGGCGGGCGGCGCTGACTGTTTCGGGCGGAAAGCGCGCGCGGGCGAGGAGATGACTTTACTTGGAGAGGATGACAATGGGGACCCACCAGGTCCATAGCCTCACGTACACAAGTGCCTCCTTAATTATATATATATATATATATATAACTATAATTTATTTTGCTTCCTCCTGGTTTCCTGACATCATGGTCCCACACCATTGTCAACCTATGTAGTAGACAATAAACGAGAGAATTGAACAAGAAACGGCCGATACCGGGACCAAGCAGCTCGAGCAAGATTTGTGTTTTTGAGGTGTGAGCACTGCAGAGTTTTTTGATATTTAGCCCGATATTAATTTTTCTCCTCACGAACAACAACGAAAACATCGCTGCAGGTATTAATCAAGCGGGTTGTGGCCCGTCTAGCCAGCCGGATATCCAGCCCAGATATTAATTTTTCAAGCTGAAAATGGCTAGCCCAGCTATACTTTTTTAGGAATACCCGAGCAAGGTCAAGTTGTTATTCTCCGCTACCATTGGCTGCAAATCTTTCCTAGGAGGGTGCATTAGGCTTAACAAGAAAATGGGCTTTAAGAAATAATAAATGGGATGTAATTATAAAAACTGGGCAGTAACTATAAAAAAAATGCACCAAACACGTGATTACTTTATAAAATATTATTTTTGGATATTGAAAATTTTAATTTCATTAATTGTTGCAAGCGCAATGTTTCATTGGATTTTTACGTAATATAAATTTATATTGAAATTGTATTTAATCTGAATAGAAATTTCGGGATAAAAATATTTCGGATCCCATCAAAATGTGGGAAATTTTATTGAATTCTGTTTTCAACGGTTGGTTGGAATGGGCTGTACTTTTAACAAACTGTAAATGGGCTGTAATAAATTCCATTAGAATTCAAAAATGGGCTACAACATCTTAAAAATCAAAAATGGGCTTTAAGTTCTCTCGCCACACACTGCCTTACTAAGTTGACGCGTCCCCTAAAAAAACAGAGTTGACGCGTATGCAAGGCTTTGTCAACTTATAGTAAACACACGGTTCTAGCAGCAGTGGCCGTTGGATGTCTATCCAACGGATGCCGTGCTTCTTCTTCAATCTTGGATATTCTAGCTTCACCTGCCCAAAAAAAGATTCCTCCCCACGACATCCGGGCGACTGCTTCGAAGTCGACCAGGCCTACTAAGTTGACGTACCAAGGGCTTTGTCAACTTAGTCAATATAAACGATTCTAGCTACAAGGACTGTGACGATGTCCATCCAACAGCCGTCGTGCTTCTTCAACCTCCTGGTCTTCTTGCTCCACCGCCCAAAGCAGCGCCCGGTCGTGCCGCTTCCCGCCTCCTCCGTGGCCGGGCTGTCACGGAGGCCTCACCACCCTACTACTCCCACCGCTGGCCGTGCCATCCCTCCACTCACCCACACCCTCTGTTATTCTCAAGGCGACAAGAAGCGCAGCCAAACCAAGTGAACCCTCGTACTCCTCTCCGGCGTGTGCATCCACCGCCGCGTCTACCCCGGCCCGCATCGTCCCCTTCCTAGGCCTCATTGCCGTCCACCGCCATGGTGCTCTCGGCGGGCGTGGTCAACGTGGTCAAGGAACGACTTCCATCGGACGTGGATCAGACGTGGAGAGGCCGACAGCCGGTCCACGGCAGCCGCAAGGAAGTGCCTCCTTATTATGCGCAAAATAATTATTCCTCCACCTGACAGCGGGGACCCATCGGACGGGTCACCGTATTTCGTGAAAAAATGATTCGCCCCCTGACTGCTGGGACCCACGAGCTACATCTTCGCACGCAAGGAAGTGCGTCCGAAAAAAACGATTCGCCCCCTGACTGCTGGGACCCACCAGATACATCTTCGCACGCAAGGAAGTGCGTCTGAAAAAAAATGATTCGCCCCCCGACTGCTGGGACCCACCAGCTACACCTTCGCACGCAAGGAAGTGCGTCCCGCAAAAAACGATTCGCTTCTCGACTGCCGGGACCCAAGCAGCTACACCTTCGCACGCAAGGAAGTGCGTCCGCAAAAAAACAAAATGATTCACCTCCCGACCGCCGACCCACCAGCTACATATACGCAGGCAAGGAAGTGCCTGACAGTCGGGACCCACCTGGTCGAAGCGTACGTAGCGTTGTCATTCTGGTCGCGAACGTGTACGTACATACTGGTCGATGTAGAGGCGCACGTGTCATAGTAGAGGCACGCACGTGTCATAGTAGAGGCGCGCACGTAGCATGTACACGTACATACAGCGGCCAGGGTGCAAGAAAGAAAATACAGCCACGTATGTGTACATATGGGCGGGGTCTCGAACGCCTACTCGCGCATACGTACGGCGAAGGCTCGTTGACATGGCTGTGTCGGAACGGAGAAACAACGTCGTCGTCGTGTTCATGGGGAGACAACAGAATGCGTCATGTTCATGGGGAGGCAACGGAATGCGTCGTGTTCATGGGGAGGCAACGGAATGCGTCATGTTCATCGGGAGGCAACGGAACGCGTGGGAGCCAACCGGCTGGGTCGGAACGGAATGCGTGGTCTTGTTCATCGGGAGGGCTTGGATGGAACAGGCAATGGAAACGAGGCCTGGCGTACCGCAAAACGGACGAAACAGACCTCCTACGTTCAGAACAGGGTCCTATTGATCGGGAGGGGTGTGGCGTACCGCAAAACGAAGGAAACGGACCTCCTACGGTCGAAATGTTGGTCCTGTTGATTGGGAGGGGTGTGGCGTACCGCAAAACGGACGAAAATGCACCTCCTACGGTCAACGGGGTCCTGTTGATCGGGAGGGGTGTGGCGCATCGCAAAATGCATTTAAACAGACTTGTGTTGGAGCGCCACGGTCAAACGGGGTCCTGTTCATTGGGAGGGGTGTATGCATCGCAAAACGGGACTCCACGGGATACTGTTCATCTCCACCGTCGACCTCCTCCAGCCTCCACGGGCTCCTGTTCATCCAGCCTCCACCGCGCGCTACTCCACCGGCTACTGTTCAACCACCCCTCCACGGGCACCCTCCACCGTCTACTATTCATCCAGCCCTCCACACCATGGGGTCCTGTTCAACCACCCCTCCATCGTCTACTATTCATCCAGCCCTCCACACCACGGGGTCCTGCTCAACCACCCCTCCACGGGCACCCTCCACCGCTTCATCGCTCATCCAGCCCTCCACCACACCACCGGGACCTGTTCATCCAGAGGCAACACCACTGCTCACTGTTCATCCAAACCCCCCGCAACGCTCACTGTTCATCCCAGAGGCAGCATCGATCGGCTTCAGTTAGCAGAAGTAGCGAAGGAATCGCTCGGTCGGGTTCAGTTAATAGCCATCGGTCGATCGCTCGGGTTCAGTAACGCGTAGCCTACAGTGCAATCACTCGGGTTCAGTTAGAGCCAACGCTTCGCACACACGCGCGTACGTGTACGAGGGAAACGCGCATCGCTCGGCCCCCGACCTCCCACTGTAACCGGGAACTCCCCGAAATTTTCCTTGCCCTCGCTTCTACCATGGTTTTTTCCGTCATGGACGGCCCAAAGAATGTCATGCAGCTGCGTCTCCGGCCCATCCAGGACGAAAAGCCCATTTTCTGTCATGATTTTTTGTCATAGAAGTAGGAGCCCACCACATCTATGATGATACCGGGTTTTGTCACAATTATCTTCATAGAAGTGTCATATGTATGACAGAAAAAATTTCATTCGGCCCAAAATGTCACGGATGTGTCTTTTTTTTAGTGCATGCAGAAAAGAGAAGGCGTAGCGTGTGCTGCGTGAGTGTACGCTAGATATGAAAATAAAAGTCATGGCGGCACTTGCCGAGGAACCAGACACAGGCATTCTTGTCGAAACTCTCAAGAACCCTCCCATGAGTGGCTCAAAGGGTACGAAAAAGGAGATCGAATCAAAGCTGGTTCTGAGAAGAAAGGAAAAGGCTACAAAGCCGCAACCAAGGGCGGCCGTTGTGGAGAAAAGGGTCACAGGAAAACAAACTGCCCGGATAACCCAGAAGTGCAGGAGAGGATGAGGATTGAAGAGGAAAAGAGGAAATCGCAGCAGGAGAAGAGGGCAAGGTCAATGAAATGGCCGACAACACCATCGAGGACATCAAACGGCTCAGGACAATGCACTCCAAGCCCAGGAGGAAGACGTCAGACGCCAGCAATTCCAACGAAACCATTGACAACAGGGAGCATTTACCAAAGTCTTGCATCTATGCCAGGATCAAACATCACACAAGCCAGGCACACAGAATCCCGGGACAAGGCACGGAATCTACGCAGTGCATTTTCAGAAAGGAAAGGTCTGAGTGGAGACTTTTTGGTACGGGAGAACAGTACGAATAGAAAAATTAAAAGGTAATAATGCAGCTTAAACAGGACGTAAGCAAAAAATACTGATGACCGCAATCTTTCGCTTTGTTTTTATGTATGAATATTAATTTTACAGGTAAATAGGTTGAATAGCTAAGCAGAAGGGTGGGGTTGCACAAGGGTCGAAAAGGAAGAATGGATCGCTGAACATTCAAAAACAAGGCCGCACGTGGAGCGATGAAATAGCAAGCAATTGGCGGGGATTGTTTATTTTCTTGTGCCGTGGTTATAAGAATGGCTTGTAAGTTAATTTTCTGCAGTTATAGAAACAAAACAAATTTAAAATAAGAATGCCTTTTGCTTCTTTATGTATTTTTTACTCGGCGGAAGAAAATATCAGAGGCACAGGTTTCCTTGTTATTTTCCGCAGCCGCGTCGGTTTCTGAACGTGGATGTTGTAAGCATACAAGCATGCTTCTCTGCTGCGTGACAGAGAGATAAAAATAACCTAAGGGCACAGGCAGCCACGGCCATGCCACCGGTGAGTGTTCAACCGTGACTCTCACGGTTGCATGGTCACGCCCGCCGTTATGGAACGAAAACGTTTTAAGCACAGAATCTGGGTCGTGCTTCTGGGGCTGCATAACCGTGGCTTTCGTGGTAACTGTGCCTCGCCTGTTCTAACGCATGTTCTTCTGTTATGAATGCATGACTGTAAGTAATTCAAATAACCGTGCTTGCGATGCGTGTCCAACCGTGCCTCATGTGCCTTCACGCGGTGCTTCTGTGATGCAAAGATTTCAAACACAACGGGTCACGGTTGTGTTTGCGTTTCTGTTTTACAAATGGATATAGTGCCTGGCAGTAGGTTCACGGCGTTTGCTGTGAGAGAATCACGTCTTTAAATGCTACTAAGGCACGTGTAATCACCGCCGTGCCTGTGTGTGGCATGTAGAACAGTGCTTTACAATGCCGAAGGCAGGACCATGTGTCTCATTCTTGAAAAGCTTTGGTTCTGCCATCACTTCATTCACTTGATTTTGTCCGTGTTTTAGCAGAATCATCTGCAAAGTAGAGGCACGGCCTTGAATCTTCTAGTGACTTATTGTAACATGCACGTTGGGTTTCCACAATTAACGCACGAACGTGGCTCCACATAAAACACAAGCATGCCTCCCTGAGCATCTTTACCGTGCCACTCCTGGTTATAGATCAACGGATGCATTTGGAGCACAAAGAGACACGAAGGTGACCTCTGACTTGAAACACTGACACACTTGACGGTTCGTGCATTTGAGTTAAAATCTTACAATGAAAACAATTGTAACACGTACAGTCGTCCGATTCTATTAGGTTTCCGTAATAATCGCACTATCGTGACTCCGGGTAAGAATAAATCATGCCTCTCCACCGATTAACTATGAATACAATTAGAAAACCTCTATGCGTGACTCTATGTAATTAGAAGACCTTTGAGGGCTGTAGGCCCGTGCTTGTGACCCTTGACACTAAAACATAGAGTAAACGTCCGTGCCTCTATGCTGTATGCACGTGCTTATGCCCGTACAAGGAAATACGCTTTTAAAAATAGGGTCTCTCGTATAGGCCATTCCGTGCCTCACAGAGTAAACACCCGTGGCTGTGCGTAAGACAAAGGTTAGCGTGACTCTATGTAATACCACGGAACATGCCTTTACGCGCTTCATGCCCGTGCCTGTGATAATTTTGATCCTGCATAAAACGCAAGGATGCCTCTCTGGGCCTCCGTACCGTGCCTCTCCTGGTGTTAGAGTCAACGGAATCAGGTGGAACACAAAGAGACACGAAGGTAGACACGAACTGTTCTACATGCCTGTGGGGCATGTAGAGCGATCGTCTAATGCCAAAGGCAGGACCGTGTGTGCAGTGCGTGACAATGCCAAGCCGCACTGCAGGTGTCCGAACGTGACAAGCCGTGACAGGAGCATTTCAAGTAATCATTTGCAAAAGCGTAGGCACGGCCTTGGATCTTCTATTGACTTAAATGTGAACGTGTCCGTGGAAAATTTTGCTGCTCGTAGAGGCAAGATGACTGTAGAACCGTGCTTCCGGCGTCAAACAGATTCTTCTATTGAATGTGTGCCGTAAATAATTAATACACGGACGGGCACGCCCCGTGCCTGGTCTGCGTGTGCAACAAAGGCATCTCGTACCTTGAAAGTCGTGGTTCTATTTAATGTTTCAAGCAGTCACCTACCATTGACTTGCTACGAGTAGTACTTAACCCGCCCCCCCCCTGTCAGAAAGAAAAATATAAGAAGTAATTAATCTGGACCCCTCCGCTCCCCTTCGTGGGTATTTAAGCCATCTCGTGGATTGACAGGCTGTAATCCATTTCTCCAGATCCAACTCAGTGAGCACTGGCCGTGGGCGGCGCCACCCCAGCAACGAAGGTGGAGATGGAAAGCGCTGCTCGTAGCATCAAGAGGTCGAGAGTGGCGCCACCGGCGACGCCGCTTTACAGTGGTGTCTTTGGTTGTCGGAGGGGATGGAAGCGGCGACCGTGCTCCCTCCCAATCCGATAAGGAAGAAGAGGGATGTCGTGCGGACCGCATCAGCGATCTCGCCGACGGCGTCCTAGGTGAGATCATCTCTCGTCTTCCCATCAAGGATGGCATCCATACTCGAATCCTCGCACGTCGCTGGCGTCTTTGTGGCCCATCGCTCCTCTGAATCTCGACTGCCGCGAGATCTCTGACTCTCGTCTTTTTAACGACGGTGAAAAAGTTCATATCGAGACCACATCTCATCTGTGCGCCTTCACCAAGGAGCACGTTCGCAAATGCTATTCCGGAACACGGCTCTGTCGAAATCATGTTGTCTGTCTTTCGGAATCCATTATGTCTGGCCATGCTGGCTCGGTTAGCCGCCTCTCTATTCCGGCGTGCTACCTACAGTGCAGGCCCTCCACCGTTGATGCCTGGCTCCGATCCTGGAAGTTGAACAATATCCAGGTTCTTGAGTTCTACTACCTCTTCCCAGAATTTCTGACACAAGAGGTAACTCTATTGGATCTATGCACCTCAACTACGCCCTCGGCACCGGAGTCCGTGTTTCGGTTTTCCTCCTCTCTCCACACCCTCGGCTTTGCTCTTTGCCAAATAGCAGACAATTACGTAGGGACGCTTAAGCTACCACTGGTGAAAAGACTCTCGCTTGTGGCTATTGATATATCAGACGCGTCGCTGCAAAGCATAATCCACTCTAGTTTCCCTGCACTTGAGTCTCTCCTACTTGTTTGCAATAGAGGAGGTCTGTCACGCCCAATATGCGACCCTATCCAAAAGGAACTCGACGGTCCCACCAAGGATAGACCCGCATATTAAAACGCTTTTGCAAGGTGGATATCATTACATCAACATTACATAATAGATGGGGATACATACATAAGGCACGAATGCCACAAGAATACACCAACATCATATACAAGATCAACATCCGACTACGGATGAAACATAAACAGAAAACTCAAATAATATCCACCCTGCTAGCCCGGGCTGCCGACCGAACCTATCCCCGATCGAAGAAGCGTAAGAAGAACTCAAGACAAGCAAGCATCGCTCTCACGCCATGATCATCGCAAACCTGTACACCGCAATCGGTGGTGTAGTAATCTGTGAGCCACGAGGACTCAGCAATCCCATTACCATGGGTATCAAGACTAGCAAAGCTTAAGGGGTAAGGAAGGGGTAAAGTGGTGAGGTTGCAGCAGCGACTAAGCATGATATGGTGGCTAACATACACAAATGAGAGCGAGAAGAGAAGCAAAGGAACGATTCGTCAACTAGTAATGATCAAGAAGTGATCCCGAGCTCCTACTTACGCCAAACATAACCCGAAACCGTGTTCTCCTCTCGATCAACCCCAAAAATGTACACTCACGGTTACGCACACGGTTGGTGTATTTTAGAAGAGTTTGCTTCAAGTTTACTACAACCGGATATTAACAAATTCCCATCGGCCACATAACCGCGGCACGGCTCTCGAAAGTTTATACCCTGCAGGGTTTCCCAACTTAGCCCATGATAAGCTCTCGCGATCAACGAAGGATATTCCTTCTCCCGGGAAGACCCGATCAGTCTCGGAATCCCGGCTACAAGACATTTCGACTGCAATAAAACAAGACCAAAGAAAGCCGCCCGATGCGCCGACAATCCCGATAGGAGCTGCACATATCTCGTTCTCGTGGCAACACCGGATGAGACTAGCTACGAGTAAAACCAGACCTCGAGTTGCTCGAGGTGGCCCCAGTAGCTGGTTCAAGCCAGCACTTAGAGAAGCACCGCCCGGGGCTAAAATAAAGATGACCCTTGGGCTCCGGTAACCCAAGGGAAAAAAGACTGGGTGAGGCAAATGGTAAAACCAATGTTGGGCCTTCTTTGGAGGAGTCTTATTCAAAGCGAACTGTCAAGGGGTCCCATAAATCACCCGACCGCGTTAGGGACGCAAAATCCGGGAACATAATACCGATATGACGGAAACTAGGGTGGCAAGAGTGGAACAAAACACCAGGCATAAGGCCGAGCCTTCCACCCTTTACCAAGTATATAGATGCATTAATAATATAAGATATATTGTGATAACTCAACAAGTAAACATGTTCCAACAAGGAACAACATCTCCATGTTCCAACAAGGAACAAACTTCATCTTCACCTGCAACTAACAACACTATAAGAGGGGCTGAGCAAAGCGGTAACATAGCCAAACAACGGTTTGCTAGGAAGGGTGCAAAAGGTTAGAGGCGACATGGCAATTTGGGAGGCTTGATAAACAGGTAATAGGTAGCGCAGCATAGCGATAGAACGAAACAACTAGCATAGCAATGATAGTAGTGAGATCCAGGGTAGCGGTCATCTTGCCTGAAATCCCGCAAGGAAGAAGAACGAGTCCCTGAAGAAGATGAAGCCACGAAGACGAACCAAGCGTAGACGAACGAATCCTCACGATCGCAACGAAACAGGAACTAACAAGAAGAAGCACACAACAAAGTGAACACCCCACACATGAACAAGACATGATGCACAACAAACATGATGCATGACAAATCTAGATGAAGCTACTCATGGCAAGAGATGATGCAAACAAGAGCAACACATCAAAGCAAGTTTAAATGAGGCCGGAAGCAACATAGAACAATTCCGGTAAGTCCTCATAAGCAAATTTCGAAATTGTTCCAGATCTGAATAAACCTTATGTTCAATTTGTTAAACAGCAAGTTAAGATGCACCACGATGATCTACACGAAATTCTAGTCAAGTTACATATAAAGTTCATTTAATTCGGAGCTACGGCCTAGAAGATATGAGCAAAAAAAGTTAAACATGGCATTGATGCAAAATGCATACAAACATCAAGCAAACACCTCAAATCAAGGATGCAACATGATAATATGACATTACATGCAATTCTAAGCAAGTTTCATATAGAGCACACTCAAAACGGAGCAACGGATCAACACATACACACTATACAAGTCATAGCAACAATCTGTCCAAAACAGCAGCTAGGCATATTGCAAGCATCAAAACAACATGCTACAGGACCTCAACATAATAAAAAAGGCATGGGCATGATGTACAGGTAAAGCATGACAAAACATGAACACTGAGCTATCTCCAGAAATTAGTAGAACATGCTCAAACACACATGGCAAGATTGCAAATAATAACAGTTTCAGACTTTACCAGAAATAACATCAGGTTGCAATGTTTAGAGCTATCAAACAACATGCTACAGGAACTTAACATGGAAAACAAAGGCATGGAATGAATCTACTAAATGCATAGAACAAATGTCCTTTATTGACCATGAGCCAAAAAGGATCAGAAAATATGATGGCACCCATGTAAACATGGCAAGTTATATTACAGATTCATACATGGCAGGAACAACAATAAGTAGGCATGTTGGTGAGCTTGAACCACTCACAACAGAGCGATAAATGGCATGGCAAGGCAACCAACTTTAAGGAGACATGGCATATAAGCTATACATGGCAAGAACAACATCATAGCATACACGGATCAACTAAAACAACCTTGGCAAAATTGAATAACATGTAAACAACCTGTCAGGAAACATTTTATAGCAAAAGTAGAGATCGATTGACTCAAGCTATGGCACTCCATAATTTCAACCAAGGGCATGGATGGATAGAGCAAAACCATATGTTCAAAACATCCTTAGTGAAGTATCTCAAAATAAGCATGGAACTCTCGGTAGCATCAAGTTTACATGGCATAAAAATATCAGCAGAACAGGGGCTGAAATCAGCAATATCATGAAGCCTAGTTTGCATGCCTGTGCTAGTCACCACAGAGATCACAAAAATACATGGATACACCCCTGTAAAGATGGCATGGCATATTACAAAACACATGTAGGACTCAAGTTCATAGGATGCACACATCAATCATGGCAAAAATGACAAAAGTGCATGTTCTGATAAGAATCTGAAACTAACATCACATAGCCCTCTTCTAACAGCATTTCGGGCATCAAGATGAACTTAAATGAAAGTTATGCAATGAGATGAAATGATGTACTCGTCGAGGCGAACAATTTGACATATCACACGCCCAAAACGGAGCTACGGATGCAGAGTTATGGCATGATGAATATGGCATGAAAATATGCAAAATCTAGGGGACTTGGAGAAAAACGAGGGGAAAGAAAGTCAACCGTGGCGCGGTTCACGAGGATGGCCGGCTCTCGCCGGAGAGTGGCCGGAGGGGTCGGAGAGGTGACGTGGAGGGCGCCGGCGAGGGGGCCGACCGGCGGAGGCGCAGGCGCGCCGGGCGGGCGCGAGGCCGGGCGAGGTTTGAGGAGAGGCCCGGCCCCATGAGGCAACGACGGCGGCGGCCGGCCGAGGAGAGGCCGCGAGGTCGAGCAGGGCGGCGTGGGAAGCGCGGAGGCGCGGAGGAGTTCGGCGGCGCGGGTCAAGGCCGGAGGAAGGCGCCCGAGGTCGGCCGAGGACTGCAGCTGGCCGGACGGCGGCGGGCGAGCTGGCCGGTGGCGCGCGAGGAGATCGGGACGGGCCGAGGGCGGCGGGTCGCGGGTCATGGGCGGGCTGGCGCGCTGGGCGGCGCGGTCGCCACGCGTGGCGCGACCCGGTTGGCCGGGCGCGACGGCGGGATTTGTCCGGACGGCGGCGGACATGTCCGGCGCGCAGAGGAGGTGGGATCTAGGGTTAGGGGTGGTTTCATCCGCGATTTTTCGTGGGAGAGGGCATATTTATAGGTGGAGGGAGCTAGGAGAGTCCAAAAGAGGAGCGGTTTTCGGCCACGCGATCGTGATCGAACGACCGAGAGCATGGAGGGGAGTTTGCTGGGTTTTTGGCCACTTTGGAAGGGGTGTTGGGCTGCAACTCAAAGAGGGCTTTTACGGTTACCCGGTTAACCGTTGGGGTACCAAACGACCTCCAAATGATCCGAAACTTGACAGGCGGTCTACCGGTGGTATACCAAGGCCGCTTGACAAACCTCGGTCCATTCCGAGAAAGTTCAACACCCGCACATGAAAAGAGGTAAAAGGGAGCGCCGGGAGACATAGGAGTGCCTGATTGCAAAACGGACAACGGGAAAATGCTCGGATGCATGAGACGAACATGTATGCCAAATGAAATGCACATGATGACATGATAAAAATGCAGATAATGACATGGCAAAATGCAACACGCAAGCAAATGACATGGCAACGACAGCGAATAACTGGCAGACACCTGGCGCATCGGATCCGGGGCGTTACAAGGTCGTCGTGTCACAATAAACTCGTCTAACCTTGTAAGCATTGGCATTTGTTGTCCACACGGGGAACTCATTGTTGAGGATGCCCCTTCACTTCAACGGTGATTGTTGATTGTCTGGTTGACGACTGTTCGATAACCGTTGTCTCTGCACCTAAACTGGAGACGTTGGGTGAATTCGTGTTTGTGTCTCCCTCGAAGTGTCTTGAGGTACTGAATTCCCTTAATACTGGAACAAAGCTGTACTTGTTCCGATGTTTGTTCTATTAATTTGAAGGTCTATGTTGTATTCTTCATGCAGAGTCAGGACTTGGAGGTAACCGCTGTCTCTACGTCTGAACCGTATCCATGTCGTCTGACGTGTCTTGAGGTATTGAGTTTTTATGATACTTCCAGCTTAACTTTATTTGTGAGGAAACAAGTTTTATTTCATCCAACCTTTATGCTATTAGTTTTGTGATCCATCTTCTGTTAATTTTCATCAAGGGTTTGAAGGCGGTCACCTAACATCAATGCGTCAATCTGTCAAGACCTTGCTTATCTACATGTATTATAAGGTGGACACCGTCGTTGAATTGCTGCAATGCTTTCCAAAACTGGAGAACTTGTTTGTCGAGGTGATGATCTTCAAAAATTTGCATTCTGTAGCACTCGTTCCTTTTTGAAATGCTTGTCTTAATTTTGACTGAAATTGATGCACTCGTATCTACACATGATTTATTGTTGTATGCATCCATATATAGACAAGTCTATGTCTAACTTCTTGTTACGGAGGTGGTAGAACTAATTGTTGCATTTGGTTTTTTGATGGTCTGTATCTCTTTTTATAGACGCTAAGTATTTTCAACCTATCATTTATATTTTAGGGATCGTTGATTTCTCGTGGTGAAAAAAAAAAACAAATGGCGTCGTAAGTACCGGCAGTTTCTCAAACATCACGATGTTTGTTTGAAGACAGTATTGCTGGAAGATTATGTTCGCTCTGGGAGTTACGCTGAATTTGCGATGTTCTTTGTTCTTAGTGCAAAGGATCTGGAGACCATGACCATTAAGTTTACCTCCCCTCCCGCAGAGTTCACGGGAGTATTTTATGAAAAGCAACAAAGGGTTCTGGAGTGGCATAGAAGGGCTTCTAAACGTGCACGTCTTAGATTATCATCAAGTTGCAGCCACGCGCGTCCGCATTTAAGAAAGAGGAGTGTTGAATACCTGGATTTGACGGTTCCGTTCAGGTGTGGATGCTGAAATCAGGCCTTGTGTTAGTTGTCCAGGTGTATGGAGTTATTTGTTGTTGCGTTCTTTTGAGCTTGGGTTTTATGTAAACTTTATCATACAACCGTTGTAGTCTTTGCACCGTGTGTAGGCTTGTCTGTTTTTGTGTTGCGTGCAGTCATGAAGGAAATGTGTGGTTTTGCGGCTTTGTACGGGCCGAAGGACCATAAAATGCTGTGGCACCAAGGTTAAGAGACATAAAGTAGATTTAATGTTTCAGTGGAGAGATGCGCGCTGCATGTGTAAGCGTGCTGTGTTGTATGTACGACGGTGCCTGTCTTATATATGTACCTGTCATGCACACAATGCATGTACAACCGTGCCTGTGTTGCAGGTAGAGCTGCATGATGGTTGACTTGCATGGTGCCTGTCTTATATATGGTGATGGGTGCCTTGCACTGATGGAGCTGCATTTGAGCCGCTGCACTATTTCTGGTCCTCGTACTGTGGTTATAAAAAACGGCTTGTAAGTTTATTTGGTGCAGTTGTAGAAACAAAGCAAATGTAAGCATAACAGATTTTGCTTGTTTAGGTATTTTTATTACTTAGCTGGGAAAATATTATAAGGGCGATAGGTTTGTTTGTAAATGTTTGCAGCCCTTTCTTTATGAAGTTGGATGGTGTAACAATACAACCATGCGTCTCTGCTGCGACACAGGAGAGATGAAAAGAGTTGAAAGCATAGAGAGCCACCACAACGGTGAACCAAACCTTTTTTGCGGGGCGTTATGTAGTGCTTCTGGTTACCGCACAACCGAGTTTCTACTCAACAGGCCACACCGAAATGCGTCTCGAGGATTCTAGCCGTGACACTACAGACTCACAACCATGCTTTTGACCTTGTCCTGGCATTGTGATTTTCGTTCTCTGCTTGAATAATGTGCCTTTCACAGCCACCCTACTGTGCACGTAGAAAAGGAGCAACGCCAGCTGATAAAGTGCTTTTTCTACTACTAGATGTGTGGCAGAACCGTGGTTGCAGAGAGTTCTTGCCCGTGCTTTTAAGGATAGTGTCTCTTGGACCGGTCATTGATTGCCTCACAAAGTAAACAGTGAGGGTTCACATCTGAATCCAATTCTGTTATGTTTCTGTAGTAAGCGCACGAACGTGACTCTGCCTAATACTCAAGTATGCCTCCATGGGCTTCTCGTCTGCGCCTCTCCGCTCTAAACGAGTCGACGGTATCATTCGGAAAATGCATAAAAGCGAACATGACTCTATATAATACCACATGATGCCTTTGTGGATTTGATGCCCGTGTCTACGACCCTTATCACTAAAATACAGAAAGTCACAAACGCACATAACCGTGGCTGCAGAGACTTTATCAAGAAAGAAGCGTGACGTAACTCAGTACGGAACCGTGTCTGTATGGACTTCACGTCTGTGCTTTTAAATACAAGGAAATAAGCTTTTAAAATCAGTGTCTCTCATTTAGGCAATTCCGTGCTTCATAGTGTAAACGCTCGTGGTTGTGCGTAAGACAAAGGTTCAGTTCCATGGGCTAGACGCCTGCTACGTCTTGAGCTTGCGTTGGTTTTCCTCGAAGAGGAGAGGGTGATGCAGCAAAGTGTAGTGTAAGTATTTCCCTCAGTTTTGAGAACCAAGGTATCAATCCAAAGAGGGAGGCTCCTCAAAAGTCCCACGCACCTACACAAACAAACTGAGAACTCGCAACCAACGCAATAAAGGGGTTGTCAATCCCTTCACGGCCACTTTCGAAAGTGAGATCTAATAAAGATAGTATGATAAGATAAATATATTTTTGGTATTTTATAATATAGATGCAAAAAGTAAAGATGCAAATAAAATTAGATTGGAAACAAATATGATAAGAGATAGATCCGGGGGCCATAGGTTTCACTAGTCGCTTCTCTCAAGATAGCATAAGTATTACGGTGGGTGAACAAATTACTGTCGAGCAATTGATAGAAAAGCGCATAGTTATGAGATTATCTAGCATGATCATGTATATAGGCATCATGTCCATAACAAGTAGACCGACTCCTGCCTGCATCTACTACTATTACTCCACACATTGACCGCTATCCAGCATGCATCTAGAGTATTAAGTTCATAAGAACAGAGTAACGCATTAAGCAAGATGACATGATGTAGAGGGATAAGCTCATGCAATATGATATAAACCCCATCTTGTTAACCTCGATGGCAACAATACAATACGTGCCTTGCAACCCTTTGTGTCACTGGGTAAGGACACCGCAAGATTGAACCCAAAGCTAAGCACTTCTCCCATGGCAAGAAAGATCAATCTAGTAGGCCAAACCAAACTGATAATTCGAAGAGACTTGCAAAGATAACTTAATCATATATAAAAGAATTCAGAGAAGATTCAAATATTATTCATAGATAAACTTGATCATAAACCCACAATTCATCGGATCTCGACAAACACACCGCAAAAAGAGATTACATCGTATAGATCTCCACAAGAGAGGGGGAGAACATTGTATTGAGATCCAAAAATAGAGAAGAAGCCATCTAGCTAATAACTATGGACCCGTAGGTCTGTGGTAAACTACTCACAACTCATCGGAGGGGCGAGGATGTTGATGTAGAGGCCCTCCGTGCTTGATGGAATCTCGCAGATACAGAAGGTTACGGTGGTGGAAATTGTGTTTCGTGGTGCCCCTGGATGTTTTCGGGGTACATATGTATATATAGGAAGAAGAAGTACGTCGGTGGCCTTGGGGGCCCACGAGATAGGGGGCGCGCCCTCCTATCTCGTGGAGGCTCCGGTTGCTTCTTGACTTGCACTCCAAGTTCTCTGGATCATGTTCGGTGAGAAAATCACGTCCCCGAAGGTTTCATTCCGTTTGGACTCCGTTTGATATTCCTTTTCTTCAAAATATTGAAATAGGAAAAAAAAACAGCAATATGGGCTGGGCCTCCGTTTAATAGGTTAGTCCCAAAAAATGATATAAAAGTGGAAAATAAAGCCCAATAAAGGCTAAAACAGTAGATAAAGTAGCATGGAGCAATCAAAAATTATAGGTACGTTGGAGACGTATCAGGCATCCCCAAGCTTAATTCCTGCTCGTCCTCGAGTAGGTAAATGATAAAAAGAGAATTTTTGATGCGGAGTGATACTTTGGCATAATTTCAATGTAAATCTTCTTAATTGTGGTATGAATATTCAGATCCTAAAGATTCAAGACAAAAGTTCATATTGACATAAAAATAATAATACTTCAAGTATACTAACTAAGCAATTATGTCTTCTCAAAATAACATGGCCAAAGAAAGTTATCCCTACAAAATCATATAGTCCTGCTATGCTCCATCTTCCCCACACAAAATATTTAAATCATGCACAACCCCGATGACAAGCCAAGCAATTGTTTCATACTTTAACATTTTCAAAACTTTTCAATCTTCACGCAGTACATGAGCGTGAGCCATGGATATAGCACTATATGTGGAATAGAATGGTGGCTGTGGAGAAGACAAAAAAGGGAGAAGATAGTCTCACATCAACTAGGCGTATCAAGGGGCTATGGAGATGCCCATCAATAGATATCAATGTGAGTGAGTAGGGATTGCCATGCAATGGATGCACTAGAGCTATAAGTATATGAAAGCTCAACAAAAGAAACTAAGTGGGTGTGCATCCAACTCGCTTTCTCACGAAGACCTAGGGCATTTGAGGATGCCCATCATTGGAATATACAAGCCAAGTTCTATAATGAAAAATTCCCACTAGTATATGAAAGTAACAAAATGAGAGACTCTCTATCATGAAGATCTTGGTACTACTTTGAAGCACAAGTGTGGTAAAAGGATAGTAACATTGCCCCTTCTCTCTTATTCTCTCATTTTTTGTTTTGTTCTCTTTTTTTTTCTTTGGGCCTTTTCTCTTTTTTTATGGCCTCTTTTTTTCTTATTTTTTTATTTTTTGTCCGGAGTCTCATCCCGACTTGTGGGGGAATCATAGATCATGGAAACTTAGAATATCACATAAAGTTTTTAGAATCGTGGAAACACTAGCACCCAAATCACACAAACAAAAGCACTCATAATCTTTAATTCTAATCTTTATAGTAGGTTCCCACTCATCATTAAGTTTTCTAGGTATAGAAACTTCCAAATTAAGTTTTTCATCATAAGATTGCATCAAGGCATCAACAATGTGCTTGGTAAAAGCTTTATTTTGACTATAAGCATGAGGGGAATTAACAACGGCTTGCAACAAGGAAATACAACCTTTTAAAGAGCAATTATCATAATTAAATTCCTTGAAGTCCGAGATAGTGGGTTCAACATTATTAAAAGTTGAGGATTCTCCAATCTCACTTTTACCAAATTTAACATTAAGATCTAAAGATTCAATTCTTGGGACGCCTTCTAGGAAAAGTTGATTCATCATCAGTCCCATAATCATCAAAGTTCATATTGCAAAACATAGATCTAATTGGAGATGCATCAATAACTTTAAGATCCTCATCATTATTTTCACGGAAACTAGACGAACACGCTTTTATAAAGCTTTCTTTCTTAGCATGCAATCTAGCGGTTCTTTCCTTGCACTCGTCAATGGAAATTCTCATTACTTTGAGAGACTCATTGATATCATGCTTAGGAGAAGAAGATCAAAGTTTAAGAGAATTAACATCAAGCGAAAGTCTATAAACGTTCCTAGCCAAATCATCAACTTTGAGCAATTTTTCTTCAAGCATAGCATTACAATTCTTTTGAGAGATCATAAATTATTTCACACTATTCTCAAAATCAGAGGGCATCTTATTAAAATTACCATAAGAATTATTGTAGGAATTTCCATAATTATTAGAGGGATTACTAGGGACGGTCTAGTATTAAAATTTCCTCTATAAGCATTATTTCCAAAACTATTCCTACCAACAAAATTCACATCCATAGATTCATTACTATTCTCAATCAAGGAAGACAAAGGCATATCATTGGGATCAAGAGGAGTATTTTTAGTAGCAAACATCTTCATAAGTTCATCCATCTTTCCACTCAAAACATTGATTTCTTCTATAGCATGCACAATCTTACTAGAAGACCTTTCGGTGTGCCATTGAGAATAATTAGCCATAATATTATCAAGTAACTTTGTAGCATCTCCTAACGTGATTTCCATAAAGGTGCCTCCCGCGGCCGAATCTAAGAGATTTCTAGAAGCAAAGTTCAAATCGGCATAAAATTTTTGTATGATCATCCATAAGTTCAAACCATGAGTAGGGCAATTGCGAAGCATCAATTTCATTCTTTCCCAAGATTGGGCAACATGCTCATGATCAAGTTGTTTAAAATTCATAGTATCGTTCCTAAGAGTGATGATCTTAGAGGGAGGAAAATACTTAGAGATAAAAGCATCTTTGCACTTGTTCCAAGAATCAATACTATTTTTAGGCAAAGACGAAAACCAAACTTTAGCGCGATCTCTAAGTGAAAACGGAAATAACTTTAGTTTGACAACATTGTTATCCGTATATTTCTTCTTTTGCATATCACACAAATCAACAAAGTCGTTTAGATGAGTAGCGACATCTTCGCTAGGAAGGCCGGCGAATTGATCTTTCATAACAAGATTCAGCAAAGCGGTATTGATTTCACAAGACCCATCATTATTAAGAGGAGCAATCGGAGTACTAAGGAAATCATTATTGTTCGTATTCGATAAGTCACACAATTTGGTATTATCTTGCGCCATGGCAACAAGTAATCCAACACACAAGCAAACAGGAAAACGACGAGCAAAAGGAGAGAGGAGACTGGGAAAGAGAGGGCGAATAAAACGACAAGGGTGAAGTGGGGGAGAGGAAAACGAGAGGCAAATGGCAAATAATGTAAATGCGAGGGAGATAGGTTTGTGATGGGTACTTGGTATGTCTTTACTTGAGCGAAGACCTCCCACGGCAACGGGCGCCAGAAATCCTTCTTGCTACATCTTGAGCTTGCATTGGTTTTCCTCAAGAGGAGAGGGTGATGCAGCAAAGTGTAGCGTAAGTATTTCCTCAGTTTTGAGAACCAAGGTATCAATCCAAAGAGGAGGCTCCTCAAAAGTCCCACGCACCTACACAAAACAAACCGAGAACTCGCAACCAACGCAATAAAAGGGGTTGTCAATCCCTTCACGGCCACTTCATGAAAGTGAGATCTAATAAAGATAGTATGATAAAATAAATATATTTTTGGTATTTTATAATATAGATGCAAAAAGTAAAGATGCAAATAAAAGTAGATTGGAAACAAATATGATAAGAGATAGACCCGGGGGCCATAGGTTTCACTAGTGGCTTCTCTCAAGATAGCATAAGTATTACGGTGGGTGAACAAATTGATGTCGAGCAATTGATAGAAAAGCGCATAGTTATGAGATTATCTAGGCATGATCATGTATATAGGCATCACGTCCATAACAAGTAGACCGACTCCTGCCTCGCATCTACTACTATTACTCCACACATCGACAGCTATCCAAAGATGCATCTAGAGTATTAAGTTCATAAGAACAGAGTAACGCATTAAGCAAGATGACATGATGTAGAGGGATAAACTCATGAAATATGATTTAAACCCCATCTTGTTATCCTCGATGGCAACAATACAATACGTGCCTTGCAACCCTTTGTGTCGCTGGGCAAGGACACCGCAAGATTGAACCCAAAGCTAAGCACTTCTCCCATGGCAAGAAAGATCAATCTTGTAGGCCAAACCAAACTGATAATTCGAAGAGACTTGCAAAGATAACTTAATCATACATAAAAGAATTCAGAGAAGATTCAAATATTATTCATAGATAAACTTGATCATAAACCCACAATTCATCGGATCTCGACAAACACACCGCAAAAAGAGATTACATCGAATAGATCTCCACAAGAGAGGGGAGAACATTGTATTGAGATCCAAAAAGAGCGAAGAAGCCATCTAGCTAATAACTATGGATCCGTAGGTCTGTGGTAAACTACTCACAACTCATTGGAGGGCAAGGATGTTGATGTAGAGGCCCTTCGTGCTTGATTCCCCCTCCGACAGAGTGCTGGCGAAGGCTCCAAGATGGGATCTCACGGATACAGAAGGTTACGGTGGTGGAAATTGTGTTTCGTGGTGCCCCTGGATGTTTTCGGGGTACATAGGTATATATAGGAAGAAGAAGTACGTCGGTGGCCGCCCGAGGGGCCCACGAGACAGGGGGCGCGCCCTATAGTGGGGGGGCGCTCTCCTATCTCGTGGAGGCTCCGGTTGCTTCTTGACTTGCACTCCAAGTTCTCTGGATCACGTTCGGTGAGAAAATCACGTTCCCGAAGGTTTCATTCCGTTTGGACCCCGTTTGATATTCCTTTTCTTCAAAATACTGAAATAGGCAAAAAAACAGCAATATGGGTTGGGCCTCCGTTTAATAGCTTAGTCCCAAAAAATGATATAAAAGTAGAAAATAAAGCCCAATAAAGCCTAAAACAGTAGATAAAGTAGCATGGAGCAATCAAAAATTATAGATACGTTGGAGACGTATCAACGCCCGTGCATCTTCGTCTGATCGAGTCTCACAGGCGAGCATGACTCTGTAATACCATCGACCATGCGCAATAAACGCATGATTGTGATCTTGCCTATTACTAAAGTATGCCTTCATGGGCTGCTCGTCCGTGCTTCTCCGTCTGAACGAGTCGACTGAATCATTCGGAACACAAACACAAGTGAACACGACTCTATTTAAGAACACACGATGCCTTTGTGGATTTGACGCCCGTGGCCGCGACCCTAATGACTGAAACACAAAGAGTGCAAGATCGTGCTTTTAAAAAACGTGCAACAGCGGTGACATCTGTAATTATGTCCCTGCATTGTGCCTAACCGTACCTTGTGTTCATAACCGTGCTTGCGATGCGTGTCCAACCGTACTTCATGTGCCTTCACGCGGTGCTTCTGTGATGCAAAGATTTCAAACACAACGGGTCACATTTGTGTTTGCGTTTCTATTTTACAAATGCATATAGTGCCTGGCAGTAGGTTTTCGGCGTTTCCTGTGAAAGAATTACGTCTTTACGTGCTACTGACGCACGTGGAATCACGGGCGTGCCTGTGTGGCATGTAGAACAGTGCGCGTCGTATCACTTCACGGCCGTTGTGTGGTTCGTGGCAAACCGTGCGTTTGCCATGGTCGTGCCTGTGTGACAGGTAGAACAGTGCGTCTCGAATCACTTTTCTACGAAGTCATGATCGTCTGTGTGTTTGCTGACAAACCGTGGTTCACTGAATCATTCGGAACACAAACGCTAGCACAAGCAAGCATGACTTTATATAATACCACACGATGCCTTTGCGGATTTGACGCCCTTTCCTGTGACCCTTATCACTGAAACACAGAAAGTCACAAATGTACATAGTTGTGGCTGCAGAGACTTGAAGCCCTTTTAGTTAATGAAAGTCACAAATATACATAGCCATGACCCTTATCAGTGGGACCATTTAGCCATCGACCGAAATACCGAGTTTGCAGTTGGCAAGGTTACAGATTGAGCAAAAAAGGTACGGGCATTGTTTCAGCACACCTACATAAATTCCAAACTGGAAAGTGGCGGGAACATCTCGCTCCAGCACTGTTTTCAACACTTACAAGTGAATGGATCCTTTAAATCCAGGTGCTCAACACATGCGTGCCTTAGATCCAAGTTCCCGTGGTTGCAACTTGGCGACAACCTAAGGCAAGCATGTTTAGAAGCCTTTTTGTCCCACTGAAGCACGTCTTGTTGCTGTTTGTATAATTCTTCCGTGAAGTGTTCTTGAAGAAGAAACCTGATCCTCATAGTCTGCAGCTGTGCTACGTTGAGAATAAAGAATGTTGCAAATCGAATGCTTTTGTCGCATTGAACATAGCTTTCCAGCGTCAGTGACTTCAAACGAACGTCATGATGGTGCTTGTAGGAACAGTCGTTCGCAAGACTTTCTTCATTAGAGGCTATTTCCTGAATAAACATGAATATTTGAAATGGTTAAGCTCGATAAAGAGTGATTCTGCTGGGAGAGCAAGTGAAGGAATAAGTCTATAACCTCTGTTGTAATAAAAGCTTTCTTTTTAGTTTTGTCCTAATACTGGTCCATGACTATATACACCTTTGTCCATTACATACAAATGTATGTGACGTTTTCCTTTTGTTGAATGGAGTTCTCGCACCATGCATGGTATGTGTTTTACAATTTGTGTGAGAAGCATCACCTCGGTATACAAGTTTTCCAAGCTTCGGAAGTGTTCCACCAAGGAAAAGACTGCGTGCAGGTCATAATCCATGCTGATAGACAACGTCTTGATAGAACGAACCACTGTGGATGTGCTGACTGTCGGCAAACACTTCTTGTAGAATAAAACATAATATTAGTAGAGTAAAGGTTGAATTGCATGGAACTTGTTCGTACCAATGAATGGAGGTGAAAGTATTGTAGAAAGTCAGTACCTGAATAATTATACGGTCATTTGTGATGCCGGATTCACAGAAATATTAGATAATTTGCCCATGACCTGCAGTTTAGGTGTAGAGGTGATAACTATCCGCAACTTTTTGCAATCACCATCACAAAGCAACCGTTGAAGTGACGAGGCATCTTCTATAACAATTTTCCCATAGTAACTAGAAATGCCGATGCTTATAAGGTTAGGTGAGTTTATTCTGATGGAATGGTGCCTGACTGTCCAAACAAGCAGCAGAGACTCAAGTGTAGGAGAAGTAGAGCTGATGATGCTTTGTAATGAGACGTCTGATACATCAACATCTACTAGCGAGAGGTAGTTTAAGCACCCGTACATAATTGTCTGGTAACTTGCAAAGTGTAAAGGCGATGGTTTGGAGAGAGGAGGAAATCTGAGGGTTTAATGCTGGTGGTGATGGCATGAGCGAAGGGCATGAGAATGGCCCTATGTCATGTTGTCTCAAGCATGGTGGGAACATGTAGTAAAACTCGAGCACCTGGAGATCGTTCAGTCTTGGGGATCGAAGCCAGTCGTCGAGTGTGGGGTGCCTGCAGTCGAGGTAGGACGCCGGAATGCAGAGGCGGCGAACTGCACTGTGACGCCCGGAGAGGATGGCCTCTGGAAGGTACGAATCATCATAGGAATTATCTTCATCGACATGTTCTCCTCTAAAAAAATTTCCAGTGTATGTTACGCGGATGAGTTCCTCCGGTGTGGCGGAGTTCACGGTGACCAACTCGAAATGTACTTGATCTAGAGGGTTAAAAAGACGTGGGACAGGGATCTCATGGCAGTCCAGATTCAGAGGAGCGGCGCGCCAAACAGGGCGCCACCGACGTGCGAGGATTTGAGTACGAGCGCCTTCCTTAGTGGACAGACGGGATATGATCTCACCGAGGACACCGTCCGGTAGGTCGCTGATGCGGTCGGGACCAGGCGGCTCTTCTTGATCCTCGGATCCGGTAGGCGCACCCTCGCCGCTTCCAGCTGCTACCGCCAAACCACCAGAGGAAGGCGTCGCCGGTGGCGCGAGCCTCGCCCTCTTGGTGCTCGGGGCACCAGAGTTGACCTCCATCTCCATTTTCATTGCTGGGATCGCGCCGCCTGCGAGGGCCGCTTTATGTGGCGTGGATCTGGACAGTCCAAGAAAGAGGGTGTGGCTAGGGTTTCGAGACGCCGTCCGTCCGCCTTAATTAGCTGGAGCCTGGCTTCGGGCAACGAGCCAGACCGGCGTCACCGGAGGAGACGTCCGTCGGACCCTTGGGTTTCCGTGGCGGCGCCACGTGGCGTTCACACCTGAATATGTGGATACGCCCGTCAAAACGTTGTGTTTCCGCAATCAACGCACGAACGTGGCTCCACACAAAACACAACCATGCCTCCATCGCCATCCCGACCGTGCCTGTCCTGGTAACATAGTCAACGGATGCATTTGGAACACAAAGAGACATCAAGGTGACTTTGGATAATTACACATCATGCGTTTGTTAGTTTGACAACCGTGCCTGTGACCTGAAACACTGACACACAAAAAGTCGTCTTCGTGCGTAAAGGATCGTGACGCTACTAAACATACAAAGTCGCCTTTCGTGCATTTGAGTTAAAAATCTTACAACGAAAACAATTGTAACAAGGACAGTCGCCCGATTCTACTAGGTTTCCGTAATAAATGCACAAACGTGACTCCGAGTAGGAACGAACCATGCCTCGGTGGGCTGGATGTCCGTGCTTCTCCTTTTGACTGAGTCCACCGACTCATTCGGAACACGATCAGAAAACCTTTGTGCGTGACTCTATATAATAGCACGCCATGCCTTCGAGGGATGTATGCCCGTGCTTGTGACCCTTGACACTGAAACACAGATAGCCACGAACGTCGACGTATTTATCAAGAAAGAAGCGTGACGCAAGTCGGTACTGAACCGTGTCTGTATGGACTTAACGTCTATGCTTTTAAATACAAGGAAATGAGCTTTTAAAATTAGCGTCTCTCATATAGGCAATTCCATGCCTCACAGAGTAAACGCCCGTGGCTGTGCGTAAGACAAAAGTTCAGTTCCATGGGCTAGACGGTCGTGCATCTCCGTCTGGTCGAGTCTCACAGGCGAGCATGACTCTATGTAATATCATCGACCATGTGCAATAAACGCATGATTGTGACCCTGCCTAATACGAAAGTATGCCACCATGGGCTTCTCGTCCACGCCTCTCCGTCTGAACGAGTCGTCTGAATCATTTGGAACACAAACACAAGCGAACATGACTCTATATAATACCACATGATGCCTTTGTGGATTTGACGCCTGTGCCTATGACCCTAATGACTGAAATACAGAGACTCGCAAATGTACATAACTGTGGCTGCAGAGAGTGCTAGCCCATGCCTTCGTGGGCGTCATGTGCATGCCTCTCTTTCCTACCGAGTCCACCGTGCTTCTGGCGTCAAATAGGTTCTTCTAGTGAATGTGTGCCGTAAATAATTAAAGCACTGGCACGTCTGCGTTCGGTTCTGCGTGCAACAAAGGCATTTCGTACCTTGAAAGTCGTGGTTTTATTTAATGTTTCAAGCACCCATCTACCATTGACTTGCTACAAGTAGTACTTAATCCGGGCCCTCCTGTCAGAAAGAAAAATAGAAGAAGTAATTAATCTGGACCCCTCCGCTCCTCGTCATGGGTATTTAAGTCGTTTCGTGGATGGACAGGCTAGTCCATTTCTCCACATCCACCGTCTATCCAGATCCACGCCACATATAGCGGCGCTCGCAGGCGGTGCGATCCCAGCAATGGAGACGGAGATGGATGTCTACTCCGTTGCCCCGAGCACCAAGAGGGCGAGGCTCGCGCCACCGGCGACGCCTTCCTCTGGTGGTTTGGCGGTAGCGGCTGGAAGCCGCGAGGGTGCGCCTACCGGATCCGAGGATCAAGAAGAGTAGTCTGGTCCCGACCGCATCAGCGACCTCCCGGACGCCATCCTCGGTGAGGTGATCTCCCGTCTGTCCACTAAGGAAGGTGTTCGCGCTCAAATCCTCGCACATCGATGGCGTCATTTATGGCGCACCGCTCCTCTGAATCTCGACTGCAGTGTGATCCCTGTCGGTCGTGTTTTTAAGCCCCTAGAAACAGTTCATATCGACATACTGTCCATGCTCCCCATTAAAGATGTCATTCGCATTAGATATTTTGGAACTCGGTGTAGTTTTCAACCTGACGTTGATGGTTCGTGCCTTCTGAAAGCCATCCTCTCCGGTCATGGGGGCACAGTTCATCGTCTCTGCATTCCGGCGTGCTACCTCCACTGCAGACCCTCTACAGTTGACGCCTGGCTTCGATCCCCAAGACTGAAGAATCTCCAGGTTCTCGAGTTCTATTACATGTTCCCAGGTTTTGTGGGAAAAACCATCACACTACCACACGAAATCTCTTCGTCCGCGCCCTCACCGCCGACTTCCACGCTGCTGTTTTCCTCCTCACTTCACTCCGTCACATTTGCTCTTTGCCAGATACCTGACAAGTATGCACGATCATTTAAACTTCCACTCCTCAAGAGGCTTTCGTTTTTGGGAGTTGATATATCAGACGTCTCACTACAAAGCATAATCAGCCATGGTTGCCCTGCCCTCGAATGGCTCCTGCTTGTTTGCAATAACTTGGACCACTGCATCATAATAAACTCAGGAAAAGTTGAAGTCATCTGCATCCTTTGTGAGAATGGTGAACTCGTTGTTGAGGATGCACCCTCACTTAAACGATTGATTCACGATATTCAGAGCCGGCACTTGCAGATAACTGTCTTTTCTGCACCTAAGCTTGAGTGTTTGGGTAATTTTTATGAAGGATTTCCTGAATCCAAGATTGTTTTTGGCTCTACAGTTATCGAGGTGCTCACCTTTTGCACTATACTCTTTACTTGCATTCCTCGCAGTGCCGAAGTTTCATGTCACGCGACCTTTTATCCAGCTAATTTTATGATATGTGCTTGTCGCAGGCTTTGTCTGTAGTCAGCCTATCAATGGCGGTTCAATCTGTGAAGACCCTGCTTATCCACATGTCATTAAATCTAAACAAGGTTGTTGCCTTGATGCGATGCTTTCCTAGCCTAGAGAACCTGTTTATCGAGGTAACGATTTCCAAACACATTGAAAGCACATACAATGCACAGCGTACTATATTCGAGGCCTCTATCTCCCTTTGTAGTCCTCGAGTATTCTCACTCTTCATGCATTTTCAGGGAGGAGTATGCCGCGAGGAAGGTGTAACAAATAAGTGGCGCCACAAGCACCGGGTGTTTCTCAAACAGCATGACATTCGCCTGAAGACAGTAACGCTGGAAAAATATGTACACTGCAACAAAAACATTGAATTTGCAAAGTTCTTTGTTCGGAATGCAAAGGAGTTAGAGACTATGAGGCTCAAGTTTCTCTCCCCCCCTCCAGACAACATAACTGAAGGATTTTATGAACATCGAGAAGAGGTGCTTCAATGGGGCAACAAGGCTTCTAGACGTGCTCATCTTATATTGTCAGGGTATTGTAGGCATATGAACTTGGATTTAAAAGTACACATCTGCACAAACCAATGTCCAATCATGGATTTGCCGGATCCATTAACCAGTGGATGTTGAAAACGGTTATCCAGCTGTCAGAGATAGGTGTTGTTGCGTGCTTTCCAGTTTGGACTTCGAGCTTGTACTTTATCCATTGTCTGTGAGGTTGTCAGGAACTTGTTTTTGTGATCTTCAGCCGTGAAGCAACTTACAAGCTCAAAAAACTATCAAGTTTTCATGTTTTTGTGCACCATCTGTATGTTTGGATTTCCTTTTGTGAATAGAGCGAGCGACTAAAATCATCTGGAATACGCAGTCACGTGTGATGTGACGGCCGTGCCTCTCCAAATAACTCATTAGCTGAAGTATTTTACAATACAGAGGCGGGCGTGCCTCTTGTACCTATATGACTGTGCGTCTGTTATCACTGCACGACACTTCCTTTGTGCATGTCCGTGACTCTGTGGTGAACGTTTTGGGTGGAAACACGCTTCCCAGTCTAGAACATAGTGTCTTGTAGAAACATGACAATGCTGTTTCTGGAAATCGAGACGTGCTTGTCGTGGAACCGCTGTGCTTGTGCTTTGCTTAAAAGCGTTACCACCCATCTTCTTCTACTCCGATCCAACTATCTGGCCATCAGAGCAAGAGCGAGACGGTGAGAGATCGGCCATGGAGGCGATTCAGGCGACCACCGTACGTCTTATCGAGGTGGTCAGGGAGAGCAACCCGCAGCCCAATGCACTGCAACGCCTCCAGGGGCTGCTGATGTCCGCCACGCACGGCGCTTCTTCTTCGACGCCAACTTCACCGCTGGCTCAAGGGTGCAATCGAAGACTTCATTCACAAGTTCAGCCGCCAACAGCAAGGTGAAGGACTTGACTGCCGCCTCCATTCCATGCGCCGCCTCAGAAGGCCGAGCCTCCGCCTCGGCTTTCGCGACCAGCTCGCCGGCCTCCATGGGAACGATCTCTTCGTATACCGATGGCCTCAGCAGCTCTTTGCCGGCACGCCGCCGGAGGAACACCTGGAGGTCGCTCTCTCCATGCAGCGCCTCATCATGCATGATGACATCGACAAGTTCAGCCAGATCTACGAACAGATTGTTTACGAGGACAGCTGTAGCGCCGTTCACGAGTCGAGCATGGCGGCCTATTTCGACCACAGGCAAACTTTGGCGAAGCTCGTTCAGGAGCACATCCACCTCGCCGACACCGCCCCCACTTCTCGTCCAACCTCTGGACCATCAAGGGCACAAGCCCGGGCACCTTGATTAGGTCCTTGCCTTGCCTCTCCGTTCATTTGCTGCAAGCCACATCCCACATGCTTGGAGGCAAGTTCTATATACTTATGCTAGCTACTACTACTTTTGAGTTTCTAGTGACCCAGTCGATCTATCATGATCAGGACTTCTATTTATTATGTATGCTCTACTATAAATTTGCCTCTAATATTGTATGCGTGTCGTTAATTTCCATTATTAATTAATACCATCGGTCATTTAGTATTACCAACTTAGTTTATCTCTTGTAGTCCACTTTTTATGCATCTCTCTATATGCGTGCGCATGTATAATCTGTTTCATTTGTGGTGATGTTAATCTACATGCCTCCTCGTGCCTCTTGTACCTGTAAGACTATGCGCCTATTATCACAGCACGACACTTCCTCTGTGTATGTCCATGACCCTGTGGTGAACGTTTGGGTGGAAACATGGTGCACAGCCTAGAACATAGCATCCTGTAGAATCACGACAGTGCTGTTTCTGCAAATTGAGACGTGCTTGTCGTGGAACCACTGTGCTTGTGCTTTGTTTAAAAGCGTGCCATTGCTATCTTTTAAATACAAGGAAATATAGATAGCCACGAACGTCTACGCCGTTTATATCAAATAATATACGTAACATCAAGAAAGAAGGATGATGCAACTTAATACGGAACCGTGGCCGTAGGGAGTTCACTTCCGTGCTTTAAATTACAAGGAAATAAGATTTTAAAAATAGCGCCCCTCGCATAGGCCATTCCGTGCCTCAGAACAAAGGTTCAAAAACAGCGTCTCTCTAATCTGCCACTCATTGCCTCACAAAGTAAACAGCGAGTGTTCATATCAGAAACCAGTTCTATTCGGTTTGCGCAATAAACGCATGAACGTGACTATCTCTAATACTAAAGTATGCCTCTCGATGGGCTTCTCACCAGTGCCTCTCCGTCTAAACGAGTCGATGGAATCATTCGGAAAACAAACACAAGCGAGCATGACTCTATATAATACCACACGATGCCTTTGCGTAAGACAAAGGTTCGGCTCTGTGGGCCAAATGCCTGTGCATCTCCGTCTGATAGATTCACGGGCTAGTGTGAGTCTATGTAATAATACTACCGACCATGCCTTTGAGCGCTTCATGCCCGCGCCTGTGTCCAGCTTGAGCTTGTCATAACGTATGTGTCCAGCTTGAGCTTGTCGTACTGAAGGTCGAGCTTCACATTCGCCTTCTCATCCATAGGATTGATGGAAGTCTCAAATAAAGCAACAACACCAAGCATCCAACAACAAGTCAAGACAGTTTCAAGTTGAAGGAAGTCTCAAATAACCGCTGGGGCAACAGCAAAACAAGCCCCAAACATAACAAGTTCATTTCACAGCGATACACGGCCTATTTACTGAACCTAGATATATATAGATAGATAGGTACGGTAATACACGGCAAGTACTTGGAAACAAGAGCTAATATACCAAGTTCATTTCACATCGAAACATGGCACAGCCAGTTCTAAATGAGGTTGATGGTGATCATCATCCTCAAGTCATGGCAACGGGTGTTCACAACAGTGAGTAGGATGCCCTGACCTACCCGAAGATTCTTGCCATGAAGGAACTTCTTCCACCCCGCCCGGTTGAAGACAAGGTCGACCGTCCGTGTCCATCAGCAGAGGAACAGGTGGTGATGGAGCCCGTTCTGGTAAGGCGTAGTCCAGCAGCCATGCCTTCTTGATGCATCTCGATGCCACAACTAACAGATAACCTCTTAGGTAATTTCTGAAAACAGTTGGTATGATATATGAGCATGTCACGTGCAATTATCAGCAAATCATACACTTGAAGACACATATATCATTGGATTCAACACTGAGCATATATATCATCACATCACTACACTAGACGCTAACCATCAAATTATAATTAAGCATATCATTAGTTTACTACGTACACTAACCATATCATCGCATATTACTACACTACATAAGGATATATCACAGTACTACAACATGCATATCATATCAACTAGTACACTTATTAAGCATGCATATCATGTAATTACCACAGTAAGTAACATACCATGAGATGCTGTTTAACATTCGTCCTTGTGAGGCGTGTCGCGAATGGCATCCCGACGTAGTCTTCACGTAGCGGAAGCATGTCTCAGAGGTTGCACGTTTCATCGCCACTCAGCCTCAGTCTTTGGGCATAGAGTGCTTCATCAAGTGGGTTCTCATCATCATCTGAATCCTCACCATCGTCTTCCTCATGAACTTCATCCTCACTATCAGAAATCAAATTCAGATAGATAACAGAAATCCTTGGTCTTTCTGCTCTGAAGGAGAAGCTGATCAATTCACCCCCACTAAGACGCAAGCGGGCGATGAAACGATCCCATTCATCTCCTCCAATCTGGGTTATCGTTCGCCCCTTATCGACCTGCATAGTGTACGGCCCCCCAAGAGCGTCGAAGGTCACGGTGTCTCCGACGAGCTCATTGAATGCCAATCTCACATTGCATGGGACGATCTGTGCAAGATAAAAATAAATAACAAACACAATGCATTAGTGGAAATAGCAATAAAAAAACAAAATTAATGAACTGTCAGAAGGTTCATATAAATTGTTACCGCTGCAAAAACAAAAGTAGGCTGGAAGTAGATGCCGAACAGCGTGGCAGTACAAAGGCTGGTCCGGCACCATGACTTGCACAGTCGACACGGTGCTTCCTCCATTCTACAAAGAACATATTGAACTCTAAGATGAATTGTACGCTACCATAGTACAATACACGGTGCTTCCTCTCTTTTTCCTGGTACGGCTCAGATCCTACACTACGACATCCATCAATCTAACAAAGAACCATCATATCTATCAACAATCATCTACCACATGTATCAAATAAAATTTCTGGATTAGATCCACGCCCGGAGGGAGACGCATGCGGTTTGGGAAGGGAAGAAGATTCGCGAGGGGGATGAGGGGAGATCTCACCTACTTGCCGGAGTTGGCGGCGGCCGCACAGATCAGGCGGCGAAGAGATGCGTCGTCTGGAGCTGACGGCGGCGGCACTTGTCAAGAAGGGGACGAAGAAGTTGAAAATGACGCGGAGTACTAGGTGCACTTAGCCAAATGTGGTACATGTGGTGGCGTGTTTGTGTGGATGACGAGGGGACCCCACGTGTCAGTACCCATATAAAAAATTGGCATTTCCAACTACCTCACGGGGATTCGAACCTATTCGGCTGATGCAGTGTGTTCGGCTGAACCAATTTTCCTTTCCTTAAGACATTTATCTAGACACAGACACACGAAAAACAGCATGCACCGAGGCTGTGCTCCATGTGTGGCATAAGTGGTCCTGTGAAGCTGCAACTGGACCAATGTTGATATGTATTGTTATTAGCTAGGGTACCAACACTATTTATTGAGGAGACGCCCATCGGACGACTGGGTTTACTGAGCAACGGCATGTGGCGTTCACAGCCGAATCTAAGGAGACGCCCGTCGAACCGTTGGGTTTCCCCAATAAAGGCACGAATGTCATGAAACGAAAACAATTCTAATAAGGACAGTCGCCCGAATCTATTAGGTTTCCGTAATAAACGCACAAACGTGACTCCGAGTAAGAACAAACTATGCCTCTGAGGGCTTGATGTCCATGCCTCTCCTTTTGACCGAGCCCACCGACTCATTCGGAATACAATCAGAAAACCCTTGTGCGTGACTCTATATAATAGCACGCCATGCTTTGAGGGCTGTATGCCTGTGCTTGTGACCCTTGACACTGAAACATAGACAACCACGAACGTCGACGCCTTTATCAAGAAAGAAGCGTGGCACAATTCAGTACGGAACGGTGTCTGTATGGACTGCACGTCCATGCTCTTAAATACAAGGAAATAAGCTTTTAAAAACATCATCTCTCTTATAGGCCAATCCGTGCCTCGCAGAGTAAATGTCCGTGGCTGTGCGTAAGACAAAGGTTCATCTCCGTGGGCTAAACGCACGTGCATCTTCGTCTGATAGAGTCGCAGGCTAGCGTGACTCTATGTAATACCACCGACCATGCCTTTGAGCGCTTCATGCCTGTGCCTGTGACCCGAAACACTGAATCAAGGATGAGGCGGCTGCTGCAGGTTTCCGCTATAAACACACGAACGTGATCCCATGTAAAGCATAACCATGCTTGTCTGGGCTTCATGGCGGTGCCTGTGCTCGCAGACAGTTCAACGGATTAATTTGGAACATGTAGACAAACTAATGTGATTCTACACAATGGCAAGCCGTGACTTTCTGGGACTCACGACCGTGAGAGCAATATACTAGACCAGCGTCTCTCGAATAAGCCATTCCGTGCCTCACAGAGTAAACAGTGGGTGTTCTCATCCGAACCAATTCCGCTGGGTCTCCGCAATTAAAGAACGAACGTGGCTGTGCGTAAGACAAAGCTTTGCCTTTGTGGGCTTAACGACCGTGCTTCTTCATCTAGTCGAGTGGACGGAATCATTCGGAACACAAAGACAGGTGAGCGTGACTCTATATAATACAATACCATGCCTTTGAGGACTGTACGCCCGTGCCTGTGAACCTTAACACTGTGACACATACAACGACAAACCTCTGCGCTTCTATCGAATAATATAGGTAACATCAAGAAAAAAGCGTGACCCAACTCAGTACGCAATTGTGTTCGTAGAGAGTTCATATCTTGTGAACTTTTATTAACAAGAGTTCGTGTCCGTAATACCACTGACCATGCCTTTGAGCGTTTTATGCTCGTGCCTGTGACCCTTAACACTAAACGCCTGTGCGTCTCCATCTGATAGAGTCACAGGCTAGCGTGACTATGTAATAACATCGACTATGCCTTCCTGTGACCCAAAACACTGAAAAAGAAAGGCAGGAATGTCCACGCCTTCATGTGTGCACAAGACATGACTCTAGTTGGTTCAAAAACTTTGGCTGTAGAGACTTCACGTCCGTGCTTTTAAAAACAACGTCTCTAGAACTGGCCATTATGTTAATGTTCATCTGTACACATAAACTTGGAATGAACGTGACCCAGGAAAGTAAAACACATTTGTTATCAAAGTTACTGACGACCCGAGGTAACGGAAGACAAAATAAAGAACTTTTAGTGCACTACTTAACAGCTTCAGGTACGAGGATCATGGTCGCTGCTCTCTACTTAGTCCGGCGAGACTTCTTTTTTGGTTGCTCAGTGCGAAGTTCCTCGATCTGTTTCTTCATAACGTATGATTCCAGCTTTAGCTTATCGCGCAGAAGTTCGAGCCGCGCCTTCTCATCCATCAGAAGTGCAATGACGGATTTGTTCTCTTCGTCCAACTTCGTGGATATCTTCATGAAGTCTTCCACAGTATTGAACAGGTTCTTCAGCTGGTCAAAGGAGAAGATGTCAGATTGATGGCAGGACGCACCCTCATCAACATTAGGATGAAGCTCACCACAATGATCCATGTTTCAAAACTAAATCAAGTAGCCGAAAGAAATAAAAAATGAATGAAGCCGAAGCAGAGCGAACTCACAGATGAGGAACCCTCGCCAGCCGAGATCTTTTCCTGCGACTGGACATGGCGCTCTGGAGGAGTCTCCTTCTGCACAGCCGTGGCTGAGAGTGTCAGGATAGAGAACAACAAGAGGAGTGGAAGGCCTGGAGGCGGACAAAAGGACGAAGGGGATGTGGATAGGGTTTTGAGACTCCGTCTGGCTTATTCACGTTTCACAACTAAACCAAGTAGCCGAAGGGAAGAAAAAACGAATGAAGCGGAAGCAGAGTGAACTTATAGATGAGGAACCCTCGTCAGCCTGGATCTCCTGCAGTGTCTGGACACTGGCTTCCGCAGTAGTCTCCTCCTGACCAGCCATGGCGGAGAGGGTCAGGATAGAGAGCACCAAGATGAATGAATGGCCTGGCGGCGGGAAGAGGATGGAAGAGTGCGTGGCTAGGGTTTTGTCCGTCCGCCATAAATAGCTAGAGCCTGGCCTCGGGCGACGAGCCAGAGCGGCGTCACCGGAGGAGACGTCCATCGGACCCTTGGGTTTCCATGGCGGCACCACATGGAGTTCACACCCGAGTAGGTGGAGACGCCCGTCGAAACGTTCTGTTTTCGCAATCAACGCACGAACGTGGATCCGCGTAAAACACAAGCATGCCTCCCTCGACATCCCGACCGTGCCTGTCCTAGTAATATAGTCAAAGGATGCATTTGGAACACAAAGAGACACGAAGGTGACTATGGATAATGACATGGCATGCGTTTGTGGGCTTGACAATTGTGCCTGTGACCTGAAACACTGACACACGTAAAGGACAGTGACGCTACTAAACATATAAAGTCGCCTTCGTGCATTTGTGGGCATGACAGTCGTGCATGTGACCTGAAACACTAACACACAAAAAGTCGTCTTCATGTATAAAGGACCGTGATGCTACTAAACATATCTAGTCGCCTTCGTGCATTTGAGTTAAAATCATGCAACGAAAACAATTCTAACAAGGACAGTCGCCCGAACCTATTATGTTTCCTTAATAAATGCACAAACGTGACTCCGAGTAAGAACAAACTATGCCTCCGAGGGCTTGATGTCCATGCCTCTCCTTTTGACCGAGCCCACCGACTCATTCGGAATACAATCAGAAAACCCTTGTGCGTGACTATATAATAGCACGCCATGCCTTTGAGGGCTGTATGCCCGTGCTTGTGATCCTTGACACTGAAACACAGACAGCCACGAACGTCGACGCCTTTATCAAGAAAGAAGCGTGACACAATTCAGTACGGAACGGTGTTCAGATGGACTGCACGTCTGCGTTTTAAATACAAGGAAATAAGCTTTCAAAAACAGCGTCTCTCTTACAGGCCAATCCGTGCCTCGCAGAGTAAACGTCCGTGGCTGTGCGTAAGACAAAGGTTCATCTCCGTGGGCTAAATGCACGTGCATCTTCGTCTGATAGAGTCACATGCTAGCTTGACTCTATGTAATACCACCGACCATGCCTTTGAACGCTTCATGCCCGTGCCTGTGACCGGAAACACTGAATCAAGGATGAGGCGGCTGCTGCGGGTTTCAGCTATAAACGCACGAACGTAACCCCACGTAAAATGCAAGCATGCCTATCTGGGCCGCCATACCGTGCATCTCCTGGTGATAGAGTCAATAGAATCATTTTGAATGGGTCCCTGCACTCTTCTCCCCTTCCCTCCCGTCCCCAGTTATGTTTCGACGGGTGTCTCCTCGTATTCAGGTGTGAACACCATGTCGCGCTGCTCCAGAAACCCAAGGGTCCGATGGGCGTACCCTCCGGCGACGCTGCTCTGGCTCGTCGCCCGAGGCCAGGCTCCGGCTATTTAAGGCGAACGGATGGCTTCTCGAAACCCTAGACACACCCTTTTCCTTGGGCTTTTCAGATCCACGCCACATATAGCGGCGTTCGCAGGCAGTGTGATCACAGCAACGGAGACGGAGATGGAGATCCACTCCGGTGCGCCATGCACCAAGAGGGCGAAGCTCGCGCCACCGGCGACGCCGTCCTCTGGTGGTTTGGCAGTAGCGGCTGGAAGCGGCGAGGGTGCGCCTACCAGATCCGAGGATTAGAAAGAGCAGGCTGGTTCGGACCGCATCAGGGACCTCCCGGACGCCATCCTCGGCGAGGTCATCTCCCGTCTCTCCACTAGGGAGGGCATCCGCACTCGGATGCTCACACGTCGTTGGCGTCCTGTTTGGCCGATCGCTCCTCTGAATCTTGACTGCCATGAGATCCCTGTCGCTCGTCTTTTTAACGCCCTAAAAACAGTTTATGTCGAGATCATCAGTAGGGTCTCTGCCTACAGCGAGGAGCTTGCTCGTATACGATACGTCGGAACTTGGCATCAGGGAAAACAGTTCCTGGTGATGGTTCTTGCCTTCCAGAGTCCATCCTCTCCAGCCATGTGGGCGCAGTTCTCCGCCTTTGTATACCGGCGTGCTACCTCCAATGCAGACCCTCTACTGTCCACGTCTGGCTTTAGTCCCCCAGATTGAACAATCTCTAGGTGCTTGAGTTTTACTACACGTTTCCACGATTTGTGAAAGAAACTGTCAAACTATCGCACACATGCTCTTCATCTACGCCCTCACTACCGAAGTCCGTCTTTTCGGTTTTCCTGTTCTTCACAAGACCGTGAGCTTCGCGTGTTGCCGATACTGCACCATTATGTAGAGGTACTTGTACTACCACTGGTCAAGAGACTTTCGCTTGTTGAGGTTGATATATCAGACTTCTCGTTGCAAAGCATGATCAACTCTAATTGCCCTGCACTCGAGTGCCTGCGGCTTGTTTGCAATAGAGAAAGTCATCGGATCACAATAAATTCCCCTAACCTTGTAAGCATCGGCATCCGTGGTGAGATAGGAAAATTCATCATCGAGGATGCCCCCTCACTTCAAAGGTTGATCCACGATGTCCAGAGTAATAACATGGAGGTATTCATCGTCTCTGCACCCAAACTGGAGACATTGGGCAAACTCAGGATCTCGCTTGACTCCACAGGTCTTATGGTACTGACATTTCACAATAATTCCAGCTGCATTTCCTTGAGAAAGTAGTTTCATGTCATCCAACCTTTTATTCTAATAACTATGTTTTATTTTCCATGTTATGTAAAGGATTTGGCGATGGCCAGCCTATCAACAATGCGGCAATCTGTCAAAACCTTGTTTTTGGCCATGACTTATCAAGTGGACCTGGTCATTCACTTGCTTAAGTGCCTTCCAAATCTGGAGAACTTGTTTGTTCAGGTGATGATTCTCACGCCCAATGAAAAGGTCATATCGCAGTATAGTGCAGCACTCCTTGCATCTCAAAAAGCTTATCTTACATTTTGTTTGCAATGGACACACCCTATGTCTAGGCATGTTTTTATTATTATTATACATACATCCGTATCTAGGGAAATGTTCGACGAACTGATTAGGACGGGGGTCATGGAATTTATCGTTCATTTTGTCCTTCCATAGATCTTGAGTATCTTTCAACCTTTATGTGTTTTCTGGGAGGAAACGTTCCTGATGGTGCAAGAAATTTTTGGCGTTGCAAGCACCGCGCGTTTCCCAAAGAACACATAATTCATTTAAAGACATTAACGCTGGAAGATTATGAAAAAAGCGGGAAGAATATTGAGTTTGTGAGGTTCTTTATTCTGAATGCAATGGAGCTAGAGACCATGAGGATTAAGTTTCGCTTTCCTCGCACTTCACGCAAGAATTTTACGAACAGCAACAGAAGTTGTTCCTGTGGGAGAATAAAGTTTCCAAAAGCGCCCATCTCAAGTTATCAGCATGCTGCAATCATCTGTGCTTGGATTTGAAACACAGGCGTGTTGAATGCCTGGATTTGTCAGATCCATTCACTTGTGCCTGCCGGACACAGGGCTGTAGTTAGTTCCTCAAGCTAGTACAGTTAGATGTTGTTGCACCAATCTGATTCTGTGTTATGTCTAAACATGGCTGAAGCCTTTTGCACCGTTTTGTAAGCTTGTTGTAACAATGCTTTTGTGCTATGCACCCGATGTTCTGAAAATTTGATAGTTTTATGTCACCATCGTGATGCTAAGAAAACATTCGTGTGCAGTCGTCGACCATGGAACAAAAACATTTGGAAGAGAAGAGGCACTGCCTTGCCTGTTCTGCAAGGAACGTGCATCTAGTGCATGTAAACCAGTGCGTCTGCAGTGACCAGACGGCATTGCCTCCTTTCGTGGTAGACTGTACGTGCACATGGCCGTGGCTCTGTTTAATCTCAAACCGTGCTCCCAGCAACCTCAGACTGTACATGCCTTTTGTGTAAACGCATGTCCGTGAACGAGTTTATGTCTGAGTACAAACAATCGAGTCGGCACTTGCGTGCGTCGGCTTCAGGAGTAAGCGCGACTCTGTAGATTGTAGATTTTATGTGTGTCAGTGCTAGTGCGGCGCTCCTGTCTGACATAGGACCGTGCCTTTGACAAGTCAGTGCTACGTCACCAGAGGCATGGTTCCCCATGCCTACCAAAGCGACATCTGTGCCTTGCTAGATTACAGTAACCCATGTCTCGTGGAATGATCCAAGACGAAAGATTGCCGGATGCAGCCTCTTTGAAATATAAAAATATTCAGGACATCAATATTTGATGTGTGTAGACCGTCACACACCCTCTGAAAGATTGCAAAAAATGAGATACATGCCTTTAGTCAAGTAACCATGTCCAAGCATAAACTTATACTAGATGAGTATCCCTTGCAACCGTTTCAAAAGAAGGCAACTGTTAATGATCATTCTTCGAGGATAACCTTTATCATTAGGAGGTCATCAGTGTTCGCAAACCCTTGGCCCAAAAGATCACAGATGACGCTTTGCATCTTCTTTCTATTCTTCTTCAGCTTATGCACCTCCTCCTTCAAAAAATCCATGTCCAGCTTAATCTCACCCTTGTCGTCCTTAAGATTATGAATGGCACTTGTGAGAGACCTCTGAATGAGCTTGACGTCTTTATCAATGATACCCATCCGCTTCTTCTGCCTGTCAATCTTCATGGTAGTTACATTAGTTCTTTCCACAGCTGCAACAAGATTCTCGAGCTTAAGGTTCACTTGTTCATTATCCATTTTACGCCTGCTTATCTCTTCATCCTTTGCTTGCCTATCATCATTGCTCTCATCTAACATCCCCATAGCTTGAGTAGGCACCTCTGCATAATGATAGGCCATGGGCGGTCAACCCATTCGACCACTCCACAGTTCACGCCTCTCTGCGAACAAAAAAGGAACAAAATAAACAGAGACTATTAATACACTGCTGCAGTAGCTCTGGAATATAATAAAGTTCACATATACTTGGTTTATAACCTCATTCAACTAACTATGAACCGTGTTTGTGCAATGTGGCACTTCAATGGTTAGGTACCCACAACACTAATTATGGTGCTTCGCCCACCCTGTCCGCGGAGTTATTTCATAATTGTACTTAGTTTCTTTTAAGCCAGCTTGAATTAATCTGGATCTACCTCTGCAGACAACTTATTTAGAGAGTTTTTTTTGAATAATATACTGACTATTAAACAGAATTCCCATTTGTAAACAAACATGAGAGTGTCTAGATCACTTCTTTTGTGTTCAATGATGTAAAATAAGTAGCGATCTTTACCCTTTTATGTAAAGTAAAAGGACTACAAAATGTTTCCTACAATCAACCAGAAAACACAAGAAGAAATCAGTCTTCTTTGGTAGAGTACAAGTCCTATATCCAAACAGTTTGATTCAACAAGAAAGTAACTCGGATTTTCGAAAGTGACTAACTTTCACAGCACAGCCGAAGAAACTCCTCCCCGTGTCACTTCCTTCAAAAGCCACACACCTGAGAGGCTTGGTATCGTGAAGAACACAGTAGAGAGGACGGTCGAGCTCTTTGCCACAGAAATCATGGTCTTCGATGGTGTCAGGGTTCTCCTACAAGGACACATGAATGTTTAGAGCTCAGATCTTTTGTTTGGAAAACAAACCCCAGTTCAATGTTCCGCATGTAGCAGGAAATCACCTACATAGAAATCAAAATCCAGTTCAAGGAAGTTCAAGCCTTCTTTCCTCCCCTCTTGTCTGAAGTTTTATGTCGACATGGCCCAAAGGATGTGAGCAGTTCCGATGCCGTAGGCGGCGTCGAATTTGAGAGGGGGGAGAGAGAGAGAGAGAGAGAGAGAGAGAGAGAGAGAGAGAGAGAGAGAGAGGAAGAGATATAGTGAGAGAGTGAGAGGGGAAATGAAGGCGAGGGACTTCGACATGGTCCGGCTCGACCAAATACTCCACCTACTCGCCAGACCCACCAACCCCCACCCCCCTCCCACGCCCCTTTTTTTGCGATGGGATGGCAAGGAGCCATTCTTGTTGTCGAGGTTTCAGCTTTGGCGAGCGAGTACACAAAATTTCTTCCCTTTCCATAATTACTCCATAAATACATCATTATGTGCGTCTTCCCTTCCGAGTTACTTGCTCTTCCGCTCCCCTTCTCTGGTTCCTTCCGTCTTTCTTGCTTCGTCTTCTTCACTCTACAGTCCACATAGATGGATCTACGATTCGCCCACTTGCTCTAAAATACAATAAAATTTTCCCCTCTGCTTAATACTTATGCGTTGCGCACTGTCTTTTTTTAGATGGATTCTTGTTGTCTGTTACCCTCTTAATTTTAGTTTTTGTGTTAATATCCTACCCCTTTGAAGATGTTCTATAGGGGAATAATCTTGGAGGACAACAGTTGATTTTTTTTCAGCTAGTTCGCTGCAAGAGCTTGTAGATTTGAAGAGGTCTGTGCGTGCTCTTTCAGTTTTTACAGAGACACTAACATCAATGGATATCACCATATCAGCATTCGCTCCGCTCTGTCTTACTCATTGAAACAAGCGTGTATCAGTGATATACAGTCCTTTAATTCTTTATACCATTAGCGGAGTGTTGAAATAAATTTTTCTTTAATAATTAATGAACCCGAGTCTTATATATTGTTACATTTCGCAGAAAAAGATGGTGTGTGATGTTTGCAGGAACCTCAACTGTCTCGGTGTTGAATCTGATGTTGCCCAATCTTTCTTGATTGTGTCTTTGCCTCGTTGTTATGAGTCATGCCTGGTAAGTTTTGCTACCAAATCACGCGTGGCCAGTAAAAAACCTTCGTCACTGTATTTGTTACAGTTATCTTTATTCAGCAGTCAGCAACCACACGTATTCCTTCAGAGTGAACTATAATGCACATGCTTGTTTTTATTTTATAGGCCTTGATGTAATTAGAAGTTCAATTGTCTTGTATAGGTTTAATTAAATGTCATAGATGTTGCCTGTGCCCGTGCCTGAAAGCCAAGAAATTTCAAGGAAAAAAACTTTTTCATGCATTTGTTTTCTGAAAATCAGTAAAACATTTATATACCTTCGTCTTATTACTTTTATGTAGTATGTCCCATGCTACTACTGGAACCAGGTCCTTTCTTTGATCAATTTATGGAAAGATGAAGCTTTCGAGGATGGTTTTGAAGACGAAGATTTTGACCTTGTGTTCGACACTACTGAGGAATTGTCTTATAGGATTAAGTTTACAGATGGCAAACACATGTCTAAGTTTCATGGACCTGGATGGGAAAAGTTGATACTTGACTATGATCTGTTTTATGGTGATATTATACAATTGGATTTGCAAGCAGAAGATTTCTTCTTTCCCATTGACTCGATGTTGAGTGAATCTCGAGGAGGTCACAAAGCGGTACCCAAATCTTCCGTTGGTATGTTCTGATCGCTTATCAATATTTGTTCTGGTTTAACATTTATCTATTATAATTTTACTGTGGTATGCCGTTGATATTTATGTGCTTAATATCTGTGATATAATGTATTAAATCTTTCTTTGTACTCACAATGTAGTTTAAAACTATAATTTCCCTCTTAAAAGCCAATATTCATTTATTTTAGTTTTAACTGCTCTATTCATTGCTTCACACATAGTGGCTAATACATGGTTGTATTTATTTAGCCCTTGAAGGGCCTGGGCTTATCGAAAAGGAGCTACATAGGCAGGACAGTCTACACCCGGGGCATAAAACTTTCCTATATCGACATGGCTTGCATGATTAAACTAGTCCTAAATGCTAAACACATCCGCGCCATTACCTTTGTGCACCGTCTATGTTTCACCAACGCTCACACGCACCGTTTGGTACGTCGTTGTTTCTTTCTCTAAACCACAACAACATGCGTGTCTTCGCATTTCTAATGCCGTAATAGTTTGTTATTGTACGTAAAATCCCAGCTATTGTTACCAATGATCTTAGGATGAAGCTTGGATATTTGCCTCTCAAGGGCAGCATCAGTCTTGTACAAATTTTCAGCAACGTTGATTTGCTCGGCACCCATCAGATACACAAAGATGGAAGGATGGCGATCACCGCATTTTTGCTTTTGCAGATGCAAGGAGGCTCACAGCTGATTGTGTTGTACTCATCAAGATTCCAAAGGCACACTGCACGCAGGACTCGCTCTCACTTGTGATCACCGGTCTTTACAAAAAAAGGAATGACGTGATATGTGTACAGTGATGGAGGGATGGCATTATGCCACATAAATTTTAGCTACTGTGGTATTAAGTTAAGTATCGTACGTGTGTTATTTCGAATTATGAGTGCAGTTCAAATCATCATAGTACATACCTAATAGAACTTATCAGTTAAATTCTTATTCAAACTATGGTACTGAAAGCAGATGCGATCCTAAACGTGGTTGTCGTTGCTGTTGTTGTTGTTGTGGGTGTGTCTCTCGGTTCGGCATGTCTGCTCAGAGAGGCACTTGAACCTAGTGCAAATTCAGGCTTGTGTTAATAAGACTCAAGGTCATGCCTCTATGCTATGATTAGCTTAGCTGACTTTGTGCAGTAAGAGAGGCACAACCGTGAAGTTAGTCAAGGCACGGTCATATATTATAAGAGGGGACGGTCGTGCCTCCCAGTTGTCATTATTTTAGCTGAGTCGTGTACTCAGATAGGCACGTTGGTCGAGCAAGCGAAGGCACGGTCCATATTAGGAAGAATACTTGCGGTCGTGCGTCCCATGTCAAAAAGAAGAGTTGCGATCGTGCGTCCGTGCTCAGTATGTTTGTAGTGACACGCTGCTCGGAGAGGCATGTGCACGAATCAAGTGGATGCATGGATTACGAGTTGTTGCCACTGTCCGATGTCACTGTTCTTGCAACGACATCACTTACAAAATACTACTTTTTTTTGATAAATGGTGTTTTGCAACACCTCCGTCCTCCAAACCGTCTTTCCAGATCCACCGCACCCGTCGCTCCTAGATGGAGTCCGACGCCTCTAGTACCAAGAGGGCAAGGCTCGTGCCACCGACGACGCATTCCTCTGAGTGTTTGGCGGAATCGGCGGGGACCGGTGAGGGTCCGCCCACCGGATCCGAGGAGCATGGAAAAAGAACTCGTCCGGACCGCATCAGCGATCTCCCGGATGTCATCCTAGGTGAGATCATCTCTCGTCTCCCCATCAGGTATAGCATTCGTACTCGCATCCTCGCTCGTCGATGGCGTACTTTATGGCCCACCACTCCTCTGAATCTCGACTGCCTTGAGATCCCTGCCGCTCGTCTGTTTAAGCCTCTAGAAACAGTTCATATCGAGAAAATCTCCGTGGCGCCTCCTACCCGGGAGCTCGCTCGCGAAAGGCACTTTAGAACTCGGTGCCCTCGCAAATCTGGCACTGACGATACCACCCTTCCAGATGCCATCCTCTCCGCCCATGTGGGCGCACTTCACCGTCTCTGCATACCGGCTTGCGACCTCCAATCCAGACCCTCCGCCGTCGACGCCTGGTTGAAATCATCCAAACTGAACAATCTCCAGGTGCTCGAGTTCTATTACATGTTCCCAGATTTCGTGAGAGAGTGTGTCGTACAACCACTCACACACCCATCATCTGCGCCTTTTGCACCGGCGTCCTTCTCTCCATTTGCATCCTCCCTACACACCGCCACCTTTGCTCTTTGCCAAATACCAGACAGTTACGTTCAGGCTCTTAAACTACCATTGCTCAAGAGACTTTCACTTGTGGACGTTGGTATATCAGACATCTCGCTTGAAAGCATCATCCACTCTAGTTGCCCCACACTCCGGTGCCTACTGCTTACTTGGAATATGGAAAGCCGCTGCATAAGAATAAACTCACGTAACCTTGTAAGAATTGGAATTCACTGTGGACATGGCGAACTTGTTATAGAGGATGCCCCGTCACTTCAGCGGTTGCTTAACGATATTCTCAGCAGCAACTTGCAGATAACTGTCATGTCTGCACCTAAACTAGAGACTGTGGGCAAATTCCATGATTTTTTCTCTGAATCCAAGGTCACGCGTAACCCTACAATTATCCAGGTACCTAGTTTTCAGCTGCATTTGTCCGAGTAAACAAATTTCATGTAATAGAACCTTTTGTTCAATTTTTAAAATCGTTGTGCGTGCACCATGCAGGGTTTGCCGGCAACACCGACAACAAGGTTTCAAATGGTCAAGACTTTGCTCATCAAGATGTGTTTTGGAGTGGACGTGGCCGTTTCCCTGATTCAATGCTTTCGGAGCCTTGAGAACTTGTTTATCGAGGTGATAATTCTCACACACATTGAAAGACCATAACATGCATACTGTACTACTTCTACTGTATGTCTTAAAAGGCTTGTCTTACATTAAATGCGTAAATTGATACACCCGTGCATAGACATGTTTTAGTATTACATACACCCGTATCTACAAAGAATCCAATAAATACCTTACAGTGGATGCTCTTTCGACAGAATCTCTGTTTTTAGAGCTTAAGTATTTTCATTCTTCATGTACATCTAGGGAGGACTCTGTTGCGGAGAAACAAATACATGGACTTTCGTCTAAAGACAGTAACGCTGGATGACTATGAACCCTGCTTGGTAAACATTGAATTTGTGAGATTCTTTGTTCTGAGTGCAAGCAAGCTTGAGACCATGAGGCTTAACTATCGCTACCACCAAGACTTCATGGAAGAGTTTTATGAAAAGCATCAAAAGGATCTTCTATGGCACAAAAAGGCTTCTGAACATGCTCGCATTATATTATTAGGAGCGTGCAAGCACCGGTTCTTTTATTTAAAACTCACGCGTGTTGAATACCTGGATTTGACGGACCCATTCAGATGTGACTGCTGAACACAGAGCTGGAGTAAGTTGTCCAAGCTTGCAGGGTTACATGTTGTTGCGCCCTTTTGAACATGTGTTTAAATGCGAACATGAAATGTACAACCCTTGTAATATTTTGTACCGTCTGTAAGCTTGCCATAACAATCCTTGGTTATAAAGTGTTGTAACTGTGCAAACGTCAATGTTTCAGCGGAAAGATTTTGAGTATTTTACCGGCACGACACTGACTCTTTGTTAGTATAGTACGATGTTCCCACTGATAATGAAATCGTCAGTGGGAACCTTTCCAATACCGAAGCAAGTCCGTGATTGGTAGGCCAATAAAACCATGTGTCTCGTGACATGACGGATGTTCTTCGTCTTAAGGTCAGACTTTGTCTAGAAACTTCATAATCATGGTTTTCTAACTGAGTATTAAGAAGGTTGGTACACGTGCATGTAGAGCCCTTACTTCGGCATCTTCTGCTCACACTTTTCTGCACCCAGAGAGGGTTTATGCTGAGTCAGGCACTTTTCTGCATCTACGTGCCTCCATAGCTGACATAAGCCATGACTGTTAGGTGCCCGTGGAGCCAGACGCTCATGGGTCCGTAGAGCTCACAACGGTGCCTCTCCAAAGCAGAAAGCATTCTCACCCATGCCTCTGCCACCACACTTTTGTGCATCCATTGGGCTGACACTCGTTCCTAAGAGGCTTCATTTCCGCGCCTCTGGTGTTTCAATACACGTGCCTCACATGACACTTGCCGTGACCCTTGTGATTGCAGAGAATACACACTTGTACCTCCATAGCTGAGTATTCTGATCCTTGCCTCTGCCACCAAAATTTTGTGCGTTCAGAGGGTTGAGAATCGTACGTGCCTGTAGAGGCTAGACTTCGGTGCCTCCGGAGCCTGCACCCTTGTGCCTCACGTGCCACGAGCCGTGGCTTTTACGTTCTGCTAGAGACACACTACCGTGGATCCAGAGACTTCACAAACGTGTCTTTTCACATGAGTTTTCGCAGGCATGCCTCTGCCACCACACTTTTGTGCATGCAGGGAGTTGATAGCTGGCTCCGTGGAGGCTTCAACGAGGTCCGTGCTTGTACAGACTGCAATTAGATGCCTCCACCGCCTGCATGCACGTGCCTCACATGACATTTGCCCCCGTGTTGTGGCGCCACACCCCCGTGTCTCTATAGACCGCGCAACTGCGTGCGTCTCTAATCGAGTATTCTGGACACATGCCTCCCCACCAAACTTACGTATCTCGCATGTTGATACCTGTGCCTCGTGAAGACGCATGTTTGTCCACCCCGTGACTATTCCACCACGTCTGTCGAAATCTTCTAGATTAGGTACGTATATATATTGTCGTCTTTATGGATCGTAAAACCCTAACCCTTTTCCCAGATCCACCGCACAGAGACCTGCAACGGAGGCGGCACGAGCTTGGCAATGGAGATGAAGAAGCGTGCCTCTAGCAACAAGAAGTCGAGGTTTGCCGCTGTACCTGTGCCCTCTAAGCTCGTTAAGAGGAGCGGCTGTTACTACTAGGAAAAGGGCTATAGATAGGATTGACACTAATGGCGCACCCGGGATGTAGTGCGCCACTACTATATACTAATGGCGCACTAGTTGGTGATGCACCATTAGTGTGGAAGACACTAATGGCGCACCAGAAAAATGGTGCGCCACTAGTAATATTATTTTTTTCATTTTTACATACATACTAATGGTGCATCCGACCGAAGTGCGCCATTACTAGTTCTAACTAGTAATGGCGCACTAGACAGACAGTGCGCCATTAGTATATATTTTTTACTTTTTTGCAAAACTACTAATGGCGCACCACCTGCAGGTGCGCCATTAGTAAGCAGGCATACTAATGGCGCATTTGCTGGTGGTGCGCCATTAGTAACCTGGGACCCCAACAAGATATTTTGGACAGCCACACCTACCCACTCACTTTCCCCACTTCATTCCCTCCACCTCCTTCTCCAAACTTTCGACTGCCTCCTCCTCCTCACCTCATTTGCACCTTAGATTCATCAAAATTAAGTGGTGAAATTACCTTTTTTGATAGGTAAGTAAGGGAAAGCTATCTTCATGTTGTAGATCTACCTTTTTCTCCCTAGCTCGCTCCAACAACGTGCACATGCACTTTTGTGGCCTAGCTAGATCTATGTATGTTTGTGATGTTGCATATGTTTGTGCTGTTGCATATATGTTTGTGTTTGCAGTACGGTATTTGAAATGCGATAGTTGCCAATATTTTGCCGTAATGTTGATTCATTTCCGCTTCAAGTAGAATTTTGGTACTATGCATTCTTTTGGTCCTATTTTTAAGGAAGGTCATGCCAAATTTTTCTTGGTTCTAAAATATCGTTTTGCTCTACTCAGGGGACTGATGGTCCACACGATGACCGAAGGCATCGTGAATAGGTTTTTGAGCTCCATGAAGGCTGAGATGCTTCAAAAGAACGAGACGGAGATAAGATGTCCGTGTCGAAGATGCAAGTCAAGAGCCTTATTGCAGATCCGGATTCGGGCAGGTGCGGGACCACCTGCTCTTGCGTGGTTTCATGGATGGCTATCGGTGGCAAGGTGATGAAGATGACTATGAAGTCGCCCATGGGGGCCGGGCAAGAAATGAGGAAGGGCAACAAGACAACCACCGCGGCGAGGGCGGGCGAGAAGACGAAGAATCTCCGTGACATGATCACGACGGTGATGTCAGATACGATCATCATGTACAAGATGTCGTACATGTTGATGAGGAAGATCAAGACGAAGGGCATGATCATGAAGATGAAGATGCCGAGCAGACGACGATGGAGGCTGGGTGCGGGACCCTCATATTCAAGAGTTGCTTCTCAAGCGCACGGATAACGCAAGAGCTGCCGCCGAGAGAAAGCCAAGATGGATCAACCGGAGATATACGCGGTTACTCCATTGTATGAAGGATGCAGCCCGAGGATACCTACCGAAAGTAACGCTCATGGCTCGGAGATGAAGGTAAAACAAAAAATGACCGACGCATGCTTCGACGAGAACATGTCATTGTGGCACGAACGTCTTCCCAAGGGGAACAAGTGCCCGACCAATTTCGAGGAGGCGAAGAAAATCGTGTGTCCTCTGGATTTACCGCACGTGAAATACCATGTGTGCATGAACAATTGCATCATTTATCGGGACGAGCACGCGGAGTCTACCATATGTCCTGTAAAGCGGCGTCACTCGATACAAGAAGACGAAGAAAGCTCCTCGAAAATCGGTGTGGTACTTTCCGATCACTCCTCGTCTGCAGCGGTATTTCGTGGACCCTAAGGTAGCAAAGCTCCTGCGTTGGCATGCAGATAGGGAGGAGAAGAAGCGGGAAGATGACGGAAATGATCCAGAGATAAATAAAAAAGACAAGATGCTGAGTCACCCTAAGGATGCGAGCCAGTGGCAAGCGTTGAACTTCGAATACCCAGAATTTGGGAAGGATCCAAGGAACATCGTGCTAGGAGCGAGCACCGATGGAGTCAATCCGTTTGGCAGCTAGAGAAGCACACATAGCACCTGGCTTGTGTTTGTGTGGATGTACAACCTTCCCCCTGGTTGTGCATGAAGAGGAATTACATTCACATGAGTATGCTAATTGAAGGGCCGAAACAACCAGGGAACGGCATCAATCAGATCTGGGCTGTCAAGGAGGAGCTAGACATGCCGTGGAAAACGCCAGCCAATACGTGGGACGCCGCAGAAAGAATATTTCCCTATGAGAGCCGCACCGCTCACGATGGTGCACGACTATCTCGGTTACGGATATCTCATGGGCAGGTAGTCCACGGATTTTCTGGATGCGTAAGGTGCATGGATGACACAACGTATCGCCAGCTAGATAGAGATCCCGGGTCCTCGAAAACCGTGTTCATGGGACATCGAAGGTGGCTTCGCGACGATGACCCGTGGAGGAAACGCAAGGATCTGTTCGATGGTGAAAACGAACCCCGGAAATGCCCGTGTACGAGGAGCGACGAGGAAATAGACGAGCTGTTGAAAAATTGGAAAGACTGCCCACTGCCGGGAAAGAAGGAAAAGGCGCTAGAGCCGGGAAAGAAGCGAAAGGCGCCAGAGCCGCTGCTGAAGGTATGGAAAACGAGGTCTGTTTTCTGGGACTTGCCGTACTAGAAGATCCACCGTGTGCCTCACAGCCTTGATGTCATGCATATCACGAAGAACGTGTGCGAGAGTCTGCTTGGTACCCTGCTCAACATGCCAGAGGACCAAAGATGGGCGAAAGCAAGGGCGGACTTGAAATCAATGGGCATCGTGCAGGAGCTTCACGCTAATGATGATGATGATGATGATGATGATGATGATGATGATGATGATGATGAGGCGAAGCAGACACGTAAACTTCGTCGCAAAGGCAAAAAGGCCAAGAAGACCGGAAATGACTACCCTCCCGCGTGCTTCACTCTAAGTTAGGAGGAGATCGAGCAGTTTTTCACCTGACTCCTAGGAGTAAAACTTCCTTACGGTTACGCGGGGAAGATAAGCAGATACCTAGACCCAGCGAAGCAGAAGTTCAGCGGGATGAAGTCTCACGACCGCCACGCGTCGATGACGCAGATACTTCCAGTTGCAATCCATGGGATCATGGACGCGCACGTCCATGAAACACTATTTGGCCTATGCAACTTTTTCGACGTCATCTCTCGGAAGTCGATTGGCGTGAGGCAACTCAGAAGGCTACAGGAAGAGATCGTGGTGATACTATGCGAGCTTGAGATGTACTTCCGCCCGCATTCTTCGACGTTATGGTGCATCCGCTGGTCCATATCATGGAGGATATCATCCAACTCGGGCCGACGCTCCTCGCACAGCATGATGCCGCTCGAAAGGATGAATGGTGTCATCAAAGGATACGTTCGCAACATGTCACGCCCGTAGGGAAGTATAGCCAGGCTTTTCGACCAAGAGTGCATCTCCCATCGCATCGAATTATCTAGGCATCGAGAACCCCGTTGGTCTGCCGTCAACAGCACCTCGGCAGGCTCGCTGGATGGGGTCACCGTGAGGGTCGCCGCGAAATGCATGTCGACTTCGAGGGTTGACTCACTGACTTTGAAAGAGCAAACCTAGTCGCGCTACAACACATAGACGTGGTCGATCCTTGGGTGGTAGAGCACAAAACCTTTATTGAGAAGACGTACAATGACCGAGGCCAACAGAGGACGGACAGAGATATAATCAAAGAGCACAACTCATGTTTCACGCGCTGGTTCAAGCAGAAGCTTCTTTCATAACCTTTACATGAGGATTCTTTCGCAGAAGAACAACTCATATTTGCCTTGTCACAGGGCGCCGAGCACAACCTGATGACCTATGAGGCGTACGATATCAACGACTACACATTCTACATCGAGAACAAGGACATGAAGAGCGATGGTTATCAGAACTCCGGGGTAACGATGGAATCCTACACCGGCAACGACAAGGACAGATATTACGGAAGGATCGAGGAGATCTGGGAGCTGAGCTACGCTGGAGAGAAGGTCCCGATGTTCCGTGTCAGATGGGCCAAGAGCGTCCTAAAATAAGACCGGTATTTCACCACCATGGTTATACTCGAAGCCAAATCCAAGACTGCGGGCGCAAACGTCACCGCGGAAAATGAGCCATGGGTACTGGCTTCCCAAGCGGACCAATGCTTCTTCATTACCGACCCGCCAAAGCCCAGTCGTGTTGTCGTGATGAGAGGCAAAAGGAAGATCATCGGAATGGATGGAGTAGCCAATGAGCAAGACTTCGACAAGTACGGCGACCCGAAGATCGAACATGACGACGACGATGAAGTAGCAGACACACCACAAGAAGAAGCAGGACCACCCTACCTAAAGGACGTTCGTTCCACAGAAGAACTCCATTTGCGAAAAAGAAGGGCAAGAAGATTGTGAACAGATAGCTAGCTAAGATCGATTGTATTTAAATCGTAGTCTTCATTTCTCGGGCACTTTTTGATATCATGAATATTTTTAAATTTCATGGGCACTTTTTGAATTCATGAATATTTTTTCAAATTTGATGATATTTTTTCATATTCAATATGAAAAAATATTGAATATTCATGAGGACACTCGATCTCGATCCCCCTCCCTCTTGATAGCTATCCGATCCCCCTCGCCGCCGAGGACCCCCCGCACCCTCCCCCGCTCCACCGTCGCCGACGACCCCCCGCACCCTCCCCTGCTCCACCGCCGCCGCCGACAGCCCGCACCCTCCCCCACTTTTTGATGATATTTTCAAATAACAAATTTGATGTTATTTTCAATTAAAAAAATTGATGATATTTTCAAAAAAAATTTGATGATATTTGATGATATCTTCTGTTCTAGTCCTCATGAAAATAACAAATTTGATAAAAAAACAAATTATTAGATGCAACAAGAAATAATGAAAAAAAGTTACTAATGGCGCACCCTAGGTGGGTGCGCCATTGCTATCAGAAAAAAAGTTACTAATGGCGCACCAGAGGAGGGTGCGCCATTTCTATAAGAAAAAAAACTACTAATGGCGCACCAGAGGGTGGTGCGCCATTGCTATAGTGTCTAGCTGGATACCCCTTCGCCCGATGCCCCCTTCCCTCTCCCTCGCCAGTTCCCTCTCCCTCGATCCACCGCACCGCTCCTTCCCTCGTCCCTCCCTCCACCGCTGCCGCCGCCGCTGCCCCGACCCACTGCGCCGCAGCCGCCCACGCGCCCCCGCCGCCTCCCTCTCCCCTTCCTCCCCCTCGAGCCCGTGACCTCCCCGCCACCACCAAATCTCTCTTGTCGGAGCTGCCCCTCGACAGCGGCTAGCCTCGTCAGACGCACTCCTCGACGGCGGCGCGAGCCTCCCCGCGCGACTGCTGCTCATCGACGACGGTTAGTCTCTGTCCCACCCTCCCTCTCTACCCCGCTCATCCCCATGCCCCCACGGGGCGGCGACCTAGGGTTAGGAGCAGAAGCTCGCCGCCGCCGCCCCGTCGTGCCGCTGCTTCTTGCGGCACACCCTTGCATCTGGGAGGCGATCGAGCTCGTCAAATGTGCCCCTCCCCTTCCCCCTCTGGATCCGATTTGATGGTGAATTGCATGTACAAGCCATTGTCTTTGATCAAGATTACAGATTTCTGATAATTATACTGAATTTTGAAGTGTACTGTCAACTGAATCTATTGGCAGAGTTCATATTTAGACTGAATGTTTAGTAGTCCTGTCAATAGCATACTAAATGTTTAGACAGTTTAATCTTGAAGTATAGACTGAATGTTTAGACAAAGTTCTTATTCATGTCTAATTGTATTGACAGAGTTCAATGTACTCCTGTCAATAGAATCAAAACAACAATTAGTAAGATTGAGATCTTCTTGCAATCTTTGTTTACAGCAGCACAATGAGATTACCAGTGAAGTTTTACACACAAGCATGAATTTGTGTACTGTGACTATCTACCTAGCTACTGTTCTGAATCTCCTATGTACTGCTTCTTCCTTCTCCAAGATTATGACATGACAAGTGCTTAACAGTTCAATTTATCAATAGCTCCATCTTAGAAATTAATTGTAAAATGGCAAAGATTATGACATGACAAATGCCTAACATGTTCAGTAAACTACAGTGAACATCTTTCTCCAAGTAATTATTTGTATACCATGTGATTTATATATTTTAGGTGCACAACCTTTATGTTGTGAATATCTTGTCCACTGATTGTTCAAGTAGTTACAACTTGGTCATCACTGTGTTTACCTGACCTATTGCTGATCTTGTGAGAATTGTAGTGCTCAAACTGTCTTTACCTGACCTATTGCAGATCTTGTGAGAATTGTTCTGTTTTGTGCCAACCCAGACCGCCCCCTCCCACTCACCCGCTGTAGCATTCATCGTCTCTTCTCTCTCGATTCTCCCTCTAGATCCAGGGTTAGTCTATTTTCTCTTAATTTCTATGTGAATTTTTCGCTATGATCAGTTTTCCTCTCTGTTGGTTTCGTCTCTCCGTGATTGAAAGTGAGGCATCTGCGCTGTTATGCTAGGAATTGCCTGAAAATTCGTTGTGATCTAGACCAAATCAACGCATTACGAGGCCGAACCTGTACACGACCCGTACCTCTTAGGGGTGGGGTTGATTTGAAGTCGGCGTTTGTGCTTGAGAACACTACGAGCTGCAGCGACCTGCGGCGTCCAAGTCACAGGTGAGCGATGAACTTCGCCAAGGGAGGTTGGTAGTTTAAATTGAAGCCCGTTAGGTCTTGCAAACAACGGAGGTGGACGGAAGTCCAAGCGAGTGGCCAAACGTTGAGCTCTATTGCTTAACCGGCCACAGGGTGCTGGAGGTCGGCGTTTGGGTTGCTGTTGACTGGGAGTCGACGTCTGTGCTTGAAGATAGCATTTGGGGTCCTGTACACTGGAGGCAAGGTTAACGTTGATAGATCACCCGTTTCAAATACCACCTAGCCACACATGTTCTGGTGGTTGGCGTCGGCGACGGTGGCGTATGGTCGCGGATGACGTTGTTGCTGGGAGTAGCTCTGAACAATTTACATATAATTTTAATGTTACAAACACACCTTTGAGCCGCCTGATGATAGACTATTGTTTCTCCTTTTTGCCTGTCTTGTCTTGAAATATACATTTGCTGAAGCTGCTTTTAAAACCAAGCAGCATAAATCCTTTTTAGGAAATTGCTTGTCAACAACTATTTATGTAAAAATGCCGGTTTAGCCGAATAGTTTTTCAAGATAATAAAATTTTCCTTGTGTTGAGAATTTCATATAAACGTTTTTTTGCAACGTATTCCAGGGGAAACCATGTGCTATGATATATGTACCAACTTCGGTTGCTCCAGACTGGAGACAGGCGTTCTTCACAGCGCGATAACAATGCATCTTCCTCGATGCTTCAAGACATGCATGGTAAGGAGAAATGTTTGCCACCCCATGCTGCCCATCAGTTACTACCAACTAGTGTATCTTTCTGATGAAGGAAATAAAAGTTTCTACCATATTGTTTGAATGGAATGCCTACATTTAAGCATTTAATGATATGTTTTCAATTTTTGATGTACCTTGTTTTATCAAATAGCAACCTGTTGAAAACAATTGGTACATATATGATAAGCGCTATCTGTCTTGGTTATACATGCCTGGTAAGCTTTTTTTTCTTGGCGCAGTATGTGCCATGCTACTGCAGGCAGCAAGTCACTTCTTCCATCTATCGGTGGAAAGAGGAAGCATTTCAAGAAGAAGGAAAACAAAGAAATCTAGTACTGATCACCAACGAGGATCTGTCATATGAGATCTACATCACCAATGAACCTAACCGGTCTAAAATTCATGGACCTGGCTGGGAAAAGTTAATTAGTGACTACGATCTTCATTATCGAGATCTAATCATCATAAACCTGGATACTGGGAGTCTGTCCATTGAGATAGATCTGAGACTCAGTGATTCTCGAGGAGGTCACAGGCCCCTCCCCAAACCATCACTAGGTAAGTGCACCAACTTCCATCCTCTTTTATCAACTACGTTTATCCGCGTAATTTGGTACTCCTACCCCTGTCCACTAAATTAATGACATACTTATAGTCAAAGTTATTTTGAAAACATTTTATGCAATTCTGTTGATTATCATCCCAACTTGATCACATGCATTGAACTTAACCATTCATTTTAAACTTAAATACCAAGTTCATCTATTTAAACAAATTTGTTTGAAAATGAGTTATTTCTCCATGCAGCTCTTGATTTTCTAAATGACTCGGAGAGGGAGTACATTGGGAAAACAGTGTTCGGTCGAGGCGTAAACCTCTCATACAGACAATTAGGACAGATGATATACTATGTGTCCGAAGTCCACGACTTCCCCACCATACCCTTTGTGCAGCGTCTAAACGTCACCAATGTCAAAAATGGTCATCTGGTTAGTCATTTAATATTTGTTTTGATCCACTGCCATGGTTTTGTTTGCTATTTTCGATGTTTTATGTCCTTGTACATTGATTTTACCTAGTAATATCGGTACAATCTGCAGAGAATCCTGTCTGCCGTTGTGAGGCTTCTAAAGATGAACCTGGGATATCTACCTCAAAACGGTGGTATCAGCCTAACAGAGATGTATGATGCAATAGACATGAGCACAACGTACTCCATACGAGCCGACGGCAGAATGGAGGTGACCGTTTTTTTCAGATTTTGCCCAGGAAGCTCAGCTAAAGGTTGGTTCGATTGTCCTTGTCACAATTGAAAAGTGGTGGCCAACATTGGGAAACATGAAGCTGTTGCGGATGATAATCAACGACCTTTCCTGATAGAGCCTGTACACATCCGTTTTGTTATTTAGTTATGTCATGGTATGTAACTGAGCATATAATTACGTCCAAGAGGACGGTGGTGATAATTCCCTGTCAAAGAAGGTGAAACACTTACGTGGGTTAGTTTATTTATCTCTGATAATAATAAAGGGATTCGCTGAATAATAATGGAGGATGAATGGCTGTGGTGAAGTATGTTTCAGAATAGTTTAGTGACGTTTCTAGCTCCGCATGTCAGTAGTATACATATTTTTCACTATGGTGCTCCGCAGAATAGCGTCATGCCAAGTAGTTTGTTGCGATGAGCTCAAGCATACACCTCTGTCTACCGCACAACACTTCTCCTAAAAACCTAGCGCCTTCCCCTATGGCTCAGTCTCCTTAAACATCCATGCCTTCACATAGGTTCATGTCCGTGCCACACGTAGCATCGTACCTGTGCCTCTAGCTGTGCTACTCGCTGTATAAGTGTGTTTCGCAGCTGCATGCCTACTCCCCTCGTTTCTTCTCGTTGTTTATGCCCATCTCGTACTTGCAACTATTTCAGACATGACTATGCCTGTTGAGTCGACACATTCATGACTCTCACGTCCGTGCCTCTGCAAGAATAACGACCGTGCTTGTAACAGTGCATCATTACAGGTGATACATTCAGGACACATTAGGGACCTCCTTGCCACTATTTCAGACATGACCGTGCCTGTTCTGTCGTCACATTCATGCCTCTCAAAGTTAATTGAAAAACAATCCGGAAAAACAGTAAACGGACGCCTATTGTCAATCCTTACGTCACGTACATTCGACGTTCATTCTTTCATCACAAAAGTAATTGCCGTGCCTCTGCCACATAACATATAAGTGTAAAACGATTATTCCCACACTTGTAAAACCCGGAATGCCCTGGATAAATGTGGAATCCCACCTTGCGGCAAAACCATGGAGGCCGGTGCTTGTCAGGAACACATATGTGGCTTTTTGTGCATGCAGTTGAGTGCACGGCTATTTGTTCGTGCCCGTGCCTCACGTAGTACCATAGCACGAATTGACGTTCGTGAACCACGTAACTTCATTTCTGTGCCTGACGTAGCATCGTATCTATGCCTCTACTTGAACCTCTTGTTGTATAAGTGCTTCTTGCAGCTGCATATCCACGCCTGTCGTTGCTTCTCGTTCTTTCTGTCCATCTCAGAAGGCCACCGCAACAAAGGCTCTAAAAAACACAAGATCGCTTCCTACCAAATAATGTATCACTGAAATCAATTGCCACTCCCAATGAATGTTCCACGCCCGTGTGTCTGAGAATTAAACCAGCCACTTCAAGCATGCTTCTCTTGGTCAGAAACTTGTGCCTCTACATACTTCCCCTGCATGCCTGACGAGATAAATTGTAAAAGTTAACATTTGACAGCAAACTACGCAAGACAACGAACATCTCCCCGACTTGCTGGAGATACAAAGGTTGCTAAAAACATAACTGCTGATTTTATTTTTATTTTTTATAAAGAAAAACCACGATAAAAACCTGTGATGTGCACAACCGCACCACCAGGGAGATGAAACCACGATCCAGAACCCACGATGTGCACAACCGCATCGACAGTGAGATCGTGCACTCCTTTACCGCTTCCCCGCCCTTAAATTTAGACTTCCGCCGCGGCCTTCTTACACACAAACAATAGAAATCGCCATTGTGCTCCCACTCATTGTTCCCCACGAAAAACCAGGTCGTAGGAGGACCAACTGCTCCAGGCCATGGGATTCATCAAGGAATTCAGGGAGGTGCAGGCCCACGGCAACACCAAGTTGCACGTGATCCACACCAACGACTTGCACAAGGCGGCGGCCACCATCGAGCAGTACGAGCGACACCTCGAATTCGAGCGCCACAAGATCGTCGGAGTTGATGTGGAGTACACCAACGAAGTTGGCGAAGATCAGAAACCAGCCCTCGTCTAGCTCTCCGTCGGCAAGGATCATCTGGTGTTGCTCTTCCAACTGAGCACCGCCGACAAGAACTGCACCAGGTTCGACAACTTCCTCGCCGACCCCAGATACACATTTGCTGGCTTCTCCATCGACGGCGACATAGAGATGCTCGGGTGCGTCGGACTAGAGATCGCCCACTTCGTCGACATCCAGAAGGAATGGAGGGTTCCTACAACTACCAAGCCTCTGGACTCCCTTGGGGATGTCTCAGGTATCATTGTCCACGACTACTACAACAACATGAAGAAGAAGCTCACCAACGCAGAGCACCAGCACTGGGCGTGCATGCCCTGTCCATGAGGCACATCGAGTACGCGGCAAAATATGCTTACGCTGCATACGAGATATGGAGCCGCCTCACCATCATCCAGGAAGGCCTCCGCCAAAAACTCGAGAAGGAGAAGACCAGGAAGCGCGCAAGGTGGGGCGACTACGACTACTGAAGCAGGTGGTCCCGGCCAAGAAAAGTAACTAGAAGTTTGCTCATGCCATTCTAGATTTCCCGTTAGATTTGCTTTCTCTCAAGACCGCCGTTTTCTTGTTCCAAATTTAGATTTGCTTGTGTCGCAGTTAACCTTGTAGTTTGCTTCCAGTTTACATATCTTCTGAACAAGTTTATTTCCAGTGCAATGTTGCAGTTTTCTATTATTAGAATATATTGGCGTGAACTGAAAAATATAAACATAGTACATATAACCTTGTAGTTTGCTTCCACTTTACATATCTTCTGAACAAGTTTATTTCCAGTGTAATGTTGCAGTTTTCTATTATTAGAATATATTGGCGTGAATTGAAAAATATAAACACAGTACAGATAACCTTGTAGTTTTGCTTCCAGTTTACATATCTTCTGAACACGTTTATTTCCAGTACAATGTTGCAGTTTTCTATTATTAGAATATATTGGCGTGAACTGAAAAAATATAAACACAGTACAGATACTATACGATTAGCGTAACGCATAGAGCAGGTACATATAGCAATCCACAAAAATGACGGCATGCAATGCACTAGTACCTTTGTGGATGCAGCGTCGAAATGCAGGGACAACAATTACAGAATGCTCCTAAAAGCAGTGCACAATGTTCTAACAAACCAAAGGCACACACAAATATTAAAAATCGTTCGTATGGAATACTTTGGAAAAACATTTTGAATACAGAGGTAGTCAGGTGTTTATTCTCCTTGGAAAACATTGCTTACACCCGTGACCCTCAGAGAAGAACACTACAGAGGCACGGTTGTCCGTCTATAACACCAACTAGCTACTTAAAACACCCATGAAGGCACTTCGGTGCCTCCACTCCTATGGAGACTGTGCGTAAATTGACTTCACGTCCGTTAATGAGGCCGAATGCCTTCGAAGACACAAGAAACTCATAGGCCATGGGCCCCGCAATGAAAACGTGTCAATGAAAGCTTCTTGAAAACAGAGGCACACCTTCACCATCACGGTCCTTCGCGTCCCTACCTCCCTTAGAATCATGTCTGTGCCTCCAGTTCATCGGGTAAAACCGTACCGCATGTTAAGAAAGTTGCTGAAAACAAAAACATCAGAAAACCGAGCATTCCGTCGACCCCACTAGCACTAAAAGTGACGTCACCGAAAACACAGAGGCAGGAGCGTGCCTTACGGCCAGCTTCCGACGTATCAGGTCTATGAAGATTTACTTCCTTCTTAATATTGGAGGTGACTATCGCAAAGGCATGTGCTCCATCATTCACCTCCGTGCCTCAGCAAGAACGACGACCGTGCTTGTAACTGTAAAGCGTATAGGACACCTTAGGGACGACCTTGCAACTATTTCAGACATGACCGTGCCTATTCCGTCGGCACATTCATGCCTCTCGCAGTTAATTCAAAAACATTTCCGGGAAAACAGTAACGGACGCCTATTGTCAATCCTCGCGTCACGTACATTCGACGTACATTCCTTCGTCACACAAGTAATAGCCATGCCTCTGCCACAGAACATATAAGTGAAAAACGATTCTTCCTACACTTGTAAAACTCGGAATGCCCTGGATAAATGTCGAATCCCAACTTGTGGTAAAACCATGGAGGCCGCTGCATCTCAGAAACACGTCTGTGGCTTTTTGCGCATGTAGTTGAGTGCACAGCTATTTGTTTGTGCCCGTGCCTCACATAGCACCATAGCACGAATAGACGTCCGTGCAATCACGTTGATTCAACTCCGTGCATCATGTAGCATCGTATCTGTGCCTCTTGTTTCGCCTCTAGTTGTATGACTGCATCTTGCAGCTGCATGACGACGCCTCTCGTTGCTTCTCGTTCTTTCTGACCATCTCGTAGCGTCAGTTGCAACATGGACACACAATAGTGCCTCTGAAAAAACACACCACTGCTCCTACCAGCGAATGTATCACTGAAAACAATTGCCACTCCCAATAAATGTACCACGCCCGTGTGTCTGAGAGTTAAAGCTTCCATTTGAAGCATGCTTCTCTTGGTCAGAGACTTGTGCCTCTACATACTTCCCCAGCATGCCTCACGAGATACGATGGTTGTTAAAAATATAACTGCATTCCTCACGAGATTGTAAAAGTTAACATTTGTCAGCAAACTACGAAAGACAACGATCATCTGCACGACTTGCTGGAGATACGACGGTTGTTAAAAATACAACTACAGATTTTATTTTTATTTTTTATAAAGAAAAACCACGATCCAGAACCCACGATGTGCACAACCGCGTCGACAGTGAGATCGTGCACTCTTTGCCACTTCCCCGCCTTAAATTTAGACTCCCGCCGCGGCCTTCTCACACACAAAGAACAAAAATCGCCATTGCGCTCACACTCATTGTTCCCCACGAAAAATCAGATTACAGGAGGACCAACTGCTCCAGGCGATGGGATTCACTAGGGAATTCATGGAGGTGCAGGCCCACGGCAACACAAAGTTGCACGTGATCCACACCAACGACTTGCACAAGGCAGCGACCACCATTGAGCAGTTCGAGCGACACCTCCAGTTCGAGCGCCATAAGATCGTCGGAGTTGATGTGAAGTACACCAACGACCATGGCGAAGATCAGAAACCCGCCCTCGTCCAACTCTCCATCAGCAAGGATCATCCGGTGCTGCTCTTCCAACTAAGCACGGCCGACAAGAACTGCACCAAGTTCGACAACTTCCACTACAAAAAAAAAGACACATCCTTGACATTTAGGGCCAAACAATTTTTTTTCTGTCATACATATGACACTTCTATGACGATAATTGTGACAAAACCCGGTATCATCATAGATGTGGTGGGCTCCTACTTCTATGACAAAAATCATGACAGAAAATGGGCTTTTCGTCCTGGGCGGGCCGGAGACGCAGCTGCATGACATTCTTTGGGCCGTCCATGACGGGAAAAACTGTGGTAGAAGCGAGGGGAGGAAAATATCGTGAGTTACGGTTATGGTGGGAGGTCGGGGCCGAGCGATGCTGCTTTCTCGTACACGTGCAGCTGCAGTGTGCGAGGCATTGGCTCTAATTGAACCCGAAGCGAGGCGTTGGGCTCTAATCGAACCCGGCGATTGCAGCGAACTACGACATCGAACCCGAGCGATTGATCGATGGATATTAATCGAACCCGACCGAGTGATTCTTCGCCATCGCTGCTAATCAAGCCGATCGATGCTGCCTGCAGGATGAACAGTGAGTGTTGCAGGGGGTTTGGATGAACGATGGCGGTGGCGTTTGCCTCTGGATGAACAGGACCCCGTGGTGTGGTGGAGGGCTGGATGAACAGTAGACGATGGAGGGGTGCCCGTGGAGGGGTGGTTGAACAGGACCCCGTGGTGTGGAGGGCTGGATGAACAGTAGACGGTGGAGGGATGCCCATGGAGGGGTGGTTGAACAGGACCCCGTGGTGTGGAGGGCTGGATGAACAGTAGATGGTGGAGGCGTGGTTGAACAGTAGCTGGTGGAGTAGCGCGCTGTGGAGGCTGGATGAACAGGAGCCCATGGAGGCTGGAGGAGGTCGACGGTAGCCCGTGGAGGCTGGAGGAGGTCGACGGTGGAGATGAACAGATCCCGTGGAGTCCTGCTTTTGCGGCACGCCACACCCTCCCAATGAACAGACCCCGTTTAGACCGTAGGAGGTCCGTTCCGTCTGCTTTGCGGTACGCCACACCCTCCCGATCAACATGACCCCCGTTTGACCGTAGGAGGTCCGCTTTCTCTGCTTTTGCGGCACGCAACACCCCCGATCAACAGGACCCCGTTTACGTCTGTAGGGAGGTCCGCTTCTCCATTTTGTGGTACGCCACACACCTCCCGATCAACAGGACCTGCTGAACATAGGAGGTCCGCTTCCTCCGCCAGCGGTACGCCAGCCTCGCTTCCATTGCCTGTTCCGTCCAAGCCTTCCCGATGAACACGACCACGCATTCCGCTCGCACCCAGCCGTTGGCTCCCACGCCTGCTGCCTCCCGATGAACACGACGCATTCCATTGCCTCCCCATGAACACGACGACGACGCTATTTCTCCGTTCCGACCCAGCCATGTACACGAGCCCTGGCCGTACATACACATACGTGGTCGTATTTTCTTTCTTGCACCATGGCCGCTGTACGTACGTGTACATGCTACGTGCGCGCCTCTACTACGACACGTGCGGGCCTCTACTACGACACATGCGCGCCTCTACATCGACTAGTATGTACGTACACATTCGCGACCAGAATGACAACGCTACGTACGCTTCGACCAGGTGGGTCCCGACCGTCGCACTTCCTTGCGTATAAGATGTAGCTGGTGGGTCCCAGCAGTCAGGGGGGCGACTCGTTTTTTTGCCCGGACGCACTTCCTTGCGTGTGAAGATGTAGCTGGTGGGTCCCAGCAGCCAGGGGGGTGAATCGTTTCTTTTTTTGCCCGAACGCACTTCCTTGCGTGCAAAGGTGTAGCTGGTGGGTCCCAGCAGTCAGGGGGGAAACATTTTTTTCACGAAATACGGTGGCCCGTCCGGTGGGTCCCCGCTGTCGGGTGGAGGAATAATTATTTTCCGCGTAATAAGGAGGCACTTCCTTGCTGCGGTAGTGGACCCATTGTCAGCCTCTCCACGCAGTCCACGTCCGATGGAAGTCATTCCTTGACCACGTTGACCACGCCGCGCCGAGAGGACCAGGGCGGTGGACGACGGCGAGGCCTAGGAAGGGGACGACGGGAGCTGGGGAAGACGCGGGAGTGGAAGCGCGCGGGAGAGGAGTACGAGGGTTCACTGGTTCGGCTGCGGTGTGAGGCTGCCGTCGCCGCAGGGCCTGGCCAGCGGTGGGAATAGTAGGGGGCGGTGAGGCCTCCGCGGCAGCACATCCGGCCACGGGAGGCAGGAGGATGCGGCACGATCGGCGCTACTTTGGGCGGCTGGAGAAAAAAGACCAGAGGTTGAAGAAGCACTACGGCCGTTGGATGGACATCGTATGGTCACTGGAGCTAGAATCGTTTATATTGACTAAGTTGACAAAGCCCTCCATCCCCGTCAACTTAGTAGGCCCACAAGTCAGCCTCCCACCAAGGTGGGTCCCAGCTAGTAGGGGGTATTCATTTTTTGTGCGTAATAAGGAGGCACTTCCGGTGGGTCCGAGCTGACAGCAGGGGGACGTTTTTTTGTGAAATACGATGGCCCGTCGGGTGGGTCCCAGCAGTCAAGGGCAAACGTTTTTTTTCGTGAAATACTGGTGGCCCATCCGGTGGGTCCCTGCTGTCAGGTGGATGAATAATTATTTTCACGTAATAATGAGGCACTTCCTTGCGGCTGCCGTGGACCCAGCTGTCAGCCTCTCCACGTACAGTATTCTTCCGATGGAATTCGGTCATTAACCACATTGACCACGCCGCGCCGAGAGCACCACAGCGGTGGACGGTGGCGAGGCCTAGGAAGGGGACGACGTGGAGCCGGGGAAGACGCGGCAGTGGATGCCCACACGGAGTGGAGTACGAGGGTTCACTGGTTCGGCTGCGCTGCCGTCACCGCAGAATAACAGGGGGTGTGGGTGAGTGGAGTGGAGGGATGGCCTGGCCAGCGGTGGGAATAGTATGGGGGCGGTGAGGCTTCCGCGGCACAGCCGACCACGGGAGGCAGGAGCAGGCGGCACGACCGGCGCTGCTTTGGGCGGCTGGAGCAAGAAGACCAGAGGTTGAAGAAGCACTACGGCCGTTGGATGGACATCGACGGTCAATGAGCTAGAATCGTGCATATTGACTAAGTTGACAAAGCCCTTCGTTCCCGTTAACTTAGTAGGCCCACTATACTGGGTCCCAGCTAGCAGGGGGAGTATTCTTTTTTTGGGCGTAATAAGGAGGCACTTCCTTGTGTGCAAAGATCTAGCTGGTGTGTCCGAGCTGTCAGCGGTGGTAACAATTTTTTCGCGAAATACAGAGGCCCTTTCGGTGGGTCCCTCATGTCAGGTGGAGGAATCATTATTTTGCGCGTAATAAGGAGGCATTTCCTGGCGTGCGGCCGTGGACCCAGCTATCAGCCTCTCCACATACAGTCCACTTCAGATGCATGTCGGTCATTGACCACGTTGACCACACCACGCCGAGAGCACCAGGGCGGTGGACAACGGCGAGGCCTAGGAAGGGAACGACACGGAGGCAGGGAAGACTCGGCAGTTGTTTCCCACGCGGAGGGGAGTACGAAAGTATGAGGGTTTGCTGGTTCGTCTGCCGTCGCCGTAGATTAACATCAGGTGTGGGACTGTGGGTGAGTAGAGGGATGGCTAGGCCAGCGATGGGAGTACGGTGGGGCAGTGAGGCTGTGGCGGCCTGGCCGGCATGAGGAGGAGGGAAGCGAGCAGTCTCATGGCGCTTGTTTGAGCGGCTGGAGCAGGAAGAGCAGAGATTGAAGAAGCACGACGGTCGTTGGATGGACATCCAACAGTTTACATGCCATCTGTGGAAAGCCTCAAATATGTGGAAAACATCATACAACCCATCTGCCATTATTTCAAATAGTTTACAGCCCATTTGCTAATTCTTACGGGTTTTTTTGGAGCCCATGTTCTTTTTGTTAGCATTACAGCCCATATTGTGGCCACGGTTAAAAAATTATATGAAATTTTGCATATGTCGGTGCGGTCTGAACTGTTTTTAATCCTGAAATTTCGAGTCACATTCAGACTGATTTTAAAAATAAATGTATATCCATATAAAATCCAATAAATTGTCCACGCATAAAAATCAATGCAATTTAAAATCTCGAAACCAAATTTTTCCACGGCCTTGTTTGTAAATAGGGAACAAGTGCGGCCATCTTTTTGCAAAAATGGAGAAGCTTTGTTACAATGCTTCAGATCTAGATCCGACGGCTATTGGTGAAAGATGTGAGGCACAACATCATCACCAACTCAGGACCTGTTTGATTCGCAGGATTTTGAAAACGCAGGAATAGGACACGGCAATATTACAAGTTTCAAACTGATATTACAAATGTTAGGAGTGATGCTGCACCTATGAAGAGGGAATTACTAGGAAGTTTATGTAAGAACTTTTGTTACTTTAGGTGGATGCAGCATTATTGTACAAAATAAAATCCACCGCCCTGACAAGTCAGTAATGGGCAAATAAGTTTTCGAGTCTCTGGCCACTTCATGTTTCAGAAACAAATTCAGCTTCTGCGGAGACTTTATCATTTAGGCTTAGATGCTTGCGGTGATCAGGACGTCATTCATTGTTGCGCCAGAGAACGCCAAACCTCATTACCTTAAGCACACTTGCCTCCAGAACAAAGAACCTGGCCAATTTAATCCCAGATGTGCTGCCTCGGTAGTCGATCAAATCAGTTTCTGTAAGATGGAGATCAAGGCATTCGATGAGATTGTTATAGTGCAGCACATTTTTCACTTTTGAGTCTTTTTTTATCTGCAAAAGAAGAGAACATATTAGAGCAGTTGGCTGCATAAGATTGCCGTGTCATCAAGAGGTACCAATATCATTCGCTCATACGATAGGGTTGGCTGGCTAGTGATATTTTTTCACACACAACTCTCTCTCTCTCTCATTCTGTTTCCTCTCATTTAACTAGGAGCATGTGAAGAGCTTGGGCATTTGTTGCCTTCCACTATGTGGCCGATGCCATATTTCGCAAAAGTATGCCACATAATACGCATCAATGTCAAATCAAAAGATTTTGGCACCGCTCTCGCGATGTGAGAGAGTTGGCACCGCTGTGCACACAGACCCACATGTATAAACAAATCAATCAAACCAACTACACCAGCCTCTCACTCTCCCAAACAAGTGTTTTTTTATTGCCTCAGTCCTCTCTTCTCCCAAGCAGTGTTTTTTCATTGCATGAGTTAATTTGGCACCGGAGCAAAGTAGGTGATCCAGATTGGGGAATACTACCTCGTATTTAGTATAACATTTTGACCATAGATTTACCTAAGAAAATGCCAATGCATGTCGCTACAAATTACACCATTTGAAATTATGTTCAAATACGAATCCAAGGATATAGTACTTAGTGACATGCATTAACATTTTGTCAGTTAAATCTATGGTCAAATTTTGATACTACAAAATTGGAAGAGTAAACTAGGACAGAGGTAGTACTTTCTCTTAGGGTAACCATAGAGTTACTGGAGTAGTATAAGTTACTTTCCACTATGACTAGCCTAGGCTACTATAGTAGTACAGCATAAAAACGATGCAGGTGATCACGTGAGAAAAAAATACTAAAAACATTTCTTTCGGTGCAGTGCGTAGATGCAGTTTTGAACACTGCACTTGTCATCATAATTTGGGATAATTACGAAAAAATTGAGCAACATTGTGATTACCGTTTACTTATAGGAAAGAAGTTTCACCTCGATGAGTAGCTTCTCCGTGCAGGGAAAGCATGTAAGGAATCCAACAACTTGATCCAGATTAGGGCCGATAGATTTTAGTGCTAAGATCTTCACTGTGCGCATGGACTGGGTCAAGCTTGTGGGAATCATTTTCTGGAAGACGGTCGTAAATACATCAATAAGAAATTCAAAAATGTGAATTTCAAGAAGACGGAGAAGAAGATGAGTGTTGTACCTGAACGATTACGAATCCAATAAAGAGTTCGGAGAATTTGGCAGACGAGTACACCAACGCTGTCAATTTCGGCGCGTCAATGACCCTGATTTTTGTTGGACCTTCTAGATCCGATAGAAGCAATCTCTCAAGGAAAGGCGCATTCTCAATGACCATAACGTGGAACAGCTGGAGTGATCTCTTCCCAATTGATGTCTTGTTGCGGGGCCAGCAAGACACATAAATCCATCGGAGATTCGTCGAGGCGATGTGGAGGCTAATGAACCCGTGGATCCGCTCAAGACGAAGGTACTTTCGGCCTTGATACAGCTGCGGATCAGGTGCTCCATAGCCTTCTTCGAGATGACAACGTCGAAGAGGTCGAGCTGCTTGAGTTGAGGGAGAAGAAGGGTGGGCGCGGCATTAATTTGGGGAAGATAGCAGGAGCTGAAGCTGGCGCGGCGCAGCGTTGGCGTGAGGCGGAGCGCGGACGGCGGTAGAGAGCGACATCGTCCAGCTTCAAAGCTGGGCACCTCGAGCTGATCTAGGGCGGGGGATAAGAACCACTCGTCGAACTTGGGTTGGACCTTGCAGTTGGTACTGAACATGCGGATGTCAAGGCGTCTGGATGGCCCTGGGTGCAATGAAAGGATCTTGGAGACTGCGGCCATGCGGTTGCAATCCCCGTCGCAGAGGTAGCTGTCGACGGTGAGGTTGAGGGGGACGCAGCGCCAGAGGGGGCGCCACCACCGAGAGAGCAGGGCGGTCCTCACGACAGATTTGGTGGGGACGAGGCCGATGATGACGAGCAGCATGTCATCGAGGAGGCTGCTGATGAAGTCCAGGCTCGCCGGATGCGGTTTTGGCTTGAGCCGCCTCCGCTTGTTGGCTTCCTCGCCGTCCATCTCAACCGGCGGCGACGCCGGTGTACACGTGTGCCGGTGTGTGTTGTGTGCTGGGTGTGCGAAAAGGCCCTTCCGTGCATGCCGCCGCAATGGTGAATTGTGCGCTGAAAAGGCCCTTCGCGCGCAAGAAGTTTGTCCTCACGCGCCTCAATTTACTAGCGTGAGGGGTGCTACCCGAGTGGTTTCAACTTTGTTTACTTCACCACGTGTCGATGGGCCTCTAGTATACTTATTTTCACCCACTGCCACATGGGCCAGCACACGAAGATACAGAACACGAGCTGACAAGGCAGCATGTGGATTGGTTGACCGGTCAACTAAACAATATACGGAGCTATACGCTGACACAGTGAGCGTATAATCCGTCGGTATAGAGAGTTCGAGTGAGAGGGGAGGCCCGTGAGAGATAGCAGAGAGAGAGAGAAAGAGCTACTCCCTCTGTTCGATAATGTAGTTCCAACATTTTTTTAAGTCAAACTTTTGAAACTTTGACCAAGTTTATAAATAAATTACTTATATCTACAATACCAAAGATAAATGATAGTATGAAGTAAGTACATGTTGTGATGAATCTAATGATCGTTCCAGATGTAAATGTTTTTCTCCACATATACCTGGTCAAACTTTTCTAAGGTTTGACTTTTCAAAACATCCATATGCTTATGGACATGACAGAGTCCCTAACTAGAGAGAGAGAGAGTGAAAAAAGTGTGTGTGCGTGTGTGAAAGAGACATGGACAACACACGATAAAAGTAGAGAAAAAGCATGCGTGTCTTGTGCAAACATATCACACATGCATCTTCGACAATGGAGGCAAGGTGAGGAGATAGTGTGTGGTTGTTTGGAACCGAGAGAGCAAGGCCCCTAGCACGTGGCCAAGAGGGGTCTAACAAACAAGGGAGAGAGGCCGAGAGAGACGTACGGAGAAAATGCAGACATGGGGAGGAGAGAGTGTATGTTTGTCATAGAGAGATCCCCTGGAGATCGTGATGGGATTATATGGGTGGGAGATCAAGTGACAAGGTGTGTGCTGCGCGATAGAAGATGCCCCGAGAGATATCGAGATAGACGTATGGATGGAAGGAGACAATACGTGTGTTCCTCGATGGCTAGTAAGAGATAATCATACTTAGGAGGGGAGTGCGTGCGCCTATGGCCCTGTTTGGATACTCTAACTCAGTTAGAGGTTAGAGTTAGATTGTAACCCTGAACTAACCTTGAACTAACTCTAAGTAAAGAGGTGTTTGGATGGCAGGGTTAGATGGAGCGCGGATACAGCGAGGCACCTTCACGGGCGGTGCGAGAGGGAGGGAGGGAGAGGACGAGAAGCTTCGAGGAAGTGGGAAGGGTTCTGCTGCGGGGAGAGCGAGAGATAAAAGTGTTTATTAGTGGTCCCGAGAAGAACTAACCCAAATAAGCACCTCTTGGATGGGTTAGTTTTTTTCGATGGGTTAGATGCATCTAACCCAAACTAACCCTCCTGTTTGGATCTTTTTGGGTTAGTTGACTCCAAACTAACCCAAACTAACTCTAACCCATGGATCCAAACAGAGCCTATGATGGAGTGAGGGATTATGGTACTTAGGGGGGTGCGTGTCACATGGAGAGAGAACAAGGGCGGAGAGTATTGGATGGGTCTATATGTATAGCGCGAGCGAGACATGTGTATGTTTGAACCAGGGAGATATAAGGCAAGTTTGGCTTGCGTCCTGAGCATCTTTTGCCTGGCCTGGGGTTGTGGCTGGATTTCATGCATGCCTCTTTGGTTGCTACCCTCTGAAAAAGAAAGCCCGCCTGACCTAGGTTCCCTTGCACTTTAATTAGCCTGGCTGAACTCCAGACATTGCAAGTAGCCTGGCCCAGGCGACCGATTTCGAACGCCTGGCCGTGCCTGGTCGTGCGGCCACGAGGCTAACGGCAACATGGATGGATATTAGCATTACATAATTGATGCATGGATTGATTGATGGGACGTTGATGCGTGGCCTGGCCCAAGCATGAACCAAACGCTTCAGCACCACACAAGCCTAGCCAGGCAGAAATATTTTACATTTCACGTCCACACCAGGCAGTACCAGCCATCAAGGCATGAGGGTCAGGTCAGGAACCAAACTGACCAATAAAGTTTGAGAGAGATTGAGGAGCCCCGATAAGGCTGAGTGGTGCGTCAGATAGCTGAGAGGGGGAAAGAGATATTCCATCCACTCGATAATGCAGTGCATGTAAATTTTTTAGAAGTCAAACTTTGGAAACTTTGATCAGGTTTACGCAAATGTTATTTATATCTACAATACCAAAGATACATCATACAAAACTACATCTCATGGTGAATCTAATGGTATATGTTTGCCGTACTAGATGTGATTCTTTTCTCCAGTACATGGTCAAACTTTGTGATGTTTGACTTTTCAATAAATCTATATGCTATTGACCGAGGAGAGTGCCTCGGTCGAGACAGATCAAGTGCATGTGAAGGAGAATGAGTAAGTGTGCAAAAAGAGTATGTGTGTGAAAGAGAAAGTGACAACAAACGATAAATTAGAGAGAGAGTGTGTTTTTTCGTTTCTTATGCGAACATATCACACATGCATCTCTGAGATGGAAAAGCGAGGCGAAGAGATACACGAAGATAGCTAGTGTGTGATTGTTTGCAACAAAGAGAGACACCCCTGTAGCACATGTCCAATAGAGGTCTTGCCAACAAGGAAAAAAGGTTGAGAGGGACACATGGATGGCATGGACGCATGGGGAGGGAGAGAGGGTGTGTTTGTGATAGAGAGATCCCCTCGAGATCGTGAGGGCACTATATGGGTGGGAGATCGAGGGAGTGCATGCGCGATAGAAAGATGCCCCGAGAGAAACCGAGATAGACCATGCACATGTTTGCGATGGAGACTAAGATTAGCTAGTCATATACATATAGGGGGGGACTGCGTGTGCCTACAATTGAGTGAGAGACCATCATACTTGGCTAGCTGGGCATAAGATTGTGTGTGTGTGCGTGTGAGATGGAGACAGAACGAGGGAGAGAGATAGAGTTTTAGATGGGCCTATCGAGTGCGAGTGAGATATGCATGTGTATGTGTGACCCAGGTGGATGGAGAGTTTGAGAGGGGGGGGGGTAAGAGCTCCGAGATGACATAGTGGTGTGTGAGAGAGTTACGGGCAAAGAGCCAAGGAATTTGTGTGTGTACGATGAGTGCACCCAAGATATCTAGCTTGGACTAGCTAGAGTATCATACATAGAGTGCGAGAGAGACCTATAATGGTGTATATATGCATGCGAACTAGAAAGACCCCCTCCCCCAACACACACACACACAAAGAGAGAGAGAGAGAGAGAGAGAGAGAGCGAGAGAGGAACAAACAAGGTTTTTGTGTCGGATTCGTGCGACATAATTGAAGATTGCCGGAGAGAGAGAGAGAGAGAGAGAGAGAGAGAGAGAGAGAGAGAGAGAGAGAGAGAGAGAGAGAGAGAATAGGAGTGCGGGAGAGGGGGAGGTCGCGTTTTATGCATCAAAGACTGATATAAACCATGTTTCGATATAAACTTGCATTCAAATATTTAAATTGAAGAACATGTTGTCTGCAATCCACACATGAACGGATATATGCGTATATCAAACAAGTTCATTAATTTGACTTTCAACATGTTCATGGAGTATTGTAATACTGTACAACAGGCTACTCGATTGACGTGTTCAATTTTGGATTTAGTTCACTATTTTGACCTACTGAAGGAGCTATTTCATTGAATTGAGATATTTCATTTTGGGTTTGATTCGCGATTTTGAGTGGGTCAACTATTTTTCATATAGTAAATCGCTAGCAATTAGCATGTAAAAACACATTACTCCCGAGCATCATCTCTCCATCTAAAAAAGAAGTGGCAAGCTAATATTTCAAAATTTGATTCGAATCGACTTGGTAAGCTAGACGTGGATGCTCGTTCTTCCAAAATTTGAACGAACCGTTAAACATCCTCTCTGCTCGGTGGAATTTGCCCGAGCAAATAAATGGGAGACGCGAAATTACCGTCCTATGTGGGACACGCATCAATTGGCCCGTTGTACATCGAGGGTAGGTTCGTAACTTCATCCAAGCGCGCCTTCTCCTCGGCCGAAATGACATGTGCCGAATAATTCATAAACCATTGTCGGCAAAACACGCTCTCCTCACCCGAAATAGCTCTCGCCCACTATTTGAAAACATGCTCTCCTCGCCTGAAATCGTTCGCGCCCACTGTCGGTGTCAAAACCGGCGGATCTCGGGTAGGGGGTCCCGATCTGTGCGTCAAGGCTGATGGTAACAGGAAGCAAGGGACACAGATGTTTACCCAGGTTCGGGCCTTCTCGATGGAGGTAAAACCCTACTTCCTGCTTGATTAATATTGATGATATGGGTAGTACAAGAGTAGATCTACCACGAGATCGTAGAGGCTAAACCCTAAGAGCTAGCCTATGATGGTATGATTGTAATTGCGTTTATATAGGCACCGAAGAGGGCTAGGGTTTACATGGAGTCGGTTACAAGGAAGGAAATATAATATCCGGATCGCCAAGCTTGCCTTCCACGCCAAGGAAAGTCCCATCCGGACACGGGCCGAAGTCTTGAGTCTTGTATCTTCACGCTTCAATAGTCCGGACGTTGTACACAGTCCGGCCATCCGAATACCCCCTAATCCAGTACTCCCTTAGTAGCCCCTGAAACAGGCTTCAATGACGATGAGTCCGGCGCGCAGTCTTATCTTCGGCATTGCAGGGTGGGTTCCTCCTTCAAATACTCCAAGGTAATTATCGAACACTGATACCGTGTCCGAATCTGCAAGATAATCTTCACGCAGCATAAACCCGATCCGCTGGCAATCTTCGGGCGTCGTGCCCTTGCATCGTGGCTTGGTCCAACACGGACCGACGTTTCCTACCCCACAACGACTCGTGTTACGAGGTGGTTTTATTGGCACGTCCCGTCGATGCAGAGATCGTGTTCCTCTTATTATGGGACTTTCCATTAATACAGGCGTGTGCGCCCCTAGGACGGCCGCTGGTATTACCCCGCGTGTTTTTAGACAAGCCTCAAACGGCCACATCAGGGACTCTTGATATTCATCCCCTTTATAAAGAGGGTCGAGGCCTATACCTCTTTTCCACCTTCCTCGTGCCTCCTCGCATCTCGAGTTCTAACACCCGAAACCCAAGCTTCAACACCCCAGATCCTCCAACATGTCCCGATCTGTTCCTCAAGGCCAGTGGGTGGCCTCCTCAATTCAAGAGGACGACATTGCGAAGCTCAGGGAGGTCGGATACCTGACCGCCGACATCCAACACCGGCTTCCTGCCCCAGGGCAGGTCATCCCCACACCGGAGCCTAATGAGTGTTTCGTTTTTGTTCCGCACTTTCTCTGTGGTTTGGGATCCACCCTCGATACCTTTGTGAGGGGGCTCATGTTCTATTATGGGTTGGATTTTTATGATCTGGCTCCAGACGCTATCCTCCACATCTCGTCGTTCATTATAGTGTGCGAGGCCTTCCTCCACGTCACCCCACACTTCGTCTTATGGCTCAAGACCTTCAATGTGTATCCGAAGATGATCGAGGGGCGACACGCGGAGTGCGGAGGTGATGTGATAAGCAGGAACGCTGACGCCCCATGGCCAGAGGGTTCTTTCCCATAAGTATCCGATTCCGAATGGGAAGCAGCACCCCTCGAGGCGACGGAGCTCCTTGGCTGCCGGTTGGCTGGTGTCTAACGTAAGGGTGCGGGGCCGCAAGTTCGCCGCGGAAGAAGCGCTTAGATGGCTATCTTTTAGAGTTGCGTGTGTTGAAGGTACTACCGCCGCCAGATCTGGATGACGGGGAGTCTTTGTGGATTGGCCCGTGGGCGGCGCAACCACGGCAGTGCGGCGGGGCGGGGTGTCGGTGTCAAAACCGGCGGATCTCGGGTAGGGGGTCCCGATGTGTGTCAAGGCTGATGGTAACAGGAAGAAAGGGACACATATGTTTACCCAGGTTCGGGCCCTCTCGATGGAGGTAAAACCCTACTTCCTGCTTGATTAATATTGATGATATGGGTAGTGCAAGAGTAGATCTACCACGAGATCATAGAGGCTAAACCCTAAGAGCTAGCATATGATGGTATGATTGTAATTGTGATCGGCCTTCTAAGGACCAACCTCTCCAGTTTATATAGACACTGGAGAGGGCTAGGGTTTACATGGAGTCGGTTACAAGGAAGGAAATATAATATCCGGATCGCCAAGCTTGCCTTCCACGCCAAGGAAAGTCCCATCCGGACACGGGTCGAAGTCTTGAGTCTCGTATCTTCACGCTTCAATAGTCCGGACGTTGTATATAGTCTGGCTATATACCCCCTAATCCAGGACTCCCTCAGTAGCCCCTGAACTAGGCTTCAATGACGATGAGTCCGGCGCGCAGTCTTGTCTTCGGCATTGCAGGGCGGGTTCCTCCTCCGAATACTCCAAAGTACCTGTTACGACGAATAGTGTCCAGCCTCCAATCAATGTTGTGCTCGTCGGCTTCGGTGCCTTAGTAATGACCATCTCCACGTGTCGAGCGAATGCGAGGAGTCGAGGCATTTTTGCATTTGCCACCCTCGACCCTCCGGGCTAATCGTCTATTTGAAGGGACGGGGATTCTCAGATCCAAACCTCACTCTCCCTACCAAAGCCAGCATCCAACAGAGCGCTCCGCGAAAAGCCATTCCAACATGGCCGGCCGTCGCAGCTTTTTCCGCTTGCCCTTCTCGTTCCAAGTCGGGGGATGGGGGAGAGTGTTCAGTTCCTCATAGCCGTTTGATAAAGTTACAAACCCAAGGGTTTCTCCCACCGGCGTTCATGGTCCCCGTCCGAGCTGGAATAGCCACTTATGACGGAGGAGACTGAGCTGAGGGATCTCCTAACCCATCTCCGGAGGAGGGTATATGTCTGATCCCTCATCTGCTGAGGTGTAACGCCCCGGATTCGATGCGCCAGGTGTCCGCCAGTTATTCGCCGTCGTTGCCATGTCATGTGCTTGCGTGTTGCACCTTGCCATGTCATCGTCTGCATTTCTTATCATGTCATCATGTGCATTTCATTTTGCATACGTGTTCGTCTCATGCATCCGAGCATTTTCCCGTTGTCCGCTTTTGCAATCCGCACTCCTAAGTCTCTACGCCTTTTTGCCTCTTCTTTTGTGCGGGTATTAAACGGTCTCGGAATGGACCGAGGTTTGTCAAGCGACCTTGGTATAGCACCGGTAGACCGCCTGTCAAGTTTCGTGCCATTTGGAGTCCGTTTGATACTCCAACGGTTAACTGTAACCGCAAAAGCCCCTTCTCTTTGCAGCCCAACACCCCTTTCAAAGTGGCCCAAAACCCAGCAAACTCCCCTCCATGCTCTCGGTCGTTCGATCACGATCGTGTGGGCGAAAACCGCACCTCATTTGGAGTCTCCTAGCTCCCTCTACTTATAAATATGTGCCCCTCCCGGATTTTTCGCGCAGATGAAACCCTAACCTCCTCCTCCCTCCGCGTCGCCGGACATGTCCGCCCGCGTCGGACGCATCCATCCCCGCAGCCTCCACGTCGTCGGAGCCAATCAGACGCCGCCACCTCAGCGCCGCCGCCCCCGCGCCCAATCCCCGAGCGCCACGTCACCTTCTCGCTCTCCTCCCGCACCGCCCGCAGCCTGCGGGCCAGGCAGCCCGCCGCCTTCGCCTCCGACCTGTCGCACCGCCCGTCCATGGCCGCCACCACCGTCCGCCCGGACCCTCGCCGCCTCGCCCGGCCTCCGCTCCTCCGTCCCGTCGCCTCGCGCCGTTGCCAGCTACCGCCGCCATGGCGCCGCGCCATGACCTCCACGCCGCCTCGAGCTCGCCGCGCCGCAGCCATGGCTCCCACGCCGCGCCTCTGCGCCGCCGCGCCGGAGCCGCACCGCGCCGCCTCCTCCGACGAACCCTGACCCCGCCGTCGACGGATCTGGCCTCCCCGGCCCCGTCCCCGACTTTTCCGGCCGCCGGCGCCTCAGTTCCGGCGAGATCCGCCGCCGCTTTGAAAACCGTGTAGATCTGGAGGTTGCCCCCGAAATGCCTAAGTCGCTGTTATTTTACATTATCATGCCATGTTCAACGCATCATAACTTGCTGCATAATGCTCCGTTTCGTCCGTGTAATATGTCGAATTGTTCGCCCCGACGAGTTCTTAATTTCATTACATTGCATCATTTTCATTTGAGCTCATCGTGATGCCTGAATCTTCGTTGCAAGAGTGCTATATGATGTTAATCTGCTGAAATTGTTATAACTTGATAATTTGTCATTTTTGTTGCATTTGATGTGTGCATCCTATGAGGTTGATGTCTACATGTGTTTTGTGCTATGTCATGCCATCTTCACAGGGGTGCTATCCATGTATTTTTGTGATTTCTGTAGTGAGTGCATCAAGCTTGTTAAGTAGGGTACTTGCTGTTACTGTTTTGCTTGTCTGAATCTGCTATATTATGATGCTATGTAAACCTGCTTCTACAAGTCATTATATGCATAATCTGGAGATATTCACTAAGGATGTTTTGTTCTACATGTCATGCTCTATCGATGAATGCCCCTGGTTGCATTTATAGCCTGCTGTAGCTTGTTGTTATCTTGCTTCAAAATTGCTAAATAATGTTGCTGTCAACCTGTTAACTTTAAGTTCAGATTTGCCATGAGCTTTGCTAGTGATCCATGCACCCTATGAACTTGCTCTTGCCATGTTTATCTTTATAAACATGTATTCTTATGGTGAGTTGCCTTGCCATGCCATGTATTGCTCTGTGGTGAGTGGTTCAATCTCACCAACATGCCTACTTATTGTTGTTCCTGCCATGTATGAATCTGTAATATAACTTGCTATGTTTACATGGGTGCCATCATATCTTCTGATCCTTCTTGGCTCATGGTCACTAAAGGACTTCTGTTCTATGCAATTATTAGATTCATGCCATGCCTTTTTTTGCCATGATAAGTTCCTGTAGCATGTTTTTTGATAGCTGTAAACATTGCAACCTGATGTTATTTCCTGATAAGTCTGAAACTGTTATTAATTGCAATCTTGCCATGTGTGTTTGAGCATGTTCTAGTGATTTATGGAGATAGCTCAGTGTTCATGTTTTGTAATGCTTTACCTGTAAATCGTGCCCATGCCTTTTGTTCTCATGTTAAGATGTTGTATCTTGTTATTTCGGTACTTGCAATATGCCTAGTTGCTGTTTTGGACAGATTGTTGCTATAACTTGTTTCATGTGTATATGTTGAACCGTTGCTCCGTTTTGAGTGTGTTCTATATGAAACTTGCTTGATTTTGCATTTAGTTTCATATTATCATGTTGAATCCTTGGTTTGAGAGTGTTTGCTTGATGTTTGGATCCATTTTGCATCAATGCCATGCTTATCTTGTTTTGCTCATATCTTCTAGGCCGTAGCTCCGAATTAAATGAACTTTATATGTAATTTGAATAGAATTACATGTAGATCATCTTGGTGCATCTTAACTTGCTGTTTAACAACTTCAACTTAAGGATTATTCAGATCTGGACCAATTTTGAAATATGCATATGAGGACTTACTGGAATTGTTATATGTTGTTTCCGGCCTCATTTAAACTTGTTTTGATGTGTTGTTCTTGTTTGCATCCTCTCTTGCCATGAGTAGCTTCATGTAGATTTGTCATACATCATGCTTGGATGTGCATCATGTCTTGTCTAAGTGTGGTGTGTTTACCATGTTGTGTCTTTCTTCTCGATAGTTCCTGCTTGCTATGATCGTGAGGATTCGCTCGCTCACGCTTGGTTCGGCTTCATTCGCTCGTCTTCTTCATGGACTCGTTCTTCTTCCTAGCGGGATTTCAGGCAAGATGACCGTCACCTTGGATCTCATTACTATCATTGCTATGCTAGTTGCTTCGTTCTATCGCTATGCTGCGTTACCTACCACTTGCTGCTCAAGCCTCCCAAATTGCATGATAGCCCCTAACCTTTGTCACCCTTCCTAGCAAACCGTTGTTTGGCTATGTTACTGCTTTTTCTCAGCCCCTCTTATAGCGTTGCTAGTTGCAGGTGAAGATGAAGATTGCTCCATGTTGAATTATGTTTATGTTGGGATATCACAATATCTCTTATATTATTAATGCATCTATATACTTGGTAAAGGGTGGAAGGCTCGGCCTTATGCCTGGTGTTTTGTTCGACTCTTGCCGCCCTAGTTTCCGTCATATCGGTATTATGTTCCCGGATTTTGCGTCCCTAACGCGGTTGGGTGATTTATGGGACCCCCTTGACAGTTCGCTTTGAATAAGACTCCTCCAGCAAGGCCCAACATTGGTTTTACCAATTGCCTCACCTAGCCCTTTTTCCCTTGGGTTTCCAGAGCCCGAGGGTCATCTTTATTTTACCCCCCCGGGCCAGTGCTCCTCCGAGTGTTGGTCCAAACTAGAGCAACGTGCGGGACCATTCCTTGGCAACTTGGGTTACGTCGGTTCCTGTACGCTTCGCTCATCCGGTGTGCCCTGAGAACGAGATATGTGCAGCTCCTGTCGAGATTTGTCGGCACATTCGGGCGGCTTTGCTGGTCTTGTTTTATTGCTGTCGAAATGTCTTGTAGCCGGATTCGAGACTGATCGGGTCTTCCGGGAGAAGGAATATCCTTCGTTGATCGCGAGAGCTTATCATGGGCTAAGTTGGGACACCCTGCAGGTATAAACTTTCGAGAGCCGTCTTGGCGGTTATGTGGCAGATGGTAATTTGTTAATATCCGGTTGTAGTAACTTGAAGCAAACTCTTCTAAAATACACCAACCGTAGCGTAATCGTGAGTGTCTCTTTTCGGGTTGATCGAGAGGAGAACACGGTTTCGGGTTATGTCGGCGTAAGTAGGAGTTCGTGATCACTTCTTGATCATTACTAGTTGACGACCGTTCCTTTGTTTCTCTTCTCGCTCTCATTTGCGTATGTTAGCCACCATATATGCTTAGCCGCTGCTGCAACCTCACCACTTCACCCCTTCCTTTCCCTTTAAGCTTTGCTAGTCTTGATACCCATGGTAATGGGATTGCTGAGTCCTCGTGGCTCACAGATTACTACACTACCAATTGTAGGTACAGGTTGCGATGATCATGACGTGAGAGCGATGTTTGCTTGTATTGGAGTTCTTCTTCTGCTTCTTCTTCGATCAGGGGATAGGTTCCAGGTCGGCAGCCTGGGCTAGCAGGGTGGATGTCGTTTGAGCTTCTGTTTATGATTCATCCGTAGTCGGATGTTGATCTCTTGTATATGATGTTGATGTATTCTTGTGGCATTTGTGCCTTATATATGTATCCCCATTTATTATGTAATGTTGATGTAATGATATCCACCTTGCAAAAGCGTCTTCAAGATGCGCTTCTATCCTTGGTGGGACCGTCGAGTTCCTTTTGGATAGGGTCGCATCTTGGGCGTGACAAGTTGGTATCAGAGCCTCGACCGACCCTAGGAGCCCCCTTGATTGATCGTGTAGTTTGGCCATTGTTGAGTCTACAAGAAAACTGATTTCGGAGTTTAGTTATATCGAAGAGTAGGAATTCTTTTTACTCCTCTGCCCCTTCGTCGCTCTAGTGAGGAATCTTGACGTAGGTGTTTTGAATTACTCCTCTTACCCTTCAAATTTTTTCTTTAGGATCACGCAGTTGGTTTTTCGATCGTTGTTCCTCAGCTCTTTTCATCCGATGCATTTTCGTCAAGTCGACTCGAGCCTCTTCATCTTTGAGTTCAATCCTCAGTTCTTCCTCCGACGTCGTTGTTTTTCCTTGTCCGAAGTAGTCCTTGTTTTTTCCACCCGCCCTCCCTTCTTCCTCTCGGAACCGGAGTCCGTAATTGAGTATCCATCCTACTGCGTATAAGTCTTTGCTTTCTTTCCTCAATGATTTCAACTGGTGTTTTCTCTTCAAGATATTCATCGGTTTCCCCTTCCAAGTTGTCTTTGTTTTCCCGCCCTCCCACCCTATTATTCCCGGAGTTCGAGTTTTCTTCCGACCATCAATTCCATTCGTGTGGAGCCTCTTCAGTCTTCCCTCAATTGTTTCAACCGGTGAATTCTCGCCTCGTTTGACATTCATCATCTCTTTTTCTTCCCCGGTGGATTCAATTCAAGTTTTTCGTTGTCGATCGTATTCTTTCCCTCAGCTCAAATATTTCCCTTTGCTCGTTCGCCTCTCGCCAGTTTATCCTTCCGGAGTGATGAAGACATCTCAGGAGATTCGTCTGTGTTCCAATTAATTCGAGGTTGTCACCTCATTCAAAAATTTCAATTATTCTGGTGCATCATCTATCTGTTCAACATCCCTTTCCAACCATGTTTTTTTCTTTTAGTGGGCCCTAACCCGAAGGTCTTTTCCCAGGATCTTACCTGACTCTTCTAATTCCCCCGGGGTTATTCTCAATTCTTTTTAAGTGTGACGTAAGAATGGATCCCATCAGTCACATGCCTTCTCCAAGATCTCGTTCAAATTCTTTTCATTGTTGGCTCAACCTTTTCGGTTTTTCATTCTTCCGGAGTATCTCATTAATTTTGGTGATGTTTATCGTCGTCATTTGAAGACCGAAGTAGAGTTTCTCTTAAATCTTGTCGGTTCTCTCGAAGATTCGTGGTTCTAGCTTCATGTTATCCTCTCGAATTGTTCCATTTGTCAGATATTCCTTTTTCCTACCCATCTGGAGTATGTCAGGAGTTGTTTTCCCATTTTCTTTTCACCGGAGGCCGTCATTCCAGAAGAATTCTTCGTTCTCACATTTCAGCTACCGTTATCCAATTATCCCGGTGCTTCGCTCAAGTGTTCTTAATCAGCTCATGATCTCTTTGTTCTTTTGCATCTAAATCTCCTCTAGCTTATTGGTTCTTCTAATTCTTCCCGGTGATTCATTCTCTTTCATCAGTCATTTTCAAATTCTTACGGTGGTTCGTTCAAGATTCTTTTCCTTGTTTATCATATTAATCCATTCATTCTTTTCAATCCTACCGGTGGCTCATGAAGACCTTCTCAAGTTTGCGATATGTCACTTCTCAATCCTTTTCAAGAAGAATAAGTAGTATGCAAAAGTCCATTGTTGGTCATCAATTTAATTTGATGAAGGATAAGCATACAATAAATATTATTCTTATTTCTTCCAATCAATCAATCCCTTTCTTCGGAGTTTGTTCTTGGTGAATAAATTATAGTTCCAAGTTTTTGCATCTTTATTCTTTTCCGGAGTTCAAATTTCCTTGGTCATTTCGTCGGAACCTCCATCTAGATCATCGCAAGGCTCGTCTTATTCTTTCATCCTTCATTCTATCTCATCATCCTTTTGTCACCAGAGTTCTTCATGGTGGTTCTTCATGATTTAGTTCATTCTTCAAGTGTTCATCAAGATTCTTATTGAAGAAGCCCAAGTATCTTTCTTCTTGCATATCAAAGTGAAAATAATTCTCCATAGTCTTTTGAAATGGAGTTTTGCATTTCTTCTTTCTTCCCAGTTATTTAATCTTTTCCGCCCGAGGCAGTTTATCAGCTCATAAATTTTGAGATGCTATCCATAAGTCCGCAACAAGCTTATTCTTTCGTTGTTGATTTTCTCAACAACTCCGTTCAATACTTCCTTCTAAGTTCTTTTCGTTCAACTCTTTTAATTCTTCCGGAGGCTTTGCGTTGCTGATGTCGTCAAGTGTCATTCCATCGTGTGAAGTTCGTGTTCTATTCTTTCCTTCTTCAGTCGGAGTGCTGCCTAAATCCTTTCAGTCTTATTCGTTTCTTACCTCGTTCTAACCGGAGTGGTTTCATAGCATATCTGATTCCGTGAGCTTTCGATTCTCGTCATTCTCGTCGTTCCTCTCTTGTTCTCGAGTGCTCTCGATTCTTTGCTTATTGTTTGAGTTCTTGTTTCACCTCTTCCTTTTTCTCTTCCGTCTCGGTCCTAAGATCTCGGGACGAGATCTCTTGTTAGTGGAGGAGTGTTGTAACCCCCTGGATTCGATGTGCCAGGTGTCCGCCAGTTATTCGCCGTCGTTGCCATGTCATGTGCTTGCGTGTTGCACTTTGCCATGTCATCGTCTGCATTTCTTATCATGTCATCATGTGCATTTCATTTTGCATACGTGCTCGTCTCATGCATCCGAGCATTTTCCCCGTTGTCCGTTTTGCAATCCGGCACTCCTAAGTCTCCCGGCGCCCCCTTTTTGCCTCTTCTTTTGTGCAGGTATTAAACGGTCTCGGAATGGACCGAGGTTTGTCAAGCGGCCTTGGTATAGCACCGGTAGACCGCCTGTCAAGTTTCGTGCCATTTGGAGTCCGTTTGATACTCCAACGGTTAACCGGGTAACCGCAAAAGCCCCTTCTCTTTGCAGCCCAACACCCCTTTCAAAGTGGCCCAAAACCCAGCAAACTCCCCACCATGCTCTCGGTCGTTCGATCACGATCGTGTGGGCGAAAACCGCACCTCATTTGGAGTCTCCTACCTCCCTCTACCTATAAATATGTGCCCCTCCCGGATTTTTCGCGCAGATGAAACCCTAACCTCCTCCTCCCTCCGCGTCGCCGGACATGTCCGCCCGCGCCGGACGCGTCCATCCCCGCAGCCTCCACGTCGTCGGAGCCAATCAGACGCCGCCACCTCAGCGCGGCCGCCCCCGCGCCCAATCCCCGAGCGCCACGTCACCTTCTCTCTCTCCTCCCGCGCCGCCCGCGACCATGAGGCAGGCAAACCCGCCGGGCCGCTTCGCCCTCGGCCCGTCGCGCCGCCCGTCCATAGCCGCCCACCGCCCGCTGCGGCGTCTCGCCGACGCCCGCGCTTCGCCCGTCACGCCGGACCCTCGCCCTCTCGCCCGGCCTCGCTCCTCCGTCCCCGCCGCCTCGCGCCGTTGCGGCCCGCCGCGCCGCCATGGCGCCGCGCATGAACCTCGATACGCCTCGAACTCGCCGCCGCCATGGCTCCCCGCGCCCGCGCCCTCTGCCGCCCTGGCCACAGGCGCCAGCCAGCGCCGCCTCCTCCGACGAACCCTGATCCCACCGTCGCCGGATCTGGCCTCCCCGGCCCCGTCCCCGACTTCTCCGGCCGCTGGCGCCTCAGTTCCGGCGAGATCCGCCGCCGCTTTGAAAACCGTGCAGATCTGGAGGTTGCCCCCGAAATGCCAGTCCCTGTTATTTTACATTATCATCCCATGTTCAACGCATCATAACTTGCTGCATAATGCTCCGTTTCGTGCGTGTAATATGTCAAACTGTTCGCCTCGACGAGTACTTCATTTCATTCTATTGCATCATTTTCATTTGAGCTCATCGTGATGCCTGAATCTTCGTTGCAACAGTGCTATATGATGTTAATCTGCTGAAACTGTTATAACTTGATGATTTGTCATTTTTGTTGCATTTGATGTGTGCATCTTATGAGGTTGATGTCTACATGTGTTTTGTACTATGTCATGCCATATTCACAGGGGTGCTATTCATGTATTTTTGTGATTCTTGTAGTGAGTGCATCAAGCTTGTTAAGTAGGGTATTTGCTGTTACTGTTTTGCTTGTCTGAATCTGCTATATCATGATGCTATGTAAACCTGCTTCTACAAGTCATTATATGCATAATCTGGAGATGTTCACTAAGGATGTTTTGTTTTACATGCCCCTGGTTGCATTTATAGCCTGCTTTAGCTTGTTGTTATATTGCTCCAAAGTTGCTAAATAATGTTGCTGTCAACCTGTTAACTTTAAGTTCAGTTTTGCCATGAGCTTTACTAGTGATCCATGCACTCTATGAACTTGATCTTGCCATTTTAAGCTTCATAAACATGTATTCTTACTGTGAGTTGCCTTGCCATGCCATGTATTGCTCTGTGGTGAGTGGTTCAAGCTCACCAACATGCCTACTTATTGTTGTTCCTGCCATGTATGAATCTGTAATATAACTTGCTACGTTTACATGGGTGCCATCATATCTTCTTATCCTTTTTGGCTCATGGTCACTAAAGGACTTCTGTTCTATGCAATTATTAGATTCATGCCATGCCTTTGTTTGCCATGATAAGTTCCTGTAGAATGTTGTTTGATAGCTCTAAACATTGCAACCTGATGTTATTTCGTGATAAGTCTGAAACTGTTATTAATTGCAATCTTGCCATGTGTGTTTGAGCATGTTCTAGTGATTTCTGGAGATAGCTCATTGTTCATGTTTTGTAATGCTTTACATGTACATCGTGCCCATGCCTTTTTTTTATGTTAAGATGTTGTAGCTTGTTATTTCGGTGCTTGCAATATGCCTAGTTGCTGTTTTGGACAGATTGTTGCTATAACTTGTTTCATGTGTATGTGTTGAACCGTTGCTCCGTTTTGAGTGTGCTCTATATGAGACTTGCTTGATTTTGCATGTAGTTTCATATTATCATGTTGCATCCTTGGTTTGAGAGTGTTTGCTTGATGTTTGGATCCATTTTGCATAAATGACATGTTTATCTTGTTTTGCTCGTATCTTCTAGGCCGTAGCTCCGAATTAAATGAACTTTATATGTAACTTGACTAGAATTACATGTAGATCATATTGGTGCATATTATCTTGCTGTTTAACAATTTCAACTTAAGGTTTATTCAGATCTGGACCAATTTCGAAATATGCATATGAGGACTTACCGGAATTGTTATATGTTGTTTCCGGCCTCATTTAAACTTGTTTTGATGTGTTGTTCTTGTTTGCATCCTCTCGTGCCATGAGTAGCTTCATGTAGCTTTGTCATACATCATTCTTGGATGTGCATCATGTCTTGTCTATGTGTGGTGTGTTTACCATGTTGTGTCTATCTTCTCGATAGTTCCCGTTTCGTTGCGATCGTGAGGATTCGTTCGTCTACGCTTGGTTCGGCTTCATCCGTTCGTCTTCTTCATGGACTCGTTCTTCTTCCTAGCGGGATTTCAGGCAAGATGACCGTCACCTTGGATCTCATTACTATCATTGCTATGGTAGTTGCTTCGTTTTATCGCTATGCTGTCTTACCTACCACTTGCTGCTCAAGCCTCCCAAATTGCATGATAGCCCCTAACCTTTGTCACCCTTCCTAGCAAACCGTTGTTTGGCTATGTTACCGCTTTTGCTCGGCCCCTCTTATAGCATTGCTAGTTGCAGGTGAAGATGAAGATTGCTCCATGTTGGATTATGTTTATGTTGGGATATCACAATATCTCTTATATTATTAATGCATCTATATACTTGGTAAAGGGTGGAAGGCTTGGCCTTATGCCTGGTGTTTTGTTCCACTCTTGCCGCCCTAGTTTCCGTCATATCGGTATTATGTTCCCGGATTTTGCGTCCCTAACGCGGTTGGGTGATTTATGGGACCCCCTTGACAGTTCGCTTTGAATAAGACTCCTCCAGCAAGGCCCAACATTGGTTTTACCAATTGCCTCACCTAGCCCTTTTTCCCTTGGGTTTCCAGAGCCCGAGGGTCATCTTTATTTTACCGTGTGTTGGTCCAAACTAGAGCACCGTGCGGGACCATTCCTTGGCAACTTGGGTTACGTCGGTTCCTGTACGCTTCGCTCATCCGGTGTGCCCTGAGAACGAGATATGTGCAGCTCCTATCGGGATTTGTCGGCACATCCGGTGGCTTTGCTGGTCTTGTTTTATTGCTGTCGAAATGTCTTGTAGCCGGATTCCGAGACTGATCGGGTCTTCCCGGGAGAAGGAATATCCTTCGTTGATCGCGAGAGCTTATCATGGGCTAAGTTGGGACACCCCTGCAGGGTATAAACTTTCGAGAGCCGTGCCCATGATTTATGTGGCAGATGGGAATTTGTTAATATCCTGTTGTAGTAAACTTGAAGCAAACTCTTCTAAAATACACCAACCGTGTGCGTAACCGTGAGTGTCTCTTTTCGGGGTTGATCAAGAGGAGAACACGGTTTCCGGGTTATGTTTGACGTAAGTAGGAGTTCAGGATCACTTGTTGATCATTACTAGTTGACGACCGTTCCTTTGTTTCTCTTCTCGCTCTCATTTGCATATGTTAGCCACCATATATGCTTAGCCGCTGCTGCAACCTCACCACTTTACCCCTTCCTTTCCCTTTAAGCTTTGCTAGTCTTGATACCCATGGTAATGAGATTGTTGAGTCCTCGTGGCTCACTGATTACTACACCACCAGTTGCAGGTACAGGTTATGGCGATCATGACGTGAGAGCGATGTTTGCTTGTATTGGAGTTCTTCTTCCGCTTCTTCTTCGATCGGGGATAGGTTCTGTGTCGGCAGCCTGGCTAGGTGGTGGATGTCGTTTGAGCTTCTGTTTATGATTCATCCGTAGTCGGATGTTGATCTCTTGTATATGATGTTGATGTATTCTTGTGGCATTTGTGCCTTATGTATGTATCCCTATCTATTATGTAATGTTGATGTAATGATATCCACCTTGCAAAAGCGTCTTCAAGATGCGCTTCTATCCTTGGTGGGACCTTCGAGTTCCTTTTGGATAGGGTCGCATCTTGGGCGTGACATGAGGGGCGTCGGGTTCCCTATCCACCCGTTTCTTCGCGAGCTTCTGGAGTTCTACGGCCTCCAGTTACACGATATTACCCCTGCCTCTATTCTGCACATAGCGGGGTATGTTGCCGTCTTCGAGCTGTTTTTAGGCTGCGAACCACACTTCGGATTATGGAGGAAGCTGTTCTGCCTCGTCCCCCGCACCCAGGGGGAGTCCCTATGTCAAGTGGGCGGGGCCGAAGTATGGCGGATTGCCGAGACCGGATACCTATCCGGCACTCTTAAGAAGGCACCAAAAAACTGGCCTTCAGAGTGGTTCTATATAAACGACGTCCTCCTTCCGGATCCAGTCCGGCCAGGTCTCCGCAAGTTCAGCAACGCCCCGCCGAGGGCACGCCTAAGCTGGAGCCCCCGGGGCCCTCAAGAACAGGACACAAGGGAAATATTCCTCCTGATGGACAGGATAAAGTTACTGGCCAAATCCGGACTGACGATAGTTGAGGTTATGGCGATATGCATAAGACGGGGAGTGCAGCCGCTCCAATATCGGGGGAAGCCCATGTGGCATTTCAACGGGGAAGACGACGCCACCCGCTGCGGCCGTAAGGGTCCGGACTCCGCTGACGCTCTCGCAAGGATATTGTTCGATTTGTACAAAGGGGAAGAGGAGGAGTTCCTTCGCATAAAAACGCGGGACGGATTCTCCATGTACAACCCCCCAGCGTGGGTAAGTTGCCATTCTTTCTCCCTGCTTTACTTACTCTAGCGTTCTTCTGCAAAGATCACTTGCATCAATGCTTCTGAGCAGGAACTAAGCAGGGTCGTAGAAGGAATCTTCAGCCCCTCCCCGCAACCAGAGGACCCTGGAAGGGCCCTAGATCCGGGACTTAAAGTGGATCCAGATATCACTGTGGAGCTTGTCAACGGGGTATTCTATCAGGCGAGCTGGGATGGCGCCCTAGTGGCCATTACGGCCGACTACCCTGGACTGCTCCCCGCTTCGTGTGTAAGCCGAACTACAAAACCCTATCTTCGGAGAGGACTCCCCCAGGTATTATAATTTACCTTTGAGCCGTTGTTCTATTTGTAGAAACGATGGCCGGAGCGAGGGGCCGAGCCCCTAGGGACTCGTCAACCACGGGCGTCCAGATCGGGCAGGCTCAAGAGGAAGGCGGTGAGGGCTGACACACCGCTACAGAGGTAAAGCAACAACATGTCCTGTAATTATAGAATTTAAAATATGACAGTGCCCTTTGTGTCTGGCAGGAAGAGGAATAGTCGGACTATATCCGGAGACCCTACCAATCACGCCTCCACCAGCCGGGTTCCAGAACCGGCTTCGGGGGCGGAGCTGGACACGGGGCCAGCACCGCATAGCTCTCCAACAGAGAGTGCGGATATGCTCTCAGCCACGAATTCCGAAGTAGAGAGCGCCATGAATCACCGGCGCCGACGGGCCGTACTTCAGAACAACATCTTTTCTGAAGAGGCATTTAATGCTTTCAATTCGGGAGACGCATACATCCGAGCTGCTCAAGACGGGCTCGCCCGAGCGACGGACTAGTATACCAAAGATATACGGGTAAGAAAATTTGATAAGCATGTGTAGCAGTAGCCCCTGAGACTTGAAACGGTTGAAACAACTGTTTTAAGGATCAATTTATGCACAGTCCTTGTAGAGAAGAATTAGCAATTGTCTCAGGAGCTGGAGGGATGCAAGGCCGAACTGAGGGCCGCAGTTGCCAAATTAGAGGAACCCCAGAAGCCCTCATCTGGTAACAATTGTCACAATTGCACGAAGATGCACCCGCTTAGTAAATGGTTGATGTGACAAGTCTAACAGAAAATTCTGCAGACAATCCCGTGGTGAATCCTTAGGGCGTAAGAGAGGACGCATCGCATCTCAAAAAGCAGCTGGAGGCTGGCGAGCGCATTCTTACGCGAGTTAGGCAGGAGAAGATTGATCTTCAAGATGCCAAAGTTCAGCTGGACGTGGAGTTGAAAGATCTCCACGCTCAGCTGGCGGACTCCGTGAAGGAGAACAAGAGGCTTCGACGCGGCATTTATGGTAATTGCCTAGACGAACTATTGTATAGTTCGGCGAGGGAGTATATTGAAAGAATTTTGCTTGCAGGAATGTTAACGGGTCGCCCTGAGGAGGAGATGCCCTCATCTGCAAATTATTTGCTGCAAGACCTTTCGCAACTACACGATCAAGCTCGGCAAGTGATGCAGGGTGTTGCTCAGGCTTTGTGGCCATCAAGCCTACTGCCGAATGGCATGGGGGAACTCGCGCACCTCCTTCAAGGAGCCCGGCGGCGCTTCCGTCTATGAAAGATATCAGCATGCCGACAAGGAGCAAGATAAGCCTGGGCAATGTTGAAGACACCCTACACCAATCTTGACCCGAACCATATGGCCGAAGTGGGACCGGCGGGGCCCGATGGGCAAGAAATTCCCGTAAGTCTGGTATATGACCAGGTAGCGTTAGCCGCTAAGTATTCTCAACAGGATTGTAAGCTAGATAGCCTGTTGGACGGTATAGAAGAGGAATGTAATCGGTCCAAGTGATCGTAATTTAATGGGCTTAAGTAGCCCCTAGCCGATTAAAATCATTTGTCATGGCGGACCTTTTCGGCTTCAGCCCCGGATCCTATATTCCGGTGTGTCCGAATACCCGCCAGTTATACAAAACCGGCATGCGTGGAAACAAGGCGTAGGGGTCATAAGTGCTTGAATAGACAAGTACCCAACTAGTTATGTTATATTACATGGATAGTAAGAAACATCTTCCAGAGAGAATAGTTCCGTTAGGGGTTCCTTTCCCTGGGTACGCATGCGACGATGCACATGTCCGGACTGCGAACGATGGCGCAGGATACAAGACTTCTGGGGATTTATGTTATAATAAACGAACACATCTTTTATTCACCGACCGAATATTCTCTTAAGGAAGTTAGCTTTCGGCTCCACCCAGTCTGAGGTACACATCCGACTGAACCGGCAGTAACAATCGTAGAGGTGCTCCCCTTATGCCCTAGCTGAATTAACGAGAACGTAGGGCATAAACACAAGAGCCAGGCAACCTAGATTGGCAACATCTTAAGTCATATTGATGCATATAATGGTGAAGAAAAGGCACATATGGAAAAAGAATGCATATGTGATGGGCAGAAAGCCATGTGAGTAATCATTATTAGCTTCCATATAGGAAGCCCCCAGGTATTGCTTACACACTTAGTGCGGCCGGAGTGATCCGGAACTGACCGTATTGAATACTTTGTGTGAAGAGAGAAAAAGGCCGCGAAAGGAAAAAGGGATGGAGCATAATTAAAAAGGAGGGGTTAGGAGACGAACACTGTGTTCGGCGCTAGGCATAGACTCTCCGTAGTCTGGCCGCGTTCCATGGGTTCGGCTCGAGTCTGTTATCTGATGCATTACGTAAGCGGTATGCTCCTCCGGTGAGAACTTTGTCAATGACGAAGGGTCCCTCCCACTTGGGTTTGAGCTCTACCTGGCCGTTTGTTTGGGGATGGTAGACGGAAGTGTAATCGAGCTTGATGCCCATTTTTGCGCACCAAGTTTTCACTTCGTCGGCTGTGAAATTCGAGCCATTATCAGTGATGATGCCGTGGGGGACACCGAATCGGTGTACGACCCCGGATATGAAGTCTATTACTGGTCCGGATTCAGCCGTTTTGACTGGTTTAGCTTCTATCCATTTGGTGAAGTTTTCCACCATGACCAATAAGTATTTTTTCTTATGGCTTCACCCTTTAAGAGATCCGACCATATCCAGCCCCCAGACCACAAAGGGCCAAGTTATGGGGATTGTTTGGAGAGCGGTAGGGGGCATATGACTCTGATTGGCGAAGAGCTAGCAACCGACGCAATGTTGGACAAGGTCTTGTGCGTCTGCTCGGGCCGCCGGCCAATAGAAACCTGTCTGGAAGGCCTTGCTGACTAATGCCCGAGCCACGGCGTGGTGCCCGCCCAGGCCGGCATGGATTTCAGCCAAGAGCTGCCGCCCTTCCTCTTCAGAGATGCATCTTTGGAGTACTCCGTGGCGCTTTTCTTGTAGAGTTCCCTTCAGAGACTTTGTAAGCTTTAGAACGCCGGACAATGCAGCGTGCTTCATTTTGGTCTTCGGGGAGCTCCTGCCTATTTAGGTAGGCCAAGAAGGGCTCGGTCCATGGGGCGATTACATCCATGATTTTGTGGGCCGAGGACGTTATGTCGGGCGTAGAACCTCCGACTATGTCTGATGGTTCGAAATCCGGGGGTGTATTCGGATCCGTTCTAGTATTGCCGGACTCCCCTTCCCATACTACGGATGGCTTGAACAGCCATTCCAAGAATATGTTAGGTGGGACAGGGTCGCGTTTAGCACCGATGCAAGCGAGGACATCTGCCGCTTGATTGTTTTCGTGAGCCACATGGTGGAATTCGAGTCATTCGAACCGAGCTGACATTTTGAGGACGACATTACGGTAGGGCGCCATTTTCGGGTCCTTGGCGTCAAAATCTCCATTTATTTGTGATATTGCGAGGTTTGAGTCCCCGCGCACTTCTAGGCGTTGAATGCCCATAGAGACTGCCATCCAAAGACCTTGCAACAGAGTCTCGTATTCGGCTACATTGTTGGAGTCTGTGTATAATATTTGGAGGACGTACTGGACCGTGTCTCTGGTGGGAGACGTCAGGACTACACCTGCTCCCAATCCGGCCAGCATTTTAGAGCCGTCGAAGTGCATGATCCAGTTTGAGTACGCGCCGTACTCTTTAGGGAGTTCGGATCTGTCCATTCGGCGACAAAGTCAGCCAACACTTGCGACTTGATGGCCCACCGTGGTTTGTATGTTATGTCGAACGGAAGGAGCTCAATGGCCCATTTGGCAATTCGGCCCGTAGCATCGCGGTTATTTATTATGTCATTGAGTGGTACTTCGGAGGCCACCGTAATTGAACACTCTTGAAAGTAGTGTCGTAGATTCCGGGATGCCATGAACACCGTGTATGCTATTTTTTGATAGTGTGTGTATCGGGATTTGCATGGGGTTAGGCCGTGGACACGTAGTAGACCGGTTTCTGGAGCGGTTATTTGTATCTATCAGCCTCTCGTTCAACGACGAGCATTGCGCTTACGACTTGATGCGTTGCAGCTATGTACATCAGCATAGGTTCGTCGATATTCGGCGCTGTTAGTACTGGATTACTGGCCAATAAGGTCTTTATTTCATCCTGTCCGGCCGCGGCTGCATCCGTCCATACGAAGTGTTCGGTATACCAAGAAGGCGATAGCGGTAATGCCTTTTCTCCTAACCTGGAGATAAAGCGGCTGAGAGCAGCCATGCATCCAGCTACCTTTTGGATGTGCTTGAGGTCTGTTGGTATGGCCAACTGTGATAGAGCTCGGATCTTTGCCAGATTCGCTTCAATTCCTCTGTTGGAAACGATGAAGCCGAGTAGCTTCCCCGAGGGGACGCCAAAAACGCATTTTTCTGAATTCAGCTTGATGTCGTATGTCCGGAGATTGTCGAATGTAAGCCTCAAGTCATCTATTAAGGTTTAGACCTGTCTTGTTTTTACGACCACGTCGTCCACGTATGCATCCACTATTTTGCCGATTTGCTTTTCCAGGCATGTTTGAATCATGCGTTGCTAGGTTGCACCGGCGTTCTTGAGCCCGAAAGGCATAGTGTTGAAGCAGAAAGGGCCATATGGCGTTATGAAAACTGTTGCAGCTTGGTCAGACTCTGCCATCTTTATTTGATGGTATCCAGAGTATGCGTCGAGGAAACACAGCGAGTCGTGTCCAGCTGTGGCATTGATGATTTGATCAATGCGAGGAAGGGGAAAGGGATCCTTGGGGCAAGCCTTTTTGAGGTCTTTGAAGTCGACGCATAGGCGCCAGGATTTGTCCTTCTTTGGTACCATCACCAAATTTGCCAGCCAATCCGGATGTTTGATATCTCTGATAAATCCGGCCCCTAGTTGCTAACTCTTCCCCCATTGCCTGTCATTTGGGCTCTGAGAATCGCCTTAGGGTCTGCTTGACTGGTTTATATCCTTTTAGGATATTGAGGCTGTGTTCGTCCAGTCTGCGTGGGATGCCTGGCATGTCCGATGGGTGCCAGGCGAAAATGTCCGAATTCTCGCGTACGAAATCTCGTAGTGCGGCATCAATCGCGGGGCTTAGCTGTGTCCCAATGGAAGCTGTCTTCATGGGGTCAGTTGGGTGGACCTGGAATTTGACTATCTCGTCTGCAGGCTTAAATGAGGTATACTTGGGTCGCTTGTCTAGTATCACATCCTCCCTGTCCATGGTGGCCCGCAGTGTTGTTAACTCTTCGGCTGCTAGGGCTTCAGATAATGCTTCCAAGGCTAGAGCTGCGGTTTTATTTTCGGCGCGAAGTGCTACGTCCGGATCACTGGCTAGAGTGATGATTCCATTGGGTTCAGGCATTTTGAGCTTCATGTACCCATAATGGGGTACAACTTGAAAGCTTGTAAACGCGTCCCGCCCTAGAAGGGCGTGGTATCCGCTGCTAAAAGGAGCCACCTGGAATGTGATTTCCTTGGACCTATAATTTTCCGGGGTGCTGAATACCACATCAAGTGTGATTTTTCCCGCACACCGCGCTTCCCGAGTAGGGATAATTCCCCTGAAGGTCGTGCCGCTTTGTTCAATGCGGCTTTTATCAATCTCCATCTTGCTGAGTGTTTCTTCATAGATCAGATTTAATCCGCTTCCACCATCCATGAGCACTTTGGTGAGCCGAAATCCGTCCACGATTGGGCTAAGAACCAGAGCGGATGGTGCTCGGTCAGTCCGGGATCGAGGTTCGTCACTGGCATTAAAAGTTATAGCAGTGTCATTCCAAGGATTTATTTTTGCCACACGGTAAATTTCAGCGGAGCTTCGACGAGCTCGCTTGCGCCTATTGTTCGAGGCGAAAGTCTTGAAGACTGTTAGTATCGTATTGTGTTCGCTGGCAGGATGTTGTTCCGCTTTATGGCCCATAAGAAGATCCTCGCCACTTTTTGCCACCTGCCGGAGTATCCAACATGCCTTAAGGCTATGAGTAGGTGTTGTATCCGGAGTACTGTGGAGCTTACATGGCCCGTCGAGCCATCCTTCCAATACGGATCTCCGCCCTGGAGTGGGCTTTGGTTTCTTGGCGTTTGGGTCGGACGACTTACGAGAGTTCGTCCGTTTAGTTCGGACAAAGGTTTTGGCGAGAGCAGTACTATCCCAAAATTCTGTTTGGGTCTTCCAAGCGCTCTCCATCGCACAGTACTTCTGTACTATGGTTGCCAAGTCCGCGAAGCATACTATGTCGCGGCGGCTTATAGCATTGAGGAGTCCTTCGTCCGTGCAGTTTTTGCAGAAAAGTGAGACCATGTTCTCTTTGCGCCAGTCCCTGACCTTGTTAAGCGCAAGGAGGAATCTGGCCCAGTAGCGATGTACGGTTTCCTGTTCTCTTGCCTAATGCGGGAGAGACAGTCTAGGTCCAGTTTAGAGTCCGGATTTTGATCCGATCTAACGCCCAAGGGCGCGGGCGGTCCCGAGCTAAACAGCACTGTCAGGACCCCGATTCCAAGTCACATCGGTCTAGCCGGTAACACCTCATATCACTTTGCGGCCTCACGCACGGTATTCCCACGGGTGTCGCCTTACCATGGCCCGGGACCGTTTGCGCCTTTTGGCTCACGTATATGATAGTGTCGCTAGCATCCATATGACAGAGAACCCGGGCTGACATGACTAGTCGTGAACCCAAAGCGGCACTAACCCATGGGGATAGGCATACATGAATCACATCGAGCATGTCGGTCAGCAGCGTGTGAATCCGGGCTGTAACCTTTGGGCTATCAGGACTCGGGAACCCGGCTATAGCAGGCTAGGCGGGACTCGGATTTCACCGCGTGACATTTCCCGAAGGGACAATCACAGAACGAAGTGAAACACATGCCGCCAGTCAAGTGTCCGGGCGGTAGTCTTTGGGCTAGCAGGACTCCGGTGACCCGGGCTGTAGAGGACTACTATCGCTCAGGAAGCACTAGACTACATTTCCCCATATGAGAGGCTGCCAAGGATAAACAAGTAGATTGTCGGATCCCGCACATACCAAGCATTTCAAACATACACACAATATGCTCAATATGTGTAAATACAACATGGCATCACAACATAACTCTACGACCCAAATATTTATTCATTAGGCTCCGAGGAGCGAGATATTACAAACATGGGTCTCATGACCCAACATACAGAGCATACAAGCAACAAGCACAAGCGGAAGCTTAACATGTCTGAGTACAGACATCTACAAATGAAAAAGGCTGAGAAGCCTGACTATCTACCAGATCTTGCCGAGGGCACAAGATCGTAGCTGAGGTATCAAGCTAAACGTCGAAGTCCATGCGGAACTACTAGCGAGACTGACGTCTCTCTGCAAAACATAAGATAAGCAAACGTGAGTACAAATGTACTCAGCAAGAGTTACATCAGAACTAACTACATATGCATCATTATCAACAAAGGGGGTGGTGGAGTAAGACTGCAGCAAGCCAGCTTTGACTCGGTGGCTATCCTACACTACAACTGCAAGTAACTCTTTTGAGGTGGCGCACACGAGTCCACATATTCACCATATCAATACACTACTATGGATCCGCTCCCGTCTCCCTACGAGAACGCCATCCATAGCACTCACGCTTATCTTGCGCATTTTAGAGTATCCACTTTCACTTGTCTATTAACTGTACAGGCAACCAAGAAGTCCATTACCGCGGACACGGCTATTCGAATAGATCATATTAACCCTGCAGGGGTGTACTTCTTCATACATGTTTCCACCACTTAGCGTATGCACACGACATGTGCTCGGTAGACTTCAAGCGAAAGCCGACGTGGGTGTAGACCACGACCTACCTAAACACTCAAGTCTCTAGTCCAGGTTTATCGCCTATTCAGGTTCCATCCGCAGGGAGTCCGGCCGAGGTTTCCACATAAGACCCTGAACGATGTGTGCAGGGTTCCCGAGATACCAAACGAGCTTTCAGTACACCGGGCCACGGTGTATCTACCGCATCATAGCCCACCCCTAGGGTCAGCGCTACGCACGACCTCCAACACATGTCCTACAAATACCAGAAACTACTTGCAACTCCTGGACAGAGGACAAGGGTGATTAAGAAGTCGAGCGGGGTCATATTTCAGGGCCCAATGCATGGTAGTAGCTGAGTCATGGATCACAAACACAGAACTCAGTTCCTAAGGACGGCTTCAATGAGACAACCCACCATGTACTCCTACATGGCCTCTCACCGCTACCTTTACCAAATCGTGTTCACACACTTAGCTCTCAACAGTAGGACATGTTCACACACTTCCGATTCATTCCCGATGAATCAGACCTGACTCAACTCTAAGCGATGGCAGGCATGACAAACAAGCATGAATGAGTAGGCACAACAGGGCTCAAACAACTCCTACTCATGCTAGTGGGTTTCATCTAATTACTGTGGAAAGACAGGTCATGCAGAGGATAAAGGGGTTCAGCTACCGCAGCAAGTAACAGATGAATCGTTGTTGTCATAACAAAGTAAAAGATACCTGGAGCGAGTGGGATTGTATCGGAATGAACAAGGAGGTTTTGCTTGTATGGCACTTCTTAATATAATATAGTTCTTCATCGGTGTCATCGAACTCATCGTCGGTACGTCGTCTACTGAGAGGGGACAAACACCGACAAACAAAGGAGAAACACAATCAATGTCATGCAACAATATGATGCATGAAGATGACATGGCAATATGCTGTTGATTGGCCTAATGCATCTAGCAACAAGTTAAATGGGGTTGGTTTGAACACTAGGTTCAAATTCAAACTTCATATGTGAGAGTTTAAATGCCATTTAATTGATTTGACCTGATCAGCAGGTATAAGTTGTTCTAACATGCATGAAAATGGTACAGATGGATAGATTGGATTTTTATGATCATTTTTCATATATAAATTATTTAATTTGGAGTTACGGTTGAATTTCTATGAATTTTAGAAGTTTAGATCATTTTCTGGAATCAATAAATCATTTCTGGTTTATTTAAAATCCAGAAAACAGATTATCACACAAGATAACGTCACCGTGACATCAGAAAGGTCAAAGGCGCCAGCCCAGTCAAACTCGACGGCTGGGACCCACATCGTCAATGAAACAACTAATTAACAGGATTAAGTTAATCGACTAAAGCTGTCGGTGGGGCACAGGCCCGCATGTCGATGACTTAGTGTGTTAACTAAAAGTTAATTAGTGCTAAAATAAAATTAGCAGGGCTCTGGTCCCACCTTTCGTTGACCCAGGGGAGTCAAACCCCAGGTCAAACGGGGTCAACTCGCCGGCGGCTTGACGCCGGCGACGACAGACGCGGCGGAGGGCTTCGGAAAACGCCCACAGGTCTCGGTTTTGGACGCGGTTTGCGGCTACAGAAAGCTGAGAGACTTGCGCATCCAACGGCAGCATCTAACGGCGGCGAGCTCTTTTGCGGCCGTCGGAGTTCGGTTGCACGCGGGATCGCGTTTTAGTGCGTAGAAGAGTGGGGCAAGGGGGCTAGGAGGGCGCTACGCATCGCGGGGAGTAGGTTCGACACTCCAGGGTGACCATTTGGTCATCGGAGCATCGTCGACGGCGAGCTCAGGCGTCGGTGCATTTCGGTCATCAAGGTGGCGACGACTACGGCAATCAAAGGAAGAGGGGAAGAGGGGGAAACGGTGTCGGAGCTCACAGCGGTGCCGTAGGGATGGTTAGCGGGCTCGGGGACGTCCTGCGTGCGACTGATCGACGATGATGGTGGCCGGACCCCGAGGTGGAAGACGACGGCGATGGCGACGTTGCTGCCCTCCCGGGGTCGCGTGCTTTGGCGTGCGGCTCTACGGCGTCGAGGCGGAGCTCGTGGGGGCGCTGGCCAGCATGGGGATGCTGGTGGCCACGGTAACGACGAGCGGCGGCGACGGTGACTCACGGGTGAGCTCGGGGAAGAGAGTCAGGGGAGGGACAGAGGGTGCAGCGAGTGAGGAAGAGGAGCGAGGGGACACGGGGCGTCGTCGTGGCGCTGGTAGAAGGCCCGGGGCTCCCAGGTGGAAGCAGGAGGTGGCTGGGGGGCTGTCAGGCGCGCGCCACACGTCGCCTCTGCCTTCTGGCAGAGGTGGGAGATGACTGGCAATGGGACCAGTGGGCTAGGCTGTGTTGGGCCGAACCAAAAGGCGCCAGGTAAGGTCAGGTGAGCCTTTGTTCTTTTCCTATTTTTATTTTCTCTTATTTTGTTTTGATTTAGTTTGAGAACTAAATCATTTTAAAACTTTCTCAGAAATTTTTGTGTGAGCTCGGAGAGATATTCCAAGGCCACATGCAAATTTACAAAATATTTGAACATTATTTCTTATATAGCAGAAATAATTCCAACCCAAATATGTTATTGATTTAAATCAAAGGCCCAAAATAAATTATTTCTGTGACTCCAAAAATATTGGTTTGAATTTTATCTCATGCCAATATTTTCACAGAATAACAGGAACATTTTCTTGGACTCATTTGATGAGATTTAAATGTTGGTTATTTTTAGAGGTTTTTCTGAGGCTTATGAAAATTCCTCAATTCAAATTTCATTTGAATTTAAACATGATGCAACAACCAAGCTAGATCAAGGCCAAGGTAAAGCTAGGGATGTGACAACTCACCCCCACTAAACAAGAATCTCGTCCCGAGATTCAAGACGTGAGGTAAGAAGACAGAGGGGACACGGAACTGACACAGTCTTCATGATCCATTGCATTTCCCGAAATGTTTATTTGATAACTCCAGTTGATCTTGACATCTTTGCTTTCGAGATCTTCATTCATCACGAGGACAAAAGAGCGAGACATGTCTACATGGATGGATCATCCTAATGATCACAGGATCAACTCACGGAATGAGACGTAGGAACATCTCTTGAGCTGAGAGGCAAAACACACCTTAAAAAGGATGGAAGAAACAATTGACGAGGGTTTCAAAGTAGCGAGGAGAAACTGCCATGATCCCATAACGAGACATTAAGGAGGGGGACTCGCAGAAATATCCCCTTAAGTGGCAAAAGGAATTACTTTAGATTCGGAGATCATTGAAACTCTTCATACCAGCCTAAGGCAATCACAATCGAGTATTTGAAGGAGTTTGAAAGAATGACATACTCAGACTAGAATGGATGATGTGGACTACCTTGTTGAAGACAACACAATGGATGATTTTGCTTATCATCGGAAATGGATGGGACCCATGGTAGGACCACTTTTGAGGATGATCCTAGACAACAATTACTGAGAGGGCAGCCCATGGGAAATTGGCACAATGGCGGTGCAGCTGGGAACAACATGCAAATGTTGGAAATGTTCCAACCATCATATCTCACCGAGATTGCATCCGATTAGTATTAGGATACTTGCACCCAAAGATGTCTGAAAAGAAAGTTTGCAACACAAATCGATAAGATGACGTTGCGAGATTCTCGGGATATGACCTACGATAGCAAGCTCGAAAACATGAGCGGGTTCTGCTACAACATGTGAATACACTGTCCAAGACAAGCATGACCACGTGGTAGCCTTATATAAAAAACACTACCAAGTTCAGGTGGGGAACCATCATCGAGGATATCGGAGTCCTTGTGCACTTATCAATGAACTTCTTATCCTTGAGCAAGTCAATCAGTGGCTTGGTGTGCTAGGGATACATATAGAGCGAAGGTTGCGAGCCTGTCAAACCATAGCATACTTCGCACAAGCATGACTGACTTGGGATGGTACCAAAGGAAGCAAAACAAACTTTCTCGAATTCACGGCGGCAACTTGCATCAAATGCACATGAATTAGAGGAAGTCACTTCTTTCATCCGAACATACGCTTCATGAATGGAACACGAAGGCATTGCTTACAAAGTTTCCAACACTAGGTTGATGTTCAGCATGAATCATGGGGGAGACAAAATGCTGCTGATGGGTTCAACAACAGCTCATCGGAATTTCCATATCACTGGACTTCCACCATCATGTGACCACGGTGATAGCATTGGTTAGACCAAAGGATGTAATGGTGTATGCTCGAGGGATCAACCACGAGTAAGACAACATTACGAACATCGATGGTACTGATTTGATTTGGTGATAGCCCATACCCAAATCAGAGTTTTTATAAGGCAATAGGTTCAACAACTGATCACAGGGACCAATCGATGAAGATATCATCTTTCTTCAACACACACACAAACACTAGGATATCCCTTTGAATCGAACTAAGTTAGGTAAGCTTTTATCTTCCAACTCTCCAAGTTGTCGTTTAGCTTAACCAACTAGCTCAGGGGTATCCAACACGGATTCTTGGAGAAGGGGTGGTTCATAGGAAAACCAACTTGATCACGAGCTCAACATAATAGTCAGGGGACAACCTGGTAATACTTCCGGGAAGATATTCGGAAAATCACGAACCACCGATATGTTACTAAGCTCGAGAACAATCTTGCTTTTCAGAGCAAGATGATATGATCAAACGAGCAAGGGATTGACATATTCCTAACTCATTGATCGAAGAGTGCACCGGAATAAGGACTAGGTAGCACGATCAATCTTAGGATGATGATTTAATAACCAACACGCTAAGAATGAGAATATTGTCCATTCACTACCAAGCAACGAGGTTGCTAGGAGTATCGATTTCACACATCATAGTTCACTTGTCGACAATCCGGTTACAACAACATGAGACGGAGGAATGAACGATGATGGCGAGAGTATCACTGCATCAAGAATTCATAAGAGAAGGTGCAATTCTCATGACGTTCCTGACATAAAGTGGGTAATACTTCAGGATAGAACAGAATCAAAAGCTTGATTGCATTTGATCTGCGGATTACAACTGCTTTGACCCAATCCTGGATATGGATGAGGTACTGGAGTTTGTTTCTCCAAGTCATTCCGGATAGAATGGCTTGACGGACCACAAGAATAATAGGCATCGATGACGAATGCACGACTGCTCCTGACTATCAATTGACAGATGGGGGTTAGAATACAACTAAGGAGGAACAACTCGAGGAACATATAACTTTCTGAGTTGTGGATGCATAGGTTAGTATGTCGAATCAGGTTTAACAGGTTTCTTCCGGATAACCCATGTAGGAAAGTAGAACTGGCAGATTCACAATAATGAATGGAGAACTCCTCAAGAGTACTCTGATTGTGATCCTTCAGTTCAACGAGGAACTTCTGCCATAAGCAGTTCATAGTATTTGGAAGAAGGAAATACCACGGACCTCGAGGACTATCGCAAAGTTACTAATATCCTGAAGGTACGAGCAACACTATCAACACGAGGTAAGTAGAGTGAATCTTGGGTCAAGAACCCAGGAATAGAATACCTACTACTAAATGGCATCACAGGATGCTTTCGAGAATAATGGCCAGAATCACCACACGGGAAACACAAAACATGGCTAGTTTACTAGGTGACTCCTTAAAACACCTAGGGTCATAATAATAACTCCAACATATATGTCGAGGCAGCGGAGTACCTCAACATACTAATTTGTGTGATTAATCTAGCCCAAATGAACATTAGAAACGGAGAGAAGGGATTTGCAAATGCATCAGATTATTTAGAAACCTGGGATGACTCGGATAGCATAACGGCTGTAAATGCTCAAAATGATTTGAGACATCCTGCAAAAATGGTGGCATAACCACTCAGAAGCACAATATCAAGGTTCCGAGACCAACTATGAACACACGAAAGTAGTAGAAACTGAGCTGGGGTTTAAAACCAACAATCTTAAAGGTCTATGGATTAGTAACACGTCATCCTGATAGATAGATGAGAAGCCTAGTTCTTAAACCCCATAGAAGAGAAGAGGATGACTCGGATCGAAGGCCATCGGTATAAGGAGTAAAAGAGCCTTACGTTCCTTCCACAATCAATTCCCTTACATAACTAAAGCATTTCTAGACACAACTTCGACCGGTTTGGCTTGGTAATCCTCAGCATCAAAGCTCGATACCAAAGCTGTCAGACCCCGATTCCAAGTCAGATCGATCTAGCCGGTAACACCTCATATCACTTTGCGGCCTCACGCACGGTATTCCCACATGTGTCGCCTTACCATGGCCCGGGACCGTTTGCGCCTTTTGGCTCACGTATATGATAGTGTCGCTAGCATCCATATGATAGAGAACTCGGGCCGACATGACTAGTCGTGAACCCAAAGCGGCACTAACCCATGGGGACAGGCATACATGAATCACATCGAGCATGTCGGTCAGCAGCGTGTGAATTCGGGCTGTAGCACTGGGCTAACAGGACTCCGGGGAACCCGGGCTGTAGCAGGCTAGGCAGGACTCCGGATGTCACAACGTGACATTTCCCCGAAGGGACAGACACATGAACGAAGTGAAACACATGCATACCAGTCAAGTGTCCAGCAGTAGTCTTTGGGATAGCGGAGACTCCGGTGAACCGGCTGTAGCGGACTACTATCGCTCAGGAAGCACTAGACTACATTTCCCCATATGAGAGGCTGCCAAGGATAAACAACTAGATTGTCGGATCCCACACATACCAAGCATTTCAAACATACACACAATATGGTCAATATGTGTAAATACAACATGGCATCTCAACATAACTCTACGACCCAAATATTAATTCATTAGGCTCCGAGGAGCGAGATATTACAAACATGGGTCTCATGACCCAACATACAGAGCATACAAGCAACAAGCACAAGCGGAAGCTTAACATGTCTGAGTACAGACATCTACAAATGAAAAAGGCTGAGAAGCCTGACTATCTACCAGATCCTGCCGAGGGCACAAGATCGTAGCTGAGGTATCAAGCTAAACGTCAAAGTCCATGCGGCACTACTAGCGAGACTGACGTGTCTCTGCAAAACATAAGATAAGCAAACGTGAGTACAAATGTACTCAGCAAGACTTACATCAGAACTAACTACATATGCATCATTATCAACAAAGGGGGTGGTGGAGTAAGACTGCAGCAAGCCAGCTTTGACTCGGTGGCTATCCTACACTACGACTGCAAGTAACTCTTTTGAGGTGGCGCACACGAGTCCACATATTCACCATATCAATACACTACTATGGATCCGCTCCCGTCTCCCTACGAGAACGCCATCCATAGCACTCACGCTTATCTTGCACATTTTAGAGTATCCACTTTCACTTGTCTATGAACTGTACAGGCAACCCAGAAGTCCTTTACCACGGACACGACTATTTGAATAGATCATATTAACCCTGCAGGGGTGTACTTCTTCATACATGTTTCCACCACTTAGCGTCTACACACGACATGTGCTCGGCAGACTTCAAGCGAAAGACGACGTGGGTGTAGACCACGACCTACCTAAACACCCAAGTCTCTAGTCCAGGTTTATCGCCTATTCAGGTTCCATCCGCAGGGAGTCCGGCCGAGGTTTCCACATACGGCCCTGAACGATGTGTGCAGGGTTCCCGAGATACCAAACGGGCATTCGCACACCGGGCCACGGTGTATCTACCGCATCATAGCCCACCCCTAGGGTCAGCGCTACGCACGGCCTCCAACACATATCCTACAAACAACAGAAACTACTTGCAACTCCTGGACAGAGGACAAGGGTGATTAAGAAGTCGAGCGGGGTCATATTTCAGGGCCCAATGCATGGTAGTAGCCGAGTCATGGATCACAAACACAGAACTCAGTTCCTAAGGACGGCTTCAATGAGACAACCCACCATGTACTCCTACATGGCCTCTCACTGCTACATTTACCAAATCGTGTTCACACACTTAGCTCTCAACAGTAGGACATGTTCACACAGCTCTGATTCATTCCCGATGAATCAGACCTGACTCAACTCTAAGTAGCAGGCATGACAAACAAACATGAATGAGTAGGCACAACAGGGCTCAAACAACTCCTACTCATGCTAGTGGGTTTCATCTAATTACTGTGGAAAGACAGGTCATGCAGAGGATAAAGGGGTTCAGCTACCGCAAAGCAAACAGCAGTTGAATCGTTGTTGTCATAATGCAGTAAAAGAGAGCAGGAGCGAGAGAGTGGGATTGTATCGGAATGAACAAGGGGGTTTTGCTTGCCTGGCACTTTTGAAGATAATATAGTTCTTCATCGGTGTCATCGAACTCATCGTCGGTACGTCGTCTACTGAGAGGGGACAAACACCGACAAACATAGGAGAAACACAATCAATGCCATGCAACAATATGATGCATGAAGATGACATGGCAATATGCTATTGATTGGCCTAATGCATCTAGCAACAAGTTAAATGGGGTTGGTTTGAACACTAGGTTCAAATTCAAACTCCATTTGTGAGAGTTTAAATGACATTTCATTGATTTGACCTGATCAGCAGGTATAAGTTGTTCTAACATGCATGAAAAAGGTATAGATGGATAGACTGGATTTTTATGATCATTTTTCATATATAAATTATTTAATTTGGAGTTACGGTTGAATTTCTATGAATTTTAGAAGTTTAGATCATTTTCTGGAATAAATAAATCATTTTTGATTTATTTAAAATCCAGAAAACAGATTACTGCGTCAGCATAACGTCACCGTGACATCAGCAGGTCAAAGGCGCCAGCCCGGGTCAAACCTGACGGCTTGGACCCACATGTCAGTGAAACAACTAATTAACAGGATTAAGTTAATACTAACTAAACTGTCAGTGGGGCCTGGGCCCGCATGTCAGTGACTTAGTGTGTTAACTAAAAGTTAATTAGTGCTAAAATAAAATTAGCAGGGCTCTGGTCCCACCTTTCGTTGACCCAGGGGAGTCAAACCCCAGGTCAAACAGGGTCAACTCGCCGGCGGCTTGACGCCTGCGACGACAGACGCGGCGGAGGGCTTCGGAAAACGCCCACAGGGCTCGGTTTTGGACGCGGTTTGTGGCTACAGAAAGCTGAGAGACTTGCGCATCCAACGACGGAATCGGCTAGAGCTAAGGTGGCCGGAGCTAACGGCAGCGAGCTCTTTTGCGGCCGCCGGAGTTCGATTCTTGTGAGATCGCGTTCGGTCGTGAAAGAGCGGGGCAAGGGGGCTAGGAGGGCGCTACGCATCGCGGGGTGTAGGTTGGACACTCCAGGGTGACCATTTGGTCACCGGAGCATCGTCGACGGCGAGCTCAGGCGGCGGTGCATTTAGGTCATCAAGGGGGTGACGGCTACGGCAATCAAACGAAGAGGGGAAGAGGGGGAAACGGTGTCGGAGCTCACTGTGCCAGTAGGGGATGGTTAGCGGGCTCGGGGACGTCCTGCGTGCGGCAGATCGACGACTATGGTGGCCGGAGCCCGAGGTGGAAGACGACGGAGATGGCGACGTAGCTGGCCTCCCGGGGTCGCGTGCTTTGGCGTGCGGCTCTACGGCGTCGAGGCGGAGCTCGTGGGGGCGCTGGCTGGCGTGGGGATGCTGGTGGCCATGGTAACGACGAGCGGCAGCGACTCTCGGGTGAGCTCGGGGAAGAGAGTCAGGGGAGGGAGAGAGGGTGCAGCGAGTGAAGGAGAGGAGCGAGGGGACACGGGGCGTCGTCGTGGCGCTGGTAGAAGGCCCGGGGCTCCCAGGTGGAAGCAGGAGGTGGCCGGGGGGGCTCTCAGGCGCGCGCCACGCCTCACCTCTGCCTTCTGGCAGAGGTGGGAGATGATCAGCAATGGGGCCGATTAAATTTGGGGCTGTCTTGGGCGAACCAAAAGGTGCCAGGTAAGGTCAGGTGAGCCTCTGTTCTTTTCTTATTTTTATTTTATGTTATTTTGTTTTGATTTAGTTTGAGAACTAAATCATTTGAAAACTTTCTGTAAATTTTTGTGTGAGCTCAGGGAGATATTCCAAGGCCACATGCAAATTTACAAAAATATTTGAACATTATTTCTTATATAGCAGAAATAATTCCAACCCAAATACGTTATTGATTTAAATCAAAGGCCCAAAATAAATTATTTCTGTGACTCCAAAAATATTGGTTTGAATTTTATCTCATGCCAATATTTTCACAGAATAACAGGAACATTTTCTTGGACTCCTTTGATGAGATTTAAATGTTGGTTATTTTTAGAGGTTTTTCTGAGGCTTATGAAAATACCTCAATTCAAATTTCATTTGAATTTAAACATGATGCAACAACCAAGCTAGACCAAGGCCAAGGTAAAGCTAGGGATGTGACAAGCTCAGAATCCGGAGTGCCCAATTTCTTCGGCCCAATGCCTGATTCTAAGTCCGGGACCTGGGTCAGGTTTTCCTTTGAGCGGGTCTTTGGCTCAAGGAGTTCGGTGATCCGAACACAACTGGTCCTCAAAGTTGAGGGGAATCCGCGTGTGCTTCCTCCACTATCGCTATCTCATGGGTGGCCGGAGGGGACCTGATGTCCCTTTTGTCGGGTTCAAGCCCAATCCGGTCGTAGTCTGTAGCAACTCCCAGAGCGACGATGCGATCCAAGAGTTCATTAAGGGAGGAGAGCTCCATTGGATCCATCTGTTCGGCAAATTCTGAACTGACGCGAAGGTTATGATTGATGACCCGAGAAGTCATCGTCGGCGCCACCGCCGATGGGGCAGCCATGATAAAGCCGCCGAGCCGAAGCGTCTGGCCTACAACCAGAGCCCCCTCCAAGGTAATGTCGTCCTTGACAATGAGACGAGCCATCGAGCTGACGGGCGGCGACACGTAGGAACTCTCAATGAAAGCACCAATGTCGGTGTCAAAACAGGCGGATCTCGGGTAGGGGGCCCCGATCTGTGCGTCAAGGCTGATGGTAACAGGAAGTAAGGGACACAGATGTTAACCCAGGTTCGGGCCCTCTTGATGGAGGTAAAACCCTACTTCCTGCTTGATTAATATTGATGATATGGGTAGTACAAGAGTAGATCTACCACGAGATCGTAGAGGCTAAACCCTAAGAGCTAGCCTATGATGGTATGATTGTAATTGTGATCGGCCTTCTAAGGACCAACCTCTCCGGTTTATATAGACAATGGAGAGGGCTAGGGTTTACATGGAGTCGGTTACAAGGAAGGAAATATAATATCCGGATCGCCAAGCTTGCCTTCCACACCAAGGAAAGTCCCATCCGGACACGGGTCGAGGTCTTGAGTCTCGTATCTTCACGCTTCAATAGTCCGGACGTTGTATATAGTCCGGTTGTCCAGATACCCCCTAATCCAGGACTCCCTCACGGGGAGCGGGGTTTTGGCCGGGGCCACGGACGGGGGAGGCAGGCTGCTCTGCCGTTGGTCGCTGGCTCTTCGGGGAAGATTCCGAACAGTGTCAGTCGGGACAGTCATGTGACCACTCTCGTACCTTGTTGTTTATCTCTTAGTGTATTTCTTCAGATCAAAGAGATATTTTGTTCTTAACATTATGCGTTATCTGCATCTTTAGACACACCGTCTTCTGACTCACCGCAGCTGCTCCAACAAGGGAAGCATACACCAGAAGGGAGCTATAGTCCCCACTCAACAGTTCCCTGCATCGAATGCACGTGCCCGACATGGACAGCCACAACAACTGCAGGGCCATCGACAAGTCAGCACATGATGCTCACTCCTATGGATGGTAGCCAGATAGGTTGTACCCTCATCTTACTTGTGTGCAACATTTATGGCTTTGTTATTCATCTAAGCATGGAAAATAGATCATCACATTTCACTGTATATTCATGCTGATCTCTTACGGGTCTTGTTCAGGAGTTCACGTTGTTCCATAGTTCAGCTAAGATACTTGTTCTTTAGGTAACGCTGTTCCATAGTTATCATCCGTCAGCCAATGCTATCCCATAGGCTGGTGATTATAGTACTATACCACTTCTAGTATTACCTAGGTTGTTCTTTAATACTTTTGTGTGCCATCTAGTTAATCTCGAGTACAAACGATACATATTCTGTAGCTTTCATCTATGTTCTCCCTTTAGTTTATGAGGCCTATTGCAGCTAGTTAACCCCATTCCTACTATTTATGTCATCTCCTACAGGCACTCATTACATAAATCTAACTACTAGTTGTCTTCCATGCATGTCAGATATAATTGCACACAGTGATATATCCACAAGAACCTCACGGAGCAATGTAAAGGCCAATAAACTTGATGTCAATGATACCCAATATGATGGAACATGTAAAGGCAGTTCTTGAAGACTTGCGAGAAAGATGATGAATCCTCTTCACCCCACAAGGTCCTTGCTCTAACTTGGCCTATGATATGGGTACAACATGCATATAATGTCCTCGAGTGTATCTACTCTATTGCAATGCCATGTGCTTAGCATGCTGATCATGCATGTAAATATGTCATGCCTTCCTGTTTTTCAAGACCTATTCCATTCATGATAACATGTTTTCAAATTCAAATCTTGTCATTCTACTCTATCGCAATGCCATCTCGCTTAATTTGGACATCATGCTTCGAATATCTTATGCATTGTTATTCATCCGTATGTACTTCATCATACGCCATACCATGTTTTTTTACATTGAAGTGCTGTTCTAGTGCTCTGTTGCAATGCCATCTTATTTTCCCAATCATACACGTGTATGTTTACTTAGTTATTTCTGTACGTAGTCCGCTAGCATATAGTTTTACATTCAACTAGTGTTTTTTTGCTGTGTTGTCCTGTCGTATCCCTAGCTCTTACGCCATACTCCCTCCATCCGGATTACATGTTGCCGAAATGGATAAAAAAGGATGTATCTAGAACTGAAATATGCATAGACCCATCCATTTTTTCCGGATGGAGGGAATACATGTCAATATGTCATGCTTTTCTATTCTTCAGTACCTATTCCATCTCTCTGCTGTTGCATGTTTTACAATTAAAGCACCATTCTTATATACAAGGCATGCAAGGGGAAGAAGACTATGTTAGAATCTGAAGGGTTACAAACAAGGCCTTTGCAAAAGATCCAAACGCCAGGGGATAATAAACCAAGTCCAGTTTTTATAGATACTGCTCCAAAGACAGAGAAACCCAACTCCTACTGATAATAAGCAGATTCCAGTGGCCAAAGAACTAGTCTGCTCCAGTCCAGCAAAAATATGTCAACTCAATTCTAAGAAGCGTGTGCGTATCCTTGCATTATGAAATTTAATAGCATGCTGATCACATTTTCTACATGTTTCTTACCCATCTCTCTTTTAGAAAATAAGCTTAACAGATAGAAGAATTTCTGCAATGGTATCGTTTATGAGGAAAGATTCTTGCAGGAATTCTCGGTGCTCCAATGTAGATGTAAGTACCTGTTGTATATCACTATATTTTTACATCAGCATGTAGTTAAGCGGCGTGAATCCAACCTTTATCTGATCTAAATTTAGTTGTAGCAAAATGTATGATTAAAGTCCACAATGTTGATTTTTGTAAGGAAAACTGCTTGGTAGTTTTGCATCATGAGCTCCATGAGTGTACTATCTCATATCAGTGGGTTTGAATACTTTTGTTCTGCAGTGGATTTTTCAGTGTTTTTTTTACTGTATTGTCCTGTCGTATCCCTAGCTCTTACATCATACTCCCTTCGTCCGGATTAAATGTCGCAGAAATGGATAAAACTGGATGTATCTAGAACTGAAATTCGCCTAGACCCATCCATTTATTTCCGGATGGAGGGAATACATGTCAATATGTCATCCTTTCTATTCTTCAGTACCTATTCCATCTCTGCTGTAGCATGTTTTATAACCGAATCACCATTCTTCTATATAAGGCATGCAAGGGGAAGACGGCTATGTTAGAATCTGAAGGGTTACAAACCAGGTCTTTGAAGGAAATATGCCCTAGAGGCAATAATAAAGTTATTATTTATTTCCTTATATCATGATAAATGTTTATTATTCATGCTAGAATTGTATTAACAGGAAACATAATACATGTGTGAATATATAGACAAACAGAGTGTCACTAGTATGCCTCTACTTGACTAGCTCGTTAATCAAAGATGGTTATGTTTCCTAACCATAGACATGAGTTGTCATTTGATTAACGGGATCACATCATTAGGAGAATGATCTGATTGACATGACCCATTCCGTTAGCCTAGCACTTGATCGCTTAGTATGTTGCTATTGCTTTCTTCATGACTTATACATGTTCCCGTAACTATGAGATTATGCAACTCCCGTTTACGGAGGAACACTTTGGGTGCTACCAAACGTCACAACGTAATCGGGTGATTATAAAGGAGTACTACAGGTGTCTCCAAAGGTACATGTTGGGTTGGCGATTTCGAGATTAGGTTTTGTCACTCCGATTGTCGGAGAGGTATCTCTGGGCCCTCTCGGTAATGCACATCACTATAAGCCTTGCAAGCAATGTAGCTAATGAGTTAGTTACGGAATGATGCATTACGTAACGAGTAAAGAGACTTGCCGGTAACGAGATTGAACTAGGTATTGGATACCGACGATCAAATCTCGGGCAAGTAACATACCGATGACAAAGGGAACAACGTATGTTGTTATGCGGTTTGACCGATAAAGATCTTCATAGAATATGTAGGAGCCAATATGGGCATCCAGGTTCCGCTATTGGTTATTGACCGAGAATAGTTCTAGGTCATGTCTACATAGTTCTCGAACCCGTAGGGTCCGTGACGCTTAAGGTTTTCGATGATGCTTATATTATGAGTATACATGTTTTGATGTACCGAAGGAGTTCGTAGTCCCGGATGAGATCGGGGACATGACGAGGAGTCTCGAAATGGACGAGACGTAAAGATTCATATATTGGATGATATGTTTAGGCCAAGGGGTCAAGCCCATGAGGCTTTAGGTCGGTGCAAAAAGAGTTTTATGGAGGCCGGGGCCAAACGTCGGAGACCTGGCGTCGCCCTGGGCCGACGCCGAGGCCCATGGTGTCTGGGCAGACGCCAAGGATTGTGGCGTTTGGTCCCGAGTCCGAGTGGGACTCTTGCCTTTCGGGCAAAACCGACTTTGAGGAGGCTTTTGCTCCAAGTTTCGACCCCGGCTCAACATATAAATAGAGGGCAGGGCTAGCACCAAAGACACAACAATTGATCTCTTGGATCTCTTAGCCGTGTGCGGTGCCCCCTTCCACCATATTCCACCTCGGTCATATCGTCGCAGAGTTTAGGCGAAGCCCTGCGCCGGTAGAGCATCATCATCGTCACCACGCCGTCGTCGACGGAACTCATCCCGACACTTTGCTGGATCAGTAGTCCGGGATCGTCATCGAGCTGAACGTGTGCTGAACTCGGAGGTGCCGTACGTTCGGTACTTGGATCGGTCGGATCATGAAGACGTACGACTACATCAACCGCGTTGTCATAACGCTTCCGCTTACGCTCTACGAGGGTACGTGGACAATACTCTCCCCTCTCATTGCTATGCCATCACCATGATCTTGCGTGTGCGTAGGAAATTTTTTGAAATTACTACGTTTCCCAACAGTGGCATCCGAGCCTAGGTTTTTATGGTTTGATGTTTTGCACGAGTAGAACACAAGTGAGTTGTGGGCGATACAAGTCATACTGCCTACCAGCATGTCATACTTTGGTTCAGCGGTATTGTGAGATGAAGCGGCCGGACCGACATTACGCCAGACGCTTACGCGAGACTGGTTTCACCGTTACGAGCACTCGTGCTTAAAGGTGGCTGGCGGGTGTCTGTCTCTCTCACTTTAGTTGAACTGAGTGCATACGCCCGGTCCTTGAGAAGGTTAAACGGAGTCTATTTGACGAAGTATCGTTGTGGTCTTGATGCGTGGGTGAGATTGGTTCTTGCTTAAGCCCGTAGCAGCCACGTAAAATTTGCAACAACAAAGTAGAAGACGTCTAACTTGTTTTTGCAGGGTATGTTGTGATGTGATATGGTCAAGACGTGATGCTATATTTTATTGTATGAGATGATCATGTTTTGTAACCGAAGTTATCGACAACTGGCTGGAGCCATATGGTTGTCGCTTTATTGTATGAAATGCAAACGCCCTGTAATTGCTTTAGTTTATCACTAAGCGGTAGCGATAGTCGTAGAAGCAATAGATGGCGGAAACGACAACGATGCTACGATGGAGATCAAGGTGTCGCGCCGGTGACGATGGTGATCACGACGGTGCTTGAGATGGAGATCACAAGCACAAGATGATGATGGCCATATCATATCACTTATATTGATTGCATGTGATGTTTATCCTTTATGCATCTTATTTTTCTTTGATTGACGGTAGCATTTTAAGATGATCTCTCACTAAAATTATCAAGTAGTGTTCTCCCTGAGTATGCACCGTTGCCAAAGTTAAATGCGTGCGAGACACCACGTGATGATCGGGTGTGATAAGCTCTACGTCCATCTACAACGGGTGCAAGCCAGTTTTGCACACGCAGAATACTCAGGTTATACTTGACGAGCCTAGCATATGCGTGTATGGCCTCGGAACACGGAGACCGAAAGGTCGGCGTGAATCATATAGTAGATATGATCAACATAAGATGTTCACCATTGAAAACTACTCCATCTCACGTGATGATCGGTTATGGTTTAGTTGATTTGGATCACGTGATCACTTAGATGACTAGAGAGATGTCTATCTAAGTGGGAGTTCTTAAGTAATATGATTAATTGAACTTTAATTTATCATGAACTTAGTCCTGGTAGTATTTTGCAAATTATGTTGTAGATCCATAGCTCGCGTTGTTGCTTCCCTATGTTTTTATATGTGTTCCTAGAGAAAATTGTATTGAAAAATGTTAGTAGCAATGATGCGGATTGGATCCGTGATCTGAGGTTTATCCTCATTGCTGCACGTAAGAATTATGTCCTTAATGCACCGCTAGGTGACGGACTATTGCAGGAGCAAATGTAGATGTTATGAGCGTTTGGCTAGCTCAATATGATGACTACTTGATAGTTTAGTGCACCATACTTAACAGCTTAGAATCGGGACTTCAAAGACGTTTTGAACGTCATGGACCATATGAGATGTTCCAGGAATTGAAGTTAATATTTCAAGAAAATACCGAGTTGAGAGATATGAAATCTCCAACAAGTTCTATAGCTAAAAGATGGAAGAGAATCGCTCAACTAGTGAGCATGTTCTCAGATTGTCCGGGTACTTCAATCGCTTGAATCAAGTGGGAGTTAATCTTCCAGATAAGATAGTGATTGACAGAATTCTCTAGTCACCAACACTAAGTTACTAGAACTTCGTGATGAACTACAAGATGCAAGGGATGACGAAAACGATTCCCGAGCTCTTCGTGATGTTGAAATCGACGAAGGTAGAAATCAAGAAAGAGCATCAAGTGTTGATGATTGACAAGACCACTAGTCTCAAGGAAAAGGGCAAAGGGAAGAAGGGGAACTTCAAGAAGAACGGCAAGCAAGTTGCTGCTCGAGTGAAGAAGCCCAAATCTGGACCTAAGCACGAGACTAAGTGCTTTTGCTGCAATGGAACTGGTCACTAGAAGCGGAACTACCCGGTATTTGGCGGATAAGAAGGATGGCAAAGTGAACAAAGGTATATTTGAGATACAGATTATTGATGTGTATTTTACTAGTGTTCGTAGCAACCCCTCGGTATTTGATACTGGTTCAGTTGCTAAGAGTAGTAACTTGAAACGGGAGTTGCAGAATGAACAGAAACTAGTTGAAGGGGAAGTGAGGATGAATGTTGGAAGTAGTTCCAAGATTGATATGATCATCATCGCACACCCCCTATACTTTCGGGATCAGTATGGAACCTAAATAAGGGTTATTTGGTGTTGAGCATAAGTATGATTTGATCATGTTTATTGCAATACGGTTATTCATTTAAGTAAGAGAATAAATTGTTGTTCTGTTTACATGAATAAAACCTTATATGGTTACACACCCAATGAAAATGATTCATTGGATCTCGATCATAGTGATACACATATTCATAATATTGAAACCAAAAGATGCAAAGTTAATAATGATGGTGCAACTTATTTGTGGCACTGCCGTTTAGGTCATATTGGTGTAAAGCGCATGAAGAACACTACATGCTTTTGGACTTTTGGAATCACTTGATTATGAATCATTTGATGCTTGCGAACCGTGCCGTTTGGGCAAGATGACTAAAACTCCGTTCTCCGGAACAATGGAACAAGCTACTGACTTATTGGAAATAATACATACCGATATATGTGATCCAATGAGTGTTGATGCTCGTGGCAAGTATCGTTATTTTCTGACTTTCACAAGATGATTTGAGCAGATATGGGTATATCTACTTGATGAAACATAAGTCTGAAATAGTTGAAAGGTTCAAAGAATTTCAGAGTGAAGTGGAAAAATCATCGTAACAAGAAAATAAAGTTTCTGCGATCTAATCGCAAAGACGAATAATTGAGTTACGAGTTTGGTCTTCAATTAAAATAATGTGGAATAGTTTCACAGCTCACGCCACCTGGAACACCACAATGTTATGGTGTGTCCGAACGTTGTAACCGCACTTTATTTGATATGGTGCGATCTATGATGTCTCTTATCGGTTTACCACTATCATTTTGGGGTTATGCATTAGAGACAGCTGCATTCACGTTAAATAGGGCACCATCTAAATCCGTTGAGATGACACCTTATGAACTGTGGTTTGGCGAGAAACCAAAGTTGTCGTTTCTTAAAGTTTGGGGTTGCGATGCTTATGTGAAAAAGTTTTCACCTGATAAGCTCGAACCCAAATCGGAGAAGTGCGTCTTCATAGGATACCCAAAGGTAACTATTGGGTACACCTTCTATCACAAATCCGAAGGCAAGTTATTCGTTGCTAAGAATGGATCCTTTCTAGAGAAGGAGTTTCTCTCGAAAGAAGTGAGTGGGAGGAAAGTAGAACTTGATGAGGTAATTGTACCTTCTCCCTTATTGGAAAGTAGTTTATCACGTAAATCAGTTCATGTGACTACTACACCAATTAGTGAGGAAGCTAATGATGATGATCATGTAACTTCAGATCAAGTTACTACCGAACCTCGTAGGTCAACCAGAGTGAGATCCGCACCAGAGTAGTACGGTAATCATGTTCTGGAAGTCATGTTACTAGACCATGATGAACCTACGAACTATGAGGAAGCAATGATGAGCCCAGATTCCGCGAAATGGCTTGAGGCCATAAAATCTGAGATATGATCCATGTATGAGAACAAAAGTATGGACTTTGATTGACTTGCTCGATGATCGCAAGCCATGTTAAATAAATGGATCTTCAAGAGGAAGACGGACAGCGATAGTAGTGTTACTATCTACAAAGCTCGACTTGTCACAAAAGGTTTTCGACAAGTTCAAGGTGTTGACTACAATGAGATTTTCTCAAGCTGTAGCGATGCTTAAGTCTGTCCGAATCATGTTAGCAATTGCCACATTTTATGAAATCTGGCAAATGGATGTCAAAACTACATTCTTTAATGGATTTATTAAAGAAGAGTTGTATATGATGCAACCGTAAGGTTTTGTCAATCCTAAAGGAGCTAACAAAATGTGCAAGCTCCAAATGATCCATCTATGGACTGGTGCAAGCATCTCAGAGTTGGAATACATGCTTTGATAAGTTGATCATAGCATATAGTTTTATACAGACTTGCGGTGAAGCCTGTAATTACTAGAAAGTGAGTGGGAGCACTAAAACATTTCTGATAAGTATATGTGAATGACATATTGTAGATCGGAAATAATGTAGAATTATTCTGCAAAGCATAAAGGAGTGTTTGAAAGGAGTTTTTTCAAAGAAAGACCTCGGTGAAGCTGCTTACATATTGAGCATCAAGATCTATAGAGATAGATCAAGACGTTTGATAAGTTTTTCAATGAATACATACCTTGACAAGATTTTGAAGTAGTTCAAAATGGAACAGTCAAAGAAAGAGTTCTTGCCTGTGTTACAAGGTGTGAGATTGAGTAAGACTCAAAACCCGACCACGGCAGAAGATAGAAAGAGAATGAAAGTCATTCCCTATGCATCAGCCATAGGTTCTATAAAGTATGCCATACTGTGTATACCCTACCACTAAGCTTGGCAAGGGAGTGCAATAATGATCTAGGAGTAGATCAATGGACAGCGGTCAAAATTATCCTTAGTAGAATAAGGATGTGTTTCTCGATTATGGAAGTGAAAAAGGTTCGTCGTAAAGGGTTACGTCGATGCAAGTTTTAAACACTAATCTAGATGACTCGAGTCTCAATCTGGATACATATTGAAAGTGGGAGCAATTAGCTAGAGTAGCTCCGTGCGAGCATTGTAGACATAGAAATTTGCAAAATACATACGGATCTGAATGTGGCAGACCCGTTGACTAAACTTCTCTCACAAACAAAACATGATCACACCTTAGTACTCTTTGGGTGTTAATCACATAGCGATGTGAGCTAGATTACTGACTCTAGTAAACCCTTTGGGTGTTGGTCACATGGCGATGTGAACTATGGGTGTTAATCACATGATGATGTGAACTATCGATGTTAATCACATGGTGATGTGATCTAGATTATTGACTCTAGTGCAAGTGGGAGACTGAAGGAAATATGCCCTAGAGGCAATAATAAAGTTATTATTTATTTCCTTATATCATGATAAATGTTTATTATTCATGCTAGAATTGTATTAACAGGAAACATAATACATGTGTGAATATATAGACAAACAGAGTGTCACTAGTATGCCTCTACTTGACTAGCTCGTTAATCAAAGATGGTTATGTTTCCTAACCATAGACATGAGTTGTCATTTGATTAACGGGATCACATCATTAGGAGAATGATCTGATTGACATGACCCATTCCGTTAGCCTAGCACTTGATCGTTTAGTATGTTGCTATTGCTTTCTTCATGACTTATACATGTTCCTGTAACTATGAGATTATGCAACTCCCGTTTACGGAGGAACACTTTGGTGCTACCAAACGTCACAACGTAATCGGGTGATTATAAAGGAGTACTACAGGTGTCTCCAAAGGTACATGTTGGGTTGGCGTATTTCGAGATTAGGTTTTGTCACTCCGATTGTCGGAGAGGTATCTCTGGGCCCTCTCGGTAATGCACATCACTATAAGCCTTGCAAGCAATGTAGCTAATGAGTTAGTTACGGAATGATGCATTACGTGATTTAGTAAAGAGACTTGCCGGTAACGAGATTGAACTAGGTATTGGATACCGACGATCAAATCTCGGGCAAGTAACATACCGATGACAAAGGGAACAACGTATGTTGTTATGCGGTTTGACCGATAAAGATCTTCAGAGAATATGTAGGAGCCAATATGGGCATCCAGGTTCCGCTATTGGTTATTGACCGAGAATAGTTCTAGGTCATGTCTACATAGTTCTCGAACCCATAGGGTCCGCACGCTTAAGGTTTCGATGACAGTTATATTATGAGTTTACATGTTTTGATGTACCGAAGGAGTTCGGAGTCCCGGATGAGATCGGGGACATGACGAGGAGTCTCGAAATGGTCGAGACGTAAAGATTCATATATTGGATGATATGTTTAGGCCAAGGGGTCAAGCCCATGAGGCTTTAGGTCGGTGCAAAAGGAGATTTGCGGAGGCCAGGGGGCCAAACGCCGGAGACCCTGGCGTCTGGCCCTGGACGCCGAGGCCCATGGCGTCTGGGCCAGACGCCAAGGATTGTGGCGTTTGGTCCTGGAGTCCGAGTGGGACTCTTGCCTTTCGGGCAAAACCGACTTTGAGGAGGCTTTTGCTCCAAGTTTCGACCCGGCTCAACATATAAATAGAGGCAGGGCTAGCACCAAAGACACAACAATTGATCTCTTGGATCTCTTAGCCGTGTCGGTGCCCCCTCCACCATTTTCCATCTCGGTCGTATCGTAGCGGAGTTTAGGAGAAGCAATGGGCCGGTATAGCATCATCATCGCCACCACGCCGTCAGGTCGACGGAACTCATCCCGACACTTTGCTGGATCGGAGTCCGGGGATCGTCATCGAGCTGAACGTGTGCTGAACTCGGAGGTGTCGTACGTCCGGTACTTGGATCGGTCGGATCGTGAAGACGTACGACTACATCAACCGCGTTGTCATAACGCTTCCGCTTACGGTCTAGGAGGGTACGTGGACAATACTCTCCCCTCTCGTTGCTATGCCATCACCATGATCTTGCGTGTGCGTAGGAATTTTTTTGAAATTACTACGTTTCCCAACAGTCTTTGCAAAAGATCCAAACGCCAGGAGATAATAAACCAACTCCATTTTTCATAGATACTGCTCCAGCATAGAGAAACCCAACTCCCACTGATAATAAGAAGATTACAGTGGCCAAAGAACTAGTCCGCTCCAGTCCAGCAAAAGAATGTCAACTCCATTCTAAGAAGTGTGTGTGTATCCTCGCATCATGAAATTTTATAGCATTCTGATCATATTTTCTACATGTTTCTTACCCATCTCTCTTTTAGAAAAGAAGGTTAAACGATAGAAGACTTCCTCCATTGGGATCGTATTCGAGGAAAATATCTTATGGAATTCTCTGTGCTCCAATGTCGATGTAAGTACATTGTATATCACTATATTTTTACATCAACATGTATTTTGTTAATCGGCGTGCATCTAACCTTTATCTGATCTAAAATTAGTTGTAGCAAAATCTTAAAGGCGCCAATGTTGATTTTTCTAAGGAAAACTGCCTGGTAGTTTTGCATCTTGAGCTGCATGAATGTACTATCTCATATCACGCACATTACTGAATTGTAGTGCTTCTCACTGTTGCCCGTTCATTCATTGTGTCAATGTTGCTTTCGTACTACCTTACACGGCTGATGATAGCTGTGCCATATTGTGTTAATTTGGTGTAGGCTAGTTGCCCAAACGTTCGTTGTGTCAATGTTGCTTTCCTATTATCTGACTTGGCCAATGATAGCAATGCTAGTGTGTTAATTTTGTGCAGGCTGCTGAAGATAAGAAGACAAAACTCTGAAAACAGCAAGGCAACCCCATTGTTTCTTTCCAGTTAATCTAGGCCAGGTAATATGGCAATAACTCATGATTAATATGTTTGGTTCCCGTCCTAATTTATATTATGATGTAGTGGTTGAGACACTCTCCACTATCAATAATACAAGCATTCCAAAATCACCATCTGAATCTGTTCAGTATCCTCTGCCTCGAATGCAACGGAATAAATGTATGTTTGTGAACCAATTAATGGCTGAAGCAATGATGGAAATGGTGGATGAATCAGAGGTGCAGTAGTCGCGACACAACAACTGATCAATGTTTTCAGAGACAGTGTAGCAAAGCAGCAAGAACTTGCCCACATGCTTATGGGCATCATCTGTGCTGAGGTTGCAGATTGTGACGTTGTAGATGGTTAGGTTCTGCTCATTTATTTGTACTGGCATCAATCTTTGATTGCCCAAAGGATGTAATTTCATGTAATATATGCCGGATGTGCAACGTTATTCTCTCTCGTATGTCGTACCTTTGCTTGATCGGTTTTGGTCCTGTGCATAATTGCTCGTCGTAATGGGCTCAAATTATCTAATTTGGCCTAATGACATGTACGAACTTTAGTGGGCCAATTAAGATAATGGGCCGTTAATAGGCCGAAAGTTAATGGTCGGCCCTCTTACCTCCCGGGTCGTTAACAGGCCGACATCGAAGCGGGCAACAGGTGGCCCCAATTTATTTCACGGGCCGTTAACAGGCCGTTACTATGTTTGGGCTACATATGGCCCAACTATACTGTAGGCCTTTAGCAGACAGCGGGCTTGTACTGGACCATGAAGCGCATGGGCCGCTAAGAGGCCGAATGTCAGGTCCTATTGTAAATGGCCCAACTGTGTTGTGAGCCTTTAGCAGGCCGAAAGAGAAACCGGGCTGGTATTGGACCATGAAGGGCATGGGCCGTTAAAAGGCCAAAACTAAGGTCCGACTACAAATGGCCCAACTCATTTATGGTCCGTTAACAGGCCGAAAGGCACGCAGGGCCGGGTATTGGCCCAACACTTAAATGGGTCGCTAAAAGGCCAAAACTCAGGTCCGACTACAAATGGCCCAACTGATTTATTGGCCGTCAACAGGCTGAAAGTGACACCGGGCCAGAAATTGGCCCCACACTTAAATGGGCCGCTAAAAGGCCGAAACTCAGGTCCAGCTACAAATGGCCCATCAAATTTATGGGCCGTCAACAGGTTGAAAGACACACCGGGCCGGAAATTAGCCCAACATTTAAATGTGTCACTAAAAGGCCGAAAGATGTACATCCTGAAAATTGGCCCATCCATTAAATGGGCCGTTAATAGGCCGAAATCTCATCGGGCCGATATTGAGTCCAATTATATAGCGGGCTGCTAACGGGCTCAAACTGACGATGGGCTGCAATGGTGTCAAATCTTTAACGGGCCGTTGACAGGCCGAATTGGCACATCTCGTATGGGCCGTGGGCTTAAATGAACCTGACACAAGTAGGCCTTATATGGGCCGGCCTGCTAATTTTTACTGGGCCGGCCTTTTTCACCGGAATGGGCCATTGTTGGGCCGTGCCACGTGTCGACCTATCATAGGCAGCTTCTGTACAATGAGTGGATGACATCTGTCCCGACGATGAGCCGACACGTGTTTCCTCAAGCCAATGATGATTTTACACGTGGAAAATCCCCATTGGTCGGGGCTGTTAATGGGTTATCGGATCCAAAACCCGACCCGATAGCTTAACGGTGTTCCGTTATGTTGGATGCCACGTGTCGGTCACCCTTGACGAAAGCACTTCTATGATGCGCGATTTATCGTCATGGAAGTGGACACTTCCGTGATGATAATTTTGGAAATGTCATGGAACACTTCTACGACAGCACAGGTATGACTATCTTGATTCTATCATAAAATCGTCATGGATGTACATGCATGACAAAAAACGTAACCTACTCTGACAAACACGTATCATCACGGAAGTGTATTTTTTTTAGTGTTCCTCGCGGACCCCAGGTACACGTTTGTTGGCTTCTCCATCGACGACGACATAGAGATGCTCGGCCGCGTCGGACTGGAGATCGCCCACTTTGTCGACATCCAGAAGGAATGGAGGGTGCCTACAGCTACCAAGCCTTTGGACTCCCTTGGGGACGTCTCAGGCATCCTTGTCCACGACGTAGAGCTCACCGACGCAGGATGCAGCCGCTGGGCGTGCATACCCCTATCCATGAGGCACATCGAGTACGCGGCAAAGGACGCTTACGCTGCGTACGAGATATGGAGCCGCCTCAGCATCATCCAGGAAGGACTTTGCTGGGCAAAACTCGACAAGGAGCAGACCAGGAAGCACGCTAGGTCCTGTGGCAACTACGACTACTGAAGCAGATGGTCTGGGCAAACAAAATTATCTAGAACATTCTAGATTTCTCATTAGATTTTCTTTCCCTCAAGACTGCCTTTTGCTTGTTATAAATTTAGGTTTTATTGTGTCGCAGTTAACCTTGTAGTTTGCTTGCAGTTTACATGTCTTTTGCACAAGTTTATTTCTAGTGCACCACAATAGGCATTTATGTGCCTATGTGCCTCTGATACCAAGGGGACCATGCGTAACTTGGCTTCACGTCATTTTACGCAACATTCTAGACGTCAACCAAAAGATTCACCTTCTCTCTGATATGTTCATTAATGAGGTATAATGCCTTCGAAAACACATGGAGCTCATAGTCCATGCCCCCCACAAGGAAAATGTGTCAGTGAAAGCTTCTTTAAAGCAGAGGCACACCTTCACGTCCTTGCATAACGATCATTTTCGCATCCGTACCTCCCTTGAAATCACGTCTCCGTGCCTCCATTTAGTTACGTGCATGCCTCTACGTCGGGTAACACCGTACCTCTCTCGGGTGTAACATGTTAAGAAAGTTGCTGACAACAAAAACATCAGCAAACCGAGCATTACGTCCACCCCACTGGCACTAAACGTGACGTCATCGAAAACGCAGAGGCAGGAGCGTGCCTTACAGCCAGCTTCCGATGTATCAGGTCTGTGAAGATTTGCTTCCTTCTTAATATAGGACGTGACTATCGCAGACGCAAAGGCTCCATCCTTCACCTCCGTGCCTCAAGAAGAACGACGATCGTGCTTGTAACAGTAAAGTGTATAGATGATACATTAAGGAGACATTAGGGACCACCTTGCACCTATTTCATACGTGACCGTGACCGTTCCGTCGGCACATTCATGCCTCTTACAAAAGTAATTGTCGTGCCTCTGCCACACAACATATAAGTGAAAAACAATTCTTTCTACACTTATAAAACCCGGAATGTCCTGGATAAATGTCGAATCCCATCTTGCGGTAAAACCATGCAAGACGGTGCTTCTCAGAAGCACATCTGTGGCTTTTTTGTGCATGTTGTTAAGTGCCTCTCCAGAATCTAACCATGTTGAAACCATATTTAAATCTAACCACACTGAAATCTCTAGAATCAAATATGTTCCCTAGTTGAGACGTTTATTTTGTACTTGAAAACTGCAATCTATAATAAAACAATACAGTGTAATAAAACATACGCCTTCCGACCCAAATATGGTACTTAAAACTGCAATTTGTAATAAAACATACACCTTTCATCACAAATTAATTCGCTCCACGTTGTACTAACCAGTACAATTTTAATTGTACTGCAAAGTTGACACATTTATTTTGGACGGCGTAGTACTACTACTTAAGAACAAAACACGATTGTTTGACATGGAAACGAAACTGTCTCCGTTCTGACAACGATGGTTGCTTGACATTATTCATCCTTTATAGACACACAAAACATGAAAAGCATAAAAAGCATGGAAAAGAAAACATATACCAACAAAACTACACTACTCCCCATCGTCGGAGATGTCCACTATCTCCATTCTAACATCGACGTCGTTGGCCTCGGCCTCCTGCTCGGCATCCAGCTCGTCGAAGAGCACATCGTTCTTCGCCTGCTCTTCCCGAAGGAAGCGCTGGTTGGACTCCACATACGCCTCATCTTGGATGGACTCCAGGATAGCGGTCTGCTCCGCCATCAAGGTCGACTCACCGAGATAGAACTCCGCCTCGTCTTCCTCGTCACCCCACTCCTCGTCGTCCTCGTCTTCCTCGTCACCAGCCTCCTCATCGTCCTCGTCATCTCCCTCCTCCTCGTCCTCGTCGTCCTCGTCCACGCCTTCCTCGTCGTCCTCGTCATCCTCGTCCAAGCCTTCCTTGACGTCCTCGTCATCCTCATCCACACCTTCCTCGTCGTCCTCGTCCACACCATCCTCGTCGTCCTCCTCATCCTCGTCCATGCCTTCCTCATCGTCCTCGTCATCCTCGTCCACGCCTTCCTCGTCGTCCTCGTCTACACCTTCCTCGTCGTCCTCCTCATCCTCGTCCATGCCTTCCTCGTCGTCCTTGTCATCCTCGTCCACGCCTTCCTCGTCGTCTTCGTCCACACCTCCCTCGTCGTCCTCCTCATCCTCGTCCATGCCTTCCTCGTCATCCTCGTCATCCTCGTCCATGCCTTCCATGTCGTCTTCCTCATCCTTGTCACCCCCCTCCTCTTCCTCCATCACATCTCCCCCAACTGGATCAACTCCCTGCATGAGCTCCGACGGATCCCCCTCCACTTCCTCCACCTCCCCAATCTCCTCCGGCCCCGGCGAGTCCGGAGACATGCCCGCTGCGACCCGAGCGGCGCGCCTCGAACGGATGTCCTCCTGCAACTGAAAGCGACGCTCGGGAGTAAGCATCGCATAAGTAGTTATCTTGTGCCGAACCATGGCGGGGAACGTCACAAACGAAAAGAGGAAGATGGGTGATTTCCTAAGATTGCCGGCGAAAGAGGGAGAAGCAGGATGATGTCTAGTGGTGGCGGACGCCGCTCGGCTTAAATAACTGCTTCTTGACCTCGGGCGACGGAACGGTGACACGCGGCGTTCACTTCACCGACGGATGAGACGGCCGTCGGTCCTTTTGGATTCCGCAGCGCCGACACATGGCGTTCACTCTATTAAATACCTCCACCTCCTCCAGAACGGCGTCATCGTAGGAAACACACGTCGGACCCTTGGGTTTCCAGAGCAGCGTTCACACCGAATATGAGGGGACGCCCATCGAACGGTGGGGTTTCTGCAATCAACACGTGAATGTGACTCCGTGTAACGCATATAGTTGTGCCTTTCAGTTCAGACGATTCAATAGAATCATTTGGAACACCAATACAAACTAACATCACTCTACACAATGCGACGCCATGCCTTCCAGGGACCCATAGCCGTGCGAAGAATATACCACACCAGCGTCTCTCGAATAGACCATTCCGTGCTTCACAGAGTAAACAATGGGTATTCACATCTGAATCAATTCCGCTGGGTCTCCCCAATTAAAGAATCTTTGTGCGCTGAACGGTGGTGCCTCTCCGTCTGATCGAGTCGACGGAATCATTCGTGCTTTGTATTATAGGGCAGCATGCCTTTTAGCGCTTCACGCCCGTGCTTGTGACCCTTAACACTGCCACGAACGTCCACGCCATCATCAGTGCACAAGTCATGTCGATACGTGGTACAGAACCGTAGTTGTAGTCACTTAACGCCCGTGCTTCTAATAAAAGAAGCGCCATACAGAGCCGTGGCTTTTAAAAACATTACACTTTTAAACACCTCGACTCTGGAACCGGCCACTCGCAAAGTAAACATTTAGCGTTAACACCTAAACCCATTCCGCTTTGTTTCAACAATAAACTTATGAAACGTGACTCTCCGACACACCCAACCATGCCCTGATGGCATTCATGTTGGTGCCTCTTCTTCTGAGCGAGAGAACGGAATCATTTCGAACACAAATACAGGCGAACGTGACTCTACATAAAACCACGCCATCTGGAACACCAAGACAAACTAACGTCACTCTACACAATACCACGCCGTGCCTTTAAACATCTCATGCCGTGCTTCTAATAAAAGAAGCGCCACGCAACTCAGCACAGAGCCGTGGCTTTTAAAAACAAGGAAATTACGCTTTTAAACACCTCGACTCTCAAACCGGCCACTCGCAAAGTAAACATTTAGCGTTAACACCTAAATCCATTCTGCTTTGTTTCAACAATAAACTTACAAAACGTGACTCTCCGACGGACCCAACCATGCCCTAATGGCATTCATGTCCGTGCCTCTTCTACTGAACTAGTCAACGGAATCATTTCGAACACAAATACAGGCGAACGTGACTCTACACAAAACCACGCCATCTGGAACACCAAGACAAACTAACGTCACTCTACACAATAAAACGTCGTGCCTTCCTGGGACCCATGCATGACCGTGCGAAGAATATACCACACCAGCGTTTCTCAAATAGGCCATTCCGTGCCTCACAGAGTAAACAATGCGTGTTCAAATCTGAATCAATTCCGGTGGATCTCCCGAATTAAAGATCCTTTGTGGGTTGAACGCATGTGCCTTGATGTCTACTACACAACCTTCTTCTTGTAGACGTTGTTGGGTCTGCAAGTGCACAGGTTTGGAGGACAGTAGCAAATTTCCCTCAAGTGGATGACCTAAGGTTTATCAATCCGTGGGAGGCGTAGGATGAAGATGGTCTCTCTCAAGCAACCCTGCAACCAAATAACAAAGAGTATCTTGTGTCCCCAACACACCCAATACAACGGTAAATTGTATAGGTGCACTAGTTCGGCGAAGAGATGGTGATACAAGTCCAATATGGATGGTAGATAAAGGTTTTTGTAATCTGAAATAATAAAAACAGGAAGGTAACAAGTGATAAACGTGAGCGTAAATGGTATTGCAATGATAGGAAACAAGGCCTAGGGTTCATACTTTCACTAGTGTAAGTTCTCTCAACAATAATAACATAGATAGATCATATAACAAGCCCTCAACATGCAACAAAGAGTCACTCCAAAGCCACTAATAGTGGAGAACAAACGTAGAGATTATGGTAGGGTACGAAACCACCTCAAAGTTATTCTTTCGGATCGATCTGTAAAAGAGTACATACTAGAATAACACCTTAAGACACAAATCAATCAAAACCCTAATGACACCTAGATATTCCATTGTCACCTCAAGTATCTGTGGGCATGATTATACGATATGCATCACACAATCTCAGATTCATCCAACCAACATAAAAGTACTTCAAAGAGTGCCCCAAAGTTTCTACCGGAGAGTCAAGAACGTGTGCCAACCCCTATGCATAGGTTCCCAATGTCACGAAAACCGCAAGTTGATCACCAAGACATACATCAAGTGTTCTCATAAAAGACTCAATCCGATAAGATAACTTCAAAGGGAAACTCAATTCATCACAAGAGAGTAGAGGGGGAGAAACATCATAAGATCCAACTACAATAGCAAAGCTCGGGATACATCAAGATCGTGCCATAGATTGGAACACGAGAGAGAACACGAGAGAGATAGATCAAACACATAGATACTGGTACATACCCTCAGCCCCGAGGGTGAACTACTCCCTCCTCGTCATGGATAGCACCGGGATGATGAAGATGGCCACCAGAGATGGATCCCTCCCGTGGTACCGAAAGGGGTCCCGATTGGTTTTTGGTGGCTCTGGAGGCTTGCGGCGGCGGAACTCCCGATCTATCTTCTGTTCTGGAAGTTTTAGGGTACGTAGGTATATATGGGTGCAAGGGGTACGTCGGTGGACCTCCGGGGTGCTCACGAGGCAGGGGGCGCGCCCCGGGGGGGGGGGGGGCGCCCCTCACCCTCGTGGGCAGCCCGGGACTCCCCTGACGTGCACTCCGAGTCTATCAGGTTGCTTTCCTTCCAAAAATAACTTCTCCAGTTGATTTCGTTCCGTTTTGACTCCGTTTGATATTTCTTTTCCTCGAAACACAGAAATAGGCATAAAACAACAAATCTGGGCTGGGCCTCCTGTTAATAGGTTAGTCCCAAAAATAATATCAAAGTGGATAATAAAGCCCAATATTGCCTAAAGCAGTAGATAAAGTAGCATGGAGCAATAAAAAATTATAGATACGTTGGAGACGTATCAAGCATCCCCAAGCTTAATTCCTGCTCGTCCTCGAGTAGGTAAATGATAAAAAAGACAATTTTTTATGCGGAGTGATACTTTGGCATAATTTCAATATATATCTTCTTACTTGTGATATGAATATTCAGATCCGAAAGATTCAAGACAAAAGTTCATATTGACATAAAAATAATAATACTGAAAGCATACTAACTAAGCAATTATGTCATCTCAAAATAACATGGCCAAAGAAAGTTCATCCCTACAAAATCATATGGTTAGGCTATGCTTCATTTTCGTCACACAAAGATGTTCCCAACTTCTATACCCCCGGTGACAAGCCAAGCAATTGTTTCATACTCAAATAATCTCGAACTTTTTCAACTTCCACGCAATACATGAGCGCGAGCCATGGATATAACACTATGGGTGGAATAGAATATGATGATGGGGATTGTGTGGAGAATACAAAAAAGGAGAAAGTCTCACATTGACGAGGATAATCAACGGGCTATGGAGATGCCCATCAATTGATGTCAACATGAGGAGTAGGGATTGCCATGCAACGGATGCACTAGAGCTCTAAGTATATGAAAGCTCTACAAAAGAAACTAAGTGGGTGTGCATCCAACTTGCTTTCTCACGAAGACCTAGGGCATTTTGAGGAAGCCCATCATTGGAATATACAAGCCAAGTTCTATAATGAAAAATTCCCACTAGTATGAACAAGACAACTTATGAGACTCACTATATGAAAAACATGGTGCTACTTTGAAGAACAATATATGAGACTCACTACATGAAGAACAAGGTGCTACTTTGAAGCACAAGTGTGGTAAAAGGATAATAGCATTGTACCTTCTCTCTTTTCTCTCATTTTTTTGGGCCTTTCTTATTTTTGGACTTGCTTTTTTTTTTGTCCGGAGTCTCATCCCGACTTATGGGGGAATCATAGTCTCCATCATCCTTTCCTCACTTGGGACAATGCTCTAATAATGATGATCATCACACTTTTATTTTTCTTACAACTCAACAATTACAACTCGAAACTTAGAACAAAATATGACTCATATGAATGCCTCCGTGATGTACCGGGATGGTGCAATGAATCAAGAGTGACATGTATGGAAAATAATGCATGGTGGCTTTGCCACAAATACGATGTCAACTACATGATCATGCAATGGCAATATGACAAAAGTAATGTATGTCATAATAATGATGATGGAAGTTGCATGGCAATATATCTCGGAATGGCTATGGAAATGCCATGATAGGTAGGTATGGTGGCTGTTTTGAGGAAGATATAAGGAGGTTTATGTGTGATAGAGTGTATCGTATCACGGGGTTTGGATGCACCGCTAACTTTGCACCAACTCTCAAGGTGAGAAAGGGCAATGCACGGTACCGAAGAGGCTAGCAAATGCGGAAAGGTAAAAGTGCGTATAACCCATGGACTCAACATTAGTCAAAAGAACTCATATACTTATTGCAAAAATTTAGAAGCCATCAAAAATCAAGTACTACGCGCAATGCTCCTAGGAGGATAGATTGGTAGGAAAACACCATCGCTCGTCCCCGACCGCCACTCATAAGGATGCACAAGCCAGGTACACTTCATGTTTCAAATTTGTTACACAACTTTAACCATACATGCATGCTACGGGACTTGCAAACTTCAACACAAGTATTTCTCAAATTCACAATTATCAACTAGCACGACTTTGATATTATTACCTCCATATCTCAAAACAATTATGAAGCATTAAATTTATCTTAGTATTCAATTCACTCAAAAGAAAGTTTCACATATCTTGAACACTAAGTATATTAACATTAAGAAAATTACCATGCTATTTAAGACTCTCAAAATAATATAAGTGAAGCATGAGAGTTCATATATTTCTCCAAAATAAAACTACCATCGTGATCTAAAAGATATAAGTGAAGCACTAGAGCAATCGACAAACTAATCCGAAAGATATGAGTGAAAATCAATGAGTAGTCGACTAATTATACAACTATGTGAAGACTCTCCCATTTAATAATTTCAGATCTTGGTATTGTATCCAAACAGCAAGCAAAACAAAATAAAACTACATTCCAAGGATAGCACAACTCATGTGAAGGAGCAAAAACTTAGGCTCAACCGATACTAACCCATAGTTGTTGAAGAAGAAAGGTGGGATGCCTACCGGGGCATCCCCAAGCTTAGATGCTTGAGACTTCTTGAAATAATATATTGGGGTGCCTTGGGAATCCCCAATCTTGAGCTTTTGTGTCTCCTTAATTCCTCTCATATCATGGTTTCTCTTTTTATCAAAAGCTTCATTCACAACAAACTCAACAAGAGCTCATCAGATAGGTTAGTATAAACCAATGCAAAACCTTATCATTTCCTACTGTAACAAATCACTAAAATTATTATTCAACATTTCATACTAAATGTCTCTGCATATTTAATACTCCTATCCTCAAATAGAATCATTAAACAAGCAAACATATGCAAACATAACAGCAATCTGTCAAAACAGTATAGTCTGTAAAGAATGCAAGATTCATCATACTTACCTAACTCCAACAATTATGAACTAAAATTCCCACTTTATTAAATTTATCATATCTCAACATGCAAAAAGATTCAACATTATACCACTCTATGACTTTTCTAGAGAATTTTTGCAACAGCAGTGAACTTTCTGTTTCCAAACAGCAACATGTATACTAGCAAAATAAGCATGGCAAAGGCTATCCTTGACTTTTTTATTGAAACTAAAGATGCAAAACACTAATATAAATAACAGAAAGCAAAACAAAACAAAATGACATGACGCTCCAAGCAAAACACATATCATGTGGTGAATAAAAATATAGCTCCAAGTAAAGTTACCGATGAACGAAGACGAAAGAGGGGGTGCCTTCCGGGGCATCCCCAAGATTAGGCTCTTGGTTGTCCTTGAATATTACCTTGGGGTGCCTTGGGTATCCCCAATATTAGGCTCTTGCCACTCCTTATTCCGGAGTCCATCGAATCTTTACCCAAAACTTGAAAACTTCACAACACAAAACTTAACAGAAAACTCGTGAGCTCCGTTAGCGAAAGAAAACAAAAGACCACTTCAAGGTACTGTAATGAACTCATTCTTTATTTTTATTGGTGTTAAACCTACTGTATTCCAACTTCTCTATGGATTATAAACTATTTTACTAGCCATAGATTCATCAAAATAAGCAAACAACACAATGAGAACAGAATCTGTCAAAAACAGAATAGTCTGTAGTAATCTGTAACTAACGCAAACTTTTGGAACTCCAAAAATTCTAAAATAAATTGGTGGACCTGAGTAATTTGTCTAGTAATCATCTGCAACAAGAATCAACTAAATATCACTCTCCAGCAAAACATTATAGCTAATCTCGTGAGCGCTAAAGTTTCTGTTTTTTACAGCATGATCATAAAGACTTCACCCAAGTCTTCCCAAAGGTTCTACTTGGCACAAACACTAATTAAAACATGAAAACCACATCTAAACAGAGGCTAGATGGATTATTTATTCCTAAACAGAACCAAAAAGAAAGAAACTAAAATAAAATTGGGTTGCCTCCCAACAAGCGCTATCATTTAACGCCCCTAGCTAGGCATTATGATTTCAATGATGCTCACATAAAAGATAGGAATTGAAACATAAAGAGAGCATCATGAAGAACATGACAAGCAAATTTAAGTCTAACCCACTTCCTATGCATTGGGATTTTGTGAGCAAACAACTTATGGGAACAAGAATCAACTTGCATAGGAAGGTAAAACAAGCATAACTTCAAGATTTGAAGCATATAGAGAGGAAACTTGACATAATTGCAATTCCTACAAGCATATGTTCCTCCCTAATAATAATTTTCAGTAGCATCACGAATAAATTCAACAATATAACCAGCACCTAAAGCATTATTTTCATGATCTACAAGCATAGAAAATTTACTACTCTCCACATAAGCAAAATTCTTCTCATGAATAATAGTGGGAGCAAACTCAACAAAATAACTATCATGTGATTGAAAATTAAGATCAAGATGACAAGTTTCATGGTTATCATTATTATTTAAAGAATACATGTCATCACAATAATCATCATAGATAGGAGGCATATTTTCATCATAGTAAATTTTCTCATCAAAGCTTGGGGGACAAAAAATATCATCTTCATCAAACATAGCTTCCCCAAGCTTGTGGCTTTGCATATCATTAGCATCATGGATATTCTAGGAATTCATACTAACAACATTGCAATCATGCTCATCATTCACATATTTCATGCCAAGCATTTTATAGCATTCTTCTTCTAACATTTTGGCACAATTTTCTTTTCCATCATACTCATGAAAGATATTAAAAAGATGAAGCGTATGAGACAAACTCAATTCCATTTTTTTGTAGTTTTCTTTTATAAACTAGACTAGTGCTAAAACAAGAAACAAAAAGATTCGATTGCAAGATATAAAGATATACCTTCACTTACCTAGCCTCCCGGGCAACGGCACCAGAAAAGTGCTTGATGTCTACTACACAACCTTCTTCTTGTAGACGTTGTTGGGCCTGCAAGTGCACAGATTTGTAGGACAGTAGCAAATTTCCCTCAAGTGGATGACCTAAGGTTTATCAATCCGTGGGAGGCATAGGATGAAGATGGTCTCTCTCAAGCAACCCTGCAACCAAATAACAAAGAGTCTCTTGTGTCCCCAACACACCCAATACAAGGGTAAATTGTATAGGTGCACTAGTTCGGCGAAGAGATGGTGATACAAGTGCAATATGGATGGTAGATAAAGGTTTTTGTAATCTGAAAAAATAAAAACAGCAAGGTAACAAATGATAAACGTGAGCATAAACGGTATTGCAATGATAGGAAACAAGGCCTAGGGTTCATACTTTCACTAGTGTAAGTTCTCTCAACAATAATAACATAGATAGATCATATAACAAGCCCTCAACATGCAACAAAGAGTCACTCCAAAGCCACTAATAGCGGAGAACAAACGTAGAGATTATGGTAGGGTACGAAACCACCTCAAAGTTATTCTTTCGGATCGATCTATAAAAGAGTTCGTACTAGAATAACACCTTAAGACACAAATCAATCAAAACCCTAATGTCACCTAGATACTCCATTGTCACCTCAAGTATCCGTGGGCATGATTATAAGATATGCATCACACAATCTCAGATTCATCCAACCAACATAAAAGTACTTCAAAGAGTGCCCCAAAGTTTCTACCGAGAGTCAAGAACGTGTGCCAACCCCTATGCATAGGTTCCCAATGTCACGAAACCCGCAAGTTGATCACCAAGACATACATCAAGTGTTCTCATAAAAGACTCAATCCGATAAGATAACTTCAAAGGGGAAACTTAATTCATCACAAGAGAGTAGAGGGGGAGAAACACCATAAGATCCAACTACAATAGCAAAGCTCGGGATACATCAAGATCGTGCCATAGATTGGAACACGAGAGAGAACACGAGAGAGAAAGATCAAACACATAGCTACTGGTACATACCCTCAGCCCCGAGGGTGAACTACTCCCTCCTCGTCATGGATAGCGCCGGGATGATGAAGATGGCCACCGGAGATGGATCCCCCCTCCGGCAGGGTGCCGGGAAAGGGGTCCCGATTGGTTTTTGGTGGCTCTGGAGGCTTGCGGCGGTGGAACTCCCGATCTATCTTCTGTTCTGGAAGTTTTAGGGTACGTAGGTATATATCGGTGCAAGGGGTACGTCGATGGACCTCCGGGGTGCTCACGAGGCAGGGGGGCGCGCCCGGGGGGTGGGCGCGCCCCCACCCTCGTGGGCAGCCCGGGACTCCCCTGACGTGCACTCCAAGTCTACAAGGTTGCTTTCCTTCCAAAAATAACTTCTGCAGTTAATTTCGTTCCGTTTTGACTCCGTCTGATACTCCTTTTCCTCGAAGCACTAAAATAGGCATAAAACAGCAAATCTGGGCTGGGCCTCCGGTTAATAGGTTAGTCCCTAAAATAATATAAAAGTGGATAATAAAGCCCAATATTGCCTAAAACAGTAGATAAAGTAGCATGGAGCAATCAAAAATTATAGATACGTTGGAGACGTATCATGCCTCACCGTCTGGTCGAGTCGACGAAACAATTCGAAACACAAACGCACGAGACAGTGACTCTATATTATAGGGCAGTATGCCTTTTAGCGCTTCATGCCCGTGCCTGTGACCCTTAACACTGACACGAACGTCCACGCCATCGTCAGTGCACAAGTCATCGTCCGCCGCTATATTCACTTCACGTCCGTGCTTCTAATAAAAGAAGCACGACGTAACTTAGTACAGAACCGTGGCTTTGAAAAACAAGGAACTTACGCTTTTAAACAACTCGACTCTCGAATCTCACAAAGCAAACATCTAGTGTTAACATCTAAACCCATTCTTCTTTCTTTCCATGATAAACGTACGAACGTGACTATGCAAAAGACGAAACCATTCCCCCATGGGATTCACATGCGTACGTGCCTATTTTTCTCAACGAGTCGACGGAAACATTTCAAACACAAATACAGGCGAACGTGACTCTATATAAAACCACACCATGAATCTGTGGGATGCAAGCCCATGTCTGTGACCCGAAACATAGCAACACAGAAAAGCCACGAACGTACACGCCTTCATCAGTACACAAGTCATTACAATATTAGGTTCACAACCGTGGATGCAGAGACATCACGTCCCGTGCATCATAAGTAATGGCGCCTAATTACAACAATACTCGAAACCAAAATACATTTGTTTGCAAGGTAGCTGACAGCGAAATTTCACAAGACAAGGTAAGAAACTCCACTCCACTGCTTAAGAACACCACACGCCGCTGTATACGTAGTCCCCACCAACCTTGTTGCTGGTTTGCTCCCGGCGCAGTTCATCAATCTCCTTCTTCAGCGCCTTCATATTCTCGTCATGTCGCTTCACACCTGCGGCCGATTCCTGCAACAACCGATTCTTGCTGGTTTGTGCCACGCGCAGTTCATCAATATCCTTCTTCAGCGCCTTCACATCCTCGTCATGTCGCTTCATAGCTGCAACCGATTCCTGCAACAACCGGACGTGGTTTTCAAGGATATTGTTCTTCTCAACCGTAATTTCTACGATCCTGGCATTTGCCTTCTTCAAATCTTCCCTTGCTTCCTGGAAGAGCTCCCGCCACCCGTGGATGATCTCCACCAGCTCGTCACATGTTTTGTTAGCCTCTGCAACTGAAACAACGCGCACCATTCCCGTCGCCGCCCCGCTCACCATTCCCATCTCTTTCTAGCCACAGCTGCTCCCAAATTCTACAGCAGGGGACTTCTGTTCAAGACCATGACGCAGACTAACCCTACCTCAACTGACTGTAAATCAGTATCAGCAAGACACACACACATCAAATTAGGAGTCAGCTGACCACAATAATTCATGTTTCACAAACTAAATCAAAGCAGCCGAAAGAAACAAAAAACGAATGAAGGAGAAGCAGAAACAGGGTGAACTTACATATGAGGAACCCTCACGAGCCGGGATCTCCTCCCGCGATAGGGTACGGCCGTCTGGAGTAGTATCCTTCTGCCCAGCCATGGCGGAGATGGTCAGTGAATAGTGATGAGCAAGAGGAATGGAAGGCCAGGCGGCGAACGAAGGGAGGAGTAGAATGTGGCTAGGGTTTCGCGACTCCGTCCGTCCGCCTTAAATAGCCGGAGCCTAGCCTCGGGTGACGAGCCAGAACGGCGTCATCGGAGGAGACGCCCGTTGCACCGTTAGGTTTCTGGAGCGGCGCCACGTGGCGTTCACTCCCTAGGTATGAAGAGACGGCCGTCGAACCGTTGGGTTTCCGCGATAAATGCACGAATGTGACTCTTGGTAAATCATAACCATGCCTCTTCGCGCTGCACGGATGTGCCTGCCGTTGCGAACGTTTCAACGGAATCATTTGGAACACGAAAACAACATAACTTAACTCTTCACAATACCACGCCGTCACTTCCTGGGACCCACCACCATGCAAAGAATACACCACAACAGCTTCTCTCGAACAAGCCATTCCGTGCCTCACTGAGTAAACAGTGAGTATTCACACCTGAACCCTTTCCACTGGGTTTCCACAATTAAAGAAACGAACGTGACTGTGAGTAAGATCAAACGATGCCTTTCCGCTGGGTTTCCATCTGATCGAGTCAACGGATTTATTCGGAACGCAATCACGGACGAGCGTGACTCTATATAACACCACACCATGCCCGTGCCTCTCCATCTAATCGAGTCCACGCCTTTATCGAGTAATATACGAAACATCAAGAAAGAAGCATGACTGTGCTTTTGAAAACAAGGAAACAAGCTTTTAACAACAGAGTCAATAGTAAGTGTTGGCGTCTCAACCCATTCCGCTGGGTTAAAGAAACGAACGTGACTGTGCGTAATGCAAAGCTATGCCTCTGTGGGCTCACCGGCCGTGCATCTCCTTCTGATCGAGTCGACGGAAGCACTCGGAACAGAAACACAGGGGAACGTGACTCTATATCATACAACACCATGCCTCTTAGAGCTTCACGCCCGTGCCTGTGACCCTTAACACTGCCACGAACGTCCACGCCATCGTCAGTGCACAGGTCATGTCGCTACCAGGAACAGAATCGTGGTTGTAGTCACTTCACGCCCGTTCTTCTAATAAAAGAAGTGCGACGCAACTCAGTACATAACCGTGGCTTTTAAAAACAAGGAACTTACGCTTTTAAACAACTCGACTCTCGAATCGGCCACTCACGAAGTAAACAACTAGCGTTAACATCTAAACCCATTCTGCTTTCTTTCCATGATAAACGTACGAACATGACTATGCGAAAGACGAAACCATGCCCCCATGGGATTCACCTGCATACATGCCTATTCGAATAGGCCATTCCGTGCTTCACGGAGTAAACAGTGGGTATTCACATCTGAACCAATTCCGCTGGGTCTCCCCAGTTAAAGAAACTTTGTGGGCTGAACGCCCATGCATCTCCGTCTGATCGAGTTGACGGAACAATTCGGAACACAAACACACGATACCGTGACTCTATATTGTAGGGCAGCATGCCTGTTAGCGCTTCACGCCCGTGCCTGTGACCCTTAACACTGCCACGAACATCCACGCCATCGTCAGTGCACAGGTCATGTCACTACCTGGAACAGAACTATGGCTGTAGTCACTTCACGCCTGTGCTTCTAATAAAAGAAGCGCCACACAACTCTGCACAGAGTCGTGGCTTTTAAAAACAAGGAACTCTTACCCTTTCCGCTGGGTTTCCGCAATTAAAGAAACGAACGTGACTGTGAGTAAGACCAAACGATGCCTTTCCGCTTGGTTTCCATCTGATAAAGTCAACGGAATTATTCGGAACATCAAGAAACAATCGGAACATCAAGAAACATCAAGTCCACGCCTTTATCGAGTAACTGTGAGTAAGACCAAACGATGCTCGTGCCTCTCCATCTAATCGAGTCCACACCTTTATCGAGTGAAACATCAAGAAAGAAGCGTGACTGTGAGTAAGGAAACAAGCTTTTAACAACAGAGTCAATAGTAAGTGTTGGCGTCTCAACCCATTCCGCTGGGTTAAAGAAACGAACGTGACTGTGCGTAATGAAAAGCTATGCCTCACCGGCCGTGCCTCTCCTTCTGATAGAGTCTGACGGAAGCAATCGGAACAAAAACACAGGGGAGCGTGACTCCATATTATACGGCAACATGCCTCTTAGCGCTTCACGCCCGTGCCTGTGACCCTTAACAGTACCACGAACGTCCACGCCATTGTCAGTACACAACTCATGTCACTGCCTGGTACAGAACCGACGCTGTATTCACTTCACGACCGACGCTAACAAGCGACATCCATGCCCAGAGCCTACTCATCTACATGTACCAACGAACGAAACAACACGACGATAATGCAACGCATAAATGCTTTACAGGTTCATGTAAGTACAAAAGGCCACATGCCCCAACACAATGAAAAAACACACACTTCAGGCTCTCTGCCTACACTCCAGCAATGTTCTTGATCGGCTGGTGGGCGAGCACATCCTCAATCTGCTTCTTCGTCGCCTCATGACCTTCCTTCACAGCAGAATATGAATCCTCAACCAGGCTCTTGTACTTGACGAGAACCTCAGCATTCTCATCCATAAGCTGCTCCACTTCGCCCGACAGCTTCTGCACCAACGCATGGCTCTGCTCATACAGATTCTTCCAGCGGGCGGCCTCCTGATCCTTCTGGTGGAGCTCTTTGAGAAGCTTCTCATTCTCATACAGAGATCGAAATATGAGACCAGTGGACTTCTCCATAGAGGCATTGCTCTGCTGAACCAACTTCTCCAGGCGAGCGATGAACTGCTGCTGCTTAATTAGCTCATCGAGCACGTCGTCGCTATCTAAGGAATTCGGTACTGTCATCTTGCCGAGATCGTCTCCATGGCGAATGCTCTTGTGGGAGGATTCGCCTCCATGCGAGAGATCGTTGGACACCTGGGCAACGGGGCAGGATATCCCTGCCGCCGCTACAGCGTAGCGGCGGCACCTCTCCCTTCTTTCTGTGGCTTTGGTCCTCACTGCGTGGTTGCTTGAACACCCAAAACCCCTCTTAACTGCCATGGCGCAAGCAAGGAGCTACCAGCTAGAAAGAGGTGCCTGTATCTGGAGAATTGTGGACATGGAGTGTTCCATGAGTAGGTATCTTTTTATAACACATGCACACCGGTCAGACGGTCAAACAGAGTAACCGACGCCTCGAATTCTCAAAATCTCTCTTAAATACCTCAAACTCTGCACGCCTAGGAAACACAAGTACTATCATTTCGTCTCCCCGTGCGTTCGTCCACACTACAACCACTCAACTTCTTTCAAATGGTCCATATATATTCAATAAAAAACATCTCAAACACAGTTAACTTATCGTAATGCCTTTTCTATATTCCAGAGAAATTACTGTCGAATTCATACTATTATCCATTGCCATTTTTTTGAAATGATATTTATATCAAAATCTTACTATATCCGCGAATTAACTTGCACACTTCTCGCGGTGACAGCTTAGTGAAAACGTCCGTAACACACGCAGGCATGAACGTGATGCTCTTTAATAACAAACAGTGCCTCCCTGGAACGCACCACCGCGACTCTCCACAAAAATGGAACGAGTCGACAAGGAAAACATTTCCATAGAAAGCGTCAGTAGTCTGCCTGTTGCATTAGCAACACAGTGCCAACTCGGCTTCACTTCCACGCACCTCACAAAGGACTTGCCGGAGAAAATGCATGTAACACACGCGTGGAAAAAGCGTGACTACGCTAATAACAATACTTGCCCCCGCCGTTTTCACATCCATTCCTCTCCAAGAGAACGAGCGAGCGGAATCATTTGGAAATACCAAAAGCATACAACCGTGGTAACTTGACTCTGACCAATGCGTTAACATGCTTCGCATGAGTTCATGTCCATGCCTCTCCAAATGAATTGGCGAGCTGAATCGTTTGGAACACAAAGAACCATGCAACATGACTCTCTCTAATAACAAACAGTGCCTCCCTAGAACGCACCACCACGACTCTCCACAAAAAAGGAAGGAAAACATTTCCATACACAGCGCCAGTAGTGTGCCTGTTGCATTGGCAACACAGTGCCAACTCGGCTTCACTTCCACGCACCTCATAGTGACTCGCCAGAGAAAATGTATGTAACACATGCGTGGACAAACGTGACTCTGGCTAATAACAATACTTGCCCCCGCCGTTTTCACATCCATTCCTCTCCAAGAGAACGAGCGAGCGGAATCATTTGGAAATACCAAAAGCATACAACCATGGTAAATTGACTCTGACCAATGTGTTAACATGCTTCCCATGAGTTCATGTCCATGCCTCTCCAAATGAACTAGCGAGCGGAATCATTTGAAATACAAAGAACCATGAACGTAACTCTGAGTAACACCGAGCCATGCCCCTGTGTATCACACAAAAAAACTAAAATAAAACAATGCTAACATCCCACCGACTAACAGTTAAGATGGCAAGCAAAAAACAAGCTCGTGGAAGTACACAGAAAGTTTCACCAATCTTCATGTCCAAACGGACGGTCGAAGATTCGAGACGCTCCGCCATTTCCATAGGAGGGTGAGCGCTGGTGGCCTCACTTCCATACGCCTCATCGTGGAACGTCATAGAAAACGTCTGCAACACGCGCAGGCGCGAACGTGACTCTGGGTAACACCAAACCATGCCCACGTCGATGTCACCACACTAAAATAAAAAAATGCTCCCGCATCGAAGCCCACAGAAAGTTACACCAATCTTGATGTGAAACCTGACGGTCGAAGATTCGCGACGGTTGGACCATTTCCCTCTCTCCCTCCACTCCTTTCTTCCTTTTGCTTTCACACCGAAAATCTTGAACACTTCACCATTTCCCCTCTCTCGAACACCCTCCTCTCTCCTTCTGCCCTCATTGTCCAATCTAGCAGACTAACCAAAATCCAAATCGCGTTCGCCTCACCCACCAGACGCCATCCACTTCGAGATACAGATAGTCGGTGGGTGCCTGCGAAAGCATCAAAAACCTCTCCCGGCGGCGGCGGCGGCGAATGACGGCGACAACCCCTTCTCGCGGCGGAGGTACCAACAGAGAGCAAGGAGAAAAAGCAGCCGATGGATGTGACGAATCCCTCACAAGCAATCGAAGGTAAAAAAATATTAATCTATTACATTCGATTACCACAGTTCGATTAAAGCGGTTTCCCCCCTTTTTGACAGACATGAACCCTAACTGCCACACAAAACCACGTTTCCAAAAAGTCTGTTTAGACTTTTTTAGAAAAATTAAAATAAGGTAGATACGCGTGCAATAGGATGCTACCACTATCCGCCAAAGAAATCTGCTCGCAAGATATTTGCCTAAAACGTATTGTGCATGCCAGAACTATCTAGGACACCGCTCTAGATTCAAACCATGAGAGCATCCTTAAATTCAAAACCTGCTATTTATAGGAGATTCTATATATCCGTTGATTGTATCTGTTTCAAATTATGTGCCTCTCTCATATCAACATGCGTGCTCCAATAATAGATCTAGCTGTGTGCTTACAGTGTGAAACAATTTGTGCCTCTCTGGCAGTGCCGTTTTTTTGTCCACGGGATGCATCTCCTCTTTTTGCTGTGAAATTAAATTTTGCTTCTACTGCTGCTAACGCCTGGGCATTTTTACGCAGCAAGGAATGGTAATAAGGAAAACAGGGTACCTGCAGAACAGCCTGCCGTGTAGCAAGGTACTATAAAAGCCTCACACAAACCATATAAACAAAACTATGTAGCAGCAGCAGTAAGCTAACCACTTACGTCCACACAATCTTGGGAATTACACTTTGATGAAATTTTTCACACACTATGTGTATCATTATTCATTCGAGAACATTTTATCTTACCCTCTAAACCTTACAATTATATTTACAGAATATCATTTGTACTGTTTTTTTCATATAAAAAAGACCTCCCCTCACTGATATGGACTTGACAGCAGCCATACTACTCACACCTGACCCTAATTTCCATCACTCATTGGCCAAACCAAGAGTTAGGAGGAAGGCTTGATATAACAAGAAAACAATGGATTGATCACCTTCTTAGCTCAGGAAATGAAATAAAAGGGCTATCTTATGAATCTATGTAGATTAAGTTTCATATTCTTTTTGTGCAGTCGTGGAAGACATGGTTTGAAAACTATATCCCATTTATTTTGATTTTGCTATGTAATCATTTTGTTACATAATCATCGTGCAGGTGACAGATGTGCAGGAGGAGATATTGGAACGATTTTGTCTGAACTTAATAGTGCATATCCAGAAAAACCACTCATCTCTCCTGACCCGTCAAAAAAAAGAACGAACCGGAACATGGACAACGAGGCAACCGAGCAAGTGCTAGCACCAACTTCGAGCAGGGAGATACAAAAAGAGAGGCCATCAGAAACCAAAACTGCCATTCCTCCTAGAACAAAAAGAAAAAAGATAAAGGAAAAAACTCAACTCATCAGCGACAGTGCTACCTTGCAACAGCAGCAGCCAAGACCTCTAATGGTGCTCCCGCCAGCAGTTACAGGGGTCAAGAATGAGCTAACTAAAACCAAGTAGAAAAACAAAAGACAACGGTTGGAAGAAGGCGAGGATGATGCCAGCAAAGAGTCAGAGCATGATGCTGCCGACGACGACGATGGAACAAAACATGATGATGACCTCATTCGTGCAAAGGGCGATGACGCCGCAGGGGACAACGGTGGCGCCGCAAATGACAGCAACAATGATGTAAAACACATTTTCTCTACAGATTTTTCCTACCGCTTTTCACCCATGAAAACCAAACCATCCTTTATAACAAAACACTCTTTTTCTACACAGGGAAAACCAAGACAGAAGCGGACAAAGAGGATGAAGACAAGTGGAAAAGAATTGGCAGCACCAACGGATAATGAACATGAGGCAACAACAAAGAAGGACAAATGCGAAATCAAGGCAGGAGCAGCATTTGATCAGGTCAATAGAGCATGGAACTTACTAGAAGAACGTCACCGACAAGATGTTAGGACGGCCGGGTTTGGAAGCATAGAGGAATGCCAAATAAAGCGCTCCATTTGCAAACCGCTTGCAGCACACATCTACGACAACCTGGACACAGAAAGCATGACAATAACATTCGGTAATGCTGATCAGCTGAAAGAAATCAAGATTACCAGAGAAGCTATACACAAGGTGTTTGGATACGCAAACGGCACGGAAAAGTCAGCACCAAGGCCAGAGAAGAGCCCAACTTCAATGAAAGAACTGATCACAGAACTTGGCCTCAAGAAAATGGATTTCCATCACGACGATCTGTTTAAAGAACTACAAAACTTGGTGAAAGTAGATGACGAACAATCAAACAGGAAATAAGTTACCGAACAATCAAATGGATTTCCTTATTTTTTTCCACAACGTTGTCTGTGGAACAACCTCCCCTACCTTCAGCAAACAAGCCATTATGGTCAAGGACTTGGACTATCCAGAAATGGCAAAGATGGATTTCTGCGAGTTAATTGTTGAAATTATTAAGGAAGGAGCCAAGATATGGCAGAAGCACAGGTTGTTGCCTCAGGAAGAAACGAACAAAAAGCATCACAATGGTTTGGCACAGGGACCAGCAATGATGTACCTTGACTCCCTGCTGCTGCCGACCGACAAAATAGAAATGCGCAAGATTGCAAAGACAATGGACAAGACCTCATTACCGCGAGCAAACCACCTAAGAGAGAGTGACCTAAAGAAAATAGCTAGAGCAGACATGAAAAGGACCGGAAAAGCACGACCAGATGACTATGAATTTGGCAAGATAAAGGTATAGCCCTATTGAATATATATGCATTATACCTTATAAAAATGGTTTCCAGTCTAACCAACTCCATTCTGCCGAAACAATGCATACATGGAAAGGAACAGCAGAGAGGATCTTCTATGCCAGCACATCAACACCTTCGTATTCAATACAGATGATACCTGCAAAACAACAGGAGCACCAGAAGACGACCAAGCTACTACCACCTCCAACCAAGCGCCAGGACGAAGCACATGTCAGCACGAGTGGAAGCAAGGAATCAGTCACGGGCACCAGCACATGATCATATGAAATATTCGCAAGGATAGAAGAAACGTTGAAACAAGTACTCGACAAAAAAAAACAGATACTGGGAATAAAGACCAGGGCTGGACACTAATGCAGCGAACAAGAGGAGTGAAAGTGCAACTATCCCTAGGTGGTTTTGGTAATTCATAATAACATATAGCTCATTGAGCTAATGCTATTCCAAGACTATTATTTCAGGAAAGCTCAATGAATGGCATGGCATGGATGACGAAAGTGGATCCCTCAAAATACTAAGGACAAAGGATTGGCTCAAGCTCAAAAGCTCAAGACTCTTTATTTTATATTTTAGTGATTCAAGATCACATTGAGTCTATAGGAAAAGCCAATACTATCAAGGAGGGATGAGGTGTTTCTTAATGAGCCTCTTGCTTCATGTGCTTAGTGATATGCTCCAAAACCCTCAGCTACTTTCTCACAATCCTCAAATCACCTAAACCTAAAGCCAAAATCGGCCACACCGAATCTTCCTACCCGGCGCCACCGATTTCAAAAGGCATAGCCACTGCCACAAACCCTAGGCAAATCGGTCCTACCGATAGGGATCTCGGTCTCACTAAGATGGGATTGTAATCTCTCTGTTTCCCTTCGTAACGTTTCGGTCTAACCGAAGTGAGCGATCGGTCCCACCGAGATTGCAATGTAAACTCTCTTTTTCCCTTTTGTAACATTTTGGTCTCACCGAAAAGAGCGAATCGGAACCACCGAGTTTACCTGACCAACTCTTCCGAAAGCTTATTACCAAAATCGGTCTCACCGAGTTTGTGTAATCGGTCTTACCGAGATTACGTTATGCCCTAACCCTAACTGAATCGGTCTCACCGAGTTGCATGCCAGTCCCACCGAAAATCACTAACGGTCACTAGGTTTACTAAGTCGGTCCGACCGAGTCTGTTGAATCGGTCCGACCGAGTTTGGTAAATTGTGTGTAATGGTTAGATTTTGTGTGGAGGTTATATATACCCCCTCCACCTCCTCTTCATTCGTGGAGAGAGCCATCAGACTGAACCTACACTTCGAACTTACCATTTCTGAGAAAGAACTACCTACTCATGTGTTGAGGCCAAGATATTCCATTCCTACCATATGAATCTTGATCTCTAGCCTTCGCGAAGTTGCTTTCCACTCAAACCCTCTTTCCACCAGATCCAAATCCTATGAGAGAGAGTTGAGTGTTGGGGAGACTATCATTTGAAGCACAAGAGCAAGGAGTTCATCATCAACGCACCATTTGTTACTTCTTGGAGAGTGGTGTCTCCTAGATTGGCTAGGTGTCACTTGGGAGCCTCCGACAAGATTGTGGAGCTGAACCAAGGAGTTTGTAAGGGCAAGGAGATCGCCTACTTCGTGAAGATCTACCGCTAGTGAGGCAAGTCCTTCGTGGGCGGCGGCCATGGTGGGATAGACAAGGTTGCTTCTTCGTGGACCCTTCGTGGGTGGAGCCCTCCGTGGACTCACAAGAACTGCTACCCTTCGTGGGTTGAAGTCTCCATCAACGTGGAGGTACGATAGCACTATCTATCGGAACCACACCAAAAACATCCGTGTCTCCAATTGCATTTGAATCCTCCAAACCCTTCCCTTTACTTTCTTGCAAGTTGCATGCTTTAATTTCCGCTGCCCATATACTCTTTGCATGCTTGCTTGATTTGTGTGATGATAGCTTGACTTGTCCTAAGATAGCTAAAATCTGTCAAACTCTAAAATTGGGAAAAGGTTAAGTTTTAATTGGTCAAGTAGTATAATCACCCCCTCTAGACATACTTCAAGGCCCTACAAGTGGTATCAGAGCTTTGGTCTCCATTTGCTTTGATTTCCATAGCCTTTGGTGGTCATAGCCTTGGTTTCACAACCTAGGAGAGTATGGCGTCTAGCGAGGGAAATTATCACCGTAGAGGTCCTTACTTTGATGGTACTAACTTTGCTAGTTGGAAGCATAAGATGAAAATGCATATTCTCGGACATAACCCCGCCGTTTGGGCAATTATTTGTATTGGCTTTCAAGGTGAATTATTTGATGGGAGAGAGCCGAACTGTGAAGCTAATGCGGAAGAATTGAAGATGTTGCAATACAATGCTCAAGCTTGTGATATCATCTTCAACGGATTGTGCCCCGAAGAATTCAACAAAATCAGCCGTCTTGAGAATGCAAAAGAAATTTGGGATACTTTGATTGATATGCATGAAGGTACCGAATCCGTCAAGGAATCCAAGTTGGATGTGCTCCAAAGTCAGCTTGACAAGTTCAAAATGAAGGATGGTGAAGGTTTCGCCGAAATGTACTCTAGGCTTGCTCTTATTACAAATGAGAGTGCCGGCTTAGGGAGTTAAGAGATGACCAAGATTCATCATCAAGAAGATCCTAAGAGCATTGGATGGAAAGTATGATACCGTGTGCACATTGATCCAAATGATGCCAAACTACAAAGATCTCAAGCCAATGGAAGTCATTGGAAGAATTGTTGCTCATGAGATGTCACCCAAGGATAAGGAGGAACTTCACAACAAGTCAAGTGGTGCTTACAAAGCCTCAAGTGAAGCCCCCACATCATCAAGTGAGAAACAAACCTTAAATGAAGAATTGAGCTTAATGGTGAAGAAAATCAACAAATTTTACAAGAGTAGAAGCAAAGAAAGAAGCTCCAAGTCAAGGACTTACCATGACAAAAGATCTTCTAGTCGAGAGCGAAATTGCTACAATTGTGGGAGGCCTGGACACTATTCCAATGAGTGTACGGCACCCTACAAAAGAAGAGAAGATTCTCCAAGAAGAAGAAGCAAAAGAGAAGAATCACCACCAAGAGAGAGAAGGAGTAGAGATGATCGTTATGAATGAAGATCCTCACGGAGAAGCAAGGATTCGGAAAGGAAGGACAAGTCATCAAAGAGCTACACAAAACGAATGACAAACACTCCGAGAGAAGCTATCACTCCGACTCCGAATATACTCAAGATGAAGGTGTTGCCGGTTTAGCACTTGTGTCAACCAACTCCTACGACATATTTGATTCACCAAATGAAGGAATTGGAAGATGCTTCATGGCCAAAGGTCCAAAGGTAACACATCCCGAGTATGTTGATTTCAATAGTGATGAAGATGACTTGCTTGTGGATGATGATTTACTTGTTGACAACTCTAGTGATGAATACTATGATGAAACGTCAATTAATCATGCTAATCAAGATGAAACGAATGACAATGATAAGGAGAAGATTGATCTTCTAACTAAAGAACTAAACACTCTTAAGTTGGCTCATGAAACTATCTTCGAAGATCATCAAGAACTTTTAAGGGCTCATGAGAAGTTACGCTTTGAAAAGCTCAATCTTGAGCAAGAGCATGAGTTCTTAAAAGCAATCAATGATGATCTCCGTAAGAAAAGTTCTTCTTACATTGAGCATTTACTCCTATCCACTTACATGCCTCAAGTCAAGTCTAGTAACAAGTACAAGAAAGATACTTCCTCTAGTAGTAACAATAATAATGTCAAATCCAATATTTTTGGTTCTAGTAGTTCTCTTGATTCCACTAATGATTCTCTTAGCCAAGTTACACTTGAGCAAGAAAATAGCTTATTGAAGGGAATTATAGAGAAATATGTTTACAAGAGCCTTGCCGGGAGTAAGCAATTCGAGGAAATTGTACGCAAGCAAGGAAGACACCGGAAGAATCGAGGTGTTGGTTTTGAACAAAAGTTCAATGCCAACGGAGTTGAGTGGGAAGAAGTTCAATACCCCAAGACGAAGTTTGTTCCTCAACAAGTGAAGTATGATCCTACTTCCTTCAAGGGAACACAAGCTCAAGATGATCTTCCACCACAAGACCACAAGAACAAAGGCAAGGAAAAGCTTCAAGAAGAGATTGATGCATTTGAAGAAGCACCTAAGGCCTCGTTCAAGTGGATTCCCAAGACTACTACAAGCTCTACTTCATCCAGTACAACTACAAGGATTCCCATCAAGATGATGTGGATCCCGAAGAAGAAGAACTAGAGAGTTCTTGAGGGTGACTCCTCCAACATTCTTCACTCATATCATTATGGAAAGGACAAGTGCAATCAACTTCCACATCTTGCACTAGTTCAAGGAGTCACAAACCCTCATGTTGGTAAGGCAAGGGACAAGGTAACCTAATGATTTCATGGACATCATCTTGTGTGTGCATCACTCTATGTCTATGGATATTCTTGTTTGTTCCTTGTGGGACTAACCCATGTAGGCAAGTTGAAAGTGCAACTCACTCCAAAGGATTGCTCCAATTGATCTACATCAACATTGAGCATCCACATCTTCAACACCTACATGAAGTCATCATCAACAAAACCCAAGGTTAGTTCATCCCTCTAAGGGGGGATCTCACATCTAGGGGGAGCTTAACTCTAAGAATTGAGTCAAAGCAACTCTAATGGTGTGAACACATCAATGCATTATGTAAAAGTGGTAACCCCACTTGAGCTTAAACGATGAGTATGACCTATGATCAAATGTTTCTCATTTGACTCCTAAGTCAATATACTCATATATAGATGACCTAGTCATCACCAATTGTTTGATAGATGCTAGAATTGGTTGTGCATGCTTTACCACATATTTTATTTGTCATCTTATTGTGTGAGCATGTTGGTTGCATATTTACTCATTCGAGGACATCCGCTTGTTGTTTTGATTGTTTGGATCTTTCTTCTTTTGGCAAAGTGGATGGACAAGAACGCCTAAGAACCTTCTCTAGCTATCTATGATTTTCTCGTCTCAAACTCTATTCATGTTACATCACAAAATTTGATCAAGCCAGATTCGAACCACTCTGTGTGAGGAGCACTCGGAGTCCCCGATTCATCATAGACTTAAGCTTCCAAAACTTCTTTGTGATTCTCGGTCTGACCGACTCCTCCATTTCGGACCTACCGAGATCACTAGGTCGATCTAGGTTTTCAATCTCGGTGCAACCGATTTGAACTTTTCGGTCACACCGAGTTGCTGTAACTGAACACAGTTATGCATCTCGGTGCCACCGAGTTGTTCCACTCGGTCACACCGACAGGGTCGGGCTATATATAGACACGGGCAAAAATTTGGAAATTTCTCCGAACCCCTTCGCCCGCGCAATAGCTCACCCTGCCTCCAAGGTCTCCGGATCGTCTCCTCGTCGCCAGCCGCCTCCTGTCGCTGGTCTCCACCGCCGTCAATGGAATTCAAACCCGCCGTTGCCGCCGTAGCGAGTTCATCGCTGAGCTAGGGTATGGACTCGATCACAGTGCTATCCTCGTCCGATTCCTAGCACATTGTGTTCTTATTGATTCTTTCCATGATTGAAACACTCCTATCTAGTCAATGCAATCTTTAGATTAGATGAGATTTGAAAATTTAGAGTTAGGTTTCCGCCGAAACCATCTCGGACCCACCGAGTTGAAAAACTCGGTCCCACCGATTTGTCTTATGCCATTGCACTAGTAACCCTCGGTCTGACCGAGAATTGCTAATCGGTGCGACCGATTTTAGGACTTTGTGAAACCCTAGCAGTCTCGGTGCCACCGAACTATGACTCGGTCCAACCGAGTTTATCAGTTTAGGTTCCCACAAACTGCTTCGGTATCACCGAGTTTGAAAATCGGTTGATCCGAAATGCTTTCTGTGGAAAACTAAAACTGAATTTTTGAATCATTCTTCTGCAAAAATCTCTGCATTTTGTGATGCTCATCCACTCTATCTCATCTATAACTCTTCACAGGGTTAGCAGTCAGTGTTTGTAGCATGTCAGACCAGAGTGATAGTCAGAACAGGTCAGCAGAGCAGATTGACATGAGTGAGGGCACAAGTCCTTCCATCTCTTCAGATGAAGGCAACAGAAGCACTCCTACCAACCTGCCTAAGGCTGCTACCAGGCAAAGGAAGAAGAGAACTTCAGACTCTGAAGATGAGGATTATAGAGCTGAAGAAGATGAGGCTACCTCCAAGAAAGTAGTACTTAAAAAGGAGTATGGCTCATCAAAGAATACAAAGCCAGGCATGAAGATTAAAAGGCCTGCAGGAAGACAACCAATGTCCAAAGCCAGAGTGTCTACTGAAGCTCCTTTGGAATCTCAACCCAAAGAGCCTGTTGCTGTAGAAGGAAAGAAAAGGAAGGAAAGGGTCAAGAAGACCATGGCAAGAGTGATTGGGAAGCCTTCCATGATGGAAGAGGAAGAAGAGCTTGCTGCACCAGCACCAAAGGCACCAAAGCTTATGGTGATGCTATTAGATCAGGGGCTGCAACATCTAAGCCCAAGGAAGCACCCAAAGCTGCCCCCAAGGCCAAGTCTGCACCAAAGAGGAATACCATGAGTATTCCAACTGCCGAGAAGAACAAGGCCCCAGTGCCTGAGGTTGCTGAGGAAGAAGATGAAGAAGGACAAGTTCTGAGGAAGCTCAAGCCCAAGATACCAGACCACAATGATGCCCATCCTGTGGCTGAGGACATGAACATCAGAAAGGATTCAGGGTTGAGGCTATGGAGGTTGGCAGATCCATATGCCACAAGGAGAAAGACTGCTGTTGATTACAGGTTCCATACAAAGGAACAGCAGGACTTCTATGAGACAATCTTGTTGGACAAGAATCCCATTGTGTGTGATATGAGGTGGGTCGACCGACCTACATGAAGGAAAATGAAGAGCACTATCCTGGAGTGCAAGACAGTTTTGTTGCTTGTAGAGTTGCAGATTTTGTTGGGCAAAAGCTCACAAACTGGAATGATGAACTTATCATGCAATTCTACTCCACAAAGACACTTCTATCCAGATGGGAGGATAGTTTGGATGTCTCAAGGTACAAGGTACCGATCAATCACCGAGGAGTGGGCAAAACTGATAAATGCCCCAAAGGAAAATGATGATGACCTGGATGTATATGCCAAGAAGAAAATGGGACACAATACCATGGCAAATATGTACAAGGAGATCCCAGACAAAGCCCTAGAGACTTTCTCTTTTGGATCAGTCCACTTTCTTACATCGAGCTGCCTACAATCAATTGGATCCTAAGGCACACTCTATTGCCTAAGTCGGTGACCACAACCTGATCAGAGGGCATGCAATCAATATGTTGCATTTATTTGATGTGCCTCAGAAATTCAAGGTCATCAGCCTTATAGTTGAAACCATTAAGAGGACTGCAGCAAATCATAAGAGGAGTTGTGGATATGCCCCTCAGATTAAGGAGTTGATTAACTCAAAGATCACTACAAGAAATATGTCAACTAGTGACCACCACTATTGGTCACTGAAAGGTCACTGTTTTCAATTTGTGACCTTTTTGTGACCAAAAACATAAGGTCAAAAGCTGGGGGTCGTTAACTGACTATAGCGACCTTTCTTCTGGAATGGTCGTAGACGTTTATGACCAAAAAAGGTCGTAGATTTTACGACCAATTATTTTGGTCACTAGCAATCCGACCACACCACGTCAGATCCACCGTGGCAAGCTGACGTGGCAGAATTACGACCAAATGAAAAGGTCATAAAATAGAATCAGCCCGGTCCATATCAGCCGTCTACATGGGCCAAGCCCAATAATTTGGCCCGTTTAATTTATTTTTTTCTCTTTATTTTGCTTATGTGTATGGGCCTGGCCCAATAATTTGGCCTTTTATTTTCTGGGAATGGAGCCTTTTTTTGATGAATTTTTTTTATAGTCCACTATTGTTTTGGGCCACAGCCTTTTTGGTCTAGTTCGAATTTGGGCCTTGGCCTTTTTATTATCTGCTATGCAGCCTTATATAAAAAAAAATCTTACAGTCATATCTTTTTTTAGGCCCAAGCCTTTTTGGTCTAATTCTTGTTCGGGCCTTGGCATTTTTAGAGCCCAAGTTCTCATTTTGCATAACTATTAACAGAAAGGCCCAGGTGCACAAGTGATCCACATAACTTCACAGAAAATAAACAAAATGATCCACAAAATGATCCACATAACTTCACATAACTTCACAGGTTCACAAGATCACATAACTTCATAGGTGCTCAAAATGCAACAAAATGCAACAGCTTTCAGCTCGGCTCAGTTCAAAATGCAACAACCTTAGCTCAACTCAAAGACAAAGAGGGCCATCAAACTACCTTAGCTCAACCACAGCACAACCATCAAACTACCTTAGCTCCAAAGAGAGCCATCAAGTGGGCTAACTTCTCTTCCTGTTCTTGAGACTTCTGCCGCAGCAACTCAAGTTCCTTGTCACGTGCAGCTTCAGATTCTTCCGCCTTCATCTTGATTGTCGTCAATTCTTCTTGCACCAGTTCAGCTTGAAGCTCGGACCTCTCCAGCTTCTGCTCAAGGTCACGAACATGAGCAAACACTTCAGCAGTTGCTTTGCGGGAGTTGTTCCTAGATGACTGGAGCCCAACATTCGTGAGGAATGTGCTTTGCAGCAGATATCAACGAGACTTCTTCGACAATTTGAATAGTGAACTTTGGCTCTTCACCTTACAGTACCGTGGCGTCCTTCATTTCTTCCATCTCAAGCTAGCATATGGAGGAAAATGATAGGCATTAGTGGAGAAACCAAACCAGACACACAAATGGATTATTTGAAGTAACCAAACCAACACACAAAATCTATACAAGATGATGACTAGTGACACAGAGACATGCAATTGGAACAATATGATCGCTTCATTAAGCCTAGAATGGTGGTTCTATATAAGATGGCTTCCTGACTAACATTCAGATCAAATTTCATCATGTCATAAAAAATGCAACAAATAGCATCAAAGCATGGAACACAGCGTGTGTGAATCAAACAGCATGGAACTATAAGCATGGAACTATCAAACAACATCAAAGCATGGAACTGGCTCCGAATCAAACAACATCAAATCATCAAAGCATCAAACAGCATCAAAGCTGGTACATGAATCAAACAGGGCATGGACAAAGCATGGAGTGACTTACTATAGCAGCCTTGGTAGCTCAAAACCCGTGCTTCTTCATTGTGGGTGGCCTTAAACAAGTCAATCGCAGACAGCTCCTCACCCTTATGCTCTTCTTTCTGAAATGTTTTTCATCAAAAATCAAAATGTTATTCAGCAAGAATCAGAAATGTTATCCAACGAGGATCAAACTATAAGGTCTCTAGAGAAAAGTTCTCACGGTGGCAAAAATGTGTGTTGTGTAGTGCCTGGAACCAGTTCTCTGATTGTACACGACTTTTCCTCGATTCATCTTGTTCGACACACAGGTTCCCTACAAAAAGCATCTTGTCGGCATGATCTAGCACTAGCATATCATGTGTAGAACATAAAGCATCAAACAAAGCGTAGACAAACATTGTGTCTTGGGGTAGACCACATCTCCACCAGAGCTTGCCATTCACCATCCGTCGGATCAGTCTAGGAGACTTGATGCTGACTTTATTTATGACTACGGTATCAAAATACTTCTTCTTGATCTCGATGGCGTACATTCTTGAACTTTTCTGCAGAATATCTTTGCACGCGGTCTTGATGGTCTCGAGTCCGTGTTCATCTCAAAATTTGCCTACCAAGACAGCAAACAAGGTAGGAACAATATTAGTGATCATGCATAGGTGTAACGAGAAAATAGATAGCACATTAACTATGAAACAAGTAGCTTACAAGAACTTTCCCAATGTAGTTCTCCAATAGACTAGCATTTTTTGTATAGCTTGAAGTGAGGAAGAACCGGAAGATGGCTTCTTGCCACGAGTCCACACTCGTAAGCAAGCTTTGCTTTGAATCACGAGAGGCTTCTCTGGGCGCTTCATCCCTTGACAATTTGGATAGGCACCTTGCTACCAAGCGACTTGGTGATCCTCTCTAGCCCTTTGCCCTTTCTATGTCTAGTCTTGGTAGTCATTGCACCAAAATGAAATTGAACTCATAAATTAGAATAGAAATCGACAAAAGCATACATGATCATTCCATTTGGAAAATGCACTAGTAAAAGATAGCATTGCAAAGGTCAACTTGCACGATTGAAGCACAAGTCGTTGTTCTTCTTCATTGATGACAAGATTCTCGCTAATAGAAGGTGCAACAGTGAGGACTGTGTTGACGATGCACCTTCATCAATGCAGCTGGTTCCTCCTTCATCTAGGGAGACAGTGCCACTTCCATCCATGCTCGAGTGGTTCCTTCATCCATGGGCGGCAACTCATCACCCATTTGCACCGAGGTCTCGAGTCCATGCGCAGAACTTTCCGATGTCCGTCGCGATGCATATATTTGCTTTCTGCCTTGTGACTCTATCAAGGGCAGGTTCATCAGGTTCCAGGATCCTCTTTTTTTGTCCTGGAGCTGGGGCCATCACCCTTCCTGGAGGCATTGCAGCATATGTTTCTGAGCTCTTCTTCTTGCCGACTGTCTTCTTAACACCATGCCTCTTCATCCTAGATTCCTTCAGTGCCTCGTATAAACAGCACGAAAAAAGCATTAAATCACAAGAGAAATATGTGAGCACAAGGAATAACATAACATAAAAGAACCCCAGCCCTCCAAGCAAGACAGAGTTTGCACCTTAACAGTCTTTCTCACTACAACATCATCCACTTCCTCTCCATCAATAACTTCATCCTCCTTAGGATTGTACTGGTCATCATTGATAACTCCACTACCTTCTTGAACTTCATCACCTCTACCTTCTCGTACATCATTTGTTTTCCTAATCATCGACGCTATTGCACCGATGCCAAGGGTGCGGAACAACCGATTGTTCCTCATGATATTTCTAGCCCTAACCTTCTCGTACTCGGTGAGAGGCTCTTCTTTGCATGATAAAGGAAACATAACTATTAGGTGAATTTTTGGAATGTTTGGAATGCATGAATGTTTGGAATACATATCTTATGAAATTTTATTATCATTTAATCCTAGTTATTCAGGTAAGGAAGACTAACAACGCACATGCACAATTAAGCCAGCTTATTCAGATTGCAGCAATACATTTCACTTAGCATATTAAGACACATATTTTATGAAACTGACAGTATAACCACAAGGAGCAAGTTGCATACCAACGGTTGGCCTCACGTTTGACCTTGTCATCCTTGCCATGGATGATCTTGAGGTGGTGCTTGCAAAATAGAATAAACAACAATCAGATACAACATGGATAAAGTAAAATGATGCACTTGTATCAATAAAGGAAAGCATTTGGACCATCATGCACATACATGTAATATATGTGAAATAAACTTGAGTGTTTTGCCGCACAGTTCTCTAAAGAAATTTCCCAGCTCAGCAACCGCTTCATATACATCCTTGTGCATGATTCCTCGGAGGCCCGCCGGTAAAATCCTTTGGAGGAGGATGTGACAATCATGGGTTTTCAGTACTGAAAGCTTGAATCCATCAGAAGTAACACACTTTGCTAGGTTAGCAGCATAACCATCTGGAAATTTCACCGCTCTTAGGAATTCACAGAATGCAAGCTTTCGTTCTTTACTCATTGTATACCATGCTCGTGGCATTTCAAATGAATCTTCATCTTCATTGTGTCAGTAGATGCAAATCTTCTCTTATGCCCATGTCCTCCAAATCAAGCCTAGAACTAACCGTGTCCTTTGTCTTCCCTTCAATGTTCGTAAACGTCCCCAGCAGATTCTCGCATATGTTTTTCTCAATGTGCATTACATCGAGATTATGCCTTAATTTCAGATCAGCCCGATATGGCAGGTCCCACAAACAAGACCTCCGGTCCCAACATTGACCTTCCTCACGCTTTATTTTCTTCGCCAGCTTTCCTGGTCTCACATCTTTCACCTTTTCAAGTTGCTGCTCCAGCTCTTCTTTAGTGAATTCAGCTGGCTTGTCACGGGTTTTATTTTCACCATTAAAATCTTTGCTTCTTCGCCAGCGATGGTTTCGGGGAAGAAAGTGGTGGTGCCCAATATAGCAGATCTTGCTCCTTATTCTCTTTGAGCAAGGGTCTTTGTCACAATGGACACAAGCCTGAAAAACCGCTGTGATCCTCCCAGACAGAGTGTGCAGAGCCGGGAAATCATGGATGGACAATATGATTGCAGCACGCAGATTGAACTTTTCTTCCGGACTCAAGGCATCGTATGTAGGTACACCAGTCCAGAGCTGGAGCAGTTCTTCTATGAGGGGCTCCATAAAGACATCAAAATCCTTTCCTGGAGACTCTGGACCCGGGATAAGCAATGACATCATGAAGTTGGACTGATCCATGCATGCCCATGGTGGCAGGTTGTACGGCACCACAAAAACTGTCCACATGCTATAAGACGTGCTCATGTTCCCAAACGGATTAAACCCATCTGTGGCAATGCCAAGTTTTATGTTCCGTGGATCTGCAGCAAAATCTAAATGTATAATGTCAAACTCTTTCCATGCCTCTCCATCCGCTGGATTACTCAGCTCATTGTCCACAGTTTGCCGCTTGACTTGTGCCCTTTGTACCTCACGCGATGATTCCTTCGAGATGAACATCCGCTGCAGCCTTGGTATCAAGGGAAAGTGCCTCGATACCTTCTCGGTATTGACTTCTTCCCATAAGCATCTTTCCACCTAGATGCATTGCATTTTGGACAGTTGTCATGCTTTGCTAAATCCTTAGAAACAAGACACAATTATTTGGGCACACATGTATTGACACATAACCTAACCCCAGCCTGCGGATTATGCTCAATGCTTCATCATATGATCTGGGAACACAACTATCAGGGAATTGCAAGCTCAAAAGACGAAGTATTGCGTTGAATGCGGCATTGCTAATCCGGTAGAAAGACTTGATGTGGAGTAACTTCACGATGAAGGTAAATCTTGAAAATTTACCCCCTTCATGAGCTGCAACCGCCTCCTCTAACACCTCAGAAAAAAGACTTACATCCATCAAGACGATCTTGACATCATACAAATCCTTCAATAGGTCGGGAATCCTATCATCTTCATGCCCATCCTCTTCCTCCAAAACAGCATTATCTCGCAAAACCTTTTCCATGAAATCAATGCCAGATCACCACCACCCATCATATGAGGGGCCTCAGATCGACTTCAAAATGTTGAGGTTGATCGTCCAAAGGTTCTCCATGATATATCCATCTATCATATGTGCTGGACATCCCATTAAGAAGCAGATGATCTTCCACTCTTCCTTGAGCCATTCTTGGACGGTTGAGGCATTCGCAGCATGGGCAAAGAATTTGAGCGTCATTGGCAAAATTTGCCCGAACAAATGCCATGAAATCATCAACTCCTTTCATATGTTCTTTCGAAAACTTTCTAACTCCTTTTCTAATCCAGCTTCTGTCCATCTGCCAAAGACAACAAATTGTTGCAACTTAGCAAATCAATCTAAGTGCATCAACATTAATTAATGAAAATGGATGGAAGTAATGGAAGATAAAATTCCAGAAAATTTTATATGCTAATTTTCTAACCACAACATTGAAACAAACCAAACTATAAATCAAACCAACACTGAAATTGGCATGAATTAATGTTGCAGAGAAGGCTAATTCAAATTAAACCAAACTAGCTAGCTAGCTCCTAACAAATACTATGTTGTTTCCATCAATTACAATTACAATTACAATTATCCTAACAATCTGTAGACAAACAATTGAAGACCAAGGCCTTGTTTCTGGCCTTGATAAATGAGAGGGGTTAACAGATATTGACAGGGAATAAATCCCATCTAGCTGAAATTCCCTCCAAATCTTAACCGAACAAGGCCTGAACAATTCTTAACAAACAAGCTGAAGAACTCCATCAACAAAATTCATCTATGCTGAAGAACATCTGACAAAATTCATCAACAAAATTCATCTGTGCTCGGCGACGAGGTGCAGATAGTGAGAGAGGAGAGGGGGGAAGAGGAGAGGGTGCATACCGGAGGTATGCTTGCGGGCGTGGCGAAGTCCCCCATGCTCGGCGAGCCTCTCCTTGCGTGGTCGTCGTTCCTGCGCCCGCCCCCACCAATGCAGGTGGCCCACGCCCCTGGTCGCTTCAAGCCAGCCCGCCTCCACACCCGGTTGCTTCAGCCTGCTGCCCCAGCTGCTGCCCACCGGGACAAAGCGAGCGGCGAGGCGTGGGCGAGGTCACCTTGGCCGAGGCCGTGGGCGAGGTCACTGCGGCGAGGTCGTTCTGCCGCCGCCCCCACCATGATCGCCCCTGCCCTGGTCGCTTGACCCGGCCCCGCCCTCGTCCATGGGACACGCCCGCCCGCCACAGTCTGTGGCGAGGAAGACCTAGAAATTTTTGGCTAAGTGTTGGCTCTGCCCGCAGCTCGCTGCCACCTGGTCCCACTTGTCAATGACTTAGATTTTGCGCTATAATATAATATATATATAGCCATTCCGCTAGATGGGAAGCAATCCCTCTCTAGCCCAGCGGTACCAAACGAGCGAAGCAAGCGCGGGGTCGTGGGTTCGAGTCCCCGCTAGCGCACATTTTTTGGGAGAATTAAGCACTCGGCCCCTCATCCAAATGGGTCATGCATGTCGGTGTGTGCCCGTCATTGTTGAATATTAATATTTAACCAAAAATGACACCTAGACAAAGGACACATAAGCGAGGTTGCTGAGGTGGCTGCCTAATCATCCTAATTCATTCAAAATCAAGTGTAGTGACCATGTTATATTGGTCGTTATCAAGCTAGGCATGAGGCAGTGGACAGTGCTTCCCGCTTTATGACCATTTCCTGTAATGACATTATGACCTTTCTGACCAGAATGGTCGTTATAGGTTAGGGTCTGGAGCCCCCCCAACAGCTTTTGACCTATTGGTCTAAAATGGTCATAAATTTATGACCAATTCTTCCAGGGTCACTGACAAAAGGTCACTAGTTGACATATTTCTTGTAGTGGATGGGCACAGGCAAATATCTATTGGATTAGGAACATTTTCCACTTTATCCAGACTTTGAGGACAATGAGGTTGTCATGAATGAGAATGATCCATCATCCGTTCAAGCTCAAGAGAAGAAGGAGAAGGCAAGGAAGGAGAAGGCTGCCAAGATGCCAACTCAAGAGGAGGCATCTGAGTATTTCTTGAAAAACAAGCAGGAGCAGATTGGTTACTTGATAGCATCATCTCTGAGGATTGAGAAGGGATTGGCCACCCTCACTCAAAATCAGGAGAGCTTGGAAAGAATCATGGAACAAAAATTCTATGATCTAGATGTCAAAGTAATGGCGAGATTCGATCGGTTGTGGAAGCGATTCTGAGGATGACATCTTGAGGAGAGGAAGGGCAAGACTACCACCAATGTATTTGCCAGAGTGCCTAGAGCTCAGAGATCGAGATGCAAAGGTGCGATGCAGGACACTAGAGCAACATCATCTGCACCAGCTACAGCTCCTACAGCTCCAGTGCAACCAGCTCCAGCACCAACTCCTCCAGCTCCCTCTACATCAACTGAAGTCTTCGTCCAAGGATCCATCTCTACACCACCACCTGAAGATCAAGCCTGAGAGACGACATAGTACTATGCATTTTCTAGGAACTTTTTGGTAACTTGTTGCCAAAGGGGGAGAAAAATGTATAGATCATAGGCTTCGAGAGAGAGATAGAGAGTGTTGCTTTTGTTCTCTCTTGATTTGGTGGTTTCAAACTTGTTTGCTTTTGATTGCTTGAGATACTATGCTATTCTTGTGAGACATTGATGATCATGTGTTTGATCATAAGCTACACTTATGCACGTTTGATGATATTATCTTATCTATCCTATGTGATCATTCACTTTGCTTGGTGATGAGTGCATATATTCAATCTTTATCATTTTGAGCTCCACCAAGATGTATGTGACATGGAAGAGTAACCCATGAGCCTAATTTCTTGTGCATTTGCAGTCCAAAGCAAATCTTAAACTATGCACAAATTTAGGGGGAGCTCTTGCTTATCACATACTTCTCAAAGCGACGATGTTTTTCAATCTTATTATCATTTGTCGAAGCTTTAATCTATATGTTGTCATCAATTACCAAAAAGGGGGAGATTGAAAGTGCAACTATCCATAGGTGGTTTTGGTAATTCATAACAACATATAGCTCATTGAGTTAATGCTATTCCAAGACTATTATTTCAGGAAAGCTCAATCAATGGCATGGCATGGATGATGAAAGTGGATCCCTCAAAATACTAAGGACAAAGGATTGGCTCAAGCTCAAAAGCTCAGGACTCTTCATTTTATATTTTAGTGATCCAAGATCACATTGAGTCTATAGGAAAAGCCAATACTATCAAGGAGGGATGAGGTGTTTCTTAATGAGCCTCTTGCTTCATGTGCTTAGTGATATGCTCCAAAACCCTCAGCTACTTTCTCACAATCCTCAAATGACCTAAACCTAAAGCCATAGCCGAATCTGCCTACCCGGGGCCACCGATTTCAAAAGTCATAGCCACTGCCACAAACCCTAGACAAATCGGTCCTACCGATAGGGATCTCGGTCTCACCGAGATGGGATTGTAATCTCTCTATTTCCCTTCGTAACGTTTTGGTCTAACCGAAGTGAGCGATCGGTCCCACCGAGATTGCAACGTTTTGGTCTCACCGAAAAGAGCAAATCGGTCCCACCGAGTTTACCTGACCAACTCTCTGGAAAGCTTATTACCAAAATCGGTCTCACCGAGTTTGTGTAATCGTTCTTACCGAGATTACGTTATGCCCTAACCCTAACCAAATCGGTCTCACCGAGTTGCATGTCGATCCACCGAAAATCACTAACGGTCACTAGGTTTACTAAATCGGTCCGACCGAAGTCATTGAATCGGTCCCACCGAGTTTGGTAAATTGTGTGTAACAGTTAGATTTTGTGTGGAGGCTATATATATCCCTCCACCTCCTCTTCGCTCGTGGAGAGCCATCGGTGAACCTACACTTCGAACTTACCATTTCTGAGAAAGAACTACCTACTCATGTGTTGAGGCCAAGATATTCCATTCCTACCATATGAATCTTGATCTCTAGCCTTCCCCAAGTTGCTTTCCACTCAAACCCTCTTTCCACCAGATCCAAATCCTATGAGAGAGAGTTGAGTGTTGGGGAGACTATCATTTGAAGCACAAGAGCAAGGAGTTCATCATCAACACACCATTTGTTACTTCTTGGAGAGTGGTGTCTCCTAGATTGGCTAGGTGTCACTTGGGAGCCTCTGACAAGATTGTGGAGTTGAACCAAGGAGTTTGTAAGGGCAAGGAAATCGCCTACTTCGTGAAGATCTACCGCTAGTGAGGCAAGTCCTTCGTGGGCGGCACGGCCATGGTGGGATAGACAAGGTTGCTTCTTCGTGGACCCTTCATGGGTGGAGCCCTCCATGGACTCAGCAAGAACTGCTACCCTTCATGGGTTGAAGTCTCCATCAACGTGGAGGTGCGATAGCACCACCTATCGGAACCACGCCAAAACATCCGTGTCTCCAATTGCGTTTGAATCCTCCAAACCCTTCCCTTTACTTTCTTGCAAGTTGCATGCTTTAATTTTCGCTGCCCATATACTCTTTGCATGCTTGCTTGATTTGTGTGATGATTGCTTGAGTTGTCCTAAGATAGCTAAAATCTGTCGAACTCTAAAATTGGGAAAAGGTTAAGTTTTTAATTGGTCAAGTAGTCTAATCACCCCCCTCTAGACATACTTCAAGGTCCTACAAGGAGGAATTAGATGAAAACATGAAGAACTCAGTGGTGCAACAAACAACGGCCCTGATTGATTCTCTCGAACAACTTAGAAAATTTCAGGACATTGTTTGCAGAGTGAGCTTACCAGAAGAGTCGTCGCTGAAGTTACAGGATGGAGCAGACGCAGGAGCCACAGCTGCACTTGTACATGGCAACGACACGAAAGAAGTCACAGCCACAGCAGAACCAGGAGCGAGGAGAAAAAGGAAGAAGGAAGAACAAGACCAACAAAACAAACATAAAAGGAAGAAAAGAATAAAAAAATCAAGAACACAGACCTCAAGAATTAGCCAGAGGGAGACAAAAGAACATAACAAGGTGCAAAAAGAGCAAAGCAAGGAGCACGTATCAACCAATACAACAAGTGCCGAAGGACAGCAAGAACAAGGTAGAAAAGTAGCTGCAGAAGCAGATAATCAAGATGAGAAACAGGTAAATGAGAACAAATACATCATCCATGTGACTCGAAAGCGATGCTTGCAAACTTGAACTTAAAAAAATCTGTCTTCAATTCTGCGAGGGACACGGCAAGAGAACGCCACCGAAACATAAAGGCCAACAATAGCATGTCGTCAATAACACCGAGCAAGAGGATGGAAGCAATAGAACACGAAACCCAACAACAGATGATGCTCCCTCAAGAGCATCAACGGGAGCAGTACAAGAGAAGAACATGATCAGAGGCAGCAAAGAAGTGAGTATAAAAAATCAGTCTCTTCTTTCTAAAAAGTCTCTTCTCTCTAAACTAGAAACGGTCTTGAGTTAACTGACAAATCTGCAACAAAATATACACTCAGCCGGACAAGTATCATATCAACGCTCCCGCAAACGAGGCACGGGCTGATCTAGCATCGACCGTTAACAGCACGGCACAAAAACAAGAAGAAAACAACAAAGAAGAGGTAAAACTTCCAAACCCACTTTGCCCAAATACCGTCAACTCATATTGTTTCATCTATCAGGTATTACAAGCATAGTAAAGAGAAGAGGATGCCCATGCAAAACAGAAAGTTGATATAGAGGAGCTCTTCAGCACAAGAGAATTTTAGATGACCGATACAAGGGAGAAAGCCTCAGACACTGCACCTGGTGACACACCCAAGGCTTGTATACAAAGCAAAGAAAAAGTGGACACAGAAACGGATATCCTTACCACCGGCGTAAATGTAAAATTCAACAAGAACCATTTTTCCAAAATTTATAAGAAATGTACTGCCCAGCACAACCTCCCACAGTAATACAAGAATTACAAGCAATGAACCATGCTTTTCCTTTTTCATGAAACGCAGGAAACAAACAAGGACGGTCATGCCGAAGAACAGCAAGGGGTACAAACAGAACAAACCAAAAAACAAGGGCAAATGGCAACTAAAATGGTACCCAGTACGCCGACCAAACATCAGTCTTCACATGACAAATACAACCGAGAAGACATGCCACCAGCATCGAAGACCAACGAGGTAAAGCTACATGCACCTGCTCCTACAACGTTAAAAAAAAGTTATGCATGCACAGATGAAGTCCAAACTTTATTTACATTTTTGGTGACCGGAAGAAAGAAACAAATGAAGCAGAAGATGTGCCTCAAGAAGCGATAGAAAGTGCTGCTACCGCTCGACAATGTACAAAAACTCCAGAAGACAGAGAAGAAGTGACAGTAACGGCAAAAGAGAGATTGAATGTAGAGGTAAAGTTACAAAACCTCTTTCTATAGCATATAAAAAAATGCACCCACCAGAAAGAAACACAGACACATTTTAGTTACTTTTTTGCGTTCCATAAGATGGAAGAAACAGAGGAGAGCACCAATATTCAAGACCAACAAACACAACAACACAAGGGAATGGAACAATCAGAAGATGTTCTTCCAACAACGGACAGCGTAACCGCCATAGACCAAGCCATAAAACCTTCGCTGTCCGAGCAAGAAATAACAGGGATGCCAATGTCGACGCAAAAGACTGAAAAGGTGAAGTGAGATAACCTGCTTTTAAGGAAATTAGATATTTGAGTGAACAAAGACACAAATGCAATCTCATTTACCTACCTCTATGTCTCAACAGCCACAAGACAAAAACGACGACACCACGGAAGAACAAAACGAAAAAGATCCAGAGGAGCTCCAAAAACCTCCACTCAAAGAAGAAAAGCTCGAAGAGGCAGCACCGGCGGAAATGACTGAAAAGGTGAAGCTACAAAAAAAATCGTTCAAAGACACACTAAACATTTGAGTATTTTTCTTAGGGAACTGACACTAAACTACAATGAAAATACCGAGCATACTTAATTATTTTTTAACCACGCTTTTGCACGACAAAGCAGAAACCTCAACAAGACACGCACGCAGACACAAGCAAAGAAGCAAAGGGCCACGGTGCATTGGAAGACCATGCATCAAACATTCCAGAGAGAGTGTCAGACAACAACAAGAATAATGCCGCACCATCAGACAAGAAACATTGTTCTGTAAAAGATGTTGCCGCCACAAACACGATGGTAAGCCAGGACGGCACTCAAACAGAACATGAACCATTGATCATACAAAACATGTCCATCGAAGAAGGCACAGAAGATGAAGGGATTGAACGCATGTACAACAACGTCATGACAGCGAATGAGGAAAAAGGGTAAGTTCATGTTACCACCAACGAATTATATTCTTCCAATAATTTTATCCCTTAAACATTTTACATGTATACCTGTAAAAAAATGTTGTAGGCACAAGATTTTTATAAATACAAAGACGTCAACAGTAACGGTGAGCCTCATGGCAGAAAGTTTCAAGTCTGGAAATGCAGTGCGCAGCGAAACCATGGCACTCATGCTACAGATGTTGAAAAATCAATTCAGGGGCACAAAGAGAAAGATTCTATCAACATACAACACCGTAAGTAAACCTCAAGTTTCAACAATGAACATCACTCTATCGATCAATCAACCTTTCTGTACAATTGAATTTACAAATCTCTTTTACGCACATGTGACAAAAAAAGCAGGCATCAATACACATGGCCAACCACGAAGATCCATTGGAGTTCAAAAATAAAGAGGAAGCACACGTCAGAGACAAGACAATGCCTAAAAGGCTTAAAAGATTCCTTGATCTGGAAGAAGGAGAGCAACTACAAGATTTCGACATAGTAAGCACATCTCATGTTACAGATAAGAAATACAATCTCGGCACTACAATTCCGTCTAACGATCAACAAATCAAGACTAAATCCAAGAAGGATCCCTTATTTATTTATTTTGCATTTTGCAGTTCTTTCTACCAGTTTGCATAGGCGGGCATGTTCGAGAAGGAATTGTGGGCCACTACTTCGTTGTTACAATAAACATGAAAAAAGAGCGCTTTGAACTCCTTGACTCTTTACCAGATGAATAACAAGGCACAATGGATTACTTCAACACAGTAACAAGCAGAGTAAAGAGGATATGGAAGCAAGTAAGGAAATTGCTCCAGCTGTCTCCAAGTAGTATTGACCATTTTGAAAATGTCAAAATGCAGGTGCCACTTCAGGGAGGAACGTAAGCACTACAAACCTTTCTCCTTTTCCTTACTCACTGTAACAATTAAATTATTAATTCAATCCATAAAAAAACATAGGACGTTAGGACAAATTCACCTAAACTACCCAACCATCTTTGGAAACGACAATAACCAATCATCCTTCTATATGCAGACTCGACTGTGCGTTCTATATGTTCATGAGCGCAAAGCACTACACCGACGATGGAGAAACAATGTACCTAACAGAATAACAAGTCCCGGAGTTGAGGAAGAAAATTCTCTATCAAATAATCAGCCAATACAGAGATACGGCCGCACTGTCATTAATCAACTACACCAAAGGTTTCTCTTTCTGAAGACAACAAAGTAAATTCTACTTATATAATTTTCAGAGACACACCAATAATTTTTTATTTTTTATTTTAACAGATATGCTGAACTCTGAGGTCGATATGGAAGATAGTGAAATGCAACAAATACATTGTGACATAATTCAAGAAGAGATTCCTCCAACTTTGGAGCACATTGGGACGAGTGCTCAAGAGATGCAATTTATTGACATTAATGACACAAGCAGCGATGAGGAGAAACAAGATTATCATGTGAGCAGAAAGGATACCACCAAAGCGTCGGAAGAAGCACTCACAGAAGAACAAGCCCAGACAGATGCTGGTTTACAGAGGGAACAACACGCGCAGCCAGACACTGATTTACAAAAGGAAGACGAACGGAAAGATCCACCGATAGAACCAGACAGACCACCCCCAGATAAAAAGACAGAACACATAACAGGCTCTCCTTTAGAAGGTGATAACAGGACAAAGAGCGTACCAACTAGCCAACAAAAGCTTTCCAAACAGAACAAGAACCATGTTGACGAAGATCGCAAACCAAGAACATCACCCAAGGTGAAACATGCACAAGAAGAAAGGAAGCAGAAAGAGAAGGATTTAACAAAAAAGATACTTGAACAGAGGAAACGCGATGCTGCAATCTCAGTAGAACCGAGCATCAAAAACAATAGCACACAAAAGGAATCACCAACACCTAGGCAGCCTAACGAGCAGGCGCAGTTAGGTCACGACAAGAAAAAGGCAAGGCATCTTCCAAGAGTATAGACAAGATCCCCAAAACCCTCAATGATTCAATCATCGAGATCAGCTCAAAGAAACATAATCTCAATTAAGAGGCCATTCAAACGACCAATCAAGGAACCTGGGTAAGTCTAGGTTGCATCACTTGTTCCAGGAGATTTCATTTATAGAGAAAAGGCCATACAACTCTATACATATCTGATGAGCCGACAAGGACAGAGAGAATGCGCAGGGTAAGCAGATTCTCCTAGTTCCGTGGAAACAATTACAGAGAGCTACAGATTCTCTAACATCCAACTAACAATTCACTCACCTATTTCCAAACCCTCCTTGCAGACAAGTGCTATATAAATATAAAAGCTCAAACCGAGAAGAGTGCATTTCAGCAAAATCCTTCATGGAACAAGCAGGAAAAGAAGAAACACAGATGGAGGGCTCCATGCTAAACGCGTTACTGGAGGAATGGACAGAACAAGAACAGTTCAACCCAGGCGACACAACTGTACTCCCTGCAGGTTTCGCAAATTTATGCATACCTCACCCACAAAAACACCACCGCCATTACTTCGATAGAATATTTCAATAAAACCACACACTCTCTTTCTTGAAGCTGGTGCTCGGTCTCAATTATGATAACGGAGAGCTATCAGAATTCAACGAGGACGAAGCACTAAAAGGATTTGAACTCCTTGTCGGTGTCAAAACCGGCGGATCTCGGGTAGCGGGTCCCGATCTGTGCGTCTAGGCTGATGGTAACAGGAAGCAAGGGACACAGATGTTTACCCAGGTTCGGGCCCTCTCGATGGAGGTAAAACCCTACTTCCTGCTTGATTAATGTTGAAGATATGGGTAGTACAAGAGTAGATCTACCACGAGATCGTAGAGGATAAACCCTAGAAGCTAGCCTATGATGGTATGATTGTAATTGTGATCAGCCTTCTAAGGACCAACCTCTCCGGTTTATATAGACATCGGAGAGGGCTAGGGTTTACATGGAGCCGGTTACAAGGAAGGAAATATAATATCCGGATCGCCAAGCTTGCCTTCCACGCCAAGGGAAGTCCCATCCGGACACGGGTCAAAGTCTTGAGTCTTGTATCTTCACGCTTGAATAATCCGGACGATGTATACAGTCCGGCTGTCCGGATACCCCCTAATCCAGGACTCCCTCAGTAGCCCCTGAACCAGGCTTCAATGACGATGAGTCCGGCGCGCAGTTTTGTCTTCGGCATTGCAGGGAGGGTTCCTCCTCCAAATACCCCAAAGTACCTGTTACGGCGAATAGTGTCCGGAACTCCATCAATATTGTACTCCTTGGCTTCAGTGCCTCAATAATGACCATCTCCACATATCGAGCGAATGCAAGGAGCCGAGGTGTTTTTTGCATTTACCACGCTCAATCTTTGGGGCTGACCGCCTATTTGAAGAGACAGGGATTCTCAGATCCAAACCTCACTCCTCCCCCTCGAGCAAGCATCCAATAGAGCGCTCCGAAAAAAACCATTCCATCATGGCTGGTCGTCGCAGCTCCTATGCTCGCTCTCCTCGCTCCAAGCTGGGGTACTGGGAAGAGTGTTCAGTTACCCATAGCCGTTTGGTTGAGTTACAAATCCAAGGATTTCTTCCACCAGCATTAATGGTCCCTGTCCGAGCCGGAATCGCCACCTATAATGGCGGGGAGCAAGCGGAGAGATTCCCCAATCCATCTCTAGAGGAGCGAATATGCCTCATACCGCATCTGCTAAGGGGCGTCGGGTTTCCTATCCACCTGTTCCTTCGCAGGCTCCTGGAGTTCTACGGCCTCCAGTTACACAACTTCACCCCTGCCTCTATACTACATATAGCAGGATACGTTGCCCTTTGCGAGCTATTTTTAGGCTGCAAGCCTCACTTTGGGTTATGGAAGAAGCTGTTCTGCCTTGTTCCCCGCAACCAGGGAGAATCCCTATGTCAGGTGGGCGGGGCCGAAGTATGGCGCATTGCCGAGACCGGATACCTATCCGGCACACCCAAGAAGGCACCAGAGAACTGGTCTTCAGAGTGGTTTTACATTGGCGACGTTCCCCTTCCGGATCCAATCCGGACAAGTCTCCCCCAGTTCAGTAACACCCTGCCGAGGGCACGTCTAAGCTGGCGCCCCCGAGGCCCCCAAGAGGAGAATACCAGGGAAATATATTACCTGATGAGCAAGATAAAGTTACTGGCCAACTCCGGACTGACGGTAGTCGTGGTTATGGCAGTATGCATAATACGGGGCGTGCGACCACTTCAATATAGGGGGAAGCCCATGTGGCACTTCAACAGGGAAGATGATGCCACCCGTTGTGGCCGTAAGGGTCCGGACTCCGCCTCTGCTCTGGCGAGGATATTGTATGATTTGTACCAAGGGGAAAAGGAGGAATTCCTTCACATCAAACCGCGAGATGGATTCTCCATGTACAACCCCCCAAACTGGGTAAGTTGTCATTCCTTACTCTACGTCACATATTACGACGTTCTTTACTAAGATCGTCTGCCTTGATGTTCCCGAGAAGGAACTGAGGAGGGACGTAGAAGGAATCTCCAGCCCCTCCCCGCAGCCAGAGGACCCCGGGAGGGCCCTAGATCTGGGTCTCGAAGAAGATCCGGATATTACTGTGGAGCTCGTCAACGGGATATTTTATCAAGCGAGCTGCGATGGCACCTCGATGGCCATTCTTGCCGACTATCCCGGACCGCTTCCTACGTCGCGCGTAAGCCAAGTCAAAAAACCCTATCCTCCGAAGAGGACTCCCTTCAGATGTCATGCCTTACCCTTGAAGTGTCGTGTTTTTTGCAGAAACGATGGTTGGAGCATGGGGCCGAGCCCCTAGGGACTCGTCGGCCAAGGGCATCCGAACCGGGCAGGCTCAAGAGGAAGGCGGTAAGGGTCGACTCGCTGCTACAGAGGTAAGACAAAAACTTGTGCCGCGATTATGGTATTTTGAAGTATGACAGCACCCTTTGTGCTCTGGCAAGAAGAGGAGCAGCCGGACTATATCCAGGGATCCTGCCAGCCACGCCTCCACCAGCCGGATTCTCGAACCAGCTTCGAGAGCGGAGGCGGGAGCGGGGCCGATGCCGCATAGTTCTCCAACAGAGAATGCGGATATGCTCTCAGCCACGAATTCCGAAGTGGAGAGCGCCATGAATCACCGGCGCCGATGGGCCGTACTTCGGAACAACATCTTTTCCGAAGAGGCATTTAACACCTTCTATTCGGGGGACGCATACATCCGAGCTGCTCAACGCGGGCTTGCCCGAGCGACGGACCAATATACCAAAGATATACGGGTAAGAAATTTTGATAAGCATGTGTAGAAGTAGCCCCTGAGACTTGAAACGGCTGGAACAACTGTTTTAAGGATCACTATATGCACAGGTCCTTGTAAATAAGAATGAGCAATTGTCTTGGGAGCTGGAGGAATGCAAGGCCGAACTAAGGGCCGCAGTTGCCAAGTTAGAGGAACCCCAAAAACCCTCATCTGGTAACAATTGTCACAATTGGACGAAGATGCACCAGTTATTAAATGGCTGATATGACAAGTCTAACAGAAAATTCTGCAGACAATCCCGGGGTGAATCCAGAGGGCATAAGAGAGGACGCATCGCATCTCAAAAGGTAGCTGGAGGCTAGCGAGCACATTCTTATGCGAGTTAGGCAGGAGAAGAACGATCTTCAAGATGCCAAACTCCAGCTAGACGTGGAGTTAAAAGATCTCCGCGCTCAGCTGGCAGACTCCGTAAAGGAGAACAAAAGGCTTCGACGCGGCATTTACGGTAAGTGCCTAGACAAACTGTAGTATAGTTCGGCGAGGAAGTATATTGAAAGAATTTTGCTTGCAGGAATGTTAACGGGTCGCCCTGAGGAGGAGATTCTCTCATCTGTAAGTGATTTACTGTAAGTCCTTTTGCAACTGCACGAGCGAGCTCGGCAAGTGATGCAGGGTGTTGCTCAGGCTTTGTGGCCATCAAGCTTGCTGTCGAATGGCATGGGGGAGCTTGTGGATATGCTTCAAGGAGCACGGCGGTGCTTCCGGCTGTGGAAGGTGTCCGCTTGCCAGCAAGGCACAAGAGAAGCCTGGGCTATGGTGAAGACGCGCTACACCAAGCTGGACCCGAACCATATGGCCGAAGTAGGACCGGCGGGGCCCGATGGGCAAGAAATTCCCATGAGTCTGGTATATGACCAGGTAGCGTTAGCCGCTAAGTATTATCAACAGGATTGTAAGCTAGATAGCCTGTTGGACGGTATAGAGGAGGAATATAGTCAATCCAAATGACTGTGTAATTCAATGGACATAATTAGTCCCTAGCCGGATTAAAATCATTTGTCATGGCGGACCTTTTCACTTCAGCCCCTGGATCCTACAGTCCGTGGTGTGTCCGAATACCCGCTCAGTTATACAAAACCGGGGTATGCGTGGAAACAAGGCGTAGGGGTCATAAGTGCTTGAACAGACAAGTACCCAACTAGTTATGTTATATTACATGGATAGTAAGAAACATCTTCCAGGGAGAATAGTTCCGTTAGGGGTTCCTTTCCCTGGGTACGCATGCTACAATGCACATGTCCGGACTGCGAACGATTGCGCAGGATACAAAACTTCTGAGGATTTATGCGTTATAATAAACGAATACATCTTTTGTTCACCGACCGAATATTCTCTTAAGGAAGCTAGCTTTCGGCTTCACCCGATCGAGGTACACATCCGGCTGAACCGGCAGTAACAATCACAGAGATGCTCCCCTTATGCCCTAGCCGAATTAACGGGAACGTAGGGCATAAACACAAGAGCCAGGAAACCCAGCTTGGCAACATCTTAAGTCATATCGATGCATATAATGGTGAAGAAAAGGCACATATGGAAAAATAATGCATATGTGATGGGCAGAAAGCCATGTGAGTAATTATTTTTAGCTTCCGTATAGGAAACCCCCAGGTATTGCTTACACACCTAGTGCAGCCAGAGTGATCTGGGAGTCCGCACTATATTGAATACTTTTTGTGAAGAGCAAAAAGGCCGAGAAAGGAAAAGGGTTGGAGCATAATTAAAAAGGTTGGGTTAGGAGACGAACATTGAGTTCGACGTTAGGTGTAGAATCTCCGGAGTCTGGCCGCGTTCCATGGGTTCGGCTCGAGTCTGTTATCGGATGCATTACGTAAGCGGTACGCTCCTCCAGTGAGAACTTTGTCAATGACGAAGGGACCCTCCCACTTGGGTTTGAGCTTGTCCTTCTTCTTCTCCGGTAGGCGTAGAACGAGTTCGCCAATGTTGTAAGTTTTGGCCCGCACTTCTCTGCTTTGATATCGTCGAGCCTGCTGCTGATAGAATGCGGAGCCGGCTTTTGCGACATCGCGCTCCTCCTCCAGGGCGTCCAAGTTATCCTGCCGATCTAACTCGGCTTCCTTCTCTTCGTACATGCGACGCGTGGCGAATCATGTATTATGTCGCAGGGTAATACTGCCTCCGCACCGTACACCATAAAAATGGTGTATATCCGGTGGTGTGATTTGGCGTGGTCCGCAGCCCTCAGAGTACGGAGTCGAGCCCCTCGACCCAGTGCATATCCGACTCTGTCAAGGATCGTACTAGTATGGGTTCGATGCCGCTCATAATGAGACCATTTGCCCGCTCTACCTGGCCGTTTGTTTGGGAATGGTAGACGGAAGCGTAGTCGAGCTTAATGCCCATTTTTGCGCACCAAGTTTTCACTTCCTCGGCTGTGAAATTTGAGCCATTATCAGTGATGATGTTGTGGGGGACACCGTATCGGTGTACGACCCCGGATATGAAGTCTATTACTGGTCCGGATTCGGCCGTTTTGACTGGTTTGGCTTCTATCCATTTGGTGAATTTGTCCACCATGACCAATAAGTATTTTTTTTCTTATTGCTTCCCCTTTAAGAGGTCCAACCATATCCAGCCCCCAGACCGCAAAGGGCCAAGTTATGGGGATTGTTTGGAGAGCGGTAGGGGGCATATGACTCTAATTGGCAAAGAGCTGGCAACCAACGCAATGTTGGTCAAGGTCCTGTGCGTATGCTCGGGCCGTCGGCCAGTAGAAACCTGTACGGAAGGCCTTGCTGACTAGTGTTCGAGCCGCGGCGTGGTGCCCGCCCAGTCCGGCATGGATTTCAGCCAAGAGCTGTCGCCCTTCCTCTTCGGAGATGCACCTTTGGAGTACTCCGGTAGCGCTTTTCTTGTAGAGTTCCCCTTCGTAGACTTTGTAAGCTTTAGAGCACCGGACGATGCAACGTGCTTCATTTTGGTCTTCGGGGAGCTCCTGCCTATTTAGGTAGGCCAAGAAAGGCTCAGTCCACGGGCGATTACAGCCATGATTTCGTGGGCCGAAGGCGTTGTTTCGGTGGTAGAACCTCCAACTATGTCTGATAGTTCGGAATCTGGGGGTGTATTCGGATCCGTGCTAGTATTGCCAGACTCCACTTCCCATACTACGGATGGCTTGAACAGCCGTTCCAAGAATATGTTAGTTGGGACAGGGTCGCATTTAGCGCCGATGCGAGCGAGGACATCCGCCGCTTGATTGTTTTCTCGAGACACATGGTGGAATTCGAGCCCCTCGAACCGAGCTGATATTTTGAGGACGACATTACCGTAGGCCGCCATTTTCGGGTCTTTGGCATCAAAATCTCCATTTATTTGTGATATTGCGAGGTTTGAATCCCGCGCACTTCTAGGCGTTGAATGCCCATAGAGACTGCCATCCGAAGACCGTGCAATAGAGCCTCGTATTCGGCTGCATTGTTGGAGTCTGTGTATAATATTTGGAGGACGTACTGGACCGTGTCTCCGGTGGGAGACGTCAGGACTACACCTGCTCCCAATCCGGCCAGCAATTTAGAGCCGTCGAAGTGCATGATCCAGTTTGAGTATGCGACGTACTCTTTAGGGAGTTCGGCTTCTGTCCATTCGGCGACGAAGTCAGCCAATACTTGCGACTTCATGGCCCGCCGACGTTTGTATGTTATATCAAACAGAAGGAGTTCAATGGCCCATTTGGCAATCTGGCCAGTAGCATCGCGGTTCTTTATTATGTCATTGAGTGGTACTTCGGAGGCCACCGTAATCGAACACTCTTGAAAGTAGTGTCGTAGCTTCCGGGATGCCATGAAAATGGCGTATGCTAGTTTTTGATAGTGTGGGTATCGGGATTTGCATGGGGTTACGACCGTGGATACGTAGTAAACCGGCTTCTGGAGCGGGAATTTGTATCCTTCAGCCTCTCGTTCAATGACGAGCACCGCGCCATAACTTGATGCGTTGCAGCTATGTACAATGACATAGGTTCGTCAATATTCGACGCTGTTAGTACTGGATTACTGGCCAATAAGGTCTTTATTTCATCCAGTCCGGCCGCGGCTGCATCTGTCCACACGAAGTGTTCAGTGCGCCGAAGAAGGCAGTAAAGAGGTAATGCTTTTTTCCTAACCTGGAGATAAAGCGGCTCAGAGCAGCCATGCATCCGGCTAGTTTTTGGATGTGCTTGAGGTCTGTTGGTATAGCCAACTATGACCTCAGAGTTTTGCCGGATTCGCTTAATTCCTCTATTGGAAACGATGAAGCCGAGTAGCTTCCCCGAGGGGACGCCAAAAACGCATTTTTCCGGGTTCAGCTTGATGTTGTATGTCCGGAGATTGTCGAATGTAAGTCTCAAGTCATCTATTAGGGTTTCGACGTGTCTTGTTTTTATGACCATGTCATCCACGTATGCCTCAACTGTTTTGCCGATTTGCTTTTCCAGGCATGTTTGAATCATGCGTTGGTAGGTTGCGCCGGCGTTCTTAAGCCCGAAAGGCATAGTGTTGAAGCAGAAAGGGCCGTATGGCGTTATGAAGGCTGTTGCAGCTTGGTCAGACTCTGCCATCTTTATTTGATGGTATCCAGAGTATGCATCGAGGAAACACAGCGAGTCGTGTCCTGCTGTGGCATCAATGATTTGATCGATGCGAGGGAGGGGAAAGGGGGATCTTTGGGGCAAGCCTTGCTGAGGCCTTTAAGGTCGACACATAGGCGCCAGGATTTGTCCTTCTTTGGTACCATTACCAGGTTTGCCAGCCAATCCGGATGCTTGATATCTCTAATGAATCCGGCCTCGAATAGTTTGGCTAGCTCTTCCCCCATGGCCTGCGTTTTGGGCTCTGAAAACCGTCTTAGAGTTTGCTTGACCGGTTTGTATCCTTTTAGTATATTGAGGCTGTGTTCGGCCAATCTGCGTGGGATGCCTGGCATGTCCGATGGGTGCCAGGCGAAGATATCCCATTTCTCGCGTAGGAAGTCTCAAAGTGCGGCGTCCATCGCGGGGCTCAACTGTGTCCCGACGGAAGCTGTCTTCGTGGGGTCCGTTGGATGGACTTGGAATTTGACTATATCGTCTGCGGGTTTGAATGAGGTGGACTTGGGTCGCTTGTCGAGTATCACATCGTCCCTGTCCATGGTGGCCCGTAGTGCTGTTCATTCTTTGGCTGCTAGGGCTTCGGATAATGCCTCCAGGGCTAGTGCTGCGGTTTTGTTTTCGGCGCGAAGTGCGACGTCCGGATCACTGGCTAGAGTGATGATTCCATTGGGCCCGGGCATTTTAAGCTTCATGTACCCGTAATGGGGTATAGCTTGAAAGCTTGCAAACGCGTCCCGCCCTAAAAGGGCGTGGTATCCGCTGCTAAAAGGGGCCACTTGGAATGTGATTTCTTCGGACCTATAATTCTCCGGGTGCCGAATACCACGTCAAGTGTGATTTTTCCCCGCACACCGTGCTTCCCGACTAGGGATAATTCCCCTGAAGGTTGTGCTGCTTTGTTCAATGCGGCCTTTGTCAATTTCCATCTTGCTGAGTGTCTCTTCATAGATCAGATTTAATCCGCTTCCGCCATCCATGAGCACTTTAGTGAGCCGAAATCCATCCATGATTGGGCTAAGAACCAGAGCGGTTGGTGCCCGGGCAGTCCGGAATCTAGGTTCGTCACTGGCATTGAAAGTTATAGCAGTGTCGTTCCAGGGGTTCATTTTGGCTGTATGGCAAATTTCCGCGGAGCTTCGATGAGCTCGCTTGCGCCTACTATTTGAGGCAAAAGTCTCGAAGACTGTTAGTACCGTATTGTGCTCGTTGGCGGGATGTTGTTCTGTAAGAAGATCCTCGCCACTCTTCGCAACCTGCCGGAGTATCCAACATGCCCTAAGGCTGTGAGTTGATGCTGTGTCCGGAGTGCTGTGGAGTTTACATGGCCCATTGAGCCATTTTTCCAATACGGTCCCCCGCCCTGGGGTGGGCTTTGGTTTCTTGGGGATTGGATCGGCCGACTTACGAGAGTTCGACGTTTAGTTCGGACAAAGGTTTTGGCGAAAGCCGGACTGTCCCAAAATTCAGCTTGGGTTTTCCAGACGCTTTCCATCGCACAGTATTTCTGTACTATAATTGCTAAGTCCGCTAAGCGTACTATGTCACGGCGACTTATAGCATTAAGGATTCCTTTGTCCGTGCAGTTTTTGCAAAAGAGCAAGAGTACGTCCTCCTCGGGGCAGTCCTCGATCTTGTTTAGCACAAGGAGGAATCTGGCCTAGTAATGATGTACTGTCTCTTGGGGCTCTTGCCTGATATGGGAGAGACGATTTAAGTCCGTGTGGGTGGTTATACCTGAGTCCGGATTCTGATACGATCTAGCACCCCGGGGCATGGAAGCTTTCGAGTTCAATAACTCGGGATTCGGGACGCTGCCCAATTTTTCCGGCCCCATGCCCGGTTCTAAGTCCGGGACCCGGGTCATATCCTCCCCCGGGCGGGTGTCCGGCTCCGGGAGCTCGGGGACCCGGACATAATTCATCCTCAAAATAGAGGGATACTCCTTTTGTGGTTCCTCCGATACCACTATCTCATGGGTGGCCGGCGGGGATTTAATGTCCCTTTGGTCGGGTTTAAGCCCGATCCGGTCATAGTCCGTTACGACTCCCAAAGCGGCGATGTGATCTAAGAGCTCATTAAGAGAAGAGAGCTCTATCGGATCCATCTATTAGGCGAGTTCCGAATTGATGTGGAGTTTATGCGTGATGACCCGAGAGGCCATCGTCGGTGCGACAGCTGATGGGGCGGCCATGACGAAGCCGCCTAGTCGGAGAGTTTGGCCTACAGCCAGAGCTCCCCCCGCGGTAATGTTGTCCCTGACAACAAGACGAGCCATCAAGCCTTGCAGCAACGGCATAGAGGAACTCTCAATGAAAGCACCAATGTCGGTGTCAAAATCGGCGGATCTCGAGTAGGGGGTCCCGATCTGTGCGTCTAGGCTGATGGTAACAGGAAGCAAGGGACATAGATGTTTACCCAGGTTCGGGCCCTCTCGATGGAGGTAAAACCCTACTTCCTGCTTGATTAATATTTAAGATATGGGTAGCAAGAGTAGATCTACCACGACATCGTAGAGGCTAAACCCTAGAAGCTAGCCTATGATGGTATAATTGTAATTGTGATCGGCCTTCTAAGGACCAACCTCTCCGGTTTATATAAAAACCGGAGAGGGCTAGGGTTTACATGGAGTCGGTTACAAGGAAGGAAATATAATATCCGAATCGCCAAGCTTGCCTTCCACGCCAAGGAAAGTCCCATCCGGACACGGGTCGAAGTCTTGAGTCTTGTATCTTCACGCTTCAATAGTCCGGACGATGTATACAGTCCGGCTGTCCGGATACCCCCTAATCCAGGACTCCATCACTCCTCGTGGGAGGTAAATACATCCTCCATTAGAAGATGGTAAGTTCAGTATTATTACTTAGCACATGACCTATTCTCTTTGAGCTTTCAACGATAAAATGAAATTCAATTTTTACATCAACAATGATCTCCGCTCTCAACGTAGATCATGATACCACACCACACAAACAACCACTACACGCTCTATGTAGTGAACAAGTTCAGAGATAGCATCGACATCCTTGACTCACTGAACTACGTAAAGTACGCCGATTTGTCTTGGAGTCAACACCACGTGCATCGAGAAGAACTGCTACATACTTTTTGTACATTGATTTCCTCTTTTCCTCATGATACTATGACACTCTTACTTTCCTCAATGCCGCACCCAAACAACAAAACCATAACGCAATAACAGATGAGAAGGATGTCCGTGCTGATGAACAAGCACCACGGACTAAAACACAAGAACGAACGGACGGGAAAGGATAGCAGAAAGGCCTCACAGGTTCTGCACACCAAAGCAAGAAGGAACACAATGCGGTCACTTCACGGCCCAATTTGTGAAATACTATAATGGGAAAGAACTGTCAAGGACAGAGAGGATTTTCATGTAAGTTACCACTACATACACGCCAAATAACTTGATTTCTTTATTACCGTAATTAGTTTATTAACAATTGTGAACAACACGTAACTATAAACCATACATTTTCACATGACTGTAGCCCAGCAAGGTCGATGCCGAATGGAAACTGGAGTACGTATACACACTCGTATTCGGTAAAACCAACCAAATAAAGGACCATCAACTTCCTGGAAAACTCGAAGATTACAAACCAGAGACTACAAACCTTTTTTCACCCATGAAAGGTAATATAACTATTTTCATTTTTACCATCAGTCAACATTACTAGAGCTTAAAATATTTCTTTTAGAAACAACAACCATAATTTTTTATCTGCTTTGACAGAGTGAGACGTAAAAAACCAGCATCAGTCAAAGAGCAGCAAGAAATACCCGCAACACCGGCATTCCTTTATGCACGTGGATGAGGCAAACGAGCTCTACAACATAGTCATGAGTGACACATGGCAGGATGAATTCAAAAGGTAACTTGGTTCCTTTTACACCTCAAATTAGCTAAAGTTAGGCAGCAATCAAACAAATCAGAAAGGAAACTGCAAAGAACCTTAAATTCCTGTTTATCAGCTTACTCCCTCCGTCTAGGTGAGTAAGTCACCTTAGGTTGTGCACCGTGACCAAGGAGGAGGGGAAAACGAGAGACCTTAATGTTTATTTGCTAATTAATAGTGTTGCATGCAATGAGCTAACCACTGCAAGTCTTGTTTGGTAGTCTCAAGTCATAAAAAGCATGCACATCCCTCATCTCTTATTGGTTGATATGTTAAGAAACAAGAAACGAGGTAGAAGTTAATGCTCCGCGCCTTAGTGTTTTGGGATTATTTGATTTTCGTAAGATGACTTACACACCTAGACGGAGGAAGTACTTAGTTAATGACTTTCTCAACAAAAATTTCTTCTACTGCCCTGTATGTAAGCAGAAAAGTAGTATTCTCGAGAGATCAACCACAGACCAAAAGCACAACTTTTACTGGATCAAAGCTAAAGGAAATATTTGGGCCTGCAAACAAGAAAAAACGTCAAGGAATGGAAAAGACGGTGCTCGATGAGTTAGCAGAAGCATGGGAAAGCAGCAACCAAACGATACACAAAAGACATAAACTATTATTAGGCCCAAGCTTTGCAGAGGTAAATTTCAATCATATAAACTCATCTTTTTCGAACTATTGTTTAATCTCTTCGTACCGATCTATTTTTTCTAACTAGTTTTTATTGTTTTTTATTTGTTGCCTGCAGCACATTCTGGGTTTAAAGGATAAAAGAAAATCTATGATGGACTTCAGAGATGATTTCACACGAGAAAAGGATGTCCTGGTTCCTTTGTTCCTTAAGAAATGTCAATCAATGAAGCTCAAAACAGCAAAAATGGTAATAGCGTTTTTCATACAACAAAATAAAAATAAGCATTTCAAACAGAATACTATATTCTAAACTCTGCTCTAACAATAAAACTTTTATGCCACGGGTATTCATGTCATTTGAAAAGGAAGACCGACACACACTATTGGTGCTCGACAGATATAGAAGGAAGCTTCAAATCATCGAACCTGAAGAAACCTATCTTGAAGAATTGAAGAAGCAAGAATCCTGAAAAATGAACGTGATCGACACGTGCATGATGGCAAACTAATTAAGTAGATTGCTAGCATGGAAAACAATGAAGCCATCAAAGAAAAGGAGCATAACAAATACCACAACCATAAAGACAAACTGGTAAGAATTGTAAATAATGCCATCTTTCAGTTTTACAAATTACACTACATGTCTCTCTAAAACAAAAACAAAATGCAATTCCCAGGTTCCCAGGTTTAAAGAAGTATACGAAATATTCTTTGGGTGAAAAATTCGAAAAGGAAAAGACTAGATGGGATGTTGAATTTTTACAGGGCGTCCGAAAGGTGAACAAAGGTGAAACCCCGTTTGCTGTTCTAAGGTTCGCGCATCTCTTTGATGGCAACCACTTCGTCGAAGAGATAGATAATTTTGATGTAAGTTTTCGCTTAAAACTCGCAATAAATATGCTAGGTATCATACAACTGCATGACCTAATACTGATGTGGTTTTTCTCCTTTTTTTCACTAAACTTTTTATAGGATGGCACGGAACAATGGAAAGCACAACAACTGTGCACGCTACTATTTAGCGATCAGAATACAATCGAACCCAGCAAAATGGGCGACATCACGGAATAAAAAGTTGTTGATAAGCGAACGAGCCTAGCTCCATCGAAACATCAGAAGACGGTTTAACCGCACATCATACTGTAATAATGAAGCAAAAAACTATTTTTATTGATGTAGTTCCTTGATTCTTCAGTAACCAAGCATTCGAACACTAGCCGGTACCCATGCCCCAACTATCAATCCAGGCGGTTGATGACCATGCCCCATAAATCCCCAAGTCCGTCCCTAGACATGTGTGCGTCACGTCGACACGCCGTGACTCTACATACTATTCACGCGTGACCGCCGGTGACTTTGATGTTTCACAAACATTCCCCCTTTCTGAAACCGTGTGCTGTCGAATGCCACCAACCTACAGAATGAGTCTGGCGTGAGTACAAACGTGACTCTCGAAATGAGTATTCAAACAAATGCATGTGGTGCCACCCCACTCGCGCCATTAGAGACCTCACATCAGTATTAGCAAGCAAGCCTCTCCGACAACACCACCATGCATCCAGAGGTTTAAGGGCCAGTGATGCCTCTCAAACCCCGACACCACTCCATGCCCGTGATGCCAGACACGCATGAGTCTCTAGAGGCTTCACAACCGTGACTACCTAACTTCGTATTCGGAAGCATGCCTCTGGTATCACACTTTTGAACATCCACAGGATTGATAGCTGTTTGCAACAACAAAAACCCCACTTCCATGCCTCTTGGGTCTTCACCTCTGTGCCTTCCGTAACTGCATCTACGTGCCTAACATGTCACGCCCCGCGACTCTTACATGGTCATGGTACCACACCCATGTCTCTTCACAAACGTCACAACAGTGCATCTCTAACCGAGCATTCCAACACATGCCTCTGAGACCACACTATTGTGCACCCACAACGTTGATACCCATGCATCGAGAAGTCGCAATCCCGTGCCTTGCGTACCTGGATCCAGGTGCCTCTCTCACATGACACTTGCCATGACTCTTACATGCCCCATGACGTTGCACAACCTTGACTCTGCACACTTCCAAACCGTGACCACAGAACTCATGTATTCGGAGCTCAACTCTGCTACTCCGTCAACGTGCCTCCGGCCCCTGTAGTAACACACGCCGGTGACTCTAGAGACTGCAAACTTGTGGCTCTCTAACTGCGTATTCCGACCCATACAACTCCTGCCACTCCTCAAGAAGTTGCGCTTGTGTGAACAACTAAAGTGTACTCAGCGCAAAAAGACTGCTTTGCATTTTGTTGTTTTTAGAGTAAAAAGCAACATTACTACTTCAAAATCACATGATTGCTGAATAAACATAGTACTTAGCAAGCTAAATAACTTGCTCAATCACATAAACAAACTACAACTTGACATAAGGAAACTTGTTCAACCTGATACAGATGACATTAGAAACTGCTTCGTTCTAACAGAAGTAAACTACGAACCTGATACAATAGAAAGGACAAGCATAAACACAAGCAACTCCACGACCAGTTTTCTATGTTTTCGTCATCACTAGTATCCGTAGTAAGGATCGTCATAATTCTTCTCTGCCTCTTTTGCACTCTCCAGACCTTCTCTGATGTTTTCAATTCTCTTCCACGACTCGTAGGTTGCGTACGCATCTATCGCTGCATACTCAGTGAGGTAATTTGGCAGTGGGCTGATCCCCCACAGTTTATGGTCTTCAACCCTATCAATCTTATCCTTCATCTGTTTGTAGAATGGGTGGAGCACGCTCCCTGCAACATCAGCCAAAGAGTGGTACCTCTTTCTTCCCTTGAAAGGAACTCTCCATTTGCGCTGGATGTCGATGTACTTGTCGGGGTTGATCTCCAAACCAGAACTTCACAGCATCTCTTTGTCACCTTCAATACTGAAGCCGGCAAAGGTGTAGAACCTGTCCTCCTTCAGGAACGGGCGCAGGCTCTTGGGCCTGCAGGGGGATGGCACATTTAAGGTGGATCCATCAAGTATCGATCAAGTACATGTTTATATAGTACATATAATTCATGGACAAAAACATTTTAGAAACTGCTATGCGGAGTTCAGAAATAAAATACAAGCACAGCATGTTATTTTTATTTTTGTAATTTACACTTGAATCAATTACCTATGTACTTCTTAGCCACGTTAACACATCAATTCAAGAAACTGAACTACACTAGAACATGAAATATAGAAAATACACTAGAATGTAGAAAATGCAGCTAGAACATCGAGTTCAGAAAATAATCTCGTACATCAAATCCATAAATTAATCTAGTGCATCAAATACATAAACTGATCTGGTGAGTCAAGTTCAAAATCTATTATGCTGCATCTACTTCAGAAACTTCACTGATACATCATGTCAATAAACCAATTTAATCAAATTTCCGAGTGAAAAGCCAATTAAACAGAAGCATGGAGAGGTTGAAACTGTAGGATGGTCCACCATTTTGTTGCCGCGGTGATGTGATATACCAAACAGAGTTCCTCCACGCATAACTGTAGAACCGCTGCCCTCTGCGGAGGTTCGTCCTCCCTGGTATACTCGACATCAACGCCGATGTACTGAGGGTACAAGCCGCAGACCCTCTGCAGGATCCTGCTGATCATCTTGTCGGCTTCCTCAGGATTGCTGGTGCATACGGCATCCAGCTTTTACTTGTCGTGGATGTCACCCTCCTTGAGGTGCAATTTGTAGTCGTGCTTCTGACCGGGGACCTGAACGTCGTCGACCTCCGTGCTCTGGTTGAACGTCTCACCACGGGGACGCTTGACAGATGGTTCCTCCGCTATTACGCTCCTCCAGCGATGGCCGCCTTGACACAGAGATTGTGAGGAGATGCTAGTTGAGATGGAACGGCAATAGTGTTTTTGGAATTGAGCGGCTCTTGTCAACCTCCTATTACGCAGTTACCCTTTTGTGCCAAGGTCTGGGTCATGGAGGAGGCGGTTGGACACAACCTCATCGTGGTAGTGAGGGTGGAAGACATGTGCTCATCGTTGCTGTGCGTCGAGGCAACCGTCGAGTGGCAATGCTCGCGGCTGCTGTGAAAAAGCAAGCGTCAAATTGTCCGATTAAGCACGTAACAAATGTTATTGCTCGCACCTTTCCCAACGCACGCCGCTACTACCACACGACCAATGCTGCACAGACTTCACACATGTGGACCCACAACCGATACTCTCTGAGTACTATTCGCACCGATGCCTCTACTACCAATCTTCCCGACGCATCACTCTCACATGCCCGTGGCGACACACGCTCGTAACTCTAAAGACTTCACAACCGTGACTCTCTAAGTAAGTCTTCATATGCATGCCCCTGCCACCACATATTTGTGCAGCCACAGAGTTCATACCAGTGCCTCTAAAATTCCAACGTCGGCGCCTGTAGAGCCTGGTGTTCCGTGCCTCACATGTCTATTAAGATGCTATAGCGAACAAAGAAAAACCAGGCGACACGAATCTTGATACTAAAATCAGACCGTCGAAGATTACAGACGGTTTCATCATTTCCATTTCTCCCACCTCCACTACGCTCTTCCTTCCTCTCTTCCACAGCAAAATCTCGAAACATTCCACACTCACACAAGATCTCCTCATAGGCTCATTGCACGGACCCAAATTCCAAGTAGAGTACCCCTCGCAAAACAACCGTCACCACGCTTCGCCAACCACCCTCCCACTTCGAGATACACACCGTCAAACGGTGTGCCCAACAACACAAAGTACCCACCCGACGACGACGAAGCAAGGACTTCAAAACCGCTGGCGGAGATCACAACAAAAAAAGAACAGACATAATCGACCGATGGAAGCGACAAGCCGAAGACAAGCAATCGAATGTAAATAACAATTTATCACATTACATTCCATTTTCCAGGGACAACAACCCTAGCCACCACAAAAAGCCAAGTTTTGCACTATCCAAAATCAACTTCTCTGAAAAATTGAAGTACCGTACACACGACATTTAATAAAAACGCTACTGCTCCCACTACGGAATTTTCACCACACGATATGTGCTTAAAAGTACTACACCTGTCACATTACTAACTATAATACCTCAAACGATCCAAATACTTCGAGCATACTGAGAGCTCAAACTTAGTAACTACACCAGATTTTCTCTGCCCGTTGTCCCTTGATTGTAACTATTTTCAAGTTAAGTGCCTCGTGTCCGTCACAGCAGTGTTTTTACTTCAGTGCCTCCTGTACCAGAATCCGTGCCTCCTGTACATTCTAAGCCCTGCCTCATGTGCGTACATCCACGTGCCTCGCATGACACTTGCCGTGACTCCTACGGGGCCCGTCGTGCCACACCCACGTCACTTCACAACTGTGGTTCTCTAACCGATTAGTCGGACCCATGCCTCTGCCGACAAACGTTTGTGCATCCATAGAGTGCACACCCGTGACTTGAGAAAACACACGTACGTGCCTGTTGTGGATTCACCTTTTCTGCCTTCCGTGAGTGAACCAACGTGCCTCGCGTGCCTAAAGAAACATGCAACGTGAGTCTTACATGGTCCCACTGCCACGCCTGTGTCACTCCTGAGACATCACAACCATGCCTCTTTAACCGAGCATTCTAACACATGCCTCTCCCAACGAACTCTTGTACTACATCCACAGGGTTGATACCCGTGCCTCGAGAAGCAGCATGTCCGTGCCTGTGTTGGATTCATTTCCGTGCCTCCCATGCTTACATCCACATCCCTGTAGAACCTGCACTTCCGTGCCTCGTGTGACTGCATCCACATTCCTGAAGAGAGGCTCCACTTTAGCACTACCACGTGACTTCGCAAACGTGCTACCTTCATTTCTGTGCCTACACGTACATGCACCCACGTGCCTCACGTGTTACTCGCCCATACTCTTAAGTGCCCCGTAATGCCAAACCCACGTGAGTTCACGAACGTGGTTCTGTAACCGAGAAGTCGGACCCATGCCTCTGCCGCCATATGTTTGTGCATCCAGAGAGTGCACACCCGTGACTTGAGAAAACACACGTAAGTGCCTGTTTTGGATTACCCTTTTCTGCCTTCCGTGCCTGAACCAACGTGCCTCACGTGCTTAACGAAAAATGCACCGTGACTCTCACATGGTCCCACTGCCACGCTCGCATCGCTCCCGAGACTTCACAACCATGCCTCTTTAACCGAGCATTCTAACACATGCCTCTCCCGACGCACTCTTGTACTACATCCACAGGGTTGATACCCGTGCCTCGAGAAGTAGCATGTCCGTGCCTGTGTTGGCTTCATTTCCGTGCCTCCGCTGCTTAAATCCATGCCCCTCACACGACACTGGCCTCGTGTGCCTGCGTCAGCGTGCCTTTAGAACCTGCACTTCAGTGCCTCGTGTGCCTGCATCCACATGCCTGTAGAAAGGCTCCACTTCAGCACTACCACGTGACTTCACAAACATGGTGCATTCATTTACGTGCCTGCGTACATGCACCCACGTGCCTCACGTGTCACTCGCCCAGACTCTTACGTGCCCCGTAATGCCACACCCACGTGACTTCACGAACGTGGTTCTGTAACTGAGTAGTCGGATCCATGCCTCTACCGCCACACGTTTGTGCATCCAGAGAGTGCACACCCGTGACTTGAGAAAACACACGTACGTGCCTGTTGTGGATTCGCCTTTTCTGCCTTCCATGCCTAAACCAATGTGCCTTTGTTGCTCCCGAGACTTCACAAGCATGCATGCCTCTTTAACCGAGCATTCTAACACTCGGACCCATGCCTCTGCCGCCACACGTTTGTGCATCCATAGAGTGCACACCCGTGACTTGAGAAAACACACGTACGTGCCTGTTGTGGATTCACCTTTTCTGCCTTCCATGCCTGAACCAACGTGCCTTTGTCGCTCCCGAGACTTCACAACCATGCCTCTTTAACCGAGCATTCTAACACATGCCTCTCCCAACGCACTCTTGTACTACATCCACAGGGTTGATACCCGTGCCTCGAGAAGCAGCATCTTCGTGCCTGCGTTGGCTTCATTTCCGTGCCTCCGTTGCTTAAATCCACGCGCCTCACACGACACTGGCCTCCTGTGCCTGCGTCAACGTGCATGTAGAACCTGCACTTCAGTGCCTCGTGTGCCTGCATCCACATGCCTGTAGAAAGGCTCCACTTTAGCACTAACACGTGACTTCACAAACGTGGTGCCTTCATTTCTGTGCCTACACGTACATGCACCCATGTGCCTCACGTGTCACTCGCCCAGACTCTTACGTGCCCCGTAATGCCACACCCACGTGACTTCACGAACGTGGTTCTGTAACCGAGTAGTCGGACCCATGCCTCTGCCACCACACGTTTGTACATCCAGAGAGTGCACACCCGTGACTTGAGAAAACACACATACGTGCCTGTTGTGGATTCACCTTTTCTGCTTTCCATGCCTGACCCAACGTGCCTTTGTCGCTCCCGAGACTTCAAAACCATGCCTCCTTAACCGACCATTCTAACACATGCATCTCCCAACGCACTCTTGTACTACATCCACAGGGTTGATACCCGTGCCTCGAGAAGCAGCATGTCCGTGCCTGCGTTGGCTTCATTTCCGTGCCTCCGCTGCTTAAATCCATGCGCCTCACATGATACTAGCCTCCTGTGCCTGCGTCAACGTGCCTGTAGAACCCGCACTTCAATGCCTCGACTGCCTGCATCCACATGCCTGTAGAAAGGCTCCACTTCAGCACTACCGCGTGACTTCACAAACGTGGTGCCTTCATTTCTGTGCCTACACGTACATGCACCCACGTGCCTCACGTGTCACTCGCCTGCACTCTTATGTGCCCCGTAATGCCACACCCACGTGACTTCACGAACGTGGTTCTCAGAATCAGTAGTCGGACCCATGCCTCTGCCGCCACACGTTTGTGCATCCAAAGAGTGCACACCTGTGACTTGAAAAAACACACGTACGTGCCTGTTGAGGATTCACCTTTTCTGCCTTCCGTGCCTGAACCAACGTGCCTCACGTGCCAAACGAAACATGCGCCGTGACTCTTACATGGTCCCACTGCCACGTCCGCGTTGCACCCGAGACTTCACAGCCATACCTCTTTAACCGAGCATTCTAACACATGCCTCTGCCTCCGCACTCTTGTACTACATCCACAGGGTTGATACCCGTGCCTCGAGAAGCAGCATGTCCGTGCCTGTATTAGCTGCATTTCCGTGCCTCCGCTTCTTACATCCACGTGCCTCACATGACACTGGCCTTTCCCGTGGTTCTCTAACTGCCTGTAGAACCCACACTTCTGTGCCTCCTGTGCTTCCCTCTGTAAGTGCATGTAGAACCCACACTTCTGTGCATCCTGTGCCTACATCCACATGCCTGTAGAACCTGCACTTACGTGCCTCGTGTGCCTGCATCCACATGCCTGTAGAGAGACTCCACTTCAGCACTAACAGTCTCAACACAAAAAAAATTACTGTAGCACAAAAAAAACCCAAGCCAAGCATAACGAATCTTGATGCCCAAACGGACGGTTGAAGATTAGAGACGGTTCGATGGTTTCCATCTCTCCCTCCCTCTTATACTAGCTTGCTTCCCCTTTCGCAAAGTAAATCTCGAAACCTTCATCACTCCCGCACACTCTCCTCCTTCCTTCTGCACACAAATAAAAACTCGAAATCGAGTTCGCGTCACCGGACAACCGCCACCGCGTTCGCTAACCACACTCAAATCCGACATACAAACAGCCACACTCTGCCTGCGACAACACCAATAACACCGCCGGCTGCGGCGACCGATGGCGAGGACTTCAACAGCGGCGGCGGAAATCCCAACAAAAAAGGAGCAACGACACAATAAGCGGATGGAAGCGAAGAACACTGATGTCTACTACACAACCTTCTTCTTGTAGACGTTGTTGGGCCTCCAAGTGCAGAGGTTTGTAGGACAGTAGCAAATTTCCCTCAAGTGGATGAACTAAGGTTTATCAATCCGTGGGAGGCGTAGGATGTAGATGGTCTCTCTCAAGCAACCCTGCAACCAAATAACAAAGAGTCTCTTGTGTCCCCAACACACCTAATACAATGTTAAATTGTATAGGTGCACTAGTTCGGCGAAGAGATGGTGATACAAGTGCAATATGGATGGTAGATATAGGTTTTTGTAATCTGAAAATATAAAAACAGCAAGGTAACGAGCGGTAAAAGTGAGCGTAAACGGTATTGCAATGATAGGAAACAAGGCCTAGGGTTCATACTTTCACTAGTGCAAGTTCTCTCAACAATAATAACATAATTGGATAATATAACTATCCCTCAATATGCAACAAAGAGTCACTCCAAAGTCACTAATAGCAGAGAACAAACGAAGAGATTATGGTAGGGTACGAAACCATCTCAAAGTTATTCTTTCCAATCGATCCGTTGGGCTATTCCTATAAGTGCCACAAACAGCCCTAGAGTTCGTACTAGAATAACACCTTAAGACACAAATCAACCAAAACCCTAATGTCACCTAGATACTCCAATTTCACCTCAAGTATCCGTTGGTATGACTATACGATATGCATCACAAAATCTCATATTCATCTATTCAACCAACACATAGAACCTCAAAGAGTGCCCAAAGTTTCTACCGGAGAATCACGATTTAAAACGTGTGCCAACCCCTATGCATAGGTTCATGGGCGGAACCCGCAAGTTGATCACCAAAACATACATCAAGTGAATCACGTGATATCCCATTGTCACCACAGATACGGCGGCAAGACATACATCAAGTGTTCTCAAATCATTAAAGACTCAATCCGATAAGATTACTTCAAGGGGAAAACTCAGTCCATTACAAGAGAGTAGAGGGGGAGAAGAAACATAAGATCCAACTATAATAGCATAGCTCGCGATACATCAAGATCGTGCCAAATTTAGAACACGAGAGAGAGAGAGAGAGAGAGAGAGAGAGAGATCAAACACATAGCTACTGGTACATACCCTCAGCCCCGAGGGTGAACTACTCCCTCCTCGTCATGGAGAGCGCCGGGATGATGAAGATGGCCACCGGTGAGGGTTCCCCCCTCCGGTAGGGTGCCGGAATAGGGTCCCGATTGGTTTTTGGTGGCTACAGAGGCTTGTGGTGGCGGAACTCCCGATCTATTCTCCGTTCTGGAAGTTTTAGGATACGTGGGTATATATGGGTGGAAGAAGTACGTCGGTGGAGCTTCGGGGGGCCCACGAGGTAGGGGGCGCGCCCTAGTGGGGTGGGCGCGCCGCCCACCCTCGTGGCCACCTCCCTCCTTTCCTGACGTGCTCTCCAAGCTTTTCCGGTAGCTTTCCTTCCAAAAATAACTTCTCCAGTTGATTTCATTCCGTTTCAACTCCGTTTGATATTCCTTTTCTTCGAAACACTGAAATAGGAAAAAAACAGCAAATCTGGGCTGGGCCTCCGGTTAATAGGTTAGTCCCAAAAGTAATATAAAAGTGGATAATAAAGCCCAATATTGTCCAAAACAGTAGATAATATAGCATGGAGCAATCAAAAATTATAGATACGTTGGAGACGTATCAGGCATCCCCAAGCTTAATTCATGCTCGTCCTCGAGTAGGTAAATGATAAAAAGATAATTTTTGATGCGGAGTGCTATTTGGCATAAATTCAATGTAATTCTTCTTAATGTGGTATTCAGATCCAAAAGATTCAAGACAAAAGTTCATATTTAATACTTCAAGCATACTAACAAAGCAATCATGTCTTCTCAAAATAACATGGCCCAAGAAAGTTATCCCTACAAAATCATATAGTCTGGCTATGCTCTATCTTCACCACACAAAGTATTTAAATCATGCACAACCCCGATGACAAGCCAAGCAATTGTTTCATACTTTTGACATTTTCAAACATTTTCAATCTTCACGCAATACATGAGCGTGAGCCATGGACATAGCACTATATGTGGAATAGAATGGTGGTTGTCGAGAAGACAAAAAAGAAGATAATCTCACATCAACTAGGCGTATCAACGGGCTATGAAGATGCCCATCAATAGATATCAATGTGAGTGAGTAGGGATTGCCATGCAACGGATGCACTAGAGCTATAAGTGTATGAAAGCTCAACAAAAGAAACTAAGTGGGTGTGCATCCAACTCGCTTGCTCATGAAGACCTAGGGCAATTAAAAATGCAAATGTGCTTCATTAAACTCGCTATCATTAAAAATGACTTCTACAATCTATGCAATGAATTTCATAGAGGGGATTTGAATATTGATTGCTTAAACTATGGCTATATTACCTTGATCCCAAAGAACTCCTCATAAGAGACGGTCAATGACTTCCGCCCAATCACTTTGTTAAACTGTTGTCTTAAACTGATCACAAAAATGCTAGCCAATCATCTTCAAAAAATCATCTTGCAGATAGTCCACCGTAATCAGTACGGGTTCTTACATGGTCGATCCATACATGATTGTCTGGCGTGGGCTTTCGAATACATACACTAGTGTCAAGCCTCGCAAAAAGAGATAATCTTGCTGAAGTTATATTTCGCCAAAGCCTTTGACACTATCCAACACTCTGCTATGCTACACATTATGAAAAAAGTGGGTTTCAATGACAAGTGGCTCCAATGGATACAATGTCTCTTCACTTCCGGTAAATCTTCGGTCTGGCTCAATGGTACTCCGGGAAAATCTTTAAAATGCAAATGTGGTGTATGACAAGGTGACCCCCTCTCGCCTCTGATTTTTGTCATAGTTGTGGACCTCCTCCAGTCTGCAATTAATGAGGCACTTAGAAATAACCTCCTGGAATTATCCATCCGATGCAACACTAATGGTGACTACACTGTTATACAATACGCGGATGACACGATCATCATCCTGCCAGCCTGCACCCGCCAACTTGCCAAGGTTAAGGAAATCCTGGAGGATTATGCCATGTCCGTAGGGCTCAAGATCGACTTCCATAAATCCACGCTAGTGCCAATTAACACGCCTCCTGAGAAATGCAAAGAACTAGCTGATTTGTTGGGATGCACTGTGGGTTCCATGCCGTTCACGTACCTTGGCCTGCCCCTAGGCACCACTCGTCCGACCGTCAAAGATTTGGCTCCTCTTGTTTGCAAAGCAGAAAGAAACATTATGGCAGCTATGTCTCTAATGTCATACGCGGGGAAACTTGCTCTAATGAACTCGATGATAACCTCCCTTATCATGTTCACAATGGGCACCATTCGCCTCCCACCAAAAATTGTTGCTCAACTTGACAAGACCAGAAGACACTGCCTATGGCAAAAACGGACCGATGATGGGATTAAGAGCAACTCTCTTGCCGCTTGGAACATGGTCTGCACGCCCAAGAAAAATGGTGGACTGGGTGTTGTTAACCTCAGAATACAGAATGATGCCTTGCTACTTAAATTTCTCCACAAGTTTTATAACATGCATGATATCCCTTGGGTCCATCTAATCTGGGAATCTTACTATGGTGACACCATTCCACATGCTCATGACTCATGTGGCTCCTTCTGGTGGAAAGACTTAACTCATCTAATGCCCACGTATCGCGGTGTGACACGCATAAAAATTGGGAATGGATCTTCTGCACTGTTCTGGAAAGATAATTGGAGCCAGTCCATATATGCTGATAGTTACCCCAGGGCTTATTCATATGCTATTTTTGAAGACATTTCGGTCAAACAACTCCTGACGTCCAACGACCTGCATGAAACCTTTCAACTCCCACTCTCTATTCAAGCCCGTGACGAACTGTGATCCATCCAAACTAAGGTGGCCGAAATCACTCTTACGGACGAACATGACACCTGGCAATATATATGGGGCGACCAAACTTTCAAAGCATCCTCATATTAAAAAAATTATTTCAGAGATGTGACTGCCCATGAAGCTTTCGGTTGGCTGTGGAAAGCAAAATGTATTCCCAAGATTAAGACCTTTGGGTGGTTCCTACTTGTTGATCGTCTCAACACTAGAAACATGCTCAAGTGGAGACACTACAACATTGGTACAAACACTGACTGCCTCTTGTGTGGCCAACGCGTCGAAGAAACGGTGGAACACCTATTCTTTCATTGCACTTTCAATGTCGGGGAATCTGGCGATCTCTTGGTTTCACCTGGAGCACACAGCATGACAGACTTGATATGATCAAACATCAAAAAACCATGCAGCCTAGAAAGATGTGGATGGATATCTTTTTGACGTCGGCCTGGAGTCTCTAGAAGGAGCGAAATAACAACCACTTCAGGAAGATCAAGCCTTCGTTCACAGCCTAGAAACAGAGATTTAAGTTGGATTTCTCTAATCTTAGATATAGAGTGAAACCCTCCAAAGAGCATATTGTTACTGCCATACTTGAATCCATACAATAGGTGCTTTGTACTCTCTCGTGCTTTTCAGTGGTGCCACCAATACCCATGTATGTAACACACACATGTAATTATACCCCATGAGGTTTGGTAATATATATGCAGTAGGAATCTTTCCTACTGTCTTCATAGTAAAAAAAGACGTATGGCAATTTGAGGAAGCCCATCATTGGAATATACAAGCCAAGTTCTATAATGAAAGATTCCCACTAGTATATGAAAGTGACAACATAGGAGACTCTCTATCATGAAGATCACGGTACTACCTTGAAGCACAAGTGTGGTAAAAGGATAGCATTGTCCCTTCTCTCTTTTTCTCTCATTTTTTTGTTTTTTTTTTTGTTTGGGCCTTTTCTCTTTTTTATGGCCTCTTTTTTTCTTTCCTTTTTTTATTTTTCGTCCGGAGTCTCATCCCGACTTGTGGGGGAATCATAGTCTCCATCATCCTTTTCCTCACTTGGGACAACGCTCTAAAAATGATGATCATCACACTTTTATTTTTTTACAACTCAACAATTAAAACTCAATACTTAGAACAAGATATGACTCTATATGAATGCCTCCGGTGGTGTACCGGGATATGCAATGAATCAAGAGTGACATGTATGAAAGAATTATGAATGGTGGCTTTGCCACAAATACAATGTCAACTACATGATCATGCTAAGCAATATGACAATGATGGAGCATGTCATAATAAACAGAGCGGTTGAAGGTTGCATGGCAATATATCTTGGAAAGGCTATGGAAATGCCATGATAGGTAGGTATGGTGGCTGTTTTGAGGAATTGGCATATGGTGGGTGTATGATACCGGCGAAAAGTGCGCGGTATTAGAGAGGCTAGCAATGGTGGAAGGAAGAAGGGTGCGTATAATCCATGGACTCAACATTAGTCATAAAGAACTCATATACTTATTGCAAAAATCTACAAGTTATCAAAGCGAAGTATTACACGCATGCTCCTAGGGGGATAGATTGGTAGGAAAAGACCATCACTCGTCCCCGACCGCCACTCTTAAGGAAGACAATCAATAAATAAATCATGCTCCGACTTCATCACATAACGGTTCACCATACGTGCATGCTACGGGAATCACAAACTCTAACACAAGTATTTCTCAAATTCACAATTACTCAACTAGCATGACTGTAATATCACCATCTTCATATCTCAAAACAATTATCAAGCATCAAACTTTTCTTAGTATTCAACGCACTCAAAAGAAAGTTTTACAAATCTGGAATACCAAGCATATTATTATTATTTAAGCAAATTACCATGCTATTTAAGACTCTCAAAATAATATAAGTGAATCATGAGAGATCAATAGTTTCTATAAAAAAATCCAACACCGTGCTCTAAAAGATATAAGTGAAGCACTAGAGCAAACAACAAACTACTTCAAAAGATATAAGTGAAGATCAATGAGTAGTCGAATAATTATAAAACTATGTGAAGAATCTCCCATTTAACAATTTCAGATCTTGGTATTTTATTCAAACAGCAAGCAAAGCTAAATAAAATGACACGACGCTCCAATCAAAACACATATCATGTGGTGAATAAAAATATAGCTCCAAGTAAAGTTACCGATGAACGAAGATTTAAAGAGGGATGCCTTCCGGGCATCCCCAAGCTTAGGCTCTTGGTTATCCTTGAATATTACCTTGGGGTGCCTTGGGAATCCCCAAGCTTAGGCTCTTTCCACTCCTTATTCCATAGTCCATCGAATCTTTACCCAAAACCTGAAAACTTCACAACACAAAACTCAACAGAAAACTCGTAAGCTCCGTTAGCGAAAGAAAACAAAACACCACTTCAAGGTACTGTAATGAACTAATTATTTATTTATATTATTGTTAAACCTACTGTATTCCAACTTCTCTATGGTTTGTAAACTATTTTACTAGCCATAGAGTCATCAAAATAAGCAAACAACACAATGAAAACAGAATCTGTCAAAAAACAGAACAGCCTGTAGTAATCTATAACTAACGCAAACTTCTGGAACTCCAAAAATTCTAAAATAAATTGGTGGATCTGAGGGATTTGTCTGGTAATCATCTGCAAAAAGAATCAACTAAATAGCACTGTCCAGTAAAAAGTTGAAGCTAATCTCGTGAGCACTAAAGTTTCTGTTTTTTTACAGCATGATCATAAAGACTTCACCCAAGTCTTCCCAAAGGTTCTACTTGGCACAAACACTAATTAAAACATAAAACCACATCTAAACAAAATCTAGATGGATTATTTATTCTAAAACAGAACCAAAAAGCAAGAAACTAAAATAAAATTGGGTTGCCTTCCAACAAGCGCTAATATTTAACGCCCCTAGCTAGGCATGATGATTTCAATGATGCTCACAGAAAAGATAAGAATTGAAACATAAAGAGAGCATCATGAAGAATATGACTAGAAAATTTAAGTCTAACCCACTTCCTATGCATAGGGATTTTGTGAGCAAACAACTTATGGGAACAAGAATCAACTTGCATAGGAAGGTAAAACAAACATAATAAGAGGAAACTTGATATTATGGCAATTCCTACAAGCATATGTTCCTCCCTCATAATAATTTTCAGTAGCATCATGAATAAATTCAACAATATAACCAACACCTAAAGAATTCTTTTCATGATCTACAAACATAGAAAATTTACTACTCTCCTCATAAGCAAAATTCTTCTCATGAATAGTAGTGGGAGCAAACTCAACAAAATAACTATCATGTGATTGAAAATTAAGATCAAGATGACAAGTTTCATGGTTATCATTATTTTTAAAGCATACGTGTCATCACAATAATCATCATAGATAGGAGACATGCTTTCATCATAGTAAATTTGCTCAACAAAGCTCGGGGACAAAAAATATCATCTTCATCAAACATAGCTTCCCCAAGCTTGTGGCTTTGCATATCATTAGCATCATGGATGTTTAAAGAATTCATACTAACAACATTGCAATCATGCTCATCATTCAAAGATTTAGTTCCAAACATTTTAATGCATTCTTCCTCTAGCAATTGAGCACAATTATCGGAATCCTTATTTTCACGGAAGACATTAAAAAGATGAAGCATATGAGGCACCCTCAATTCCATTTTTTTATAGTTTTCTTTTATAAACTAAACTAGTGCTAAAAAAGAAACAAAAAGATTCAATTACAAGATCGAAAGATATACCTTCAAGCACTAACCTCCCCGGCAACGGCACTAGAAAAGAGCTTAGCTGACGGGGTGTGAGTGCCACTTACGTAGCCTCCCCGGCAACGGCGCCAGAAAAGAGCTTAGTTGACGGGGTGTGAGTGCCGCTTACCTAGCCTCCTCGGCAAAGGCGCCATAAAAGAGCTTGATGTCTACTAATTCTTCTTGTAGACGTTGTTGGGCCTCCAAGTGCAGAGGTTTGTAGGACAGTAGAAAATTTCCCTCAAGTGGATGATCTAAGGTTTATCAATCCGTGGGAGGCGTAGGATGAAGATGGTCTCTCTCAAGCAACCCTGCAACCAAATAACAAAGAGTCTCTTCTGTCCCCAACACACCTAATACAATGGTAAATTGTATAGGTGCACTAGTTCGGCGAAGAGATGGTGATACAAGTGCAATATGGATGGTAGATATAGGTTTTTGTAATCTGAAAATATAAAAACAGCAAGGTCACAAGCGGTAAGAGTGAGCGTAAACGGTTTTGCAATGATAGGAAACAAGGCCTTGGGTTCATACTGTCACTAGTGCAAGTTCTCTCAACAATAATAACATAATTGGATCATATAACTATCCCTCAATATGCAACAAAGAGTCACTCCAAAGTCACTAATAGCGGAGAACAAACGAAGAGATTATGGTAGGGTACGAAACCACCTCAAAGTTATTCTTTCCAATCGATCTGTTGGGCTATTCCTATAAGTGCCACAAACAGCCCTAGAGTTCATACTAGAATAACACCTTAAGACACAAATCAACAAAAACCCTAATGTCACCTAGATACTCCAATGTCACCTCATGTATCTGTGGGTATGACTATACGATATGCATCACAAAATCTCAGATTCATCTATTCAACCAACACATAGAACCTCAAAGAGTGCTCCAAAGTTTCTACCAGAGAATCACGACGAAAACGTGTGCCAGCCCCTATGCATAGGTTCATGGGCGGAACCCGCAAGTCGATCACCAAAACATACATCAAGTGAATCACGTGATATCCCATTGTCACCACAGATACGCACGGCAAGACATACATCAAGTGTTCTCAAATCATTAAAGACTCAATCCGATAAGATTACTTCAAGGGGAAAACTCAATCCATTACAAGAGAGTAGAGGGGGAGAAGAAACATAAGATCTAACTATATTAGCAAAGCTCGTGATACATCAAGATCGTGCCAAATCAAGAACACGGGAGAGAGGAAGAGATCAAACACATAGCTACTGGTACATACCCTCAACCCCGAGGGTGAGCTACTCCCTCCTCGTCATGGAGAGCGCCGGGATGATGAAGATGGCCACTTGTGAGGGTTCCCCCCTCCAGCAGGGTGCCGGAACAGGGTCCCGTTTGGTTTTTGGAGGCTACAGAAGCTTGCGGCGGCGGAACTCCCGATCTATTCTCCGTTCTGGAAGTTTTAGGATACGTGGGTATATATGGGTGAAAGAAGTACGTCGGTGGAGCTTCAGGGGGCCCACGAGGCAGGGGGCACGCCCTAGAGGGGTGGGCGTTCCCCCCACCCTCGTGGCGATCTCCCTCCTTTCCTGACATGCACTCCAAGCTTTTCCGGTAGCTTTCCTTCCAAAAATAACTTCTCCAGTTGCAGTACAGGAATCCAGTATTTTTCCGTCCGCCGTGGCGATCTCCCTCCTTTCCTGACGTGCACTCCAAGCTTTTCCGGTAGCTTTCCTTCCAAAAATAACTTCTCCAGTTGCACTACAGGAATCCAGTATTTTTCCGTCCGCCACGGCGGACGGCAAAGAGCTTTGCCGTCAGCGGCGGACGGCAAAGAGTGACGGCAAAGAGTGACGGCAAAGACAAGGTCGGCAAACAGGTCCTTTGTCGTCTGCTTTTCACGGCGGACGGCAAAGAGTCCTTTGCCTACAGTGGTGGACGGCAAAGGGGAGGGACGGCAAAATACTTGACGTCCGCCAGCGTTAGTCCGTTAGGTGGCTAACGGCGGTTTTTGCCGTCCGCCAGGACGGCAATTGACCCCTTTGTCGTCCGCCGATTGGACGTCGATCGTCAACGCCCACGGTGGTCGGGTCGGGGTGTCGGGTCAGCTCGAGGTCGGGGTGTCGATGTCGGGTCGGGTCTCGGGGTCGGGGTGTCGGTCGAGTGCAGCGTCGGTCGAGGTGTCGTGTCGGTGTCGCGGTCGGGGTGTCAGTGTCGGGGTCGGGGTCGGGGTGCCGTGTCGGTGTCGGGGTCGGGGTGTCGGGGTCGGGGTCGGGGTGTCGGGGTCGGGGTCTCGGGGTCGGGGTGTCGTGTCGGGCTGCCAGGTCGGGATCGGGGTGCCGTGTTGGGTCGGGGTTTTTTCCTCTTTTTTCCTTCTCTTCTTCTTCCTCTTCTTCCTTTTCTTCCTTTTCTTCCATTTTTCCTTCTTCTTCTTCTTCTTCTTCTTCTTCTTCTTCTTCTTCTTCTTCCTTTTCTTTTTCCTCTTCTTCTTCTTCCTTTCCTTTTTCCTCTTCTTCTTCTCCTCCTCTCCTGTTTTTTTCTTCTTCTTCTTCTTCTTTCCTAAAACTGAACTAAACCTAAATCTAAACTAAACATAAATCTAAAACTAAAAAAACAAAAAAAAAGGAAAAAACTAAATCTAAACCTAAAACTAAACTATAACTAAATCTAAACCTAAACCTAAAACTAAACCTAAAACTAAAACTAAAACTAAAACTAAATCTAAACTAAACATAAACCTAAAACTAAAAAAACAGAAGAAAAAAAGGAAAAACAGAGGAGAGGTAGAGCTCACCTGGGCCGGTGGAGGAGGTGGTCACTGGAGGAGGGGGCGGCCAGGGCGGGCCGGGCCAGGGGCGGCCGGCCAGAGGCGGCGCTGCCCGGGCGGGCGTGGGGCGCAGGGGACCAGGCGTGGCGGCGCCGAGACGGTAGGGCGACGGGCGACGGGCGTCGCCGGGCAGGACGGCGCCGGCGCAAGCAGACGAGGCGGGGCAGTGGAGGAGGGGCGGGCGGTTCGGGCGGCGCTGCCCGGCGGGCGCGGCGCTGGCGCCGGGGTTGGCGCGGCGCGAGACGGCAGGCGGCGATGGGCGACGGGCGGTGGCGAGACGGCAGGGCGGCGGGGTGACGGGGGGGGCGGGCGACGGGTGGGGGCCGGGGCGACGGGCCGTGGTGCGACGGCGGCGAGTGGTGGGGGCGGCGGCGCGCGTGTGGGAGCAGGGGAGAGAAACAGAGAGAGAGAGAGGGCGGGGTGGGGGGCGCGCCGTTAGATATGTTTAACCTTTGCCGTCCGCCACCTTTGCCGTCCGTTAGCAGACGGCAAAGAGGGGGGGCCGTTAAGTATTTTTTAACCAGCTCCTCAGTGGAGCCCCCTCCCTCTTTGCCGTCCGCTAGCGGACGGCAAAGAACTGGCTGATGGCAAAGGCTTTCTTTGCGATCAGCCAGTTCTTTGCCGTCTGCTTTCGGGTAGCTGGTGGCAAAGAGCTTCTTTGCCGTCCGCTAGCAGACGGCAAAGAGTTGGCAGATGGCAAAGTAGTTGATTCCAGTAGTGTTGATTTCATTCCGTTTCGACTCCGTTTGATATTCCTTTTCTTCGAAACACTGAAATAGGCAAAAAAACAGGAAATCTGGGCTGGGCCTCCGGTTAATAGGTTAGTCCCAAAAGTAATATAAAAGTGGATAATAAAGCCCAATATTGTCCAAAACAGTAGATAATATAGCATGGAGCAATCAAAAATTATAGATATGTTGGAGACGTATCAAACACCACACAAGCAACTAAAGGTAATTATCATTCTATCCCACTCCATTCCACCGGGTAGATCATAGTGATTTTTCCACTTCCAGGAACAGCAACCCTAGCCACCGCTACCAAGGAGTTTTCTAATAACCTAAATCAATTTTCCTAAAAAAATGAACTAGCGCAGAGATAAGATTTAATAGAAATGATACTGCTCTCCGCCCTGGGATTTTTGCCATACGATTTGTGATCAAAGGTAAAAAACCTGAAACATCAGTAACTAGAATACGTCGATAGATCCAAACCCCGCAAGCATCCTGAGAGGCCTAAACTGATAACCGTACGAGATTTTCTACATCCCTTGTCCCGTCAATGTAACTGTTTTTCAAATTAAGTGCCTCTGCTGTGAAATACCGTGAACAAAGAATAGGTGTACCTTGTGCTTCTAGGGTAAAACAACCCGTGCCTCTCTATCCATGCAAATTTGTTTTCACACCACGCAAGTTTTTTTCCCGTGACACTCGACTCTGCTTCTAACACCTGCCCATTTTTTATGCAGCAATGACAAATCCTCACGAAGAAGCTAAAACCCGTAAAAAAATCTTGTGAAGACCTGAAGAGCATGCAAATCAGCAAGCTCCTGTCAAAGGTTTGAGCAAAAAGTCTCCACTGTCCATCTACAAAAAACTATATTGAGAGTTATTAATAACTTAACTGCTATCCTTGACAACAATAACTTAAATATGTCTACAAATAAAACTACCTGCCACTTTTATATATATTTCTTTATAGAAAACATTAAAAATGTTCGCACACTATCTTATTTTTAATTCAAAAACAGTTTAATTTACCCAATAAATCTTGAACTATCATTGATGATATTCCTCCAATTACAAAATATCACCTAAAGAGTGCACTTTTTCTCTCAGAAAATGCTTCACCCTTACTTCACTACCCCAGCTGCACTCATAACCATAATCATGGAAGACATATATTTTAAATGTGTATCAACTATTTTCGAACAAAAAGAACATCCTTTTTTGTTACCTGGTCATTATACAGGACACGAAGACGGTGGTATTCACAGGCGTAAACACGCAAAGATGTCTCCTCATTCATCGTAAAAGGACACGTAACAAAACATGAGGAACAAACCACCTACGTAAGAAATGATAACTTACACCAGGCTCAACAAGAATAAACATCTAGCAACAAGCAAAAAAAAGAGGAAATCAGATACAAGCACTGCTTTTACTCCCGAGCAAAAGGCAAAAGCAAAAGGACAATGCTGAAAACATCATCGACACTAGTACCTTGCAGCATCAGCCATTACCTCTAATGGTACTCCCGCCAACAGCACCAACCGCCACGAAGAAACAAGCTGAACGCAAGAAGAAAAACAAACGATGAAGGGTAGAAAAAGAACAAGACGATACCAATAGAAAAGGTTCAGATACCAATGATGATGAGATGACAGGGAACATGATGCAGATTTCATTCCTACAGACGGCGATGATGCCGAAGAGCATGACACCGACGCAGAACATGACGACGATGTAAAAACACACTTATGTACTAATTTTGAATACCACTATTAAGGACTCAGGATTTAACGTTCCTTTCTAACGAAACCCTTTCTTTTGTCTTCTCAAATGTAACAAATCGTGATGTATGACGTAAAGAGGAGAAAGACAAGCGGAAAAGAATTGGCAGTACCAATAGTTGACGAAGAAAAGCAAGAAACAGACGAAGAGAAATGCCAAATCAAGGCAGGGGAAACATTCTCTCATGTCAAGAAAGCATGGAATTTACTTAAGACCGTCACAGGCAAGATATTAGGACGACAGGATTTGGCAGCATAGAGAACTGCAAAATAACGGGCTCCATCTGCAGACCACTTGCAGCACACATCTACAACAACCTGGACATAGAAAGCATGACAATAACCTTCGGTGATGGAACCAAAGACAAGAAACTCAAGATTACCAAGGAAGCTATATACAAGGTGTTTGGATACCCAAACGGCACGGAAAAGTCAGCACCAAGGCCAGCGAAGAGCCCAACTTCAATGAAAAAACTGATGTCAGACCTTGGCTTCAAAAATACAAATTTCAGGCCAAAAGAACTATTCACTGAGCTAAATGAATTGGTGGAACTAGATGACGAACAGTCAAACAGGAAATCAGTTAAAATATTTTTCCTTATTTTTTTCCACAACGTTGTCAGCGGGTCAAGTGCCGCTATCTTCGCCCGACAAGCTATAATGGTAGAGGGCATGGACTATCCAGAGATGGCAAAGATGGATTTCCGCGAGGTAATCGTCGAATGTATTAAGGAAGGAGCCAAGATATGGCAGAAACACAGAAATTTGCCTCAGGAAGAAAAGAACAAAAAGCATGTCAATGGTTTGGCATAGGGGCTAGTAATCATGTACCTCGACTCCCTGATGCTGCCAACCAACACAAAAGAAATGCGGAAGATTGCAAAGACAATGGACAAGACCTCATTACCACGAGCAAACCATCTCAAAGAGAGTGACCTAGCGAAAATAGCTAGAGCAGACATGAAAAAGGTTGGAAAAGCATAACCAGATGACTATGAATTTGGCAAAATACAGGTATAGCTATATTGTACATAAATCAGTCCTTCCCTTTTTGAAAACGGTTTCCATTCTAATTAACTACATTCCACAAAAACGGTGCAGACATGGAAAGGAACAGCAGAGAGGATCTTCTATGCCAACACAGCATCAACTTCGTCTTCAATTCGGCAGATAGCAGGAGAACATCGCAAACAACAGCAACACCAGAACACGACCAAACTGCTACCACCTCCACCCAAACACCGGCGCGAACCACGTGTCGGCACCAGTGGAAGCCGGGAACCAAACAAAAGCATCAGCACAGGAGCAGAAGAAAGATTCCAAAGGATAAACAAATTGTTGGAAAACGTACTCCATGAAGCAGAACAGATACCCGCAGTAACCACCAGTGCTGAAAACCAATGCAACGAAAAGGAAAAAATATTGGATGGAAAAAACAAGAACCTAGTCGTGCAACAAACAATTGCCCTGATGGATTCATTGGAACAACTCAGACAATTTCAGGACATAGTTTGCACAAGGTACCTGACAGACAACGCGACCCTTCAGACACTAGAGCAAGCAGATCCAGTAGGCTCAAGTAGACTAGCCGATGCCAACCGCACGATTGAAATCGTAGCCACAACAGAACCAAGAGAAAGGAGAAAAAAAGAAAGAAGAAGATGACGAAGAGAGGAAGAGAAGAACAAAATCAAGGGACATAGGCATTGAAAAGAACAAGATAAAGCGGCAAAAACAGGTAAGTAAATACTAATACATGGTGCCATACGCACCCTAAAGCAAACCCCTGTTTTCAAACCTAAACTGAAAAGAACTGCCTGAATGCTTTCAGGAACGTACCAATAGCATGCCAGGCCAAGATGAACTCCAACAGCAGGATGGTGTCAACAACCCCAAAAAACACGAATGAACACAACAAACAAAGCAACCTCACAGCAGACAATGCTACAACAACAAATACCCCAACACAAGCACAAGATATGATCGACGTCAGAACCTGTGAAGAGGTCAGTATGAACATCCATTTTTCCTTTCAAAACCGGATAGAATTATAAGTGAACTGACAAACCTCCAACAAAATTTAGGCTCAGCTGAAGAACAATCAAGTTAGCAGCCCAGCCAACCAAATGCAAGAGCCTAACCCACAATCAATCGTTAGCATAACAAATGACAAAGAAGAAGAAAACAACGAAGAGGAGGTAAACTTCCATACCCCACTATTACCCACACCGAAAACTCATAAATGGCAGGAAAGAAAGTGAACCGCAAACTCATGTTGTTTGATCTCCAGGTATCACAAGCACTGCAAGACCAAGAGACAACCCGTGATGAAATTGAACCCCATAGTGAACCTCAAACAGACGAAGGCGCCACAGAACAGGAACTTTGTGTACAAGAGATTTCCAGTGCCACAACATTGCAGATCGCCATCACGAGTACAAAGGAGAAAGCGCAAGACATCCCAGCAGATGAGAAGACTATTATACCTGACAAAGAAACAGTAGATGCATGCACAAATAACCCAGTCATCAACACGGAGGTAAAAACTCAACAATAACAACCACTTTTCAAAATATTTTTATGATGTCTGAACTACCTAATACACCCCGCCACGTCAATACAAAGATTATAAGGGATGTCTCACCCTTTTCTTTGAACAAATGCAGGAAACAAACGAGTACGCTGATCTCGAAGATCAAGAACTTCAAACAACAACATCTCAAGAGGTGAGGTTACAAAGCTCGCAGACACAAATGAAGTTCAATCTATAATTTCAATTTTTATTAAACAGAAGAGGAAGCAAGCAAAAGCACTGCATAGACATTCAACAAGAAATACTAGAGGACAACACGAGACAAGGAGAAGTCAGAGTACAAGCAGAGACAGTCCTGCAACTCTAGAGATAGAGGTCTTATAAAAAATTGTAATCGAACAAATGTAAATGCACCCATTTCTTAAATATTTTTGTGTTGGTGCGTACACAAGAAGCTCAAGAAACCATCAACAATCAAGACCATCAAACACAACCAGAGGAGCCCAATGAAGAATCCAAACATGTTCTTCAAACGATAGACAATAATGCCACTTTAGACCAAGCCACAAAAAATTCACTCACCAAACAACAGGTACAAGAGACAGCGGCAGCGTCAACGACTGAAAAGGTAAACTTACGAAACCTGCAACTATGAAATTATAAAATTGCTACGTGCACAATCAAATAAACTCCAACCTACCACATTTGTATTCACTCCAATGGACTCTCACTTTGCCGCCTCTATGTTTGAACAGCTGCAAGAAAAAAACAAGGTCAGTGATGATGAACAGCAAAATAAAGAGAAAGAGAAGGACCCAAAACCACCACTGAACGAAGAATCAGCAGTAACAACAACAAATACAAAGGTGAAAACACATAACACCTCTTCATGAACTTATAGTTGAAAAACACGCATTTGACATTTCACTACTTTCCCGCATAGCGAGAGAGAGGAGACCAATGAGCAAAAGGAGGACATCAAGAAGGGCAATATGTTCTTCAAAAGGCAGCCATCAACGTAACAGAAGACCAAGCCCAAAAATATTCACTCACCGAAAAACACGCAGTAGAGACGACAGCAGCAACAACGACTGAAAAGGTAAAGTTACATACATTGGTCCTATCAAAGTATAAAATAGCTATGTGGAACCTCAAATGCACTGCCACTTAGCCACCTCTATGTTTCAAAAGCTACAAGACAAAAACGACGGCACCGGCGATGAACTAGAAAAGAAAGAAGAAGAAGATGCCCAAAAACCTCCACTCAACGAAGAACAAGCACAACATTCGGCAGCAACGATTGAGGAGGTAAAGTTACATAAGCTGATTCTACGAAAATATAAAGTAGTTCCATGAGAACTAAAATGCACTCAAACTTAGCCACTTTTATGATTGAACAACTGCAAGACAAAAAACATGACAGTGACGATGAAGACCAAAACAAAGAACAGGAGGATACCCAAGAAACTACACTCGACGAAGAACGGGTGGAACAGTCAGCATCACCAATGACAGCTCAACAGGTGAAGTTGCACAAAATATTTCCACAAAAATACACGACAAAATAGCTCAAACAACGCACCAAACGCTTCGTTGTTTTCCCATAACAGCTGCTATAATTGAAATAAAGTAGCAAGTTAAATTATTTCAATGCTTTTTTCAATGATAACGCAGAAACACGAAGAAGGCGACCACAGAGATACAAGCAATGAAGCAGACACACACACTGTTCCAGAGAAAGAAGCAGAAACCATCTAAGAAAACCCTACACCGTCGTACGATGCCAATTCCCCTGGCAGAGAGGTCAGGTTCAACCAGGTTGAGACTCAAAAACAAGACGGAAAAGACCACCAACAAGACAGGACGGTTGACAAGGAAAAACATGATGCTAAGAAAGACACAGACGACTCAAATGAGGATGCAGAAAAAACTAAACAAAAGGGTACAATGCAAAAAGAAGAACATAATATGCCGCAACAAGCAGAAGGAGAACAAGAAAGGAACAACACTGGACAGGACATATCTTCTAGCATCAAGGTGCAAGACAATATAAACTTAATTGCTATCTTGTGATCTTGTGACTTGGAGTTATTTATATTAAATTCAAAATCATCGCAGTACAATGGAGAAAGGGGATAAAGATAGTGATTCCGCTAACAAAGCCATCGAAGACCAGACAACGCAGTATGCAAGCCATGGACACAGAGAGAAATGTAAGTTCATGCAACTAACACAAAACACATTATTACACACGATCATTTTGATCAGATCATGTGTAAACTAAAACATTTTTCTAAATATACTTTGCAGGGATGAGCTTTTCATTACAACGAACAAGTTTGATGTCAATCCAGGCCATGTCGCCGAAAGTTTTAAGGTCGGTAATTCAGTAAGCACCGAAGCAATCGAGCCCATGCTAACAATCTTGAGAAAACAACTAAATGGCACAGGGAGAATGATTCTTTCATTAAGCAACACTGTAAGTAAAGATCACGGGAAAAAAATCACGTTTAAAACAATATATATGACTTTATAAATAGATAAACTTCCCCTATAACTGAACTTACAAATTCCCTTTGTCTATCTGTGACAAAACAAGCAACACTCGATAAAGGAAGCCGACGATAAAGATCCAATGTGCTACAGAAATAATGATCAAGAACACATTATAAAAAAATTACTACCTGCCAGGCTTACATCATTTTTCAACATGCAAGAAGAAGAAAAACTGCAAGATTATAACATGGTAAGCAGATCAGCTTGCGTATATGTTATGAAAGGTTATCTTTTTATTTTACGTTTCTAAATATAAGAAAATTTCCAAATATTTTATTTTTATTTTTTGTTTTGCAGTTCCTTCTACCATGTTCGTTGTGCGGGTTTGAGCAAGATGAAAATACAAGTCATTACTTCACAATTACAGTTAACATGCAAAAACAGCGCTTTGAACTCCTTGACTCTTCAAATGCATATCCAGGCACAATAGAATTCTTCAACAATGTAACCAGCAAATTAATGAAAATATGGAAGCATCGTAGCACGTAGCTACAGCTTTCACAAACCAGCATCGACCATTTCAAAAGGGTCAAACTGCAGGTGCCACTTCAAGGAGAAGACACGTAAGCACTTCCAACATTTCACTTCTTTCTTTTTTTCAATGCAAGATTCAATACTACAATTACTGAAATAATGTTGTTCTTTCATGTTTGCAATGCAACAATTACCACTACCATTGCTCCAACACTTCTCTTCTTTTCGTTTCTTGAATGCAACAATCTTACTAGTACCATTACTCTACATGCAGAATGGACTGCGCATTCTATATGTACATGAACCTGAAGCACTACTCCATTCATGGAACAACAGCAAACTTAGAGCCAGAACAAGTACCAGAGTTGAGGAAAAAATTCTATATCAACTAATCAGTCAACACAGAGGGAATACCAAACTATCATTAATCAAGTGGACAACAGGTTAGTCTTTTCAGAAACTAATCCTTACAATTTTGTCACACTAGAAGAAGTAATATTCTTTTTTTAGTTATTATTTTTTGATTCTAACAGATATGTTGAAGTATGAAGTTGATATGGGAGACAAGGAAATGCAACAGATAGAATGTTGCGTACTAGAAGAGTTTCCGCCAAATCCCAAGCCAAAAGAACATATTATGCATGCGACAACCACAAAAGAGCATGAAGTTATTGATATATCCAGTAAACACAAAGAGGTTATGGATGTCACAGACAAGCGATACCAAGAATCTTGCACGTACCACGAAGAAAGGATCCACCAATAGAACCAGATCAACCACCACCGCATTTACAAGATACCACACCATTCTGAAGAGCAAACAGACGAGCAAAATATAAACAGCAATACCCCGAGCACAGATCAACTTGAACAAACAGACACTGATTTAAAAGAGGATGGCACAAATACACAAGAACAGGTATCTGAGAAGAAGAAACAACCTGTTCTTCTTCAAGAAGAAACAGGCTCAACAAGCAATCAGCAAGGCATCTACAACACCATCTCTCTAGAGTTCCTAAAACCCAAAACAATGGAAAAGCACAACGAAGTTGATGAATTTCTTTCAAGCCTTAACCCGCTCCAACTAGAGGTATACAACGAGCATGTAAAGATGGGCGTTGAATTCGATGTAATCAAAATATGGTTGAATGACCATGAAAGCTATGAATTCAACAAAAATCACACGCCGTATCTGACAATCTTGCAGCAAGAATCAGGAGAACATTAAATGCCTCAATCATCTGAGAACAGCTCAGACAAGAAAATCTCGGTCAAGAAGAGACCGGTAAAGCCTTCAAGAAGGCTGCATGGAAAAATTCCTACTTTTGTCCCAGGAGATTTCAAATTTATGGACAAAGCGAGAGCACTTCATGAATACCTATTCAGCAAAGAAGGACATGACGAATGCGGAGAGTAAGTACTTTTTCTTTTCACGACAAAAAAACAAAGAAATGTTGCCCCTTTTTAAACCAACCTAACCAACGTATAAACTTTTTCTGCTTGCAGTCTAAACTTATATCTTAGCTCGAAGCGACCCGATTGGATTACAGGAAAACAAATGATGGAACAGCTACGGAAAGGAGATCAAGGACAGATGGAGGGATCCATTGCAAACGCATTGTTCGAAGAATGGACAGTGCAACAACAATACAACACAACCGATAAAGCGATACTTCCCGCAGAATTTGCAAACGTATGAAGTCCAATTTGACAAAAAACACTTGCATCATTTCAGTGATTACAAAGATTGTATTAAAAAGTAGAAACAAAATTGTTCGCAGATCGTGCTTGGTGTTAAAATTGGAGAAAAAGGAGGACTAGCAGAATTCAATGAGGATGAAGCATTGAAACAGTTTGCACCCCTTGTAATAGGGAAGGAACTTTTAAAGAAAAAGCTGGTAAGTTAATAGAAATATACAAACATAATTCATTTTTCCTACAGATTGCACATTTACACGTCATTTAATTGTCCTGACAAGAATGAACTTTAACTCACTCTGTCTCCAAACACCGCAGATTATGATACCTCACAACAAAGCTAAACACTACACACTGTACGTGCTCAACAAGTACACGAGCTCCATCGACATACTTGACTCACTGAATTACAGAGACGGAGACGAAAAAAACATGGAAAACACACCATAAGGATCACCCAGAACTGGTACGTCAATTAAACCTTGTTTTCTAATTGGTTTTACAGTTCCTGCATTCCCTTGCTTAATGCCAAAAACCAGCAATAACACCAAACCGTAATCACAGATTAAAAGGATGCACACACTCATGAAGAAGCATTATGGCAAAGTGGAGCTACGAGCCAACGGCGAACCGAACTGGTCTAGGATAGCAGAAACACCTAACAGAGTTTGCATGCCAAAACAGCTGGGTACCCAATGCGGACACTTCATGGTTCCATTTGCAAAATACTGGAATGACATTGATCTCATAAAAGATGATGAGGATTTCGATGTAAGTGAATAGTACGAGAGCATCAATTTTAATTTTTACAAGCAGCACTAATTGAATACTTCAATTATCTCATGAAAGAAAAAAAAGAATATCCAATGACCTTGCTAAGTCTCGAGCTTGCGTTGGTTTTCCCCGAAGAGGAGAGGATGATGCAGCAGAGTAGCATAAGTATTTCCCTCAGTTTTTGAGAACCAAGGTATCAATCCAAAGAGGAGGCCACGCCAAGTCCCTCGTACCTACACAAAACAAATAGCTCAACGCAACCAACGCGATTAGGGGTTGTCAATCCCTTCACGGTCACTTACGAGAGTGAGATCTGATAGAGATGATAGATAATATTTTTGGTATTTTTGGTACAAAGATGCAAAGTAAAATAAAAAGAAAAATAAAAAGCAAAGCAATAATAAAGTGATGGAAGCTTGATATGATAGAGAATAGACCCGGGGGCCATAGATTTCACTAGTGGCTTCTCTCAAGAGCATAAGTATTTTACGGTGGGTGAACGAATTACTGTTGAGCAATTAATAGAATTAAGCATAGTTATGAGAGTATCTAGGTATGATCATGTATATAGGCATCACGTCCGAGACAAGTAGACCGACTCCTTCCTGCATCTACTACTATTACTCCACTCATCGACCGCTATCCAAAGATGCCTCTAGAGTATTAAGTTAATGAAAACAGAGTAACGCCTTAAGCAAGATGACATGATGTAGAGGGATAAATTCATGCAATATGATAAAAACCCCATCTTGTTATCCTCGATGGAAACAATACAATACGTGCCTTGCTACCTCTACTGTCACTGGGAAAGGACACTGCAAGATTGAACCCAAAGCTAAGCACTTCTCCCATTGCAAGAACTACCAATCTAGTTGGCCAAACCAAACGGATAATTCGAAGAGACTTGCAAAGATAACCAATCATACATAAAAGAATTCAGAGAAGATTCAAATATTGCTCATAGATAATCTTGATCATGAACCCACAATTCATCGGTCTCAACAAACACACCGCAAAAAGAAGATTATATCAAATAGATCTCCACGAGAGAGGGGGAGAACATTGTATTGAGATCCAAAAAGAGAGAAGAAGCCATCTAGATACTAACTATGGACCCGAAAGTCTGAAGTAAACTACTCACACTTCATCGGAGAGGCTATGATGATGTACAAGCCCTCCGTGGTGGCTTCCCCTTCTGGCGGAGCTCCGGAACAGGCCCCAAGATGGGAGCTCGTTGATACAGAAAGTTGCGGCGGTGGAATTAGGTTTTGGCTCTGTATCTGATCGTTCGGGGGTATGTAGGTATATACAGGAGGAAGAAGTACGTTGGTGGAGCAAAGGGGGGCCCACGAGGCAGGGGGCGCGCCCTAGGGGGCGCCCTCCACCCTCGTGGCCGCCTCCCTTCTTTCTTGACGTGGGGTCCAAGTCTCCTGGATCATATTCGGTGAGAAAATCACGTTCCCGAAGGTTTCATTCCGTTTGGACTCCGTTTGATATTCCGTTTCTTTGAAACACTGAAATAGGCAAAAAAAACAGCAAATCTGGGTTGGGCCTCCGGTTAATAGGTTAGTCCCAAAAGTAATATAAAAGTGGAAAATAAAGCCCAATATGGTCCAAAACAATAGATAATATAGCATGGAGAAATCAAAAATTATAGATATGTTGGAGACGTATTAGGCATCCCCAAGCTTAATTCCTGCTCGTCCTCGAGTAGGTAAATGATAAAAAGAGAATTTTTGATGCGGAGTGCTACTTGGCATAATTTGAATGTAACTCTTCTTAATTGTGGTATGAATATTCATATTCAAAATATTCAAGACAAAAGTTTAATATTGACATAAAAATAATAATACTTCAAGCATACTAACTAAGCAATTATGTCTTCTCAAAATAACATGGCCAAAGAAAGTTATCCCTACAAAATCATATAGTCTAGCTATGCTCTATCTTCACCACACAAAGTATTTAAATCATGCGCAACCCCGATGACAGGCCAAGCAATTGTTTCATACTTTTGACATTCTCAAAACTTTTTCAATCTTCACCCAATACATGAGCGTCAGCCATGGATATAGCACTATATGTGGAATAGGATGGTGGTTGTGGAGAAGACAAAAAGGGAGAAGATAGTCTCACATCAACTAGGCGTATCAACGGGCTATGGAGATGCCCATCAATAGATATCAATGTGAGTGAGTAGGGATTGCCATGCAACGGATGCACTAGAGCTATAAGTATATGAAAGCTCAACAAAAGAAACTAAGTGGGTGTGCATCCAACTCGCTTGCTCACTAAGACCTAGGGCAATTTGAGGAAGCCCATCATTGGAATATACAAGCCAAGTTCTATAATGAAAAATTCCCACTAGTATATGAAAGTGACAAAATGAGAGACTCTCTATTATGAAGATCAAGGTGCTACTTTGAAGCACAAGTGTGGCAAAAGGATAGTAACATTATCCCTTCTCTCTTTTTCTCTCATTTTTTTTAATTTGGGCCTTTTCTGTTTTTTTATGGCCTCTTTTCTCTTTTTTTTCGTCCGGAGTCTCATCCCGACTTGTGGGGGAATCATAGTCTCCATCATCCTTTCCTCACTTGGGACAATGCTCTAAAAATAATGATCATCACACTTTTATTTACTTACAACTTGATGCTTAAAACAAAATATGACTCTATGTGTATGCCTCCGGCGGTGTACCGGGATATGCAATGATTCATGAGTGACATGTATGAAAGAATTATGAATGGTGGCTTTGCCACAAATACGATGTCAACTACATGATCATGCTAAGCAATATGACAGTGATGGAGCGTGTCATAATAAACGAAACGGTGGAAAGTTGCATGGCAATATATCTCGGAATGGCTATGGAAATGCCATAATAGGTAGGTATAGTGGCTGTTTTGAGGAATGTATATGGTGGGTGTATGATACCGGCGAAAACTGCGCGGTATTAGAAAGGCTAGCAATGGTGGAAGGGTGAGAAAAGTGCGTATAATCCATGGAGTCAACATTAAAGAACTCATATACTTATTGCAAAAATCTACAAGTTATCAAAGAAAAGTGTTATGCGCATGCTCCTAGGGGGGTAGATTGGTAGGAAAAGACCATCGCTCGTCCCCGACCGCCACTCATAAGGAAGACAATCAATATATAAATCATGCTCTGACTTCATCACATAACGGTTCACCATACGTGCACGCTACGGGAATCACAAACTTTAACACAAGTATTTCTCAAATTCACAACTACTCAACTAGCATGACTCTAATATTACTACCTCCATATCTCAAAACAATTATCAAGCATCAAACTTTTCTTAGTATTCAACACACTGAAAAGAAAGTTTTACAAATCTTGAATACCAAGCATATTATTATTATAAGCAAATTACCATGCTATTTAAGACTCTCAAAATAATCTAAGTGAAGTATGAGAGATCAAAGGTTTCTATAAAACAAATCCACCACCGTGCTCTAAAAGATATAAGTGAAGAACTAGAGCAAAACTATATAGCTCAAAAGATATAAGTGAAGCACATAGAGTATTCTATCAAATTCCAATTCACGTATGGCTCTCTCAAAAGGTGTGTACAGAAAGGATGATTGTGGTAAACTAAAAAACAAAGACACAAATCATACAAGACGCTCCAATAAAAAAAATATTATGTGGTGAATAAAAATATAGCTCCAAGTAAATTTACCGATGGAAGTGGACGAAAGAGGGGATGCCTTCCGGGGGCATCCCCAAGCTTCGACTTTTTGGTGTCCTTGGATTATCTTGGGTGTGCCATGGGCATACCCAAGCTTAGTCTCTTTCCGCTCCTTGTTCCTTAATCCATCAAAAAAAATTCACACAAAACTTGAAAACTTCACAACACGAAAATCAACAGAAATCTCGTGAGCTCCGTTAGTGAAAGAAAACAAAAGACCACTTCAAGGTACTGTAATGAACTCATTATTTATTTATATTGGTGTTAAACCTACTTTATTCCAACTTCTCTATGGATTATAAGCTACTTTACTAGCCATAGATTCATCAAAATAAGCAAACAACACACGAAAAACAGAATCTGTCAAAAACAGAACAGTCTGTAGTAATCTGTAACTAACGCAAATTTTGGTACTCCAAAAATTCAGACAAAATAGGACGACCTAGGCAATTTGTTTATTGATCATCAGAAATTGTAATCACTATTTTATCACGTCTTGGTGATTTTTAACAATTGTTTTCGTGAACTGAAAGTTTCTGGAAATTACAACAAGATCAAATAACTATCATCCAAGAAGATCCTATAGGTTTAACTTGGCACAAACACTAATTAAAACAAAAAACCACATCTAAACAGAAGGTATATGGATTATTTATTGCTAAGAGCAAGTATAAATATTGGGTTGTCTCCCAACAAGCGCTTTTCTTTATATCCTTCTAGCTAGGCATTGAAAATTTTAATGATGCTCTCAAGAAAGACAAGAATTGAAGCGCAAAAAGAGCATCATAATACACATGACAAACACATCTAAGTCTAACATACTTCCTATGCATAGGCATTTTATAAGCAAACAAATTATAATAGCAAGCAAAAATTAGCATATGCAAGGAAGAACAAAGAGACAATAGCAATCTCAACATGACGAGAGGTAATTTAGTAACATGAAAATTTCTATAACCATATTTTCCTCTCTCATAATAATTACATGTAGGATCATAAGAAAATTCAACAATATATCTATCACATAACATATTCTCAACACGATCCACATGCATGCGAAGTTGACACTCTTCCAAAATAGTGGGATTATCATTAACTAAAGTCATGATTTCTCCAAGCCCACTTTTATTAAAAATTTCATAAGATTGAATGTTATCCAAATATGTGGGATCTAAAGTTGACACTCTTGCAAACCCACTTTCAATATTATTACAAACACTATTATCAATCTTATATTCAAGATCATAAGAAGAATCTCCCCAATCATGACTATTGGACATAGCAAAACTAGCATCCCCAAGCTTAGGGTTTTGCATATTATTAGCATAATTTACATCAATAGAATTTATAATAAAATCATTGCAATCATGCTTTTTATTCAAAGATATATCATGAAGCACTTCATCACAATTTTTAGATTTACGGATTTCAGGCAAAAGCTTATAAAGATAATCTAGTGCATCCAAATCACTAGGAATTGGTTAATCATAATTGGATCTCTTAAAAATATTGGCAAGCGGATGAGGATCCATAGATATTAGCTTCTCCGTTTAGGAATAAATACTCAACTATTTCAACCAAGCGAGAAAAAGAGCCAAGGAAGGCATAAAGGCAAATGGAAAAGACAGGGCGAATAAAACGGCAAGGGTGAAGTGGGGGAGAGGAAAACGAGAGGAAAATGGCAAATAATGTAATGCGAGAGATAAAGGATTGTGATGGGTACTTGGTATGTTGAATTTTATGAGACTCCCCGACAGCAATGTAAATCCTTCTTGCGACGTCTTGAGCTTGCGTTGGTTTTCCCCGAAGAGGAGAGGATGATGCAACAGAGTAGCGTAAGTATTTCCCTCAGTTTTTGAGAACCAAGGTATCAATCCAGTAGGAGGCCACGCGCAAGTCCCTCGTACCTACACAAAACAAATAGCTCAACGCAACCAACGCGATTAGGGGTTGTCAATCCCTTCATGGTCACTTACGAGAGTGAGATCTGATAGAGATGATAGATAATATTTTTGGTATTTTTGGTATAAAGATGCAAAGTAAAATAAAAAGAAAAGCAATAATAAAGTGATGGAAGATTGATATGATAGATAATAGACCCGGGGGCCATAGATTTCACTAGTGGCTTCTCTCAAGAGCATAAGTATTTTACGGTGGGTGAACGAATTACTGTTGAGCAATTGACAGAATTGAGCATAGTTATGAGAGTATCTAGGTATGATCATGTATATAGACATCACGTCCGAGACAAGTAGACCGACTCACACTGCATCTACTACTATTACTCCACTCATCGACCGCTATCAAGCATGCATCTAGAGTATTAAGTTAATGAAAACAGAGTAACGCCTTAAGCAAGATGACATGATGTAGAGGGATAAATTCATGCAATATGATAAAAAACCCATCTTGTTATCCTCGATGGCAACAATACAATACGTGCCTTGCTGCCCCTACTGTCACTGGGAAAGGACAATGCAAGATTGAACCCAAAGCTAAGTGTAGGATCTTGAGAAGAGGTGTCTAGAGGGGGGTGATTAGACAATAAGTACCAAAGTATCTAGAGTACTAAGTTGCAGTTTTTGCAAGAATGTAAAGGGAAGGGTTTGGAAAATTCAAACGCAATTGGAGACACAGATGTTTTTGTCATGGTTCCGATAGGTGGTGCTATCGTACATCCACGTTGATGGAGACTTCAACCCACGAAGGGTAACAGCTTGTGAGTCCACGGAGGGCTCCACCCACGAAGGGTCCATGAAGAAGCAACCTTGTCTATCCCACCATGGTCGTCGCCCACGAAGTACTTGCCTCACTAGCGGTAGATCTTCACGAAGTAGGTGATCTCCTTGCCCTTACAAACTCCTTGGTTCAACTCCACAATCTTGTCGGAGGCTCCCAAGTGACACCTAGCCAATCTAGGAGACACCACTTTCCAAGAAGTAACAAATGGTGTATTGATGATGAACTCCTTGCTCTTGTGCTTCAAATGATAGTCTCCCCAACACTCAACTCTCTATCATATGATTTGGATCTTGTGGAAAGAAGATTTGAGTGGAACGCAACTTGGGGAAGGCTAGAGATCAAGATTCATATGGTAGGAATGGAATATCTTGGCCTCAACACATGAGTAGGTAGTTCTCTCTCAGAACTGGTAAGTTGGAAGTGTAGGTTTGTTCTAATGGCTCTCTCCACGAATGAAGAGGAGGTGGAGGGGTATATATAGCCTCCACACAAAATATAACTGTTACACACAATTTACCAAACTCGGTGGGACCGAATCAACAAACTCGGTCGGACCGATTTAGCAAATCTAGTGACTGTTAGGGTTTTCGGTGGGACTGACATGCAACTCGGTAGGACCGGTATGATTAGGGTTAGGGCATAACGTAATCTCGGTGAGACTGGTTACACAAACTCGGTGAGACCGATTTTGGTAATTAGCTAACCAGAGAGTTGGTCAGGCAAACTTGGTGGGACCGATTACTCAAACTCGGTGGAACCGATTTTGGTAATAAGTTAACCAGAGAGTTTGCATTGTAATCTCGGTAGTACCGATTACACAAACTCGGTGAGACCGATTTTGATAATGGACATACACAGAGAGATTGCAATCCCATCTCGGTGAGACCGATATCCCTATCGGTGAAACCGATTTTCCTAGGGTTTGTGGCAGTGGCTATGACATCTAAACTCGGTGGTGCCGGATAGAAAGAATCAGTAGGGCCGAGTTTGACTTTAGGTTTAGGTCATATGTGGAAGTGGGAAAGTAGTGGGGGGTTTTGGAGCATATCACTAAGCACATGAAGAAAGAGGCTCATTAAGCAACACCTCATCCCTTCTTCATAGTATTGGCTTTTCCTATAGACTCAATGTGATCTTGGATCACTAAAATATAAAATGAAGAGTCTTGAGCTTGAAGCTTGAGCCAATCCTTTGTCCTTAGCATCTTGAAGGAGTTCCCACATCCTTTAGTCCATGCCACTCCATTGTTGAACTTCTCTGAAACATACTAGATAAAAGTGTTAGTCCAACAAGAGATATGTTGACATTAATTACCAAAACCACCTAGGGAGCACTTGTGCTTTCAATCTCCCCCTTTTTGGTAATTGATGGGAACATACATCAAAGCTTTAGATAAAGATATAAATAATAGCAAGTAAAGCTTCGAAAAGACATGTAACAAGCATAGGCTCCCCCTACATGTATGCAATCATGTGAGTATGGAATATAGAAGCATGTGAGAGCATAACCATGATAGAGTAGGCAATGTGTTACATGTATCTTGGCCATATGCATCAGAGCAAAGAATATTAAAGAAAATACCTCCATGCTCATGAGTCCTTCTTGCAAACAGTATGTACATCAGCAAGAATTCCTCATACACATGAGTGTGATGCATATACTTACCTTGTAGTCTTCAGTTGGCTTAGGGTGGAATGAACCTGCACAAACAAGGTTAGATAACACAGGTACATCTACTAGCCAGAGCAAACAGAAGAAACCACAAGAATACCAAGACTGGGATGACATCTAGAGAGTGAGTACTAAGTACCACATTGGATTACACATGGCCCCAAGAGTAAAGATATGCAATGAATTTAAATGATTCCTTTCCCTTAGATGTCTTGCTCCCCCTGAATCTAGCATGGGATACTGGGAGAAGATAGGGAATGTAAAATCAGGGCTGAAAGATATAAATGAACAGAGCTTAATGCAAATAAGCACACATGAACATGTCTTTCCCCCAAAAAGACATGTGGCATCTCTCCTCTTGAACACCTAGCATCTGGGATCCTTGAGAAATACTTTCTACTTGAGTATTCTCTCCCCCTGGAGATCTCTTTCTCCCCTTTTATACTTTCTCCTATTTGGATGTGATAAGCTTGGATGTGATCTCTCTGTCCCGCTTTGAAATCAATTTCCAAGAATGGTCTTCTGTAATTTGTTGTGTATGGGTGTGGTCCTTGAGTCACAACACAAAGCACTGGACAAAATTGTGATGCTTGTAGAGGACAAGATTCATTGAGTGGAGCTGGATCAGAAGAAACACAGAATAAGTGGCAAACTGTTTTTCCTGTTGGGAAATCGGTGGCACCGAGTGGTATGCTTCGGTTGTACCGAATGGATTCGGTTGGACCGAAAACAACAAATCAGTGAAACCGAGTTCATCGCAGAGAAAACACTTGTCACCTCAGCTCACTAGACTAGTAAGATTTCACAAAGATTTGCAAGGAATTAACTGAATGATATGCAATGAATTGGATGCAGGAAATGCAGAGCAACTGAAAAGAAAAGACAAGAAATCTAGATGAAGTTTTTTTTGAAAGGGGAAACAAATATGCATGAGACAAATGCAAAAACTTAGAAAAGAACACGAGAGAACTTCATCTAGAGATGGTTGGCGACAAAGTCACCTATGTTAGAGTATATTGACTTAGGAGTCAAGTGAGATCACTTGATCATAGGTCATACTCATCGTTTAAGCTCAAAATGGGGTTACCATTTTTCAGTTAAGCATCTTGATGTATTCACATCTTGTCGAGTAGATTTAGCTCATGACTCGGAGTAAGGCTTCTCTAAGATGGAATAACATACCTTGGTTGGTGGTGTTGACCATGTAGTTGAACTTGTGTGGGTTGCTCAAGGTTGATGTAGCTCATCAAGTGTTGAGAGCACCACTTGGAATTTGAGTCCATCTACCTACATGGGTTAGTTCTTGCAGGGAGTAGCACTTGTGCATCCAAAAAATGATAATCATGAAGCTCAACGTAGAGTTTGTCAAAGGATATGTTTGAATGATTCCGTGCTTCCTCGTCTTCAACCACCATAGTGTAGAGACTTGGTGATGTAGAGATTGCTCAAGATGTGAGTAGATTACAATCTCATGGAATTTGTTTCAACCAAGTACCTACATGGGTTAGATAACATGCAAGATGCAAATATATCCAAGATATAATATTTTCATTATAAGAGAGATATCATGGATTAGTCATAAGCTCATGTCTTGCATGTATCCAATGGAGTTTCTACTCCAAGTTTGAAGCATCAATGATGTTCAATTCTCCTCTCAACCTGCAAAACACTTTCTCATCCAGAGGTTTAGTAAATATATCCGCTAATTGCTTTTCGGTGCGAACATGCTTAAGATTAATGTCACCCTTAGCAACATGATCTCGAATAAAATGATGACAAACTTTAATATGCTTAGTTCGAGAATGTTGTACGGGATTATGACCAATTTTGATAGCACTTCCATTGTCACAAAGGAATGGAACATGTTTCACATATATCCCATAATCTTTAAGAGTTTGGGTCATCCAAAGTAATTGAGCACAACACGAACCAGCGGCAATATACTCCGCTTCGGCGGTAGATAAGGATACCGAGTTTTGTTTCTTGGAGGACCAAGACACAAGAGATCTACCAAGAAATTGACAAGTACCCGAAGTGGACTTTCTATCAACCTTGTCTCCGGCATAGTCCGAGTCGGAGTAGCCGACAAGATCGAAAGAGGACCTCTTAGGACACCAAATGCCAAAATTTGGTGTATGAATTAAGTATCTCACTATCCTTTTTACGGCCTTAAGATGACATTCTTTAGGAGCAGCTTGATATCTTGCACACATGCACACACTTAGCATAATATCGGGACGTGAAGCACATAGGTATAACAATGATCCAATCATAGAGCGATAAACCTTTTGGTCAACTGGTTTACCATCTTTGGTCAAATCAAGATGTCCACTAGTAGGCATGGGTGTAGACATACCTTTGCACTCTTGCATATTGAACTTCTTGAATAAGTCCTTAGTGTACTTCGTTTGAGAGACAAAGTACCTTCCTTAGTTTGCTTGATTTGCAACCCAAGAAAGAATTTGAGTTCACTCATCATTGACATCTCAAACTTCTCCGACATTAGCTTTCCAAACTTCTCACTAAAATGAGGGTTAGTTGATCCAAATATTATATCATCAACATAAATTTGGCATACAAATAATTCTCCATTAACCCTTTTAGTAAAAAGTGTGGAATCAATTTTCCCAATTTCAAATCCCTTTTCAAGAAGAAACTTGGTCAAGCATTTATACCAAGCTCTAGGAGCTTGTTTAAGACCATAAAGGGCTTTGTGAAGTTTGAAAACATGATTTGGTTTCTTAGGGTTGACAAAGCCGGGAGGTTGTGTAACATAAACTTCCTCCTCTATTTCACCATTTAGAAAAGCACTTTTAATGTCCATTTGGTACAAGGTGATATCATGGTGATTAGCATAGGCAAGTAAGATGCGAATCGACTCAAGTCTAGCTACGGGAGGATAAGTCTCACCATAGTCCATACCTTCGACTTGTGTGTAGCCTTGGGTGACGAGACGTGCTTTGTTGCGAACTACTTGTCCATCTTCATCTTGCTTGTTGCAAAACACCCATTTGGTACCGATGATGTTGTGGTTGTTGTCGGGCTTCTCAACCAATGTCCAAACTTGGTTTCTCTCAAAGTTGTGTAGCTCTTCATGCATAGCATTTATCCAATCCGGATCTTCCAATGCTTCTTCGACCTTCATAGGTTCAATGCTAGAGATGAAAGAATAGTTTTCACAAAATTTAGCTAAACGAGTTTTAGAGCGAGTGATTCTCCCGGTTTGAATATCATTGTAGATTTGCTTGACGGGATGGTCTTTAGCAATTCTTGCTCGAACTCGTGAAAGCTTTTGCTTGGGTCTCAGTTGAACATCTTCTTCATCTTGTTCTTCTTCATTGTTGGCGTTGTCGTTTTCTTGTCGTGGTGGAGAAGGAGGTTGTTGACGTTCGTGATGTTCTTCCTCATTTTCTTCATCTTGGTGTATTCCACTTGTGGATGCTTCCGTATCAACTCTTGGTTCACCTTGTCGTGAAGTAGAAGCTTCCACTTGGACATACGAGGTACTCTCCTTCACCTCCGTTGGACGGACCTTGCCAATAGACAAGTCTTGGATTGCTTCCGAAGGGTCTTTGTCTCCTACATCAATTGGCAATTGCTCTACTTGCGAGCCGTTAGATTAATCAAACTTCACATCTACCGTCTCTTCAACCTTTCGGGTGAAATTGGTGTAGACACGGTAAGTGTGAGAGTTTGAGCCATAACCTAGTAGGAAACCTCCATGAGACTTAGGAGCAAATTTTGAACGATGATGCTTATCAAGAATGTAGCACTTTGAGCCGAATACTCGAAAGTATCCAACTTGGGGATTGTTACCGGTGAGGAGCTCGTATGTCGTCTTGCCGAGTAGCTTGTCAAGATACAAGCGATTTGTTGCATGACAAGCAGTCTCAACCGCTTTTGACCAAAAGTGCTTCGGCGTCTTGTACTCATCAAGCATCGTTCTCGCCATTTCGATGAGCGTCCGGTTCTTCCTCTCAACAAATCCATTTTGTTGAGGTGTGTACGTAGCCGAGAACTCGTGTGAAATCCCTTCTTCTTCAAGAAAGGTGTCCACATTTGCGTTCTTGAACTCCGTTCCATTGTCGCTGTGAACCTTCTTGATCTTCACTTCAAATTGATTTTGGGCCTTCCTAGCGAAGTTTTTGAAGATCTTTTGGACCTGCGATTTTTCATCGAGAAAGAACACCCACGTAAATCTTGAAAAATCATCAACTATAACTAGACCAAAAGAATTTCCACCGAGACTTTTGTAAGCGTTAGGACCAAAGAGATCCATATGAAGAAGCTCGAGTGGTCTCCTTGTGGTCATGATGTTCTTCACGGGATGCCTTCCTCCAACCTGTTTACCTGCCTGACAAGCACTGCAAAGTTTATCCTTATCAAATATGACATCGTTAAGTCCAAGGATATGATTTCTTTAATAAGCTTGTCAAGGTTTCGCATGCCAACATGACCTAGTGTCGGGGAAACTGATCCACGAACACCTATGGGACCGGCGGACCGAGCCCCTTTCGGTTCGGCGGGGGGCGGAGATCGCACGAAGAGCGGATCGAGGCGAAGCACACGAGCAGTTTACCCAGCTTCGGAGCTCTCCGAAGAGATAACACTCCTACTGCTGCATGTCCGAAAGTGTATTGATTTCTTGCTCGGGAGCGCTGAGTGCTACAAAGACACACTAGCTGCTAACGAGACCGAGTGTGAGTGTTTTTTCTGCCTTGAACCCCCCTCTATGTTGCGCATGGGCCTCCTTTTATATGCTAAAGGGTCTCGGCAGGTGGCAACGTAGACAAGGGTAAAAATGGAAAAGGAATTGCGGTTGGTACAACTACCGCATAAAGTGTATCATACCTAACCCCGACAGCAGGGGACAAAGGCATTAAATGCCCGCTCACGCCGCCCAAATAGTGCAAAAGGACCGTCGGGACGCCACCGCTGCCATGATGGCAATCTTGTCATTGCCGCTGTTACATCAAGACCGCTGGTCAGCAGCCTCTTGCCACGCTGCTACCGAAAGGTCCTGTATGCGACACGTTGGTGGATGTGCTGGAGCGCGGGTACAGAGTGGTAGTTTGCCGTGGCAAGCGCCTTGCCGCGGTCGTTGTCTTGTCGCGTCCGGAAGCTTGTCGTTCACCGGGCCTCGCCGGGACGCGTGCCGCGTCGCGGCAAGTCCCTCAAGATGCCTTGGTTGGCCTTCCCGGAAAGCTCCTCTTGCCGGGGCCTTGTCTCCTTGGCTTGAATACTTTGTTCTTGAATGGCTCCAAAGGAACCACGGAGGACCTTGGCGGTCACCCGGCAAGCCTTGCCGCGGGGTGCTGCAACTGCCCGTGCACGAGTTCGGGATATTAGGGTACCCCTACTCTAGTACACCGACAGGAGCCCCCGGGCCTGGGCCACACACGGTGCCGAGCGCTGTTGGGCCAGGCCCAAAACAAGGCACGGGCACGCGCGGCCTGGGTTACGCCGTATCTCACTCTGTATCCACCGCGCCCTCCTCGAACGGCACGCGTCGAATGCGGCGTCGTGGGAGAGATCGCAAGGAGCTTAGCGGTGCCAAGGACTCCAACACAGATCTTGAGTTGAAGCTGACTACTTTGACCAAGACGCTGGACGGCGCCAGGGAGCAGGAGGTGGCCTTAAAGGAGAAGATCAAGGCCGACGAGGCGCTCTTTGGCGAAGTCTTCTTTGCTGCCTGAACACTTTTAGGGAGAATGTGGAGCACTGGACCGAGGGTCTCGTGGATGTTGCCGCAGCCATCGACGTGGAGTCGGGCGCACTGGGATGGAGGATCTCGGGTATTCCTCCAATGAGCACCTCCAACCCTGCGCCAAGCTCAGCTTGTTCTTCAAAGGCGTGGCGACGGCCCTCCAGCGACTCCGGGAGAAGATCCCAATGCAGCTGGCCGACGAGTCGCGCAAGATCTGCGTGTGAGCTCTTCAAAAGGTGTTTGGTGAAGGTGGCCTTCCGCAACCTGTGCCTCAACCTCACCAACGCCCTCGGGACCTTGCCACCGGATGCTGATCTGAAGCGCTCAAGACCCTTGTCGCACCCATTTGTGGACAAGGTGAGCGGGATCAAGAGGGTTGAGGGCGATCGCGTAGATTAGGCCGCCCGTTTTCTCTTTTTCTTGTCGCTGCTGGTCATGTTATGAGAACAATCTGTTAGAGCTGCGACAAGCTATCTTGTAATATGACTCTATTTCGGGTAGCGATTGCTATGTTATTTCCTTTACTTGATTCCTTCATTTGTATGTTCTTGCCCTACGCTTTTAGGGAACTTGTCGTATGAGCACCTTAGCCATGAAGCGTTGAGTGCGGACGTCGGCCTGGCGGTGCCGCTACCGACAAGAAACCTTGTCGCAACTAGTCACAGCTCACTTAAGTTGTCGAGCGGACTCGAAACAAAGTAAGGGCGCAACTAGCTACGACTTGGTTCCTCCGTGCACAGGTTTTCCATACAAAGCACGGTCGTTCGAGGAAGATAACTTAAAAATTTTGAAACTGATTGCTCAAACTTTAGCAACTTAGCTTTTCTGTCGTTTGCTTCCCGGTAAGGCGAAACTTCCTCGAACGACGCTTGGTCCACACCATTATCTTCTCCTTTCCCCCCGGCAAACTTGTGGGCGAGGGAACCTTCCTTTCTTTGAGAAAGAGAAATAAGAGAAAATAAAGATATGGAGCCTTACGGCTCGTTATTGCTTACCGGGGGTAGGCGCTGCACAAAGTGTCGATAACGCATGCAAAAAAAGTAGAAAGCATGAAATTGACAAGATGTGCGGAGCACATGAGCTTTACTTATGCCCGGGTCTGCGCCCGCTTCGCATAAAGGATTACATGCAACATCGGCAAGACTTGTACAAAGGTGGTTGCCGGAACAGGTTCCGCAACCGCGCTTCTGAGTAAAACTTACGAAGATGCTCAATGTTCCAGGAGTTGCTCACCGGAATGCCATCTTCGGTCTCAAGGCGGACAGCACCAGGCCTAGTGACTCGTTTCACCCGGTAAGGGCCTTCCCACTTCAGCGTCAACTTGTTGGAATTCTTGGCGGACTGAACGTGCCGAACAACAAGGTCGCCTTCCTTGAGACTTCTGGCATTAACTTTGCGGCTATGGTAGCGGCGCAAAGCTTGCTGGTATCGAGCAGCTCGTACCGCGGCCTGAAGACGGTCCTCCTCAAGGAGCAGTGCGTCATCTTGTCGGAACTGCTCTTGCTCAAGCTCATCATAAGCGAGCACTCGAGGTGACCCGTATACGAGTTCCGTGGGAGAACTGCCTCTGCTCCATAGACTAGAGCGAAAGGTGTCTGGCCAGTGGCTCGATTTGGCGTCGTCCTGATCGACCAAAGAACCACCGGCAGCTCCTCAATCCAGTTCTTTCGGCACTTGTGCAGCCTGTCGAAAGTCCTGTTCTTGAGCCCGCGCAGCACTTCAGCATTCGCCCTCTCCGCTTGACCATTACATCTCGGATGAGCAACAGAAGCGAAGCAGACCTTGGCGCCAAGATCTTGGACGTACTGCATGAAGGTGCGGCTCGTGACTTTCCTGCCGTTGTCGGTGATGAACCTGTTAGGGATCCCGGCGGCAAACAATCGACCAAGAACTTGATCACTGACCGTGCTGTCATCTTCCTCATCGCTTCCACTTCGCCACTTTCGAACTTGTCGATCGCAACGCATAAGTACTCAAAGCCCCGACAGCTCGGGGAAAGGGGCCGAGGATGTCGAGCCCTGCACCAAAATGGCCAGGATAAAGGGATCGTCTCAAGAGCTTGAGCTGGCTGGTGTATTCTGCTTAGAATGGAATCGCACGCTTCACACTTGGTTACTTGTGCGATTGCATCACGGAGGGCTGTCGGCCAAAAGAAACCTTGCCGGAACGCTTTGCGGCAAGTGCTCTTGCGCCAATGTGGTGACCACATATGCCTCCATGTATCTCTCGCCAACAGCTTTTGTCCGTCTTCCGGTGAATACACTTCAATTTCACACCGTTGAGTCTTCTTACATGCAGTGTGTTGTCGACAAACTGGTACATACTTGACTGTCGGGCTACTCTTTCCGCTTCTTCTTGCTCTTCGGAAAGTTCTCTGTCTGAAGGAAACGGACAATCTCTTGTGCCCATGTTGGAGCTTGCGGCTCGACAACAAGGACTAAAGGCACATCTGCTGCTGTGGGAACATCCGCTTCTACGGCGAGAACCTGCGGCTCAGCCGGAGCTTGACATTCCCCGGCAAGCTTGCCGTAGCAAAACTTGTTGGGAGCGTCTGCTTCAACGGAACAAACCCTAGGGCTTGCCGGAGCAGATCGCTTCCTCAAAGACCCTTTGGTGTTGATCTTGAGGACCTTCTTGGCGGCGGCTTCGGGAGCTCTGCCGGAAAATAGTCACCGAAATCAACTTCCTCTTCTTGCTCTGTCCGATTGATGGCGTTACAGACGGTTGAGTCGGTTTGAGCACAAAGATCCCTGGTTCCATTGTGTAACTTAAGTGCGGCGCGCCTTCGACAGAGCCATCGGCAATGTCGTTCTGAGCTCTTGGAACATGTTCCATCTGTAGGCCGTCCAAGTGCTCTTCTAGCTTTCTCACTTCATCAACGTAAGCTTCCATCAACGTACTCTGATAATTCTTGTTCACTTGGCGGACGACAAGCTGTGAGTCACCCCTGACAATGAGCTTCTTGATCCCAAGGTCTGCTGCGATCCTGAGGCCGGCAAGGAAACCTTCATACTCTGCGGTATTGTTCGTTGCTTGCTCCTTGGGAAAGTGCATCTGGACTACATACTTGAGGTGCTCTCCGGTGGGTGCAACAAGTAACACGCTCAAGACCGGGCGCCTTTGCAGCGAGAAGGCACCATCAAAGTACATCAGCCACTCTTTGCTTGCTTCCTTGACGGGATGCTCGTTTCGAATTTCTTCATCTTGTGTTGGCGTCCATTCTGCTATGAACTCCGCCAATGCTCGCTTTGGATAGTTGAAGTGCTCTCAAACTTGAGGCCAAAGCTTGATAGTTCGATGCCCACTCGACAATCCTGCCTGTTGCTTCGGATTTCGCAGATCCTCTTCAATGAAAACGAGTGATGATTGTGATCTCATGTGCTTGGAAGTAATGGCGCAACTTTCTCGAGGCCATGAGAAGGCCGAAAAGCAATTTCTGCACACCAGAGTACCTTGACCTAGCCCCCTGCAGAAGGGAACTGACAAAGTAAACTAGGCGCTGCACCATTCTTTTCGGCATCTTCTCTCGCGCCTGCGTAGATCCATCTTTGTCGGGGCCAGAGCTTGCCGGTGAAGTCCCCTGCTTGTCGCTGGATGCATCTGCCATGGTTGCCGGCTCATCATCCGCCTCCCTCTCCGCTACTAACGCAGCACTAACCACTTGATTGGTTGCCGCTATATATAGCAGCAACTTCTCTTGTGGCTTAGGTGCGACAAGTGTTGGAGTGGAGGACAGGTATCTCTTTAAGTCCTGCAGTGCAGCCTCCGCTTCCGGAGTCCATTTCATTGGACCTGCCCTTTTCAATATTTTGAAAAATGGCAGGGCGCGCTCAGCAGACCTAGAGATAAACCTGCTGAGAGCAGCTATGCAACCGGCAAGTCTTCGCACATCCTTGACGTGCTTTGGTGCTTCAATCTGCTCAATTGCCTTGATTTTGTCGGGATTGGCTTCAATTCCCCGCTGAGACACGAAGAACCCGAGAAGCTTGCCGGAGGGGACTCCAAACACACACTTCTCGGGGTTGAGCTTGAGGTTGATCTTGCGCAGATTTGCAAAGGTTTCATCTAAATCTTGAATCAGAGTCGCCTTGTCCTTGCTCTTGACCACTATGTCATCCATGTAGACTTCCACATTTCTGTGTATTTGCGGCTCAAAAGCGTCATGGACTACCCTTGCAAATGTTGAACCAGCATTCTTTAAACCGAAAGGCATCCGTACGAAACAGTACGTGCCGCATGGGGTGATGAATGCGGTCTTCTCCTCATCCTCTTCTGCCATGAAGATCTGATGGTATCCTGAGTATGCATCAAGAAATGAAAGCAAGTCACATCCGGCCATGGAGTCAACAATCTGGTCGATGCGCGGCAAGGGAAATGGGTCTTTGGGACAAGCTTTATTGACATCGGTAAAGTCGATACAAAGCCTCCATTTCCCGCTTGCCTTGGCGCACGACTACGAGGTTGGCCAACCACGTAGGATGGAGCACTCTGTGCCAAGGCCCGCTGCTTCCAATTTCTTGATTTCTTCTGCGATGAATTCTTGGCGCCCACCGCTGCTTCTCGACTTTCGCTGACGGGCCACGCATGAGGACAGACGGCAAGATGGTGCTCGATTACTTTCCTGGGAACACCGGGGATGTCAGACGGTTGCCACGCAAATACGTCGACGTTCGCCCGCAAGAAAGGAACGAGCGCGCTTTCCTATTTAGGGTCGAGAGTGGCACTGATGGTAAAGGTACCACCAGTGCCATCCTCCTTGGCGGACACCTTCTTGGTCTCTGGTGGAGCTGCCATTGTCTTCTTACACTTGCCGGTGGAGCTCGATGGTGCGTCCTCGACGGTAGCGCAGCACTCGAAGAGGTGCGCTTGCCGAGTGGGCATCGTAACTCTTGCCGGACTTGGTCTTCTTCTTCGCTCCGGAGCTTCAACGGCAAGTGACTTGCGATCTGTTGCGGCTGCTGCTTCCGGTAGATCTTGTCGGCGCAGATAAGGGCATCCTTCTTGTCGCCAGGACGGAGATGACACTTATCGGGCCTGGCATCTTCAAAGATGTTGTATGCATAGTGAGAGGCTGCCATGAATATGGCGAGTCTTTGAGACGGCCGAGTATCCCATTGTAAGGCAATGGAAAGTCAAGAACGTCAAAAGTGACCCTCTCAGTCCTGAAGTTCAACTTCACGCCAAATGTCACCGCAACGTGATCTTTCCCTTCGGCTTGCTCCTTCCCGGATTGATTCCTTGGAATGTGTCGGTTTCTTCGAGCTCGCCATCAGGGATCTGGAGTTTCTGGAGTACCGCGGAGGAGATCAGGTTCAAGCCGGCCCCGCCGTCAACTAGCATCTTAGTGACCTTGAGGTTGCGAATAGTTGGTGAAACCAACATCGGCAAGCACCCGACCGCAGTTATGCGATCAGGGTGGTCCTCAATATCAAAGATGATAGGCATGCTGGACCATTTCAGAGGCTTGCGTGACTCGACGGGTGGTTCTACCGCATTCACTTCCCGCACCCACTGCTTGAGCTGGCGGTGTGAAGTATGCAGAGAAGCACCTCCGTCAACGCACAGGACCTCTGTGGCTTTTTGGAACTCCTGCTCATCGGTCTCGTCATCATCCATATCTTCATCGTCGTCGTCATCTTCATCCTTTTCGCTGCCGCGGAGAGGTCTGTCTCCTTGCCGCTGCTTGGCCTTGCCGCGGCGTCCTCCTCGGCCGGGGCGTTTCTTGCCGGCTCCTCCAGCACCTTCCTGGGCCTTCTCCTTGTCGCCGTCAGATTCAGACTTTTGTTGCTCGACAAGCTGCTCGACCTTCTTGCAGCTCTGGAGGTCATGGCCCTTGGTGCGGTGGATCTTGCAAGATCGCTTGTTGGTGCCGCCCCGCTTGTCGGCGAGCGCCACACCGGTAGTTGGTGCTGCGGCAATCTCCTCGCCGAGCTACCAGCTTTGGCTTTCTTGGCGCCACCTCTGTTGCGGACTGCTCAACGACTAGCACATCTTTGCCTTTCTTCTTCCCTGTTGTTCCGCCGCCGGTTTTTCTTTGCCGGGCAGCCTCCTCACTATCGTAACCTCCTGCTTCAGATTCTCTCCGGGGAGTTTCCTCCCTTCCTCAGCACGTGCACACTTGTCGGCCAGGGCATATAGCTCACTGACGTCTCTGATCTTGCACATCGCCATCTCTTCGCGCATCCTGCGGTTTTGCACGTTCTGATGGAACGCGCTGATTACCGCGGCAGGGTCGACATCTGGGATGTTGTGCTGTACGTGGCTGAATCTCTGAATGTACTTGCGCAGGGGCTCTCCTTCCTTCTGGGCGAGCAGATGAAGGTCGCTCTCTTGGCCATGAGGCTAGTGGCCGCCTGTAAAGGCGCCGACAAAATGATGGCATAGGTCTGCCCAGGAGGATATGGAGTTGTCCGGCAAGTGCATGAGCCAGGATCTGACATTGGGCTTGACCACCAGCGGGAAGTAGTTGGCCAGGATCTTGTCGTCCCGCCCCCGGCAGCTTGCACCGCGATGGTGTAGATGCTGAGGAACTCCGACGAATGCGACTTGCCGTCGTATTTCTCTGCACGCCCTGGCTTGAAATTCTTCATCTGGGCCCTTTGGACTTGCCGCAGCTCACGAGTGAACGCAGGGCAACCTACCGCGTACGGCAAGTCGCCTGGTTCCCCTGGTGCATGCATGTCGACAGAGGGCCCAGCGCGCTGGTCCGATTGTCGCTGTGCTTTTCTTCGGCGCTCGATGCGAGTACGAGCGTCTTCTTGCTGTCGTTCGTGAAGAACTTGGCGCTGATCGCGACGAGCTCGTGGATCTGATGATGCGGTGGAGTCGCTGTCGAGGTGGATCCGGCGAGTCGGCGATCTTGGCCTTTGGGGTGGAGAGTGCATGGTGGTTGCACCCCCACCGGTTTCGTCGCCATCGGCTCGTGCTCGGTAGTCTGCCGGCCGGCAGCGATGTACTTTCGGCTGCGCGAGTGTCGCCGTTGGCGAAGCCGATTAGACTCTGAATGGTGGCCCTCCATTCATCGATCTTGTCTGCCGTTGGAGGGTAATCCAGGAGCAGTTGAGCTCGCGCCAAAGCTTCTGCTGGAGTGGTGGGCGGTAGTGGCGAACGGTGCGAGGGGCGGGATATACTCGGACTTCTAACTATGTTAGAAGGAGTAGTATCCCGTCCAGGCGACCGTGTCTCGCTCGTGTCAGCATGTTGACGTGCATGCTGGTCTTGAGCACCCCGAGATCCACCAGCTCGATCTTGGTCCGATGAACGTATGGCACTGCGAATACCATGACGCTGCCGGTCCTGCGCCTCCTGAGATGGGCGCGGTGCATGTACGGACGCCGAGGTCTCGCAGCCTTGTCCTTGGACCTGGTAGCACCGTGAGCTCCCTCGTCGATGCCCGTTCTTCCGTCGGCGTCTACCCCACCACCCGTTTGCTCCGGTGGTGGTGGGATCGACGTGGACGGAACAGCTGCCGCCGAAGCCTTCTTCTTCGGTGGCATGTCGATGAAGAAGATGAAGATCTAGCTCGTGTGAACGTCGGATCAGGTTCACACAACCTCGACGCGTTCCCCTACCTGGCGCGCCAAAGATGTCGGGGAAGCTGATCCACGAACAGCTATGGGACCGGCGGACCGAGCCCCTTTCGATTCGGCGGGGGGCGGAGATCGCACGAAGAGCAGATCGAGGCGAAGCACACAAGCAGTTTACCCAGCTTTGGAGCTCTCCGGAGAGATAACACTCCTACTGCTGCATGTCTGAGTGTATTGAGTTCTTGCTCGGGAGCGCTGAGAGCCTCAGTACACACAAGCTCCTAACGAGACCGAGCGTGAGTGTTCTCTGGCCTCGAACCCCCCTCTACGTTGCGCATGGGCCTCCTTTTATATGCTCAAGGGGTCTCCAACAGGTGGCAACGTAGGCAAGGGTAAAAATCGAATAGCAATAGCGGTTGGTACAACTACCGCACAAAGTGTATCATACCTAACCCTCGACGGCGGGGACAAAGGCATTAAATGCCCGCTCACGCCGCCCAAATAGTGCAAAAAGGGACCGTCAGGGACGCCACCGCTTGCCACGATGGCAATCTTGTCAGCGTCGCTTGCCACAGCGCACCGCTGGCCGCACACCCTCTTGCCACGCGCTACCGAAAGGTCCTGTAGGCGACACGTTGGTGGATGTGCTTTGGAGCTGGTACGGTGGTAGTTTGCCGCGGCAAGCGCCTTGCCGCGGTCGTTGTCTTGTCGCGTCCGGAAGCTTGTCGTTCACCGGGCCTCGCCGGGGACGGTGGCGCGTCGCGGCAAGTCCCTCGAGATGCCTTGGTTGGCCTTCCCGGCAAGCTCCTCTTGCCGGGGCCTTGTCTCCTTGGCTTGAATACTTTGTTCTTGAATGGCTCCAAAGAAACACGGAGGACCTTGGCGGTCACCCGGCAAGCCTTGCTGCGGGATGCTGCAACTGCCCGTGCACAAGTTCGGGATACTAGGGTACCCCTACTCTAGTACACCGACACCTAGTCGTCTATGCCATAACCAACCTTTTGAGGATTTAGCAATGAAGCAAGTTTTAGGTTGTGCCTTTTTAGAGAAATCAACAATGTAAAGATCACCTCTACGTATACCGGTAAAGACCATTTTATGATTGTCTCGACGAAACACTTGGCAGTCTACTTCAGTAAATAGGACATTGAAACCGAAATCAACAAGTCTAGATACTGAAAGTAAGTTGTAGCCAAGAGATTCAACGAACATGACATTCTGAATGGAGCTATCATGTGAGATGGCCACCTTACCGAGGCCAACCACCTTACCCTTTGAGTTGTCAGCGAAAGTGACATACTTTCGAGGACTATCATTTTCAGCAAGCTCACGAAACATGTCTTTATCTCCGGTCATGTGATCGGTACATCCACTGTCAAGAACCCATTCCTTTCCCCCTGACACATATCCCGGAAGATTTGCCATAAGACCAAAACGTCTCATTGCATCATCAAGATCGAAGTCACTATCATCATCCTCATCATAGTATCCATGTTCAACATCGTCATGTGGTGGATCAAGTCCTAGAGAGGGTAATTCATTAGAGTGAGTTTGACAATGATCTTGCTTATGAATTCTTATAGCTTCGAAAATAATATCACCAATAATTCCAACATCTCCTTTGGCACGCATAAGGTCGGTAAGTTCAAATAGACGATCACCAAACATAGGATCACTAGTATTCATCTTACTCAAGGCAACACACTTATAGAGAATTTCATCTAGATTTTTCAAGGAATAACTTGGAAAGCGTTCCTCAAGAAATTTCCATATAGTGTAGGCACACTCAAGAGTAGGCAAGATTCTAATTAAGTTTCTAGGCAAGCCTCTAGTGATAAGATTAACAGTTCTAAGATTTCTAGTCATGTCAATAGATTCATCAAGGGTAGGATGCATAGGATCAACATGAGGTGCACAAGGGCTAGCAATGTACTTGTTCAAATGATATTGATTGAAAATTACAAGCATCTCATTTTTTCACTCATGAAAATACTCTCCATCAAGAATAGGCACTCTATGTCTAAGACTCCCCAAAGTAGACTCATCCATCTTCCTCCAATGGTGATTAAACCAAGGCAATGGAGACCAATGCTCTGATACCACTTGTAGGATCTTGAGAAGAGGTGTCTAGAGGGGGGGTGATTAGACACTAAGTACCAAAGTTGCAGTTTTTAACTTCTTTAGGTTTAAGTGGAGTTTAGGTTCAAGTTTAACATTCTCAATACATAACAAGCAAGCATGCAAAGAGTATGTGAGCAGTGGAAAGTAAAGCATGCAACTTGCAAGAATGTAAAGGGAAGGGTTTGGAAAATTCAAACGCAATTGCAGACACGGATGTTTTTGTCGTGGTTCCGATAGGTGGTGCTATCATACATCCACGTTGATGGAGACTTCAACCCACGAAGGGTAGCAGTTGCCTTGAGTCCACATAGGGCTCCACCCACGAAGGGTCCACGAAGAAGCAACCTTGTCTATCCCACCATGGCCGCCGCCCACGAAGGACTTGCCTCACTAGCGGTAGATCTTCACGAAGTAGGCGATCTCCTTGCCCTTACAAACTCCTTGGTTCAACTCCACAATCTTGTCGGAGGCTCCCAAGTGACACCTAGCCAATCTAGGAGACACCACTCTCCAAGAAGTAAAAAATGGTGTATTGATGATGAACTCCTTGCTCTTGTGCTTCAAATGATAGTCTCCCCAACACTCAACTCTCTCTCATAGGATTTGGATCTTGTGGAAAGAAGATTTGAGTGGAAAGCAACTTGGGGAAGGCTAGAGATCAAGATTCATATGGTAGGAATGGAATATCTTGGCCTCAACACATGAGTAGGTAGTTCTCTCTCGAAGCTGGTAAGTTGGAAGTGTAGGTTTGTTCGATGGCTCTCTCCACGAATGAAGAGGAGGTGGAGGGGTATATATAGCCTCCACACAAAATCTAACCGTTACACACAATTTACCAAACTCGGTGGGACCGAATCAACAAACTCGGTCGGACCGATTTAGCAAATCTAGTGACCGTTAGGGTTTTCGGTGGGATTGACATGCAACTCGGTAGGACCGATATGATTAGGGTTAGAGCATAACGTAATCTCGGTGAGACCGGTTACACAAACTCGGTGAGACCGATGTTGGTAATTAGCTAACCAGAGAGTTGGTCAGGCAAACTCGGTGGGACCGATTACTCAAACTCGGTGGGACCGATTTTGGTAATAAGTTAACCAGGGAGTTTGCATTGTAATCTCGGTAGTACCGATTACACAAACTTGGTGAGACCGATTTTGGTAATGGACATACACAAAGAGATTGCAATCCCATCTCGGTGAGACCGAGATCCCTATCGGTGAAACCGATTTGCCTAGGGTTTGTGGCAGTGGCTATGACATCTGAACTCGGTGGCGCCGAATAGAAAGAATCGATAGGGCCGAGTTTGACTTTAGGTTTAGGTTATATGTGGAAGTGGGAAAGTAGTGGAGGGTTTTGGAGCATATCACTAAGCACATGAAGCAAGAGGCTCATTAAGCAACACCTCATCCCGTCTTGGTAGTATTGGCTTTTCCTATAGACTCAGTGTGATCTTGGATCACTAAATATAAAATGAAGAGTCTTGAGCTTGAAGCTTGAGCCAATCCTTTTTCCTTACCAAAACCACCTACGGGGCACTTGTGCTTTCACTAAGCACTTCTCCCATTACAAGAACTACCAATCTAGTTGGCCAAACCAAACGGATAATTCAAAGAGACTTGCAAAGATAACCAATCATACATAAAAGAATTCAGAGAAGATTCAAATATTGCTCATAGATAATCTTGATCATGAACCCACAATTCATCGGTCTCAACAAACACACCGCAAAAAGAAGATTACATCGAATAGATCTCCACGAGAGAGGGGGAGAACATTGTATTGAGATCCAAAAAGAGAGAAGAAGCCATCTAGCTACTAACTATGGACCCGAAGGTCTGAAGGAAACTACTCACACTTCATCGGAGAGGCTATGATGATGTAGAAGCCCTCCGTGGTGGCTTCCCCTTCCGGCGGAGCTCCGGAACAGGCCCCAAGATGGGATCTCGTGGATACAGAAAGTTGCGGCGGGGGAATTAGGTTTTTGGCTCCGTGTCGATCGCTCGGGGCAATGAGGTATATATAGGAGGAAGAAGTACATTGGTGGAGCAAAGGGGGGGTCCACCAGGCAGGGGGGCGCGCCCTAGGGGGGCGCCCTCCACCCTCGTGGCCGCCTCCCTTCTTTCTTGACGTGGGGTCCAAGTCTCCTGGATCATATTCGGTGAGAAAATCACGTTCCCGAAGGTTTCATTCCGTTTGGAATCCGTTTGATATTTCGTTTCTTCGAAACACTAAAATAGGCAAAAAAAGTGCAAATCTGGGCTGGGCCTCCGGTTAATAGGTTAGTCCCAAAAGTAATATAAAAGTGGAAAATAAAGCCCAATATGGAACAAAACAATATATAATATAGCATGGAGCAATCAAAAATTATAGATACGTTGGAGACATATCAGACCTCCATGCAGCAAAGCAACGTAGATGCAGAGTGGAAACCAGAGTTCCTTTTTACAGCCAAATTTGGTTAAACAAACCAAGTATAGTGTAAGGAACTACCTGGAAGAATAAAAAAAATTCAAACCAGAAATTCAAAGTTCTTTTCCACCAACAAAGGTAAGAAAATCATTTCTACTTATCTTTTTGTTGTAATAACCTACCCATCCCACGGTTCACCAATGTCTTTCGTATCACAAGAACTTACATATCACATATCTGCTTACGCTGACAGAAAAAGATGAAACTAAAAGGGACAAAAGACAAAGCACCAGTCTATACCCAAAACATTCTCATTGCTTCCAACACACAACGGAGGTGTCCGACCTCTTCCATTTAGTCATGAGCGACAGCTGGCAGGAGGAATACAAAAAGTGAGTTGTTTTCTATTGCACCTTAAAATAGTTGCACAGAGGCCAAAAAAATGTAAAAATCTGTTTCTCACTGACCGTGACCTCCAAAATTATTTAATCTCCCCGTCAGCAAAACTATATTTAGGCGCATCCGCAGGACAAGTGAAAGCACGCAACTTACTGGAGCCCAACTGAAGGCAGTATTTGGTCCAAGACCAGCACAGACGAACATACCACATCATATGGAAAAGAGGGCCCTCGATGACATAGCAGAAATCTGGGACAACAGACAAGATTCAAAACAGAGTGACAGAGTAATATTAGGCCCAAACTTTGCAGAGGTAAAATTTTAAAAAGCAAAATCTTGTCTATATTGCAACACCTACTCTTTTTATATTGTTACACAGCTCTTTTTCTAACAGTTTTTTCATCGTAATTATTGTTTGCATCATATATTGGATTTAAAGCATCACAAAACTGGTATTAAAAAATTTAAAAATGAATTGCAAAAAATAAAGAATCAGCTGGTTCCCGTGTATCTCAAGGAAAATCGACAGAAAAAGCTCTCAACAGCAAACATGGTAACAACCCTTTCCTCCATGACAAAATCTCAAAATATAAGTTCTATTATATTACTTTATATTAAACTGTCATCTAAGCAACAAGTATTTTGTACACAGATATTCATTCCAATGGAGAAGGATGACCGCTATGTACTATATGTGCTGGACAAATACAAAAACAAAGTACACATTATTGATCCTCGAGAAACGACTCCGAAGGAATTTGAGAAAGAAAAGATAGACGTAGATAAATTGGATAAAACAGAAGCAAGTCGAGTTCTTCAAGAAAATGAAGATGCTGAAAAAGAAAGAGAAAGACAGTTTCAGGAATATCATGTTCATAAGTCGGCAATCGTAAGCATTTATACATAACAATTTTTTCAGTTTTACAAGTTCCAATATTAAAACAATTAATTACAAAATGCAATATTCCCAGGTACCTAGGTTTAAAGAAGTCTTCAACACCATACTAGGACAAACAATGACTGCAAAGGGTACAAGATGGCAGATTCATACTGTGCAAGATGTTCCAGTGGTAGAAAAGGGAGAATCAACATTTGTTGTTTTAAAGCTTGCATTCATCTGCAATGGTGAAAATTTTATCGAAGACCTGGAAGATTTGACAGTATGTTTATATAGATTTACTTATAAACAACTTATATGCACAAACTCTAATAATATACTTCTCTTCTCGGCAAAATTTCACAGGATGAGGTCGAAGACTGGAGGGCAGAGGCAATGTACATTCTATTAAGTAGAGAGATGAATCAAGTCAAAGCTAGTGAAATGGGTGACGAGATTAGCAAGATCTTGAGCAAAAATGAAGACTAAAACTTTTGATTTAGCCCGCGAGGCTAATTCTATCTAGACGTGACAAAAAAGTTTATCAATAACTCACATTTATATGTAATGTAGTTAGAAATTGCGTGTTCATGTTGAAAAGAGAACTATTTCGACAACAATGCCTCTTACATCATCAGAGAGTGCCAGTAAACTATAAACAACAATGCCTCTTCTTATTTGTACGACATCACTGACTCCCAAAATGAATCCTTACGCGCGACTCTGGAAACCACCCTCCCATGGCCTTGTGCCACCAAACCCTGGGTCACCATGCCTCCGGGCAATATCCACACACACACATACCCTTACGCGTGACTCTGGAGACCACCCTCCCGTGCCTCCAGAGGTGAAATGGCCTTTGTGCCACCAAACCCTGGGTCACCATGCCTCCGGGCAATATCCACACACACACATACCCTTACGCGTGACTTTGGCGACCACCCTCCCGTGCCTCCAGAGGTGAAATGACCTTTGTGCCACCAAACCCTGGGTCACCATGCCTCCGGGCAATATCCACACACACACATACCCTTAAGCGTGACTCTGGAGACCACCCTCCCGTGCCTCCAGAGGTGAAAGCAGCCTTTGTGCCACCAAACCCTGGGTCACCATGCCTCCGGGCAATATCCACACACACACATACCCTTACGCGTGACTCTGGAGACCACCCTCCCGTGCCTCCAGAGGTGAAATGGCCTTTGTGCCACAAAACCCTGGGTCACCATACCTCCGGGCAATATCCACACACAAATACCAAGAACGCCTCAACCGTGGCTAGCTCCTACGGACACGTGACTTCACATGCTTCAAACCCGTGACTCCAGAGGCAACATACCAATGTCTTCGTAGTATACACACATGTGAATGCACGCACAAACCTAGCTCGTAAGCAGACGTGACTGCAATTACTTCAAACCCATGCCTTCAGCACATGCGTCAAACACATGCTTCAAACTCGTGCCTTCAGCACAACCTGCTATATAAAAATTAAACAAGCAGGTTCCCTCGCGTCGGAGGTGCGGTGCCACACCACAACCAACACACACTTCAAACTATACCCCCCCCCCCCCTTCAAGATGTTTATGAAAAATTGAACGAGCCGAAGGCGAGCCGGAGGTTCTCTCGCGCCGGAGGCGCCGTGCCACACGACGACGTACAACCCGCCGCACGAACCAGGACGCCGCACGACCAACACACACTTCGACCTATGCCCCCCCCCCCCCTTCAAGATGTTTATGAAAAATTGAACGAGCCGAAGGCGAGCCGGAGGTTCCCTCGCGCCGGAGGCGCCATGCCACACGACGATGTACAACGCGCCGCACGAACCAGGACGTCGCACGACCAACACACACTTCGACCTATGCCCCCCCTTTAAGATGTTTATGAAAAATTAAACGAGCTGAAGGCGAGCCGGAGGTTTCCTCGCGCCCGAGGCGTCGTGCCACATGACGACATACAACGCGCCGCATGATCCAGGACGCCGCACGACCAACACACACTTCGACCTATGCCCCCCTTCAAGATCCTTATGAAAAATTGAATGAGCCAAAGGCGAGCCGGAGGTGCTTTTCTTCAATTTAGTAAAGTTATTATACACCCGTGCCTCTTCTAGTGTTCACGTGTGCCTATAAATAAGTCACACGATTGAATGATTCTGGAGACTGTTGTTTTACATTAAAAAGTTACTTTTTTCTTTACTTGAAAGGTCACATTTGATAGTGTTGGTAGTCCCCGCACGTAACTACCCCATAAATCTCCATTACCTGGAAATATAATGGGAACAAAAAGGGAAACAGGGAACCAACCGCGCACACTCGTATTTTTTTTGTGTTTTCGCGCGGAAAGGGAAAATGAAAAATTGTGGTAGTTCGAGGGTTAAAATACAAAACGCACCAAACCACTAACCGGAAAGGGAAAACCGGGAACCAACCGCACAACTAGTTTTCCCTTGCGGGAGCGCTCCGCGGGCGACACTTGTCACACGTGGAACGCTCCCCAACCGCTCGTTACGAGTGCTTCGAAGGAGCGCTCGTTAACTAGTTGCTCCCGGGTAAAAGGGACAAACGAGACGGCCCAGCGCGCGGGCGCAAACGGACTTTTGTCCGCTTTGTGTTCGCTTTCGACCCATCCCCGGCCCAAGTTTGCGCCGGTTGTGAAATTAAACGGACAGCCTTGTGAATAGGCGGGATCTGTGGCTTGTCCTCCTCTGGCCCGCCGGTCGGTGGGTTAAACCAACCCCCCCCCCCCCACGCCCATTTGGCGCCATTTCCCCCAAACCCTCCCACGTCCCTCCCGCCCCCCCCACTCTCCCCCGTCCATGGCCGACGCCCGCCGAAGTTTTCGCGGCCCGCCGTCGACCCGCCCCGCAAAGGTGAAGAAGAAGGCGCCAAGGAAGCCGCGGTCGGAGTGCACGCCGGAGGAGATCGCCAAGTTGGACGCAGAATCGGCGAGGAGGAGGGAACGGAGAGCGGTCGTCAAGGTCAATGCCGCCGCGGCCAAGTTCGCCGCCCAGCACGAGGAGCTGGAGGCTTTGCGGTGCAAGGCCGCTGCCGACAAGAAGAAGGACCTCGTCAACAAAGCGCACACCATCCTCATGCTTGGCATGGGCCATCCAGCCGGGTTCCCTACAGCGGTCGTCGGCCCGGTGAGCACAGGCTCGTCGGTCGCCCGGCCTACGCACTGCCAGTCGCCGACGTCGCGCACCGCGCCCATGTCGCCCGGCTTTCCTCCGCCAAGGCACGACGGCCAGACCCGTTTCTCGGGGTCGCCGGACGTGGGCTTGTTCGCGCCGTCCACACCGCGCCCCGAGGTCGTCATCGACCTCAACGTCACGCCTGGGTCCGGCAGCGACGGGCGGCCGTCTATCGAGATGCAAAGAAAGCAGGCACGGGCATCGTTCACGGGCACCATGCCGGCCCCCCGCATCTTGTTTGACGGAATGCCAACCCCAATGCCAACGGTCGACGACCCGATATACAACCAGTACATGGAGGACGTGATCTTCGAGGGTGGGCATGGCCGTGCCTACGACCCCGATGAGACCCAAAGTCAGGATGGTTGCGCCCAGTACGTCCCCGATGAAGAGGCCGACGACCGTGCTAACTGCGACCATGGTGACTCGTGGCATGAAGACGATGACATCTATGTCGAAGATGATGGTGATGAAGAAGAAGAAGAAGAAGGCAATTACGTTTATATTAGTGGCGCGCCATTGTTCATCGACGAGCTCACCCAAAGAGCGGAAGCACAAAAGAAGAGGAAGAGCATTCGCATGGGTTCATACACACAAGATGAGGACAAGTTGATTTGCCAAGCTTGGATGGAGATTAGCCAAGATCCGAGGACCGGTGCGCAACAAAAGGGCATTGTTTTTTGGACGAGAGTCCACAAAACATTCCATGAAAGGAAGATGTTTGAGCCCTACCAATTTACAAGCAACCGTTGCATCGGCTCGATTCAAAAGAGATGTTGTTCATCCAACAAGAGTGCAACAAGTATTGCGCCGCATTTGAGAGCGTTGAAGCACGACTCGTGAGTGGTCTCGGCATTGGGGACATGGTATTCTCTCCTCTTCCTAGCCCTTTCCTTGCTACGGCCATGAGACTTCGGCCGTGTACATGTTTGCATGTTCACTTGTTGTTGATCATGTGGTGTAGGCATTTCAATCTTTGGAGGCATTCAAGGCCCGGCACAATGACAAGCCATTCACTCTTACGCATTGTTGGACGATCATCAACAATTGCCCTAAGTTCAAGGACCAATACCATGAACTACAAAGGAAGAGAGGCAAGAAGACGACCAAGTTCGCCGGAGGTAGAGATGGCGAGGCGTTGAAGAGGCCGAGGGGCAAGACCAACTCCAAGGTTGACAACATACGTGATGCCTCATCCATGGCCTTGCATGATATTTTGCATGGCATGATGTCCCAAAAGGATGTGAGGGACGAGAAGAAGCGGCAAAGAAAGGACGAGCAAATGAAGCAATACCTAGACCTTCAAAGACAAAGCTTGAGATGGAGGAGGCGGCCAAGCGGAGGAAGATCGACATGGAGGAGATGGCCCGGCAAAGGCAGCTCGACATGGAGGAGGCGGCCCGGCAAAGTCAGCTCGACATCGAGGCCGACAACGTCAAGGCCAGGCAGAGGCAGCTCGACATCGATGCCACCTCCAAAGCGAAGGAGGTGGCCCTTGCGATCATGAGCGTGGACTTGTCGAAGATGAGCGAGAAGACGAGGGCCTGGTTCGAGGCCAGACAGAAGGAGATGCTCGACGCCGAAGGCCTGAACTAGGTCGTCCGATCAGCATAGGTGCCGCCCGCCCGCTGGGCCGCTGGCAGTGTGCCGGCGAGAAAACATTCATTCTGGAGGCTGGCTGTGTTGCCGGCCGCTGGCTGTGTTGCCGGCGAGGACAACTATTCATTTTGGAGGCTGGCTGTGTTGCCGGCCACTGGCTGATGCTGGCGATGGACGTGTAGGCCGCTGGCTCTGTTGCCGGCGTGATGAACCGGGGGCGCTGGCCTGAACTAGGGCTTTGGCATTTGGAACATTGCTTTTAGTTTTTTAAATAGACGCGGACAGGATGGGGCAAATGGATGCGGCCACGCGCTGGGCGCACGACCACCGCATCCCAGGACACACCCGGACACAACCCCAAATCCCTACCCAAACGGACAGAATCCGGACAAAACGGACGTCCGTTTGAGGTCGCGCGGTGGAGTTGGCCTAATATCACTCAGATTCTAAAATACGCTCGCTCCTTCCCGTCGAACGCCCCTTTGTTTTTCTTTTTCTTTTGGTGTTTGTCCCTCCGTTGAAAAACATGCATCTAAAATTTACGAACTTGAAAAAACAGTTCACGAATTCTAAAAAGAAGTTCATCAATTTTGAAACACACTTCACAAATTTTGAAAAAAGTTCATCGAATTTCAACGACATTAAAAAAATTGAAAAAAGTTCATCAAATTTGAAAAAAAGATCATCGAATTAAATTAGAATTTGAAAAAAGTTCATCTGTTTTTTAAATCATCAAATTTGAAAAAATGTTCATCAATTTTGTACAAAAAAATCACCTAAAGCGCATTGTCGCGTCTTACAGTAGAGTCGGTCAATTTCGTTTGTACTGACGCAAAATGCCAACGGCGGTCGACCTCCATGGAGGTGGTTATTTTGAAAAAATCGAAAAACATATTTTAAAATTTCAATAAATTCTGAAAAAAATCATACATTTTAACATGGATGTATTCTACATGTGTGTAAATTTTGCAGATGAAATATATTATGATGAGAGCTACACAAAAAAGACAAATCGCGGTTTTCAAACTGATGAACAGTGCAAACACTGTTCACTATTAGAAATGCATGATTTTCTATTTTTTGTGTAGCTCTCACCATAATGTATTTCGTTGTGAGATCGTATACACATGTAGAATACATACATATGAATGTGTAGAACTTTTTTCAGAATTTTTTGGAACTCCAAAATGTAATTATTGATTTTTTAAAATATCCACCTCCATGAAGGTCGCCCGCCAAAAGCCCTCGCTCTTTGTACTGAGCCCTTTGTAGAACTTGAATATTAGATGTGTGACTCCCCCACACAAAAAAAAAACAAGATTATTAACATAGTAGGAGTATTAAATAGTCCCACCTTACTTCTTTGCACCTAATTCCGCCAATATATGTACACACGTGAATATTGTTAAGAATAGAATAGTTGCTTATTAATTAAACTAATTAGAATTAAGTTAATTGTTAGATAGGTTTCTTGGTTCTCAAGCAACCATGTACTTTCTTTGCTCTCAAGGCAACTATGTAATTCCTTAGCTCTAGCTCCATGTGTACTTCCATCTGGGTATAAATACCTCATTTTTATTATTAATAAAGACTGATGGATCATCTTTCATTTAAACTCTCTCGTTCTTTATTTTTCACTCAAAACACGTTATCAGCACTTTGCCCTAATACAGAGCAATTAGGCCACATAAGAGAGCAGACCAGCAGCGCCTGCGACCCTCAGATAACACAATGCATCACCAAGGACGTTCTCAACGCACGCGAGCGACGATGGAGATGGTCCTTGGCACTTTCCCTGACGCCGGCCCCCATCGTACGGCACCATCTACAGCAGCATGTAGCCTTCCGCGCGGCGCGCTCGTCCTCACGACAGCAGAGGCGAACAAGACCTCGCCGGCGTGGGCATGAGCCGGCTCGAGCACACCATGCCATTTGGAAAAGACTAACGTACATCCATTCCATGCAGAAATTAATCAGGAGAATGCTAATTGATTTTTTTATTAGCATCAGCAATCTGCTAATCGTGTCTTTAGAATCGAGAGCAATTTTTTTTGCATGACATGAAGTCGGCCAGGAGAATACTAGTAGTAATTTGTTTGTCTTCTTGTGATTAAAATCGATGATCCAATTATTGATTACCTTTGCATGTACGCCTTTGCGAGAGAAATGCTCCCCCGCATGAAGAAATGGATGGATCTTTACTCCATTACATTCGATTTCCGGAGACTACAGAGACGGCCTCCGGCGCACGGAGATGCGAGCAGTGGTGGCAGTCCACGGTGTGGTTGTGCGACCGGCGTTGTGGCGCCCTCTAGCGTCGCTACCTGCGGCTACGGCCTTTGGCCGGCGATGCCGTCAGGCACACACAGCGCGGCATAGCACCATCTTCAAGCAACGACCGTGGTAGTTCCCAATGACCATGACGCACGCACCCAGAAGAAATTAGGAAAGCCTCTTATCCTTTTGGCGAGTTTCAATTCAACCCTCCTACTCCTGCTTATTGATATTCACATATTAGTTCCCCTAATGCATGTTCAGCTCACAGGCTATACTGTACTTTACTCGTCTATATATTCCCTAAATTTCTGAAATAACACTTCAAGTAGTAACAAGTATAGAATGATCATCAGATTTTAAGTACTTCAGTTTCTACACTAGGCCCTCAGGCTTGACGTACTTTACTGATTAGTATTCTGGTGCACTCAGGTTTATAGGATTTTGGATTATAGACTTCAGTGCATCAGTGTATGAAATTACCTATGTATAAATCCTCATATTTGTATTGCTGCAGTTTAAGCCCTCTGGCTAATTTAGATCCTTAGATAACAATTGTGGCATATGACACCATTTAGTCCTCATTTATCACATAAGCAATGAATATAATTTTGCATTTGCATGTATTGCCACAGTAACACTAATGCAAAAGAATGTTTTGCTTACATTTGTTCCTTTGGAATTTAAGATGTTATATATGTCTTTGCCGCAAATATTTCCTGAGGCATACGTTTTAGGAGAACAACTATAATTTTTGCAATTGATTTCTTTTTCTTGCAAGTCTAATTGTAATTCAAAGATGAATTATGAAGTGTCATACTCAATATGACTACTCGCATTTATTTGTGAATCACAAGGTATTGGTGGCATCTACTGCACCATCTGCAGATTATCCACCAATATTGTGAGGTCTACGTCTTGCTACTTTGACAAGATGACTACCTTTAATGTGCTCTTCCAAATATTAATATTAGATGTGACTACCTCAAGATATCATAAGGTAATATTGGCATCTACTGCAAATTTTTGCAGACTATCCACTATTACTGCAAGGTCTACATCATGTCACTTTGACAGATGATTACCTTCAAAGTGATTTCATACATTTAGCATAACATAAGGTAATAGAATTATAAACATCTACTGACAAAAGTCAGACTATGTTTTCTATTACTGCGAGATCAACACCATATTGGTGATTATCTTCAGAGTGTTATCCTATAAATTGAGGTCTACACATATTGTTATAAAGCATCAGCGATTTCAAAATTTGCTCCTCTGAAGCAATTGATGTTGTTCACTAAAATGATTTACTATCATAGTAAATTCATGCATGATCATTATATGTTGAATGGTATTATCTACCAATATCAATTGTTCAAGCCTCATTTTGCTTGAAAAAGTTGTAGAGAATTACGCAAATATATGCATACCTTGGTAATTACCTTCTATTATATTGGTTAAATACATGGCAGTTGAGCCTATGTCATTATTTCTAATTATAGTGTCGACCATTCATCTAGATGGATACAATAATTTATTGCAACAATTGAGTGTCTCAACACTGTTGCAAGGTCTACATCCACATTGTGGTTATAGTTTCATAGTGACTAACCAATGTTAAAGATGCAACATCTATGTTTCTGGCAGTGATCCTAAAGTTGCATATTTCCTTGAGAATAAAGTCTAGAATTTTACCAATGACTTCATCACATGCGTTATATTGAAGGATATACCCAGGTTCACCAAGGATCACCTTGGCCAGGATTGTTCTCAAACAAATCATTTTATCCATATACATCGCTTACTCCTAGAAGTAAATTAAATAAATGCATGAGCACATCGTGAATGATCACCTATTCATTTTTCAAGACCTCAAGTCTACTACAACTCACAATTCTGTCACTTAATCAACTTTAAGTTGAGATTTTGTGATCAAACATTGTCATATGGATATCCGGTTGAAAATCCCTTAATACACTTTACATCCTCTTATGACGGTACTACCATTTATGTGATCAAGAAACATGGAATTTCTTAAAATCGTCAGATTCACCCAACGGGTGCTATATACCATTATTTGAAATTCTTGCTAGTACCGAGAATACTATGCAAGTTAGTGGTCACAAAATAGAACTATGAGGAATTCGAAGTAAAGTGGAGGCTAATAGACAACCAAAAATAGAATTATCTCTTAATAGGAATCGGTCGTTATCAAATGATCAAAAGACAACTCTCAAGTTTGTCAAATGTGTGGTCATATAAATATTGTCCCTATGATTACCAAACCCTCAAACATATGATCGAACCACACCACAAATTTATTAAAAGGCCAATAAGTTCAATGAGATAAATTTGCAAATAACAACAAGATACTGGTAAAGGATTGTTCTCGAAATCTTCATGAGAAGGAGGACCAAAAATCTAGTGCAGAAAATGGAGGATGAACTCATTTGCACTCAAGAATATCGGAGACCTCGGGTAATCTCCTAATTATCCCAACATATTATTAGCCTATACTTGTACTACTACATGTAGTAAAATGTCCAATATCGTATCCCTTGGATACAATATTCGATAAATTTGAATGTATGTTTCAATTCATACTCAATTTTGTTGCGTACACACTGGATTTCTAAGTATTAATAAATTAAATATTAGGCTTGATAGCCTTAGCCATCCTGGTTTGGGGATGATTAGAAAATTATTGACACTTCAGTTGGTCACAACTTAACAAATTGACAAATATTTCCCATATCATTAGATTATATGTGCACAACATGTGCCATAGGGGAAATCTGTTTTAAGGAACTCTCACCTTAAAATTCTAATTGAGCCACTTATTCTTCCTTGAACACATTCAAACGATATATGTGGAATGTTGAGCCATTATCTGGAGTAATTTAGATACTTCATGGTACTCATATACACATTCATAAAATGTTTTTTAGTGTGTCTCACACACAACCATGCATGATCTTACCAAATAAATTGCTCAACTTATCAAAGTAAGAGCAAATTCTCCTGAAAATAGGATCTATAAACCCATTCGAATGAAGAATGTTGTTGAACTCATTCAATGAGATTTTTTTTTGCATTAAGTACTTTATGTACATACCTAGAATGATTTAGCTAAATTTCTTATCAAAGATAATTACATGACAACTTTTAAAGAACCGTAAATTACCAGCCTTTTACTGGACACATACGGCCTTACACACCGTAAGTATGATCTAAATCATACCAACTGCATATCATACTACTTTCCTCTTGTAGTAACTACGTGGAAATCAACAGTGTATTTCCCATCTGCGATAATTGAGTTACATACCAATATCACCACTCCAGCATACATCAATGGGCACTCACAGAAAATTAGGGATTTATGTGAGGAATAACAATTTATCCGTGAATCAAAATTATTCACAGCCCTTATGCTGATTACATCAGCAATAAGGATATTTTTCTGGCATTAGGGGGAGATAAGTACCAAAAAGAATGCCGTGAAATAAATTAGAAATGTTGTTGACATTCAATCCTTATATCCACGTACTCAAAGAATCTGAACTAGAAGTTTAGAGAATCATATATTTGCAACACATTGCAAATCTGCCATATAGATTTACTGATAACAAGGTGTTACTAAATTCTATATTCCTGCAGTAAATGGGTCAGAAAGAGTGGAGGTACCTGATAAACCACTCTTCTCCCCAAATGAGAGCAAGAGGGGGAGAAAATCTGACAAGACGAGATATAACTTCTCATATGCTTCCGCGAAATAGAGGAAATCAAATCCTCAACCAGTAAATGCAATTCAACATCAAGTTGAAAGACACCTCACTGGATGCTCATCATCCAAAGCCCAACATAAATGTGCACAAATGTTTTGGTGCCGGGACATCGAAACACCTTGAATCCATTTGTTGTAGGAAATCACAAGGAGTTAAAAAGGAATAAATATTTTATCCACAAACTTCAATGATTCCACCAGGATCATATAAACTAAAGACTACATTTGTCGGTATATATTTCTTCTCAATTTGCTAAAATCTTTTGGGCCCAGAACCAAAATCCATGGTATAGTGCCTCTTACACTCATATTGGTTCACATAAAAGGAAGCAAGTACAAAGAATAGCACTCGCTCAACAAATGAGTGGTATTTACCACAGTAATACCTACTCCTCATAAGTATCTTCCATATGGAATACTAAAAATTTCTCATTCATATACAAAGTCAACGAGGTGGTGAGAAAGCAAGGCTTGTAGCAAAAGGGTTCACGCAGGGACCCGACATCAATTGTTGTGTAACATACCCTCTTGGTATGGGTGGACTTATGTTTCCATACTAAATATCATGGATGAAGTGGCTACATACTCATATGAGTCACTCATTTCAGAATTTTTTTTGAAGTCCCTGAAGGGCTTATACTTCCGAATCCAAAAGCAAATCGCAACAAGTTTTGTGTAAAACTTCATAAGTCGCTCCATGACTTGAAATAGTCAGAAATCATATGGTACTACTGACTAAATGAGTTCCTTCTTAAAAAGCTTACTCGATTAATGATGATTATTTACATGTTTAATAAAGGAATCAATTTGACTTCCTTTCATCACCTCAGTGTATATAGATGACCTCATCATCAATGTCTATACAAGACCTAAACATGCACAAAATCATCTCAAGACGGGAAATTTGGATTCAACCAAATTTAGCTCAATTTTACAACTTGAGCATTCTCTCAAGAATACATATCAGTCTACATATATCCAAAACATATATGAGAAGTTCAATGTGGATATATCATACCAACAAAAGGTACATGGTAGATATAAGAAATATTAACTTATATCTCAAGCCCACAATTAATCTTGGGCAATTCCATCAGGAAAATCAAAGATATGACCATGATATGATGAAATGATATTGGCTCTTTATTTGATCCCAACAATGCCATATCAGTAACTGAATTCACTCGAATAGTCTTCTCATGTAAGTCATCTAAATAGACTTTAATGACCACTTCCACTAATCACTCTAACATAATTGCTTTATCTAAAAGCATTGCCAAATATGCATGGCTCAGCAGAATGACTAACCACACTCAAAATCATGTGGTTGGGATTCATGAGAATCACATAACTTGATTTATCAAGAGCTACCACTTGTGTTCCTCAAAAACTATAAGTTATATGAAGAGCAATATCATAAAGTACATTGCTAAAAAATTACTTATCCTCATGAATTGTAGACAAGTGAGGAAACAATATGCAAACAACATACTTTGAAAGTCCTACAGATTATTCATAATGTGATGACCATATCAATGGAGTTTCTATTACACATTCTCCAGGTTTGCAAAGTTCAGGGGGAGTAATCTCCCAAATCTATAACCTATTAACAATCCTAAGATTGCATTTATTGTACTCTTTTTCCCTTCATGAGTTTTTCCCTAATGGTTTCTCATAAAGGTTTTTAACGATACAATATAAACACAAGTTCATGTATATGTCATATCAATTTCTCCTTATATTTTTTCCACTGGGTTTTAAAGGAGTTTTCAATGGCATATCATATCACACTCTTTTCCCTTATGAGTTTTCTCTCAAAGTTTCTCACAATGGTTTTTAACGAGGCAATATATTATCAAAGATCATACGTCATACTTTCTATTTTCCTTGTCAGGTTTTTTTAAAGAAAGTACTCAAGACATATTAATTGTTCTCTAAACTCATTGATGGGTTTTCTCCTTCTTCAAAGGTTTTTCTCATATGAGTTATCAAGAGACAATAATCATTATATGTTGCATCATTTTCTCCTTATTATTTTTCCCACTGGGTTTAAAGGAGTTTTAGCAACATATCTGCACTATTCTCCTCATATTTTTCCCACAGGGTTTTTGGAGGAGACATTCAAGATTATTCAAAGAATTTTTCAAGATGATGGATATACCAAAGAAGAGGCGTTGTACAAGGGTGAGTGTTAAGAATAGAATAGTTGCTTATTAATTAAGCTAATTAGGATTAAGTTAATTGTTAGATAGGTTGCTTGGATCTCAAGCAACCATGTACTTTCTTGGCTCTCAAGGCAACTATGTAATTCCTTGGCTCTCAAGTAACTATGTGTTTACTTGACCGCCAAGCACCATGTGTACTTCCGCCTGGGTATAAATACCCCACTTCTATCATCAATAAAGACTGATGGATCATCTTTCATTCGAACTCTCTCATTCTTTATTTTTCACTCAAAACAAATATGATAATTAACAAGCAGCCTTACAATCAATTAACTGAGGGATCTTTTTATCCTAGGCAAAGGAAGAAATTAAATCTCCCGGTTGGCATAAATAAAGGAGATTGTGGGCTGCGGAACAAAGAAATTAAATGCTCCTCATTGACAATAAATAAAGGGAGTCGTTTTAACTTCATCAAACTATGGTATGTTATTTTTTCTCCTGGTGCAACGCGCGGGCAATTTTCTTACTAAAATAGGAAAACGGTCTAACTAAATAAAATCATGTTTGATTCCTCTAGTTAATCCACGTATATAGCAATTTTGGTTCTCGGTAACCCAGGATTTTTGCGTTTGTGGAAAAAACGAGTATCCATCCTGTTTTTAAAAACACAATTGCCATCTACCGGGTCACAACTAATTCTTCTCTCCTCGTTTATCTCAACAACCTCGTGGCTTATCCCCAGCCCACCAAGGTTCAAATCCTGGTGCTTGCATTTATTTCTGGATTTATTTCAGGATTTTCGGCGATGCGCCTTCAGTGGGAGGAGATGTTCCCATCGACGACAAGGTGCCTATGGTGACTTCGTAAATTTCAAGATGATATGCCGGCTCAGTCTTTCGGAGATGCTCATAGGGGTAGGGTGTGCGGGTGTGCGTTCATAGGGGTGAGTGTATGCGCATGTATATGAGCGCTTGTGTCTGTACTGATGTTTAAAAAAACACGTGGCTTCGTTTCCTCTACTCCTATAAAAATTTAGTTGGTGATGATGGTGTGCCTACCATATTGCATTCACGGCCGTCTGATTTATATCCAACACCCACGAAACAATCTATGGCAGTTTTACGGAAAGAAACTGTCGGTATACAAAAATAGGGGCATGAACAACATGGACGCATGTCGGGTTTGCAAAAGCCATCCATCGTATGGAAGCTTGATGCCTTTCACACACTGAAGATTACCTGGCAACAAGCTGTGTCGACGAATCTCTGGATATGGTGATTCATGAAACCCATGGTATGATGTGTAAACATAGCCCCCCCTCGCGAATGGAAGTTGCATAGCACAGTAATCATCGCCGGTGATATGATCGATGATTGGTTGGATGATCGGATAATTGAGCCCGAGGAACAAGGAGTGGTTGCCGAGGCTGTAAACCCGCCTCCAAAGGAATACGCCCGCCCAACGGAGCTGGGATCTTTCTCAAACACGAAGCAGCCATAGCCATCAATGTCACGAACGCATACGCATTGTACTGCATGTGGTTTGATGTAATGGTTTGGTCAATTTGGTATGTGCGAATGAGCATCAAATGACCGCCGTCAGCTAAACGAGCGATAAACCAGCACCCATCGGCTGGTATGATTCCAGGTCCTGGAATCATGAAGGCCAGCGCATTTGCGTCTGCTGCAACAATTCAAATTGGAGACCAAAAGGACAAAAATAAGCAATCATGTTCAGAGTATGTGTGGAATTAAGATTATTATAACAGTGACACATATCATAGACATAGAATTGCAATGTCGTGGTCATAATCATACCCAAGTTAAAAAAATAAGCCAATGGCTTTCATATTATAGCAACATGTCATGATTCAAACATCATGTAACAATGAGAGGAAAACAGCTATGACAGCGCCTACTCATATTCTACCATAGCACTTACTACTACTATTCTCATATCAACTCTAAGCAATAACATGCGTTGTTATAAAAATCTAGTAAACGAGAGTAACATATAGCAATCATGATGTTATGCTCATAATATGTATTCTAACAATCATTAGATGCCAATTGTTCTCATATCAACTCTAACAATAACATGTGTGGTCATAAAAATCTAGGAATGAGAGGAACATATAGCAATGATGTGGTTATAGACATGCTATGCATTCTAAATTTGTAACAAATAAACAGGCAGTCGTATTCATAAGGTAAAGATGAGATGAGATAGAACAATTACACGATTTACGTATTCCACCAGTATATGCAGCCAACTGCGTGCGTCGATCACAGTAAACGATGCCATCATGCACTATAGCATCGAGCGAAATGTTGCCTCAACAGGATTGATGATGAGCCATAACCATGTATGGCGACGGATTCGAGATAGACTAATCCCATGTTGAACAAGGCAATGAGCTTGTAATCCATGTAGTCTTACGATGGTGTGGGCACTTCGCAGATTACAACTTTCGCAAAAGCAGGTCGAGCCAAAAGCTTGACGCTGCCTCGTCGCGTAGTAGGCAGGAGTGTCCGGCGGGTCGCGAGGCTTGATGTCGGCGGTATCCAACGATGGAAGGGTGATCTCGCTGGGTGTAGATATCCACAAGACGCCACGGACTACCGGTGTGGTGGATGAGGACGATCGATTGGCCTTCATGCCCGCCCGGTGGTGGCCGCGCATGAAGGACAGGTGGACGGGTAGTGGTAGCATGTCGAGGGCACCACAGCAACCTCCGTAGGATCGTCAAGTCGATTATGCAGGCCACCTTCAAGGATCGGGCATCAGCAAGCAGGGTGTCTTGAAAAGAGCCGGCCGGTTGCAGACGAGTAGACGGTACAAAGACACCGAGCATGCGGCCAGACGGACGGTGTTGAGTAGGTCCATACGACTACAGATCTGCTCCAAGAGAACATCGGGGAGGGAATTCCAATCGCGGCTCTGCGTGTCAGTCGGTTCTGCCATTGGGGTTTTCGGTGCCTGCGAGCCAGCGGGGAAGTGGATTCAGGCGAAGCGAAGAAGCTTCTCCTCGTGTGGCCGGCGTGGCGGGGGATATGGTACGCGCGAGCTACCAAGGAAGATGGCGCGGGCAGGCGAGCAGTGAGCGGGGGTGAATGGTGTGCGGCCGATGATGGGGAAGAGAGGAGGAAGAAGAAGAGAGAAGGAAGAAGAGTGGAAGACGGGGAAGAAAGTGCATTAAATCTCAATTATACTAGTACTACTACCAGGATATAGGCATCGTCCTCCGGAGTGTAAATAGTTACACCGATGACATGTGGGTCTACCACAAGAGGGCCCATATGTCAGTTAATGGAGGACACAGGTGCGTAGGCGTATTCGCAAAGCGCGTTTCTTGGCAAACATGATGGCGATCTTGGGTAAGGCTGATTTAGTAACACCAACACGCTGGTTCAGCTTATTAATTACGTGTCCCATCTGCTGCAGCGTGTATTGTCACTTCACTGCGAAGACTAGTTGAATAGTTCTCTCTGACCGAGATGGGGAATGATGGATCGCGAGGATTACCTTTCTATAGTATCCCTATGCCTCTACGCTCACTTCACTCATTTTGCTCCGTACCTAGTCACTTGTTGAAATCCGTAGAAAGACAAATACTCCGTACTTGGGAACAGAGGGAGGCTTTTACTCCGTACTGGAGTATTTGGGAACAGAGGGAGTATCACCATATGGAGAGAACAGAGGAAGTTTGAAATATGAACATGTCAATGGGAGGGAGTAAGCCCCATGCATGCATGCATGCAACATGCAACACTCACACGTACTCCACATGGACGCACACAACACTCATGCACCCCATGCGGCACACAGCACACGACGCAACACACACGCTCACGCTCAAGTGCTCAACCTACTCCCTACGTCCGTGAAAGACTGTACATTTTGAGATTTACACATTGACCAGGGTATAATTAACGCCCAAAAGTAGCATACTTATGTGTGCATGCGACCATTGAGATGAGAAGATTAAATGAAGGCCGTTGCATGCCATGTAGCCTATACCTACAGCACAAGTTGGTGCATTTGTCAATCAATATCGATTTAGATTAAAGGCTAAATGCATTGGAAGTGTAGATGTACATCATGTACTACTACACTCTTTGTTTTATAGCCGATGTACACTCTTTGTTGGAAGGCCGAGGGAGGACACGTGCATGCACTCACATACACAGCCAGGGCGGTTCAGGCGCAAGGGTTGGACTCGTGTGGCGCCTTCATAAAGTTTTGTTTAACTGATTTCTTTGCTCCATGGCCAACGGTGGGACCCGAAACCAGGTGACAATTTAACCAGTCAACAAAGTGCCACGTCGACTATGTGGCGGTCGAAGAGGGTGCAATACGGTGCTCTACGATGAGCTAGTGATCGTATAATCGACACAAAACTATATATAGTGACCGTAAAGAGCATATTGTTACATACGTTGACCGCCAGTGTATTTTTCTCGTTTAAAATTAAGCCATATTAATTGGAAAGGACGCAGTATGGACTACTATTAGTACTAGTACTGCTTTGATGTGTCCCGTCAACTCGCCAAATGAGGAGAAGCTTGCTTACTACGCCTCTCCCTCGCCCACGTGCGCGGTGCTTCGCAGGACGAGGAGAGGGTTTTGACTACAGCGCCCTCTCCCTCTTCCTCTCCCTCGCCCTCGCCCTCGCCCTCGCGGTTGACGTGCAGCAGTTCAATCGGTGTCAGATTGCCAGACGCATATTGTACTGTAGTATCATCATTGTTGGACCTTCCGAAGAGGCGAAGAGGCAAGTGCAAGGTTCACACAAGTACAAACTGTTGAACCTCCCGAAGAGGGAAAGAGCCAAGCGCAAGGTTTTATAGGAGTTGTCGTCCTAGTAGGAGTGTACTACAACTATAGCGAACGATGCTACTGTATGATGCCGCCACGTCACGTATATCCAAGGTTGTGCCACCTTTTTTCTCAAAGAGCGTGTTGGAGCCCATGCAACAACCACACAAGTTGCACGTACACATAACACATTTACTAGTAATAAATTCTAAAGGACAAATGCCGATTATGCCACACAAGTTCATTTACAATTCATGTGATAAATTTGTGCACGACTAGTCTACATATATTCACAGCGCTATCGTTCACAATTACCGTACTCCACTTACACGTTATAGATGGGCTACATGCATGTCCTCCTCCAGGTTCCAGTCCCAGGTGTTCTTCATGGATGGCACGATCCATAGCGGTGGGCAACGGGAATCATTGCCGCATCTTTCTAGTCCGTTTCCACACGATGGAGACTCATCCAAGCTGAAGCAGCATAAATCAGGGATAGCGTGTCCCAGCATGTCGTTCATCCGGCGGTGCGCAATGAAGACACAACCATGCTTCATGAACGGCAGGCTTCACAATGGAGTAGTTGTCCCTGATGAAAAGCGAGTACTCTCCAAGAGTGTTCCTCGGCACCCACGTAGCATCACGGGGGTCGAACTCGGCGCCATTCATCTGGTACACACGGCATCCCCAATCTGGACACATGGTGACGTACATAGTCAAGGTCCATGCATAATAATGTTGTGCTCAAATATGGCGGTCAGTAATACTGTGCAGCAAATAGTACTACTCCGGTATAGAGGAAGTAAAATAACCGGCTTATTATATATAGCCACTCTTGGCTACATGGATGAGATAGTAAGAGATGGAAAAACAAAAATGGTGACAGCTAGTGGGTTCAAGTCTTCAAGAGCCCAGCTAGCTATACGCGTCCTCCAAGGTAAAAATTACTCCTACTAGTAGTACTAAGTATACTACTAGTACAACAATGAAAGAGAAGGCGAGAGGGTTAAAAATGGAATAACTGGGTAGATGGTGACGGTCCGATCGTGGTAGATTGTGTGACCATGTTGCACGTCAGTGGTACCATGGGCAACGACTGCTAAGACAGTTGATCCCAATATGCCAAAGTCAGCTACAAGGTTCCAGGGTAGACCGAATCGCGGATGCAAATGCACATCCAGGATCGGCGATCTTATTGTGATCGGGGATGGTGGTCCTGCAAAATAATGGAGTGCCGTTAGGGATACAAATGATGGTTTGTGCATTCCGTTTGTAATCTCCCGTAGTATAGGATGGCAACCAGATGAAACAAGTCCCCTGGCTTGTGACCGCGAAGATGCGGCCTAGATGGTGCACGACGTCTTCGAACGTGTAGGGGTACAAATCTGCCGCCGCCAACATGCGCCAGCCTCTGCCGTTACTGCGACTTGCATTGATGGCAATCCTTATGTCGAACACCGTGATGAGATATAATCTTCGTAGCCGCATCACTTTGTCGGCGGGTCCGCAATTGCTATCTCCTTCAATCTCATGTAGGCATCATCATACGTATTCAAGCCCAGCCAGTCCGGAAGGCCGATCCCAATGGTGGAGAAGGGTCTACAGAGGCAGCCACACTTCTTTGTGGATGTTGTGCAAAATGATGGTGGTATCCGGCCGGAGGTATGCAAGCCAATCTTCGTTGGCACCGACCTAGACCTATATATAATACGGTGGGCAGCGGAGAAATTACGGGATGCAAATGGAATAACTAAGTACTACATGATCAAACTCCATTACTGACCTGCTCATCGGACAAAATCCGATTACCTCTCAACGTCGGCAAATCTATCGGAGTCAACGTGCAACCATGGCCAGGGAGCGGTGGACTGTTCGAAGGATTGTCCCATAGAAGAACCTTCTCCTCGAGGACGCATGGAAGACCAACAAGCATGGCCTTTTTCCAAACCTGTTTAAGAAGCGTCTTGAAAAAGCTCGTGCAGGAAGCACCGAGTCTTGCGGCGGTGAGGACGTCGGAGCGGCGTGCGATTTCTCCCAGAGGATCGTCGTCCAAGGTCTCCCAGCCCCCATGAGGAGGAGAACCGCTGGCGAATCCATGGGAGCAGCGACAACTGGGCAGCGAGGAGGAGATAAGAGCGTAGTAACCGCAGGGCCTCCTCCCGTCCAACTGTAGATCGGTCCTCAGCGAAGGGGTGAGGCTATTATTTGATACAGCGAGACTAGGCTTTTCGCTTCCATTTGTGGAGGTGTAATGGATCTCGTCGAACTTTGTTAGTAGTTCCTTCTTTATGAATGAGATGAAGCAAAGCTTTTGCCTCCGTTTCAAAAAAAAAAACACGTCAAGAGGAATTTCTTTTATAGTAGAGCCGATAATGGAGTGAAGTCCATGCGTGCAACGCCACAAGCTACAGAGTACTAGTAGTACAACACTTTACATAGAGTACAGAGCCATATTGCACAGTTCCCAATGCCCCGCCAGGCTTTTCCGGCTCCTCGGGCTTAATTGGGAGGCGCTAGTTTAAATATGCTACTACTAGCTGATGAGGAAGCTGCAAGCGAGGTGCGGCTAGGGCGAAACGCGAGCCACGAGATCTTGGGAAGGAAAACCCGTTCACGTGGCTAGGATGTCCAGTGCACCCAGATTGTGGGGCCGCACGTCCATTTGACTTCAAAAGTCAAACTACCTGTGTAAAATATTGGCTCGCAGCGAAGTGTAGTACTAGTACTATTTTTTTAAAGGCCGCCGTGCGTTCGGCCGGGATCGAACCCACAAAACGAGGTATACACTCCCGCGACCACTAGTAGTACTCGTTGGAGTACAACGCAACCTAGAATCGCCTTTTGTCGCTAGTAGTACGTATATTGTTCCTTACAAGAAACCCCTAATAATGCAAGAAACCACTAAAATGCCAAGAAACTACTACCATTTGCATATGTGGCAGACTTAAGATAAGACTACCTTATCAACCATTGTACATGCTCTTACCAACCAATATCCTCGAGTGACCTCCTACCTCCGGCCCGTCCACCTAGTCATCCTCGGCCATGGGACGCAGCTACCGCCACGGCGGCGAGGTCAAACCGTCGGCGGTGATGCGGAGCCCATGTTGCGGCAGCCCGGATGCCAGCTCCGTCCGGTGCTCCCAGCCGCTAGCTAGCCAAGATAGCTCCGTCCGGTTGCTTATGCGCAAGGTTTGCTAGCTAGATTAGCGCAGCGGCAGCGGCGGCTTGCTTTCGCGCGCCAGCATCGAGGCCAACCATCTGGCTCGGCGAAGGCGGTCTGGCAACGGCTTGCTCGCTCGTGAGTCACGCTCGGGCCAGCCTGCCAACCCGTGCGGAGGCCAGCGCAGCGTCCGACCCGTCTGGCGGAGCGGCGGCCAACTCGCTCATCACCGGTGCCACCGACGTACACGCATCAGTACTGTTTTAAGTAATGTTCAGGAAAAATAATGATTTGAGGGGGAATAACAGGATAGAAGGTCAGATGTGGGTCCCTCGTGTCAACGGTCAAACAAAATGTGTTGGTTTAAGCTACCTCGTCAGCACGGACGTGTGGGCCAACCCAGTCATAAATGGGTTTAAACGAACCTAATCAGTAGGAGTACTAGGTAGTAGTTTTTGGCGTGGATTAAGAAATTTTGGGTATGTTTTTGCTATTTTTTGTACAATAGATTCTTCCTAGGGCTGGTTGAAAGTGGTAGTTTTTTGTTAAATGCTCTACATATTGTAAGTAGGAGTGAAAGTTAAGATTTGGAAGCCAATAAGCAAGGCTAGTTACATAGTGCATATGTGTACATGATTGAAAGTAAATATCAACCATGAGTGACTAATATCTTGATGGAAAACTCGAAACTATGGAATACTAGAAAAAAAAATACATGGTTGGAAATAGTAGCATTGTTCATGTCCGTTGCAACGAATCATAATTAGAATAATACTTATTCACAAACTTGGTACAAAACACCCTGATTTTGATATACATATGTATATTATGTTTCAATTATAATATATTCCTTGGGCTGTTTTGGTGAGGTCAGGGAGGGATGTGGTTGGTTTTAAAATACTAATTATGGGTTTTTCTGCAAATTGGTAGACAAGTGGGATGTTGGTGAGAAAAGGTAACAACTTACCTCACAATCGTTAGATGTAGATCTAATGGTCAGAAACGACGGATGGCAGACACACCAACATCGCCAACTTAGTCTTGTGTAGGAGTACTAGCAAGATCTGTGCATTAACGGAACATCAATATGCATTTTTTTATAAAAACACTTGTTGTGATTGACCCTTTATGGGAGTAATCCCATGTGTAAAAACTAATGATATCTCGAGAAATATGAGATAAGGTGAAGAGGAGTTGGGTGTGGTGGTGGTTGGTGGTCGGACTGAGCGGAGGCATGGGGATTGACGACGCCGGCAGCGGCCACTAGGCCAGTTTGTTCCAGAGGCTTCCTTTCTTAATTGCTCAACAATGAGGTTTGTTGGAGATAAGGATGAACGAGGGAAGGCCTTGTCTGCAAATGTGGAGAGGGGTGCGGGTATCTTTTAGTTTAATTTCCATCCGTCGGATATAGATCAGAAAGTCTATATTGCAAGATGGCACACGTACCATCATCACCGACTCGGTTTTTTATAAGAGAAGAAATATAAGTATGGAGATACAAACGTATTATCGATACTTGCTTCCGTAAACTAGCATCTACATTCTATTCAACGCCTCGGCATGTGGGGCCTTAGCACAATGACTTCTCAACTGTGTAAAACAAAGATTTTCCCGTCGCCGACAAGGAGGGGGTGACGGCGGCGCGCTTTTTGGCTAGCTCTAGTCCTAGTAGTCATACTAGGTGGTCTAAGCACGTGTAGATTTATTCTTTTTCACGTCTCGTGTTCGCCGTACTGCCACGACTGTTGATGAGTAGACGGTAAGTTATTCATTGTTGAGCGTGTTTGCGAGAGAGAGAGAGAGAGAGAGAGAGAGAGAGACAGTGTGCGTGTGCGATATGTTAGAGACTGAGGCAATGATAACAGATTCTTTGTGTCTATGTGTGTGGAGGATAGAGAGAGACATGTACATGGGGCTTTGTGTTGTGTAACGTGGAGACACATATACATAATTAGAGAGTGAGTGTGTGAGATACACATGCGGACATGGGGAGAGATGAGGATCCAGATAAATGGGTGTTTGTGCGTGTCTGTGTGTGTTTGTGCATGCGTTTGTGTGTGACAGGGAGAGAGTGTATGTGGAGTAGAGAGACCACTTATGATGTAAACCTAGTATAAGGTAAGGGGGAATTGTGTGACATGTGTAGTAGCGAGATAGCACGGGTGTGGTCGGGGGGAGCAGACTATTTGGAAGAGACATCGAGTGTGTGTGTGGGAGAGCGAGAGAAAGAGAGAGAGCTAGCGACGAGAGAGAGAGAGAGATAGAGACAGAGAGAGAGAGAGAGAGAGAGAGAGAGGAAGAGAGTGGGCGAGAGAGGGGTCGTTTGTGTCCATAAATGGCGTATAGATAGGGAGATAATGTTGATGTTGTCCGAAATTGGCCTATGAACGGAGACGTAGGGGAAGAGAGTCATCGTGTGTGTGATAGGGACTTCATGAGAGATCTAGAATAGATGGTGTAGAGAACAATGTGCGAAATCGAGAATGATTATACATTAGGGAGCTATGCAAAGAGTCACGACATATATGTATACAGGGGAAGGAGCTGGGGCGTCCGCATGTGGGAGAGATAGAAAGAGGAGAGTGGTGCACAAGGAGACAAAGTGTGCTTGTTTGCAGTGGGGGTGGTGTGTGAGGTGAGTGTGCGAGAACCACATAACTAGGGAGATAGACGTTTGGGGGCGACGTTTTGCGTGTATGGGAAATATACACTCTACATAGTGCGTGTTCTTGTGTAAGAGAGATAGCGGGAGTCTAGAGAGTGAGGGAAGAGATGTGTGCATGCCCCGGAGACAAAGTGATAGAGACCTATGTTGGGGTCCGTACTTTACAAGAGAGAGGGGTGTTAATGTGCTCGTGTGTTGGTGTCTGGGGGAGAGAACGACTTCTCTATGTGTGTGTGTGTGTGTGTGTGGTGGTGGTGGTTGGGGGGTGACTTCATATAAAGAGTGAGGTGTCTATATTTGAGTGACTTTAGCGTAATTGAGATATTGTGCACTCATGGTTGATCAATTTGTTTCACAGTTTGTACTATGAGATAACGATACTTTTGAACATGCGTGATATACCTTGATGTACAAGAAGTACAAACCTAAGATTGGAATTTTGGAATTCGACTCCATCATTAGCTTTTGTAATTCATTTAAACGGAGGTACATTTTTTAAGCCGGAATTTCGTGATTTCAAATTCGTATATCAAACCTAGAGATATACACATACGAGCATGTTCAAACTTTATAATCATTCACTTTATTCATACACATACACATTTTTGCTTTTGTCATCATATTTAGGATAAACACATTTGGAATTTCATTTGAATTGGACCGTATGATGGTATTTGCTTGTAGTAGCTCAATGATCCATATTTGAATTGAATGGACAATCTAAGTTTCGAGTTGGAGACATTGATTTTCAAAACTTGCACATTTTTTGCGTGCAAAACAAACAAATTGCCGGCCATGATATCATAGTCGGCCATACGAGAGCAGAATACTTATAATTTTAGGCGCCAAAAGCTTTCAAACTTCCCGCTCACATCGAAATATCACGCCCAAAGTTTAGCCCTGCGATATTTCTGTTTTACCCTGCCACATGAACGGAAAAGGGCTGCTTTGGTAACTCCATTGTTTTCCCTCTTTGCCCCAACATTCTTCCCCAGGCCTCCTCTTCCCTCCCGACCCCCAACCACGGCAAGCCGCCGAATCTAGTCCTCCGCCGCAGCGGTGGACCTCACACCCCACCGGATCTACCTTCCGCACCTTGGAACCCCCAACTGCCAACTCACCACTTCACCGGAGCCGCTTCAGCGACTGGCTTGTCCACCACTCCAGATCTCCTTGACCGCCATCATGGTCCACCGCACCGGATCTGCTTAACTGGCGCCCTCGTCCACCACAGCGTAGGCCCTTCACTGACTCCCTAGTCCGCCCCTTCGCTGGCCCTTCATACAAGCCCTCGTCCTCGGCAACAGATCTGCCTCACCGAAAGCACTCTACAATGCGCCTGCCGAAGCCTTCGTCCACTGCACCGGACCCGCTCCACGGATGCCATATTCAACTCCACTGGCCCTGCTTTACCGACGCCGCAGCCTCATCAGGTTATTTCAATTTGTACTCCTTCGGTTTTTCTCTTTACCGTGCAACTGTTCACTTACCACAGATGAGCTTTCTTGTATGTCGACAGGCGCCGCAACCGTAGCACCGGAGCCGCTTCAGCGACGGCGACAGCCGGCCCAAACTCAACCGCAACACGAGCACCATCGACGATCCTTAGCTATCAAGTATGACAACGATACCCATACGCCGCCGAGAATCAGGTACTATCATCCAACGGCCGGCGCCTATGTTCACTTTCCTAGCATAAGTACCGCACCTTTGAATTTCTTCAGGGCATCATTCAGGTTTTCATGAGACGCGTTATTCTGCTTGCACCTGTAGGCCCATACTTCTGGCCGTGAACATGTTACATGTGCTAAATTACATACCAGTGCACATATAGTTAATATGCTTTAGTTTTGTTCTGATGCCACCTGTTGGTTCCATTAGACTGGTTAATGTTCTCTATGCTTAATTACACATCAGCAAACTAGCATGTGGTTCCGCTTTTTGTTCGCTTTTACCTACATTTTACGATGCTAGCTATTACATCACTGCTCCGAGCCTCTGTTCATTACTTGTTTGTGTGTTCTTGATCTTCCCAAGTTGCATGACTAATTTGATGCTTATATTAATTATGGAGCTGCCAACCCCATCAAGCAAAATATTTGTTCTTTTTGGGCCGGCACCTCGAACAAGCATAAAAATAGAAGGAAGCAGATATATTGTCGTGTATGCACACACCCTTCTTTCATTAGTTTAGATGAACCATTGATGATCAATTTGGACCAGTGCATGCGATTAAAATTAATTTTACCTAAATAGATGGTGCAGAATAAACTACAACAGCTAGATTTGCAACCACGGGATGCTGACGATATTTTCAAAGAACATTGCAACAGCAGCTAGGCTTCACAGCAACATATGGTAACCCAATGTGTTTTAGTACATGTGAAATCTAATGCGAGTGGGCTGCTTTCTTGGCTTGTGCCCTCAACGTGTAATCCTACCGAATTAGAAATAGTTCAGTTGTCTGATTTGCTGTATTGCTTGATTCGAATGTTTGTTTGTTACTTGTTATGCTATACCTGAGTTGGCCAATATGTCAGCAGTGCCTGTTGTACTAGTGTAAAGAAATGCATGCCTAGTTCATTTGAGTCCTTAACTTTTCCTCTGAACTTCATCACAAGACTGTCTTTGTAGTTTATATGAGGCCACACTGTTAAGTGCTTTCTCGGATTATTTCAACTGCTTAGATGCCTTGGCAACTTAAATATAGCGGTGGTACACTCCCTTTCAACTAGGGATGGCAACTGGGTCTCCTTTAATCCCGATTAAAGTCCACTAGTGGTATGATAGTTCAAAAGAATTTTTGTTTCTTGAGGAAACTGAACCAGGGAGCTAGCAAAAATTAACTAGATGGGACTGGCGGATGTTGTTTATTTGCCCCTTACATCCCTAGTTTCATCTTACATTTTAATTTCTTTTCGGCTGATGCTGCTTCGAACCATTCAAATATAGTTTGCCATGCTCGGCAATAATTCGTCCGTCGTTTACCATGTAAGCTTACTGCTGGATCATACGATAACTATCTCTTACTTATGTCCGGTGAAACCTTTCGAGGATGCTGTTCACATTAGGACACAATGTACAACCCAGAATCTATTTGTGGAAGCGGTCGCCATCCATGTTACCGGATGGTAGCAGTTCAGAGGCAACACCGCCGGAGAGCAGTCTGAGCACAGATATTATAGTGCTTGAGGCTCTACTAGAGGCAGAAAGAGATGGTGTGGCTGCCATGAATGAGGTAATCTTTATCTTGAGGATGGAAATTACGGAATTAGCGGCACGCATTATGCAAGCAACCCAAGAATTGAAGTAAGAATGTTGCATTTGAAGACAGAGGAGGTCCTGCTGTTTCTGCTATCTGAAGCCCAAGGTAATAACAGTTCTTCTTTAGATACCAGTTGAAATTGTCATTATATTATTGTACTTGCATGTTGTGTCATGTCTCTGAATGGATTATGTTGCAAGACCCCCTATGTTGTCCGGAATTCCATGTTGTCCATGTGTTGTAATGATCCGAATTTTTTAGGCGAGGTAATCCTTAGTACTTGTATGATTGACATAAGGTGAACTATTTTTCGTGTTAGCATATTGTATTGGATGAAATAACTGTTTGAATCAGAGTGTATCCAACCTACTGAATTGGAAGATCACGGCATTTCTAAATCACAATCATATATAAAGGTGGAATAAATCTTTGTTGTGGTGTTGAAGAAATAAATAAAAAAATGTATAATTATCTGTGGATATTCGTAATCGAATACAAATTGGATTTGACTTTAGTTTGCCAGGTCCCAGGGCAAACGTGAATGCTAATTCTCCCAAGTTTTGAACGAAGCGGCTAAACACCCACTATAATTTGTTGGCTGCCTGAAGCAAGTGTTTGCGAGATGGAAATTACTATCTACCCCTGACACTGAGTGCATCCTTATCGACCGGATTTACACTACTGTCGATAGGGGTAGACTAGTAACTTCAATCAGACATGATACGACGGCCTCTGAGCCCATTTAGACACGGTGGGCGCCAAACGTGGGCGGCAAAACACATTTGATTCAAGCTCGTCCGAAAGACATGTGTCTCTTCCTCCATTTCCCCATTCAAACACGGTGGGCGGCAAAACAAACTCTCCTCGATCGAAATCGATGTAGGCTAATATTTTAAATAGGGGCATATGTGTAAATTTCATCAGACGTGACACAACCGCCCTACCTGTCAGCCCCGTTCATACACCGTGGGCGCCAACCGTGGGCGGCAAAACACCCTCTCCTCGCCCGAAATAGTTACCGGCAAATATTTGGGAGATGCGAGATTACCGTCCTATCCCCAACCGACGCGATGTCCGAAATTTTAAACGGGGGATAAGTTCGTAACTTTCCCCCATTTCAGAGAAGCGCGTCCCAAAGTTTGAGATCCCCCTCCCCTCCATTTCCCCATTCATACACCGTCGGCGGCACGACAACCTCCGCACTGCGGCCAGCCTCCTCCATCGGCCACCCCATCCTCCACCTTGCCGGAGCCGCTACCCCTACCCGGTCGTCCACTGCAAGACATGGACGTCTCTCATCCACGGCGCTGGACAAGGATCCTTTCATCGCCTCCTCTCGCTTCATCGGCGCCGTCGTCCACCTTGCCGTTGCCGCTCCTACGACCGCCTCGTCCGCACAGCAGGATATATCCCCCGACCCGGCCGTCTGCCGTCTAAAGTCTTCTTCCCCGCCGCCGACAGCCATGGCACCCGCAGCACCCTCAACGTATCAGCATAGGCCTACACGGTCGCAAGAGAGGTGGTACTCTTCCACATGTGCTTAAGTTATTGATCTCACCCGGAAACTAGATCGTAATTTGTTTACTATACTTTTCTTGTCTGTACCAAATCGTAGTGGCTAGTTGAAAGCAAACATTGGTTGCGAAGTAGCTTTGTCCGGTTTGCACCTTCAGATCCGCCATGGCACGGGCACTATACTCGTAAAGCTTGTGGTTTCCCCCCTTTATATTCACTACCATCATCGTAGGTGCTTCTTGTCATTCTAGCACTGCTCGTCAAGACCTCAACCCAAAGCTTACATGTTGAAATACGAATCTGATATGATGCTCATATCACTAAAACAGAGAACGTTTAATTGGTCACTAATGTTTCTATATTCGTTTCAAAAAGCATGTGCGCCACCCACTGGTCCAGCTAGTTTAACTTTCCTGATTTTTCTCTTGATGCTTAGGGTTTTCCCCTTTTATCTACTCTACTCTGATCTGCGTAGGTGCTTTTTGTCGTACTGGCATTACTCCACCCTTCAAGCTAAACAACACAACACTCAGAATTTGAAAGCTTAGTTGTTCAAATATGATTGTGATATGTTCCTGATATTAGTTAACCGACACATTTAATTGGTTAGCTAAAGGTCCCACTTGAGTTTCCAAATGCATGTCGCGACATATAGAGAGACAGCATAATTGCATTTCTTTGTCACTTGTTGACCGTACTTTCTTGTCCATACGAAATCTTAGTTGTTAGTTCAAAGAAAACATCGGTTGCTAACTACCCTTTGCGCGGTTTGCAGCTTCAGATCTGCCATCCCACAGCCACGGTCAAAACTGTACTCATCATGCTTATGTTTTCCCCATTTTATGATGACCACAATAAGCCCTCGTGGTTAGGTCGTAATAGCATTGCTCCACCCATCGAGCTAAACAAGCTTAGTTGTACAAATTCATATCTGATATTATTGCTGATATTAGTAAAACTGAGAGATGTTTAATTGGTGAGCTAAATGTTCCTACTTTAGTTTCGAAATGCATGTGAGCCACATATGGAGAGACCGAAAGGAATAGTATTTCTCTATGCGCTCTGGTTCATCATGGGTGGCCAACCGACATTGTATTGAAAGACTTGTAATATCTTCAATCTGCTTGCTCTTCTGCTCTTCATTAAGATGATACTCTTCTCTTGCGGTCGACAGGTCAAGTCGAGTTGTTCTCCCTTAGTATATTTTGAATCTGTTAGGTCAGGTTGACTAGTTCTTCTTTACTATATGTTGAAGCTATCATCTGCGAAGTGTCATCACTTCTGGAGCTCTCATATTTTGAGTAGTAGGCCACGTTATATTAATGCACACAACAAATTACAGCATGCATGGCATCTTTTAAAAGAATTACAGAGATAGCACAAAGGGGTTTACAGGAGGCGGTATTGGATTAGAATCACTACGCATTACAAAGAAAATCCCACTTGTTTTTATGTTTTCATGCATGTCGATATTGAAAATTATCAAAATGAATATGAGAATGGGCATACGAGAGGAATATTGCGGAACGATCCTTTGGCTAACAAACTTGGCATGGTGGAGGATGGCCTATCTTATTCACCCATCAAGGTGCTTGCTCTAGCTTAGCAAAGTTGTATTGGTCGCACATATTTTGAAACAGACCTCTTGAATAACATCTACTATGTTACAACAACTACATAGTTTAAGAATCAAATATCAGTATATGCCATACCTATCCATTTTACGTACCTATTCCATGTGTCATCACACTATCTTTTCGATCAAATGTTGTTCTTTCGTAATAGATGTCCAAAAGGAAGAGGGTGAGTGCAGATCCTCAAGGAGTACAAACTATGTATTTGGAAAAGGTAGTGATACACTGTTAAATCGAGATAGATCAGCAGCCACGTAAAACATGAGGCCCAAGCGTACCACACTTTACCCCTACTCCGGTGGCCAAACCCTATTAGAAGCTGGGAGCCCAGTCAGTCTTGTCTATGATATCAATTCAAAATTTGAACTCCTAAATTTCTGCTTGTGCCTTACCTTCTCTCTTGTATGAAAACTAATTTCAGATGAATCTCCTTGCTCAAAGGATCATACGATCTCAAAACAATAATGGGCTCTGCATTGCTCTCGTCAGTACCTCTCTGCCTTTTGCCTTGTAACGCTGTACTTAATTAATTGCTATTTGATTATGTATCATCAGTCTGCACCTGAGCTTCATTATCCTCTATTTCTTCCAATATTATTTGATCTATATTTACTCTTTGCAAAATGTAGAATAATGGCAACGCTTATAAAGAATTTTCTTTGGGGAATTTATTGAATTATCCGTCCATCAACATGGAGAAGGGCTTTATCCAGCCCGTGTTAACATGTAATGTAAGTTCATCCTTCTCAAGCCTTCAAACTTTATTCTAGTATAGATTTGGATAGGCATCATTTCCTCCACTGTTGTTTGCTTTGCTGTTTACATCTGATTGGATGTTTGCAACAACTACCAGTTTCAAATTGTAGTTGTAAAAACATGTTCCTTATCTGAAACAGATCCATTTATTTGCTTATATAATTGTGAAACCTGTTACGTGTCTCCTTGTTTCTCTTTTAGAGTCGTATCTCTTACGCCAGGCAGAACTTCAGGGAAGATAGTGAGCCAAACCATCTTGTGGACAGCGAGATGACCCCAAGGTCCTGTCTTGATGAAGACAGTGAGTTGAAGTTACTCACCAGCAGGTGTGAGGCAACCTCTGTGCAGTCGCTGCCTCGATCAGTTCGACTTCTTCAGTCTCAACTTAAAGCGGAAAGGCTTGCTTCAGCTCAGCTCCGACTTGAAGTCAAAGATGCAATGAAGATGTCGAGGAGGACAGCCGTCGCACCATCAAGCCTTAAATCTAGTGTTGATGCATCTATCGTTGACACTGGCGAGGTCTACTCAGCTTCTTCGGTGTTTGGGGGCCCTTCTGGCCGGGCCTAGTGCCTTACGAAGTGCTCTCGGTTTTGTATATTCTTTTGTCGGTAGCGTTTATTTGCCTTTGGTGGCGAACTTTGATGCCCAATGGATGTAATATGTGATAGCCGTGATAGCCTAGCGTAAGTTGCTTGCTTATTTATTTCCTTGTTGTCTTGTTTATTTGTTTGCTTGTAGTCATTGCAGTTCTTTTTCCGCGGTTTGCTAGTGGCTACAATAACCTATTTTTTAAAACTAGGCTACAATAACCATGGGCTAATATTTACTGTAGTGACACTGGCCCTCCTATGGGCCGTAGAAACAGTGGGCCTTCTACGGGCCGTAGAAACAATGGGCCTTCTAAGGGCCGTAGAAACAATGGGCTTTCTATGGGCCGTATCATCAATGGGCCTTATACGGGCAGTATGATAACATGGGCCAATAAGAGGCCGCATTATGGCCATAAACGGGCTAGAGTTGGAATCGTCCGTTCATGGGCCGACCATAATGGGCCATCAATAGGCCGTATATCATGACGCGAAAACGGCCCAACGTATTAACGGACCACAAACGGGCCGACTGTAACCATAGGCTGAATTTGGCCCACAAGCAGAAAATGACAGTAATGGGCCGTAAGTAAATGAATGCTGGAAATGAGCCCAAGAATAAATGGGCTCTGAGAAGGCCGAAAGATAACATGGGCTGGAAACGGCCCAACGGAATAACGGGCCGTTAATGGGTATAAAGTGATACACTGTTCATTACGGGCCAGTTTCACCACGGGTCGTTAATGGGTGTAAAGTGATACACTGTTCATTACGGGCCAGTTTCACCACGGGTCGTTAATAGGCCAAGAGTTACATAGGGCCTCATATCGGCCGAAAGACTTCATGGGCCTTACATGGGCAAGAAGTGAAAACGGGCTGGAATCATATTGGGTGGCCCAAATGATGCTACTGGGCCTAATTCGGATAGGGCATAACGGGCCTTGGGTTAGCGGGCTGTAAATGGGCTATATGCGAACAGGCCGTTAACAGGCTTTCCATGGGCCGGCCCACCACATTTTGACCAAGTCAAATGGGCCGGCCTTTTCACCGGAATGGGCCTCTGTTGGGCCGTGCCATGTGTCGTCGTATCATAGGCGCCTTCGGTCCAATGAGCGGATGACATCTGTCCCAACGGTGAGCCGACACGTGTTTGCTCCAGCCAATGACGATTTTACACGTGGAAAATCCCCATTGGTCGGGGCTGTTAACGGGTTATCGGATCCAAAACCCGACCCGATAGCTTAACAGCGTTCTGTTACGGTGGATGCCACGTGTCGGTCACCCTTGACGAAAGCACTTCTGTGACGCGCGATTTATCGTCATGGAAGTGGACACTTCCGTGATGATAATTTTGGTAATGTCATGGAACACTTCTACGACAGCACGGGTATGACTATCTTGATTCTGTCATAAATTTGTCATGGATGTACATGCATGACAAAAAACGCGACCTACTGTGACAAACACGTATCATCACGAAAGTGTATTTTTTTTGTAGTGACTAGCCCTGCTCTCCTCGCAACCCTGTGCCCCGGCAACCGTAGTAGGGATCCTTGTGATCCCATAGGTGTCGTTCCACACCGACAGAAACCCCCCATTATGTTACACATTTATAGATAAGACCCCGTCTCTGGCTCTCAGCCTATCTCTCCCCCGACCTCATCCAACGCATACAAATGTTGATAGCATATTTAAAAACTTGTTTGCAACATTTTTTAAATGTTCACGTGTCTCAAAAGATATATGTGACATTATACGGAAAAAAGGGTTAATCATGTATCTGGAAAATGGTGAATGTATATCAAATGAATGTTTCAGATGTATATGAAAAATACACAATGTTTATGAAAAAAAGTAGACATCAAACATGTATTTGAAAGAAAATGTTAATAATTGTATTTAAAATTATAATCATGTATTAAAAATGTCAAACATGTATGCAAATGTTCTTCATGTATAGAAAAAATATAGACATTAAAAACTATTTTAAAAATTATTATGTGCTTTACAAAAAGCTTGTATAAAATAAAGTTGGACATGAAAATTGTACATAAAATACTGAGGGAAAACGATACAAAGACATAGAATGCAAAAAAAGTAAATTTGAAAAGGATCTAAAACCGAAGAAAAAAATCATAAAGAAAAAACACACAAAAACCCAAAGAAAAATAAATGAAGAAAACGGTGAAAAATAAAGAAAAATGAAGGAAACATAAGAAAGAAACAAAGAAACAAATAGAGAAAAGAAGAAACAAAGAACAAAGAATAAAGAAAAATAAAGGCCCTCCACATTTGTTTAAAGAACGTCTATGGTCAGGAAACATAACCATCTTTGATTAACGAGCTAATCAAGTAGAGGCATACTAGGGACACTTTGTTTTTTGATGTATTCACACATGTATCAAGTTTCCGGTTAATAAAATTCTAGCATGAATAATAAACATTTATCATGATATAAGGAAATATAAATAACGACTTTATTATTGCCTCTAGGGCATATTTCCTTCACATCGACCCCCACCCCACTAAACTCTCTATCACAAATCGCTCAAAAAAAACTCTCTCTCTCTCGCGCGCGACCCTCACCCCCACACCCCTCGGTCGATCTCCTATCCCCCATGATCTCCTTGCCGCCACCTCCACCCACTCCGACCGGTTCCGCTGAGCTTCGGCCGCACGCAACACGCCCCCAAGCTCCTCAAGCTCCGCCCTCTCTCGTCTCCGTCCAGATCCGTGCCTCAAGGCCTACACATTTGCCCGCAGTGATGTCTACTACACAACCTTCTTCTTGTAGACGTTGTTGGGCCTCCAAGTGCAGAGGTTTGTAGGACAGTAGCAAATTTCCCTCAAGTGGATGACCTAAGGTTTATCAATCTGTGGGAGGCGTAGAATGAAGATGGTCTCTCTCAAGCAACCCTTTAAACGAATAACAAAGAGTCTCTTGTGTCCCCAACACAGCCAATACAATGGTAAATTGTATAGGTGCACTAGTTCGGCGAAGAGATGGTGATACAAGTGCAATATGGATAGTAAATAATGGTTTTTGTAATCTGAAAATATAAAAACAGCAAGGTAGCAAGTGGTAAAAGTGAGCACAAACGGTATTGCAATGCGTTGAAACAAGGCCTAGGGTTCATACTTTCACTAGTGCAAGTTCTCTCAACAATAATAACATAATTGGATCATATAACTATCCCTCAACATACAATAAATAGTCACTCCAAAGTCACTAATAGCAGAGAACAAACGAAGAGATTATGGTAGGGTACGAAACCGCCTCAAAGTTAACCTTTCCGATCGATCTATTCAAGAGTCCGTAGTAAAATAACATGAAGCTATTATTTTCGTTCGATCTATCATAGAGTTCATACTAGAATAACACCTTAAGACACAAATCAACAAAAACCCTAATGTCACCTAGATACTCCAATGTCACCTCAAGTATCTGTGGGTATGATTATACGATATGCATCACACAATCTCAGATTCATCTATTCAACCAACACAAAGAACATCAAAGAGTGCCCCAAAGTTTCTACCAAAGAGTCAAGACGAAAACGTGTGCCAACCCCTATGCATAAGTTCACGAGTCACGGAACTCGCAAGTTTATCACCAAAACATACATCAAGTGGATCACATGATATCCCATTGTCACCATAGATAAGCACGTGCAAGACATACATCAAGTGTTCTCAAATCCTTAAAGACTCAATCCGATAAGATAATTTCAAAGGGAAAACTCAATCCATCACAAGAGAGTAGAGGGGGAGAAACATCATAAGATCCAAATATAATAGCAAAGCTCGCGATACATCAAGATCGTGCCGACTCAAGAACACGAGAGAGAGAGAGAGAGAGAGAGAGAGAGAGAGAGAGATCAAACACATAGCTACTGGCACATACCCTCAGCCCCGAGGGAGGACTACTCCCTCCTCGTCATGGAGAGCACTGGGATGATGAATATGGCCACCGAAGAGGGATTCCCCCCCTCCGTCAGGGTGCCGGAACGGGTCTAGATTGGTTTTTGGTGGCTACGGAGGCTTCTGGCGGCAGAACTCCTGATCTATTCTCCTCCCTGAAGTTTTTAGGGTATATGGACATATATAGGCGAAAGAAGTCGGTCAGGGGAGCCACGAGGGGCCCACGAGGGTGGGGGCACGCCCTGATACGTCTCCAACATATATATAATTTTTGATTGTTCCATGCTATTATATTATCAACCTTTGATGCTTTATATGCATTTATATGCTATTTTATATGATTTTTGAGACTAACCTATTAACCTAGAGCCCAGTGCCAGTCTTTGTTTTTTCCTTGTTTTAGAGTATCACAGAAAAGGAAAATCAAACGGAGTCCAATTGACCTGAAACTTCACGGAACTTATTTTTGGAACGGAAGCAATCCAGGAGACTTGGAGTAGACGTCAGGGAAGCTTCAAGGTAGCCACGAGGCAGGGCGGCTCGCCCTACCCCCCTCGGCGCACCCCCACCCTTGTGATCCCCTCGTGGCTCCCATGACCGACTTCTTTCGCCTATATATATCCATTTACCCTAAAAACTTCACATAACAGAATAGATCGGTAGTTCCGCCGCCAGAAGCCTCCGTAGCCGCCGAAAACCAATCTAGACCAGTCCTGGCACCCTGCCGGAGGGGGGAATCCCTCTCCGGTGGCCATCTTCATCATCCCGGCGCTCTCCATGACGAGGAGGGAGTAGTTCTCCCTCGGGGCTGAGGGTATGTACAAGTAGTTATTTGTTTGATCTCTCTCTCTCTCTCTCTCATGTTCTTGAGTTGGCACGATCTTGATGTATCGCGAGCTTTCCTATTATATTTGGATCTTATGATGTTTCTCCCCCTCTACTCTCTTGTGAGGAATTGAGTTTTCCCTTTGAAGTTATCTTATCAGATTGAGTCTTTAAGGATTTGAGAACACTTGATGTATGTTTTGGTGATCAACTTGTGAGTTCCGTGACCTCGTGAACTTATGCATAGGGGTTGGCACACGTTTTCGTCTTGACTCTCCGGTAAAAAATTTGGGGCACTCTTTGAAGTTCTTTGTGTTGGTTGAATAGATGAATCTGAGATTGTGTGATGCATATCGTATAATCATACCCACGGATACTTGAGGTAACATTGGAGTATCTAGGTGACATTAGGATTTTGGTTGATTTGTGTCTTAAGGTGTTATTCTAGAACGAACTCTATGATAGATTGAATGGAAAGAATAGCTTCGTGTTATTTTACTACGGACTCTTGAATAGATCGATCAGAAAGGATAACTTTGAGGTCGTTTGGTACCCTACCATAATCTCTTCGTTTGTTCTCTGCTATTAGTGACTTTGGAGTGACTCTTTGTTGCATGCTGAGGGATAGTTATATAATCCAATTATGTTATTATTGTTGAGAGAACTTGCACTAGTGAAAGTATGAACCCTAGGCCTTGTTTCAACGCATTGCAATACCGTTTGTGCTCACTTTTATCATTAGTTACCTTTCAGTTTTTATATTTTCAGATTACAAAAACCATTATGTATTATCCATATTGCACATGTATCACCATCTCTTCGCCGAACTAGTGCACCTATACAATTTACCATTGTATTGGGTGTGTTGGGGACACAAGAGACTCTTTGTTTGGTTGCAAGGTTGCTTGAGAGAGACCATCTTCATCCTACGCCTCCCATGGATTGATAAACCTTAGGTCATCCACTTGAGGAAATTTGCTACTCTCCTACAAACCTCTGCACTTGGAGGCCCAACAACGTCTACAAGAAGATGGCGGCTATTCGAATAGATTTGTGATGCCCCCGATTCAATCGTACACTAATCATGCACGCAAATGTGTACGATCAAGATCAGGGACTCACGGGAAGATATCACAACACAACTCTAAAATATAAATAAGTCATACAAGCATCATAATACAAGCCAGAGGGCTCGAATACAAGTGCTCGATCATAGACGAGTCAGTGGAAACAACAATATCTGAGTACAGACATAAGTTAAACAAGTTTGCCTTAAGAAGGCTAGCACAAACTGGGATACGGATCGAAAGAGGCGCAGGACTCCTGCCTGGGATCCTCCTAACTACTCACAGGTAAATCGTCGGCGGGCTGCTGCGTAGTAGTAGGCACCTCCGGGATAGTAGTCGTCATCGACGGTGGCGTCGCTCCACAGGCTCCATCGTGCAGTCGCAGCAATCGAGTAGAGATAGGGAAAGGGGAACAAGGCAACCGTGAGTACTCATCCAAAGTACTACTTAAGCAAGGAGCTACACTACTTATGCATGGATATATGTGTTTAGGGCCATATGAGTGGTCTGTTCTGCAGATTGCAAGAATAAGAGGGGGATAGCTAATCCTGTCGAAGACTACGCTTCTGGCAGCCTCCGCCTTGCAGCATGTAGCAGAGAGTAGACTGAAGTCCTCCAAGTAGCATCACATAGCAATAATCCTACCCGGCGATCCCCTCCTCAATGCCCTGTTAGAGAGCGACCACCGGGTTGTATCTGGCACTTGGAAGGGTGTGTTTTATTAAGTATCCAGTTCTAGTTGTCATAAGGTCAAGGTACAACTCCAAGTCGTCCTGTTATACAAGATCACGACTATTCGAATAGATTAACTTCCCTGCAGGGGTGCACCACATAAACCAACACGCTTGATCCCATTTGGCCGGACACACTTTTCTGGGTCATGCCCGACCGTGGAAGATCAACACGTCGCAGCCCCACCTAGGCTAACAGAGCGGTCGGCCACGCCGGTCTAAACCTAAGCGCCAGTGCAGGCCCATCGCCTTAGCACACACCTGCGTTGCTTGACGCGGCGGAAGCAGACATAGCAACCTCCATTACAAAGGAAGTCACGTTACGCGGTCCAATCTGGCGCGCGCCGCTCAGTCGCTGACGTCACGAAGGCTTCGGCTGATACCACGACGTCGAGTGCCCATATCTTTCCCACATAGTTGGTTAGTGCGTATAGACCAAATGGCCAGACTCAGATCAAATACCAAGATCTCGTTAAGCGTGTTAAGTATTCGCGAACGCCGACCAGGGCCAGGCCCACCTCTCTCCTAGGTGGTCTCAACCTGCCCTGTCGCTCCGCCATAAAGTAACAGTCGGGGGCCGTCGGGAACCCAGGCCCACCTCTACCGGGATGGAGCCACCTGTCCCTTCAGCCCCCATCTCCGAACAGTATCACAGGTAATGTAACAGTGTAACTATATAGTATATGCCCGTGATCACCTCCCGAAGTGATCACAGCCCAGTAGTATAGCATGGTAGACGGACAAGAGTGTAGGGTCACTGATGGAACACTAGCATCCTATACTAAGCGATAGAGATAGCGGTAAAGGTAACAACAGTAGTAGCAAGGACAGGCTATGCAGCAGTATAGGATTAACTGAAAGCAGTAACATGCTACACTACTCTAATGCAAGCAGTATAGAGAAGAGTAGGCGATATCTGGTGATCAAAGGGGGAGCTTGCTTGATTGCTCTGGCAAGAAGGAGGGGTCGTCAACTCCGTAGTCGATCTGGGTGGGTCGTCGGCGATCTAAAGGTCTCTGGGAAAGAAGTAATGAGGAGGGAACACAATAAATAACTGAGCAATCAAAGTATCACAAAGCATAGCATGGTAATACAGCGGTGCTAGAGGTGACCCTAACGCAGATGGGAGGTGATACCGGTGGAGAAACATCCGGGAAAGTATCCCCGTGTTCCGTGTTTTCGGACGGATGAACCGGAGGGGGAAAGTTGCAGGTTTGCTATGCTAGGGATGTGTGGCGGACGAACGGGCTGCTTATCCGAATTCGTCTCGTCGTTCTGAGCAACTTTCATGTAGAAAGTATTTTCATCCGAGTTACGGATTAAAAGATATGATTTTCTAAAGATTTAAATCCTTTTTTTGAATTAGCAGAATTAATTTAATTAGGAAATGTCATTATGATGTAAGCATGACATCAGGGTGATGTCAGCAGTCAACAGTCAGTTGACTTGGTCAAACTGTTGCGTGGGTCCATTCTGTCATTGACTGATATCTAATTAACAGTTAGTTAGTTTAGTTAGGAGGTTAAGTAAATTTAACTAGTCAACTCATCATGATTTAATTAACTTAATTAATTTAGTTAGTTAATTAATTAATTAATATATTTTTTATTCCTTTTTTTATATCTTTTTTTAACGTTCCAGGGGATGGGCCCCACATGTCATTGGGCCAGGGTGGACTTAATGCAGGCGTCTTGGCGCCAGTGGGCACAGCGGCGTGGCCTCTGAGGCGCACCTGAGGCGAGCCCAGCGCCTGAGGATCGGGCGAGGACTCGTCAAGCACCCACTGGAACTACTAGCAGGTGTTGGGCGGTCAGAATTGACCACCACGTCGGCGTCGGCGGCAGCCGCGACCTCGTCGGCGAGGCGTCTGAGGCATGGGGAAGAGAGGGGAGAGGCCAGGTTGAGCCGGATGCTCACATCGTTGCAGAGGAGGCTCGAGGAGGCCGGAGGAACCCTGACGGCAAGGTCCGGCGACCGGACGGGCCGACAGGTGTGTGGCAGCGCAGAGGGCTTGGGGTGGCCTTGGCGCGATCGGCGGCCTCGAAGCAGGCGAGGAGGAAGCCGTGGCACGTGGGGCGGTGGTGAGCTTCGGCGGGGGTGGCGATGATGGCGGCGGCCGGTGGTGTTGTAGGTGCGGCGTGGGGACGATGAAGAAGCTGCGGGGCGGAGGTGGCAGTCCTCGAGCGTGTGCGTGCGACGAGGACGAGCGGCATCGGGGCGCCGAGGTCGAGCTCCCGATCCACTATGGGTCGAGGGGGCAGGCGCCATGCGGGAGGAGACGGAAGGCGGGCTGGCGTGGTGGCTCCGGCGACGGGAGGCCTTCGGCCGGCGGCAGACGAGGCGGGCCGTCGGGGGCGACGCGGTAGGCGCGGCGGGGTTGAGCCCCTCCCCGATCCAGATGGGATCGGGAGGAGAGGGGAGGGACGTGGGTGAGTGGGGGCGAGTGGGTGGTGTCGGGGCTAGGGTTCGGTGGGGAGTGGGGGTTAAGGGGCCATGGGGTGGGCCGGCCGGTTGGGCCGTGGGGGCGGCCTGGTGGCCCAGGCCACGAGGCCCAGTGAAGTCTGTTGTTTCTTCTTCTTTTTTTTAGCTTTGTTTTTTTTTCTTTTTCCTTTTTTACTTTTTAGTTTTATTTCCTTTCCTGTTTTCATTCATTTTAAATATATAGGCCTTTTTTATAAAAGCACGATTCCTTTACCATAATTGCCCACGCATTTACTGGCGCACTCCAAACATTTTAGTTTACCATTTTGAAAACTTTTATTGTTTGTCAATATTTTAAATTTGAATTTGAATCGGTGTCGACGCGAGGTTAGCGGCGATGTGGAGGTGATGTGGCGTTATTAGCGAGGTTACTGTAGCTTGATTATCCGGCGTCACAATTCTCCTCCACTACAAGAAATCTCGTCGAGATTTAGGAGGGAGTAAGGGAGAAGGGATTGGGTTACGAAAAATCTAACGGATCTTCTCGGTCTTGGTTGCTCTCCTCGAACAGGTCGATCCATTACATTGACGTCTTCATTCCTCTGCTTCAGGTCATCATGGTGAAGTCGTCCTTTTTTTTGGGAACTCCAACGTACTTACGAATAGGTAAGGGGTAACTGCGGAAGAACGGACCATACAAGGTTGGCTATCTAGCAGATAACTCAGGGAATGTGGTAGAAAGTAACTCTCGAATAGATACTTAAGAAAATATTGAGAGTAAAGTAAGAAGGTACCATGAGAAGTTTCAAATGGATAGGCAATCGTTCGATGTCTGAAACAACATGCGAAAGGGGTCCGAACAGCGAGATTGAATATTAAATGCATTGCGAGAATAGATCACTAGGGACGGTGGCCGTGAATTACATCTGAGGCCACGTGCGAGGGAATAACTTTGGGAATAGGGGGTGTACAGGAGAGTCGAGTTTCGATCCTGTGGAACTGTGGGTTATGAGCCCACCATGTGGTTTTTTTTAAATAGGAGCAGTGTCATCTTGCACGGTCATGATAGCAAGGCATGTCAGAGAGTACCACGTCAGTTATGTCGGCAACAATGTAGGTACCAAGGGCGAGGGACGAAGAGAACCATTTTCACCTTTCGTTGAGCGAGGCGGACCAATAGGAAAAGTTCTCGTCCATCGGTGGCTACCGAATGTCATCAACAATAGTAACGAGGTCTTCTTGACAGAATTGTACACCAAGGTGTTTACATAAGCGAGAGAACATTACTGCTTAGATCATATAGATCACAAGAAAGCGTTAAACCAACCAATGGGAAGGCAAATATGATTATCAGTTAAACAGAACAATGGAAGGAAAATGTGTTTAAACACATATTTCAAGGGTATATCCTTCCCAAGGACAAGCGAGCATGATATCCATGACAGGATATAATGTAGAAAACTCTTCAGGTAGGGGAGAGAAATTTAATGACATTACCCATACAACGGTGTTTGGATAATTGAGCAGGAAACATTTAGCATTGGGCTTCAAATGTTCTTTTTGAAAATCAGAGTACCACAAACATGCTTCGAGATAGCATTGACATGGTCTTCAAGCAAAGGTCGAACTTTGGATACACACAAAGGATCCATCAGGAACAACTTATAGAATAAGTCTTACAATTTCCTCATGGAAGAATGGTTAATCTTGCTAAAAAGGAAGCTATAACAATAGGGCCTCCGGCCAGGTGTGTTAGGCACGACATCACCTTACTGGGTCACATAAAGACCAATGTTATAAATCTTGGAAATATGTTCCAACCATCATATCCGACCCAGATTCAAATCTGATTGGTGTCAGAATAACTCAGACTTAAGATGCCTGAGAAGAAAGGCGCAACACAAATTTTCGAGATGGCATTGTAAGATTCTCGGGAAATGAACTATGGGAGTGAGTTTCAACACAAGAGTTCATCATTAAACCAAGGAGAGGATGAGGAAGTGGCTGACGGACTCAGCGATAATTCAACGAGGCATCCAAAAAGATGCATCTCCTCAATTATGTGGATAAGGAGATAGCATTTGTCAGATCAAATGATATAATGAAGCATGTTTGAGGAAAACATACACAATTAAACATTGGTTGAAAGGTGCACCGGAATATGGGCTGGGTTGCACGACCAACGTTGGAATGGTGATTCAATAATCAATAGTCTAAGAATGAACGACCGATCATTAACTTCAAAACAAGAGGGTTGCTAGAAGGGCAGAATCCAAACAGCACCGCTCTCTTGTTGGTACCCCGGTTGGAATCAACACGAGGACCCAAGAAAGAATGGTGATGGTGAGAAGTATCACTATACCAAGAATTCTTAAGAGGTGGTGAAATTCCCACGACATTCTTGACATAAAAGGTGGTAATATCCAAGGTAAAGAAGAACAATGTTGGGTAGCAAGGAACTCAAGGTATAACACAAAACACGAACAAGTTTGTGTTGGCGGGAAGGCAATAAAGTGGCTGATGATAGCCCAATTCATCGAGGGCAAAGGATGGCATTTCTCATCAAAATTCGATAGATCTCTTGGAGGAGCTCAGAATGTTGATGATATTCACGACACATTTGTCGCGAGAGTTCAAGAAGATGTAATCGATCGGCGATGACATCAAGTTAAAGGAACGATGAAGCGAAAGGTTATTGGAACCATGGGTGCGAAACAAACTCAAAATCAGTTTTGTTGTTCAAGGAGAAATGATAAGATGAGGAAGATCGACGTAAGCTTAGCTCGTCGTCAGAAGTTGTCCTCCGAGAAGAAGGACCGGGTAGCACAGTTAAAATTAGCTCAATAATGATATAGCCGATCAGGCTAGGAATGACTTGAAGGATTAATAAATTTGTAAGCAGTGAAGGGTTCAAATACTTGTTGAATCGCAATGCGAACTCGATTCAGTTATCGGTGTCTTTGAGTTTTTAATAACTCAGAGCCCATGAAAAATTGGAGTTAGTGGGAATGTAGCACTTGATGAAGAACTCATAAGATGTTATGCAGTTCCATGATAATCTCGAGGTACCAGAGGTTATACTCAAGGGTAGAGCGGGATAGAGGTTGGACAAGTGAAATCATTTGCAGAAGGCAAGCACTTAAACTTGTCCAAGAAATGGGATCAAAGAAGAACAATATGGTCGAAACCACAGTCGCAGAAGACCAAGCATAGATAAGAGAAGAAGTTATAACAAGGGGATTATTATTACTACGAGAAGCTTCCATGATAAGTTCCACCTCGGGTCCATGGGCATGAACACAAACTTCAAGGTCGACTCCCACTTCCTCAATGCATAACCTTCCATTCACTTCTCATTTTTCGGAGAAGTTGTAATGTTCAAATTTTATCTAGCAAAACACCAGAAGAGTATGACTCGTGAAAACTTTTGAGTTCACATATTAAGGAAGGCATAGGTTCAACCAATCAAGGCATCTTAGGAACGTATACCATCAACTTCAGGGGTAAATAACTCAAGCTCGGAAGTAGAGCATTGTTCAAAAGCAGATGACACAATTTACCAAAGGCATTATATACCCATGTAAAGGCTCTCAAGGTTATTCAATATGAAGGACACTGTCGGATAAAATCCAACAAAGGAACCGATGGTCCACAAGGGATCGATGTGAGCATCGGGACTCAACGAAGGAAGAAGAATGCACGGGCATCATAATATAGAACATCTGAATAATTCGATGCTTAGATAACAAAGGAATTACGATTTCCAAAACAAAGGATCAGAAGTAGTCGCTCTGATCAAGGATGGATAAGTTGGATAGACTAGAGGCACAATTGACGACAAATAGTTTAGTCGAGAACGAGCTGTTGTTCAAAAATGATGTCTGAGCCGGAAAGATAATTTAGAAGGGTTGATAGATGATTGTGTGCATTCGCAAACATGTTGAATCAATAGGATCAAAATGACGATGTCAAAAGATACTAGTGAATATTGCCAGATATATGGGAAGCATCCATAATGCAAGTAGACAAGTATTTGCAGATCAATAAAGCTGCTAAGGATTTTTGGAGGATTGAATAGTATTTCATAGACTTTTGTGAAACATTTGAACAAATGGGGATGAGCGGATACTCAGAAAGTGCGAGAAATTATTCTTAGGGGTATTCAGGTGGCAAAGAACTGCAAGGCAGTAGGCACAAAATATTCTCGGGGTATCTTGTAATAACAAGATCGATCGGGAATAAAAGTAAGCACGACAGGTGTAAGTATTTATCCATAGGGATATTTCGGTGAAAGAGAATTGCAAAAGCAACGGGCACAAGGTCTCAAGAGAAAATCGGAGAGTATCTTCGAAATCTTCTGGTGGAGCCGGCAATCATCTGGACTGAAGGGGCTCTCCGGGAGAAAGTATTATCGAGAACCTAGAGTCTGAGTTAATAAAATCGTTTAACTCGAATAGAAGAGATGTCAGAGTCCCAGAGTATAGGTCGAGGAATAAAAGATCCTACTACCACCCAATGGCGGCGTGTGCCGTAAGACACACACCCATGTTAGTAAAAGTTTTGTATTGACTAGACTCAACTTGGCCAAGGAGTTGGAAAGGGGATTCTCTGAGCGATTTCGATACCAACTTGTGACGCCCCGATTCAATCGTCACAGTAATCATGCACGCAAATGTGTACGATCAAGATCGAGGACTCACGGAACATATCACAACACAACTCTAAAACATAAATAAGTCATAGAAGCATCATAATACAAGCCGGGGCCTCGAGGGCTCGAATACAAATGCTCGATCATAGGCGAGTCAGTGAAACAACAATATCTGAAAGTACGGACATAAGTTAAACAAGTTTGCCTTAAGAAGACTAGCACAAAGCGGGATACGGATCGAAAGAGGCGCTTGCCTCCTGCAAGGATCCTCCTAAATACTCACAGTGCGTCGTCGGTAGGGCTGCGTAGTAGTAGGCACCTCCGGGGTAGTAGTAAATCATCGACGGTGGCGTCAGCTCTGGGCTCCATCGTGCAGTCGCAGCAATCGAGTAGAGATAGGGGAAAGGGAACAAGGCAACCGTGAGTACTCATCCAAAGTACTGCAGCAAGGAACTACACTACTTATGCATGGATATATGTGTAAAGGGCCATATCGGTGGGTGAGCTGCGAGAATGCCGAATAAGAGGGGATAGCTAATCTGTCGAAGACTATGCTTACAGCAGCCTCCGCCTTCTGACATGTAGCGTAGAGTAGGCGAAGTCCTCCAAGTAGCATCACATAGCAATAATCCTCTGTGGCGATCCCCTCCTCAATGCCACATTAGAGAAGCGACCACCGGGTTGTATCTAGCACTTGGAAGGGTGTGTTTTATTAAGTATCCAGTTCTAGTTGTCATAAGATCAAGGTACAACTCCAAGTCGTCATGTTACCGAAGATCACGGCTATTCGAATAGATTAACTTCCCTGCAGGGGTGCACCACATAACCCAACACGCTTGATCCCATTTGGCCGGACACACTTTTCTAGGTCATGCCCGGCTGCGGAAGATCAACACGTCGCAGCCCGACCTAGGCCAACAGAGCGGTCAGCACGCCGGTCTAAACCTAAGCGCCAGTGCAGGCCCATCGCCTTAGCACACACCGCACGCTGAACGCCGGAAGCATACCTAGCAACCTCCATTACAAAGGAAGTCACGTTCGCGGTCCAATCTGGCGGCGCCGCTTCGATCGGCCCGGCGTCCACGAAGGCTTCGGTGATACCACGGCGTCAGTGCCCATATCTTTCCCACGTAGTTGGTTAGTGCGTATAGACCAAATGGCGGACTCGGATCAAATACCAAGATCTCGTTAAGCGTGTTAAGTATCCATGACGTCGACCGAGGCCAGGCCCACCTCTCTCCTAGGTGGTCTCAACCTGCCACTGCCGCTCCGCCATAAAGTAACGATCGGGGGCCGTCGGGAACCCGGGCCCACCTCTACCGGATGGAGCCACACTGTCCTTTCAAACCCCCATCTCCTCGAACAGTATCACGGGTAATGTAACGGTGTAAGTATATAGTATATGCCCGTGATCACCTCCCAAGTGATCACAGCCCGATGAGTATAGCATGGTAGACGGACAAGAGTGTAGGGTCAGCGATGGAACACTAGCATCCTATACTAAGCGATGAGATAGCGGTAAAGGTAACAACAAGTAGTAGCAAGGACAAAGCTATGCAGCGGTATAGGATTAATCGAAAGCGGTAACATGCTACATTACTCTAATGCAAGCAGTATAGAGAAGAGTAGGCGATATCACGGTGATCAAAGGGGGCTTGCTTGATTGCTCACGGCAAGAAGGAGGGGTCGTCGACTCCGTAGTCGATCACAGGGGGTCGGCGATCTCGGGGTCTCTGGGAAAGATGTAACGGAGGGAACACAATAAATAACTGAGCAATCAAAGTATCACAAAGCATAGCATGGTATCTGGCGGTGCTAGAGGTGACCTAACGCAGATGAAGGTGATACCGTGGAGAAACATCCGGAAAGTATCCCGTGTTACGTGTTTTTGGGACGGATGAATCGGAGGAAAGTTGCGGGTTTGCTATGCTATGCTAGGGATGTGCGGCGGACGAGCGAGCTGCGTATCCAAATTCGTCTAAATGCGTTACGAGCAACTTTCATGTAGAAAGTATTTTCATCCGATTCTGGATTAAAAGATATGATTTTCTAAAGATTTAAATCCTTTTTTTGAATTAGCGTAATTAATTTAATTAGGAAATGTCATTATGACGTCGACATGACATCGAGGATGATGTCAGCGATCAACAGTCGATTGACTTGGTCAAACCCGGCAGCGTGGGTCCATTCATCATTGGTGATATCTAATTAATGATTACTTAGTTTAATTAGCGAGTTAAGTAAATTTAACTAGTCAACTAATCGAGATTTAATTAACTTAATTAATTTAGTTAGTTAATTAATTAATTAATATATTTTTATTTTTATTCCTTTTTATATCTTTTTTAACGTTCGAGGATGGGCCCCACATGTCATTGGGCAGGTGGACTTGAGCGTCTTGGTAGCGCGCCAGTGGGCCTGATGGGCGTGGCCTCTGGCGCACCGGCGCAGCCCGGCGCTGAGGATCGAGGCGAGGACAAATCACGCGCCCACTAGAACTACTAGCAGTCTTTGAGCCGGTCAGAATTGACCACCACGTCGGCGTCGAGCGGCGGAAGAGCCTGACCTCGTCGGCGGGCGTCTGAGGCATGGGGAAGAGAGGGAAAGGCGAGTTGAGCCAGATGCTCACATCGTTGCGAGAGGAGGCTCGAGGAGGCGGAGGAACCCTCCGGCAAGGTCCGGCGGCCGGACGGGCCGACAGCGTGTGGCGTCATGAAGGGCTTGGGGTGGCGGCCTTGGCCTTGATCGGCGGCCTCGAAGCAGTGCGAGGAGGAAGCCGTGTACGTGGGGCGGTGGTGAGCTTGGCGGGGTGGCGATAATGGCGGCGGTGGTGTTATGGTGCGGCGTGGGGGACGACGAAGAAGGCGAAGGCGAAAGGTGGCAGTCCTCGGCGCACGGCGACGAGACGAGCGGCATCGGGCGCTGGGTCGAGCTCCCGATCCAAGATGCTGGTCGAGGGCAGGCGCCATGCGGGAGGAGGCATAAAGGCGGGCTGGCGTGGTGGCTCCGGCGACGGGAGGGCCTTCGGCAAGGCAGACGAGGCGGGTTGTCGAAGCGACGGTAGGCGCGGCGGGGTTGAGCCCCACCCCGATCCAGATGGGATCGAGAGGAGAGGGGGAGGGACGTGGGTGAGTGGGGGCGAGTGGGTGGTGTCGGGGCTAGGGTTCGGTGGGGAGTGGGGGTTAAGGGGCCATGGGGTGGGCCGGCCGGTTGGGCCGTGGGGCGGCCTGGTGGCCAGCTGGGCCACGAGGCCCAGCGGGGGGGAGGGGGGTCTATTGTTTCTTCTTCTTCTTTTTAGCTTTGTTTTTTTCTCTTTTTCCTTTTTTTTCTTTTTAATTTTATTTCCTTTCCTGTTTTCATTCATTTTAAATATATAGGCCTTTTTTATAAAAGCACGATTCCTTTACCATAATTGCCCACGCATTTACTGGCGCACTCCGAACATTTTAGTTTACCATTTTGAAAAATTTTATTGTTTGTCAATATTTTAAATTTGAATTTGAATTGGTTTCGACGCGAGATTAGCGGCGATGGGAGGTGACGTGGCGTTATTAGCGAGATTCTTGTAGCTTGATTATCCCAAGGCGTCCACAGTTGTGTAGTAGACATCAAGCTCTTTTAAAGCGCCGTTGCCGGGGAGGTTAGCGCTTGAAGGTATATCTTTAGATCTTGCAATCGAATCTTTTTGTTTCTTGTTTTAGCACTAGTTTAGTTTATAAAAGAAAACTACAAAAAATGGAATTAAGGGTACCTCATATGCTTCATCTTTTAATATCTTTCATGAAATTAATGGTTCCGATAATTGTGCCAAAATGCTAGAAGAAGAATGTATTAAAATGTTTGGCACTAAATCTTTGGACGATGAGCATGATCACAATGTTGTTAGTATGAATTCCTTGAATATCTATGACGCTAATGATATGCAAAGCCACAAGCTTGGGGATGCTATGTTTGATGAAGATGATATTTTTTGTCTCCCAAGTTTTGATGAGCTAATTTATTATGATGAAAGCATGCCTCCTATTTATGATGATTATATTGATGAAAGTGGATTTGGAGAGGTCATGACTTTATTTAGTGATGAATCCACTATTTCATAAGAGGTTCCAATTGATTATGAGAACAAAGTTGCTATCTATGATGATTATTGTGATGACATGTATGCTATAAAGAATAATGATTGAGGGAGTCCTGGATTAGCGGGTCCTCGGACAGCCGGACTATATCCTTTGGCCGGACTGTTGGACTATGAAGATACAAGATTGAAGACTTCGTCCCGTGTCCGGGTGGGACTCTCCTTTGCGTGGAAGGCAAGCTTGGCAGTTCGGATATGTAGATCTCCTCCCTTGTAACCGACTCTGTGTAACCTAGCCCCCTCCTGTGTCCATATAAACCGGAGGGTTTAGTCCGTTGGACAACAACAATCATAATCATAGGATAGCTTCTAGGGTTTATCCTCTACAATCTCGTGGTAGATCAACTCTTGTAATACTCATATCATCAAGATCAATCAAGTAGGAAGTAGGGTATTACCTCCATCGAGAGGGCCCGAACCTGGGTAAACATTGTGTCCCCCGCCTCCTGTTACCATCCTCCTTAGACGCATAGTTCGGGACCGCCTACCCGAGATCCGCCGGTTTTGACACCGACATTGGTGCTTTTATTGAGAGTTCCACTGTGCCGTCAACGCAAGGCTTGATGGCTCCTTCGATCATCAACAACAATGTGATCCACGGTGAGGTTCCCCCCCCCCCTTGGATAGATCTTCGTATTCGGCGGCTTCGCACTGCGGGCCAACTCGCTTGGCCATCTGGAGCAGATCGAAAGCTACGCCCCTGGCTGTCAGGTCAGGTTTGGAAGCTTGAATTATACTGCCGACATCCGCAGAGACTTGATCTTTGACAGACTCAAGCCCATGGCAGGTGCGCCGCACAGTCACGACGAGCATGACTTAGCTCTGCCGTCGGACAGTGTCCGGGAGATCACACCTGCAGCTACTCCGGTCCTCAATCCGGAGCAGATCGTGTCGTCCGAGGACGGGTGGATAGACCCTGTCACGGAGGCTACGCACTCAGCGGCGATAGAGCCGAAAGCTGACTTCACCTCCTATGAGACCTGTGTTGCCGGACACTTCGATTCGTCCCCGGCCACGGGCTCCGAACCGTTTGCATCCGTGCCTATCGAATCTGATTGGGCACCGATCATGGAGTTTTCCTCCGCGGATATCTTTCAGCACTCGCCTTGGGCGACGTGTTAAATTCATTAAGGTATCTCTCCTTGACTGGAGACCCTGGGCCGAACTATGTTCGGCTCGAGTGGGAAGTGGACGACGAAGAAATTCGTTCCCCACCCACCTCCCACTTAATAGCCACTGTCGACGACTTAACCGACATGCTCGATTTCGGCTCCGACGACATCGGCGGTATGGACGACGATGCAGGAGACGAACAGGAACCACCGCCCACAGGATGCTGTACTGCCACCTCATCATATGATATATACATGGTGCACACCCCCAAAGAAGGCGATGGCGATAAGGCAAAGGAGGATAATCCCTCCTAGAAGCAATCCAATCACCGGCGTCAGCGTCGCGCTCTAAGTCCCGCCATAGCAAAAGCAGCGATACCGGCACAAGAGACAATAATGCTCCGTATAGTGCCGAAGACAAAGACAATCCCTCCCAGCCAGGCCTCGAGCGGGAGGATGGGCAAGCTAGCCCCGGGAATAGGCCGCAGGCGGAGAATCAGAGGATGACAATTACATGCATCTCTCCGAAGACGAGGTGAGCCTCGGCGATGAAGAATTTATCGTGCCTGTGGATCCCGTCGAGTAGGAACGCTTCAAGCACTGGCTTACAGCCACAGTAAAAAGCCTGAAGAAAAAGCAACAACAGCTTCGAGTTGATCAAGATCTGCTAGCGGATAGATGGACAGAGGTCCTGGCGGCCGAGGAATACGAACTTGAGCGCCCAACCAAAAGTTACCAAAAGCGCAGGTTGCTACCCCAACTCGAGGAGGAAGCATTAAAGCCTACGCCTCCAGCGTATAATGCGGCTGACCGACCACCTCGTGGCCGGGACAAAATGGCATATCAAGCCGAAATCTAGCCTGCACCCCGTCGCCAGTCGAACAAAAATACCAAAGCCCGGGGTAACACGCAGGACCTGCGATATGTATTGGAAAACAAAGAAGGACATGCAAGATTGATCTACGGATCACGGGTGTCACATCCGTGGTTCTGGCCTGCTCTGGGTTAGCTAGTCTTGTGTTGCATCATGTTTAAATTTCTCTTAAACCTGGAACGGGGAGCAACAAACCCCAGCAACCCCCTGAAAATACCAGGTTCAACTGAAAAACATTTCAATGAACCCAGAATGCCCTTCACAAAAGTTCATCATTTTTGAATTGGTCTAGAACCTCTCCAAAAAATGGTGCACATTTTCCTAGGCCATTCTGGATTTTTGAACTAAATCATTACTTATTTGCATTTGGGCATTTAAATACTATAAAATATTTTAAATGCTCAAATAATCCCAAACTAAAATGTTTACTGTAGGGTATATTTACAACAATGATCATGAGTAGTTGCATGATTTTTGGGATTGATTTAGTATTTTTAGACAGCCACAAAGATTACAGAGTAATAGAAAAATTTATATAAAAGAGAGAGAGAAAGGAACCTACCTGGCCCACTGACCTGTAGCCGGCCCAGCTTGACCAGCCCAGCCCACCTACCTCGCCGCTCGTCGTCTTCCTCTGCCAGTAGGCAGAGGCGAAGACGCACGCGCGCGCTGGGAGTCCTCCACCTCCTGCTTCGCGCTGGCAGCGTCCCTGCGAGTCCAGCTGCTTGCCTGGAGATGCCACGCTGCCCCCCCGACTCTCTCTCGCTCTCTCTCGTCCCCATCCCCTCCCCTGGCTCTCTCCCTCGCACGCACCGAATGCCGCCGCCGCCATTGCTCGCGCCTGCCATCCCTCGCCCCCTCGGCGCATCCAGGCTTGCAGCATGCGCGTCTCCAAGCTGGCCTTTCGAGCCCATACGCCTTTACATCGCTGGCATCGGCTCCATCTTCTTCCTCGGGCTCCGACGAACACCATCGCCGCTCCGCCATCTGCAGGCCTTCCGCGAGCCTCTCGAGCCTCCCGTCCGAAGCGCTGTGAGCTCCTGCGTCTAACCCCCCTCTTCCCGAGCTCGATTATGCCCCGTAGCCGTCGCCCCCTTGCCGACCGGAATCGCTGCCGCTGGCCTCGCCTGCCGCCGACGTGGCTCCGGTGACCAATTGGTCATGTGAGTGTGCCGTTGCGCTCGTAGCAACGCCTAGTGCCTCTCTAGCCTGCTACTTTTCTCAAACGCAAGCCGTAGCGCCAAACCCGCCACCACCCGAACTCCGGCCGCCGCCCAAGTGGTCGCCGCCGTCGACCCCGGCCTCCCTGTGCCTAGCTGCGTGCACCCCCGGATGCGGGCGAGCGAGGGCTTCCTTGTGGTGCTCGCAGCGCGTCCAGCGGCCGCCCGTAGCGCGTTCCCGAGCGTCGCCACCGCGTTCGTGTGCTCGCCGGCGTTCAACTCCCGCGTGCTGACGTGGCACCGTCGTTAGGGACTAATTACCCCGCTAAATAACCCCCTCTCTCACTGACATATGGGCCCCGCGCCCAAATTAACCCTGGGATTTATTCCCTATTTATTTTAGATTAAACCAGTGGCCCCACGCGTCATCTTTGACCCGGCTGACATGGCCGTCGACCAGGCCCACATGTCAGCCACACTAGCCAGCTCTGAGACACTGACCAGTGGGTCCCATGCATCAGGTTTGACCTGGACTATGCCCCATTGACCTGCTGACGTCATGATGATGTCAGGCCGATGCAGTAATCCTTTTTTGGAATTTAAATAAATCTTAAATGATTTGTTTAATTCAGAAAATAGCCAAAACTTCTAAAAATCATAGAAAATCAACCGTAGCTCCAAATCAAACAAATTATATATGAAAAATGATCAGAAAAATCCAATCTATCCATCTATACCATTTTCATGCATGTTAGAACAACTTGTAGCAGCTGTTTAGGACAAATTATATAAAGGACATTTAAACCATCTCATATGGAGTTTGAATTTGAATCTTTGATTCAAACCAATTTCATTTAACCTGTTGTTAGTTGCATTAGCTTAAGTCACAGCATATTGCCATGTCATGATCATGCATCACATTGTGCATTGCATTTATTGTGTTCTTCTCTGTTTGCCGGTGTTGTTCCCCCTCGGTAGACGTTGTTCTAATGCTGTGATCGTTGACACTGATGAAGACCCAATGCTATCTTCAGAAGTGCCAGGCAAGCAAAACCCCCTTGTTCATTCCGATACAATCCCACTCTCTCGCTCCTGCTCTCTTTTCTTTGCATTAGGACAACAACGATTCAACTGTTGCATGCTGCGGTAGTTGAACCCCTTTCCTCTGCATGACCTGTCATTGCCACAGTAAATAGATGAAACCCACTAGCATGAGTAGGAGTTGTTTGAGCCCTGATGTGCCTACTCATTCATGCTTGTTTGTCATGCCTGCTATTGCTTAGAGTTTTGTCAGGTCTGATTCAATGGGGGATGAATTGGAGGTGTGTGAACATGTCCTACTGTGTGAGAGCTAAGTGTGTGAACACGATTTGGTAAAGGTAGTGGTGAGAGACCATGTAAGAGTACATGGTGGGTTGTCTCATTGCAGCCGTCCTCAGGAACTGAGTTCTGTGTTTGTGATCCATGAACAGTTACTACCGCACATTGGGTTCCGGTAAGTCGACCCCTCTCGACTTATTAATCAACATGATCTCTGTCCAGGAGTTGCAACTAGTTTGTGGTGTTTGTAGGTAGTGTTAGTAGTCTACCAAGTGGCACCCGGTAGAGGTGGGCTTGGGACAGACTAGGCACAGTGGCACGGCGTACCAAGTGGCACCCGGATGGTGGGCTTGGGAACCCTCCTCACATCGTTTGGGGCCGTGAGCGACACCCCGGCCGGATCTCCTTGCAGATGGAACCTGAATAGGCGATAAACCTGGACTAGAGACTTGTGTGGTTAGTCAGGTCGTGGCCGACTCCCTCGCCAAAGCTTCCGCTTGAAGGTTGCCGAGATACACAGCGTGTACATGGTGGTAAGTGGCGAGAGCGTGTGTGAAGAAGTACACCCTGCGGGGTTAACATCATCTATTCGAATAGCCGTGTATGCATGTAAAGGACTTCTGGGTTGCCTGTACAATTCATAGACAAGTGAAAGTGGATACTCTAAAATGCGCAAGATAAGCGTGAGTGCTATGGATGGCGTTCCCGTAGGGAGACGGGAACGGATCCATAGAAGTGTATTGATATGGTGAATATGTCGCCTCGTGTGCGCCACCTCAAAAGAGTTACTTGCAGTCGTAGTGTAGGATCGCCACCGAGTCAAAGCTGGCTTGCTACAGTCAAACTCCACCACCCCCTTTGTTGATACTGATGCATATGTAGATAGTTCTGATGTAAGTCTTGCTGGGTACATTTGTACTCACGTTTGCTTAATTTATGTTTTTGCAGAGACTTCCGTCTCGCTAGTAGTTCAGCGTGGACTTGATGTTTAGCTTGTTACCTCAGCTACGATCTTGTGCCCTCGGCATGATCGGTAGATAGTCAGGCTTCTAAGCCTTTTTCATTTGTAGATGTCTGTACTCGGACATGTTAAGCTTCCGCATGTGCTTGTTGCTTGTATGCTCTGTATGTTGGGTCATGAGACCCATGTTTGTAATATCTCGCTCCTCGGAGCCTAATGAATAAATACTTGAGTCGTAGAGTTATGCTTTGTGATGCCATGTTGTATTTACACATATCGAGCATATTGTGTGTATGATTGAAATGCTTGGTATGTGTGGGATCCGACTACCTAGTTGTTTATCCTTGGTAGCCTCTCTTAAGGGGAAATGTAGTCTTTTGCTTCCATGAGCCATAGTAGTCCGCTTCTGTTAGGGTTCACGGAGTCCTGCTAGCCAAAGACTACCGCTCGGAACACTTGACTGGCCGGCATGTGATTCACTTTGTTCCTATGTCTGTCCCTTCGGGGAAATGTCACGCGGTGACATCCGGAGTCCTGCCTAGCCTGCTACAGCCCGGATTCCCGGAGTCCTATTAGCCCAGTGCTATAGCACGAATTCGCATGCTGCTGACCGACATGCTCGATGTTGATTCATGTATGCATGTCCCCGTAAGTTAGTGCCACTTTGGGTTCACGACTAGTCATGTCGGCCCGGGTTCTCTGTCATAGGGATGCTGGCAACACTATCATATACGTGAGCCAAAAGGCGCAAATGGTCCCGGGCCATGGTAAGGCGACACCCGTGGGAATACCGTGCGTGAGGCCGCAAAGTGATATGAGATGTTACAGGCTAGATCGGTGTGACTTAGAATCAGGGTCCTGACAACGGGGGCGCGCCCCAACGCATGACGATGATCGTCACGCCGGACACACTAAAAGCAAATCCGTCCGGGCCGAATACAGCAGACAAGACTCGTATGAACTATGTCGTGACATAGCCTAGCACAGAGGCGCCGCACACCCCCTATGATTCACTGATGAAGTAATGGATCACGAATTCCTAGAAGGATTTAAACCCGTGAACATTGAATCATATGATGGTACAACAGACCTCACGGTATGGATTGAAGATTTCCTCCTCAACATCCACATGGCCCGTGGTGACGATCTACAAGCCATCAAATATCTCCCACTAAAACTCAAAGGACCAGCTCGGCATTGGCTCAATAGCTTGCCAGCAAACTCCATTGGCAGTTCGGAGAATCTGGACGATGATACTCCATTTTGCATCATGCTTTTATATCAATATTTATTGCATTATGGGCTGCTATTACACATTATATATCAATACTTATGGCTATTCTCCCTTATTTTACAAGGTTTACCATGAAGAGGGGGGATGCCGGCAGCTGGAATTCTGGCTGGAAAAGGAGCAAACATTGGAAGCCTATTCTGCACATCTCCAAAAGTCCTGAAACTCCATGAAACAACTTTTTGGAATTTAGAAGAAATTATGAGCAAAAGAAATAGGCCAGGGGGCCCACACCCTTTCCAGGAGACAGGGCCCCCCCCTACAGGGCGCGCCCCCTATCTCCTGGGCCCCCTGGTGGGCCTCCGGCGTCCATCTTCTGCTATATCATCACTTTTACCCTGGAAAAAATCGTGGGCAAGCTTACAGGACGAAACTCCGCCGCCACGAGGGCTCTGGCGGAGCTGTTCTGCCGGGACACTTCCCTCGGGAGGAAATCATCACCAACGTCATCACTGTGATCCTCTCATCGAGAGGGGGTCAATCTCTGTCAACATCTTCACCAGCACCATCTCCTCTCAAAACCCTAGTTCATCTCTTGTATCCAATCTTGTATGAAAACCACAAATTGGTACCTGTGAGTTGCAAGTAGTGTTGATTACTCCTTGTAGTTGATGCTAGTTGGTTTACTTAGTGGAAGATCATATGTTCATATCCTTTATGCATATTATTACTCCTCTGATTATGAACATGAATATGCTTTGTGAGTAGTTAGTTTGTTCCTGAGGACATGGGTGAAGTCTTGCTATTAGTAGTCATGTGAATTTGGTATTTGTTCGATATTTTGATGAGATGTATGTTGTCTTTCCTCTAGTGGTGTTATGTGAACGTCGACTACATGACACTTCACCATTATTTGGGCCTAGTGGAAGGCATAGGAAGTAATAAGTAGATGATGGGTTGCTAGAGTGATGTAAGCTTAAACCCTAGTTTATTTGTTGCTTCGTTAGGGGTTGATATGGACCCATATGTTTAATGTTGTGGTTAGGTTTACCTTAATACTCCTTTTTGTAGTTGCGGATGCTTGCAGTAGGGGTTAATCATAAGTGGGATGCTTGTCCAAGTTAGGACAGTACCCAAGTGTCGGTCCACCCACATATCAAATTATCAAAGTACCGAACGCGAATCATATGAACGTGATGAAAACTAGCTTGACGATAATTCCCAACGTGTCCTCGGGAGCTCCTTCTTCATCATTAGAATTTGTCCAGGCTTATCCTTTGCTACATGAAGGATTGGGCCACCTTGCTGCACGTTATTTACTTTATTTACTTTTTGCTCGTTACTATTTATCTTATCACAAAACTATCTGTCACCTACTATTTCAATTGCTTGCGAGAAAACCTTCTTGAAAACCGCTTATCATTTCCTTACGCTCATCGTTGGGTTCGACACTCTTACTTATCGAAAGGACTACGATAGATCCCCTATACTTTTGGGTCATCAAGACTCTTTTAAGCGCCGCGTTGCGGTGTAGCGCTTTTGGTGAGTGGAACTTGGTAAGGAAACATTTATATAGTGTGCTGAAATCTTCTGTCACTTGTCACTATGGAAACTAATCCTTTGAGGGGCTTGTTTGGGGTATCTTCACCCCAACCAGAAGAGCAAAGAGATGCTCCTCAACCTACTGAACTTTATGAGTATATTCACTTTGAGATTCCTTCGGGTATGATAGAAAAACTGCTAGCTAATCCTTCCGCAGGAGACGGAACATTGCATCCCGATTTACACCTTATCTTTGTGGATGAAGTTTTGGGATTATTTAAGCTTGCAGGTATTCCCGATAATGTTGTTAAAAGGAAGGTATTCCCTTTATCTTTTATGGAAGATGCATTGAGATGGTATAGGCTATGTGATGATACGGGATCTTGGAATTATAAGCGATTGAAGCTGGAATTTCACCAGAAGTTCTATCCTATGCATCTTGTTCATCGTGATCGTAATTACATATATAATTTCTGGCCTAGCAAAGGAGAAAGCATCGCTCAAGCTTGGGGGAGGCTTAAGTCAATGTTATATTCATGCCCCAATCATGAGCTCTCTCGGGACATGATTATTCAGAATTTTTATGCTCGGCTTTCTCTTAATAATCGCAACCTGCTCGATACTTCCTGTCTTTGGTTCTTATATGCGAAGACTATTGATTTCAAATAGGACTTATTGGAAAGAATTAAACGCAACTCTAAAGATTGGGGTTACGGCGATGGTAAGGAGTCGTATGACACCTAAGTTCGATTGTGTTAAATCTTTTATGGATACCGATGCTTTACGTGGATTTAGCGCTAAGTATGGACTTGACTCGAGATAGTACCTACTTTTTGTGAATCTTTTGCTACTCACGTTGATCTCCCTAAAGAGAAGTGGTTTAAATATAATCCTCCTGTTGAAGTGAAAGTAGTTGCACCTATTACAATCGAAGAAAAGACCATTACATATAGTGATCCTTTTATTCCTCTTGCTTATGTCGAAAAACCTCCTTTTCTGTTAGGATAAAAGATCATGCTAAAGCTTCATTTGTTGTTCATAAGAGCAATATTAGAACTTATACACCCCTGAGCAAATCAAAGTTGAACCTAATGTTGCTATTGTTAAAGATCTCTTGTCGATAATATTGATGTGCATGTTATTTATTTACGTGATGAAACTGCTAGAATTGCCAAACCTTGTGCTAAAGACAAACATAGACACATGGTAGGCATGCTGTTATTTCTGTTAAAATAGGAGATCATTGTTATCATGGCTTATGTGATATGGGTGCTAGTGCTAGTGCAATACCTATTGACTTATACAAAGAAATTAAGCACGATATTGCACCTACTGAGTTAGAAGATATTGATGTCACAATTAAACTTGCCAATAGATATACTATTTCACCAATGGGAATTGTTAGAGATATTGAAGTCTTGTGTGGGAAAACTAAATATCATGCTGATTTTATTGTTCTTGGCTCCCCACAAGATAGCTTTTGTCCCATTATATTTGGTAGACCCTTCTTGAACACCGTTAATGCTAAGATAGATTGCAAAAAGGATGTTGTTACTATTGATCTAGGTGATATGTCTCATGAGTTCAACTTTTCTAAATTTCGTAGACAACACCGTGAAGAGGTAATACCTAGTAAGGATGAGATTATTGGTCTTGCTTCCATTGCTGTTCCTCCAACTGATCCGCTAGAATATTATTCGTTAGACCATGAAAACGATATGTTTATGAAGGAAAGGGAAGAAATAGATGAAGTGTTCCTTAAACAAGAACCTGTGCTGAAACATAACCTTCCCGTTGAAATTCTTGGGGATCCCCCTCCACCCAAGGGTGATCCCGTGTTTGAACTCAAACCTTTACTTGATAATCTTAAGTATGCTTATCTTGATGAAAAAGAAATATATCATGTTATTATTAGTGCTAACCTTTCAGAGAAAGAAGAAGAAAGATTATTGAAAACTACGAAGAAGCACCGGGCTGCTATTGGATATACTCTGGATGATCTTAAGGGCATCGGTCCCACATTATGTCAACACAAAATTTCAGTGGAGAAAGATGCCAAGCGAGTTAGAGATCCTCAAAGGCGATTAAATCCCAAAATGAAGGAAGTAGTAAGAAAGGAGATTCTAAAACTCCTTGAGGCAGGTATTATTTATCCCGTTCGATAGTGAATGGGTAAGCCACATCCTTTGTGTCCCCAAAAAGGGAGGTATTACTGTTGTTCCTAATGATAAGGATGAATTGATCCTGCAAAGAATTATTACAGGTTATAGGATGGTAATTGATTTTCGTAAGTTAAATAAAGCTACTAAGAAAGATCATTACCCTTTACCTTTTATTGATCAAATGCTAGAAAGGCTATCCAAACACACATTTTTGCTTTCTAGATGGTTATTCTGGCTTCTCTCAAATACACATTAAACCAAGGATCAATCTAAAACTACATTTACCTGCCCTTTTGGTACTTTTGCTTATAGACGTATGCCTTTTGGTTTATGTAATGCACCTGCTACCTTTCAAAGATGCATGATGGCTATATTCTCTGATTTTTGTGAAAAGATCTCTGAGGTATTCATGGACGACTTCTCCGTCTATGGATCCTCTTTTGATAATTGTTTGAGCAACCTTGATCGAGTTTTGTAGAGATGCGAAGACACTAGTCTCGTCCTAAATTGGGAAAAGTGTCACTTTATGGTTAGTGAAGGCATTGTCTTGGGGCACAAGATCTCCGAGAGAGGTATTGAAGTTGATAAAGCCAAAGTTGATGCTATTGAAAAGATGCCATGTCCCAAGGACATAAAAGGTATAAGAAGTTTCCTTGGTCACGCCAGATTTTATAGGAGGTTCACTAAGGATTTTTCTAAAATCTCTAGGCCTCTGACTAATTTATTGCAAAAATATATTCCTTTCGTCTTTGATGATGATTGTGTAGAAGCATTTGAAACACTTAAGAAAGCATTGATCACTGCACCTATTGTTCAGCCACCTGATTGGAATTTACCTTTTGAAATTATGTGCGATGCTAGTGATTATCTTTGTAGGTGTTGTTTTAGGGCAAAGAGTCGATAAGAAATTGAATATTATCCAGTATGCTAGTAAGACTCTTGATACTGCCCAGAGAAATTATGGTACTACTGAAAAAGAGTTCCTAGCAGTTGTGTTAGCATGTGATAAGTTTAGACCTTATATTGTTGATTCCAAAGTCACCATTCACACTGATCATTCTGCTATTAAATATCTTATGGAAAAGAAAGATGCTAAGCCTAGACTTATTAGATGGGTCCTCTTGCTCCAAGAATTTGACTTGCATATTATTGATAGAAAAGGAGCTGAGAACCCCTTAGCATAAAACTTGACTAGGTTAGAGAATGAACATGATGACCCACATCCTAATAATGATAGTTTTCCGATGAACAATTAGCGGTTGTCAATGCTTCTCAGATCGCCTCTTGGTATGCTTATTATGCTAATTACATTTTTGCTAAATATATACCGCCTAGTTTCACATACCGCAAAAGAAAAGTTCTTTTATGATTTAAGACATTACTTCGGGATGATCCACACCTTTATAAAGAAGGAGTAGATGGTATTATTAGGCGTTGTGTGCCTGAGCATGAACAGGAACAAATCCTACGCAAGTGTCACTCTGAATCTTATGGAGGACACCACGCTGGAGATAGAACTGCACACAAGGTACTACAATCTGGTTTTTATTGGCCTACTCTTTTCAAAGATTCTCATAAGTTTGTCTTATCTTGTGATGAATGTCAAAGAATAGGTAACATTAGTATACGTCAAGAAATGCCTATGAATTATTCCCTTGTTATTGAACCGTTTGATGTTTGGGGCTTTGATTATATGGGACCTTTTCACCTTCCAATGGTTATACACATATTTTAGTTGCTGTTGATTACGTTACTAAGTGGGTAGAAGCTATTCCAACTAGTAGTGTTGATCATAACACTTCTATTAAAATGCTTAAAGAAGTTATTTTTCTGAGGTTTGGAGTCCCTAGATATCTTATGACTGATGGTGGTTCACACTTTATTCATGGTGTTTTCCGTAAGATGCTTGCTAAGTATGATGTCAATCATAGAAACGCATCTCCTTATCACCCGCAGTCTAGTGGTCAAGTAGAATTGAGCAATAGAGATCTCAAATTAATTTTGCAAAAGACTGTGAATAGATCTAGAAAGAATTGGTCCAAAAAACTTGATGATGCATTATGGGCCTATAGAACTGCATACGAAAATCCTATGGGTATGTCTCCATATAAGATGGTTTATGGAAAAGCATGTCATTTACCTCTTGAACTTGAACATAAAGCATAGTGGGCTATTAAAGAGCTCAATTATGACTTCAAACTTGCCGGTGAGAAGAGGTTGTTTGATATTAGCTCACTTGATGAATGGAGAACCCAAGCATATGATAATGCCAAGCTTTTCAAAGAAAAAGTCAAACGCTGGCATGATAAGAGGATACAAAAGCGTGAGTTTAACGTAGGAGATTATGTGTTATTATTCAACTCTCGTTTGAGATTTTTTGCAGGAAAACTTCTCTCAAAATGGGAAGGTCCCTACGTTATCGAAGAGGTCTATCGTTCTGGTGCTATAAAAATCAACAGCTTCGAAGGCACAAATCCGAGGGTGGTAAACGGTCAAAGAATTAAACATTATATTTCAGGTAATCCTATTAATGTGGAAACTAATATTATTGAGACCATAACCCCGAGGAATACATAAGAGACACTTTCGAGCGTTCCGGACTCGAAAAGGCATAGGTGCATTAATGCGGCAAGTATACCGACTCCAAAACAACTCTAATGGCAATTTTTATCAGTTTTGGATTATTTAAGAATTTTAAGAAGAAAGAAGTAGTCCGAAAGGGACACGAGGCTCCCACGAGAGGCGCCCCCACAGTAGGGCGCGCCCCTGTCTTGTGGGCACCTCGTGCCTCCCGGACTCCGTTTTCTTGTATGTTACGTATTTTGGTCGGTAAAATTCATTATATATACTCCGAGGTTTTGACCACCGTATCACGCAAATATCATATGTTTTCGTTTCGAGCTGTTCCTGTTGCAGAATAAAGCAAGATGTCTTCTCAGGAGTCAGTTGGGGAGAGCCGGGTGTCTCACCCAACGCCAGGTCGAGGAGCAAATAGCAACGCCTATCACTTTGGACCATCAACGGAGGATGAGATGGAGGATGATTTGAAAAGGATAGATGCCATGGAGGAGGATCAAGAAGTTACCTCTCGTCTTCGAGCATAATTCACTATGGGGGAACTACCTAGCCTGGCTGTCCCTACTTCGGTCACTCCTTCCGACTCTAGATTTCTTTCTTATGAAAATATGAAAAAGAGTTTCACTTGTTCTCCAGAAGCTACTTGAAAATAGCCTTGTCCGTCACGGGCAAGCTCCGTAAAGAAAATATGGACCTCAAACAACAAGTTAATAAGCTCGAGGAGGAGAACCGTATCTTGAAGGGCATAATCGCCAAGAAGATCATAACACCAACCGTGAAGAAGGAGAAATATTCACATGGGTATGGGCACTCCCCTTGGCAACTGCCAAGCTTGGGGAGGTGCCCCCGTATCGTATCACCATCACACTCCTATCTTTACCGCTTTATTTAGTTCGATCCTTTTAGTAGTATCTTGATCTAGTAGATTGAAGTTTTGATATCAAGTAGTTTTGAGCTTTGCTTTGTGATCTCTTTATGTAAGCGAGTCCGTGTGCTATCTATAATAAAGATTAGTGTTGAGTCAAGGGCTTTGCTATGATGCTATGATCTTGAGAAAGTAGAAAGAATAAAAGAGTTCATATTGATCTTATGGATTGTGATAACTTCACATATAGAAAGTATGAGGCATAAAAATTGTTGAGAGTTGATGAACGTAGCCTTGGTCATTGTTGCAATTTATAGGAAGTGATAAGGAAAGAGGGGTTCACATATAAATATATTATCTTGGACATCTTTTATGATTGTGAAGCACTCATTAAGTATGACATGCTAAAAGGGTTGACGTTGGACAAGGAAGACAATGTAATGGTTTATGTTTTCCGACATCTCAGTTAAAGTATATTGTCATTGACCTTTCAAACAAGTTGAGCTTGCCTTTCCTCCTCATGCTAGCCAAATTCCTTGCACCAAGTAGAGATACTACTTGTGCTTAAAAATATCCTTAAACCCAGTTTTGCCATGAGAGTCCACCATACCTACCTATGGATTGAATAAGATCCTTCAAGTAAGTTGTCATCGGTGCAAGCAATAAAAATTGCTTTCTAAATATGTATGACTTATTAGTGCGGAGAAAATAAGCTTTGTACGAACTTGTTATGGAAGTAATAAAAGCGACAGACTGCATAATAAAGGTCCACATACAAGGGGCAATATAAAGTGACGTTCTTTTGCACTAAGATTTTATGCATCAACCCTAAACGCGCATGACAACCTCTGCTTCCCTCTGCGAAGGGCCTATCTTTTACTTTATGTTTTACTTTATGCTTGAGTCAAGGTGATGCTCACCTTTCCCTTTTTATTTTTATCATTTGGCAAGATCCTCGTGTTTGAAAGATCATGATACATATATCCAATTGGATGTAAGTTGGCATAGGCTATTATTGTTGACATCACCTAAAGGTGAATACCTTGGGAGGCAACACAATAAGCCCCTACCTTTCTTAGTGTCCGGCTGAAACTCTATAACCACAAGTATTGCGTGAGTGTTAACAATTATAGGGGACTACGAGATAGTTGAGTATGTGAGCTTACTAAAAAGCTCTATTATTGACTCTTTCTGATGTTACGATAAATTGCAATTTCTTCAATGACTGAGATTATAGTTTGTTGGTTCCCAATGAAGTTTTGAACCATACTTGACATTGTGAATTGTTTATTACTTGAACATAGGAAATCAAATGACAAAATCTATATATGTTGTTGTTATTAGAATGATCATGATGCCCTCATGTCCGTATTTTATTTTTATTGACACCTCTATCTCTAAACATGTGGACATATTTTTCAATTTCAGTTTCCGCTTGAGGACAAGCGAGGTCTAAGCTTGGGGGAGTTGATACGTCCATTTTGCATCATGCTTTTATATCAATATTTATTGAATTATGGGCTGCTATTACACATTATATCTCAATACTTATGGCTATTCTCCCTTATTTTACAAGGTTTACCATGAAGAGGGGGGATGCCGGCAGCTGGAATTCTGGCTGGAAAAGGAGCAAACATTGGAAACCTATTCTGCACATCTCCAAAAGTCCTGAAACTCCACGAAACAACTTTTTGGAATTTATAAGAAATTATGAGCAAAAGAAATAGGCCAGGGGGGCCACACATCCGAGAGGCAGGCGCCCCCTACAGGGCGCGCCCCTATCTCCTGGGCCCCCTGGTGGGCCTTCGGCGTCCATCTTCTGTTGTATCATCACTTTTACCCTGGAAAAAATCATGGGCAAGCTTACGGGACGAAACTCCGCCGCCACGAGGCGGAACCTTGGCGGGATCAATCTAGGGCTCTGGCGGAGCTATTCTGCCAAGGACACTTCGCTCCGGGAGGGGGAAATCATCACCAACGATCCTCTCATCGAGAGGGGGTCAATCTCCATCAACAATTCACCAGAACGATCACCTCTCAAATACCTAGTTCATCTCTTGTATCCAATCTTGTATCAAAACCACAAATTGGTACCTGTGGGTTGCTAGTAGTGTTGATTACTCCTTGTAGTTGATGCTAGTTGGTTTACTTGGTGGAAGATCATATGTTCAGATCCTTTATGCAAATTATTAGTCCTATGATTATGAACATTAATATGCTTTGTGAGTAGTTACGTTTGTTCCTGAGGACATGGGTGAAGTCTTGCTATTAGTAGTCATGTGAATTTGGTATTCGTTCGATATTTCGATGAGATGTATGTTGTCCTTCCTGTAGTGGTGTTATGTGAACGTCGACTACATGACACTTCACCATTATTTGGGCCTAGAGGAAGGCATAGGGAAGTAATAAGTAGATGATGGGTTGCTAGAGTGACAGAAGCTTAAACCCTAGTTTATGCGTTGCTTCGTTAGGGGTTGATATGGACCCATATGTTTAATGATGTGGTTAGGTTTACCTTAATACTCCTTTTTGTAGTTGCGGATGCTTGCAATAGGGGTTAATCACAAGTGGGATGCTTGTCCAAGTTAGGACAGTACCCAAGTGTCGGTCCACCCACATATCAAATTATCAAAGTACCGAACGCGAATCATATGAACGTGATGAAAACTAGCTTGACGATAATTCCCAATGTGTCCTCGGGAGCTCCTTCTTCATCATTAGAATTTGTCCAGGCTTATCCTTTGCTACATAAAGGATTGGGCCACCTTGCTGCACGTTATTTACTTTATTTACTTTTTGCTCGTTACTATTTATCTTATCACAAAACTATCTGTCACCTACTATTTCAGTGCTTGCAGAGAAAACCTTACTGAAAACCTCTTATCATTTCCTTCTGCTCCTCGTTGGGTTCGACACTCTTACTTATCGAAAGGACTACGATAGATCCCCTATACTTGTGGTTCGTCCGAGGACGCATTCCTTGACAACTTCCAGGGCACTTATGTGCGACCATCGGATGCTGACGACTTGAGTCACATAACCCAACAGCCAGGGGAATCGGCCAGGAAATTCTGGACTCGGTTCCTAATTAAAAAGAACCAAATTGTCGACTGTCCAGATGCCGAGGCCTTAGCGGCATTTAATCATAACATCCACGACGAGTGGCTCGCCCGACACCTTGGCCAAGAGAAGCCGAAGTCCATGGCATCCCTCACGATACTCATGACCCGCTTTTGTGCGGGCGAGGACAGCTGGCTGGCTCGCAGCAACAACACATCAAGAAATCCTGGCAATTCAGATGCCAAAGATAGCAACGGCAGACCACGTCGCAACAGACACAAGCGCCGCAACAACGGCGACAACACCGAAGACACGGCAGTCAATGCCGGATTCAGTGGCTCTAAATCCGGTCAGCGAAAAAAGCCGTTCAAAAAAAGCAATCCGGGCCCGTCCAGTTTGGGCCGCATACTCGATCACTCGTGTCAAATTCACGGCACCCCCGATAAGCCAGCCAATCACACCAACAGAGAATGCTGGGTGTTCAAGCAGGCCGGCAAGCTGAATGCTGAAAACAAGGAAAAGGGGCTGCATAGGGACAAGAGGAGGAGCCCCGGCCACCGAACACAGGAGGACAAAAGAAGTTTCCTCCACAAGTGAAAACGTTGAACATGATATACGCAACCCATATTCCCAAGCGAGAACGGAAGCGTGCACTAAGGGGATGGAGCCAGTTGCCCCAAAGTTCAAACCATGGTCCTCTTGCCCGATCACTTTCGATTGCAGGGGCCATCCCACTAGTATCTGTCATGGCGGTTCCGCCGCATTGGTCCTTGATCCCATCATCGGCAGATTTCACCTCACACGAGTCCTTATGGACGGTGGCAGCAGCCTGAACCTGCTTTATCAGGATACAGTGCGCAAAATGGGTATAGACCCCTCTAGGATCAAACCGACTAAAACCACCTTTAAAGGTGTCATCCCAGGTGTAGAAGCCTGTTGCATGGGCTCAATCACACTGGAATTGGTCTTCGGATCTCCGGACAACTTCTGAGGCGAGGAGTTAATCTTCGATATCGTCCTGTTCCGCAGTGGCTATCACGCACTGCTTGGACGAACCGCATTTGCTAGATTCAATGCGGTACCGCATTATGCATACCTCAAGCTCAAAATGCCAGGACCTCGTGGGGTTATAACGGTAAATGAAACACAGAACGCTCACTCCGCACGGAGGAGCACACTGCGGCCCTCGCAGCAGAAGCCCAAAGCAGCCTTACGAGGCAAATTGCCAATTCGGCAAATAAGACCCCGGATACCTTCAAGCGAGTCCGGAGTACCCTGCAGGAGGATCGCCAGGCACGTTAATTTAGAGCTCGCCTAGCAATTCAGCCTCCGTCCTAGTTCCAGTCAAGCGGCGAAATTTGTGCCGCGCGTAAATAACTACGCACTCAAGATACCATGGGCATAGGCGGAGGCACGGCTACGGCACGTCACACAATGCGGCTCAACCGCCCCAGGGGCAATATACCCTTATCATTTTCTCTCTTTCAGGACCTTACTCTCTGGAAGCCCTTTCTGACAGTCTGATTGTCGGACCCATTGCGGGAAGGAAATACCAAGGAAGCAAGATGCTCTGACATACAAGGGAATCCCCAGGTGGTCTCTGATAATGATCGATATACCTGTTTTACATACGCATACGCAGCTTGCCCTTGGATAGGACATGTCAAATAGTCCTATTTTTTGCTTATTGCACTACTTGTATCCGTACACTTTGACGTATTATTTAAATAACAATGCATAGTGTTAGCCTATTATTGCATTTCCTTTTTCCCTGTCTGCTTATTTACGACAAATTGCACCTGTACAATATAGCACAAGGGTGCTCGCCTTCTGTTACGACCAATGCACCAGGGGCTTCGGTGTACCCCATAACACGACATGAAAAGTCCGAACACTTTCTACAGTGCGGCACCCCGAACTTATAGCAGTATATGCATCAGCTCCGAATCATGTCTTGGGTCAATAGTTGGGTTTGCCCGGCTCCCATGTTTTGGTACCTTACGTTCCGCTATATCGGCTAAGGTAGCACTGGGAGAACTACTGCGATTGTGTCCCAGTTCTTCCGGACGAACACCTCAGTAGAGAAAGCCGAAAACTGATTGTCATGATGCGGCGAGAGCTGGTCGCTGTTTGAGAGGTCTCAAGTCCTTAAAGACTTCTTCCGCTTCAGGCGAAGATTCGGCTTTGTCCGACTTCGGCGTATATAGTGCCCCGAATTCGGCCTTCCGAATACTAGGGGCTTCGCCAAAATTTAAAATTGTAGACTTCTATGGCTAAGTGAGAGTGATAAAGCTTTATAGTCCGATTGCCTAGTTCGTTGTGCTGAACACCTCCTTCGAAGGACCCAAAATTGGGATAAAGAGTGATCAGATTTATCCCGAACACCTCAGTACTAGTTACATGGGAGCAGAAGCCGATGACTGGCCAACTCTTAGATTTTATAAACAGCCGCACAGAAGGTAATATTTTAAATTAACAAGCGTCGCATAGCGCAGATGAACTCGTTTCATATTACAGGATCACATGAGTACATTCATTCAAATATTACATCCTTAGCACATTCCTCCGCCACAAGGCGAGCACCCTTCAGGACACTGTCATAATACTTTTTGGGGTGGCGATGCTCCTTGCTCTCCGGTAGCCCTTCCTTCACCAGCTTTTCGGCGTCCAACTTCGCCCAGTGCACTTTCGCCCGGGCAAAAGCCCTGCGCGCACCTTCAATGCAGACTGACCGCTTTATGACTTCAAACCGTGGGCAGGCATTCACAAGCCGCCTTACCAGACCGAAGTAGCTACCAGGCAGGGGCTCGCCAGGCCACATCCGGACTACAAGACCCTCATGGCCTGTTCGGCCACCTTGTGAAGCTCGATCAGTTTTTTCAACTGGTCTCTCAAGGGCATCGGATGTTCGGTCCCAGTATACTGAGACCAGAACAACTTCTTCGTCGAGCTCCCTCCTCGGCCCAGTAGAACTCCGCGGCTTCCGACACACTGCGGGGAAGATCTGTGAATGCTCCTGGAGAGCTCCGAACTCGGGTAAGTAAAAGGAAAGTTTCCTTCACATGCTTGCTTTGCATAATGATGCCTTACCCGCCGCCATCTTCTTAACGGCCTGAATCTCCTGAAGGGCCTTTTGGGCTTCGGCCTTGGCATGTTGTGCGTTTTCGAGGGCCTTCGCAAGCTCGGACCCTTGCGTCTTAGAGTCACGCTCCAAGGACTCGTGTTTCTTGACAAGAGCCTGGAGCTCTTGCTGCACCTCATCGACTCGGGCCTCTTGCTTCTCTCGCTCGATGCGCTCCTTGGCCGCTTTGTCTTCGGCCTCGGACAGCGCCTTCTTCAGGGCTGCCACTTCGGTCGTGGCCCCTAGCAAAATTCATGACGATCCTATTACTCAAAAACCACATTTTTCTTTATCAATATACAGACGGGGTATCACTTACCTTTGTTCTCTTTGAGCTGCCTCTTGGTAAGGCCGAGCTCTTCCTTGGACCGCTCAAGGTCCCGCTTCAGTGCGGCGACCTCTGCAGTACGAGCGGCAGCGGCCAGCAGTGAAGCCTGCTTATTCACATAGAAATATTTTGATTAGACTCCTGTGATTGTTGTTTGATCCTCTGTTTGGCCTTTCTTTGCGAACACCTAACAGAGCATCAGGGGCTAATGTCTATGCTGTGACATTTTCTCATAATTTGATTACTTACCTCAAAGCCTATTAGGAGGCTAGCACAGGCTTCAGTCAGTCCTCTTTTGGCGGACTGAACCTTCTCGACCACCGCACTCATGATAGCGCGGTGCTCTTCGTCGATGGAAGAGCTGCGAAGCACTTCTAGAAAGTTGTCAGATGCCTCTGGATGGACAGAGGCCATCGGTACGGACGGCTTGCCCTTCTTAGCAAGGGGTTGCCTGACAGAATCCGGAACCACTGGAGGTTCTGGCGCAGTATTCGGCTGGGGGCTAGACTTGCTGCCCCCGGCGTTAGGGCCCAGGGGAGTCTTGCCCCTCGTGCGCCCAGCGCTTGGAATATCGCCTTGGGGCGCCTCCGGAACTGTCTCCCCTTGATTCAATGCCCTTTGAGACAACACCTCGGCATCGTCCGTAGGTCGGGGGGAGGAGGCGGTCGGGAGTGAATCGTTGTTCATATCCGACGGGCCCAAAGAATCATCCAAAGAAGATACGTTGATATGGGCTCGGGATGAACTGCATAATCATGTTCGGCGTGATAAGAAGCAATAAAATAAAACATACCGAGAATTATTATGGTATCCGTATACTTACGAATTCGCCAGGAGCTTGTCCCTGGGTAACCACTCCTCGTCGCTAAAAGCGGCCGTCGTGGAACAGTCCGGAAGGAGAGTCCTTCCCTTCTTGGACCCTTCGGCCTCCCCAGACAGGGCGGCCTTCCTTTTCTTGTCTCCCCCGGCTGGGGGGTAACTTTCCTCTTCCTCCTCCTCGTTTTTGTGGGAGGAGTGCGCCTCGGCGTTTTCGGACGATGAGTCCGATATAACCTTACGCCGGAGACCTTTCCTGGTCCCCGTGGCCATCTTCTTGGCCTTCTTCTCCGGTGCCTCATAAGGCGCCGGAACCAGCATCTCCATTAGAAGAGCATCTGCTGGATCTTCGGGCAGGGGGGCTGGACAATCGATCTTCTCCATTGTCGCTACCCAGTCCTGTTAAAGGCGTGGAGGCTCAGATCCCTCACACGGTTATACTGCGGAAAATAACATCTTATGAGATATAAAAGACTTACCGGATTGGCAGCGCGCTTTGCGCTAAGTTCGTGATCCTTGGTAAGGGGAGGAGGTACCTCGGCGCCCTTGAACAGCACCTTCCAGACGTCCTTGTGCATCGTGTCGAAGAGCTCTCGCAGCGTCTAGTGCTTAGCCGGGTCAAACTCCCACAAATTGAATGCCCGTCTTTGACACGGGAGGATCCGGCGGAAGAGCATGACTTGGACCACGTTGACAAGTTTGATTTTCTTGCTTATCATATTTTTGACGCAGGTCTGGAGTCCGGTCAGCTCCAACGATGAACCCCAGGATAGACCCTTCTCTTTCCAGGAGGTGAGCTGCATGGGGATTCTGGATCGAAATTCGGGGGCCGCCACCCAGTTGGTGTCACGCGGCTCGGTGATGTAGAACCACCCCGATTGCCACCCCTTTACGGTCTCCACATAGGAGCCTTCAAGCCAGGTGACGTTGGGCATTTTGCCCACCATGGCGCCTCCGCACTCCGCTTGCTGGCCGACCACCACCTTCGGTTTAACATTGAAGGTCTTCAGCCACAGGCCGAAGTGGGGCTTGATGCGGAGGAAGGCCTCACCACGATCATAAACGTCGAGATGTTGAGGATGAAATTGGGGGCCAGATCATGGAAGTCCAGCCCGTAATAGAACATGAGCCCGCGGACAAATGGGTGGAGGGGAAACCCCAGTCCGCGGGCGAAATGGGTAAGGAACACGACCCTATCGTGAGGCTCGGGGGTGGGGACGATCTGCCCCGCATCTGGGAGCCGGTGTGCGATATCTGCGGCCAAGTATCCGGCTTCCCGGAGCTTCGTAATGTTCTCCTCCGTAACGGAGGAGACCATCCACTTGCCTCCCGCTCCGGACATGCTTGGAGTGGTTTTGCGGAGGAAATGCGAACTTGGGCGCTGGAGCTCGAGTGTGCGAGAATGGATGGGAAGGGAAGAAGAAGCCGTGGGTAAAAAGGAGGAGTCCTTGTCCCATTATAAGGGCGGAGCAAGTGTGCGCCTCCTCACCTACCTGGTAAACTCGCTTATTCCCCAAGCGCCGTAATTGATGGCGCGGTTGGGTTACCCACACCCGTATTGATGAGAATCCCGTGATAAGGGGACACGATCTCTGCTTTGACAAGACGTGCCAAGAAAACCGCCTCGCGATATGTGCAGTAGCTGGTTGAGAAAAGCGGTTCGAATAATGACTGGGCCGTGGTGTGATGTCACGTTATGAAAAGTTGTCAACAGATTATATTTGTGGAAATATTATACTCTCTACGGTGGTATGTGGAATTTGTTTTGCAGAGCCGGACACTATCCTTGTGTTCGATATTTTCTATGAAGTTCGGAGGAAGAACCCGCCTTGCAATGCCGAAAACAATCCGCACGCCGGACTCATCGTCATTGAAACCTGGTTCAGGGGCTACTAAGGGAGTCCTGGATTTGGGGGTCCTCGGACAGCCGGACTATATCCTTTGGCCGGACTGTTGGACTATGAAGATACAAGATTGAAGACTTCGTCCCGTGTCCGGGTGGGACTCTCCTTTGCGTGGAAGGCAAGCTTGGCAGTTCGGATACGTAGATCTCCTCCCTTGTAACCGACTCTGTGTAACCCTAGCCCCCTCCGGTGTCTATATAAACCGGAGGTTTTAGTCCGTAGGACAACAACAATCATAATCATAGGCTAGCTTCTAGGGTTTAGCCTCTACGATCTCGTGGTAGATCAACTCTTGTAATACTCATATCATCAAGATAAATCAAGCAGGAAGTAGGGTATTACCTCCATCGAGAGGGCCCGAACCTGGGTAAACATTGTGTCCCCCGCCTCATGTTACACCATCCGCCTTAGACGCACAGTTCAGGACCCCTACCCGAGATCCGCCGGTTTTGACACCGACAATGATAACCGTGAAACTTGTCATCATGATTTTAGTTTTAAATTGGATTATGCTTCACACGATAGTTATTTTGTTGAGTTTACTCCCACTATTCGGAGTGGGAAGAAATTTGCTTATGTGGAGAGTAGTAAATTTTCTATGCTTGTAGATCATGAAAGCAATGCTTTATGTGATGGTTATATTGTTGAATTCATTCATGATTCTACTGAAAATTATTATGAGGGAGGAACATATGCTTGTAGGAATTGCAATAATATCAAGTTTCCTCTCTATGTGCTTAAAGTTTTGAAGTTATGTTTGTTTTGCCCTCCTATGCTAGTTGATTATTGTTCCCATAAGTTGTTTGATCACAAAATCCCTATGCATAGGAAGTGGGTTAGACTTAAATGTGCTTGTCATATTCTTCATGATGCTCTCTTTATGTTACAATTCTTATCTTTTATGTGAGCATCATTCAAATCATCATGTCTAGCTAGGGGCGCTAAACGATAGCGCTTGTTGGGAGGCAACCCAATTTTATTTTTGTTCCTTGCTTTTTTGCTCCTGTTTAGTAATGAATAATTCATCTAGCCTCTGGTTAGATGTGGTTTTATGTTTTAATTAGTGTTTGTGCCAAGTAAAGCCTTTAGGATCTTCTTGGGTGATTGTTATTTGATCTTGCTGTAAAAAAGCAGAAAGTATGCGCTCACGAGAATAATTTTCATTTTTTACCAGAAAGAGATAAAATACCAATTCCAACTGCTGTAGATCAACAAACAAATTGCCTAGGACTTCCTAATTTCTCAGTATTTGTAGAGTTGCATAAGTATTCGGAACCTACAGATTACTACAGACTGTTCTGTTTTTGACAGATTCTGTTTTCTATGTGTTGTTTGCATATTTTGATGAATCTATGTGTAGTATCGGAGGGTATGAACCATATATGAGTTGGAATACAGTATATATTACACCAATATTAATTTAGAATGAGTTCACAACAGTACCTAAGTGGTGATTTATTTTCTTATACTAACGGAGCTTACGAGTTTTCTATTAAGTTTTGTGTTGTGAAGTTTTCAAGTTTTGGGTAAAGATTCGATGGACTATAGAATAAGGAGTGGCAAGAGCCTAAGCTTGGGGATGCCCAAGGCACCCCAAGGTAATATTCAAGGACAACCAAGAGACTAAGCTTGGGGATGCCCCGGAAGGCATCCCCTCTTTCGTCTACGTTCATCGGTAACTTTACTTGGAGCTATATTTTTATTCACCACATGATATGTGTTTTGCTTGGAGCGTAAATTTATTTTGTTAGGATTTTCTTGCTGTTATTTATAACAATGTTTTTCATATTTTATTTCAATAAAAGTGGCATTGATATCCTTTACTATGCCTATTTTACAAGTCCACATGTTGCTATTTGAAAACAGAAAGTTTACCGCTGTTGCAAAAATTCCCTAGAAAAGTCAGAATGTGATAAAATGTTGAAACCTTTTGAATAATAAGCTCTGATAAATTTACTACAGTGGGAATTTTCTTTCATAATTTTTGGAGGTAGGGAAGTATGGATCTTGCTGCACTCTTTACAGACTGTCCTGTTTAGGCAGATTGCTGTTATGTATGCATTGTTTGCATATGTTTGCTTCTTTGATGATTCTATTTGAGGATAGGACTATTAAATATGCAGACGCATTTAGTATGCAATGTTGAATAATAATTTTAGTGATTTTATACAGTAGAGTATGATAAGGTTTTTGCATTGGTTTATACTAACTTATCTCACGAGTCCTTGTTGTGTTTTGTGTGGATGAAGCTTTTGAGATTTAGGGAGACCGTGATATGAGAGGCATTAAGGAGACACAAAAGCTCAAGCTTGGGGATTCCCAAGGCATCCCAAGATAATATTTCAAGAAGTCTCAAGCGTCTAAGCTTGGGGATGCCCCGGTTGGCATCCCACCTTTCTTCTTCAACAACTATCGGTTAGTTTTGGTTGATCCTAAGTTTTTGCTTCTTCAAATGATGTTTGCCATCTTATATCTTATATCTTATATCTTATATCTTATATCTTATATTTACTAATTGGAGGCACCATACGGATCGTCACAGTAATCCACAACATTAAAAATATTTTAACCGTTGATCTATTTAACAGATCTATCTTGACCCCATGATTTACGTTACTTTTGTGGAGAAAAAAGAGCCAACAGGCACGTATCAATTAGATGTTAAGTCAATAAAAAACATTACGTTACTTTTGTGGAAAAAAAGAGAGCAAACCTACACATGAAAAAAAAGAGCATCACATCAAATCAGCTATTAGCCGTTGGATTGTTAGATGAGGAGATGAAACCTTTGACCATGATATTCCCATATGGACGTAATGATGTCAAATACCAATCTCTTTCCTCAAAAGAAAAATCTCTTTCCGATCTCTCTCTGAGTCGTGTCTCCATCTCACGCTGCCGCTGACTTCTATTAAATACTTAGGTTAATCGAGGTTGCCTGTATGTGGTTATCTCGCCGGCCAAGCTTCATGCACGATTGCACCGGGAAGGAATCACGCTAGCTTGCTTCATCACCGTTCACAAGTCAACGCCGCAGGACACTACGTCCATCATGTTCCTTTTGCCATCAACCATAGATATCCCTGACGTGTGTGTCTTAGCAGATGAAAGAAATCGATCTGGATTACCTGTACGTACATACGTGCATTATGTACAAGGGAATCAATCTAGATTACCTGCTGCTTAGGAATTTTGCATGGCTGTGTGAACATGTTTTCTTCGTAGATGAAGATTAAGTTCTTAGGACCCGTGCGACATGATTCAGGACCTGTGCCAACAGTCCTCTCTTTCTATCTCTAGACAACGACCATCCCACCATACGGATCGTCACAGTAATCCACATCATTAAAAATATTTTAACCGTTGATTTATTTAACAGATCTATCTTAACCCCATGATTTACGTTACTTTTATGGAGAAAAAAGAGCCAACAAGCACGTATCAATTAGATGTTAAGTCAATAAAAAACATTACGTTACTTTTGTGGAAAAAAAAGAGCAAACCTACACATGAAAAAAAAGAGCATCACATCAAATCAACTATTAGCCGTTGGATTGTTAGATGAGGAGATGAAACCTTTGACCATGATATTCCCATATGGACGTAATGATGTCAAATACAAATCTCTTTCCTCAAAGAAAAAATCTCTTTCCGATCTCTCTCTGAGTCGTGTCTCCATCTCACGCTGCCGCTGACTTCTATCAAATACTTAGGTTAATCGAGGTTGCCTGTATGTGCTTATCTCGCCGGCCAAGCTTCATGCACAATTGCACCGGGAAGGAATCACGCTAGCTTGCTTCGTCACCGTTCACAAGTCAACGCCGCAGGCCACTACGTCCATCATGTTCCTTTTGCCATCAACCATAGATATCCCTGACGTGTGTGTCTTAGCAGATGAAAGAAATCGATTTGGATTACCTGTACGTACATACGTGCATTATGTACAAGGGAATCAATCTAGATTACCTGCTGCTTAGGAATTTTGCATGGCTGTGTGAACATGTTTTGTTCGTCGATGAAGATTAAGCTCCTAGGACCCGTGCGACATGATTCAGGACCTGTGCCAACAGTCCTCTCTTTCTATCTCTAGACAACGACCATCCCGCTCCTTCTCTTTTTGCTATAGTCGCTAGACCCAATGATCTTCTATAGCTTTTTCCAGGTGGGCACTCAGGTTGAACCGCTGCGCAAAGGCCTGCTGCAGGAGCTAATTCCTACGTATTGGGACGTAGGAGAGGAGCCGGCAGAGACAAGGCGTCCTTCGTTCCTGGCTACTGCTAGACTTATGCCCTATGGCGGTAGAAACAACAGCAACGACAATGTTTTGTCCAGCGATTACATCAGCCATGTCTGTTGATATGGTTGTCACTCACCACAGGTACGCAGTTCCTAATTATATGTACTTTTTAATCTCTGTAGCTGTTTATGTAGTACATCCATGCCTCATTTTTTTGCGAAGAAGTACATCCATGCCTCATGGCTATGTGTTTCTCTGTACTGATGGTGTGCTCGACTGTTTTTTTTTCCGAAAAGATGTTACCATTGTCCATTATATCTTTGTCTTTCCATTTGTTTCTTATAAACATCAAACATTATTTCCTTATAATTTATATTACATATAAATTACGTAGGCTTGATGGCAAGTTATAATTTTTACAATTTAATTGCGCATAAATAAAATAAAAGTGTGGTGTAATTAATGGAGGAGAAACACGTGCTGCCATGTTTTTGATAAAAAAAATCTTTTTACATGTAATTTTTAGGTTTTTTCCTCATTATCTTTAATAACAAAATTCTAACCATATAGAGTGCAAATGTATTGTTCCCCGGCTTAAAATAGCCAAAAAAATCTTTTTTTATCGGCAAAATAGCCAAAGAAATCAAAAACAAAATGACATCCCTTCGTTAAATATTACAAATATCTGGATTTTTCCAGCATGAAAATGTCCACATATACGTAACATTCGACTACAAATATTTAGTGGGTTATGCAATAAAATTACTTATAGTGCATCTGAAATAGCAAATAATCGATAAAAATGTGCATGCATTGGTCTTCTAGCGTAACATAAAAATAAAAATATTATATGTAGTGTAAAGTTTGGTAATTTTAAAATACTGACATCAAAAGAGCAATTTGGGTTTTCTGCATGATATCATGAATTTAGAGTTTTCGCAATTGATAAGAAAGCACACAAGACTTCAGATCACACTTTATAAAAGGAAAAATATTGTAATTGTTTAGTCATTAAAAATATCATTTTCAAAGTAAGACATGTTACCTAATATTTCAGGGCTTGAAGACACTTAGTTATTAAATATGCAAATGACGATATTGGTGAATATTTCCATGTTGTCGTGTAGTATATTATTCATTGATAGGTAGTTTTTTTTTCTTCTAAACATGCAATCATATGTAGTGTGGGTACAGATCTATGAACCACTCCTGAAAAAATATAACATGACAATAAAACGTTACTCCAACGTATTTATGTGAACAACAGATATGTGTAGATTGTATGACCGTGAAGTCATTGAAAATAATATATATCCTTTTCCCACATGATAGAGAATATGCACTGTTGTATGTTCGCACGAATTTATAATTGTATTATATTATTATTTTTAATTCTTATAAATATTGCATTCAACAAAAGTGAACAAAACTACAAATCAGAAACATTTATTTATAAATAGACTAGCCCGTGCGAACGCGCGGGTTGACGACTAGTTCTTAGAATGTCATTTTACTTTGTTTTGCTTGCTGTTTGAATAAAATATCAAGAGCTGAAATTCTTAAATGTTAGAGAGTCTTCATATAATTGCATAATTATTCGACTACTCATTTATCTTCACTTATATCTTTCGGAGTAATTTGTTGTTGCCCTAGTGCTTCACTTATATCTTTTTAGAGAACGGTGGTGGTTTTATTTTATAGAAATAGTTGTACTCTCATGCTTCACTTATATTATTTTGAGAGTCTTAAACAGCATGGTAATTTGCTCTGGTTATGAATTTAGTCTTAATATGATAGGCATCCAAGATGGGTATAATAAAACTTTCATATAAAGTGCATTGAATACTATGAGAAGTTTGATACTTGATGATTGTTTTGAGATATGAAGATGGTGATATTAGAGTCGTGCTAGTTGAGTAGTTGCGAATTTGAGAGATACTTGTGTTAAAGTTTGTGATTCCCGTAGCATGCACGTATGGTGAACAGTTATGTGATGAAGTCGGAGCATGATTTTTTTTGATTGTCTTCCTTATGAGTGGCGGTCGGGGACGAGCGATGGTCTTTTCCTACCAATCTATCCCCCTAGGAGCATGCGAGTAGTGATAATCCCCAAGTGCAGGGAATCATCATAGCAATTTCCAAAGGTGGAAGTGATAAGTATGGAGTGTCGAACCCACAAGGAGCTAAAGGTAAGATCAATATTCTCTCAAGCCCTATTTGCCACTGATACGACTCTACGTGCACCGAACGTTTGCTTCCAACTAGAAACGAGAAATAAAACTACGTTGTGGGTATGAAGTGGATAACTTTTTATGATATCGGAGAGCTAAAATATAAAAGTAGGTAATGTTATCATAAAGTTAGAATATATTACTAAGTATTATAAATAGCGAGTGTGGAATAATGATGGATCGGTGTGCGGAATTGTCTAGGCAATTATTAACAAGATCGGTAATCACTATTGAAGTTTCATATGAGGGAGAGGCATAAGCTAACATACTTCCTCTACTTGGATTATATGCACTTATGATTGGAACTCTAGCAAGCATCCGCAACTACTAAATATCATTAAGGTAAAACCCAACCATAGCATTAAAGCATCAAGTCCTCTTTTTTCCCATACGCAACAATCCCTCTTACTTGGGTTTGTGTTTCAGTCACTCACCAACCCACTATAAGCGAATCATGAACGTATTGCAACACCCTACAGTGGGAGTCCCTCACGCTTGCGCAACACGGAGGGCACCATAGGACAGCACCAAAATAAAACATAAAACTCATACCAATCTAGATCATCAATCAACCCAAAGACAAAAGATATCTACTCAAAACATCATAGGATGGCAACACATCATTGGATCATAATATGTGGCATAAAGCACCATGTCCAAGTAGGGATTATAGCGGGGTGCGGGAGAGTGGACCGCGTAAAAGAGATGAGGATGGTGATGATGATGGTGATGTTGATGAAGACGATCACCGTGGCGATGATTCCTCCCGATGGCACTCCGACCACCGGAAGAGAGGAGGAGAGGTTCTCCCCTTGTGCTTCCTCCTCCATGGCCTCCACCCTCTGGTCCTAGGCCTTCATGGTGATGATGGCCCCTCAGGATACACCTCCATGGCCACCGGTGATGATGGCCCCCTCGGCGGTGCCAGAGAGGGCCTAGATTGATTTCTCGTGGCTACAGAGGCTTGCGGCGGCGGAACTTCTGATCTAGGTTTCTTTCTGGAAGTTTGGGTATATATAGAAGAGTTTTGCGTTGATTTCACGTCAGGGGGGTCTCCGGGCTGTCCACGAGGCAGGGGGCGCGCCCTAGGGGGGTGGGCGGGCCCCCCACCCTTGTGGGCAGCCTGGGACTCTTCTAGCCTGCTTCTGGTACTCCGTGGGCTTCTTCTAGTCCAAAAATGATCTCCGTCAAGTGGCACGTCAGTTGGACTCCGTTTAGTTTTCCTTTTCTGTGATACTCTAAAACAAGGAGAAAAGCGAAACTGCACTTTGGGCTCTAGGTTAATAGGTTAGTCCCAAAATCATATAAATATCATATAAATGCATATGAAACATCCTAGAAGGATAGTATAATCGCATGAATACTTCATAAATTATAGATACGTTGGAGACGTATCTGCATCCCCAAGCTTAATTCCTGCTCGTCCTCGAGTAGGTAAATGATAAAAGAAATAATTTATGAAGTGTGAATGCTAGCAAGTGCATAAGTTTGATCAATGATAATTCCAATCACTTTTTCTAGCATCATTATATGTCATAAAAATAGCTCATGTCAAAAAACTTTTCATGATCAAGTAACAAGCAAGTCACAAGTTTAAAGTATAGATCATAAACTTTCTTGAAAACTAACAAACAATATTCTCAGTAATCAAACAATTGCAATTCATCCTATTTTCAGGAAGAGTCTATGTCAGAGCTTTGATTTAGCAAACTCCGCATACTCAACTATGATTTAATCTTTCACAATTGCTAACACTCACGCAATACTTGTGGTTATGGAGTTTTAATCGGACACAGAGAAAGATAGGGGCTTATAGTTTCGCCTCCCAACCTTTTACCTCAAGGTAATGTCAACAATAATAGCTCATGCTAACTTACATCCAATTAGATATATATATCAGGATCCTTCCAACATCCTGTGCTTGCCAAAGGATAAAATGTAAAAAGGAAAGGTGAAGATCACCAAGACTCTTGCATAAGGTAGAAGATAAAAGTAAAAGATAGGCCCTTCGCAGAGGGAAGCAGAGGTTGCCATGCGCTTTCAGGGTTGGATGCTCAAAATCTTAATGCAAGAGAACATCACTTTATATTGCCACTTGTGATATGGACCTTTATTATGCAGTCCGTCGCTTATTTTTCTTCCACATTACAAGATCGTATAAAGCTTATTTCCTCCACACCAATCAATCATACATATTTAGAGAGCAATTTTTATTGCTTGCACCGATGACAACTTACTTGAAAGATCTTACTCAATCCATAGGTAGATATGGTGGACTCTCATGGCAAAACTTGTTTTAAGGGTATTTGGAAGCACAAGTAGTATCTCTACTTGGCGCAAAGAATTTGGCTAGCATGAGGGGGAAAGGCAAGCTCAACATGTTGGATGATCCATGACAATATACTTTATTTCAAATATAAGAAAACATAACCCATTACATTGTCTTCCTTGTCCAACATCAACTCTTTAGCATGTCATATTTTAATGAGTTCTCCCAATCATAAAAGATGTCCAAGATAGTGTATTTATATGTGAAACCTCTCTTCCTTCAATATTCTTTCATGAATTCTTCAAGTGACCAATTCTACGTTTGCTAACTTTCAATAAGTTTACTACCTATACTTATTATGTATGAAGTCATTACTCCCCATGTTATAAGCATACGAAACATATATAAATTCAGATTTATGACATTCAATTTATTCAACCATTTACTCATAGGATATACATGAAGCACATGAGAAAATGACAAACTACCCGAAAGATCTGAGTGAAGAACGCTGAGTAGTCAAATAATTAGCTAGCCATGGGAGGATTCTTTTTCATTCAATATTTCAGATCCAATGATTTTATTCAAACAGAAAGTAAAATTGAAAATACGCTCCAAGCAAAACACATATCATGTGACGAATAAAAATATAGCTCCGAGTAAGGTATACCGATAGTTTTGAAGACGAAAGAGGGGATGCCTTTCGGGGCATACCCAAGCTTAGGCGCTTGAGTCTTCCTTGAATATTACCTTGGGTTGCCTTGGGAATCCCCAAGCTTAGGGTCTTTCCACTCCTTATTCTCCTCATATCAATATCTCACCCAAAGCTTGAAAACTTCAATCACACAAAACTTAACGTAACTTCGTAAGATAGGTTAGTATGATAAAGAGCAAACCATTCACTTTGGTACTTTCAAAGACAAGGTTCATAATTGTTCTCACACAATTCCTACCATATCATTTCTACAATTTATATTGAAGAATATAAGCCATAGAAACTAGAAAACAAGCAAACTATGCAATGAAAACAGAATCTGTCAGAAACAGATCAGTCTGTAATGATCTGAACAATAACCATACTTCTGCTACTCCAAAAATTATGAAATAAATTGGTGGACGTGAGGAATTTGTCTATTAATCTTCTGCAAAAAGAATCAACTCAAAATCACTCTTCTGTAAAACATGAAAGCTAATCTCGTGAGCGCAAAGTTTCTGTTTTTTACAGCAAGATCACATTGACTTTCACCCAAGTCTTCCGAAAGGTCTTACTTGGCACTTTATTGAAACAAAAGCTATAAAAGATTATTACTACAGTAGCTTAATCATGTAAAAACACAAAAACAGTAAGGGTAAATATTGGGTTGTCTCCCAACAAGCGCTTTTTTTTAATGCCTTTTAGCTAGGCATGATGATTTCAATGATGCTCACATAAAAGATAGGAATTGAAGCACAAAGAGAGCATCTTGAAGAATATGACTAGCACATTTAAATATAACCTACTTCCTATGCCTAGGGATTTTGTGAGCACACAATTCATAAGAACAACAATCAACTAGCATAGGAAGGCAAAACAAGTATAACTTCAAAACTTTTAGCACATAGAGAGGAAACTTGATATTATTGCAACTACTACAAGCATGTATTCCTCCCTCATAATAGTTTTCAGTAGCATCATGGATAGAAACTTTGTTCTCATACTCAATTGGAACCTCTTCCGAAATAGTGGAATCATTACTAGCTAAAGTTGACACTCTTCCGAATCTACTTTCATAAATATCACACTAAGATTCAACACCCTCCAGAATAGTGGGATCACTAATTCCTAAAGTTGACACTCTTCCAAACCCACTTAAATGATAGTATTATTCATACTCCAGAAGATATAAGTGAAGTTCATGGAGCATTCTACAACTAACCAAGCTCAAAATGTATAAGTGAAGCACATGAAGCATTCTATAAAACCATACTCAAAAGATTTAAGTGAAGCACAAAGAGCAATTCTATAAGATCATACTTAAAAGATATAAGTGAAGCACAAAGAGCAATTCTATAAGATCATACTTAAAAGATATAAGTGAAGCACATGAAGTATTCTATAAATTGATGAAGGGACATCTCATACTAGCATGGTTCTTGAAGGAAAACAAAAACATAAAGGACACAAAGCATGTGAACAAAACAAAAACCGAGGTATACCGATAATTGTTGAAGAAGAAAGATGGGATGCCAACCAAGGCATCCCCAAGCTTAGATTCTTGAGTATCCTTTTAAATATTTACTTGGGGTGCCTTGGTAATCCCCAAGCTTGAACTTTTGCCTCTCTTTATTCTTCTCACATCGGTAACTCCTCGTTCTTTGAACGCTTCATCCACAAAAACTCAACAAAAACTTTGTGGATCCGTTGGTATAACAAAGCAAATCACTACTATAAGTACTGTTGCAAACCAATTCATATTTTTTTTTAATTATAGCTACTGTAACATAACTTTTCCATGGCTTAATCCACTGATAGAAATCGATAGTTTCATCAAAACAAGCAAGCAATGCATCAAAAACAGAATCTGTCTTAAACAGGGACGTCTGTAGTAATCTGGATGTTTAGTAAACTTCTGTAAATCCTAAAATTATGAACTAAACTTTAAATTTGAACAATTTGTACATAATTTATGTGAAAAAAGTTTTAGACCCATTTAACTTTCCAGTAAAAAATGTAAATTCACGCACTACAACCAAAGTTTCTGTTTTTGTTCTGCACATAGCAAACAAGCAATCTAATCATCCTAAAACCAAAGCTTGGCACATTATTTTTATAATACAATGGATATATACAAGGGGATATTTACAGAGAAACTTCCATGAAAAATTCTACATTGTTTCCGTGAGCATGAGCACAAGTGCTCAAGGTCGACCCTCACTTCTTCAAAGCATCACTTTCCAATCACTTCTCTTTTTGAAAAACTTTTAGGCATGAGAGGCAAGTAATTTTTTTTGTATTTTCATTCTTTTAAATTTGTTTGTATGTTTCACCCACAACTAAACAGAAACAAAAAGGAAAAACAAAATCTACTTAGTGAAGAAAGCAAACAAGCACACACGAGAATATCAACCCCACGCTATTGCTCCCCGGCAACGGTGCCGAAAAGCGCTTGATAATCCCCAAGTGCAGGGAATCATCGTAGCAATTTCCAAAGGTGGAAGTGATAAGTATGGAGTGCCGAACCCACAAGGAGCTAAAGGTAAGATCAATATTCTCTCAAGCCCTATCTGCCACTGATACGACTCTACGTGCACCGAACGTTTGCTTCCAACTAGAAACGAGAAATAAAACTACGTTGTGGGTATGAAGTGGATAACTTTGTATGATATCGGAGAGCTAAAATATAAAAGTAGGCGCTGTTATCATAAAGTTAGAATATATGACTAAGTATTACAAATAGCGAGTGTGGAATAATGATGGACGGGCGTGCGGAATTGTCCTAGGTAATTATTAACAAGACCGGTAATCACTATTGTAGTTTCATATGAGGGAGAGGCATAAGCTAACATACTTTCTCTACTTGGATCATATGCACTTATGATTGGAACTCTAGCAAGCATCCGCAACTACTAAAGATCATTGAGGTAAAACCCAACAATAGCATTAATGCATCAAGTCCTCTTTATTCCCATACGCAACAATCCTTCTTACTCGGGTTTGTGTTTCAGTCACTCACCAACCCACTATAAGCGAATCATGAACGTATTGCAACACCCTACAGCTGGAGTCCCTCACGCTATGCCGACACGGAGGGCACCATAGGACAGCACCAAAATAAAACATAAAACTCATACCAATCTAGATCATCAATTAACCCAAAGACAAAAGATATCTACTCAAAACATCATAGGATGGCAACACATCATTGGATCATAATATGTGGCATAAAGCACCATGTTCAAGTAGGGATTACAGCGGGGTGCGGGAGAGTGGACCGCATAAAAGAGATGAGGATGGTGATGATGATGGTGATGTTGATGAAGACGATCACCGCGGCGATGATTCCCCTCCCGATGGCACTCCAGTATGCCACCTAAGAGAGGAGGAGAGGTTCTCCCCTTGTGCTTCCTCCTCCATGGCCTCCACCCTCTGGTCCTTGTCCTTCATGGTGATGATGGCCCCTCCGGATACTCCTCCATGGGCACTGGTGATGGCCCCCTCTGGCAGGGTGCCGGAGAGGGCCTAGATTGACTTCTCGTGGCTACAGAGGCTTGCGGCGGCGGAACTTCCGATCTAGGTTTCTTTCTGGAAGTTTGGGTATATATAGAAGAGTTTTGCGTTGATTTCACGTCAGGGGGGTCTCCGGGCTGTCCACGAGGCAGGGGGCACGCCCTAGGGGGGTGGGCACGACCCCCACCCTCGTGGGCATCCCGGGACTCTTCTGTCCTGCTTCTGGTACTCCGTGGGCTTCTTCTGGTCCAAAAATGATCTCCGTCAAGTGGCACGTCAATTGAACTCCGTTTAGTTTTCCTTTTCTGCGATAATCTAAAACAATGAGAAAAATGTAAACTGCACCGGGCTCTAGGTTAATAGGTTAGTCCCAAAATCATATAAAATATCATATAAATGCATATAAAACATCCTAGAAGGATAGTATAATAGCATGAATACTTCATAAATTGTAGATACGTTGGAGACGTATCACGTAGTACTTTGTTTAGATAACTAATAGATTTTTGCAATAAGTATGTGAGTTCTTTATGACTAATGTTGAGTCCATGGACTATAAGCACACTCACCCTTCCACCATTCCGTGCCGTGCATGATCACCATACCTACCTATTATGGCATACCTACCTATTTTGCTGGTACCATATATCTTCCTGAAAACAGCCACCATACCTACCTATTATGGCATTTCCATAGCCATTCCGAGATATATTGCCATGCAACTTTCCACCGTTCCGTTATTATGACACGCTTCATCATTTTCATATTGCTTGCATGATCATGTAGTTGACATCGTATTTGTGGCGAAGCCACCGTTCATAATTCTTTCATACATGTCACTCATGAGTCATTGCACATCCCGGTACACCGCGGGAGGCATTCATATAGAGTCATATTTTGTTCTAAGTATCGAGTTGTAATTCTTGAGTTGTAAGTAAATAAAAGTGTGATGATCATCATTATTAGAGCATTGTCCCATGCGAGGAAAGGATGATGGAGACTATGATTCCCCCACAAGTCGGGATGAGACTCCGGACGAAAAAAAAGGCCAAAAAAAAAAGAAAAAAGAAAGAAAAGAGAAGGCCCAAAAAAAGAGAAAAAATGAGAGAAAAAGAGAGAAGGGGCAATGCTACTATCCTTTTACCACACTTGTGCTTCAAAGTAGCACCATGATCTTCATGATAGAGAGTCTCCTATGTTATCACTTTCATATACTAGTGGGAATCTTTCATTATAGAACTTGGCTTGTATATACCAATGATGGGCTTCCTCAAAATGCCCTAGGTCTTCGTGAGCAAGCAAGTTGGATGCACACCCACTTAGTTTCTTTTGTTGAGCTTTCATACACTTATAGCTCTAGTGCATCCGTCACATGGCAATCTGTACTCACTCACATTGATATCTATCGATGGGCATCTCCATAGCCCGTTGATACGCCTAGTTGATGTGAGACTATCTTCTCCTTTTTGTCTTCTCCACAACCACCATTCTATTCCACCTATAGTGTTATGTCCATGGCTCACGCTCATGTATTGCGTGAAGATTGAAAAAGTTTGAGAACATCAAAAGTATGAGACAATTGCTTGGCTTGTCATCGGGGTTGTGCATGATTTAAATATTTTGTGTGATGAAGATAGAGCATAGCCAGACTATATGATTTTGTAGGGATAACTTTCTTTGGCCATGTTATTTTGAGAAGACATGATTACTTTGTTAGTATGCTTGAAGTATTTTTTTTGTCAGTATTAAACTTTTGTCTTGAATCTTATGGATCTGAATATTCTTGCCATAATAAAGAAGATTACATTGATAAATATGTTAGGTAGCATTCCACATCAAAAATTCTGTTTTTATCATTTACCTACTCGAGGACGAGCATGAATTAAGCTTGGGGATGCTTGATACGTCTCCAACGTATCTATAATTTTTCATTTTTCCATGCTATTATATTATCAACCTTGAATGTTTTATATGCATTTATATGCTATTTTATATGATTTTTGGGACTAACCTATTAACCTAGATCCCAGTGCCAGTTTATGTTTTTTCCTTGTTTTAGAGTATGGCAGAAAAGGAAAATCAAACGGAGTCCAATTGACCTGAAACTTCACGGAACTTACTTTTGGAACGGAAGCAATCCAGGAGACTTGGAGTAGACGTCAGGGAAGCTTCGAGGAAGCCACGAGGCAGGGAGGCGCGCCCTACCCCCTGGGCGCGCCCCCAACCCTCATGGGCCCCTCGTGGATCCCCTGACCGACTTCTTTCGCCTATATATATCCATATACCCTAAAAACTTCGCAGAACAGAATCGATCGGGAGTTCCACCGCCAGAAGCCTCCGTAGCCACCAAAAACCAATCTAGACCCGTTCCGGCACCCTGCCGGAGGGGGAATCCCTCTCCGGTGGCCATCTTCTTCATCCCGGTGCTCTCCATGACGAGGAGGGAGTAGTTCTCCATCAGGGCTGAGGGTATGTACCAGTAGCTATGTGTTTGATCTCTCTCTCGTGTTCTTGAGTCGGCACGATCTTGATGTATCGCAAGCTTTGCTATTATATTTTGATCTTATGATATTTCTCCCCCTCTACTCTCTTGTGATTAATTGAGTTTTCCCTTTGATGTTATCTTATCGGATTGAGTATTTAAGGATTTGAGAACACTTGATGTATGTTTTGGTGATCAACTTGCGAGTTCCGCGACCTCGTGAACTTATGCATAGGGGTTGGCACACGTTTTCGTCTTGACTCTCTGGTAGAAACTTTGGGGCACTCTTTGAAGTTCTTTGTGTTGGTTGAATAGATGAATCTGAGATTGTGTGATGCATATCGTATAATCATACCCATAGATACTTGAGGTGACATTGGAGTATCTAGGTGACATTAGGGTTTTGGTTGATTTGTGTCTTAAGGTGTTATTCTAGTATGAACTCTATGATAGATTGAACGGAAAGAATAGCTTCGTGTTATTTTACTACGGACTCTTGAATAGATCAATCAGAAAGGATAACTTTGAGGTGGTTTCGTACCCTACGATAATCTCTTCATTTGTTCTCTGCTATTAGTGACTTTGGAGTGACTATTTGTTGCATGTTGAGGGATAGTTATATAATCCAATTATGTTATTATTGTTGAGAGAACTTGCTCTAGTGAAAGTATGAACCCTAGGCCTTGTTTCAACGCATTGCAATACCGTTTGTGCTCACTTTTATCATTAGTTACCTTGCTGTTTATATTTTTTTTTTCAGATTACAAAAACCATTGTCTATTATCCATATTGCACTTGTATCACCATCTCTTCGCCGAACTAGTGCAGCTATACAATTTACCATTGTATTGGGTGTGTTGGGGACACAAGAGACTCTTTGTTATTTGGTTGCAGGGTTGCTTGAGAGAGACCATATTCATCCTACACCTCCCACGGATTGATAAACCTTAGGTCATCCACTTGAGGAATATTTGCTACTGTCCTACAAATCTCTGCACTTGGAGGCCCAACAACGTCTACAAGAAGAAGGTTGTGTAGTAGACATCACGCCCAGGGGGCAGGCGCGCCTCCCTGCCTCGTGGCCACCTCGAAGCTTCCTTGACTTCAACTCCAAGTCTCCTGGATCACGTTCGTTCCAAAAATCACGCTCCCAAAGGTTTCATTCCATTTTGACACCATTTGATATTCCTTTTCTGCGAAACACTGAAACAAGGGAAAAAACAGAAACTGGCACTAGGCTCTGGGTTAATAGGTTAGTCCCAAAAATAATATAAAAGTGTTTAATAAAGCCCATAAACATCCAATACAAATAATATAATAGCATGGAACAATCAAAAATTATAGATACGTTGGAGACGTATCAGCATCCCCAAGCTTAATTCCTGCCCGTCCTCGAGTAGGTAAAAGATAAAAACAGAATTTTTGATGTGGAATGCTACCAAACATATTTATCCATGTAATTCTCTTAATTGTGGCAAGAATATTCAGATCCATAAGATTCAAGACAAAAGTTTAATATTGACCAAAAAATAATAGTACTTCAAGCATACTAATAAAGTAATCATGTCTTTTCAAAATAACATGGCCAAAGAAAGTTATCCCTACAAAATCATATAGTCTGGCTATGCTCTATCTTCACCACACAAAATACTTAAATCATGCAAAACCCCGATGACAAGCCAAGCAATTGTTTCATACTTTTGATGTTCTCAAACTTTTTCAATCTTCATGCAATACATGAGCGTGAGCCATGGACATAGCACTATAGGTGGAATAGAATGGTGGTTGTGGAGAAGACAAAAGGAGAAGATAGTCTCACATCAACTAGGCGTATCAACAGGCTATGGAGATGCCCATCAATAGATATCAATGTGAGTGAGTAGGGATTGCCATGCAACGGATGCACTAGAGCTATAAGTATATGAAAGCTCAACAAAAGAAACTAAGTGGGTGTGCATCCAACTCGCTTGCTCATGAAGACCTAGGGCATTTTGAGGAAGCCCATCATTGGAATATACAAGCCAAGTTCTATAATGAAAAATTCCCACTATTATATGAAAGTTATATCATAGGAGACTCTCTATCATGAAGATCATGGTGCTACTTTGAAGCACAACTCTGGTAAAAGGATAGTTGCATGGGACAATGCTCTAATAATGATGATCATCACACTTTTATTTACTTACAACTCAAGAATTACAACTCGATACTTAGAACAAAATATGACTATATGAATGCCTCCGGCGGTGTACCGAGATGTGCAATGACTCATGAGTGACATGTATGAAAGAATTATGAACGTTGGATTTGCCACAAATACGATGTCAACTACATGATCATGCAAGCAATATGACAATGATGATGCGTGTCATAATAACGGAACGGTGGAAAGTTGCATGGCAATATATCTCGGAATGGCTATGGAAATGCCATAATAGGTAGGTATGGTGGCTATTTTGAGGAAGGTAAATGGTGGGTTTATGGTACCGGCAAAAGTTGCGCGGTACTAGAGAGGCTAGCAATGGTGGAAGGGTGAGAGTGCATATAATCCATGGACTCAACATTAGTCATAAAGAACTCACATACTTATTACAAAAATCTATTAGTTATCGAAACAAAGTACTACACGCATGCTCCTAGGGGGATAGATTGGTAGGAAGAGACCATCGCTCGTCCCCGACCGCCACTCATAAGGAAGACAATCAATCAATAAATCATGCTCCGACTTCATCACATAACGGTTCACCATACGTTCATGCTACGGGAATCACAAACTTTTAACACAAGTATTTCTCAAATTCACAACTACTTAAGTAGCATAACTCTAATATCACCATCTTCATATCTCAAAACAATCATCGAGTATCAAACTTCTCATAGTATTCAATGCACTTATATGAAAGTTTTTATTATATCCCTCTTGGATGCCCATCGTATTAGAACTAAATTCGTGACCAAAGCAAATTACCATGCTGTTTAGGACTCTCAAAATAATATAAGTGAATCATGAGAGTTCATCTATTTCTATAAAATAAAACCACCACCGTGCTCTAAAAAGATATAAGTGTAGCACTAGAGCAACAACAAACTACTCCGAAAGATATAAGTGAAGATCAATGAGTAGTCGAATAATTATGCAACTATGTGAAGACTCTCTAACATTTAAGAATTTCAGACCTTGGTATTTTATTCAAACAGCAAGCAAAACAAAACAGGATAAAATGACGCTCGAAGCAAAACACATATCATGTGGTGAATCAAAATATAGCTCCAAGTAAAGTTACCGACGAACAAAGACGAAAGAGGGGATGCCTTCCGGGGCATCCCCAAGCTTAGGCTTTTTGGTGTCCTTGGATATTACCTTGGGGTGCCTTGGGAATCCCCAAGCTTAGGATCTTGCCAATCCTTATTCCATAGTCCATCGAATCTTTACCCAAAACTTGAAAACTTCACAACACAAAACTTAACAGAAAACTCGTAAGCTCCGTTAGTATAAGAAAATAAATCACCACTTAGGCACTGTTGTGAACTCATTCTAAATTCATATTGGTGTAATATATATTGTATTCCAACTTCTCTATGGTTCATACCCTCCGATACTACTCATAGATTCATCAAAATAAGCAAACAAAACATAGAAAGCAAAATCTATCAAAAACAAAACAGTCTGTAGTAATCTGTAGGTTCCGAATACTTCTGTAACTCCAAAAATCCAGACAAATTAGGAAGTCCTCGGCAATTTGTTTACTGATCTAATACAGTTGGAATAGGTATTTTATCGCTCTCTGGTAAATATTGAAAATTATTCTCGTGAGCGCATACTTTCTGTTTTTTACAGCAAGATCAAATAACAATCACCCAAGAAGATCCTAAAGGCTTTACTTGGCACAAACACTAACTAAAACATAAAACCACATCTAACCAGAGGCTAGATGAATTATTTATTACTAAACAGGAGCAAAAAGCAAAGAACAAAAATAAAATTGGGTTGCCTCCGAACAAGCGCTAACGTTTAACGCCCCTAGCTAGGCATGATGATTTCAATGATGCTCGCATAAAAGATAATAACTGAAACATAAAGAGAGCATAATGAAGAATATGACTAGCACATTTAAGTCTGACCCACTTCCTATGCATAGGGTTTTTGTGAGCAAACAACTTATGGGAACAAGAATCAACTTGCATAGGAAGGTAAAACAAGCATAACTTCCGGATTTTATGCACATAGAGAGGAAACTTGATATTATTGCAACTCCCACAAGCATATATTCCTCCCTCATAATAATTTTCAGTAGCATCATGAATGAATTCAACAATATAACTATCACATAAAGCATTATTCTCATGATGCACAAGCATAGAAATTTTATTACTCTCCACATAAGCAAAATTCTTGTCATTCATAATAGTGGGAGCAAACTCAATAAAATAACTATCATGGGAGGCATAATCCAATTGAAAATTAAAATCATGATGACAAGTTCCATGGTTATCATTATTCTTTATAGCATACATTTCATCACAATAATCATCATAGATAGCAACTTTGGTCTCATAATCAATTGGAACCTCTTCGGAAATAGTGGATTCATCACTAAATAAAGTCATGACCTCTCCAAATCCACTTTAACAATTATCACAATATGATTCAACACCCTCTTGATGATATGAGTATTACAAGAGTTGATCTACCACGAGATCGTAGAGGATAAACCCTAGAAGCTAGAATATGATTATGATTGTTGTTGTCCAATGGACTAAACCCTCCGGTTTATATAGACACCGGAGGGGGCTAGGGTTACACAAAGTTGGTTACAAGGGAGGAGATCTACATATCCGAACTGCCAAGCTTGCCTTCCACGCAAAGGAGAGTCCCACCCGGACACGGGACGAAGTCTTCAATCTTGTATCTTCATAGTCCAACAATCCGGCCAAAGGATATAGTCCGGCTATCCGAGGACCCGCTAATCCAGGACTCCCTCAATCATTATTCTTTATAGCATACATGTCATCACAATAATCATCATAGATAGCAACTTTGTTCACATAATCAATTGGAACCTCTTCGGAAATAGTGGATTCATCACTAAATAAAGTCATGACCTCTCCAAATCCACTTTCACAATTATCACAATATGATTCAACACCCTCCAAAATAGTGGGATCATTACTTACTAAAGTTGACACTCTTCCAAACCCACTTTCATCAATATAATCATCATAAATAGGAGGCATGCTATCATCAAAATAAATTTGCTCAATAAAACTTGGGGGACAAAAAATATCATCTTCATCAAACATAGCATCCCCAAGCTTGTGGCTTTGCATATCATTAGCATCATGGATATTCAAGGAATTCATACTAACAACATTGCAATCATGCTCATCATTCAAATATTTAGTGCCAAACATTCTAATGCATTCTTCTTCTAGCACTCGAGCACAATTATCGGAATCCATATTTTCACGAAATTGTGACGCCCGGATAATTAAGCTACAGTGATCCCACGCTACTGGTGCTAATATATCATTAGATCAAAACCGGTCCAAAATTCAAATTCAAAGTTTGGTAAATAATAAAAGTTTTCAAACATTAAAATAAAAATGTTCAGTTTGTACTAAATATTACATAGATAAATATGGTGTAGTAAAAACATTTTTATAAAATGCCTAAATGATTCAAAATGATTTAAAACAGAAAAGTAAATAAATAAAAGAAAATACAAAAGAAAAAAAACTAAACTAACAAAAAAACAAAAAGGAAAGCACCCCCCCCCACACTAGGCCACGACCCAGCAGGCCTCCAGGCCGCCCGGCCGGCCCACCAGGCCCAACCGGCCACCCCCCACTCCCTTATCCCCTCTCGCCCGAAACCCTAACCCCCCACTACTCCCACTCGCCCCCACTCCCTCTCCCTCGTCCCACTCCTCTGCCTCCCTCTCCCCGATCCAGATCGGATCGGGGCAATCGAGGCCCGATCCCGTCGCCCCATCGCCGACCCCCGACGCCACCGTTCGCCGTCTCCGCCCTCACCTCGTCGGACGCCTCCTCATCTGCTCCCCGATGGCCTCCTCCTCGCCTCGATGCCAACGCCGCGCCGCCGCCGCCCAAGGCCCCTTCGTCGGAGACACCTCGCCGAACGCCATCACCTCCGTTCACCCCACCGCTGGACCTCGTCGCCCCGCCGCACGTCGTCCCCGACATCCTCCACGACTCCCGCTGCCTAGTCCCCTACGATCCCCGTGAGCTCACCCTCTCCTCCTCTCTTCCTCGCGCGCACGCGCTCACGGCCATGGCCTCCTCCCCGCGGCTCTGATGTCGCCACCGTGACCCTGTTGCTGCCCCCTCGCGCTGTCTCACGCCTGGGACCTCCCTGCCACTGCGAGTGCCACCAGCCGTGCTCCCCACTCCTGCTCGTCGCGGCCCGCAACCGCCACCGCTACTGTTTCCTGCCCCTCCGCCCACGCACCTCGTCGGCCCCTGCCTCGCACTGGCTGCACCGCAGCCTCTCTGCTGCCGCTGGCGCCGAGAGGCCACGTCCCGCCTAGTGCCCAACTCCGCCTCCTGCCGTCGCCATCGGCCGTCGCCCTGACGGGCCGCACATCGGCGCCCGCATTCGGGCGGCGTATACCTTTCGGCGCCCATTAGCACCCATGCCAGCTAAGGCCCACTGGCCCTATGACAAGTGGGGCCATCCGCAGAACGGTTTTAAAAAATGGAATTAAATAAAATAAATAAAAATAATATAATATAATTAATTAAGATAATTAATTAACTTAATTAATCCTGTTGGTTAATCTAATTAAGCCTAATTAATTAACCTAATCACTTTAGTTAAATTGACTAATCCTGTTTAGTTAACTGTGTCAATGACAGACGAGACCCACAAGTTAGTTTGAGCCAGTCAACCCCCTGTTGATTGCTGACGTCATGAAGTCAGCAAACACTATTCTGGATAATGTTAGTTTAAATTAATTAAATAAATTCTAAAAATGATTTAAAACTTTAGAAAATCATATAAAATAAACAGTAGCTTAGGTGAAAATACTTTCTACATGAAAGTTGCCCAGAACGACGAGACGAATCCGGATAAGCAGCCCGTTCGTCCGCCGCACATCCCTAACCTATCAAACCTGCAACATTTCACCTCCGGTTCATCTGTCTGAAAACGCGAAACACCGGGAATACTTTCTCGGATGTTTCCCCCCCTTCGCCGGTATCACCTACTACCGCAATTGGGCATGCCTAGCATCACGCTTTGTCATGTCATGCATCATCATGCATTTTCTTGCATTGCATTTATTGTTTCTTCCCCCTCTTCTCTCGCTAGACACCGAGACCGACGCCGCTCCTACCTAGTACGACAACGGTGTTGACCACCCCTCCTTCTTGCCAGAGATATCGCCTATTCTACTCTCTACTGCTTGCATTAGAGTAGTGTAGCATGTTAATGCTTTCCGTTAATCCTATCCTGATGCATAGCATGTCCTTGCTACTACTATTTTTACCTTTACCTGCAATCCTACATGCTTAGTATAGGATGCTAGTGTTTCATCAGTGGCCCTACTCTCTTGCCCGTCTACCATGCTATACTACTGGGCTGTGATCACTTGGGAGGTGATCACGGGTATATACTATATACTTTATACATGATACATGTGGTGACTAAAGTCGGGTCGGCTCGTGGAGCACCCACGAGTGATTCACGGATTGGGGGCTGAAAGGACCTTTGTCCCAACGGCCCTCTGTGTCGATCTTTGTGGAGGAGCGTCAGGGCAGGTTGAGACTACTTGGGTGAGAGGTGGGCCTGTCCCTGGTCGGTGTCCGCGGTTACATCATTAACACGCTTAACGAGATCTCGGTATTTGATCTGAGTCTGGCCATTTGGTCTATACGCACTAACCAACTACATGGGAAAGATATGGGCACTCCGCGTCGTGGTATCAGCCGAAGCCTTCGTGACGTCAGCGACTGAGCGGCGCGCGCAAGATTGGACTGGAATGCCTGCTAGGCTAGGTCTACTTCCGGACGCGCACACAACATGCAGGTGTGCTAAGGGCGATGGGCCCAGACCCCTGGGCGCTTAGGTTTAGACCGGCGTGCTGACCTCTCTGTTGGCCTAGGTGGGGCTGCAACGTGTTGATCTTCCGTGGCCGGGCATGACCCAGAAAAGTGTGTCCGGCCAAATGGGATCGAGCGTGTTGGGTTATGTGGTGCACCCCTGTAGGGAAGTTAATCTATTCGAATAGCCGTGATCTTTGGTAACAGGACGACTTGGAGTTGTACCTTGACCTTATGACAACTAGAACCGGATACTTAATAAAACACACCCTTCCAAGTGCCAGATACAACCCGGTGATCGCTCTCTAATAGGGCGACAAGGAGGGATTGCCGGGTAGGATTATGCTATGCGATGCTACCTGGAGGACTTCAGTCTACTCTCTTCTACATGCTGCAAGATGGAGGCTGCCAGAAGTGTAGTCTTCGACGGGATTAGTTATCCCCCTCTTATTCTGGCCTTCTGCAGTTCAGTCCACTGATATGGCCCTTTACACATATATCCATGCATATGTAGTGTAGCTCCTTGCTTGCGAGTACTTTGGATGAGTACTCACGGTTGCCTTGTTCCCCCTTTTCCCCCTTTCTTTACCCGATTGTTGCGACTGCACGATGGAGCCCAGGAGCCGACACCACCTTCGGACGCGACTCCTACTACTGGAGGTGCCTACTACTACGTGCAGGCGGCGGCGACAACCGTAAGTAGTTAGGAGGATCCCAGGCAGGAGGCCTACGCCTCTTTCGATCTGTATCCCAGTTTGTGCTAGCCTTCTTAAGGCAACTTTTTTAACTTATGTCTGTACTCAGATATTGTTGCTTCCGCTGAATCATCTATGATCGAGCACTTGTATTCGAGCCCTGGAGGCCCTTGGCTTGTATTATGATGCTTGTATGACTTATTTTATGTTTTAGAGTTGTGTTGTGATATCTTCCCGTGAGTCCCTGATCTTGATCGTACATGTTTGTGTGCATGATTAGTGTATGATTGAATCAGGGGCGTCACAAGTTGGTATCAGAGCCGACTGCCTGTAGGAATCCCCCTTCCAAACTCCTTGGCCGAAGTCGAGCCTAGACATTGCAAAAGTTTTACTAACATGGCTGTGTGGCTTACGGGCCCACATCGCCATTGGGTGGTATTAGGATCTTTTATTCCTCGTCTATACTATGGGAGTCTGATCTCTCTTCTATTCAGGTTAAATGATTTTCTAAAATATAACATTAGGTTCTCAAAAACTCTTTCTCCCGGAGAGCCCCTTCAGTCCAGATGATCGCCCGCTGCACATGAAGATTTCAAAGTTACTTTCCGGTACTCTTTCGGGACTGCCCATTGCTTTTGCATTTCCCTACCACCAAAATATCCCTATAAATAAATACATACACTTGTCGTTTTTACTTAGTCCCTAGTTACTCTTGTTATTACAAGATACCCTGAAATAATCGTTGTTGTTCCGAGAATACTTATGCCTACTGCCTTGCAGTTCCTTACCACCTGAATACCCCTACGGATAATTTCTCGCTATTATCGAGTATCCGCTCATCCCCAGATGATTCATGTATTTCACAAAAGTCTTTGAAATGCCATTCGAATCTTCCGAAAATCCCGAGCAGCCTATTCCTCTTGAAATTATTGCTTGCTTGCATTATGGTTAATCCCATAAGTCTCGTAGTCTTATTGGCATCCCTTGTCATTATCATTTTGAGTCTGTTGACTCAATATGTTTGCGAATACACGCAATCATCATTGATCCTTATAAATTACCTTTCCGGCTAGGCTGCCATTCTTTTAACTGGAATTGGTTCTCGACCAATCCAATTGCCATTGATTGTACCCTAAGGCTATTCAACTTATCCATCCCTAATCAGAGCATTGCTTCTGATCCCTTGATTTGGAAATCATAATTCCTTTGCATTTGAGATTTGAGTTAGTCAGTAGTTTCTATAATCTGATCTCCTTGCATTCTTCTTCCTCTAGTTGAGTACCGATGCTCACGTTAGATCCCTTATGGACCACCATATCCTTTGTTGGATTTTATCAGACGACGTCCTTCATATTCAATAACTTTGTGAGTCTTTTCTCGGATACATAATTCCTTGGGTAAATTGTATCCTCTGCTTTGTCAACCATGCTCTGCTATCGAACTTGTGTTATTTACTCCTGAAGTTTGTGGTATATGTTCCTAAGAGGGCCCGATGGGTTGGAAATATGCCTTCTCTAATCCGTGTGAACCTGGAAACTACTACGGGTCATACTCTACTAGTGTTATGTCAGATAAAATTTCAACACACAACTTCGTTGAAGGCGAGAAGTGAATGAAAGGTTATGCATTAAAGAAGTGGGAGTCGACCTTGAACTTTGTGTTCATGCCCATGGACGCAATGTATATCCTATCATGGAAGCTTCTTGTAATAATAACTATTTCCTTGATAACTATCATATGGTATCTGTGAATTGATTCTTTGCAACCGTGGTTCCGACCATGAATGTTCTTTTTTGATCCCATTTCTCGGACAAGTTAAAACATTTGTCTTCTACAGATCGTGCGTCTGCCCGACCTCTATTATGATCTACCTTCGAGTATTACCCCTTGTATCTCCAGGATATCATGCCACTGCTATACATCTTATGAATTTTTGAAGAAGTACTACCTTTCCCTATCGCTGTCACTTCATGGGTGTTGGGTTGTTTGTCAACCCAAGACACCGACAAGTGAATCGGTTCCGCACTCCGAATCAATAACTCTAAGTAATTTTCGTTGCTTATGAGTTTATTAATCCTTCAAATCATTCCTAACCTGATCGGCTATATCATTATCGTGCAAATTTTTATCTACGCTATCTGGTCCTTCTTCCCGGAGCACAAATTTTGACGATGAGCCAAGCTTACGTCGATCTTCCTCGTCTTACCATTTCGCCTTGAACATCAAGCTTGATTCCGAGTGTGTCGTATCCGTGGTTCCAATGACCCTTTGCTTCACCATTGTTTTTTCTTGATGTCGTCGCTGTTCGATTGCTTCTTCATGAAATCTCTCGACAATTGTGTCGTGATCATCATCAACATTTTGAGCTCTTCCAGGATATCAATTGAATTCATGAAGAGAAATACCATCCTTGCCCTCGATGATTTATATTATCACCGACCACTTTATTGCCTCCCGTTCAACACAAACTTGTTCGTGTTTCGTGTTATACCTTCAGATCCATGCTATCTAGCAATTGTTCTTTTTTACCTTGGATTATTACCATCTTTTATGTCAATAATGTCGTGAGAATTTCACCACCTCTTATGCATTCTTGGTACAAGTGATACTTCATGCCATCTCCGATCATTCCTTGGTTCCCGTGTTGTTTCTAACCGGGAAACCGACAATTGAACTATGATGTGCGACTTCAAAATTCTAGCAACCCTATTGCTTTGAAGTTACTGGTCGATATTTCATTCTTAGACCATTGGTTATCGAATCACCATTCTAACATTGATCGTGCTACCTAGGCCCATATTTGGTGCACCTTTCAACCAATGTTTAATTGGGTATGTTTCCTCGAGCATACCTCATTGTATCATTTGATCTGACAATTGTCATCTCCTTGTTCACCTAATCGTGGAGATCCATCTTTTCGAAATCTCCATGAATTGTCGCTGAGTTCATCAACCACCCCTTCATCCTCTCCTTGGTTAAATGGTGAACTCATGAATCTTATGACGACTTCTCGTCAATTCGTGTCGCACCTTTTTTATCTCAGGATCCTGAGTCTGAGGTATCCTGACACTAATCAGATCTGAATCTCGATCAGATATGATGGTTGGAACATATTTCCAAGAGTTATAACATTGGTCTTTATATGACCCGGTAAGGTGATGTCATGCCTAGCACTCCTGACCGGAGGACCTATTGTTATAGTTTCCTTTTTAACCAGGTTAACCATTTTTAAATGAGGAAATTGAATGCCTTGTTTAATAAGTTATCCTGATGGATCCTTTGTATATCCAAAGTACGACCTTTGCTTGAAGACCATGTGAATGCTATCTCGAAGCATGTCTATGGTACTCCATTTTTCAAAAAGAACATTTGAAGCCCCATGCTAAATGTTTCTTGCTCAATTATCCAAACACCGTTGTATGGGTAATGTCATGAAATTTCTCTCCCCTTACCTTAAAGGTTTTCTTCATCGTATCCTGCCACGGATATCATGCCCCGCTTGTCCTTGGGAAGGATATATCCCTGAAATATGTTTTTAAACACATTTTCCTTTCCATAGTTCTGTTACTCTGATAATCATAATTTCATTTCCATTGTTTGGTTTAACCTTTCTTGTGATCTATATTATCTAAGCAGTAATATTTTCCTGCTTATGAAAACACCTCGGTGTACCACCTTATCAGTTAGACCCTATTACTATTGTTCATGACATTCTGGTAACCAGCGATGGACGAGAACTTCGCCTATTGGTCCGCCATGTTTCAACGAGCAGGAGAATGGTTCTCTTAGTCCCTCGCCCTTGGTACCGACGTTGTTGCCGACATAATCGACATGCTACCCTCTGACATGCCTTGCTTTCATGATCACGCAAGACGTCTCCGCCCTTCCTACTTTTAACCAACATGGTGGGCCCATAACCCACAGTTCCACAGGATCGAAACCTGACTCTCCTGTACAACCCTATTTATAATGGTTATTCCCCACACTTGGCTTCGTATTTAATTCATGGGCCACCTTCCTAGTGCTCTATTACGGTATCGGGCCTTAATACTTACTCTCGCTACTCTGAACCCCTTTCTCACTCTGGTTCAGACTTCGACCAACTATCTATCCGCTTGGAACCTTTTATTGTACCTTCGTACCTTACTCTCGACGTATTTTATATGTTCAACTTGAGAGATAATATTATGCTCATTCATGGGTTAACCCCAAATTGTTTCCCTCACAAGCATTACATTCAGTAGTCAAGCTGCCCTTACCTATTAAATGAAATGCGTTGGAGTTCTGAAGCAAAGGACGACTTCACCATGATGACCTGAAGCGGAGAAATGAAGACATCAACGTAATGGATCGACCTCTTCGAGAAGAGCAACCAAGACCAAGGACACTTGTCAAAATTTCGTAACCAAAGCCATTCCCCCTTACTCCCGCTCCTAAATCTCGGGACGAGATTTCTTGTAGTGGAGGAGAATTGTGACGCCCGGATAATTAAGCTACAGTGATCCCATGCTAATGGTGCCACGTCACCACGGTTACTGCTGCTAATCTATCATTAGATCAAAACCGGTTCAAAATTTCAAATTCAAAGTTAGGGAAATAATAAAAGTTTTCAAACATTAAAATAAAAATGTTCGGTTTGTACTAAATATTACATAGATAAATATGGTGTAGTAAACACATTTTTATAAAATGCCTAAATGATTCAAAATGATTTAAAACAGAAAAGTAAATAAATAAAAGAAAATACAAAAGAAAAAAACTAAACTAACAAAAAGGAAAGCACCCCCCCAATAGGCCATGACCCAGCAGGCCTCCAGGCCGCCCGGCCGGCCCACCAGGCCCAACCGGCCACCCCCCACTCCCTTATCCCCTCTCGCCCGAAACCCTAACCCCCCACTACTCCCACTCGCCCCCAACTCCCTCTCCCTCGCTCCTCTGCCTCCCTCTCCCCGATCCAGATCGGATCGAGGCAATCGAGGCCCGATCCCATAGCCCCATCGCCGACCCCCGACGCCACCGTTCGCCGTCTCCGCCCTCACCTCGTCGGACGCCTCCTCATCAGCTCCCCGACGGCCTCCTCCTCGCCTCGATGCCAACGCCGCGTCGCCGCCGCCCAGGGCCCCGTCGTCGGAGACACCTCGCCGGACGCCATCACCTCCGTTCACCCCGCCGCCGGACCTCGTCGCCCCGCCGCACGTCGTCCCCGACATCCTCCACGACCCCTGCTGCCTAGTCCCCTACGACCCCCGTGAGCTCACCCTCTCCTCCTCTCTTCCTCGCGCGCACGCTCTCACGGCCATGGCCTCCTCCCCGCGGCTACGATGTCGCCACCGTGACCCTGTTGCTGCCCCCTCGCGCCGTCTCGCGCCTGCGACCTCCCTGCCGCTGCGAGTGCCCCCAGCCGTGCTCCCCACTCCTGCTCGTCGCGGCCCGCAACAGCTGTCGCTGTTGTTTCCTGCCTCGCCGCCCGCGCACCTCATCGGCACCTGCCTCGCACCGGGGCTGCACCGCACCGGCCTCTACTGCCGCGCGCCGGCGCCCCGAGAGGCCACGTCCTCGCCTAGTGCCCCCCGGCTCCGCCTCCTGCCGTCGCCATTGGCCATCTCCCACGACGGCCGGCCGCATATCGGCGCCCCTGCATTCGGGCGGCGCCCAGCGGTCAGCGCCCATTAGCACCCATGCCCGCTAAGGCCCACTGGCCCTATGACAAGTGGGGCCATCCCCAGAACGGTTTAAAAAAAGGGATCAAATAAAAAAAATAAAAAAAGTATAATTAATTAATTAAGATAATTAATTAACTTAATAAATCTTGTTAGTTAATCTAAGTAAGCCTAATTAATTAACCTAATCACTTTGGTTAAATTGACTAATCATGTTTAGTTAACTGTGTCAATGACAGACGGGACCCACACGTCAGTTTGACCCGATCAACCCCTGATGACTGCGGCGTCATCTTGGCCTTGACAAACACTATTCTGGATAATGTTAGTTTAAATTAATTAAATAAATTGTAAAAATGATTTAAAACTTTAGAAAATCATATGAAATAAACCGTAGCTGAGATGAAAATACTTTCTACATGAAAGTTGCTCAGAACGATGAGGCGAATCCGGATCTGCGCAGCCCGTTAAATCCGCCACACATCCCTAACCTATCAGACACTGCAACATTTCACCTCCGGTTCATCTGTCCGAAAACGTGAAACACCGGGAATACTTTCCCGGATGTTTACCCCCTTCGCCGGTATCACCTACTACCGCGATTGGGCACGCCTAGCATCACACTTTGTCATGTCATGCATCGTCATGCATTTGCTTGCATTGTATTTATTGTTTCTTCCCCCTCTTCTCTCGCTAGACACCGAGACCGACACCGCTGCTACCCAGTACGACTACGGTGTTGACGACCCCTCCTTCTTGCCAGAGCAATCAGGCAAGCCCCCCCCCCCCCCCTTGATCACCAGATATCGCCTATTCTACTCTCTACTCCTTGCATTATAGTAGTGTAGCATGTTACTGCTTTCCATTAATCCTATACTGATGCATAGCCTGTCCTTGCTACTACTGTTGTTACCTTTACCTGCAATCCTACATGCTTAGTATAGGATGCTAGTGTTCCATCAGTGGCCCTACTCTCTTGTCCGTCTGCCATGCTATACTACTAGGCTGTGATCACTTGGGAGGTGATCACGGGTATATACTATATACTTTATACATGATACATGTGGTCACTAAAGTTGGGTCGGCTCGTGGAGCACCCGCGAGTGATTCACGGATTGGGGGCTGAAAGGACCTTTGTCCCAACGCCCCTCTGTGTGGATCTTTGTGGCGGAGCGTCAGGGAAGGTTGAGACTACCTGGGTGAGAGGTGGGCCTGGCCCTGGTCGGTGTCCGCGGTTACATCATTAACATGCTTAACGAGATCTTGGTATTTGATCTGAGTCTAGCCATTTGGTCTATACGCACTAACCAACTACGTGGGAAAGATATGGGCACTCGGCGTCGTGGTATCGGTAGAAGCCTTCGTGACGACAATGACCGAGTGGCGCGGCGCCCGGATTGGACTGGAACGCCTGTTAGGCTAGGTCTGCTTCCGGCCGCGCACACAACGTGCAGGTGTGCTAAGGGCAATGGGCCCAGACCCCTGGGCGCTTAGGTTTAGACCGACGTGATGACCTCTCTGTTGGCCTAGGTGGGGCTGCGACGTGTTGATGTTCCGCGGCCGGGCATGACCCAGAAAAGTGTGTCCGGCCAAAGGGGATCGAGCGTGTTGGGAAGTTAATCTATTCGAATAGCCGTGATCTTTGGTAACAGGACGACTTGGAGTTGTACCTTGACCTTATGACAACTAGAACCGGCTACTTAATAAGACACACCCTTCCAAGTGCCAGATACAACCCGGTGATCGCTCTCTAACAGGGCGACAAGGAGGGGATTGTCGGGTAGGATTATGCTATGCGATGCTACCTGGAGGACTTCAGTCTACTCTCTTCTACATGCTGCAAGACGGAGGCTGCCAGAAGCATAGTCTTCGACATGATTAGTTATGCCCCTCTTATTCTGGCATTCTGCAGTTCAGTCCACTGATATGGCCCTTTACACATATACCCATGCATATGTAGTGTAGCTCCTTGCTTGCGAGTACTTTGGATGAGTACTCACGGTTGCCTTGTTCCCCTTTTCCCCCTTTCTTTACCCGATTGCTGCGACGAACGATGGAGCCCGAGCCAGACGCCACCGTCGACGACGGCCCCTACTACACTGGAGGTGCCTACTACTACGTGCAGGCCGCTGACGACGACCAGGAGTAGTTAGGAGGATCCCAGGCAGGAGGCCTGCGCCTCTTCCGATCTGTATCCCAGTTTGTGCTAGCCTTCTTAAGGCAACTTGTTTAACTTATGTCTGCACTTAGATAGTTTTGCTTCCGCTGATTCGTCTATGATCGAGCACTTGTATTCGAGCCCCGGAGGCCCCTGGCTTGTATTATGATGCTTGTATGACTTATTTATGTTTTAGAGTTGTGTTGTGATATCTTCCCGTGAGTCCCCGATCTTGATTGTACACGTTTGCGTGCATGATTAGTGTACGATTGAATCGGGGCGTCCTGAAAAGACATTAAAAAGATGAAGCATATGAGGTAAACTCAATTCCATTTTTTGTAGTTTTCTTTTATAAACTAAACTAGTGCTAAAACAAGAAACAAAAAGATTCGATTGCAAGATCTAAAGATATACCTTCAAGCGCTAACCTCACCGGCAACGGCGCGAGAAAAAGAGCTTGATGTCTACTACACAACCTTCTTGTGTCCCCAACACACCCAATATAATGGTAAATTGTATAGGTGCACTAGTTCAGCGAAGAGATGGTGATACAAGTGCAATATGGATAGTAGATAATAGTTTTTGTAATATGAAAATATAAAAACAGCAAGGTAGCAAGTGGTAAAAGTGAGCACAAACGGTATTGCAATGCATTGAAACAAGACCTAGGGATCATACTTTCACTAGTGCAAGTTTTCTCAACAATAATAACATAATTGGATCATATAACTATCCCTCAACATGCAACAAAGAGTCACTCCAAAGTCACTAATAGCGGAGAACAAACGAAGAGATTATGGTTGGGTACGAAACCACCTCAAAGTTGTCCTTTCTGATCGATCTATTCAAGAGTCCGTAGTAAAATAACATGAAGCTATTCTTTCCGTTCGATCTATCATAGAGTTCGTACTAGAATAACACCTTAAGACACAAATCAACCAAAACCCTAATGTCACCTAGATACTCCAATGTCACCTCAAGTATCCGTGGGTATGATTATACGATATGCATCACACAATCTCAGATTCATCTATTCAACCAACACAAAGAACTTCAAAGAGTGCCCCAAAGTTTCTACCGAGAGTCAAGACGAAAATGTGTGCCAACCCCTATGCATAAGTTCACGAGGTCACGGAACTCGCAAGTTGATCACCAAAACATACATCAAGTGGATCACATGATATCCCATTGTCACCACAGATAAGCACGTGCAAGACATACATCAAGTGTTCTCAAATCCTTAAAGAGTCAATTCGATAAGATAACTTCAAAGGGAAAACTCAATCCATCACAAGAGAGTAGAGGGGGAGAAACATCATAAGATCCAAATATAATAGCAAAGCTCGCGATACATCAAGATCGTGCCGACTCAAGAACACAAGAGAGAGAGAGAGATCAAACACATAGCTACTGGTACATACCCTCAGCCCCGAGGGAGAATTACTCCCTCTCGTCATGGAGAGCACCGGGATGATGAAGATGGCCACCGAAGAGGGATTCCCCCTCCGGTAGGGTGCTGGAATGGGTCTATATTGGTTTTTGGTGGCTACGGAGGCTTCTGGCGGCGGAACTCCCGATCTATTCTCCTCCCCAAATTTTTTAGGGTATATGGACATATATAGGCGAAAGAAGTCGGTCAGGGGAGCCACGAGGGGCCCATGAGGGTGGGGGGTGCGCCCATGGTGCAGGCACGCCTCCCTGCCTTGTGGCCACCTCGAAGCTTCCTTAACTTCAACTCCAAGTCTCCTGGATCACGTTCATTCTAAAAATCACGCTCCCGAAGGTTTCATTCGATTTGGACTTCCTTTAATATTCTTTTCTGCGAAACACTGAAACAAGGGAAAAAACAAAAACTGGCACTGGGCTCTGGGTTAATAGGGTAGTTCCAAAAATAATATATAAGTGTTTAATAAAGCCCGTAAACATCCAAAACAGATAATATAATAACATGGAACAATCAAAAATAATAGATACGTTGGAGACGTATCATGCGGCTAGGGTTTCGGGATCCGTCACCAGCGGCGGCCGGGAGCCCTCGGGCACCGCGTGCTCCACCCCATCTCCTCCTCGCTCGTCGAGATCGCCCCCATCCTCCGCGTCGCCAACGAGGTCGAGGCCAGCAACCCGCGTGCCGCGTACCTATGCAAGTCTCCTACTCTTCTGCACCCTGCGACAAATGTGTGTGGTTGCCCATGGTTGCAGCGAACGCCTGCTCTCTCTCTCTCTCTCATCAGGAAGTCCTTGCTGATCTATGAACAAAACTTGGGCAGGGTCTTCTCTGGTAAGGAGGGTGGACAGACACGCAATTCAATTTATGGTGATGCAGTGGAAATCTCCATTCTCCGTTTCTCCATCAGAAATTCAGTAACACTATTGTTTCAGTTCAATGATGTTTATTTTTTTTAATTTTGTCTTCACAAAGTAGAGCATATGAGATTATCTTGCCTGGACTGTTAGGAGTACTTGCAAAGGAAAGTCTTTCGGAATGTAGGTATGCCTTTGCTCACTTCTTTTGTAGTATTCCTAGAAGTATTGTACTACACACCAATGTATGGAACTTATTTCAGCTAACAGTTATATACATGCAAAAAGAACAGCTAACAGTTATATCACTCGATTGTATATGTTAATATAACACACACACACACACACACACACACACACACACACACACACACACACACATATATATATATATATATATATATATATATATATATATATATAAACACTATTCTGATCACGGGATCAGAATAATCTTCTGATCACAACTTGAACTTCCTGAGTAACGCGCCTGAACTTCCCTCTTTACGAACCCGACCTTCGGGCTACCTTCGCAACCGTGGCTTCCCCCGCGAATTATTCTGGTTAGTCGTGTTCTATATGATGTTAGTGTAATATAGAAACGTTTTTTAGCAACTAAATATCAGTTTTAAATAAGAATCTTGCTTGTTGGCGGATTTTGCTCTCAGGTCGTGATGAAATTGCATTTTTTGTAATTTCTTTGCTCGAGTTGTTCGACCTGAAATTCTCCCAGTGTTAGGTTGAACTTCCGCCAACATTGCCTAAATGGGGCTTGAGATATACCGTCGAAAAGCTATGGACACCAGTATCATGACTCAAGTTAAATTTTGGCAAAATGTAAGCGGTTTAAGAGAAGTTTTGAAAACCGTTTTTTCTTCATACAAAAAACGTGAATCGTATTTTCAATCGCATTTCTAAACCGTTTATGTAATGAGGCAAATAATATGGCGTTGGAAAGATGCTGCAAAACCGCTCCTTCCACATGTTGAAAGTTTTCTCTAATTCCCTACGGTTAAATAGTAATTTGGAAAATCGTAAAATTTCGCAAACCGAACAGCCGAGTCCGTATTTTCGATGTCATTTCTAAACGGATAATCAAATTGAGTCAAATGATATGGCGTTGGAAAGCTTATGAAAATGCACTACTTTTTCATGTAGAAAGTATTTTCTAATTTTGAACGGTTTAACAGTAATTTAGAAAACGGTACAAGTTCCACTAAGTTTGCATTTTCGAGCTATTTTTTTAACCGTACGTCCTAATGCAGCGAATTATATGGCATTGGAAAGCTTGAGGAAATGCGAAACTTTTTGGTATATATTATTTCTCCCAATTCCTTATTTTTTAAGTCAATTTTTAAAATGGCTAAAAACGTATTTTCGCCGTAATTTCTAAAAACTTTATCGTAATGGGGCAAATAATATACTGTTGAAAAGCTAAGGAAAATGCGAAACTTTTTCATGTTTATGGTTTTCTGTGATTCCTAGCTGTTTCCAAGTAATTTCAAAAATGACGAGATCATTCGTTCTGCCTTTATCGTGAAACAGATTCTTTGAAAATGCACCGCGTGAAGAACGTGAACTTCTCGGCATGTCTACTTGAACTTCACTCTGTTTTTCACGTGCTTTTATGCTCGTAGATCTACATCCACTCACCGTAATTGAGCAAGTAATATACCGGTAGAAAGCTGATGTAAACATGCAACTTTCCCATGTTGATCATTTTTCATACTCATGACGGTTTTAAAAGTTTTTCATCTCAAATTCATTCACTATAGTTGTCGAACTTCCTTTGTTTTCACGTTGAACTTCTGTGACGTAATTTCGTTTGTAATTTTCTCATCCATTTCGTCAGTGTACACAAATGATATTCCTTTTGTACAAACCTCTCTCACAATATTTTTTTAACTTTCTCCGACCGGGGACTTGAACTTATAACAACAACAAAATTGGACCTTGCCTTTTAATTACTTTTTCACATATTAAACACAGACCATGTAGTACATGAACTTTTTCCATTTTTTTAATTTGAATTTTTATTTTCTTTTGAAATCAAATTGCTCCCAAATAATAACTAAAGTTCTTTGTGGATTGAGAGAATTATTCTAAAACGCAAAAAACAATATTTTTTTGTGTTTTTTGAACATAGAAATACAAGGTGAACCTCTCTCGCAAGAATTTTTGAACTTCCCCAGACAGAGCACTTGAACTTATTTCAACAAACCCTTTAAGATTTTATTTTTCTATACTTCTATTCTCACCTGAAATGCATTCCTTGCAGTACTTGAACTTCTCGTTATTTTCATTATGAACTTCTTTCAATAGATGAGAATTTTTTAATACATAGAAAGTGTTTTAAACGGTATACATGAAAATTTCAAACCGCTTATCGAAATGTGACACATAATATACCGGTAGAAAGATTATGAATAGCAACAAGTTTTTCATGTAGACATGTATTACAAATTCGTTGCCGTTTGAGAGTAGTTTTTAAAATGGCAAAACAATGTTATTTTTTGCCTTTTTCAACATGTAAATGAACGACGGACATCTCGCACATGAATTTTTAAATATGCTAGGAGGAGCACGTGAACTTCTTGCAACAAATCTTTTAAGCCTTTTATTTTATATTCTTATATTCTTATCTAAAACGTATTCCGTGTAGTAGTTGAACTTCCCGTTGTTTTCACCTTGAACTTCTGTCACATATTTTTTGTTTGTAATTCCTCACCCGTTGCTCGGAGTTCCACCAATGATAAACCATTAAAAACATGTTGAAAGGACGCAACTTTTTTTAATATGATTAAACTCTTTTTCCAAACAACATACACCAATTTGTTTTTAACCGTTTATTTTGGAATAAGAATATGATATACCCTTGGAAATTTGTTGAATAAAAAGAACATTTTTCGTGTCAAGCATTGTGTTTCCAATTTGTAATGGATTGAGAAAATTGTTTTAAAACACAAACAACATTTTTATGTGTTTTTGCAGAAGTAAATACACAATGAACCTCATTTACAAGAATTTTTGAACTTCCTGGGCCGACCACGTGAACTTCCAGCTAAAGTATTTTTAGACTTTGTCTTTTTATTCTTTTTTTATATGAAACACACTCCATGTAGTAGTTGAACCGATGGTTGGTTTCACTTTGAACTACTCTCTGTTTTTTACCCATAAATCCTAAAACATTCATAGTATTATTCTTCGGAGAAAAACAATATAGTTTTAGAACCATACAATTTTTCTTAAAATTGAACTTCTTGCTTCCATTCTTCCGCGAAACAAAAAGAATTTCAGTTTTTCGTATACATTGAACTACTCCTTTATTTTAATTTGAACTTCTTCATTTTTATTGTTTAGTAACAAGAAAAACTTAAGATTTTTATAAATATCGACCATCTCTATTTTTGTAATCTGGACTTCTTAGTTTATTTCCTTGTAGTAACGGATCCTAGTTTTCTAATAAATATTGAACCGATCCGCTATTTAAATATGAACTTCTAGAGGTATTTTATTAAAAAGGTGAAAATCTTATTTTTGAACCTCTTTGTGTATTTTTAGAAATGGTAAGAGTTGTTTTTTAGTAAATGTCGAACTTCTTCGTTATTTCAAACTGAATTTCTTGGTTTATTCGGTAGTAGCGGGAAAAATTTGAATTTTTCGCAATAAATATTAAACTACTCTATTTTTTAAATTAACCTTCTTGGTTTATTATTTAGTAACGAGGAAAATCTAAGTTTTTCATATACATTGTACTTCTTTTTTTTAATTGAACTTCTTGGTTTTTTCAATTTGGATTTCTTGGTGTTATTCATTAGTAATGGTTCAAGTCTTAGTTATGTGGAAAACATCAAACCGCCCGATTATTTAAATTTGAACTTCTAGAGCTTTTTAAAAAACAAGAAAAATCTATTTTATATACTTTTTGAACTGCTCTTTTTTTTAACTTGACCTTCTTGGTATCTTAATAAACGTTGGACTTCTCCATTATTTAAGTTTGAGCCTCTAGGTTTTCCGTAGAAACGAGGAAAATCCATTTTCTCTAAAAGCACAAGAACAAATAGTTGAACATAAAATTGATGATTTTATTTCTTCAGTAACAAGGAAAATCTAAGTTTTTTATATTTTTTTTGCTCTATGTACTATATTGGACGTCTTGGTTTTATTTCTTTCGTTTACAAAAAACCTAGTTTTTCAATAAACATGGAACGCTCCGCTCTTTTAATTTCAACTTCTAGTTTCTTTTAGAAATGGGGAAATCCATTTATTTAATAATTTTTGAACTGCTCTATTTTTATAGTTTGACCTTCTTGGGATTTCTTTAGAAACGTGAAAAAATATTATTGTTACTTCATTTGAACTTCTTGATTTTTTGGAAATGGGAAAGTTTCAAAAAAATATAAACATTCAACTGATATGTTATTTTAATTTGAACCTTTCGTCCTTTTTGACCTTTTTTTGTTTATTTTAAAAACTGCAAGTGTGTTGTTCTTTTGAACTTTTGATTTTAGTGTTAACAAGCATCTATAGCGTTACAGGAACAAATTAACAACAATCTTTCCGTCATTCTCGTTTCGACATTTCCAGAAGAAAAAAATGAGTGCAAGGACACAACCATAATAGAACAATTTTTTGGAATGTGATCCGTATAGAAGAGACACTCGTTTCTGGGAATTATGGTACATTTTGATTTATACACTAAAAGTAGTGAATTGTATCCACCACTCATTTGTTTATGCTCATCCTTTGCCACTTTGACCACCGCACATGCCCTCTGTTTCAATATCCCATGTTGTTTTTTCTTCTGTCGCATTGCACCCTTACGTCGAATGCCTTCTTTTACCAAACTGCTACTGCAATACACACATATATAATTAAATTTATTCCTATTTATATTGAACTGTTTTTTTCGAGAGCTTGCGAAAGGCGTGCCTTAGCTTTATAGAAAGGGAGAAAAATATTACAAGATATTACAAGCCGCAAGCATCACCAGAAGGCGTGCCTACATCCTCCTCAACCAGCTCCAAAGCGACTACTCACAAAAATGCAGCAGTCCACTCCCTCTCGCCAATGCCCATAATTGGCGTTCCCTGAGAATGTTCCTGACCGTATCTAGTTCATTACACATGTTGCTCCTACCAAAAACCATACTATTCCTCTACTTCCATAAATTCCAACAGACCAACGTGTGAAAGAATCAAGTCCTTCCGCTGTACCTTGGGTACCCTCTTCCTTGAAGCTACCCACCAGTCCTCCACCCTTTCATGTCCATGTGGCAACAGCTCCAAAGGGATCTCAACCTTGGTGAAGCATTGAAACCACACCCTACTGTAATAGACGCAATGTATGAGGATGTGATCCACCGTGTCCTCCTCCTGCTCGCACAAAAAGCAAGGTGAGACCGTGTCCTGCAATCCGTGCCTCACTCGTCTGTCCAAAGTCCAGATCCTGTATTGGACAGCCTAGCAAACCGCTGGTAAACAACTTTTGGACTGCTGTAATACACATAGAAAAATCAATACATTTCAGATGCTAAAACCAAAAAGATCACAGAATGGTTGAATACAGAATCATTCATTTTTTCTATACAAATCCGATGAGGTAGCACATACAATTTTTCCTTTATCAGGAATAAGAATAAAAACCGACATGTGTGGCCAAATGCTACCCATCTACAGTAGCACAACAAGTTGATTTCCCTAAATTTCTGTTGTATAGAATCTTCAGAACAACAACAACTAATTTTGCATGACAGCAGAAGTCAATAGTAACATCACGTACGCACACAACATGCCGTCCGCGGTCATCACCATGCACATTGTTCGCTGATGTCAGGAGGTCCTGTGTCGCTCTAGTTATTCTATGATTCAACAAAGAGAAAGCCATAGAGAAATGCGCAAACGGGAGAGGGAGCAAGCAGGGACATAAAACTGAACTTTTATCTGGCGCAAAGTTGAACTTCTTTGAATCTAAAGACACACTGTAGTAGAAGAAGAGTAGCAGCAAACCAGCTAATCACTTTGTTCGTCCTTGTGTTGGAGGAAGCAACCAGGAGCACGCGAGGTAATGGATGCTGCTACAAGGCAAGCTAGCTGCTTTTCCCATGAGAACATGGTAATAGATGCCATCAGCATGCTGCTGTGCTGATCCTGCGGCCAAGCAACCATTCGATTGGAGGCCTGGACACCAACGCAAGCAAGGAAAAAGAGAAGGGAGGCTCAACTAGGACTGCACTACAGCAAACCTGCTGATGCCTACCCATGTTGCGATCTTTCAAACAGTAGGAAGCCGGCGCAACTACCTGGCAGGGTCACCCGGACACGTCTACTATAGAACTGCAGGTCGAGGCCTCCTCTACCTGCAGGCCGAGGTCTTCTCCATCTGTAAGTGGTGGTGAGGTAGGCACGATGGACGACGACATGTGCGGTGATGGGGAGCATAGCGCCAGCGGCAGGGCGAGCCGGTGGGAGCTCGAGGCGAGCGGCAGATGGAGTCAGTGTGGAGTGTGCGGGTCTCCGTCGGCTCGCTAGGGAGGAGCTGGATCCTCGTCGGAGGATCTGGGACTTTGCTCGGAGGTGGATCACAGATGCGGTGGAAGTGTCTCGCGGGGGTGTTCATCCACAGAGGGGCGGGCTGCAGCGAGATCCCGGTGACCTGTTGAGGGTGGTGGTGCACCGGCAGCCCAAGATGTGGAGGAGCGGTCGTGGCGGCGAGATGTAAGGGTGGAGCTCGGTTGGCGGTGCGCGTGGGCGGGTGGCCGCAGGAGCACGACGCGTGGGCAAGATGAGGCGCGTCGGCCGCCGGGGAGAGAGCGCACCGGCGACGTGGGACACGAGGAAGGCGGCGCAGTGGTGGCCGCCTCCATGGGTTGAAGCAAGGGGAGGGAGGCCGCCGCCGCAGGTAGAAGCAGGGGAGTGAGACCGCCGGAGGAGAGCGCGGGCGCAGAGTCCACGACGGGTATGGCGGTGGAGTGCACGGCGGTGGAGGCCGTGGTGGCGCGTGGTTGCCAGACGCTGTCGGCCGGCGGCGGCGTTGCGTGGGGATCGGGGATGTCAGAGGTGTTTTTTTGCTCGTGTGGGAAGTTCGAGGGGGCAGCCTTTTTAACGTTTCCAGATTCTGAAACATGCGATCGGACTCTATATAGAGCCGGTGTGATCAGAGTATGTGTGGAATTAAGATTATTATAACAGTGACAAGTATTATAGACAGAGAATTGCAATGCCGTGGTCATAATCATACCCCAAGTAAAAAAATAAGCCAATGGCTTTCATATTCTAACAATATATCATGGTTCAAACATCATGTAACAATGAGAGGAAAACAGCTATGATAGAGCCTACTCATATTCTACCATAGCACTTACTACTACTGTTCTCATATCAACTCTAAGCAATAACATGCGTTGTTATAAAAATCTTGGAAATGAGAGTAACATATAGCAATCATGATGTTATGCTCATAATATCTATTCTAACAATCATTAGATGCCAATTGTTCTCATATCAACTCTAACAATAACATGTGTGGTCATTAAAATCTAGGAAATGAGAGGAACATATAGCAATGATGTGGTTATAGACATACTATCTATTCTAAATTTGTAACAATGAACAGGCAGTCGTATTCATAAGGTAAAGATGAGATGAGATAGAACAATTACACGACGATAGATTCCACCAGTATAGGCAGCCAATCTGTGCGTCGACCGCGTAAATGATGCCATCATGCACTATAGCATCAGACAGAAATGTTGCCTCAACAGGATTGATGATGAGCCATAACCATGTATGGCGACCGGATTCCAGATAGACTAATCCCATGTTGAACAAGGCAGTGAGTTTGTAATCCATGTAGTCTTCTAATGGTGTGGGCACTTCGCAGATTACAATTTTCAGCAAACAAAGGTCGAGCCAAAAGCTTGACACGTCTCGTGCGTTGTAGGCAGGACTGTCCGGTGGGCCGCGAGGCTCGATTGCGGCGGTATCCAACGATGGAAGGGTAATCTCTCGCTGGGTGTAGATATCCACAAGACGCCACGGACTACCGTATTGGTGGATGAGGACGATCCAGTTGGCCTTCATGCCCGCCCAGTAGTGGCCGCGCATGAAGGACCGGTGGACGGGTAGTGGTAGCATGTTGAGGGGCACCACGGCAACCTCCGTAGGATCGTCAAGTCAGTGTCTGTTCCACCTGCGAGGATCGGGCATCAGCAAGCAGGGTGTCTTGAAAAGAGCCGGCCGGTTGCAGACGAGTAGACGGTACAAATACACCGAGCATGTGCCCAGACGGAAGGTGCTGAGTATGTCCATACGATTGCAGATCTGCTCCAAGATAACATCGGGGAGGGAATTCCAATCGCGGCTCTGCGTGTCAGTCGGTTCTGCCATTGGGGTTTTCGGTGCCTGCGAGCCAGCGGGGAAGTGGATTCGGGCAGGCGAGGGAAGAAGCTTCTCCTCGTGTGGCCGAGCAGTGAGCGGGGGGATATGGTACGCATGAGCTACCAAGGAAGATAGCGCGGGCGTGCGAGTAGTGAACAGGGGAAATGGTGTGCGACCGACGATGGGGAAGAGAGGAGGAAGAAGAGTGGAAGACGGGGAAGAAAGTGCATTAAATCTCAATTCTACTACTACTACCAGGATATACCGTCCTTCGGAGTGTAAATAGTTACACCGATGACATGTGGGTCTACCACAAGAGCGCCCATATGTCAGTTAATGGAGGACAGAAGCGTGCTCTACTGGCAAACATGACGGCAGTACTGGGTAAGGCTGATTTAGTAACACCAACACGCTGTTTCTGCTTATTAATTAAGTGTCCCATCTGTTGCAGTGTGTATTGTCAATTCACTGCGAAGACTAGTTGAATAGTTCTCTCTGACTGAGATGGGGAATAATGGATCGCGAAGACTTCCTTTCTACATTATCCCTATGCCTCTACGCTCACTTCACTGATTTTGCTCCGTACGTAGTCACTTTTTGAAATCTCTAGAAAGACAAATACTCCGTATTTGGGAATGGAGGGAGGATTTTACTCCGTATTTGGGAACAGAGGGAGGATTTTACTCCATATTTGGGAACAGAGGGAGTATCACCATATGGAGGAAAAAGAGGAAGCTTGAAATATGAATATGTCAATGGGAGGGAGTAAGCCCCATGCATGCATGCATGCATGCAACATGCAACACTCACACGTACACATGGACGCACACAACACTCACGCACCCATGCGGCACACAGCACACGACGCAACACACACGCTCACGCTCAAGTGCTCAACCTACTCCCTACGTCCGTGAAAGACTGTACGTTTAGAGATTTACAATTTGACCTACTCCCTAACGCCCAAAAGTAGCAGACTTATGTGTGGATGCGACCATTGAGAGAAGAAGATTAAATGAAGGTCGTTGCATGCTGTAATTAAGGATAGACATGTAGCCTATACCTAGAGCACAAATTGGTGCATTAGTCAATCAATGTCGATTTAGATTAAAGGCTAAATACATTGGAAGTGTAGATGTACTACACTCTTTGTTTTTTAGCCGATGTACACTCTTTGTTGGAAGACCGAGGGAGTACTGATACGTCTGCGTCGTATCTACTTTTCCAAACACTTTTGCCCTTGTTTTGGACTCTAACTTGTATGATTTGAATGGAACTAACCCGGACTGACGCTGTTTTCAGCAGAATTGCCATGATATTGTTTTATGTGCAGAAAACAAAAGTTCTCGAAATGACCTGAAACACCACGGAATATCTTAGAATAAATAATAAAAAATTCTTGCCAAAGATGAAGACCAGGGGGCCCACACCCTGTTCACGAGGTGGGCGCGCCCCCCTCCGGGCGCCCCTACCTCGTGGGCCCCCTGGACACCCTCCGACGCCAACTCCAACTCCATATATTGGCTTTCGGGGAGAAAAAATCAGAGAGAAGAAATCATCGCGTTTTACGATACAGAGCCGCCGCCAAGCCCTAATCTCCCTCGCGAGGGCTGATCTGGAGTCCGTTCGGGGCTCCGAAGAGGGGGATTCGTCGTCGTCGTCATCGTCAACCATCCTCCATCACCAATTTCATGATGCTCACCGCCCTGCGTGATTAATTCCATCGTGAGGCTTGCTAGACGGTGATGGGTTGGATGAGATTTATCATGTAATCGAGTTAGCTTTGTTAGGGTTTGATCCCCAGTATCCACTATGTTCTGAGATTGATGTCGCTATGACTTTGCTATGCTTAATGCTTGTCACTAGGGCCCGAGTGCCTTGTATTCAGATCTGAACGTATTTTGTTTTCATGAATATATGTGTGTTCTTGATCCTATCTTGCAAGTCTATAGTCACCTATTATGTGTTATGATCCGACAACCTCGAAGTGACAATAATCGGGATACTTCTCGGTGATGACCATAGTTTGAGGAGTTCATGTATTCACTATGTGCTAATGCTTTGTTCCGGCTCTCTATTAAAAGGAGGCCTTAATATCCCTTAGTTTCCAATAGGACCCCGCTACCACGAGAGGGTAGGACAAAAGATGTCATGCAAGTTCTTTCCCATAAGCACGTATGACTATATTCGGAATACATGCCTACATTATATTGATGAATTGGAGCTAGTTCTGTGCCACCCTATGTTATATGACTGTTACATGACGAACCACATCCGGCATAATTATCCATCACTGATTCGGTGCCTACGAGCTTTCCATATACTGGTTCTCGCTTATTTACTTTTCCGTTGCTACTGTTACGATCACTACAAAAATACCAAAAACATTGCTTTTGCTGTCTTTACTTTTGTTACCATTACCATCACTATCATATTACTTTGCTACTAAATACTTTGCCGTAGATACTAAGTTATCCAGGTGTGGTTGAATTGACAACTCAGCTGCTAATACTTGAGAATATTCTTTGGCTCCCCTTGTGTCGAATAAATAAATTTGGGTTGAATACTCTACCCTCGAAAACTGTTGCGATCCCCTATACTTGTGGGTTATCAAGTACATGTGCAGGCACGAACATACACTGCCAGGGTGGTTCGCACGCAAGGGTTGGACTCCTGTCGCGCCTGCGTAAAGTTTTTTTTAACTGATTCCTTTTCTCTGCCAACTGACAGGTGGGACCCAGAAACCAGGTGACAATTTAACCAGTCAACAAAGTGCCATGTCGACTATGTTGCCGGTCAGTAGGGTGCAATACAGTGCTCTATGATGAGCTAGTGATCGTATAATCTCTGCCAAAACTATATATAGTGACCGTAAAGAGCGTATTGTTACATACGTTGCCCGCCAGTGTATTTTTTCTTGTTTCAAATTAAGCCATATTAACCAGAAAGCACACAGTATGGACTAGTACTAGTACTGCTTTGATGTGTCCCGTCAACTCGCCGAACGAGGAGAAGCTTGCTTACTACGCCTCTCCCTCGCCCACGCGCACGGTGGTTCGCAGGACGAGGAGAGGGTTTTGACTACAATGCCATCTCCCTCTCCCTCTCCCTCGCCCTCGCCCTCACGGTGGACATGCAGCAGTTCAATCGGTGTCAGATTGCCAGAAGCATATTGTACTGTAGTACCATCATTGTTGGACCTTCCGATGAGGCGAAGAGCCAAGTGCATGGTTCACACGAGTACGAACTGTTGAACCTCCCGAAGAGGCAAATAGCCAAGCGCAAGGTTTATAGGATTTTTCGTCCTAGTAGGAGTGTACTACAACTATAGAGAAAGATGCTACTGTATGATGCCGCCACGTCACGTATATCCAAAGTTGTGCCACCTTTTTTTTTCTCAAAGAGCGTGTTGGAGCCCATGCAATAACCACACAAGTTGCACGTACACATAACACATTTACTAGTAATAAATTCTAAAGGACAAATGCTAGTATGCCACACAAGTTCATCTCCAATTCATATGATAAATTTGTGCACGACTAGTCTACATATATTCACAGCGCTACCGTTCACAATTTACCGTACTCCACTTACACGTTATAGATGGGCTACATGTACTCCTCTAGGTTCCAGTCCCATGTGTTCTTCATGGATGGCATGATCCATAGCGGTGGGCAGCAGGAATCATTGTCGCGGCTTTCTAGTCCGGTTCCACACGATGGAGACTTATCCAAGCTGAAGCGACATAAATCAGGGATAGCACGTCCCAGCATGTCGTTCATCCGGCGGTGTGCACTGAAGACACAACCATGCTTCATGAACGGCATGCCTTCCATGTCATGCACGGAAGGTGGCATCCACTTCACAATGGGGTAGCTGTCCCCAATGAAAGCGAGTACTCTCGAAGAGTGTTCCTCGGCACCCACGTAGCATCACGAGGGTCGAACTCGGCGTCGTTCATTTGGTACACGCAACATCTCAGATCTGGACACATGGTGACGTACATAGTCAAGGTCCATGCATAATAATGATGTGCTCAAATATGGCGGCCAGTATGTCTTTGTGCGACAACTAGTACTACTCCGGTATAGAGGAAGTAAAATAACCGCTTATTATATATATCCACTCTTGGCTACATGGATGAGATAGTAAGACATGGAAAAACAAAAATGGTTGCAGCTAGTGGGTTCAAGTCTTCAAGGGCCTAGCTAGCTATCTGGCGTCCTCCAAGGCAAAAAGTACTCCTACTAGTACGTAAGTAGAGTACTAGTAGAACAATGAAAGAGGAGGCGAGAGGGTTTAAAAATGGAATACCTGGGTAGATGGTGACGGTCCGATCGTGGTAGATTGTGTGACCATGTTGCACATCAGTGGTACCGTGGGTAACGACTGCTAAGATAGTTGATCCCAATATGCCAAAGTCAGCTACAATGTTCCAGGTTAGACCGAACCGCGGATGCAAATGCACATCCAGGATCGGCGATCTTATTTTGATCACGGGATGGTGGTCCTGCAAAATAATGGAGTACCATTAGGGATGCAAATGATGGTTTGTGCATTCCATTTGCAATATCCCGTCTTGCGTAGGATGGCAGCCGATAAAACAAGTCCCCGGCTTGTCATCACCGCGAAGATGCGGCCTAGATGGCGCTGACGTCTTAGAATGTGTAGGGGTACAAATCTGCCGCCGCCAACATGCGCCAGCCTCTGCCGTTACTGCCTCTTGCATTGATGGCAATCCTTATGTTGAACACCGCGGTGAGATAGTAATCGTCGTAGCCGCATCGCTTTGTCGGCGGGTCCGCAATTGCTATCTTCTTCAATCTCATGTAGGCATCATCATACATATTCAATCTCAGCTCGTCCGGAAGGCCGATCCCAATGGTGGAGAAGGGGTCTACCGGAACGGCCGCACTGCTGTGGATGTTGTGTAAAATGATAGTGGTATCCGGCCGGAGGTATGCAAGCCAATCTTCATTGGCACCGACCTGCACCTATATATATAAGACAGTGGGCAGCGGAGAAATTACGGGATGGAAATGGAATAACTAAGTACTACATGATCAAACTCCATTACTGACCTGCTCATCGGACAAAATCCGACTACCTCTCAACGTCGGCAACTCTAGCGGAGTCAACGTGCAACCATGGCCAGGGAGTGGTGGATTGTTCGAAGGATTGTCCCATAGAAGAACCTTCTCCTCGAGGACGCATGGAAGAGCAACAAGCATGGCCTTTTCCCAAGCCTTTTTAAGCACCATCTTGAAAAGTTGGTGCAGGAAGCAGCGAGTCTTGCGGCGGAGAGGACGTCGGAGCGGCGTGCGATTTCTCCCAGAGGATCGTCGTCCAAGGTCTCCCAGCCCCGACGAGGAGGAGAACCGCCTGGCGAATCCATGGGAGCAGCGACGAACTGCCTTCTCTTCGGGGAGGGACACTACAAAAAATACACTTCCGTGATGATACGTGTTTGTCACAAGAGGTCGCGTTTTGTCATGCATGTACATCCATGACAAATTTATGAAATAATCAAGATAGTCATACTGTCTGTCGTAGAAGTGTTCCATGACATTACCAAAATTATCATCACGTATGTCCACTTCCATGATGATAAATCGCGCGTCACAGAAGTGCTTTCGTCAAGGGTGACCGACACGTGGCATCCACCATAACGGAACGCCGTTAAGCTATCGGGTCGGGTTTTGGATCCGATAACCCGTTAACATCCCTGACCAATGGGGATTTTCCACGTGTAAAATCATCAATGGCTGGAGGAAACACGTGTCGGCTCATTGTTGGGACAGATGTCATCCACTCATTGGACGTAAGGCGCCTATGATACGTCAACACATGGCACGGCCCAACAGAGGCCCATTCCTGTGAAAAGGCCGGCCCGTTTGACTTCGTCAAAAGGTGACGGGCGGCCCATGGAAGCTCGTTAACGGCCCTGTTCGCATATAGCCCATTTACAACCCGCTAACCCAAGGCCCGTTACGCCCTATCCGAATTAGGCCCAGTAGCGTCATCTGGGCCATCCAATATGATTCCAGCCTGTTTTCACTTCTGGCCCATGTATGGCCCATGACGTCTTTCGGCCCATATGAGGCCCTATGTAACTCTTGGCCTATTAACGGCCCATGGTGAAACTGGCACGCAATGAACAGTGTATCACTTTAGACCCATTAACGGCCCGTGGTGAAACTGGCCCATAATGAACAGTGTATCACTTTATACCCATTAAGGGCCCATTATTCAGTTGGGACGTTTCCAGCACATGTAATCTTTCGGCCTTCTCAGAGCCCATTTATTCTTGGGCTCATTTCGAGCATTCGTTTACTTACGGCCCGTTCTTGTCATTTTACGCTTGTGGGCCAAATTCAACCCGTGGTTCTGATCGGCCCGTTTGTGGTCCGTTAATACATTGGGCCGTTTTCATAGCGTCATCAAATACAGCCTATGAACGATGGCCCGTTATGGTCGGCCCATGAACGGACAATTCCAACTCTAGCCCGTTTACGGCCATAATGCGGCCTGTTATTGGCCCATGTTTGGCCGATCGATCATACGGCCCGTATAAGGCCCATTGATGATACGGCTCGTAGAAGGCCCATTGTTTCTACGGCCCGTAGAAGGCCCAATGTTTCTACAGCCCGTAGAAGGCCTACCGTTTCTACGGCCCGTAGAAGGCCCACTGTCACTACAGTAAATACTAGCCCATGGTTATTGTGGCCTAGTTTTAAAAAATAGGTTATTGCAGCCACTAGCAAACCACGGAAAAAGAACTGCACTGACTACAAGCAAACAAATAAACAAGACAACAAGGAAATAAATAAGCAAGCAACTTATGCTAGGCTATCACGGCTATTACACATATTACATCCATCGGGCATCAAAGTTCACCACCGGTGCAAATATAGGGAACACAATGACATACAAACGCCGCATGAAGCAAAACAAGTCCAGTAACTGAAACCACTTGAAGAGTTCAAGAAACAATATCACAGGTACCCATAATGTGGCAAGATGCTTAGCAAGCTTATTAACTTTCTCTTGTTTGGCGCTTAAATCCTCCAGTAGCTTGCTTTGTTGCACAAGAAAGTACACATCTTTATTCTGCAGGACTTCCTCGGTCCTTCGTCTTCTTGCCGCCAACACACGGTGGACTGATGCCTTTCGACTTGTAGTTGAGGCAGAAGAAGCCGAAGTGATTCAGCAGCGAGTTCGAAGAGCTTGTGCCAGCCGGTAACCAAGAATCGAACACTACATCAACGCAGGACTGTGGGGTTTTCTCACTGTCTACAAGATCGTTTTAATCACCTTTCTTGGAGACCAACAGGGTTGTCTCACTATCTTGAACCTTATCTGCATTACTTTCTCTACCATTGCATAGTGGGGTGGTCTTCTCCAATATTCTGTTTGCATACTACAAGAGAAACAAGCAGACACATCACTTGTAGTATACCAAACTCATTTTGGTAAACCGGTTCAGTAGTAAAGTGGACAGGATAACAGCATGAAACAAACATATATCTATGTACTATGGTCCTTTGTATTGTCCATATCATTCTAGTTTATGTTCCCTAATCAAGATAGAGACACAGCTCAACTCATATATTTTTAAGACACAGCAGCATAGACAAAATATAAGTGTGAGAAACTACAGAGCATTGGCAGCACTTGTAATGTGCATCACATGAGAACATAACTGTTTATACAACTTAAACTGAAATCAACATAGAGCAAGAAGCTAGAACAACAATCCAGTTAAAGAAATAGGTTTAAAACATACCTGTTGCACCATTGGAGTTTCAATTGGATCCTTCAAATTCGGAAGTAGTTGGTATGAGTAAATCTTGTGATGCAACAACAAAGGAGTATGGACCATAGCTACGGAATCGACACGAGAACAGTTGCTCTTCTGCTTTAAACGTGGAGTTTGGGTTAGTTGTGGTGGTCTTCGTGCTTTGGGCACTGCAGTAGCTTTACAAACTGCTCGTGTGGGGGTACTCTGTGGTGGACATGGTGCTTTGTCAACTATAAGTGGGTTACTATCCATTTGGGGTTGCGGTTAGATGGGTTGTAGCTGGTTCTCTGCCAACGGTGTAAGTGTGCAATCTGGAAGAGTCTCGATTATGTGTGGTGGGGCTAGTTTGTGGGCCAAGAAACCATGGTTCTATCTGCATCAACGGGTAGCACTGTCTTTTGTGAAGAATGGGTTTTTTCTCCCATAGATACTGCCATCACCCCCTCCAATTCAAATGGCTGATAAAAAAGAAAAGAAATTGAACGTATAGACATTGTATGATAGACAGATGTGGTAATTCACATATATGTTGTCTAACCAAACAGGACAACATGACACAATTTCACATATATGATGCCTAACTAAACAGGATAGCATGACACTGTTTCAGATATATGATGGATAACTTAACAGGATATAATGGCATAATTCAACATATGATGAGTACCTAAACAGGATGACATGACAAAACTATATGATGTCTTTCTAAAATAGGTTGGGATGCAATAATTCACATACATGTTGTCTAAGTATACAGGATGTCATGATATAATTGACACAATTGATTCATATACTAAGCAGCTGGCACTCGCATGTATGATCTCTAAACTAAGTAGATAGAATTCAATATTGTGCATATGATGTCTAAACTAAGCAATGCAAGACACCATATGCATCATATGATAAATTTAACATTGCAACTTAGAGCATACACCTCCGGTGGGATATAGGACTGGTCATCTGTCTCTGAATCCTCCTCTGAGGAGCTCCCTGTAACCATCGAGATATATGCTTCAACAGGTACCATTGCCTGCTCTGAAGACCTTGTTTTCACTCCAGATTTTTCCATAACCGGCTCAAATGGCTGATACACATCAAGAGTAGTTCAATATACACAAATTGTCGACAAATGGAATACGTAATGAAAAAAAAGTTGGCATGAGATAATTCACATATATGATGCCTGGCTCCATGGCGGTGCATAATTCACATATATGATAACTGGCTGAAAAACATGGCATTGCATAATTCACATATCGATATAGAAAGCAAACAAGAGGCATTCACACAAAGCATGTCTAATCTAAGCGGATGGCATGGCAATGCAAGACACCATATGCATGATATGAGCAATATAACCCAGCCAAGTTAGAGCATGCACCTCGGGGAATCTGTTGGTCATCTCTCTCTGAATCCTCCTCGAGGAGCTATTCGTAACCAGCAAGAAATCTGCATCGACAGTAGCACCTGATCGCTCGTAAGACCTTGTTTTCACTCCAGATTTTCCCATGACCGACTCAAATGGCTGATGCAGGAAGAGTAGATGAATGTATAAACATTGTTGACAAATGGAATACATTATGGAAAAAAATATGGCACGATACAATTCACATATCGATGGTGGCTAAACAGGATGGCATTGCATGATTCACGTATATGATGCCTGGCTGAAGAAGATGGCATTGCATAATTCCCATATACTCCCTTCGTTCCTAAATATTTGTCTTTTTAGAGATTTCAAATGGACTACCACATAGGGATGTATATAGACATATTTTAGAGTGTAGATTCACTCATTTTGTTCCGTATGTAGTCACTTGTTGAAATGTCTAAAAAGAAAAATATTTAGGAATGGTGGGAGTATGATATAGAAACCAAACAGGTGGCATTCACACAAAGAAAATCTAAACTAAGCTGATGACATATAAGATGTATAATGTAAGCAATGCAAGGCGCCATATGCATGATATGACCAACATCAGCATGCCAAGTTAGAGCAAACACCTCGGTGGTAAACAGGCATGGTCGGCTCATACGAATCTGCATTTGAACAGTTATCTTCCTCTGGAATACAATCTGGAAATGCAGGAGAGAGGGCACTTTGCCCACCATGGAGCAAGCGTCTGCATGACATTATATTCGCACGCAACGGTCTTCTCTTTTTCTCTACATGTTCAGTACGATTGTGTACAATATCATCATGCGTTTTCTTGCATTGTTTTTATTGTTTCTTTCCCCTCTTCTCTCGCTAGACACCGAGACCGACGCTGCTCCTACCTAGTACGACAACGGTGTTGACGACCCCTCCTTCTTGCCAGAGATATCGCCTATTCTACTCTCTACTGCTTGCATTAGAGTAGTGTAGCATGTTACTGCTTTCCGTTAATCCTATCCTGATGCATAGCATGTCCTTGCTACTACTGTTGTTACCTTTACCTGCAATCCTACATGCTTAGTATAGGATGCTAGTGTTCCATCAGTGGCCCTACTCTCTTGTCCGTCTGCCATGCTATACTACTGGGCTGTGATCACTTGGGAGGTGATCATGGGTATATACTATATACTTTATACATGATACATGTGGTGACTAAAGTCGGGTCGGCTCGTGGAGCACCCGCGAGTGATTCACGGATTGGGGGCTGAAAGGACCTTTGTCCCAACGCCCCTTTGTGTGGATCTTTGTGGCGGGGCGTCAGGGAAGATTGAGACTACCTGGGTGAGAGGTGGGCCTGGCCCTGGTCGGTGTCCGCGGTTACATCATTAACATGCTTAACGAGATCTTAGTATTTGATCTGAGTCTAGCCATTTGCTCTATACGCACTAACCAACTACGTGGGAAAGATATGGGCACTCGGCGTCGTGGTATCAGCCGAAGCCTTCGTGACGTCAGCGACTGAGCGGCGCGCGCCGAATTGGACTGGAACGCCTGCTAGGCTAGGTCTGCTTCCGGCCGCGCACACAACGTGCAGGTGTGCTAAGGGCGATGGGCCCAGACCCCTGGGCGCTTAGGTTTAGACCGACGTGCTGACCTCTCTGTTGGCCTAGGTGGGGCTGCGACGTGTTGATCTTCCGTGGCCGGGCATGACCCAGAAAAGTGTGTCCAGCCAAAGGGGATCGAGCGTGTTGGGTTATGTGGTGCACCCCTGCAGGGAAGTTAATCTATTCGAATAGCCGTGATCTTCGGTAACATGACGACTTGGAGTTGTACCTTGACCTTGTGACAACTAGAACCGGATACTTAATAAGACACACCCTTCCAAGTGCCAGATACAAACCGGTGATCGCTCTCTAACAGGGCGACGAGGAGGGGATTGTCGGGTAGGATTATGCTATGTGATGCTACCTGGAGGACTTCAGTCTACTCTCTTCTACATGCTGCAAGACGGAGGCTGCCAGAAGCATAGTCTTCGACATGATTAGTTATCCCCCTCTTATTCTGGCATTCTGCAGTTCAGTCCACCGATATGGCCCTTTACACATATACCCATGCATATGTAGTGTAGCTCCTTGCTTGCGAGTACTTTGGATGAGTACTCACGGTTGCCTTGTTCCCCCTTTTCCCCCTTTCTTTACACGATTGCTGCGACCAGACGATGGAGCCCAGGAGCCAGACGCCACCTTCGACGACGACTCCTACTACAATGGAGGTGCGTACTACTACGCGGCACGCTGGCGGCGACGACCGAGAGTAGTTAGGAGGATCCAGCAGGAGGCCCTGCGCCTCTTTCGATCAGCATCCCAGTTTGTGCTAGCCTTCTTAAGGCAACTTGTTTAACTTATGTCTGTACTCAGATATTTTTGCTTCCGCTGATTCGTCTATGATCGAGCACTTGTATTCGAGCCCTGGAGGCCCCTGACTTGTATTATGATGCTTTTATGACTTATTTATGTTTTAGAGTTGTGTTGTGATATCTTCCCGTGAGTCCCTGATCTTGACCGTACACGTTTGCGTGCATGATTAGTGTACGATTGAATCGGGGGCGTCACAGAAAGACATTAAAAAGATGAAGCATATGAGGTAAACTCAATTCCTTTTTTTGTAGTTTTCTTTTATAAACTAAACTAGTGCTAAAACAAGAAACAAAAAGATTCGATTGCAAGATCTAAAGATATACCTTCAAGCGCTAACCTCCCCGGCAACGGCGCCAGAAAAAGAGCTTGATGTCTACTACACAACCTTCTTCTTGTAGACGTTGTTGGGCCTCCAAGTGCAGATGTTTGTAGGATAGTAGAAAATTTCCCTCAAGTGGATGACCTAAGGTTTATCAATCCGTGGGAGGCGTAGGATGAAGATGGTCTCTCTCAAGCAACCCTGCAACCAAATAACAAAGAGTGTCTTGTGTCCCCAACACACCCAATACTATGGTAAATTGTATAGGTGCACTAGTTCGGCGAAGAGATGGTGATACAAGTGCAATATGGATAGTAGATAATAGTTTTTGTAATCTGAAAATAAAAAAACAGCAAGGTAGCAAGTGGTAAAAGTGAGCACAAACGGTATTGCAATGCGTTGAAACAAGACCTAGGGATCATACTTTCACTAGTGCAAGTTCTCTCAACAATAATAACATAATTGGATCATATAACTATCCCTCAACATGCAACAAAGAGTCACTCCAAAGTCACTAATAGCGGAGAACAAACAAAGAGATTATGGTTTGGTATGAAACCACCTCAAAGTTGTCCTTTCTGATCCATCTATTCAAGAGTCCATAGTAAAATAACATGAAGCTATTATTTCCGTTCGGTCTATCATAGAGTTCGTACTAGAATAACACCTTAAGACACAAATCAACCAAAACCCTAATGTCACCTAGATACTCCAATGCCACCTCAAGTATCCGTGGGTATGATTATACGATATGCATCACACAATCTCAGATTCATCTATTCAACCAACACAAAGAACTTCAAAGAGTGCCCCAAAGTTTCTACCGGAGAGTCAAGACGAAAATGTGTGCCAACCCCTATGCATAAGTTCACGAGGTCACGGAACTCGCAAGTTGATCACCAAAACATACATCAAGTGGATCACATGATATCCCATTGTCACCACAGATAAGCACGTGCAAGACATACATCAAGTGTTCTCAAATCCTTAAAGAGTCAATCCGATAAGATAACTTCAAAGGGAAAACTCAATCCATCACAAGAGAGTAGAGGGGGAGAAACATCATAAGATCCAAATATAATAGCAAAGCTCGCGATACATCAAGATCGTGCCGACTCAAGAACACAAGAGAGAGAGATCAAACACATAGCTCTTTGGTACATACCCTCAGCCCCGAGGGAGAATTACTCCCTCTCGTCATGGAGAGCACCGGGATGATGAAGATGGCCACCGAAGAGGGATTCCCCCTCCGGTAGGGTGCCGGAACGAGTCTAGATTGGTTTTTGGTGGCTACGGAGGCTTCTGGCGGCGGAACTCCCGATCTATTCTCCTCCCCGAAATTTTTAGGGTATATGGACATATATAGGCGAAAGAAGTCGGTCAGGGGAGCCACGAGGGGCCCATGAGGGTGGGGGCGCGCCCAGGGGGCAGGCACGCCTCCCTGCCTTGTGGCCACCTCGAAGCTTCCTTGACTTCAACTCCAAGTCTCCTGGATCACGTTCGTTCCAAAAATCACGCTCCCGAAGGTTTCATTCGATTTGGACTCCCTTTAATATTCTTTTCTGCGAAACACTAAAACAAGGGGAAAAACAGAAACTGGCACTGGGCTCTGGGTTAATAGGTTAGTCCCAAAAATAATATATAAGTGTTTAATAAAGCCCGTAAACATCCAAAACAGATAATATAATAGCATGGAACAATCAAAAATAATAGATACGTTGGAGACGTATCCACGGCTAAGGGTTTGGGATCCGTCACCGGCGGCGGCCGGGAGCCCTCGGGCGCCGCGTCCTCCACCCCGTTGTCTGGTGGCAGGAGGATCGTGCGCACGCAGACCGCGGGCAACCTGGGCGAGTCCATCTTCGACAGCAAGGTGGTCCCCTCCTTGCTCGTCGAGATCGCCCCCATCCTCCGCGTCGCCAACGAGGTCGAGGCCAGCAACCCGCGTGCCGCGTACCTATGCAAGTCTCCTACTCTTCTGCACCCTGCGGCAAATGTGTGTGGTTGCCCATGGTTGCAGCGAACGCCTGCTCTCTCTCTCTCTCTCTCATCAGGAAGTCCTCGCTGATCTATGAACAAAACTTGGGCAGGGTTGCGTGCGAGAAACCTCCGTTCTCTGGTAAGGAGGGTGGATGGACGCAATTCAATTTATGGTGATGCAGTGGAAATCTCCATTCTCCGTTTCTCCATCAGAAATTCAGTAACACTATTGTTTCAGTTCAATGATGTTTATTTTTTTTAATTTTGTCTTCACAAAGTAGAGCATATGAGATTATCTTGCCTGGACTGTTCCGGAGTACTTGCAAAGGAAAGTCTTTCGGAATGTAGGTATGCCTTTGCTCACTTCTTTTGTAGTATTCCCAGAAGTATTGTACTACACACCAATGTATGGAACTTATTTCAGCTAACAGTTATATACATGCAAAAAGAAAAGCTAACAGTTATATCACTCGATTGTACATGTTAATATAACACACACACACACACACACTCATATATATATATATATATATATATATATATATATATATATATATATATAAACACTATGATCATCACGGGATCAGAATAATCTTCTGATCACAACCTGAACTTCCTGAGTAACGCGCCTGAACTTCCCTCTTTACGAACCCGACCTTCGGGCTACCTTCGCAACCGTGGCTTCCCCCGCGAATAATTCTGGTTAGTCATGTCCTATATGATGTTAGTGTAATATAGAAACGTTTTTTAGCAACTAAATATCAGTTTTAAATAAGAATCTTGCTTGTTGGCGGATTTTGCTCTCGGTCGTGATGAAATTGCGTTTTTGTAATTTTACTGCTGAGTTGTTCGACTGAAATTCTCCCAAAGGTTAGGTTGAACTTCCGCCAACATTGCCTAAATGGGGCTTGAGATACACCGTCGAAAAGCTATGTTCACCAGTATCATGACTCAAGTTAAATTTTGGCAAAATGTAAGCGGTTTAAGAGAAGTTTTGAAAACCGTTTTTTCTTCATACAAAAAACGTGAATCGTATTTTCAATCGCATTTCTAAACCATTTATCGTAATGAGGCAAATTATTTGGCGTTGGAAAGATGCTGCAAAAACGCTCCTTCCACATGTTGAAAGTTTTCTCTAATTCCCTACGGTTAAATAGTAATTTGGAAAATCGTAAAATTTACTTAACCGAACAGCCGAGTCCGTATTTTCGATGTCATTTGAAACGGATAATCAAATTGAGTCAAATGATATGGCGTTGGAAAGCTTATGAAAATGCACTACTTTTTCATGTAGAAAGTGTTTTCTAATTTTGAGCGGTTTAACGGTAATTTAGAAAAGCAGTACAAGTTCCACTAAGTTTGCATTTTCGATCTATTTTTTTTAGCAAATGCGTCCGAATGCAGCGAATTACACGGCATTGGAAAGCTTGAGGAAATGCGAAACTTTTTGGTATATATTATTTCTCCCAATTCGTTATAATTAAGTCAATTTTTAAAATGGCTAAAAACGTATTTTCGCCGTAATTTCTAAAAACTTTATCGTAATGGGGCAAATAATATACTGTTGAAAAGCTAAGGAAAATGCGAAACTTTTTCATGTTGATGGTTTTCTGTGATTCCTAGCTGTTTCCAAGTAATTTCGAAAATGACGAGATGATTCGTTCTGCCTTTATCGTGAAACAGATTCTTCGAAAATGCACCGCGTGAAGAACGTGAACTTCTCGGCATGTCTACTTGAACTTCACTCTGTTTTTCACGTGCTTTTTTTGCTCGTAGCTCTCCATCCACTCACCAGAATTGAGCAAGTAATATACCGGTAGAAAGCTGATGTAAACATGCAACTTTCCCATGTTGATCATTTTTTCATACTCGCGAAGGTTTTAAAAGTTTTTCATCTCAAATTCATTCACTATAGTTGTCGAACTTCCTGCTGTTTTCACGTTGAACTTCTGTGACGTAATTCCGTTTGTAATTTTCTCACCCATTTCGTCAGTGTACACAAATGATATTCCTTTTGTACAAACCTCTCTCACAATATTTTTTTAACTTTCTCCGACCGGGGACTTGAACTTATAACAACAAAAAAATTGGACCTTGCCTTTTAATTACTTTTTCACATATTAAACACAGACCATGTAGTACATGAACTTTTTCCATTTTTTTAATTTGAATTTTTTATTTTATTTTTTAAATCAAATTGCTCCCAAATAATAACTAAACTTCTTTGTGGATTGAGAGAATTATTCTAAAACGCAAAAAACAATATTTTTTTGTGTTTTTTGAACATAGAAATACAAGGTGAACCTCTCTCGCAAGAATTTTTGAACTTCCCCAGACAGAGCACTTGAACTTATTTCAACAAACCCTTTAAGATTTTATTTTTCTATACTTCTATTCTCACCTGAAATGCATTCCTTGCAGTACTTGAACTTCTCGTTATTTTCATTATGAACTTCTTTCAATAGATGAGAATTTTTTAATACATAGAAAGTGTTTTAAACGGTATACATGAAAATTTTAAACCGCTCATTGAAATGTGACACATAATATACCGGTAGAAAGCTTATGAATAGCAACAAGTTTTTCATGTAGACATGTATTACAAATTCGTTGCCGTTTGAGAGTAGTTTTTAAAATGGCAAAACAACATTATTTTTTGCCTTTTTCAACATGTAAATGAACGACAGACATCTCGCACATGAATTTTGAAATATGCTAGGAGGAGCACGTGAACTTCTTGCAACAAATCTTTTAAGCCTTTTATTTTATATTCTTATATTCTTATCTGAAACGTATTCCGTGTAGTAGTTGAACTTCCCGTTGTTTTCACCTTGAACTTCTGTCACATATTTTTTGTTTGTAATTCCTCACCCGTTGCTCAGAGTTCCACCAATGATAAACCACTAAAAACATGTTGAAAGGACGCAACTTTTTTTAATATGATTAAACTCTTTTTCCAAACAACATACACCAATTTGTTTTTAACCGTTTATTTTGGAATAAGAATATGATATACCCTTGGAAATTTGTTGAATAAAAAGAACATTTTTCGTGTCAAGCATTGTGTTTCCAATTTGTAATGGATTGAGAAAATTGTTTTGAAACACAAACAACATTTTTATGTGTTTTTGCACAAGTAAATACACAGTGAACCTCCTTTACAAGAATTTTTGAACTTCATGGGCCGACCACGTGAACTTCCAGCTAAAGTATTTTTAGACATTTTCTTTTTATTCTTTTTTTATATGAAACACACTCCATGTAGTAGTTGAACCGATGGTTGGTTTCACTTTGAACTACTCTCTGTTTTTTACCCATAAATCCTAAAACATTCATAGTATTATTCTTCGGAGAAAAAAATATAGTTTTAGAACCATACAATTTTTCTTAAAATTGAACTTCTTGCTTCCATTCTTCCGCGAAACAAAAAGAATTTCAGTTTTTCGTATACATTGAACTACTCCTTTATTTTAATTTGAACTTCTTCATTTTTATTCTTTAGTAACAAGAAAAACTTAAGATTTGTATAAACATCGACCATCTCTATTTTTGTAATTTGGACTTCTTTGTTTATTTCCTTGTAGTAACGGATCCTAGTTTTGTAATAAATATTGAACCGATCCGCTATTTAAATATGAACTTCTAGAGTTTTTTTATTAGAAAGGTGAAAATCTTATTTTTGAACCTCTTTGTGTATTTTTAGAAATGGTAAGAATTGTTTTTTAGTAAATGTCGAACTTCTTCGTTATTTCAAACTGAATTTCTTGGTTTATTCGGTAATAGCAGGAAAAATTTGAGTTTTTCGCAATAAATATTGAACTACTCTATTTTTAAAATTAACCTTCTTGGTTTATTATTTAGTAACGAGGAAAATCTAAGTTTTTCATATACATTATACTATTCTTTTTTTAATTGAACTTCTTGGTTTTTTCAATTTGGATTTCTCGGTGTTATTCATTAGTAATGGTTCAAGTCTTAGTTATGTGGAAAACATCCAACCGCCCGATTATTTAAATTTGAACTTCTAGAGCTTTTTAAAAAACAAGAAAAATCTATTTTATATACTTTTTGAACTGCTCTTTTTTTTAACTTGACCTTCTTGGTATCTTAATAAACGTTGGACTTCTCCATTATTTAAGTTTGAGCCTCTAGGTTTTCCGTAGAAACGAGGAAAATCCATTTTCTCTAAAAGCACAAGAACAAATAGTTGAACATAAAATTAATGATTTTATTTCTTCAAAGAATGTGGAAAATCTAAGTTTTTTATATATTTTTTGCTCTATGTACTATATTGGGCGTCTTGGTTTTATTTCTTTCGTTTACAAAAAAACCTAGTTTTTCAATAAACATGGAACGCTCCGCTCTTTTAATTTCAACTTCTAAGTTCTTTTAGAAATGGGGAAATCCATTTATTTAATAATTTTTGAACTACTCTATTTTTATAGTTTGACCTTCTTGGGATTTCTTTAGAAACGTGAAAAAATATTATTGTTACTTCATTTGAACTTCTTGATTTTTTGGAAATGGGAAAGTTTCAAAAAATTATAAACATTCAAATGATATGTTATTTTAATTTGAACCTTTCGTCCTTTTGACCTTTTTTGTTTATTTTAAAAACTGCAAGTGTGTTGTTCTTTTGAACTTTTGATTTTTAGTGTAAACAAGCATCTATAGCGTTACAGAACAAATTAACAACAATCTTTCCGTCATTCTCGCTTCGACATTTCCGGAAGAAAAAATGAGTGCAAGGACACAACCATAATAGAACAATTTTTTGGAATGTGATCCGTATAGAAGAGACACTTTCGTTTACGGGAATTATGGTACATTTTGATTTATACACTAAAAGTAGTGAATTGTATCCACCACTCATTTGTTTATGCTCATCCTTTGCCACTTTGACCACCGCACATGCCCTCTGTTTCAATATCCCATGTTGTTTTTTCTTCACGCATTGCACCCTTACGTCGAATGCCTTCTTTTACCAAACTGCTACTGCAATACACACATATATAATTAAATTTATTCCTATTTATATTGAACTGTTTTTTTCGAGAGCTTGCGAAAGGCGTGCCTTAGCTTTATAGAAAGGGAGAAAAATATTACAAGATATTACAAGCCATAAGCATCACCGTATATGCGTGCCTACATCCTCCTCAACCAGCTCCAAAGCGACTACTCACAAAAATGCAGCAGTCCACTCCCTCTCGCCAATGCCCATAATTGGCGTTCCACGAGAATGTTCCTGACCGTATCTAGTTCATTACACATGTTGCTCCTACCAAAACCATACTATTCCTCTACTTCCATAAATTCCAACAGACCAACGTGTGAAAGAATCGAAGTCCTTCCATTGTACCTTGGGTACCCTCTTCCTCGGCTACCCACCAGTCCTCCACCCTTTCATGTCCATGTGGCAACAGCTCCAAAGGGATCTCAACCTTGGTGAAGCATTGAAACCACACCCTACTGTAATAGACGCAATGTATGAGGATGTGATCCACCGTGTCCTCCTCCTGCTCGCACAAAAAGCAAGGTGAGACCGTGTCCTGCAATCCGTGCCTCACTCGTCTGTCCAAAGTCCAGATCCTGTATTGGACAGCCTAGCAAACCGCTGGTAAACAACCTTTTGGACTGCTGTAATACACATAGAAAAATCAATACATTTCAGATGCTAAAACCAAAAAGATCACATAATGGTTGAATACAGAATCATTCATTTTTTCTATACAAATCCGATGAGGTAGCACATACAATTTTCCCTTTATCAGAATAAGAATAAAAACCGACATGTGTGGCCAAATGCTACCCATCTACAGTAGCACAACAAGTTGATTTCCCTAAATTTACATTGTATAGAATCTTCAACAACAACAACTAATTTTGTATGACAGAAGTCAATAGTGACATCACGTACACACACAACATGCCGTCCGCGGTCATCACCATGCACATTGTTCGCTGATGTCAGGAGGTCCTGTTTCACTCTAGTTATTCTATGGTTCAACAAAGAGAAAGCCATAGAGAAATGCGCAAACGGGAGAGGGAGCAAGCAGGGACATAAAACTGAACTTTTATCTGGCGCAAAGCTGAACTTCTTTGAATTTAAAGACACACTGTAGTAGAAGAAGAGTAGCAGCAAACCAGCTAATCACTTTGTTCGTCCTTGTGTTGGAGGAAGCAACCAGGAGCACGCGAGGTAATGGATGCTGCTACAAGGCAAGCTAGCTGCTTTTCCCATGAGAACATGGTAATAGATGCCATCGAGATGCTGCTATGCTGATCCTGCTGCCAAGCAACCATTCGATTGGAGGCCCGGACACCAACGCAAGCAAGGAAAAGAGAAGGAGGCTCAACTAGGACTGCACTACAGCAAACCTGCTGATGCCTACCCATGTTGCGATCTTTCAAACAGTAGGAAGCCGCGCAACTACCTGGCAGGTCACCGGACACGTCTACTATAGAACTGCAGGTCGAGGCCTCCTCTACCGCAGGCCGAGGTCTTCTCCATCTGTAAGTGGTGGTGAGGTAGGCACGATGGACGGCGACATGTGCGGTGATGGGGAGCATAGCGCCCGGTAGCGAGGCGAGCCGGTGGGAGCTCGAGGCGAGCGGCAGATGGAGTCAGTGTGGAGTGTGCGGGTCTCCGTCGGCTCGCTAGGGAGGAGCTGGATCCTCGTCGGAGGATCTGGGACTTTGCTCGGAGGTGGATCATAGATGCGGTGGAAGTGGCTCGCGGGGGTGTTCATCCACAGAGGGGCGGGCTGCAGCGAGATCCCGGTGACCTGTTGAGGGTGGTGGTGCACCGGAAGCCCAAGATGTGGAGGAGCGGTCGTGGCGGCGAGATGTAAGGGTGGAGCTCGGTTGGCGGTGCGGCGTGGGCGGGTGGCCGCAGGAGCACGATGCGTGGGCAAGATGAGGCGCGTCGGCCGCCGGGAGAGAGCGCATCGGCGGCGTGGGACACGAGGAAGGCGGCGCAGTGGTGGCCGCCGCCATGGGTTGAAGCAAGGGAGGAGGCCGCCGCCGCAGGTAGAAGCAGAGTGAGACCGCCAGAGGAGAGCGCAGACGCAGAGTCCACGACGGTGTATGGCGGTGGAGTGCACGGCGGTGGAGGCCGTGGTGGCGGCGTGGTTGCCGACGCTGTCGGCCGGCGGCGGCGTTGCGTGGGGATCGGGGATGTCGAGGTGTTTTTTGCTCGTGTGGGAAGTTCGAGGGGCAACCTTTTAACGTTTCCATATTCTGAAACATGCGATCGGACCCTATATAGAGCCGGTGTGATCGAGTATGTGTGGAATTAAGATTATTATAACGGTGACACGTGTCGAGACAAAGAATTGTAATGCCGTGGTCATAATCATATCCCAAGTAAAAAAATAAGCCAATGGCTTTCATATTCTAGCAATATGTCATGGTTCAAACATCATGTAACAATGAGAGGAAAACAGCTATGACAGAGCCTACTCATATTCTACCATAGCACTTACTACTACTGTTCTCATATCAACTCTAAGCAATAACATGCGTTGTTATAAAAATCTTGGAAATGAGAGTAACATATAGCAATCATGATGTTATGCTCATAATATCTATTCTAACAATCATTAGATGCCAATTGTTCTCATATCAACTCTAACAATAACATGTGTGGTCATTAAAATCTAGGAAATGAGAGGAACATATAGCAATGATGTGGTTATAGACATACTATCTATTCTAAATTTGTAACAATGAACAGTCGATCGTATTCATAAGGTAAAGATGAGATGAGATAGAACAATTACGACGATAGATTCCACCAGTATAGGCAGCCAATCCGTGCGTCGACCGCGTAAATGATGCCATCATGCACTATAGCATCAGACAGAAATGTTGCCTCAACAGGATTGACGATGGGCCATAACCATGTATGGCGACCGGATTCCAGATAGACTAATCCCATGTTGAACAAGGCAATGAGTTTGTAATCCATGTAGTCTTCTAATGGTGTGGGCACTTCGCAGATTACAATTTTCAGCAAACAAAGGTCAAGCCAAAAGCTTGACACGTCTCGTGCGTAGTAGGCAGGACTGTCTGGTGGGCCGCGAGGCTCGATGGCGGCGGTATCCAACGATGGAAGGGTAATCTCTCGCTGGGTGTAGATATCCACGAGACGCCACGGACTACCGTATTGGTGGATGAGGACGATCCAGTTGGCCTTCATGCCCGCCCAGTAGTGGCCGCGCATGAAAGACCGGTGGACGGGTAGTGGTAGCATGTTGAGGGCACCACGGCAACCTCCGTAGGATCGTCAAGTCGATGTCTGCTCCACCTGCGAGGATCGGGCATCGCAAGCAGGGTGTCTTGAAAAGAGCGGCGGTTGCGAGCGAGTAGACGGTACAAATATACCGAGCATGTGCCCAGACGGAAGGTGCTGAGTCTGACCATACGATTGCAGATCTGCTCCAAGATAACATCGGGGAGGGAATTCCAATCGCGGCTCTGCGTGTCAGTCGGTTCTGCCATTGGGGTTTTCGGTGCCTGCGAGCCAGCGGGGAAGTGGATTCGGGCAGGCGAGGAAGAAGCTTCTCCTCGTGTGGCCGGCGGTGAGCGGGATATGGTACGCACGAGCTACCAAGGAAGATAAGCGGCCGGGCGAAGTAGTGAACAGGGAAATGGTGTGCGACCGACGATGGGGAAGAGAGGAGGAAGAAGAGTGGAAGACGGGAAGAAAGTGCATTAAATCTCAATTCTACTACTACTACCAGGATATACCGTCCTTGAGTGTAAATAGTTACACCGATGACATGTGGGTCTACCACAAGAGCGCCCATATGTCGCTTAATGGAGGATGTAAGCGTGCTCTCTTGGCAAACATGACGGCAGATCGGTAAGGCTGATTTAGTAACACCAACACGCTGTTTCTGCTTATTAATTAAGTGTCCCATCTGTTGCAGTGTGTATTGTCAATTCACTACGAAGACTAGTTGAATAGTTCTCTCTGACTGAGATGGGGAATAATGGATCGCGAAGACTTCCTTTCTACATTATCCCTATGCCTCTACGCTCACTTCACTGATTTTGCTCCGTACGTAGTCACTTTTTGAAATCTCTAGAAAGACAAATACTCCGTATTTGGGAATGGACGGAGGATTTTACTCCGTATTTGGAAACAGAGGGAGGATTTTACTCCATATTTGGGAACAGAGGGAGTATCACCATATGGAGGAAAAAGAGGAAGCTTGAAATATGAACATGTCAATGGGAGGGAGTAAGCCCCATGCATGCATGCATGCATGCAACATGCAACACTCACACGTACACATGGACGCACACAACACTCACGCACCCATGCGGCACACAGCACACGACGCAACACACACTCTCACGCTCAAGTGCTCAACCTACTCCCTACGTCCGTGAAAGACTGTACGTTTAGAGATTTACAATTTGACCTACTCCCTAACGCCCAAAAGTAGCAGACTTATGTGTGCATGCGACCATTGAGAGAAGAAGATTAAATGAAGGTCGTTGCATGCTGTAATTAAGGATAGACATGTAGCCTATACCTAGAGCACAAATTGGTGCATTAGTCAATCAATGTCGATTTAGATTAAAGGCTAAATGCATTGGAAGTGTAGATTGACGACACTCTGTGTATTTTAGCCGATGTACACTCTTTGTTGGAAGACCGAGGGAGTACTGATACGTCTGCGTCGTATCTACTTTTCCAAACACTTTTGCCCTTGTTTTGGACTCTAACTTGTATGATTTGAATGGAACTAACCCGGACTGAGGCTGTTTTCAGCAGAATTGCCATGATGTTGTTTTATGTGCAGAAAACGAAAGTTCTCAGAATGACCTGAAACTCCACGGAATATCTTAGAATAAATAATAAAAATCCTCGCCAAAGATGAAGACAGGGGCCCACACCCTGTTCACGAGGGTGAAGCGCGCCTCCCCCCCTCTGGCGCGCCCTACCTCGTGGGCCCCTCGACACCCTCCGACGCCAACTCCAACTCCATATATTGGCTTTCGGGGAGAAAAATCAGAGAGAAGAAATCATCGCGTTTACGATCTGAGCCGCCGCCAAGCCCTGATCTCCCTCGGGAGGGCTGATCTGGAGTCCGTTCGGGGCTCCGAAGAGGGGGATTCGTCGCCGTCGTCATCGTCAACCATCCTCCATCACCAATTTCATGATGCTCACCGCCCTGCGTGAGTAATTCCATCGTAGGCTTGCTAGACGGTGATGGGTTGGATGAGATTTATCATGTAATCGAGTTAGCTTTGTTAGGGTTTGATCCCCAGTATCCACTATGTTCTGAGATTGATGTCGCTATGACTTTGCTATGCTTAATGCTTAATGCTATGCTTAATGCTTTGCTATGCTCTCTATTAAAAGGAGGCCTTAATATCCCTTAGTTTCCAATAGGACCCCGCTACCACGAGAGGGTAGGACAAAAGATGTCATGCAAGTTCTTTCCCATAAGCACGTATGACTATATTCGGAATACATGCCTACATTATATTGATGAATTGGAGCTAGTTCTGTGTCACCCTATGTTATATGACTGTTACATGACGAACCACATCCGGCATAATTATCCATCACTGATCCGGTGCCTACGAGCTTTCCATATACTGGTTCTCGCTTATTTACTTTTCCGTTGCTACTGTTCCGATCACTACAAAAATACCAAAAACATTGCTTTTGCTGTCTTTACTTTTGTTACCATTACCATCACTATCATATTACTTTGCTACTAAACACTTTGCTGCACATACTAAGTTTCCAGGTGTGGTTGAATTGACAACTCAGCTACTTATACTTGAGAATATTCTTTGGCTCCCCTTGTGTCGAATAAATAAATTTGGGTTGAATACTCTACCCTCGAAAACTGTTGTGATCCCCTATACTTGTGGGTTATCAAGTACATGTGCATGCACTCACATACACAGCCAGGGTGGTTCGCACGCAAGGGTTGGACTCTGTCATACCGCGTAAAGTTTTTTTTAACTGATTCCTTTTCTCTGCCAACTGACAGGTGGGACCCAGAAACCAGGTGACAATTTAACCAGTCAACAAAGTGCCATGTCGACTATGTTGCCGGTCAGTAGGGTGCAATACAGTGCTCTATGATGAGCTAGTGATCGTATAATCTCTGCCAAAACTATATATAGTGACCGTAAAGAGCGTATTGTTACATACGTTGCCGCTTGATGTATTTTTCTTGTTTAAAATTAAGCCATATTAACCGGAAAGGACACAGTATGGACTAGTACTAGTACTGCTTTGATGTGTCCCGTCAACTCGCCGAACGAGGAGAAGCTTGCTTACTACGCCTCTCCCTCGCCCACGCGCGCGGTGGTTCGCAGGACGAGGAGAGGGTTTTGACTACAACGCCCTCTCCCTCTCCCTCGCCCTCGCCCTCGCGGTGGACGTGCAGCAGTTCAATCGGTGTCAGATTGCCAGAAGCATATTGTACTGTAGTATCATCATTGTTGGACCTTCCTATGAGGCGAAGAGCCAAGTGCATGGTTCACACGAGTACGAACTGTTGAACCTCCCGAAGAGGCAAATAGCCAAGCGCAAGGTTTATAGGATTTTTCGTCCTAGTAGGAGTGTACTACAACTATAGAGAACGATGCTACTGTATGATGCCGCCACGTCACGTATATCCAAAGCTGTGCCACCTTTTTTTCTCAAAGAGCGTGTTGGAGCCCATGCAATAACCACACAAGTTGCACGTACACATAACACATTTACTAGTAATAAATTCTAAAGGACAAATGCTAGTATGCCACACAAGTTCATCTCCAATTCATATGATAAATTTGTGCACGACTAGTCTACATATATTCACAGCGCTACCGTTCACAATTTACCGTACTCCACTTACACGTTATAGATGGGCTACATGTACTCCTCTAGGTTCCAGTCCCATGTGTTCTTCATGGATGGCATGATCCATAGCGGTGGGCAACGGGAATCATTGTCGCGGCTTTCTAGTCCGGTTCCACACGATGGAGACTTATCCAAGCTGAAGCGACATAAATCAGGGATAGCACGTCCCAGCATGTCGTTCATCCGGCGGTGTGCACTGAAGACACAACCATGCTTCATGAACGGCATGCCTTCCATGTCATGCACGGAAGGTGGAATCCACTTCACAATGGGGTAGCTGTCCCCAATGAAAAGCGAGTACTCTCGAAGAGTGTTCCTCGGCACCCACGTAGCATCACGAGGGTCGAACTCGGCGTCGTTCATTTGGTACACGCAACATCTCAGATCTGGACACATGGTGACGTACATAGTCAAGGTCCATGCATAATAATGATGTGCTCAAATATGGCGGCCAGTAATACTGTGCAGCAACTAGTACTACTCCGGTATAGAGGAAGTAAAATAACCGGCTTATTATATATATCCACTCTTGGCTACATGGATGAGATAGTAAGACATGGAAAAACAAAAATGGTTGCAGCTAGTGGGTTCAAGTCTTCAAGGGCCTAGCTAGCTATACGCGTCCTCCAAGGCAAAAAGTACTCCTACTAGTACGTAAGTAGAGTACTAGTAGAACAATGAAAGAGGAGGCGAGAGGGTTTAAAAATGGAATACCTGGGTAGATGGTGACGGTCCGATCGTGGTAGATTGTGTGACCATGTTGCACATCGCTGGTACCGTGGGTAACGCATCGCTAAGATAGTTGATCCCAATATGCCAAAGTCAGCTACAATGTTCCAGGTTAGACCGAACCGCGGATGCAAATGCACATCCAGGATCGGCGATCTTATTTTGATCACGGGATGATTGGTCCCTGCAAAATAATGGAGTACCATTAGGGATACAAATGATGGTTTGTGCATTCCATTTGCAATATCCCGTACCGTAGGATGGCAGCTAGATAAAACAAGTCCCCTGGCTTGTCACCGCGAAGATGCGGCCTAGATGGCGCACGACGTCTTAGAATGTGTAGGGGTACAAATCTGCCGCCGCCAACATGCGCCAGCCTCTGCCACATCGCCTCTTGCATTGATGGCAATCCTTATGTTGAACACCGCGGTGAGATAGTAATCGTCGTAGCTGCATCGCTTTGTCGGCGGGTCCGCAGTTGCTATCTTCTTCAATCTCATGTAGGCATCATCATACATATTCAAGCCCAGCTCGTCCGGAAGGCCGATCCCAATGGTGGAGAAGGGGTCTACCGGAACGGCCGCCTTCTTTGTGGATGTTGTGCAAAATGATAGTGGTATCCGCCGGAGGTATGCAAGCCAATCTTCATTGGCACCGACCCGAACCTATATATAAGACAAGTGGGCAGCGGAGAAATTACGGGATGGAAATGGAATAACTAAGTACTACATGATCAAACTCCATTCTTGACCTGCTCATCGGACAAAATCCGACTACCTCTCAACGTCGGCAACTCTAAGCGGAGTCAACGTGCAACCATGGCTGAGGAGTGGTGGATTGTTCAAGGATTGTCCCATAGAAGAACCTTCTCCTCGAGGACGCATGGAAGAGCAACAAGCATGGCCTTTTCCCAAGCCTTTTAAGCACCATCTTGAAAAGTTGGTGCAGGAAGCAGCAGTCTTCTTGGCGGAGAGGACGTCGGAGCGGCGTGCGATTTCTCCCAGAGGATCGTCGTCCAAGGTCTCCCAGCCCCGACGAGGAGGAGAACCGCCTGGCGAATCCATGGGAGCAGCGACGAACTGCCTTCTCTTCGGGGGGAGGGGACACTACAAAAAAATACACTTCCGTGATGATACGTGTTTGTCACAGTAGGTCGCGTTTTTTGTCATGCATGTACATCCATGACAAATTTATGAAATAATCAAGATAGTCATACCGTCTTTGTCAGAGAAGTGTTCCATGACATTACCAAAATTATCATCACGGAAGTGTCCACTTCCATGATGATAAATCGCGGCCACGTAAGTGCTTTCGTCAAGGGTGACCGACACGTGGCATCCACCATAACGGAACGCCGTTAAGCTATCGGGTCGGGTTTTGGATCCGATAACCCGTTAACATCCCTGACCAATGGGGATTTTCCACGTGTAAAATCATCAATGGCTGGAGGAAACACGTGTCGGCTCATTGTTGGGACAGATGTCATCCACTCATTGGACAGAAGGCGCCTATGATACGTCGACACATGGCACGGCCCAACAGAGGCCCATTCCTGTGAAAAGGCCGGCCCGTTTGACTTGGTCAAAAGGTGACGGGCCGGCCCATGGAAGCCTGTTAACGGCCTGTTCGCATATAGCCCATTTACAACCCGCTAACCCAAGGCCCGTTACGCCCTATCCGAATTAGGCCCGATGGCGTCATCTGGGCCATCCAATATGATTCCAGCCCGTTTTCGCCACGGCCCATGTATGGCCCATGACGCGTCTTCGGCCCATATGAGGCCCTATGTAACTCTTGGCCTATTAACGGCCCGTGGTAAGCGGCACGCAATGAACAGTGTATCACTTTAGACCCATTAACGGCCCGTGGTGAAACTGGCCCATAATGAACAGTGTATCACTTTATACCCATTAAGGGCCCATTATTCAGTTGGGACGTTTCCAGCACATGTAATCTTTCGGCCTTCTCAGAGCCCATTTATTCTTGGGCTCATTTCGAGCATTCGTTTACTTACGGCCCGTTACTGTCATTTTCTGCTTGTGGGCCAAATTCAACCCGTGGTTACAGTCGGCCCGTTTGTGGTCCGTTAATACATTGGGCCGTTTTCATAGCGTCATCAAATACAGCCTATGAACGATGGCCCGTTATGGTCGGCCCATGAACGGACAATTCCAACTCTAGCCCGTTTACGGCCATAATGCGGCCTGTTATTGGCCCATGTTTGGCCGATCGATCATACGGCCCGTATAAGGCCCATTGATGATACGGCTCGTAGAAGGCCCATTGTTTCTGACCCGTAGAAGGCCCAATGTTTCTACAGCCCGTAGAAGGCCTACCGTTTCTACGGCCCGTAGAAGGCCCACTGTTTCTACGGCCCGTAGGAGGCCCACTGTCACTACAGTAAATACTAGCCCATGGTTATTGTGGCCTAGTTTTAAAAAATAGGTTATTGCAGCCACTAGCAAACCACGGAAAAAGAACTGCACTGACTACAAGCAAACAAATAAACAAGACAACAAGGAAATAAATAAGCAAGCAACTTATGCTAGGCTATCACGGCTATTACACATATTACATCCACTGGGCATCAAAGTTCACCACCAGTGCAAATATAGGGAACACGCAGCATATAAACGCCGCAGCAAAACAAGTCCAGAACTGAAACCACTTCAGAAGAGTTCAAGAAACAATATCCTGGGTACCCATAATGCTAGCAAGATGCTTAGCAAGCTTATTAACTTTCTCTTGTTTGGCGCTTAAATCCTCCAGCGCTTGCTGTTGCACAAGAAAGTACACATCTTTATTCTACAGGGACTTCCTCAGTCCTTCGTCTTCTTGCCGCAACACAGCTGACTGATGCCTTTCAGCTTGTAGCTGAGACTGAAGAAGCCGAAGTGATTCAGGCAGCGAGTTCGAAGAGCTTGTGCCGGTGATCGCCAAGAATCGAAAACTACATCAACGCAGGATCGTGGGGTTTTCTCACCGCCTACAAGATCGTTTTATCACCTTTCTTGGAGACCAACAGGTTGTCTCACTATCTTGAACCTTATCTGCATTACTTTCTCTACCATTGCATAGTGGGGTGGTCTTCTCCAATATTCTGTTTGCATACTACAAGAGAAACAAGCAGACACATCACTTGTAATATACCAAACTCATTTTGGTAAACCGGTTCAGTAGTAAGGTGGACAGGATAACATCATGAAACAAACATATATCTATGTACTATGGTCACTGTATTGTCCATATCATTCTAGTTTATGTTCCCTAATCAAGATAGAGACACAGCTCAACTCATATATTTTTAAGACACAGCAGCATAGACAGAATATAAGTGTGAGAAACTACAGAGCATTGGCAGCACTTGTAATGTGCATCACATGAGAACATAACTGTTTATACAACTTAAACTGAAATCAACATAGAGCAAGAAGTTAGAACAGCAATCCAGTTAAAGAAATAGGTTTAAAACATACCTGTTGCACCATTGGAGTTTCAATTGGATCCTTCAAATTCGGAAGTAGTTGGTATGAGTAAATACTGTGATGCAACAACAAAGGAGTATGGACCATAGCTACGGAATCTGACCTGAGAACAGTTGCTCTTCTGCTTTAAACGTGGAGTTTGGGTTAGTTGTGGTGGTCTTCGTGCTTTGGGCACTGCAGTAGCTTTACAAACTGCTCGTGTGGGGTACTCTGTGGTGGACATGGTGCTTTGTCAACTATAAGTGGGTTACTATCCGCTGGGGTTGCGGTTAGATGGGTTGTAGCTGGTTCTCTGCCCAACGGTGTAAGTGTGCAATCCGGAAGAGTCTCGATTATGTGTGGTGGGGCTAGTTTGTGGGCCAGTAAAACCATGGTTCTATCTGCATCAACGGGTAGCACTGTCTTTTGTGAAGAACGGGTTTTTCTCCCATAGATCGCCATCACCCTCCAATTCAAATGGCTGATAAAAAGAAAAGAAATTGAACGTATAGACATTGTATGATGAGATGATGTGGTAATTCACATATATGTTGTCTAACCAAACAGGACAACATGACACAATTTCACATATATGATGCCTAACTAAACATGATAGCATGACACTGTTTCAGATATATGATGGATAACTTAACAGGATATAATGGCATAATTCAACATATGATGAGGACCTAAACAGGATGACATGACAAAACTATATGATGTCTTTCTAAAATAGGTTGGGATGCAATAATTCACATACATGTTGTCTAAGTATACAGGATGTCATGATATAATTGACACAATTGATTCATATACTAAGCAAATTTGGCACTTTCGCATGTATGATCTCTAAACTAAGTAGATAGAATTCAATATTGTGCATATGATGTCTAAACTAAGCAATGCAAGACACCATATGCATCATATGATAAATTTAACATTGCAACTTAGAGCATACACCTCAGGTGGGATATAGGACTGGTCATCTGTCTCTGAATCCTCCTCTGAGGAGCTCCTCAGAACCATCGAGATATATGCTTCAACAGTACCATTGCTGCCTGCTCAAGACCTTATTTTCACTCCAGATTTTTCCATAACCGGCTCAAATGGCTGATACACATCAAGAGTAGTTCAATATACACAAATTGTCGACAAATGGAATACGTAATGAAAAAAAAGTTGGCATGAGATAATTCACATATATGATGCCTGGCTCCATGGCGGTGCATAATTCACATATATGATAACTGGCTGAAAAACATGGCATTGCATAATTCACATATCTGATATAGAAAGCAAACAAGAGGCATTCACACAAAGCATGTCTAATCTAAGCAGATGGCATGGCAATGCAAGACACCATATGCATGATATGAGCAATATAACCCAGCCAAGTTAGAGCATGCACCTCGGGGAATACGACCGGTCATCTCTCTCTGAATCCTCCTCTCGAGGAGCTATTCAGTAACCAGCAAGAAATCTGCATCGACGGTGTAGCAATGACTGATCAGAAGACCTAGTTTTCACTCCAGATTTTCCCATGACCGACTCAAATGGCTGATGCACAGGAAGAGTAGATGAATGTATAAACATTGTTGACAAATTGAATACATTATGGAAAAAATATGGCACGATACAATTCACATATACGATGACTGGCTAAACAGGATGGCATTGCATGATTCACGTATATGATGCCTGGCTAAAGATGATGGCATTGCATAATTCCCATATACTTTCCGTTCCTAAATATTTGTCTTTTAGAGATTTCAAATGGACTACCACATACGGATGTATATAGACATATTTTAGAGTGTAGATTCACTCATTTTGTTCCGTATGTAGTCACTTGTTGAAATCTCTAAAAGAAAAATATTTAGGAATGGTGGGAGTATGATATAGAAACCAAACAGTGGCATTCACACTAAGAAAATCTAAACTAAGCTGATGACATATAAGATGTATAATGTAAGCAATGCAAGGCGCCATATGCATGATATGACCAACATCAAGATGCTGAGGTTAGAGCAAACACCTCAGGTGGTAAACAGGCATGGTCGGCTCCTTCTGAATCTGCATTTGAACAGTTATCTTCCGCTGGAATACAATCTGGAAATGCAGGAGAGGGGGGGGGGGCACTTTGCCCACCATGGAGCAGCGTCTGCATGACATTATATTCGCACGCAACGGTCTTCTCTTTTTCTCTACATGTTCAGTACGATTGTGTACAATATCATCATGCGTTTTCTTGCATTGTATTTATTGTTTCTTCCCCCTCTTCTCTTGCTAGACACCGAGACCGACGCCGCTCCTACCTAGTACGACAACGGTGTTGACGACCCCTCCTTCTTGCCAGAGATATCGCCTATTCTACTCTCTACTGCTTGCATTAGAGTAGTGTAGCATGTTACTGCTTTCCGTTAATCCTATCCTGATGCATAGCATGTCCTTGCTACTACTGTTTTTACCTTTACCTGCAATCCTACATGCTTAGTATAGGATGCTAGTGTTCCATCAGTGGCCCTACTCTCTTGTCCGTCTGCCATGCTATACTACTGGGCTGTGATCACTTGGGAGGTGATCACGGGTATAAACTATATACTTTATACATGATACATGTGGTGACTAAAGTCGGGTCGGCTCGTGGAGCACCCGCGAGTGATTCACGGATTGGGGGCTGAAAGGACCTTTGTCCCAACGCCCCTTTGTGTGGATCTTTGTGGCGGGGCGTCAGGGAAGATTGAGACTACTGGGTGAGAGGTGGGCCTGGCCCTGGTCGGTGTCCGCGGTTACATCATTAACATGCTTAACGAGATCTTAGTATTTGATCTGAGTCTAGCCATTTGCTCTATACGCACTAACCAACTACGTGGGAAAGATATGGGCACTCGGCGTCGTGGTATCAGCCGAAGCCTTCGTGACGTCAGCGACTGAGCGGCGCGCGCCGAATTGGACTGGAACGCCTGCTAGGCTAGGTCTGCTTCCGTCCGCGCACACAACGTCTGTGTGCTAAGGCGATGGGCCCAGACCCACAGGCGCTTAGGTTTAGACCGACGTCGACCTCTCTGTTGGCCTAGGTGGGGCTGCGACGTGTTGATCTTCCGTGGCCGGGCATGACCCAGAAAAGTGTGTCCAGCCAAAGGGGATCGAGCGTGTTGGGTTATGTGGTGCACCCCTGCAGGGAAGTTAATCTATTCGAATAGCCGTGATCTTCGGTAACATGACGACTTGGAGTTGTACCTTGACCTTGTGACAACTAGAACCGGATACTTAATAAGACACACCTTCCAAGTGCGAGATACAAACCGGTGATCGCTCTCCAACAGGCGACGAGGAGGGATTGTCGGGTAGGATTATGCTATGCGATGCTACATGGAGGACTTCAGTCTACTCTCTTCTACATGCTGCAAGACGGAGGCTGCCAGAAGCATAGTCTTCGACAGGATTAGTTATCCCCCTCTTATTCTGGCATTCTGCAGTTTAGTCCACTGATATGGCCCTTTACACATATACCCATGCATATGTAGTGTAGCTCCTTGCTTGCGAGTACTTTGGATGAGTACTCACGGTTGCCTTGTTCCCCCTTTTCCCCCTTTCTTTACACGATTGCTGCGACCAGACGATGGAGCCCAGGAGCCAGACGCCACCTTCGACGACGACTCCTACTCCAATGGAGGTGCCTACTACTACGTGCACGCCGCTGACGACGACCAGGAGTAGTTAGGAGGATCCCAGGTAGGAGGCCTGCGCCTCTTTCGATCTGTATCCCGGTTTGTGCTAGCCTTCTTAAGGCAACTTGTTTAACTTATGTCTGTACTCAGATATTTTTGCTTCCGCTGATTCGTCTATGATCGAGCACTTGTATTCGAGCCCTGGAGGCCCCTGACTTGTATTATGATGCTTTTATGACTTATTTATGTTTTAGAGTTGTGTTGTGATATCTTCCCGTGAGTCCCTGATCTTGACCGTACACGTTTGCGTGCATGATTAGTGTACGATTGAATCGGGGGCGTCACAGAAAGACATTAAAAAGATGAAGCATATGAGGTAAACTCAATTCCTTTTTTTGTAGTTTTCTTTTATAAACTAAACTAGTGCTAAAACAAGAAACAAAAAGATTCGATTGCAAGATCTAAAGATATACCTTCAAGCGCTAACCTCCCGACAGCGCCGCGGAAAAAAGAGCTTGATGTCTACTACACAACCTTCTTCTTGTAGACGTTGTTGGGCCTCCAAGTGCAGATGTTTGTAGGATAGTAGAAAATTTCCCTCAAGTGGATGACCTAAGGTTTATCAATCCGTGGGAGGCGTAGGATGAAGATGGTCTCTCTCAAGCAACCCTGCAACCAAATAACAAAGAGTGTCTTGTGTCCCCAACACACCCAATACTATGGTAAATTGTATAGGTGCACTAGTTCGTGAAGAGATGGTGATACAAGTGCAATATGGATAGTAGATAATAGTTTTTGTAATCTGAAAATAAAAAAACAGCAAGGTAGCAAGTGGTAAAAGTGAGCACAAACGGTATTGCAATGCGTTGAAACAAGACCTAGGGATCATACTTTCACTAGTGCAAGTTCTCTCAACAATAATAACATAATTGGATCATATAACTATCCCTCAACATGCAACAAAGAGTCACTCCAAAGTCACTAATAGCGGAGAACAAACGAAGAGATTATGGTTTGGTATGAAACCACCTCAAAGTTGTCCTTTCTGATCCATCTATTCAAGAGTCCGTAGTAAAATAACATGAAGCTATTCTTTCCGTTCGGTCTATCATAGAGTTCGTACTAGAATAACACCCTAAGACACAAATCAACCAAAACCCTAATGTCACCTAGATACTCCAATGCCACCTCAAGTATCCGTGGGTATGATTATACGATATGCATCACACAATCTCAGATTCATCTATTCAACCAACACAAAGAACTTCAAAGAGTGCCCCAAAGTTTCTACCGGAGAGTCAATACGAAAATGTGTGCCAACCCCTATGCATAAGTTCACGAGGTCACGGAACTCGCAAGTTGATCACCAAAACATACATCAAGTGGATCACATGATATCACATTGTCACCACAGATAAGCACGTGCAAGACATACATCAAGTGTTCTCAAATCCTTAAAGAGTCAATCCGATAAGATAACTTCAAAGGGAAAACTCAATCCATCACAAGAGAGTAGAGGGGGAGAAACATCATAAGATCCAAATATAATAGCAAAGCTCGCGATACATCAAGATCGTGCCGACTCAAGAACACAAGAGAGAGAGAGATCAAACACATAGCTACTGGTACATACCCTCAGCCCCGAGGGAGAATTACTCCCTCTCGTCATGGAGAGCACCGGGATGATGAAGATGGCCACCGAAGAGTGATTCCCCCCCTCCGTCAGGGTGCCGGAACGGGTCTAGATTGGTTTTTGGTGGCTACGGAGGCTTCTGGCGGCGGAACTCCCGATCTATTCTCCTCCCCGAAATTTTTAGGGTATATGGACATATATAGGCGAAAGAAGTCGGTCAGGGGAGCCACGAGGGGCCCATGAGGGTGGGGGGCGCGCCCATGGGGCAGGCACGCTTCCCTGCCTTGTGGCCACCTCGAAGCTTCCTTAACTTCAACTCCAAGTCTCCTGGATCACGTTCATTCTAAAAATCACGCTCCCGAAGGTTTCATTCGATTTGGACTCCCTTTAATATTCTTTTCTGCGAAACACTAAAACAAGGGGAAAAACAGAAACTGGCACTGGGCTCTGGGTTAATAGGTTAGTCCCAAAAATAATATATAAGTGTTTAATAAAGCCCGTAAACATCCAAAACAGATAATATAATAGCATGGAACAATCAAAAATAATAGATACGTTGGAGACGTATCACGCGGCTAGGGTTTCGGGATCCGTCACCGGCGGCGGCCGGGAGCCCTCGGGCGCCGCGTCCTCCACCCCGTTGTCTGGTGGCAGGAGGATCGTGCGCACGCAGACCGCGGGCAACCTGGGCGAGTCCATCTTCGACAGCAAGATGGTCCCCTCCTTGCTCGTCGAGATCGCCCCCATCCTCCGCGTCGCCAACGAGGTCGAGGCCAGCAACCCGCGTGCCGCGTACCTATGCAAGTCTCCTACTCTTCTGCACCCTACGGCAAATGTGTGTGGTTGCCCATGGTTGCAGCGAACGCCTGCTCTCTCTCTCTCTCTCTCTCATCAGGAAGTCCTCGCTGATCTATGAACAAAACTTGGGCAGGGTTGCGTACGCGGAAACCTCCGTTCTCTGGTAAGGAGGGTGGACAGACACGCAATTCAATTTATGGTGATGCAGTGGAAATCTCCATTCTCCGTTTCTCCATCAGAAATTCAGTAACACTATTGTTTTAGTTCAATGATATTTATTTTTATTAATTTTGTCTTCACAAAGTAGAGCATATGAGATTATCTTGCCTGGACTGTTCCGGAGTACTTGCAAAGGAAAGTCTTTCGGAATGTAGGTATGCCTTTGCTCACTTCTTTTGTAGTATTCCCAGAAGTATTGTACTACACACCAATGTATGGAACTTATTTCAGCTAACAGTTATATACATGCAAAAATAAAAGCTAACAATTATATCACTCGATTGTATATGTTAATATAACACACACACACACACACACACACACTCATATATATATATATATATATATATATATATATATATATATATATAAACACTATTAGGATCTCGGGCTCAGAATAATATTCTGATCACACACTGAACTTCCTGAGTAACGCGCCTGAACTTCCCTCTTTACGAACCCGTCCTTCGGGCTACCTTCGCAACCGTGGCTTCCCCCGCGAATAATTCTGGTTAGTCGTGTTCTATATGATGTTAGTGTAATATAGAAACGTTTTTTAGCAACTAAATATCAGTTTTAAATAAGAATCTTGCTTGTTGGCGGATTTTGCTCTCGGGTCGTGATGAAATTGCGTTTTTTGTAATTTTACTGCCTGAGTTGTTCGACCTGAAATTCTCCCAGTGCTAGGTTGAACTTCCGCCAACATTGCCTAAATGGGGCTTGAGATACACCGTCGAAAAGCTATGGACACCAGTATCATGACTCAAGTTAAATTTTGGCAAAATGTAAGCGGTTTAAGAGAAGTTTTGAAAACCGTTTTTTCTTCCTACAAAAAACGTGAATCGTATTTTCAATCGCATTTCTAAACCATTTATCGTAATGAGGCAAATTATATGGCGTTGGAAAGATGCTGCAAAACCGCTCCTTCCACATGTTGAAAGTTTTCTCTAATTCCCTACGGTTAAATAGTAATTTGGAAAATCGTAAAATTTCGCAAACCGAACAGCCGAGTCCGTATTTTCGATGTCATTTCGAAACGGATAATCAAATTGAGTCAAATGATATGGCGTTGGAAAGCTTATGAAAATGCACTACTTTTTCATGTAGAAAGTGTTTTCTAATTTTGAACGGTTTAACAGTAATTTAGAAAACAGTACAAGTTCCACTAAGTTTGCATTTTCGATCTATTTTTTTAACCGTACGTCCGAATGCAGCGAATTACACGGCATTGGAAAGCTTGAGGAAATGCGAAACTTTTTGGTATATATTATTTCTCCCAATTCCTTATTTTTTAAGTCAATTTTTAAAATGGCTAAAAACGTATTTTCGCCGTAATTTCTAAAAACTTTATCGTAATGGGGCAAATAATATACTGTTGAAAAGCTAAGGAAAATGCGAAACTTTTTCATGTTTATGGTTTTCTGTGATTCCTAGCTGTTTCCAAGTAATTTCGAAAATGACGAGATGATTCGTTCTTCCTTTATCGTGAAACAGATTCTTCGAAAATGCACCGCGTGAAGAACGTGAACTTCTCGGCATGTCTACTTGAACTTCACTCTGTTTTTCACGTGCTTTTTTTGCTCGTAGCTCTCCATCCACTCACCAGAATTGAGCAAGTAATATACCGGTAGAAAGCTGATGTAAACATGCAACTTTCCCATGTTGATCATTTTTTCATACTCGCGACGGTTTTAAAAGTTTTTCATCTCAAATTCATTCACTATAGTTGTCGAACTTCCTGCTGTTTTCACGTTGAACTTCTGTGACGTAATTCCGTTTGTAATTTTCTCACCCATTTAAATTGATGTACACAAATGATATTCCTTTTGTACAAACCTCTCTCACAATATTTTTTTAACTTTCTCCGACCGGGGACTTGAACTTATAACAACAAAAAAATTGGACCTTGCCTTTTAATTACTTTTTCACATATTAAACACAGACCATGTAGTACATGAACTTTTTCCATTTTTTTAATTTGAATTTTTTATTTTCTTTTTGAAATCAAATTGCTCCCAAATAATAACTAAACTTCTTTGTGGATTGAGAGAATTATTCTAAAACGCAAAAAACAATATTTTTTTGTGTTTTTTGAACATAGAAATACAAGGTGAACCTCTCTACGCAAGAATTTTTGAACTTCCCAGACGAGCACTTGAACTTATTTCAACAAACCCTTTAAGATTTTATTTTTCTATACTTCTATTCTCACCTAAATGCATTCCTTGCAGTACTTGAACTTCTCGTTATTTTCATTATGAACTTCTTTCAATAGATGAGAATTTTTTAATACATAGAAAGTGTTTTAAACGGTATACATGAAAATTTTAAACCGCTCATCGAAATGTGACACATAATATACCGGTAGAAAGCTGATGAATAGCAACAAGTTTTTCATGTAGACATGTATTACAAATTCGTTGCCCGTTTGAGAGTAGTTTTAAAATGGCAAAACAACATTATTTTTTGCCTTTTTCAACATGTAAATGAACGATGCATATCTCGCACATGAATTTTGAAATATGCTAGGAGGAGCACGTGAACTTCTTGCAACAAATCTTTTAAGCCTTTTATTTTATATTCTTATATTCTTATCTGAAACGTATTCCGTGTAGTAGTTGAACTTCCCGTTGTTTTCACCTTGAACTTCTGTCACATATTTTTTGTTTGTAATTCCTCACCCGTTGCTCGGAGTTCCACCAATGATAAACCATTAAAAACATGTTGAAAGGACGCAACTTTTTTTAATATGATTAAACTCTTTTTCCAAACAACATACACCAATTTGTTTTTAACCGTTTATTTTGGAATAAGAATATGATATACCCTTGGAAATTTGTTGAATAAAAAGAACATTTTTCGTGTCAAGCATTGTGTTTCCAATTTGTAATGGATTGAGAAAATTGTTTTGAAACACAAACAACATTTTTATGTGTTTTTGCACAAGTAAATACACAGTGAACCTCCTTTACAAGAATTTTTGAACTTCATGGGCCGACCACATGAACTTCCAACTAAAGTATTTTAGACTTTTCTTTTTATTCTTTTTTTATATGAAACACACTCCATGTAGTAGTTGAACCGATGGTTGGTTTCACTTTGAACTACTCTCTGTTTTTTACCCATAAATCCTAAAACATTCATAGTATTATTCTTCGGAGAAAAAAAATATAGTTTTAGAACCATACAATTTTTCTTAAAATTGAACTTCTTGCTTCCATTCTTCCGCGAAACAAAAAGAATTTCGGTTTTTCGTATACATTGAACTACTCCTTTATTTTAATTTGAACTTCTTCATTTTTATTCTTTAGTAACAAGAAAAACTTAAGATTTTTATAAACATCGACCATCTCTATTTTTGTAATTTGGACTTCTTTGTTTATTTCCTTGTAGTAACGGATCCTAGTTTTGTAATAAATATTGAACCGATCCGCTATTTAAATATGAACTTCTAGAGTTTTTTTATTAGAAAGGTGAAAATCTTATTTTGAACCTCTTTGTGTATTTTAGAAATGGTAAGAATTGTTTTTTAGTAAATGTCGAACTTCTTCGTTATTTCAAACTGAATTTCTTGGTTTATTCGGTAGTATCAGGAAAAATTTGAGTTTTTTGCAATAAATATTGAACTACTCTATTTTTTAAATTAACCTTCTTGGTTTATTATTTAGTAACGAGGAAAATCTAAGTTTTTCATATACATTATACTATTCTTTTTTGAATTGAACTTCTTGGTTTTTTCAATTTGGATTTCTCGGTGTTATTCATTAGTAATGGTTCAAGTCTTAGTTATGTGGAAAACATCCAACCGCCCGATTATTTAAATTTGAACTTCTAGAGCTTTTTAAAAAACAAGAAAAATCTATTTTATATACTTTTTGAACTGCTTTTTTTTTTAACTTGACCTTCTTGGTATCTTAATAAACGTTGGACTTCTCCATTATTTAAGTTTGAGCCTCTAGGTTTTCCGTAGAAACGAGGAAAATCCATTTTCTCTAAAAGCACAAGAACAAATAGTTGAACATAAAATTGATGATTTTATTTCTTCAGTAACAGGGAAAATCTAAGTTTTTTACATATTTTTTGCTCTATGTACTATATTGGGCGTCTTGGTTTTATTTCTTTCGTTTACAAAAAAACCTAGTTTTTCAATAAACATGGAACGCTCCGCTCTTTTAATTTCAACTTCTAGGTTCTTTTAGAAATGGGGAAATCCATTTATTTAATAATTTTTGAACTGCTCTATTTTTATAGTTTGACCTTCTTGGGATTTCTTTAGAGACGTGAAAAAATATTATTGTTACTTCATTTGAACTTCTTGATTTTTTGGAAATGGGAAAGTTTCAAAAAATTATAAACATTCAAATGATATGTTATTTTAATTTGAACCTTTCGTCCTTTTTGACCTTTTTTTGTTTATTTTAAAAACTGCAAGTGTGTTGTTCTTTTTGAACTTTTTGATTTTTAGTGTAAACAAGCATCTATAGCGTTACAGGAACAAATTAACAACAATCTTTCCGTCATTCTCGTTTCGACATTTCCAGAAGAAAAAAATGAGTGCAGGGACACAACCATAATAGAACAATTTTTTGGAATGTGATCCGTATAGAGAAGAGACACTCGTTTCTGGGAATTATGGTACATTTTGATTTATACACTAAAAGTAGTGAATTGTATCCACCACTCATTTGTTTATGCTCATCCTTTTCCACTTTGACCACCGCACATGCCCTCTGTTTCAATATCCCATGTTGTTTTTTCTTCTGTCGCATTGCACCCTTACGTCGAATGCCTTCTTTTACCAAACTGCTACTGCAGTACACACATATATAATTAAATTTATTCCTATTTATATTGAACTGTTTTTTTTCGAGAGCTTGCGAAAGGCGTGCCTTAGCTTTATAGAAAGGGAGAAAAATATTACAAGATATTACAAGCCGCAAGCATCACCAGAAGGCGTGCCTACATCCTCCTCAACCAGCTCCAAAGCGACTACTCACAAAAATGCAGCAGTCCACTCCCTCTCGCCAATGCCCATAATTGGCGTTCCCTGAGAATGTTCCTGACCGTATCTAGTTCATTACACATGTTGCTCCTACCAAAAACCATACTATTCCTCTACTTCCATAAATTCCAACAGACCAACGTGACGAAAGAATCGAAGTCCTTCCGCTGTACCTTGGGTACCCTCTTCCTTGAAGCTACCCACCAGTCCTCCACCCTTTCATGTCCATGTGGCAACAGCTCCAAAGGGATCTCAACCTTGGTGAAGCATTGAAACCACACCCTACTGTAATAGACGCAATGTATGAGGATGTGATCCACCGTGTCCTCCTCCTGCTCGCACAAAAAGCAAGGTGAGACCGTGTCCTGCAATCCGTGCCTCACTCGTCTGTCCAAAGTCCAGATCCTGTATTGGACAGCCTAGCAAACCGCTGGTAAACAACTTTTTGGACTGCTGTAATACACATAGAAAAATCAATACATTTCAGATGCTAAAACCAAAAAGATCACATAATGGTTGAATACAGAATCATTCATTTTTTCTATACAAATCCGATGAGGTAGCACATACAATTTTCCCTTTATCAGGAATAAGAATAAAAACCGACATGTGTGGCCAAATGCTACCCATCTACAGTAGCACAACAAGTTGATTTCCCTAAATTTCTGTTGTATAGAATCTTCAGAACAACAACAACTAATTTTGTATGACAGCAGAAGTCAATAGTGACATCACGTACACACACAACATGCCGTCCGCGGTCATCACCATGCACATTGTTCGCTGATGTCAGGAGGTCCTGTGTCGCTCTAGTTATTCTATGGTTCAACAAAGAGAAAGCCATAGAGAAATGCGCAAACGGGAGAGGGAGCAAGCAGGGACATAAAACTGAACTTTTATCTGGCGCAAAGCTGAACTTCTTTGAATTTAAAGACACACTGTAGTAGAAGAAGAGTAGCAGCAAACCAGCTAATCACTTTGTTCGTCCTTGTGTTGGAGGAAGCAACCAGGAGCACGCGAGGTAATGGATGCTGCTACAAGGCAAGCTAGCTGCTTTTCCCATGAGAACATGGTAATAGATGCCATCAGCATGCTGCTGTGCTGATCCTGCGGCCAAGCAACCATTCGATTGGAGGCCTGGACACCAACGCAAGCAAGGAAAAAGAGAAGGGAGGCTCAACTAGGACTGCACTACAGCAAACCTGCTGATGCCTACCCGTGTTGCGATCTTTCAAACAGTAGGAAGCCGGCGCAACTACCTGGCAGGGTCACCCGGACACGTCTACTGTAGAACTGCAGGTCGAGGCCTCCTCTACCTGTAGGCCGAGGTCTTCTCCATCTGTAAGTGGTGGTGAGGTAGGCACGATGGACGACGACATGTGCGGTGATGGGGAGCATAGCGCCAGCGGCAGGGCGAGCCGGTGGGACCTCGAGGCGAGCGGCAGATGGAGTCAGTGTGGAGTGTGCGGGTCTCCGTCGGCTCGCCAGGGAGGAGCTGGATCCTCGTCGGAGGATCTGGGACTTTGCTCGGAGGTGGATCACAGATGCGGTGGAAGTGGATCACGGGGGTGTTCATCCACAGAGGGGCGGGCTGCAGCGAGATCCCGGTGACCTGTTGAGGGTGGTGGTGCACCGGAAGCCCAAGATGTGGAGGAGCGGTCGTGGCGGCGAGATGTAAGGGTGGAGCTCGGTTGGCGGTGCGCGTGGGCGGGTGGCCGCAGGAGCACGACGCGTGGGCAAGATGAGGCGCGTCGGCCGCCGGGGAGAGAGCGCATCGGCGACGTGGGACACGAGGAAGGCGGCGCAGTGGTGGCCGCCGCCATGGGTTGAAGCAAGGGGAGGGAGGCCGCCGCCGCAGGTAGAAGCAGGGGAGTGAGACCGCCAGAGGAGAGCGCAGACGCAGAGTCCACGACGGTGTATGGCGGTGGAGTGCACGGCGGTGGAGGCCGTGGTGGCGCGTGGTTGCCAGACGCTGTCGGCCGGCGGCGGCGTTGCGTGGGGATCGGGGATGTCAGAGGTGTTTTTTTGCTCGTGTGGGAAGTTCGAGGGGGCAACCTTTTTAACGTTTCCATATTCTGAAACATGCGATCGGACCCTATATAGAGCCGGTGTGATCAGAGTATGTGTGGAATTAAGATTATTATAACAGTGACACGTATCAGAGACAAAGAATTGTAATGCCGTGGTCATAATCATATCCCAAGTAAAAAAATAAGCCAATGGCTTTCATATTCTAGCAATATGTCATGGTTCAAACATCATGTAACAATGAGAGGAAAACAGCTATGACAGAGCCTACTCATATTCTACCATAGCACTTACTACTACTGTTCTCATATCAACTCTAAGCAATAACATGCGTTGTTATAAAAATCTTGGAAATGAGAGTAACATATAGCAATCATGATGTTATGCTCATAATATCTATTCTAACAATCATTAGATGCCAATTGTTCTCATATCAACTCTAACAATAACATGTGTGGTCATTAAAATCTAGGAAATGAGAGGAACATATAGCAATGATGTGGTTATAGACATACTATCTATTCTAAATTTGTAACAATGAACAGGCAGTCGTATTCATAAGGTAAAGATGAGATGAGATAGAACAATTACACGACGATAGATTCCACCAGTATAGGCAGCCAATCTGTGCGTCGACCGCGTAAATGATGCCATCATGCACTATAGCATCAGACAGAAATGTTGCCTCAACAGGATTGACGATGGGCCATAACCATGTATGGCGACCGGATTCCGAATAGACTAATCCCATGTTGAACAAGGCAATGAGTTTGTAATCCATGTAGTCTTCTAATGGTGTGGGCACTTCGCAGATTACAATTTTCAGCAAACAAAGGTCGAGCCAAAAGCTTGACACGTCTCGTGCGTAGTAGGCAGGACTGTCCGGTGGGCCGCGAGGCTCGATGGCGGCGGTATCCAACGATGGAAGGGTAATCTCTCGCTGGGTGTAGATATCCACGAGACGCCACGGACTACCGTATTGGTGGATGAGGACGATCCAGTTGGCCTTCATGCCCGCCCAGTAGTGGCCGCGCATGAAGGACCGGTGGACGGGTAGTGGTAGCATGTTGAGGGGCACCACGGCAACCTCCGTAGGATCGTCAAGTCAGTGTCTGTTCCACCTGTGAGGATCGGGCATCAGCAAGCAGGGTGTCTTGAAAAGAGCCGGCCGGTTGCGCAGAGCCAGTAGACGGTACAAATATACCGAGCATGTGCCCGCACGGAAGGTGCTGAGTCGACCATACGATTGCAGATCTGCTCCAAGATAACATCGGGAGGGAATTCCAATCAGCGGCTCTGCGTGTCGGTCGGTTACGCCATTGGGGTTTTCGGTGCCTGCGAGCCAGCCGAAGTGGATTCGGCAAAGCGAGGGAAGAAGCTTCTCCTCGTGTGGCCGAGCAGTGAGCGGGGGGATATGGTACGCACGAGCTACCAAGGAAGATAGCGCGGGCGGGCGAGTAGTGAACAGGGGAAATGGTGTGCGACCGACGATGGGGAAGAGAGGAGGAAGAAGAGTGGAAGACGGGGAAGAAAGTGCATTAAATCTCAATTCTACTACTACTACCAGGATATACCGTCCTTCGGAGTGTAAATAGTTACACCGATGACATGTGGGTCTACCACAAGAGCGCCCATATGTCGATTAATGGAGGATGACGTGCTCTACTGGCAAACATGACGGCAATACTGGGTAAGGCTGATTTAGTAACACCAACACGCTGTTTCTGCTTATTAATTAAGTGTCCCATCTGTTGCAGTGTGTATTGTCGATTCACTGCGAAGACTAGTTGAATAGTTCTCTCTGACTGAGATGGGGAATAATGGATCGCGAAGACTTCCTTTCTACATTATCCCTATGCCTCTACGCTCACTTCACTGATTTTGCTCCGTACGTAGTCACTTTTTGAAATCTCTAGAAAGACAAATACTCCGTATTTGGGAATGGAGGGAGGATTTTACTCCGTTTTGGGAACAGAGGGAGGATTTTACTCCATATTTGGGAACAGAGGGAGTATCACCATATGGAGGAAAAAGAGGAAGCTTGAAATATGAACATGTCAATGGGAGGGAGTAAGCCCCATGCATGCATGCATGCATGCATGCAACATGCAACACTCACACGTACACATGGACGCACACAACACTCACGCACCCATGCGGCACACATCACACGACGCAACACACACTCTCACGCTCAAGTGCTCAACCTACTCCCCTCGTCCCGTGAAAGACTATGCGTTTAGAGATTTACAATTTGACCTACTCCCTAACGCCCAAAAGTAGCAGACTTATGTGTGCATGCGACCATTGAGAGAAGAAGATTAAATGAAGGTCGTTGCATGCTGTAATTAAGGATAGACATGTAGCCTATACCTAGAGCACAAATTGGTGCATTAGTCAATCAATGTCGATTTAGATTAAAGGCTAAATGCATTGGAAGTGTAGATGTACTACACTCTTTGTTTTTTAGCCGATGTACACTCTTTGTTGGAAGACCGAGGGAGTACTGATACGTCTGCGTCATATCTACTTTTCCAAACACGTTTGCCCTTGTTTTGGACTCTAACTTGTATGATTTGAATGGAACTAACCCGGACTGACGCAGTTTTTAGCAGAATTGCCATGATGTTGTTTTATGTGTAGAAAACAAAAGTTCTCGGAATGACCTGAAACTCCATGGAATATCTTAGAATAAATAATAAAAAATCCTCGCCAAAGATGAAGACCAGGGGGCCCACATCCTGTTCACGAGGGTGGGGGGCGCCCCCCCCCCCTCCTGGGCACGCCCCCTACCTCGTGGGCCCCCTGGACACCCTCCGACGCCAACTCCAACTCCATATATTGGCTTTCGGGGAGAAAAAAATCAGAGAGAAGAAATCATCGCGTTTTACGATACGGAGCCGCCGCCCAGCCCTAATCTCTCTCTCGAGGGCGGATCGGGAGTCCGTTCGGGGCTCGAAGAGGGGATTCGTCGCCGTCGTCATCGTCAACCATCCTCCATCACCAATTTCATGATGCTCACCGCCCTGTGTGAGTAATTCCATCGTAGGCTTGCTAGACGGTGATGGGTTGGATGAGATTTATAATGTAATCGAGTTAGCTTTGTTAGGGTTTGATCCCTAGTATCCACTATGTTCTGAGATTGATGTTGCTATGACTTTGCTATGCTTAATGCTTGTTAGTAGGGCCCGAGTGCCCTGAATTCAGATCTGAACCTATTATGTTTTCATGAATATATGTGTGTTCTTGATCCTATCTTGCAAGTCTATAGTCACCTATTATGTGTTATGATCCGAAAACCCGAAGTGACAATAATCGGGATACTTCGGTGATGACCATAGTTTGAGGAGTTCATGTATTCACTATGTGCTAATGCTTTGTTCCGGCTCTCTATTAAAAGGAGGCCTTAATATCCCTTAGTTTCCAATAGGACCCCGCTGCCACGAGAGGGTAGGACAAAAGATGTCATGCAAGTTCTTTCCCATAAGCACGTATGACTATATTCGGAATACATGCCTACATTATATTGATGAATTGGAGCTAGTTCTGTGTCACCCTATGTTATATGACTGTTACATGACGAACCACATCCGGCATAATTATCCATCACTGATCCGATGCCTACGAGCTTTCCATATACTGGTTCTCGCTTATTTACTTTTCCGTTACTCTTTATTTATCACTACAAAAATACCAAAAACATTACTTTTGCTGTCTTTACTTTTGTTACCATTACCATCACTATCATATTACTTTGCTACTAAACACTTTGCTGCACATACTAAGTTTCCAGGTGTGGTTGAATTGACAACTCAGCTGCTAATACTTGAGAATATTCTTTGGCTCCCCTTGTGTCGAATAAATAAATTTGGGTTGAATACTCTACCCTCGAAAACTGTTGCGATCCCCTATACTTGTGGGTTATCAAGTACATGTGCATGCACTCACATACACAGCCAGGGTGGTTCGCACGCAAGGGTTGGACTCCTGTCGCGCCTGCGTAAAGTTTTGTTTAACTGATTCCTTTTCTCTGCCAAGTGACAGGTGGGACCCAGAAACCAGGTGACAATTTTACCAGTCAACAATTTGCCATGTCGACTATGTTGCCGGTCAGTAGGGTGCAATACGGTGCTCTACGATGAGCTAGTGATCGTATAATCTCTGCCAAAACTATATATAGTGACCGTAAAGAGCGTATTGTTACATACGTTGACCGCCTGTGTATTTTTTCTCGTTTCAAATTAAGCCATATTAACCAGAAAGCACACACTATGGACTAGTACTAGTACTGCTTTGATGTGTCCCGTCAACTCACCGAACGAGGAGAAGCTTTCTTACTACGCCTCTCCCTCGCCCACGCGCACGGTGGTTCACAGGACGAGGAGAGGGTTTTGACTACAATGCCATCTCCCTCTCCCTCTCCCTCGCCCTCGCCCTCACGATGGACATGCAGCAGTTCAATCGGTGTCAGATTGCCAGAAGCATATTGTACTGTAGTACCATCATTGTTGGACCTTCCGATGAGGCGAAGAGCCAAGTGCAAGGTTCACACGAGTACGAACCGTTGAACCTCCAAAAGAGGCAAATAGCCAAGCACAAGGTTTATAGGATTTTTCGTCCTAGTAGGAGTGTACTACAACTATAGAGAACGATGCTACTGTATGATGCCGCCACGTCACGTATATCCAAAGTTGTGCCACCTTTTTTTCTCAAAGAGCGTGTTGGAGCCCATGCAACAACCACACAAGTTGCACGTACACATAACACATTTACTAGTAATAAATTCTAAAGGACAAATGCTAGTATGCCACACAAGTTCATCTCCAATTCATGTGATAAATTTGTGCACGACTAGTCTACATATATTCACAGCGCTACCGTTCACAATTTACCGTACTCCACTTACACGTTATAGATGGGCTACATGTCCTCCTCTAGGTTCCAGTCCCAGGTGTTCTTCATGGATGGCACGATCCATAGCGGTGGGCAACGGGAATCATTGTCGCAACTTTCTAGTCCGGTTCCACACGATGGAGATTTATCCAAGCTAAAGCGACATAAATCAGGGATAGCACGTCCCAGCATGTCGTTCATCCAGCGGTGTGCACTGAAGACACAACCATGCTTCATGAACGGCATGCCTTCCATGTCATGCACGGAAGGTGGCATCCGCTTCACAATGGGGTAGCTGTCCCCAATGAAAAGCGAGTACTCTCGAAGAGTGTTCCTCGGCACCCACGTAGCATCACGAGGGTCGAACTCGGCGTCGTTCATTTGGTACACGCAGCATCTCAGATCTGGACACATGGTGACGTACATAGTCAAGGTCCATGCATAATAATGATGTGCTCAAATATGGCGGTCGATGTCTACTGCAGCAAATAGTACTACTCGGTATAGAGGAAGTAAAATAACCGCTTATTATATATAGCCACTCTTGGCTACATGGATGAGATAGTAAGACATGGAAAAACAAAAATGGTTGCAGCTAGTGGGTTCAAGTCTTCAAGGGCCTAGCTAGCTATACGCGTCCTCCAAGGTAAAAAGTACTCCTACTAGTACGTAAGTAGAGTACTAGTAGAACAAAGAAAGAGGAGGCGAGAGGGTTAAAAAATGGAATACCTGGGTAGATGGTGACGGTCCGATCGTGGTAGATTGTGTGACCATGTTGCACATCAGTGGTACCATGGGTAACCCATCGCTAAGATAGTTGCTCCCAATATGCCAAAGTCAGCTACAATGTTCGTGTTGGACCGAATCGCGGATGCAAATGCACATCCAGGATCGGCGATCTTATTTTGATCACGGGATGACTGGTCCCTGCAAAATAATGGAGTACCATTAGGGATGCAAATGATGGTTTGTGCATTCCATTTGCAATATCCCGTACCGTAGGATGGCAACCAGATAAAACAAGCCCCCTGGCTTGTCACCGCGAAGATGCGGCCTAGATGGCGCACGACGTCTTAGAATGTGTAGGGGTACAAATCTGCCACCGCCAACATGCGCCAGCCTCTGCCGTTACTGCCTCTTGCATTGATGGCAATCCTTATGTTGAACACCGCGATGAGATAGTAATCGTCGTAGCCGCATCGCTTTGTCGGCGGGTCCGCAATTGCTATCTTCTTCAATCTCATGTAGGCATCATCATACATATTCAAGCCCAGCTCGTCCGGAAGGCCGATCCTAATGGTGGAGAAGGGGTCTACCGGAACGGTCGCACTGCTGTGGATGTTGTGCAAAATGATAGTGGTATCCGGCCGGAGGTATGCATGCCAATCTTCATTGGCACCGACCCAGACCTATATATAAGACAGTGGGCAGCGGAGAAATTACGGGATGGAAATGGAATAACTAAGTACTACATGATCAAACTCCATTACTGACCTGCTCATCGGACAAAATCCGACTACCTCTCAACGTCGGCAACTCTAGCGGAGTCAACGTGCAACCATGGCTGTGGAGCGGTGGACTGTTCAAGGATTGTCCCATAGAAGAACCTTCTCCTCGAGGACGCATGGAAGAGCAACAAGCATGGCCTTTTCCCAAGTTTTTAAGCACCATCTTGAAAAGTTGGTGCAGGAAGCAATGAAGTCTTCTTGCGGCGGAGAGGACGTCGGAGCGGCATGCGATTTCTCCCAGAGGATCGTCGTCCAAGGTCTCCCAGCCCCGACGAGGAGGAGAACCGCCTGGCGAATCCATGGGAGCAGCGACGAACTGCCTTCTCTTCAGGGGGAGGGGACACTACAAAAAAATACACTTCCGTGATGATACATGTTTGTCACAGTAGGTCGCGTTTTTTTTCATGCATGTACATCCATGACAAATTTATGAAATAATCAAGATAGTCATACCTGTGCTGTCGTAGAAGTGTTCCATGACATTACCAAAATTATCGTCACGGAAGTGTCCACTTCCATGATGATAAATCGCGCGTCACGTAAGTGCTTCATCAAGGGTGACCGGCACGTGGCATCCACCATAACAGAACGCCGTTAAGCTATCGGGTCGGGTTTTGGATCCGATAACCCGGTAACAGCCCCGACCAATGGGGATTTTCCACGTGTAAAATCATCATTGTCAGGAGGAAACACGAGTCGGCTCATCTTTGGGACAGATGTCATCCACTCATTGGACGTATAGGCGCCTATGATACGTCGACACATGGCACGGCCCAACAGAGGCCCATTCTGTGAAAAGGCCGCCCGTTTGACTTGGTCAAAAGGTGACGGGCCGGCCCATGGAAGCCTGTTAACGGCCTGTTCGCATATAGCCCATTTACAACCCGCTAACCCAAGGCCCGTTACGCCCTATCCGAATTAGGCCCAGTAGCGTCATCTGGGCCATCCAATATGATTCCAAATTTATTTTCACTTCTCGCCCATGTATGGCCCATGACGTCTTTCGCCCATATGAGGCCCTATGTAACTCTTGGCCTATTAACAGCCCGTGGTGAACCGCACGCAATGAACAAAGGTATCACTTTAGACCCATTAACGGCCCGTGGTGAAACTGGCCCATAATGAATAGTATATCACTTTATACCCATTAAGGGCCCATTATTCAGTTGGGACGTTTCCAGCCCATGTTATCTTTCGGGCTTCTCAGGGCCCATTTATTCTTGGGCTCATTTCGAGCATTCGTTTACTTACGGCCCATTACTGTCATTTTCTGCTTGTGGGCCAAATTCAGCCCGTGGTTACAGTCGGCCCGTTTGTGGTCCATTAATACATTGGGCCGTTTTCATAGCGTCATCAAATACAACCTATTAACGATGGCCCGTTATGGTCGGCCCATGAACGGACAATTCCAACTCTAGCCCGTTTACGGCCATAATGCGGCCTGTTATTGGCCCATGTTTGGCCGATCATCATACGGCCCGTATAAGGCCCATTGATGATACGGCCCGTAGAAGGCCCATTGTTTCTACAGCCCGTAGAAGGCCCAATGTTTCTACAGCCCGTAGAAGGCCTACCGTTTCTACGGCCCGTAGAAGGCCCACTATTTCTACGGCCCGTAGGAGGCCCACTGTCACTACAGTAAATATTAGCCCATGGTTATTGTGGCCTAGTATTAAAAAATAGGTTATTGCAGCCACGAGCAAACCGCGGAAAAAGAACTGCACTGACTACAAGCAAACGAATAAACAAGACAACAAGGAAATAAATAAGCAAGCAACTTATGTTAGGCTATCACGGCTATTACACATATTACATCCACTGGGCATCAAAGTTCACCACCAGTGCAAATATAGGGAACACGCAGCATATAAACGCCAAGAAGAAACAAGTCCAAAACTGAAACCACTTCAGAAGAGTTCAAGAAACAATATCCTGGGTACCCATAATGCTGGCAAGATGCTTAGCAAGCTTATTAACTTTCTCTTGTTTGGCGCTTAAATCCTCCAGCGCTTGCTGTTGCACAAGAAAGTACGCATCTTTATTCTGCAGGAACTTCCTCAATCCTTCGGCTTCTTGCCGCAACACAGCCGACTGATGCCTTTCAGCTTGTAGCTGAGACTGAAGAAGCCGGAGTGATTCAGCATGAAGTTCAAGAGCTTGTGCCGCGTGATCGCCAAGAATCAACACTACATCAACACAGGATCGTGGGGTTTTCTCACCGTCTACAAGATCGCTTTTTATCACCTTTCTTGGAGACCAACAGGGTTGTCTCACTATCTTGAACCTTATCTGCATTACTTTCTCTACCATTGCATAGTGGGGTGGTCTTCTCCAATATTTTGTTTGCATACTACAAGAGAAACAAGCATACACATCACTTGTAGTATACCAAACTCATTTTGGTAAACCGGTTCAGTAGTAAGGTGGACAGGATAACAGCATGAAACTAACATATATCTATGTACTATGGTCACTGTATTGTCCATATCATTCTAGTTTATGTTCCCTAATCAAGATAGGGACACAGTTCAACTCATATATTTTTAAGACACAACAACATAGACAGAATATAAGTGTGAGAAACTACACAACATTGGCAGCACTTGTAATGTGCATCACATGAGAACATAACTGTTTATACAACTTAAATTGAAATCAACATAGAGAAAGAAGTTAGAACAGCAATCCAGTTAAAGAAATAGGTTTAAAACATACCTGTTGCACCATTGGAGTTTCAATTGGATCCTTCAAATTGAAAAGTAGTTGGTATGAGTAAATACAGTGATGCAATAGCAAAGGAGTATGGACCATAGCTACGGAATCTGACCTGAGAACAGTTGCTCTTCTGCTTTAAACGTGGAGTTTGGGTTAGTTGTGGTGGTCTTCGTGCTTTGGGCACTGCAGTAGCTTTACAAACTGCTCGTGTGGGGGTACTCTGTGGTGGACATGGTGCTTTGTCAACTATAAGTGGGTTACTATCCGCTGGGGTTGCGGTTAGATGGGTTGTAGCTGGTTCTCTGCCCAACGGTGTAAGTGTGCAATCTGGAAGAGTCTCGATTATGTGTGGTGGGGCTAGTTTGTGGGCCAGTAAAACCATGGTTCTATCTGCATCAACGGGTAGCACTGTCTTTTGTGAAGAACGGGTTTTTTCTCCCATAGATACTGCCATCACCCCCTCCAATTCAAATGGCTGATAAACAAGAAAAGAAATTGAATGTACAGACATTGTATGATAGACAGATGTGGTAATTCACATATATGTTGTCTAACCAAACAGGACAACATGACACAATTTCACATATATGATGCCTAACTAAACAGGATAGCATGACACTGTTTCAGATATATGATGGATAACTTAACAAGATATAATGGCATAATTCAACATATGATGAGTACCTAAACAGGATGACATGACAAAACTATATGATGTCTTTCTAAAATAGGTTGGATGCAATAATTCACATACATGTTGTCTAAGTATACAGTATGTCATGATATAATTGACACAATTGATTCATATACTAAGCAGCTGGCACTCGCATGTATGATCTCTAAACTAAGTAGATAGAATTAATTATTGTGCATATGATGTCTAAACTAAGCAATGCAAGACACCATATGCATCATATGATAAATATAAACATTGCAACTTAGAGCATACACCTCAGATGGGATATAGGACTGGTCATCTGTCTCAATCCTCCTCCGAGGAGCTCCTCAGAACCATCGAGATATATGCTTCAACAGTACCATTGCACGCTCAAGACCTTGTTTTCACTCCAGATTTTTCCATAACCGGCTCAAATGGCTGATACACATCAAGAGTAGTTCAATATACACAGATTGTCGACAAATGGAATACGTAATGAAAAAAAAGATGGCATGAGATAATTCACATATATGATGCCTGGCTCCATGGCGTTGTATAATTCACATATATGATAACTGGCTGAAAAACATGGCATTGCATAATTCACATATCTGATATAGAAAGCAAACAAGAGGCATTCACACAAAGCATGTCTAATCTAAGCAGATGGCATGGCAATGCAAGACACCATATGCATGATATGAGCAATATAACCCAGCCAAGTTAGAGTATGCACCTCGGGGGGGAATACGACTGGTCATCTCTCTCTGAATCCTCCTCTGAGGAGCTATCTGTAACCAGCAAGAAATCTGCATCGACAGGTAGCACTCATTGCTCAAAAGACCTTGTTTTCACTCCAGATTTTCCCATGACCGACTCAAATGGCTGATGCACAGGAAGAGTATATGAGTGTATAAACATTGTTGACAAATGGAATACATTATGGAAAAAATTATGGCACGATACAATTCACATATACGATGACTGGCTAAACAGGATGGCATCGCATGATTCACGTATATGATGCCTGGCTAAAGAAGATGACATTGCATAATTCCCATATACTCCCTCCGTTCCTAAATATTTGTCTTTTTAGAGATTTCAAATGGACTACCACATACGAATGTATATAGACATATTTTATAGTGTAGATTCACTCATTTTGTTACGTATGTAGTCACGTGTTGAAATCTAAAAAGACAAATATTTAGGAATGGTGGGAGTATGATATAGAAACCAAACAGTGGCATTCACACAAAGCAAATCTAAACTAAGTCGATGACATATAAGATGTATAATGTAAGCAATGCAAGGTGCCATATGCATGATATGACCAACATCAAGATGCCAAAGTTAGAGCAAACACCTCGTGTGGTAAATAGGCATGGTCGGCTCCTTACGAATCTGCATCCGAGCAGTTATCTTCCTCTCGAATACAATCTGGAAATGCAGGAGAGGGGGCACTTTGCCCACCATGGAGCAGCGTCTGCATGACATTATATTCAAGACGCAACGGTCTTCTTTTTTCTCTACATGTTCAAGACGATTGTGTACAATATCCGACATGCATAATAAAAAATAGTTAGATTTTGTAAGGCCTAAGGGGTGCATGCAAAAATCAAGACCGATGGTAGCAAACGAGTGGATGGATCCAAAACTAATGATAGCGGTAGATTATAGCTTCAGTTTAAAAAGATAGACAATGGATCATCTATTGTTTGTTGCCCACCCAACATGAACCACATAGAAGACCCGGATGAACCAGATAGTAGACATATACTATTCAAGGTCTTTGGCTCGATATGAGACCCATGGGCAATTCAAAACTCAAGATTGAGCGATAAAGTAGCAGGTAAAAATAACCGATGTATAACATAAGCAAACACGAAAGACTGCGACCTCTCTTCCGGAACTGTCTAGTCCTCAGGTTCATCTGCTTAGTTGATGATGGTAATGCAGTTGGCGTGGCTGCCGACAACGGGGAAGATGATCTGAGGCGGCGAAAGAATGTCTGCAGGGGGGATCTCTGCTGCAGTGAACGCGTCTGTCGGTGGTGCGCCTCTGGTGGGGTGGATGACGGCACGGCAGGAGCAGGACATAACACACGTAGTTTTCTTTGAGGCCAATCTGAAAATGAAGTAAATCTGTAAGGGCTCCTTAGAATTGGAGGATTCTATAAACGCAGGGACAGGAAAAACACAGAATAGGATAGGAATGCACGTGCAAAACAGAGCATTTGGAAACATAGGATTTGAGTCAACCTGGGTGTTTGGCTCACATGAATTGGAAGAACAGAGGAATGGAGAAACAAAGTGATGCAACGAGTGTACAACCTCTTTGGCATAGCCTTGTGGACCTCAGCATCATTGGGTTGGATGTGGAGGATGGTGATGATGCTGGTGTGACTATCGGAGGCGGGGAAGAAGATCCGAGGCCTGTGGAAACGGCGCCGAGGGTATCGCTCATTTGTGATGGACGGTTCCATCGTTGGAGCAGCTCCGCTTAAGGTGTACAATGACGAGGCTGAAGCATGACAAGACAGAACAACTTTAATCTGAAGTGGGACCCTAATATCATCTCGCAATAGATGATGTGAAATACATCACCAAAAGTGCTAGATGTAAACGCATCGGCCCATACCGGCCGCTCCGACAGATCTTTGTAAGTACTGTTCACTCTGAATTTAACTGAAGAAAATGAACTTCACAGTCAAAACTGAATTTTACTGTCGAAACTGATTGAACTAGTAACAGAGCATTGCAATAGATGTTTAGGGCGTCCGAGCACTAGTAGCAGAGAAGCTTGATCTAAATCAGTAGACGCTCGAGCAGGGAACGCACTAGCAGAGAGCAAGACGTGCAGTAGCACCGCGAGCGAGTGCTAAAGCAGCAACTCCTGTAGCTGCCGGAGGTTGTGCAGTAGCAGCAGCAGCGCAAGCGAGAGGAAGAGCAGAGCAGCAGCACAAACGAAAGCAGGAGTAGTGTAGCAGCGTGACCGACAACAATAACAGAGCCGCAGCGCGAGCGAGAGCCGGAGCAGCTGCAACTAGTGCCGTTGTGGAAGTCGCTGCCGAGGAAGCAACGACATGGGGGAGAGACGTCGTGGATGATGTGGCCAGCGACGGCACCGTCGATGGAGACGCCATGTCTGCTCGGTATCGAGCACCGGCAACCCCGTGAGATCGAATAAAAGATAAAATGCAGCGGTGAGTGCAGAACCTCCTTGGTGGCGCCGAGTTGGCCTCGGCTTCATCGGAGGAATTGGTGAGGGTGCTGCGGTTCCAGTGGGGCAGGTCAAGACGGGCGCTGTGGGGATTCGTGTGGCGCGATAGACGAGGCGAACGTCGGGGCAGCTCCATGGAGGTGGAGGACGGGCGGCTGATCCGTGGGACGATGAGATCGACAACGGATCCTCATCCAAAGGTCACGGTGGATGAGGGACGGCGAGCTATTCGCGGTGGACGAGTAGTCGGGAAGAGTCTCCGGCTGGGCGGTCGGGAGGCCGACGGAGGAGCGTGGGTTTCGCGGGTTTTGGCGGCCTCGGTTCTACGAATGGGGCGAAGGGGAGGGGGGAGCCAAGCTTAGGGACGCGCTTGTCCGAAATGTAGGGTAAGTTACCAGTGTACCCCCACCGGTTTTGACACAGCGACGTGGAGCTTCATTTCCGGCTGAGGGGTAGAAGGGGGATTTCGCGTGTCTGGGCTGCGGGAGCGATTTCGGATGAGGAGGGAGTTCTCACGCGCGTCCAAATTTCGGGATAACAAGGCGCGACATGGGTTGAAGAAGCGGGAGTTTCAAAGCAGGTGAGACAAAAGATACTCGAGCTTGAAAATTTCGAGATAACAAGGTGCGGATTCCTTGTTCGGCAGGACAAACTTAACTTGTAAAAAAATCATACAAGACACAAGTGAGTCATGTCCCTTTAATATATTACTATAGATGCCATTGAAAAACTACAAGAAAAATGTAAAAAATCGGAGAACAAGCTTACCTCGCAAAGCACCAAATCGATTCGCACTTCCCTCCACAACAACAAAAACAAATCAATTCCCACGATAGAAAGAGTTATGTCCCTTTTTATATGATGAGAGATGCCATGATCTCGTATTTCAATTTTTGAATCCACGTTATGTTGAATTCGAATATATCATTAGGTGACCTTGCGGTTTATAATGGATGTAGTCGTACATTTTGATCTTCCATCATATATGAACATTTTACTCCACCATGTGAACATATAAATTGTCGTCTACCATATGGACTAAATTTGAATCAATTTTCCTTATTTGAATACGATTGTTGTCAAGTTATACAATAATTTAAATATTATCTTGATAACAAAAAGACATGCATATAGCAGTAATCATATTTCACTATGAACTACATGTACCATACGCTCTCCAATTCAAATATCTGTATCCATTTTATGTTGAATTCAAATCATAGTACATTATTGGTCTAGGTAGCGAGATGTTCGGGATAATCTAAACCCTGTTTTCATTGGGACAAGTTTTGGTATAAGCCTCTTGCAAAACCGGAGATTCTCTCAACAAGCCTTATGGTTCCGAGAGGGAACGTGTCACCTTTGTGTGTGAAACGATATACGCTGCCTCCCCCCTGATTTTATTTACAGAGGCAACATAGAACTATATGAGTGCCCTGTTAAATTTTGGAATTATTTCGGGTTCATTTGGCCTTTTATACATTAATTGAGTTTCTGGACTTTTAATGTGCATAATCTAAATATGAATTGCATGCACATGCTCCGTGCACCAAAGTGGGTTGAAAAATCACATGTGTGTCCTTGGTTGAATTTCTAGGTCCCATGGAAGAAATGAGAATGAAATTCAAACATCTCAAGGCGTCATGACTCAGAGAACATCGAGAAACTTAGATTTTAAATTCATGTAAATCCAAAACTCTACTGGAAATCATGAAACTTGGCATGGTGTATTGTCTTGGCAATAACTTTTTGTGGTAAAAAATTGGGCCTTTTTGTAAGCTCGTGTTTATAATTGGGAAGGTGCCACCTTTGTGTGTTAAACTATATACGCTGCCCCCCCCCCCCCCCCGCCCTTGAGTTTCTTAACAAAGGCAACATAGAACTACATTAGTGCCATGTTAAATTTTGGAATTATTCCGTGTTCGTTTGTCGTTTTTTATACATTAATTGAGTTTCTGGTCATTTAATGTGCATTAGTCAAATTTCAACTACAAGCACATGCTCTCGTGCACCAAAGTTGGCTGAAAAATCGCATTTGTGTCCTCGGATGAATTTCTAGGTCCCATGCAAGAAATGAGAATAAAATTAAAACATCTGGGCATCGTGGCTCGGCCGAGAACATTGATAAACTTGGTTTTAAAATTCTTGTAAATCCAAAACACGTTTGAAAATCATGAAACTTGGCATGGATGTCATGTCATGGTACTACCATGTTGTGGTAAAAAAATGGCCGAATAGGAACAGGTTTTGGTATAAGCTTCTTGCAAACCGAAGCTTCTCTCAAGAAGGCTCATGGTTCTGAGAGGGAACGTGTCACCTTTGAGTGTGAAACGATATACGTTGTCCCCCTTGAGTTTATTTACAAAGGCAACATAAAAATACATGAGTGCCCTGTTAAATTTTGGAATTATTCCGGCTTCGTTTGGCCTTATTTACACATTAATTGAGTTTTTGGTCATTTAATGTGCATAATTCAAATTTGAACTACAAGCACGTGCTCCCGTGCACCAAAGTTGGTTGAAAAATCACATTTGTGTCCTCGGGTGAATTTCTACTCCATTGCAAAAAATGAGAATAAGATTCAAAATCTGGGCATCGTGGCTTGGTCGAGAACATTGAGAAACTTGGTTTTAAAATCATGAAACTTGGCATGGTGTCATGTCATGGTAGTACCATGTCGTGGTAAAAAAATCGGTCGAATAGGAACACATTTTGGTATAAGATTCTTGCAAATCGGAGCTTCTCTCAAGAAGGCTTGTGGTTCTCGGAGGGAACGTGTCACCTTTGTGTGCATAATTCAAATTTGAAATACAAGCACATGTTCCAGTGCACCAAAGTTTGTGTGCATAATTCAAATTTGAAAAATCACGTGTGTGTCCTCGGGTAAATTTCTAGGTTCCATGCAAGAAATGGGAATGAAATTCAAAATTGTGGACGTCGTGGCTGGGTTGGAAACATTGCGAAACTTAGTTTTTTAATTCCTGTAAATCCAAAACACGCATGAAAATAATGAAACTTGGCTTGGTGCCATGACATGGCACCAACATGCTGTGGTAAATTTGCAGTCCGATTTGGCGCGCATACACATTAACGATCAACAAAGTCATTTTGGAACAAGTGCTGTCATCACGTTACAATCGGAAACACAAGTATTATTGAAACCGTATGCGTTCTACTTACTAGTACCATTTACGTGCCGCCACGCGTCCCCATTTTTTATTAGCTAGGAGGCGCCGTGTAGGGTAGCTATTTGAGTACGAGAGGCGTGCGATCAGACCCCTGCGTGTGCTTATCGGGAGGAGAGCCCTTTGACCTGCATCTGCCGTCCACCTCTCTCCCAAGGTCTCCATTAATGGCACCCGAGCCTCTGTTTAATAATGTGGCTATGTCTCACTCGACTAAGATTTAAGAGAGAGAAAATAAAATCTGAAAGCACGGATCTTGATGTAAGATCCGACGGACCTATATAGCATCTACTGCGACTTATAGCAAGGCTGATGAATATATAAGGACGATTTTTATTTTTTTATCAAAGAAGGGCTTGCCCCTTCTGATTTGCATTGCTGAAAGCCACCACAATTCACAAGAAGTTCAGCACAACTCCAGTCTAACACGAAGGACTAAAAGCTACGTACCAGATTGAAATTGCAACATCCCAAGAGGCCAACAAAGGCCAAACATCCGCGCTAGAACCCAACATTTCACAACCAACGACACAATCCACATCCTAAACCGATTATTACATCAAAAGAAACCAGGAAACTGAAGGAAGCCCAACAGCAACTAGAACAACAGCAACGCCAGGGTTGCCACAACAAGAGTTTTCTTCATTCCAGCCTCGCAACATTGATCTTCCACAGAAAGATAAGGACGGTTAATTGTCTTACATAATTAGAAAGATAATTAAAAAAGCCACATGCGGCTACGCTCGAAATACACAAGGGCAAAAGAAGAAGGAAGACAAGGATCCGCTCGCTGATCTCTACTTTCTTGATGTGTTCTTTGCAGGTCACGAGAACTAGTCTCCGTGGCGAGCGGCGATGAGCTCTTTCGTGTCCTCAAGACGCTGCTTGAGAACATCCACGGATTCCTCCACCAGCCTTTGGCGCTCGTTGCGGAGCATGTCATTCTCGTCCATAAGTTTCTTGACGATGACGTCGGTCCTCTTCAACAAGGCACTGGTCTCCTGCTGCCGGGTTCTGCACTTCGACGATCTTCTCCCTCAGCAGGTCGCGCTCGGCCCGGAGCCTCTCATTGCCCTCCCTTAGTTGCCGGATAACGCCGGTAGCCTGTTCAAACGAGGCTTTCACGTCGTCCTACAACCTCGCCAAGCCGGAGATCTGATCCATCTGGCTATGGACGATCGCATGCATGCGCCTGTAAAAGTCGTCGCCTGCCCGCGAGAAATTTTCCCAGGCCGCCGCGGCGCAGCGGGACACCTCTGCTGCATTCGTGGCGCGGCGGGACATCTCTGCTGCTTCCGCGGCGCAGCCGGACCAGTCTGCTGCAACGACGGCGCGGCGGGACCTCCGTGCTGCTTCAGCGACGCGGCGGGACCTCTGTGCTGCTACTTCCGTGCGGCGGGACATGTCGGCTGCTCTCGCAGCGAGGCGGGACATCTCTCGTGCTTCCGCTTCCATGCTCGCCTCTCCCTGGTGGCAATCTCTCGACCCAGAACTCACGCTGGCCATGGCAGACGCAAGGGAAGGATGTTGAATGACTTGTTTGTTTTTGTGGATGAGGAGTTGAGGAGGAATGTGCAGTCATCTTGGCATACTAGTATTTATAACAGAGTACTAATACGCCCTGAGTGGGAAACCGTTTAGGTTGTGATCGGTGTGAACAGGTTTGGAATTCAATATAGCGTGGTACTAATACGCTCCTAAGTGGGAAACCGTTTAGGTTGTGATCAGTGTGAACAGGTTTGCAATTCAATATAGCATGGAGTAATTTGGAATGTGACGAGACGCAAGCTCAAAATTTATTGACGGTTCTAGTTTCGAAGTGCGGCACTATTCCCGGATGGAGTACTTCTTTTTCTACTCCCTCCTTTCCGGTTTTATAGGGCTTATCTCAAAATTTTAGTTTTTCCATTTTATAAGGCTCAATTTGGTTGTTCGCCAACACATGTTCAGATTCCAAGGTGCATTAAATCATTGCATGCATGTATTAAGAGAAAATTGACCAATGCATGTACTTTATGCATGCATGCATTGCAATTAATGCATTGATAAACATAATTTTTTGAGAAAAACAAAAAAATATTCCACCACTCACCAAAAACCGGAAAGGAGGGAGTACTGTTGTGTACGTGCAATAACTGGCACCGTCGTATACATATCTTACGGTTAATGGGGCGTTCGACAGGAATAGCCGCGTGGCGAGCTCTAGGCTAGACCTTTTTTCAGACGTATTAAACCTATCTCTCGGGACTTCTCGCACGCACCATCGTGCCACCCACAAAAACTTGTACTCTGAGTTTAGTAGTACATTATACAGGAAGAGAAGAGGTGCACGCACGCACTCGTCGCCTCACACACGCGTATGTTTTTTCTCGAAAAGGAGGATGATGACCCCCGGCCTCTGCATCTAGGAGTCACACACGCATCTATAGCTATGAATTTTAGTGTTCTCAACCATCCGATTGGCTCTATCATGGATGTACCTATATACGAAAACATGTCTAGATACATCTATATTTTGACAAATGGAAGGCATGTATTGTGGAACGGAGGGAGTGCTTGTCATCAAAATGGGTAAAAAGGGACGTATCAAGAACTAAAGTACGTCTACATACATCTCCTTTTATCCATTTTGATGACAAGTAGTACTTCTTACCCAAAGGAACTTTATATTCAACAGACACAAAATATCTGTTCGATTGTTGGAAATTACCGATCGATGTCGAAGTAATTGCTGCATCGCCACCAAAACCCACCATTTCTTAAGCTAAAGTAGACCAAGGTAATCCCTATATTAGCATATTACTAAGATAAACAGAAGGCACGGTCGAAACATTTAAGACGTGAGCTTGTCAATCTAAATGTGGAGGGACACAAGCTTAGCCCCGGCCAGCAGCTTGGGCAGAACTGTCAAGAAGGTCACCTCCTGCACGTTGATGTCGCCGGGATCCTTGCTGCTTGTCACCTCCATTTCCACCTTGACGGCGTCGGTCGTGCCTTTGGGCTCCCCCGGCGGGCCGTTCTCCCACATCTTGGCCAAGTAGTGCGGCAGTGGGGATGCCCCCGCTCTGATGCAGACGACCGACACGGTGATAGGCGCGCCGATGACGAGCACGCCGCCGACCAAGAAAAACGCGCGGCGGTCCTCTTCCGTGAATAGCAAGAGCCATGGCTCCGACAGTGGCACTTGCAGCTGGAGCACCTTTCCGTACTGGATCCTGTGCATGGGCATGCGATGCGTGGTGCTGATGTGGTGGTAGAGCGCCGGCGGCGGGCCTTCGTAGCCGCAGACGGGCACGGGGCATTTGCAGGGCGCGAGCGGACACACGCTCTGGTGATCGGCGAGCTTGTGGTAAGTGGCGTAGAGCCCACAGCCTTCGTGCAGGCACTCCACTCTCACCAACGAAAGGACGGAGTCCACCGCCGTGTTCCGCACGTCGAAGCCACCGCCACGCTCGCACTTCTGGCACTGCCGCTGGTTCCCGGGGCGCTCGACGCGGCAGTCCGCGCAGGCCAGGTGCCCTCCCTTGCACTGCAGAAATCAATCCAACAGCACATCAATCAAGAAACCTGCACCTTGCTCAATCAGCCAAACGGATGAGGTGTATTCGAACCTCATACACTGGAGGCGTCAAGGGGCGGAGGCACAAGGGGCAGTTGAGCACGGTGAGGTCCATCGAGACCTTAGAGAGCTCCATCGTCGGTCCTGTTCCTATTCGGTCTGCATGATCTTGCCCTCCTTGTGCACAACCATCTCTTGACTTGGGCCGGGGTATTACAAAGCTTACCGTCACATATTTTATACTCCCTCCGTTCCTAAATGTACCCCCTCCATTCGGAATTACTTGTCTCGGAAATGGATGTATCTAGAACTAAAATACGTCTAGATACATCCATTTTCGCGACAAGTAAGGCTAACCATAGTGGGAGTAACATAAGTAGTATCATGCACTTGGGACTCGCAAACATGCTTATGTGGTAGGCAATTAAAGAAGAGAGAGATGGTTATAGTAACATAGGTAGATACCGTAACATAATAAATATGGTGCTACTATGTGTCATGCATGGCAATAAATGGGACCATCTATGATACTACTAATCTATGATACTATGCACTATAGAGGTACTCCCTCCGTCCCATAATGCAAGACGTTTTTTGACACTACACTAGTAACGTATGCATGTTACTAGTCTAAGTTACTCCCCACTATGACCAGCCTAATTCCGAACGGAGGGAGTAAGTCTTTATAGAGATTTCACTAGGTGGACTACATATAGAGCAAAATGAATAAATCCACACTTAAAATGCATCTATATACATCCGTATGTAATTCATAACGGAATCCTTACAAAGACTTATAATTTAGGAACGGAGGGAGTACTACTTCAAGGTGCATTAAATCAACACATGCAAGTACCATCAAAAGAAGAGTCACGGCATGCATGCGTTGTAATTAATGCATCGGTAAACGCGAATTATTGAAATATATCGAGTGCAGTGCTTTGATGTGTCGTGCCAACTCGTACATCAACGAGAAGTTTGATTATCCTCTCCCTCACGGACTTAATTGCACCTGCCTTTGGCTGTATGACAGGTTGGCCACACACCTGTCGTGCCCACCTGTCATACACGCAAAGACAGGAGCGTCCCTCCCTCGCCCATGAGCGTGGTGGATGGCAAGAATAGGAGAAGCTTTCACTACACGCTCTCCCTCCCGCACGCGGTGGACATGCAGCAGTTGAATCGGTGTCAGATGGCCAGAAGTGTACTGTAGTACTCCTCCACTGCAGTAGTACACCATCATTTTTCAACTTCCCGAAGAGGCGAAGAGCCAAGCGCAGCCCGGACGCTCGTGTGGCAGTTTCATGTGTAGAGTAGTCTAGATAGCGTGTACCGTGCATGTAAGCTTAAAATCGTTGGAGTCGGCTCCATGCTATGTGGCTGTCTCGAAGTTTTTTAAAAAAATTAAAATAGTCTTCTGGCCCTACCTGTCACCATGGTGATTTTAGTTTGCATGCTCATCTGGTCAAGACAGGAATATATATTTTAATTTGTTTTTTTCGAAAGGGGGACTCCCCGGCCTCTACATCAGAACGATGCATACAGCCACATATATTCTAATTTGTGGTGGGTAAATGTTAGAGGTGGCAGCAAATATATTGTACACTTCGGGTCTTTCAGCCAAGTTTATGTTGGGGAACGTAGTAATTTCAAAATTTTCCTACGCACACACAGGACCATGGTGATGGCATAGCAACGAGAGGGGAGAGTGTTGTCTACGCACTCGTGAGACCGTGGCGGAAGCGATCACAACGTAGAGGAAGTAGTCGTACTTTCTCCTCGCGATCCTGCCGATCCCAAGCGCCCGTTACTCCGGCACCTCCGAGTCGATGATGACGTAGAGGAAGTAGTCGACGTTCTCCTCACGATCCAACCGATCACAAGCGCCCGTTACTCCGGCGCCTCCGAGTTCTTGGCACACGTTCAGCTCGATGGCGCTCCACGGGCTTCGATCCAGCAAAGCTCCGGGGAGGGAGTTCCGTCGGCCTGACGACGGCGTGGTGACGATCTTGATGTTTCACCGTCGCGAGGCTTCGCCTAAGCACCGCTACAATATGACCGAGGTGGAATATGGTGGAGGGGGCACCGCACACGGCTAAGGAACGATCTCAAGGATCAACTTGTGTGTCTATGGGGTGCCCCTGCCCCGTATATAAAGGAGCAAGGGAGGGAGGAGGCCGGCCCTATGTTTGGCGGCGCCAAGGGGAGTCCTACTCCCACCGGGAGTAGGATTCCCCTTTCCTAGTCCAACTAGGAATCCTTCCATGTAGGGGAGGAAGGGAGAAGGAAGTGGAGGAGTAGGAAGGTGGCGGCCCCTTTTCCCTAGTCCAATTCGGACTAGAGGGAGGGGGCGCAGCAGCCTTTTCCTCTTCCCACTAAAGCCCATCAAGGCCCATTACTTCTCCCGTAACTACCGGTACTCGAAAATACCCGAATCACTCGGAACCTTTCCGAACTCCGAATATAGTCGTCCAATATATCGATCTTTACGTCTCGACCATTTCGAGACTCCTCGTCATGTCCCCGGTCTCATCCGGGACTCCGAACTCCTTCGGTACATCAAAATACATAAACTCATAATAACCGTCATTGAAACCTTAAGCGTGAGGACCCTACGGTTCGAGAACAATGTAGACATGACTGAGACACATCTCCGGTCAATAACCAATAGCGGGACCTGGATGCCCATATTGGTTCCTACATATTCTACGAAGATCTTTATCGGTCAGACCGCATAACAACATACGTTGTTCCTTTTGTCATCGGTATGTTACTTGCCCGAGATTCGATCGTCGGTATCCAATACCTAGTTCAATCTCGTTACCGGCAAGTCTCTTTACTCGTTCCGTAATACATCATCTCACAACTAACTCATTAGTTGCAATGCTTGCAAGGCTTATGTGATGTGTATTACCGAGAAGGCCCAGAGATACCTCTCCACAATCGGAGTGACAAAACCTAATCTCAAAATACGCCAACCCAACAAGTACCTTTGGAGACACCTGTAATACTCCTTTATAATCACCCGATTACGTTGTGACGTTTGGTAGTACCCAAAGTGTTCCTCCGATGGCAGGAGTTGCATAATCTCATAGTTATAGGAACATGTATAAGTCATGAAGAAAGCAATAGCAACATACTAAGCGATCAAGTGCTAGGCTAACGGAATGGGTCATGTCAATCAGATCATTCTCCTAATGATGTGATCCCGTTAATCAAATGACAACTCATGTCTATGGTTAGGAAACATAACCATCTTCGATTAACGAGCTAGTCAAGTAGAGGCATACTAGTGACACTCTGTTTGTCTATGTATTCACACATGTATTATGTTTCCGGTTAATACAATTCTAGCATGAATAATAAACATTTATCATGAAATAAGGAAATAAATAATAACTTTATTATTGCCTCTAGGGCATATTTCCTTCAGTCTCCCACTTGCACTAGAGTCAATAATCTAGTTCACATCATCATGTGATTCAACACTAATATTCACATCTGTATGTGATTAACACCCATAGTTCACATCGTCATGTGACCAACACCCAAAGGGTTTACTAGAGTCAATAATCTAGTTCACATCGTTATGTGATTAACACCCAAAGAGTACTAAGGGATGATCATGTTTTGCTCGTGAGAGAAGCTTAGTCAACGGGTCTGTCACATTCAGAGCCGTATGTATTTTGCAAATATTCTATGTCTATAATGCTCTTGCGGGGCTACTCTAGCTAATTGCTCCCACTTATAATATGTATCCAGATTGAGACTTAGAGTCATCCGGATCAGTGTAAAAAAGCTTGCATCGATGTAACTCTTTACGACGGGCTCTTTTATCACCTCCATAATCGAGAAATATTTCCTTAGTCCTCACTAAGGATGTTCTTGACCAATGTCCAGTGATCTACTCCTAGATCACTATTGTACTCCCTTGCAAAATTCAGAGCAAGGTATACAATAGGTCTGGTACATAGCATAGCACACTTTATAGAACCTATGGCTGAGGCATAGGGAATGACTTTCATTCTCTTTCTATCTTCTGCCGTGGTCGGGCTTTGAGTCTTACTCAATTTTACACCTTTGTAACACAGGCAAGAACTTTTCTTTGACTGTTCCATTTTGAACTACTTCAAAATCTTGACAAGGTATGTATTTATTGAAAAACTTATCAAGCGTTTTGATCCATCTCTATAGATCTTGATGCTCAATATGTAAGCAGCTTCACTGAGGTCCTTCATTGAAAAACTCCTTTCAAATACTCCTTTATGCTTTGCAGAATAATTCTACATTATTTCCGATCAACAATATGTCATTCACTTATACTTATCGAAATGTTTGTAGTGCTCCCACTCACTTTCTTGTAAATACAGGCTTCTCCAAAAGTCTCAGATAAAACCATATGCTTTGATCAACACATCAAAGCGTATATTCCAACTCCGAGATGTTTGCACCAGTCCATTGATGGATCATTTGGAGCTTGCACATTTTGTTAGCACCTTTAGGATTGACAAAATCTTCTGGTTGCATCATATACAACTCTTCTTTAAGAAAACCATTAAGGAATGTAGTTTTGACATCCATTTGCCAGATTTCATAAAATGTGGCAATTGCTAACATGATTCGGACAGACTTTTAAGCATCGATACAAGTGAGAAAATCTCATTGTATTCAACATCTTGAACTTTGTCTAAAACCTTTTCGACAAGTCTAGCTTTGTAGATAGTAACACTACTATCGGTGTCCATCTTCCTCTTGAAGATCCATTTATTTAACATGGCTTGCTGATCATAGAGCAAGTCAATCAAAGTCCATACTTTGTTCTTATACATGGATCCTATCTCAGATTTCATGGCCTCAAGCCATTTCGCGGAATCTGGGCTCATCATCGCTTCCTCATAGTTCGTAGGTTCATCATGGTCTAGTAACATGACATCCGTAACATGATTACCGTACCACTCAGTGCGGATCTTACTCTGGAAGACCTGCGAGGTTTGGTAGCAACTTGATCTGAAGTTTCATGATCATCATCATTAACTTCCTCACTGATTGGTGTAGGAATCACTAGAACTGATTTACGTGATGAACTACTTTCCAATAAGGGAGAAGGTACAATTACCTCATCAAGTTCTACTTTCCTCCCACTCACTTCTTTCGAGAGAAACTTCTTCTCTAGAAAGGATCCATCTTAGCAACGAAAAAACTTGCCTTCGGATCTGTGATAGAAGGTGTACCCAATAGTTACCTTTGGGTATTCTATGAAGACGCACCTTTCCGATTTGGGTTCAAGCTTATCAGGTGAAAACTTTTTCACATAAGCATCACAATTCCAAACTTTAAGAAACGACAGCCTTAGGGTTTATCGCTAAACCATAGTTCATACGGTGTCATCTCAACGGATTTAGATGGTGCCCTATTAAACGTGAATGCAGCTGTCTCTAATGCATAACCCAAAGCGATAGTGGTAAATCGGTAAGATACATCATAGATCGCACCATATCCAATAAAGTGTGGTTACGACGTTCGGACACACCATTATGCCGTGGTGTTCGGTGGCGTGAGTAGTGAAACTATTTCACATTGTTTTAATCAAGGCCAAACTCGTAACTCAAATATTTTTCCTCTGCGATCATATCGTAGAAACTTTTATTTTCTTGTTACGATGATTCTTCACTTCACTCTGAAATTCTTTGAACTTTTCAAATGTTTCGCACTTTGTGTTTCATCAAGTAGATATACCCATATCTGCTCAAATCATCTGTGAAGGTGAGAAAATAACTTGATACCCAAGCGTGCTTCAACATTCATTGGACCACAAACATCGGTATGTATGATTTCCAACAAATCAGTTGCACGCTCCATAGTTCCGGAGAACGGCGTTTTGGTCATCTTGCCCATGAGGCACGGTTCGCAAGAATCAAATGATTCATAATCAAGTGATACCCAAAATCCATCAGCATGGAGTTTCTTCATGCGCTTTACACCAATATGACCTAAACGGCAGTGCCACAAATAAGTTGCACTATCATTATTAACTTTGCATCTTTTGGTTTCAATATTATGAATATGTGTATCACTATGATCGAGATCCAATGAACCGTTTTCATTGGGTGTGTAACCATATAAGGTTTTATTCATGTAAACAGAACAACAATTTATTCTCTTACTTAAATGAATAACCGTATTGCAATAAACATGATCAAATCATATTTATGCTCAACACCAAATAACACTTATTTAGGTTCCACACTAATCCCGAAAGTATAGGGAGTGTGCGATGATGATTATATCAATCTTGGAACTACTTCCAACACTCATCGTCACTTCCCCTTCAACTAGTTTCTGTTCATTCTGCAACTCCCGTTTCAAGTTGCTACTCTTAGCAACTGAACTAGTACCAAATACTGAGGGGTTGCTATGAACACTAGTAAAGTACACATCAATAACATGTATATCAAATATACTTATGTTCACTTTGCCATCCTTCTTATCCACCAATCACTTGGGGTAGTTCCGCTTCTAGTGACCAGTTCCATTGCAGCGAAAGCACTTAGTCTCATGCTTAGGTCCAGACTTGGGCTTCTTCACTCGAGCAGCAACTTGCTTGCCGTTCTTCTTGAAGTTCCCCTTCTTCCCTTTGCCCTTTTCCTTGAGACTAGTGGTCTTGTCAATCATCAACACTTGATGCTTTTTCTTGATTTCTACCTTCGTTGATTTCAACATCACGAAGAGCTCGGGAATCGTTTTCGTCATCCCTTGCATACTATAGTTCATCACGAAGTTCTACTAACTTAGTGATGGTGACTAGAGAATTCTGTCAATCACTATCTTATCTCGGAAGATTAACTCCCACTTGATTCAAGCGTTTGAAGTACTCAGACAATCTGAGCACATGCTCACTAGTTGAGCGATTCTCCTCCATCTTTTAGCTATAGAACTTGTTGGAGATTTTATATCTCTCAACTCGGGTATTTGCTTGAAATATTAACTTCAACTCCTGGAACATCTCATATGGTCCATGACGTTCAAAACGTCTTTGAAGTCCCGATTCTAAGCCGTTAAGCATGGTGCACTAAACTATTAAGTAGTCATCATATTGAGCTAGCAAAACGTTCATAACGCCTCATCTGCTTCCTGCAATAGGTCCGTCACCTAGCGGTGCATCAAGGACGTAATTCTTCTGTGCAGCAATGAGGATAAACCTCAGATCACGGATCCAATCCGTATCATTGCTACTAACCTTTTTCAATACAATTTTCTCTAGGAACACATACAAAAACATAGGGAAGCAACAACGCGAGCTATTGATCTACAACATAATTTGCAAAATACTACCAGGACTAAGTTCATGATAAATTTAAGTTCAATTAATCATATTACTTAAGAACTCCCACTTAGACAGACATCTCTCTAGTCATCTAAGTGATCACGTGATCCAAATCAACTAAACCATGTCCGATCATCACGTGAGATGGAGTAGTTTCAATGGTGAACATCACTATGTTGATCATATCTACTATATGATTCACGCCGACCTTTCGGTCTCCGTGTTCGAGGTCATATCTTATATGCATAGCTCGTCAAGTATAACCTGAGTATTCCGCGTGTGCAACTGTTTTGCACCCGTTGTATTTGAACGTAGAGCCTATCACACCCGATCATCACGTGGTGTCTCAAAGACGAAGAACTTTCGCAACGGTGCATACTCAGGAGAACACTTCTTGATAATTAGTGAGAGATCATCTTATAATGCTACCGTCAATCAAAGCAAGATAAGATGCATAAAGGATAAACATCACATGCAATCAATATAAGTGATATGATATGGTCATCATCATCTTGTGCTTGTGATCTCCATCGCCAAGCACCGTCATGATCACCATCGTCACCGGCGCGACACCTTGATCTCCATCGTAGCATCGTTGTCGTCTCGCCAATCTTATGCTTCCACGACTATCACTACCGCTTAGTAATAAAGTAAAGCATTACATCGCGATTGCATTGCATACAATAAAGCGACAACCATATGGCTACTGCCAGTTGCCGATAACTCGGTTACAAAACATGATCATCTCATACAATATAGCATCACGTCTTGACCATATCACATCACAACATGCCCTGCAAAAACAAGTTAGACGTCCTCTACTTTGTTGTTGCAAGTTTTACGTGGCTGCTACGGGCTGAGCAAGAACCGTTCTTACCTACGCATCAAAACCACAACGATAGTTTGTCAAATAGACTCCGTTTAACCTTCTCAAGGACCGGGCGTAGCCACACTCGGTTCAACTAAAGTTGGAGAGACAGTCTTCCGCAAGCCATCTATGTGCAAAGCACGCCGAGGAACGGTCTCGCGTAAGCGTCTGGCGTAAGGTTGGTCCGGATCGTCTCGTCCAACAATACCGCTGAACCAAAGTATGACATGCCGGTAGGCAGTATGACTTGTATCGTCCACAACTCACTTGTGTTCTACTCGTGCATATGACATCTACGCATAAAACCAGGCTCGGATGCCACTGTTGGGGAACGTAGTAATTTCAAAATTTTCCCTACGCACACACAGGACGATGGTGATGGCATAGCAACGAGAGGGGAGAGTGTTGTCTACGCATCTCGTGAGACCGTGGCGGAAGCGATCACAACGTAGAGGAAGTAGTCGTACTTTCTCCTCGCGATCCTGCCGATCCCAGCGCGTTACTCCGGCACCTCCGAGTCGATGATGACGTAGAGGAAGTAGTCGACGTTCTCCTCACGATCCAACCGATCACAGCGCCCGTTACTCCGGCGCCTCCGAGTTCTTGGCACACGTTCAGCTCGATGACGCTCCACGGGCTTCGATCCGGCAAAGCTCCGGGAGGGGAGTTCCGTCGACCTGACGGCGTGGTAGCGATCTTGATGTTTCACCGTCGCAGGCTTCGCCTAAGCACCGCTACAATATGACCGAGGTGGAATATGGTGGAGGGGCACCGCACACGGCTAAGGAACGATCTCAAGGATCAACTTGTGTGTCTATGGGGTGCCCCCTGCCCCGTATATAAAGGAGCAAGGGAGGGAGGAGGCCGGCCCTATGTTTTGGCGCCAGGGGAGTCCTACTCCCACCGGGAGTAGGATTCCCCTTTCCTAGTCCAACTAGGAATCCTTCCATGTAGGGGGAGGAAGGGAGAAGGAAGTGGAGGAGTAGGAAGGTGGCGGCCCCTTTTCCCTAGTCCAATTCGGACTAGAGGGAGGGGCGCAGCAGCCTTTTCCTCTTCCCACTAAAGCCCATCAAGGCCCATTACTTCTCCCGTAACTACCGGTACTCGAAAAATACCGAATCACTCGGAACCTTTCCGAACTCCGAATATAGTCGTCCAATATATCGATCTTTACGTCTCGACCATTTCGAGACTCCTCGTCATGTCCCCGGTCTCATCCGGGACTCGAACTCCTTCGGTACATCAAAATACATAAACTCATAATAACCGTCATTGAAACCTTAAGCGTGCGGACCCTACGGTTCGAGAACAATGTAGACATGACTGAGACACATCTCCGGTCAATAACCAATAGCGGGACCTGGATGCCCATATTGGTTCCTACATATTCTCTGAAGATCTTTATCGGTCGAACCGCATAACAACATCGTTGTTCCTTTTGTCATCGGTATGTTACTTGCCCGAGATTCGATCGTCGGTATCCAATACCTAGTTCAATCTCGTTACGGCAAGTCTCTTTACTCGTTCCGTAATACATCATCTCACAACTAACTCATTAGTTGCAATGCTTGCAAGGCTTATGTGATGTGTATTACCGAGAAGGCCCAGAGATACCTCTCCGAGCAATCGGAGTGACAAAACCTAATCTCGAAAATACGCCAACCCAACAAGTACCTTTGGAGACACCTGTAATACTCCTTTATAATCACCCGATTCGTTGTGACGTTTGGTAGTACCAAAGTGTTCCTCCCGGTAAACGGGAGTTGCATAATCTCATAGTTATAGGAACATGTATAAGTCATGAAGAAAGCAATAGCAACATACTAAGCGATCAAGTGCTAGGCTAACGGAATGGGTCATGTCAATCAGATCATTCTCCTAATGATGTGATCCCGTTAATCAAATGACAACTCATGTCTATGGTTAGGAAACATAACCATCTTCGATTAACGAGCTAGTCAAGTAGAGGCATACTAGTGACACTCTGTTTGTCTATGTATTCACACATGTATTATGTTTCCGGTTAATACAATTCTAGCATGAATAATAAACATTTATCATGAAATAAGGAAATAAATAATAACTTTATTATTGCCTCTAGGGCATATTTCCTTCAGTTTAGAGGCAAGCATGTGGGGCCAGTGCTATGATGTGTCCCGTCAACTTGTAGAACGAGGAGAAGCTTGATTTTACTACACGCCTTCTCCCTGGCCCATGCGCGCTGCTGCTCGCAAACAAGGACAGGCTTTTGCTTAGTAGTACTTCTACAACAAGCTATTCGTCCAGCTCGCGGTGGACGGACATGCAGCAGTGGATTCGACACTGTAGAAGCAGTAGTAGTAACATCATTGCTCGTCTTCTCGAAAAGGCGAAGAGCCAAGCGCAAACCGAACGTTGCAGTTGCGAACATTGGAGCACGCATATAGCCAGGCTCTTGCATGAGACAAAATTGCTATGTGAGCCCACTATTGTACTAGTACGTACAACTACTTGCTAGTGTAGCCCTGTAAACCAGAAAGGAGTATTTGCCCTTCTAGAGATTTCAACAAGTGACTAGACTACACCGAGACGGAGTACATATGGAGCAAAAATAAGTGAATCTGCACCGTAAATAAATACGTACTAGTTCAATCGTTTTCCTCTCCGAGGTGCACAATATTGAGTATACTGACTAGTCTCTTTTTGACACACATTTACGTTGTTTTTTTACACAGTACAGACGCAAGCGCTCATTACACGCTCATACACTCACCCCTATGAACGCACACACGCACGTCAGTATCATCTTGAAATTTACGAAGTCACCATAGGCACCTCGTCGTCGACGGGTCCATAGGTGCTTGAATGCCAAGGAGGAAGAGGGTAGCGGTTCCCGAGACATTGAACGGTCAATGATGCATCCTCAATTACATGTAGAGGGAATTAATTGGAGAAGCAGACTAGAGCCAGCACGATGTTAATGCAACAGAGTTTGGACTCTCATATAATAAAGGCGCCCCACCACTCCAATCCATCTACTTCCAAGTCTCGGCGCAACACTGCTCACTCCAATCCAAGACCAAGTGACCAGAAGCCACAAGCACCTATGGAGGCGATGGGCGGACGCGAGCGGCAATGGTCGTGCCAAATCATCCAAGGTGCCGCCTGCTGCCCCGCACCGTGCAGCGTTCCAGACGGTGTCTTTGGCGATCGCAGCATCGTATCCCTCTCCTCGCCGGCTTCGCCTCTCGCATGGGCGACATGATGGTCAACTCCATCCGCAAGTTCACCGCCACAAGAAGCGCCAGACGACCTTGCCGTCTCGCTTCCAGCCCACGCGCCCAGGCTACTCATTGCCTGCCACCCTCATCGGCCTACATGGTGACGAACTCTTTCGAGCCCTGGTGGCCCTGCAGGTGCCGAAGGTCGCGACGAAGAATGTGCACCTCGAGGCCACGCTCGCCGCTCAGCGCCTCTAAATGCAAGAAACTGTCGACCTGCACATCCAAGTCTACGAGGAAATCGTCTACATAGGCCACTACAAGGCAAGCGAAGACAGAAAGACGTTGGCCTTCTTCTAGTGGCTGGAATCTTTGGACGCCATTGTTCAGAAGAACGTCGACCTGGCCACGAAAGTCGCTGCTACTTAGGCGTCGTTCGATGGGCCGGCGCCCTGAGTCGAGGAGGTGGACGTCGTCGATGGATGCATCTCTTCTTCTTGCCTCCTGTAACCAGCACTGCATCGCCTCGTGGCCTTAATGTTTTATTAGTATAGTACTCCCTCCGTTCCCAAATATAAGTCTTTCTAAAGATTCCAGCAAGTGACTACTACATACGGAGCAAAATGAGTGAATCTACACTCTAAACTATGTCTTCATAAATCTGTATGATGTATTCCATTTGAACTAGTATCTAAAAAGGCTTATATTTATGAACGGAGGGAGTATATGACATTTTTTATTCCAGTCTTAACGTTTTCACTATGAGATGGGGCCGCAGTTGAGCAAACCCACCCCACCCACAGGGCGTCGACCGAGTTTAGAATTAGAAGAGATAAACGAGGGAGGAGAGCTAGCTGTAGCACGGACGCTGTTGTCAGATGGGACTCGTGTTTATAGAATAGGAGTACTGAGCACTCGTGCCTCTTTTTTTTGAGGGAAAAATTAGTCGTATGTCTAGTTCCACTAGTTGGGTGCGTGCGACCCATAGCTGTCATCACTTTAGGTCTCCTTTTCGAACCGCGGCTACGCTTCACAGTACATATTTTTTCACGCATTTATCCTCCTATATGTACTCCTAGGCTATTTCCACGTGCTCCCATTTGCCGACATGTGGGACATAGAGCATCTGGGTCGTAGTGCATGCACGACTCGGAGCATATGCCGGGGTACTTTACATTTCAGACCTCACGAATTACATGCAAACCCCCATGAAGAATAAATAAATCAATAAATTACTACATGAAACCGGATTATTTTCATGGAAACCGGAGCATGTTCATTAAATTTTGGACATAACACGTTTATAAAAAATGACCGGACCTAAACCAGTCTAAGGGCCACTTTGATTTTTCCCAAAAAAGAGGGCCTCTTTGATTCGCAGGATACTGAAAACACAGGAATGGGGAAAGTATGATGGCGATGAACCGAGACGAGGAGAACTCTAGCTCAGTTAGAGGTTAGAGTTAGATTCTAACCCTGAACTAACTCTAAACCAAAGAGGTGTATGGATGGTAGGGTTAGATTGACAATAAATGCTCTATCTCAATCATTTGACTACTTTGGACCCTATTTTTAGTCAGATTAAAATAAGTCCCTTGGATCCAAGCACCCTCTTGGTGTGGCCGGCTCTTCTGTGGCCTCCTCCCGCTCACAATTGACATAAATGAACCATCTATACAAATCAAGCATGCAAAACATGATAATTTTTACTTTGTCCGTACAAATGAGATATCCCACTTAAACATACAAGTCGTCAATCAAGCTTCACAAAATAAAAAAACACTTCATGGAACAAAGAATGAGCTAACTCATCACGAAAGTCGTTCACGATAGGGAGGGAGCCCGGAGCCCCTCACGCACCGAGGGAGGAGCTCGCCATCGTCGATCTGGAGGAAGGCTCTGTAGAGCCCAAGCCCTGGGAACCCCTCCGACGCCAGCCCTTGCGAGTTGAGGTCGACACCGGCATGGGTAGCAGGGCCGCTTACCGCTGACCGGGAACTTAATCTTTGGGCCTCTAGAAATAATGACAGCATGTAACTAAAATACCTAGAAAGGTGAACTGAATCTTTGGGCCTCTAGAATAATGCAAGCCTGAAACTGAAATACCTAGAAAGGTGAACTGAATCTTTGGGCCTATAGAAATAATGCAAGCCTGAAACTTAAATACTTAGAAAGGTGAACTGAATCTTTGGGCCTCTACAAATAATGCAAGCCTGAAATTCAAATACCTAGAAAGGTGACCTGAATCTTTGGGTCTCTAGAATGATTTATTACCTCCTCAAGCAACATCAAACAATTCCATGCATGCTCCACAAATCTATAGCAAGTTTGATCAGGATCTACTTTTCCAAATCAGAATTAGCGCTAGAGTAAGCAAGATCAATGATATGGCCGTGAGACAGAGAAGGAGCAAACAAACTCACCCCTCTTATGCGGCCTCCTGGTAGATCTGTTTGCAGCACTGACGTAGGGAGAAAAAGCGACTAGTGAAGGGGAGAGGCGACCTTCGAAGGTCGGAGGGAGAGGGCGGCCGGAGTAGGGCGGCGGAGGCCGGAAGGAGAGAGCGGCCGGAGGAGAGACAGGGCGAGCGACGCTTGGGCGGGCGGCCCTATGGGGAACCGAGAGGAGTCGTGCGAGAGGGGTGGGGAGCGATCTGGTGCGGGCAGGTGAGATTTTTTTAGGGGAGCTATCTGGTGCGGGCAGGTGAGATTTTTTTAGTTCTCTTTTAGTGGGCCCGAGGATAACTAATCCAATTAGAATTTCTCCACCGGGCTAGTTTATTTAGCTGGGTTAGAGCAAACTAGCTCAAACTAACCCCTCTTGTTTTGGTAATTTGAGGCTATTTCAACCCAAACTAGCTCTAACTCAGGGATTCAAACAAAGAGGAGTGTTACTGTACAAGCTACAGTGTGGACCGTAGCACATTGTTTTTTATGGCCATATCACCACATTGTTTTCTACTGCTGGTTCACTGGGCTACGGTGGTTCGCACGGCTGGTTCACTGGGCTGCCGTGGTTCGCACGGCTGGTTCACTGGGCTGCCGTGGTTCGCACTCCTCCGACCTGAGTAGTACTCCCTCCGTTCCTAAATATAAGTCTTCATAGATATTTCACTGTGGACCACATACAGATGTATATAGATGCATTTTATGTGTAGATTCACTCATTTTTCTCCGTATGTGGTCCATAGTGAAATCTCTCCAAAGACTTATATTTAGGAACGGAGGGAGTAGTATATATACCGCATCATTCTTTGCTCCTTCTTACTACTCCGACTTGTGGGAGAGTCAGCATCCGGTCAACATGTCATGCACCAGATTAGGCGTGGAGCGGAAGGGGCATCACCCCGGTCGGAGCGCCGATAATTCATGACTATAGTGAGTGGTAATATCACAAGTCTTTCCAGCAGTAACGCGCCGTCAAATCACACAGCCCCACTCGCTCACCCTCCTCGCCTCTCTGTCAAACCGCCTACCCGAAAACTGCCGCGCGTACTGCCTGGGAAAAGCCCCACCCTCAACTTTTAACTACGCGAAAATAGTTCGAGCTTATTCGTTCTATATAAGTACAGTACTTATTGTATGTTTATTCACCCGTGGGGTTGTTCAATGAATGGAGGGGCGGGGAGCACAAGTGAACAATACTACCTTTGTCCGGGTTTATTGGTCCCCATTGTATTTCGAGCCAAATTTTGACCATAGATTAAACTAAGAAAATGTTCACGCATGTCACCAAACATTATATTTTTCAAAACTATGTTCAAATACTGAATCCAATGAGATAATTTTTCTTGACATGCATTAACATTTTGTTAGTTAAATCTTTAGTCAAATTTGGCACAAACTATAAAAGGGACCTATAAACCAGGACGGAGGTAGTAATCAGAGCGATAAGTAGGAGTCGTAGAGTAGTCACCTTAAATAGAGAGTTTCTTTTCTTTAATGCCACGTACACAAATTGAAACGCTTGTTGTGGAGAGAAAAAAGATAATCACTCCACTATATATGGACTCAGGGGCCTGAGCGCTTGCTTTACTAGGGTTGCTCTCTTCCTTCTCTCATCCTCCCCAGATATAAACAAGACAGCGGTAGCGACATTTTCTCTCTGCTCACCACTGGTCACAGATCCGGCCGGATCCCTTCGGCCGGTGTGTGTAGAGGACTAAAAGGTGCATCGTTCACGCGATCATCGCCATCGAGGGAGGAAACCCACCGCTGCCGGAGGGGCCCGATCCTCTGTCCGTCTTTGTTCTCTCCGAGCATAGCGCCCGGCTCAGAGGTCCTCCGACCCTTCTTCCTCCCTGCCGTATTGTGCGCAGATCCGACATGCCGCCGCCGACATCCCACGAACCTCAGGTATAAGTTCTTCGAAAGCGGCCTTGCTCTACTACCCCAGCTCCCCACGTGTCTGCATGTGCATCTTTTTCTACTCCCATCAGCTCTTCCAAAGCCACCTAAATTTTTAGTATTATTAGAGGTAAAGCTACTTCATGCATTCGAATCTAGGGCTTTGTTCAAACAACGAAGAAAGGGGGAAAGTTGTAGCATGAATCTAGGAATTGATTCAAAGAGGAAATAATATGGTGAAAGTAGTAGAGACCGGATACCCAACCGGTCTCTTGGTTGAAAAGGGAAATAATGGGAAAACGCAGTACAAACTAGATAAGGAACAGATCTATTATTGGTTGAAAAAAGGATAGAAAGTGGCGGCTGGTGGACAAGTCAATAGAGTATATATGTCCAGGATTAGATTTGCTGCCATCACATAGTAAAAGGTCTTCAGGATTAGATTTGCTGCCCTCACATAGTAAAAGGTCTCAGGATTAGATTTGTTGCCCTCACATAGTAAAAGGTCTCAGGATTAGATTTCCTGCCCTCACATAGTAAAAGGTCTCAGGATTAGATTTGCTGCCCTCACATAGTAAAAGGTCTCCAGGATTAGATTTGCTGCCCTCACATAGTAAAAGGTCTCCAAGATTAGGTTTGCTGCCCTCACATAGCGTGAACAAGCTCGACATCACCACTTTATGCCTCCTTGTAGGTACATTGTGCTGATGCGTCCACTGTCGCATGTCCTTATATCAACCTTTTGCCCTTGTTAATGTAAGGGCGCATGTAAAATGAAGTGATCACACTGTTACCTTAGGGACATGGCTAACCAGTGTTATTGTTAATCTAATGCCTCCAGTGATAATATGCAATTAAACTGTGTTACAAATGGCACTCCTGCTGTTTTTCCCACTATGATAAGTAAGTTGCTCCTTTACGCTGCTGAGTGTCCTGGTGTCCCCACGGTCCCATGCCCTTAAACCAACTCTTTAGCTGTTGTTGATTTATCGTGGTTCCGTAAACAAGCAATTCCACCATTAAAGTAATCCCATATCTGAGGAATCTCATTGTTGATCGTAATGCTTCTGGTAACATGAAGCATTGCTGACGTTTTACAATTTCTACTGTCCTTGTGTGATTGCCATGAACATAATTAAGATGCTTATTTTCATTTTTTATATGTTTAGTATATTCTTATTGACCAGCAACTGTTTACTTTCTATCATTTTGTGCAGATAGGGATATCCATTTCACCTTGTTGCTATTGTGACCTTTTGGTGAACTGCACAAAACACTTTTTTTGGAATGAGTGTCTTGTGCAGTTCAACTAAAATGTCACGTGGGCAACATCTCTCAATTTTGGTGGAACTAGACAAAATGGTGATTTGAGTTTCCAAAATCTCCGTCAAGTTCTGCTGGTAATCTCGTGCAACATTTTATTAGCCTTTGCAAGATCGAGTCGTCACTGTCACCACAATGGCACTTTATTTTAGTGGAACTGCACAAAAGGATAAGAAATTTATAGTTGCACCTTACATGAGTCAGACAGCCAACCTTAATGTTCCTCAATTTTAGTGCAACTACTAAAGAAGAACCTGCCAGCTCACAAGAGCAAGTACTTCTTGCTAGCTGAATGATGCAATCTTTGCTTCATTTCAGGTGAACAGCAGAAAAAGGCGCATGAATTGAATCATGGAACTCCAGGCAGACATCATCCTGGTGGAGCTAGAGGTTGAGTTCAAGGAGGCCGCTATTAAAGCAAAATCATGCTCTCCTGTCTCCTTGTTTGTGCTGTGCAAAAATGTTCTGCAAACGTGAATACTCAACTACAGATGTTGTGACGGTCAAGAGCATTCGCCAAGTTCTTCGATTGTATGACATGGCTAGCCAAGATGGATTTAATCCCGATATTCACTTTATCAAAATGCTCTAATGGTTTGGTTCTGAATCATGCAAGCTGGGAATCAATGAGATGTGTAGGCATCTTTGTTGTACTTATTATTTGAATCTTATTTGTTGGTTCTAAATCTTGCAAGCTGGGAATCAATGAGATGTGTAGGCATCTTTGTTGTACTTATTATTTGCATCTTATTTGTTGGTTCTGAATCTTGCAAGTCGGGAATCAATGAGATGTGTAGGCATCTTTGTTGTACTTATTATTTGGATCTTATTTGTTGGTTCCGAATCTATAAGCTGGGAAACACGGCATGTCGATGCAGAGGACAACAACCATAACAAACAGTTCAAACTTGGTAGTATTATCTTTGTGAAAGTGCGACAAATGTGCTGATCGTAAAGGCCCCGAGAATAATAATTCTAATTGTTGTGCATGTTGATCCCGTGGCACTGATAGAACGAGCCAATGCATTGCTTGTTTTAAGTATAAATTTCTATTAAAGCTAATTAAATTTAAGTAAAGTGACCACTAACTCCTGTTATTACAGTACCAATACAGACCCTCTCGTGAACCGACGTGTGGCCGGAGTAGGTTTCTTAATGGAGGCGTGTGAATGCGCCGAGGGTGCATCTTTTGTCGGGCGTGCAGCGGACGAGGGAGGGGTAGTAACTGTTGTCACCTGTACACACTCAGCTTACTGTTGAATCCAGTTCCCCAAGAGCTGAAAAACGAACTGCTGCCGCCGCCTACACACTCGTTCACTCGAAGAGACTCCAATGGCGATCTGAGGGGTGAGCCTGCTGGATATGGACTTCAGCAAGGATTTAGTTCGCCATTCAGTCCTATGGCTGCACCAAGTTGAATGTGATGTACACCAACGATACGGACTCGGTGAAGCTCTGCCTCGCCTCAGTCCTATGGCTGCACCAGGTTCTGGAGCATTCGCCCGTTTCACCGGCAGCGCCGACTACACCTTCGCTACGGTGGAGAGAAGGAAGAATGCGACGATTCAGCCATCTGGTGCAGCAAGCTTGTTGACATCCAGAAGCAATACAAGATCATCAGCAACGGGCAGTAGAAGGACTCCGTGGTTGACCTCGCTGAGACCATCATCGACCCCTGATATGCCAACATGAAAGAAGACGACCTGAACACGTGGGAGGTACCTCTGAATCTAGCCTACATAACCTACGCGGCCAAGGACGCATACGCATGCTACGACATGTACAGGCAGATCTTGGACATGAGGGCGTGTCTGCTTCCCGTAACCGACGAGTACACAGACAGCTGCATCGTCATGATCAAGCGTGCCAGGAAGGTCTAGATATTGTACTTTATCTGTTTATAAGCACCTTTATCATCTGAGTGTTTCATGCATTAGCCTATGTTTCATAATTATCCGTTTTGTCCGAAATATTTCTTTTAAGAACCCATTAACCTGATTGCTTTTTTTAGTGGCTATTTGCTTATGTATGTAAACTAGTTCACATGTCCGTAAAAAAAACTAGTTCACTCGGCTGCCGTGCTTTGAATATCCCTCCTCCCAACATATTCCTCTCCTCAGGTGGACCCAGCAGGTCTCTGAATTTTCTCCCACTTTCTTTTTCGATGTAAACTGAGTTCTCTCCCAGTACTTTCCCTAGAACCAACTCAAGCTGTCCCCACGTCTAGCCTAAAAAATAATAATACGCCATGTACTATTAACTCATCAAATTAAAATGATATTTTATTTCATAAGTTGAAAGTTCTTACAAAATAATAATAATAATTGTTTATATATAACTTGCCAAGTTAACTCCTAGTGATTGCGTACATAAGCTTGCAAAGATTTTGCTGACGTGCAATCATGTGTTTATGTTTTTATAACATTTCTCCGTCTAGCCCAACATGATATTTTCACCCAGCCCAGCAAGTCCACGGATTTTGAGAAAAATGCAAATGGGATTTAAACGGGCTGCATAGATGCTACATCATTGTTTCACCCAGCCCACCAAATGGACTAAAAAAACAAATGGACTGGCTAACATGTGGGCCAGTAGGTCGAAGCCTAAGAAGGCGTTGGATTTACATCCAACGGCCGGCATTCTTCTTCAATCTCTCGTCTTCTTCCCCCAGCGCTGCCGGAACCGCCTGCTCAAGCCTTCGGCGTCCAGCGGCGTTGTTTTCCGCTCCTCAGCGAAACTCAACCCCGCCGACGGCCAGACCATCCCTCCACTCCGCACGTCCTGTTATTCTCTGCCGAGTGTAGGCCCACCCAGCACCCGAACCAGTCAAGTTTCCCACTCCTCTCTTTCTACGACTCGACTGCCGCGTCTTCCCCATCTCCGGGTCGTTCCAGTCTGGGGCCTTGCCGTCGTCCACCGCCTCGGTGCGCTCGGTGCGGCATGGTCAACATCCGAGAGTCATCGGAAGAGGACTGTACGTGGAGAGCCTGACGGCTGGGACCCACGACGTCCATGGTCGCACGCAAGGAAAGTTCCTCCTTATTACACACTCTACGTGCACTGTACGTGGGAAGGGCTTATGTATTTCGCGAAAAAACGTCCCCCCGCTGACAGGTCGGACCCACCAGCTATATCTTCGCACGCAAGGAAGCGCCTCCTTATTATGCACCAAAAAATGAATACCCCCTGCTAGCTGGGACCCACCATAGTGGGTGGCTGACTTGTGGGCCTACTAAGTTGACGAGGACGGAGGGCTTTGTCAAATTAGTCAATATGAACGATACTAGCTCCAGTGACCGTATGATGTCCATCCAACGGCCATAGTGCTTCTTCAACCTCTGGTCTTCTTGCTCCAGCCGCCCAAAGCAGCGCCAGTCGTGCCGCGTGTGTAGGACCTTGAAGTATGTCTAGAGGGGGGGGGGGGTGATTAGATTACTTGACCAATTAAGAACTTAACCTTTTCCCAATTTTAGACTTTGGCAGATTCTAGCTATCTTTGAACAAGTCAAGCAATCTTCACACAATTCAAGCAAGCATGCAAAGAGTATATAGGCAGCAGAAAATAAAGCATGCAACTTGCAAGAATGTAAAGGGAAGGGTTTGGAGATTTCAAACGCAATTGGAGACACGGATGTTTTTGTCGTGGTTCCGATAGGTGGTGCTATCATACATCCTCGTTGATGGAGACTTCAACCCACGAAGTGTAACGGTTGCGCGAGTCCACGGAGGGCTCCACCCACGAAGGGTCCACGAAGAAGCAACCTTGTCTATCCCACCATGGCCGTCGCCCATGAAGGACTTGCCTCACTAGCGGTAGATCTTCACGAAGTAGGCGATCTCCTTGCCCTTACAAACTCCTTGGTTCAACTCCGCAATTTTGTCGGAGGCTCCCAAGTGACACCTAGCCAATCTAGGAGACACCACTCTCCAAGAAGTAACAAATGGTGTGTTGATGATGAACTCCTTGCTCTTGTGCTTCAAATGATAGTCTCCCCAACACTCAACTCTCCCTCACAGGATTTGGATTTGGTGGAAAGAAGATTTGAGTGGAAAGCAACTTGGAGAAGGCTAGAGATCAAGATTCTTGTGGTTGGAATGGAATCTCTTGGCCTCAACACATGAGTAGGTGGTTCCCTCTTAGAACTGGTAAGTTGGAAGTGTAGCTTTGTTCTGATGGCTCTCTCCATGAATGAAGAGGAGGTGGAGGGGTATACATAGCCTCCACACAAAATCTAACCGTTACACACAATTTACCAAACTCGGTGGGACCGAATCAAGAAACTCGGTCGGACCGATTTAGTAAACCTAGTGACCGTTAGGGTTTTCGGTGGGACTGACATGCAACTCGGTAGGACCGATATGATTAGGGTTAGGGCATAGCGTAATCTCGGTGAGACCGATTACACAAACTCGGTGAGACCGATTTTGTTAATTAGCTAACCAGAGAGTTGGTCAGGTAAACTCGGTGGGACTGATCCACTCTTTCAGTAAGACCCAAAAGTTAGGAAAGGGAAATAGAGAGTTTACATTGTAATCTCGGTGGGACCGATCGCTCACTTCGGTTAGACCGAAATGTTACGAATGGAAACAGAGAGATTACAATCCCATCTCGGTGAGACCGAGATCCCTATCGGTGAGACCGATTTACCTAGGGTTTGTGGCAGTGGCTATGACATCTGAACTCGGTGCCGCCGGATAGAAAGAATCGGTAGGGCCGAGTTTGACTTTTAGGTTTAGGTCATATGTGGATGTGAGAAAGTAGTGGAGGGTTTTGGAGCATATCACTAAGCACCTGAAGCAAGAGGCTCATTAAGCAACACCTCTTCCATCCTTGATAGTATTGGCTTTTCCTATAGACTCAATGTGATCTTGGATCACTAAAATGTAAAATATAGAGTCTTGAGCTTTTGAGCTTGAGCCAATCCTTGTCCTTAATATTTTGAGGGATCCACTTTCATCATCCATGCCATGCCATTCATTGAGCTTTCCTGAAATATTTGTCTTGGAATAGCATTAGCTCAATGAGCTATATGTTATGAATTACCAAAACCACCTAGGGATAGTTGCACTTTCAATCTCCCCCTTTTTGGTAATTGATGACAACATATAGATCAAAGCTTCAACAAATGATAATAAGATTGAAAAACATCGTCGCTTTGAGAAGTATGTGATAAGCAAGGGCTCCCCCTAAATTTGTGCATATTTTAAGATTTGCTTTGGACTGCAAATGCACAAGGAATTAGGCTCATGGGTCACTCTTCCATGTCACATACATCTTGATGGAGCGCTCAAAATAATAAAGATTGAATACATGCACTCATCACCAAGCAAAGTGAATGATCATATAAGGATAAGTAAGATAATAACATATAACAAGCATAAGTGTAGCTTTTAACAAACACATGATCATCAATGTCTCACAGGTAATTGCATAGTATCTCATGCAATCAAAAGAAAACAAAGTTCAACCAAGAAGACAAGAGAGAACAAAAGCAGCAAATCTCTCTCTCGAAGCCTATGATCTATACATTTTTCTCCCCCTTTGGCAACAAGTTACCAAAAAGTTCCTAGAAAATGCATAGGACTATATCGCCTCTCGTGCTTGGTCTTCTGCTGGTGGCGTAGAGATGGCTCCTTGGACTAAGACTTGATAGATGTGGAAGGAGTCAAGGAGTTAGTGCTTTGGAGCTGGTTGCGTTGGAGCTATAGCCGAGCTGATGAAGTGACTCGTGTCTGCAGTCGCTCTGCAGCTGATCTCTGAGCTCGAGGCACTCCGCAAATGCATCGCTTGTTGTCCCGCCTTCCTCTCCTGCATGTCATCATGTAGCTGCTCCACAGCTGACTGAATCTCAGTTACTTTGACATCAAGATCATATAATTTTTGTTCCATGATTATTTCCAAGCTCTCCTGGTTTTGAGTTAGGGTGGCCAACCCCTTCTCAATCCGCAGAGTTGATGCTATCAAGTAACCAAGCTGCTCCTGCTTGTTCTTCAGAAAGTACACAGATGTCTCTGCTTGAGTTGGCATCTTGGCAGCCTTCTCTTTCCTTGCCTTTTCCTTCTTCTCTTGGGCTTGTACTAATGATGGTTCATTCTCAGTCATGACAACTTGATTGTCCTCAAATTCAGGATAGAGAACCAAGTGTTCCTTATCCAATAGATACTTCCCTGTGCCCATCTTTGAGTTAATCAACTCCTAAATCTGTGGGGCATATCCACAGCTCCTCTTTTGGTCTGCTGATGTCCTCTTGATAGTTTCAACTATGAGGCTCATGACCTTGAATTTCTGGGGCACATCCAAAAATGTGAAGCAAGTTAATTGCATGCCCTCTGATCCTGTTGTGGTCACCTGATTTGGGCAACAGAGTGTGCCTAAGGATCCAGTTGATCGTAGGCAGCCCTGACACAAGAAAATGAACTGATCCAAACTTGAAAGTCTCAAGTGCATCATCTGGGATCTCCTTGTACATCTCTGACATTGAGTAGTGATCCATTTTCTTCTTGGCATGAATGACCAAGTCATTTTCACTCTCCTTGGGGGCATTGATCAGACTTGCCCATTCCTCTATGGTTGACTGGCATCTCGTTCCTTCTGACATCCAAACTATCCTGCCATCTGGATAGAAATGTGTTGTGGAGTAGAATTGCATAATGAGCTCGTCATTCCAGTTTGTGAGCTTCTGCCCAACAAAATCTGCAACTCCACACGCACTGAAGCTGTCATACACTCCAGGATAGTGTTCTGCATTCTCCTGAATGTAGGTCCAGTCGACCCACCTCATATCACAAACTATGGGCTTCTTATCCAATAAGATGGTCTCATAGAAGTCCTGCTGCTCCTCGGTGTGGAGCCTGTAATCTACAGCAGTCCTTCTCCTAGTGGCATATGGATCTGACTCTCTCCATAGCCTCAACCCTAGATCTCTCCTGATCTTCATGTTCTCAGCCACAGGATGAGCATCATTGTGGTCTGGAATCTTGGGTTTGAGCTTCCTTAAGATCTGCCCTTCTTCATCTTCCTCGGCCAACATCGTGCATTGGGGCCTTGTTCTTCTCAAATTCTTGGTATACTCCTGGTATTCCTCTTCGGTGCACTCTTGGGCTTGGGGGCAGCTTTGGGCTTTGAAGTTGCAGCCCCTAGTTTTATAGCATCACCCATCAGCTTTTGTGCCTTGGGTGCTGGTTCAACAACCTCTTCTTCTTCCTCTTCCTCCATCATAGAAGGCTTCCCAATCACTATGGCCATGGTCTTCTTGACCCTTTCCTTCCTTTTCTTTCCTTCAGCAGCAGCAGGTTCTTTGGGTTGGGATTCCAAAGAAGCTTGAGTGGAGACTCTAGCTTTGGACATTGGTTGTCTTCCTGCAGGCCTTTTTATCTTCATTCCTGGCTTTACTACAGTTGAGTTGTACTCCTTATTGAGCACTTTCTTCTTTGAACTTGCCTCATCCTCATCTGCCACATAATCCTCATCCTCAGATTCTGAGGTCTTCTTCTTCCTTGTCCTTGTGGCAGCCTTGGGCAAATTGATGGGGAGATAAATACACTCACGGTCGTTGTAGTTGCGACGAAAGCCCGATACGGTCACTGAACTTAGAAATACGGCTGTTATGGTCACTATATACGATGTGACGTGAATGTACGGTCACTGTTTGTCGTATGCGATGAGTAGCCGCTCCTTTGACCACCTGTTGACCAGTCGTTGGGGACAGGTGGCGATCCGCGCACCGGCCGCTGTGCATAATTAGCGAAAAAACCCTCGGGCATGTCCGAATCCCCCCCAATCATCCCTACTCTGATGATGCCTCTTCGTCTTCGATTGGAGACAGGGAAGGCGCTGCATAGGCGCCGCCGCCCCGGCGATCATCGGCCTCTGAGCCCCGCCACAGGCTGATTTCTTCCGTGGTCGGAGAGGAGCCGCCGCGTCAATTCCACCGGCGGTAGGTGGTGCCGATGGCCCTGCTCGTCAGCAGAAGGGCGCCTCCCCGTGTCTGATAAGTTTCATCCTCGTAAATCCGACTTTTTTATGCGTTTTGATGTTCAAAGACACTCCTTTTTGGCCCGCATTGTCATTATAGATGGTATGCAGCTGGTAGTTTTGATGGATTGTACTAGGGTTTCGATATTGGATTTGATGGTCTTTGGGGGTTAGGGTTTTAGATACTCGAATGAAATGATGCTATAGTCAATTATGATGCATGATGTTTCGCATCTTGTGTATCAGCCCTCAAGCACCAACTTCTCTGTGCAAATCAACCATGGTGGATTTTTGTTGGCCATGGAAGTAATCGTGCTTATGTTAATGGTCGTGCCATTTGGTACGATAATCTGGAGAAGGTCACTTGGTCACCAATTATGATTGAACACCTTGTTGAGGAGATTGGTTATGATATGGCAGGGAGGTTGAAGGCATACTATTGTGTCCCCATCCTTACACTCAGTAATAATGGTCTCAGGCAGCTTAGTGATGATGAGCGCATGATAGAATGTTGATGTTTATTGATATTGGGCACCACTCCTTTAGTATATATCTTGATCATGATGAGAGCTTACAAGCAAACCTAAGTGAGGATGATGTTGTGAACTATCCTAGAGCCACTTTGCCTCCAGTATTTAGTCCTGCAAAGAGAGTGGGCAGCAGCATGACTGCAGAAACAGGGGAAGCAGAGGCAGAACCAGAGGCAGAACCAGAGGCAGCACCTACTCCTCTCCAGGTTGTATACCCTGAAGTGGAAGCAGGGAAAGATGCACGAGCTGTTGCAAATGAGGATGTTGGAGGAAGCACATTAAGTAGGAGGACCAAAAGCAGCCATGATATGGAAGCAGAGGAAGATGCAAGTGATACAGATGATGAGGACTATGACCCAGGTGTACTTGTGGACAGTGACAATGAGATAGGCAATGATGATGATGACTTGTTTGCAGATAATGTTGATGAGGATGAACCAGAATAGAAGCAAAAGAACAATTCAAAGGAGCAAGTCAAGCATGTGAAACCTACAGATGAAGACAAAAGCAAGCAGCAATACAATTCAGCTGAAGACTTGTCTGAAGGTGAAGATTTGTGGGCACCTGATTCTGATGATGAGGAAATGCATTTAAAGTTCAAAACTTTCAGACCAGAGGATCTCCATAGGACAAAATTCCATGTAGGGCAGGTTTTTGAGAGTGTGGAGCTTCTAAGGAAAGCAATTAAAGAGTACTCCTACCAGAACAGAGTGGATATCAAGCTTCCTGTGAATGATAGGAAAAGAGTGAAAGCAAAATGTGATGAAGACTGCACATGGTACTTGTGGGCATCATATGATAGCAGAACTAAGGCTTTCATGGTGAAGAGATATGTGCATGAGCACACATGCAGCAAGAAGTGGAAGATTAGGGCTTTCACATCAAGATTCCTAGCAATGAAATACCTAGAGAGCTTTAGGGCTGATCAAGATATGAACTTGATGAATTTCTCAAGGGTTGTTCAGAAAGAATGGCATATGACACCCACTAGGATGAAACTTCAAAGAGCAAGGAGAATGGCTATGAAAATTATTTATGGTGATGAGGAAGGGCAGTACAAGCCGCTATGGAATTATGCTAATGAGGTTAGGAGAAGCAACCTTGGCTCATCCTTCTATGTTTCATTAGATGAAAATGCTAGTTTCAGCAAGTTGTACATGTGTCTAGATGCTTGCAAGAGAGGATTTCTGGAGGATTGTAGACCAATCATCTTCCTAGATGGTTGCCACATTAAAACTAGATACAGAGGACAACTGCTTGCAGCTGTTGGGGTAGATCCAAATAACTGCATATTTCCAATTGCCATTGCTGTGGTTGAAGTTGAGGACACCCCTAACTGGTCATGGTTTCTTGACACACTCAAAAGGGACCTAGGCATCATAAACACTAAATCTTGGACTATCATGTCGCACAAACAAAAGGTAAGTACCATCTTTCTTTTCAAAGTTTGTGTGTCATTACTATGTGAATGGTTGTGAATAGCTTCTGAATGGTTATGTTGCTTTGGAATTGTAGGGGCTCATCAATGCAGTTGAAGAACTGTTCCCTGATTCAGAACACAGATATTGTGTTAGGCACATGCGGCAAAACTTTCAACAACATTTCAAAGGTGACATCTTGAAGAATCAACTCAGGAAGATATCTAGGAGCAATACAAAGGTGCAATTGTATGAACAGGGCATGGAGGAGATGAAGGTTCTTAATGTTGAGGCATACAAATGGCTGCATGAGCTAGAACCACAAACTTGGGTTAAGGCTTTTCAAAGTGACTTGCCAAAATGTGATATTCTGCTTAACAACATTTGTGAAGTTTTCAACAGGTACATTTGTGAAGTTTGCCAAAATGCTTTTCAATGCAGTGAATTACCAATACTTACCATGGTTTGCTGTTAAATGCAGGTACATCCTGGAAGCCAGGGAACTACCAATACTTAGCATGGTTGACAGGATTTACAGGCAACTTATGACAAGGCATTACAACAAACAGCTGGAGTCAGATAAATGGCAAGGAGATGTATGTCCAAAGATCAAGAAGAGTACGTCATTTCATAATTATGCCATGTTCATCATGCCATAACTTGCTGCATACTGCTCCGTTTTGTGCGTGTAATATGTTAAATTGTTTGCCTCGACGAGTACGTCATTTCATTCCATTGCATCATGTTCATTTGAGCAAATCTTGATGCCCGAAATGCTGTTAGAAGAGGGCTATGTGATGTTAGTTTCAGATTCTTATCAGAACATGCACTTTTGTCATTTTTTGCCATGATTGATGTGTGCACCCTATGAACTTGAGTCCTACATATGTTTTGTAATATGCCATGCCATCTTTACTGGGGTGTATGCCATGTATTTTTGTGATCTCTGTGGTGACTAGCACAAGCATGCAAACTAGGCTCCATGATGTTGCTGATTTCAGCCCCTGCTCACTGGATATTTTTATGCCATGTAAACTTGATGCTACCGAGAGATCCATGCTTATTTTGAGATATTTCAGTAAGGATGTTTTGAACATATGGTTATGTTCTATCCATCCATGCCCTTGTTTGCAATTATGGAGTGCATAGCTTGAGTCAATCGAGCTCTACTTTTGCTATAAAATGTTTCCTTGCAGGTTGTTTACATGTTATTCAATTTTGCCAAGGTTGTTGTAATTGATACGTGTATGCTATGATGTTGTTCTTGCCATTTATAGCTTTTATGCCATGTATTCTTACTGTGAGTTGCCTTTCCATGCCATGTATTGCTCTGTTGTGAGTGGTTCAAGCTCACCAACATGCCTACTTATTGTTGTTCCTGCTATGTATGAATCTGTCATATAACTTGCCATGTTTACATGGGTGCCATCATATCTTCTGATCCTTTTTGGCTCATGGTCACTAAAGGACTTTTGTTCTATGCATTTAGTATATTCATGTCATGCATTTGTTTGCCATGATAAGTTCCTGTAACATGTTGTTTGTTAGCTCTAAACATTGCAACCTGATGTTATTTCTGCTAAAGTCTGAAACTGTTATTATTTGCAATCTTTCCATGTCATTTTGAGCATGTTCTAGTGATTTCTGGAGATAGCTCAGTGTTCATGTTTTGTCATGATTTGCCTGTACATCATGCCCATGCCTTTTGTTTTCACGTTGAGATGATGTAGCATATTGTTTTGATGCTTGTAATATGCCTAGTTGCTGTTTTGGAGTGTGTATGTGTTGAACCGTTGCTCCGTTTTGAGTGTGCTCTATATGAAACTTGCTTAGATTTGCATTTAGTTTCTTATTATCATGTTGCATCCACGTTTTGATGTGTTTGTTTGATGTTTGTATGCATTTTGCATCAATGCCATGTTTATCTTGTTTTGCTCATATCTTCTAGGCCGTAGCTCCGAATTAAATGAACTTTATATGTAACTTGACTAGAATCTCGTGTAGATCATCTTGGTGCATTTTAAATTGCTGTTTAACAACTTTAACATAAAGTTATTAAGATCTGGACCAATTTCGAAATGTGCATATGAGGACTTACCGGAATTGTTATATCTTGTTTCCGGCCTCATTTAAAATTGTTTTGAGGTGTTGTTCTTGTTTGCATCATATTTTGCCATGAGTAGCTTCATGTAGCTTTGTCATTCATCATGCTTGGTTGTGCATCATGTCTTGTTCACGTGTGGTGTGTTTACTATGTTGTGTGCTTTTTCTCGATAGTTCCCGTTTCGTTGCGATCGTGAGGATTCGTTCGTATACGCTTGGTTCGTCTTCGTGGCTTCATCTTCTTCATGGACTCGTTCTTCTTCCTTGCGGGATTTCAGGCAAGATGACCGCTACCCTGGATCTCACTACTATCATTGCTATGCTAGTTGCGTCGTTCTATTGCTATGCTGCGTTACCTACCACTTGCTGCTCAAGCCTCCCAAATTGCCATGTCAGCCTTTAACCTTTTGCACCCTTCCTAGCAAACCGTTGTTTGGCTATGTTACCGCTTTGCTCAGCCCCTCTTATAGCGTTGTTAGTTGCGGTGAAGATGAAGTTTGTTGATTGTTGGAACATGGAGATGTTGTTCCTTATTGGAACATGTTTACTTGTTGGGATATCACAATATATCTTATTTAATTAATGCATCTATATACTTGGTAAAGGGTGGAAGGCTCAGCCTTATGCCTGGTGTTTTGTTCCACTCTTGCCGCCCTAGTTTCCGTCATATCAGTATTATGTTCCCGGATTTTGCGTCCCTAACGCGGTCGGGTGATTTATGGGACCCCCTTGACAGTTCGCTTTGAATAAGACTCCTCCAAAGAAGGCCCAACATTGGTTTTACCATTTGCCTCACCTAGCCCTTTTTCCCTTGGGTTTCCGGAGCCCAAGGGTCATCTTTATTTTAGCCCCCCTCGCCGGTGCTTCTCTAAGTCTTGGCCTGAACCGAAGCTGCTGTGGGGCCCCTCGAGCAACTCTCGAGGTCTGGTTTTACTCGTAGCTAGTCTCATCCGGTGTTGCCACGAGAACGAGATATGTGCAGCTCCTATCGGGATTGTCGGTGCATCGGGCGGCTTTGCTGGTCTTGTTTTATTATCGCCGAAATGTCTTGTAGCCGGATTCCGAGACTGATCGGGTCTTCCCGGGAGAAGGAATATCCTTCGTTGATCGCGAGAGCTTATCATGGGCTAAGTTGGGACATCCCTGCAGGTATAAACTTTCGGGAGCCGTGCCCGCGGTTATGTGGCGAGATGGGAATTTGTTAATATCCGGTTGTAGTAAACTTGAAGCAAACTCTTCTAAAATACACCAACTGCAGGTATGCGTAACTGCGTGAGTGTCTCTTTTCGGGGTTGATCGAGAGGAGAACACGGTTTCTGGGTTATGTTTGACGTAGGTAGGAGTTCAGGATCACTTCTTGATCATTACTAGTTGTCGACCGTTCCGCTTGCTCTCTTCTCGCTCTTATTTTTGGCTTGGTTAGCCACCATATATGCTTAGTCGCCGCTGCAACCTCACCACTTTACCCCTTCCTTTCCCGCTTGGCTTTGCTAGTCTTGATACCCATGGTAATGGGATTGCTGAGTCCTCGTGGCTCATGACATTACACCAACAGTTGCGGTGTACAGGTTTATGCGAGGATCATGACGTGAGAGCGATGTGTGCTTGTTTTGGAGTTCTTCTTCCGCTTCTTCTTCGATCAGGGATAGGTTCCAGTCGGCACTGGGCTAGCGGTGGTGGATGTCGTTTGAGCTTCTGTTTATGTTTCATCCGTAGTCGGATGTTGATCTTGTATATGATGTTGATGTATTCTTGTGGCATTTGTGCCTTATGTATGTATCCCTACCTATTATGTAATGTTGATGTAATGATATCCACCTTGCAAAAGCGTTTCAATATGCGGGTCTATCCTTGGTGGGACCGTCGAGTTCCTTTTGGATAGGGTCGCCTATTGGGCGTGACAAGTTGGTATCAGAGCCTCGACCGACCCTAGGAGCCCCTTGATTGATCGTGTAGTTTGTCCGCTGTTGAGTCTAGAAGAAAACTGATTTCGGAGTTTAGTTATATCGGAGAGTAGGAATTATTTTTACTTCTCTGCCCCTTCGTCGCTCTGATGAGAAATCTTGACGTAGGTGTTTTGAACTACTCCTCTTCTCATTCAAATTTTTCTTTAGGTTCACGCAGTTGGTTTTCCGTTCGTTGTTCCTCAGCTCTTTTCACCCGGTGCATTTCTTGTCAAGTCGACTCGAGCCTCTTCATCTTTGCAAGTTCAATCCTCAGTTGTTTTTCTTTTCCCACCCACCCTCCCTTCTTCTTCTCGGAACCGGAGTCCGTAATCGAGTATCCATCCTACTCGTGCGAAGTCTTTGCATTCCTTCCTCAATGATTTCAACCGGTGTTTTCTCTTCAAGATATTCGTCGGTTTCCCCTTCCAAGTTGTCTTTGTTTTCCCGCCCTCCCACCCTTTTATTCCCGGAGCCTGAGTCTTTTTTTTCGACCATCAATTTCATTCGTGCGGAGTCTCTTCAGTCTTCCCTCAATCATTTCAACCGGTGAATTCTCGTCTAGTTCGTCATCCTTCACCCCTTTCTTCTCCGGTGGACTCAATTCAAGTTTTTCGTTGTCGATCGTATTCTTTCCCTCAACTCAAATATTTCCCTTTGCTCGTTCGCCTCTCGCCAGTTTATCCTTCCGGAGTATTCAACACATCTCAGGAGATTTGTCGGTGTTTGAATTAATTCGAGGCTGTCACCTCATTCAAATATTTCATTTGTTCCGGTGCATCATCTAACTGTTCGTCATCCCTTTCCAACGGTGTTTTTCTCTTCAAGGCCCTAACCCACGTGTCTTTCCTGTGATCTTACCTGACTCTTCTAATTCCCCCGAAGTTATTCTCAATTCTTTTCAAGTGTGACGTATGAATGGATTCCATCAGTCACATGCCTTTTCCAATATCAATTTCAGATCATTTCATTGTTGGCTCAACCTCTTCGCTTTTCATTCTACCGGAGTATCTCAACAATTTTGGTGGTTTCTCCTCGTCATTTGAAGACCTTCGTAGACTTTTTTCTCTTAAATCTTGTCCGTTCTCCCGGAGATTCATGGTGCTAGCTCGATGTTATCCTATCAAATTGTTTCTAGTCGTGCAATTCTTTTCATCAATCCGGAGTATTTCAGGTGTTGCTTTCCCTCTCGATCATCAGGAGGTCACCTTTTTCGGAAGATTTCTTCGTTCTAAGTTTTCAGATTCGTTCTCTCAATTATTCTATATTCGTGCCCTTTCGTTCGCCTCAATATTATCCCGGTGCTTCGTTCAAGTGTTCTTTATTCAGCTCATGATCTCTTTGTTCTTTTGCATCTAAATTCCCTCAAGCATATTTGTTCTTCTAATTCACCCCGGTGATTCAGTCTCTTTCATCAGTCATTTCCAAATTCTTACGATGGTTCGTTCAAGGTTATTTTCCTTGTTTATCATATTAATCCATTCGTTCTTTTCAATCCTACCGGTGGTTCATGAAGACCTTCTCAAGTTTGCGATATGTCACTTCTCAATTCTTTTTCAAGAAGAATAAGTAGTTTGCAAAATCCACTGTTTGTCATCAATTTAATTTGATGAAGGATAAGCATACAATAAATCTTATTCTTATTTCCTCAAAGTGAGTAATCCCTTCCTTCGGAGTTTGTTCTTAAGGAATAAATTATACTTCCAAGTGTTTTCATCTTTTCTTTTCCGGAGTTCAATTTCCTCATCCATTTCGTCGGAACCTCCATCTAAATCATCGCAAGACTAATCTTATTCTTTCATCCTTCATTTTATCTCGTCATCCTTTTGTTACCGGAGTTCTTCATGGTGGTTCTTCATGATTTAATTCATTCTTCAAGAGTTCATCAAGTTTCATTCCATCTTCTTAAGCTCGTGTTTTATTCCTCCATGTTTTAGCCGGAGTGCTGCCTAAATCCTTCCAGTCTTATTCGTTTCTTTTCTCATTCTAACCACTCCGGTTAGAACGAGTTGTTTCATAGTCTATCTGATTCAGTGAGCTTTCGATTCTCGTCATTCTCGTCGTTCGTCTCTTCTTCTCGAGTGCTTTCGATTCTTTGCCTCTTCTCTCTTGCGTTTCTTGTTTCACCTCATCCCTTTTTCCCTTCCGTCTCGGTCCTAAGATCTCGGTACGAGATCTCTTGTTAGTGGAGGAGTGTTGTAACGCCCCGGATTCGATGCGCCAGGTGTCTTCCAGTTATTCGTCGTCGTTGCCATGTCATGTGCTTGCGTGTTGCACTTTGCCATGTCATCATCTGCTTTTCATATCATGTCGTCATGTGCATCGCATTTGCATACGTGTTCGTCTCATGCATCCGAGCTTTTTCCCCGTTGTCCGTTTTGCAATCCGGCACTCCTATATCTCCCGGCGCCCCCTTTTTGCCTCTCTTTCGTGTGCGGGTGTTAAACGTTCTCGGAATTGACTGAGTCTTGCCAAGCAGCCTTGGTATAGCACCGGTAGACCGCCTGTCAAGTTTCGTGCCATTTGGAGGTCGTTTGATACTCCAACGGTTAACCGGGTAACCGCAAAGGCCTCTTTTGTGTGCAGCCCAACACCCCTTCCAAAGTGGCCCAAAACCCAGCAAACTCCCCTCCATGCTCTCGGTCGTTCGATCACGATCGTGTGGGCGAAAACCGCACCTCATTTGGACTCTCCTAGCTCCCTCTACCTATAAATAAGCCCCTCCCCCCGAAATTCAAAGATGAAAATCCCCCCGAAACCCTAGATTTCTACCTCTCCACCGCCGGACGCGTCCAGCCTCGGCCACGCCCGGCGCGCTTCGCCTCCGCCCGCCGCCCGGCCGGCGTCGCCTCCGCCCGCCGCCCGTCATCCGTCGCCCAGCCGAAGCTCCACACCGGCTCGCCTCGGGCCCCCGCGCCATGCCCCTCGCCTTCTTGCCACCCACTGGCCGCCCGCCGCCCTTGGCTGCCCGCCCGCCATGTGGCCCAAATCCGCCCGTCGGCCTCCCTGTCTCCGCCGCCCCTCGTCGTCCCGCTCCGGCCGGCGCCTCTCCCCGCCTCCTCCGGCCTCCCTCCGGTCGATCTCCGGCGAGATCCGCCGCCGCATCGAGAACCGTGCCGCGGTCAACCCGCGGGTGAAGTTTGCCTTAGTCCCGAAGTTTTTGTCATAATCATGCCATGTTCATCATGCCATAACTTGCTGCATACTGCTCCGTTTTGTGTGTGTAATATGTCAAATTGTTCGCCTCGACGAGTACATCATTTCATTCCATTGCATCATGTTCATTTGAGCATATCTTGATGCCCGAAATGCTGTTAGAAGAGGGATATGTGATGTTAGTTTCAGATTCTTAACAGAACATGCACTTTTGTCATTTTTTGCCATGATTGATGTGTGCACCCTATGAACTTGAGTCCTACATGTGTTTTGTAATATATCATGCCATCTTTACAGGGGTGTATGCCATGTATTTTTGTGATCTCTGTGGTGACTAGCACAAGCATTCAAACTAGGCTCCATGATGCTGATTTCAGCCCCTGTTCTGCTGATATTTTTATGCCATGTAAACTTGATGCTACCGAGAGATCCATGCTTATTTTGAGATACTTCAGTAAGGATGTTTTGAACATATGGTTATGCTCTATCCATCCATGCCCTTGTTTGCAATTATGGAGTGCCATATCTTGAGTCAATCGAGCTCGACTTTTGCTATAAAATGTTTCCTGGCAGGTTGTTTACATGTTATTCAATTTTGCCAAGGTTGTTGTAATTGATACGTGTATGCTATGATGTTGTTCTTGCCATGTATAGCTTCTATCCCATGTCTTCTTACTGTGAGCTGCCTTGCCATGCCATGTATTGCTCTGTGGTGAGTGGTTCAAGCTCACTAACATCCCTACTTATTGTTGTTCCTGCTATGTATGAATCTGTCATATAACTTGCCAGGTTTACATGGGTGCCATCATATCTTCGGTTCTTTTTTGGCTCATGATCACTAAAGGACTTTTGTTCTATTCATTTAGTAGATTCATTCCATGCATTTTTTTGCCATGATAACTTCCTGTAACATGTTGTTTGTTAGCTCTAAACATTGCAACCTGATGTTATTTTTGCTAAAGTCTGAAACTGTTATTATTTGCAATCTTGCCATGTCATTTTGAGCATGTTCTAGTGATTTCTGGAGATAGCTCAGTGTTCATGTTTTGTCATGATTTACCTGTAAATCATGCCCGTGCCTTTTGTTTTCACGTTGAGATGTTGTAGCATATTGTTTTGATGCTTGTAATATGCCTAGTTGCTGTTTTGGAAAGCTTGTCCTTTTAACTTGTATGGTGTGTGTGTTGAACCGTTGCTCCGTTTTGAGTGCGCTCTATATGAAACTTGCTTAGATTTGCACGTAGTTTCTTATTATCATGTTGCATCCATGTTTTGATGTGTTTGTTTGATGTTTGTATGCATTTTGCATCAATGCCATCTTTATCTTGTTTTGCTCATATCTTCTAGGCCGTAGCTCCGAATTAAATGAACTTTATATGTAACTTGACTAGAATCTCGTGTAGATCATCTTGGTGCATTTTAAATTGCTGTTTAACAACTTGAACATAAAGTTATTCAGATCTGGACCAATTTTGAAATTTGTATATGAGGACTTACCGGAATTGTTATATGTTGTTTCCGGCCTCATTTAAACTTGTTTTGAGGTGTTGTTCTTGTTTGCATCATATTTTGCCATGAGTAGCTTAATGTAGCTTTGTCATTCATCATGCTTGGTTGTGCATCATGTCTTGTTCACGTGTGGTGTGTTTACTATGTTGTGTGCTTTTTCTCGATAGTTCCTGCTTGCTATGTATCGTGAGGATTCGCTCAGATACGCTTGGTTCGTCTTCGTGGCTTCATCTTCTTCATGGACTCGTTCTTCTTCCTTATGGGATTTCAGGCAAGATGACCGCTACCCTGGATCTCACTACTATCATTGCTATGCTAGTTGCGTCGTTCTATCGCTATGCTGCGTTACCTACCACTTGCTGCTCAAGCCTCCCAAATTGCCATGTCAGCCTTTAACCTTTTGCACCCTTCCTAGCAAACCGTTGTTTGGCTATGTTACCGCTTTACTCAGCCCCTCTTATAGCGTTGTTAGTTGCAGGTGAAGATGAAGTTTGTTCCTTGTTGGAACATGGAGATGTTGTTCCTTATTGGAACATGTTTACTTGTTGGGATATCACAATATATCTTATTTAATTAATGCATCTATATACTTGGTAAAGGGTGGAAGGCTCGGCCTTATGCCTGGTGTTTTGTTCCACTCTTGCCGCCCTAGTTTCCGTCATATCGGTATTATGTTCCCGGATTTTGCGTCCCTAACGCGGTCGGGTGATTTATTGGACCCCCTTGACAGTTCGCTTTGAATAAGACTCCTCCAGCAAGGCCCAACATTGGTTTTATCATTTGCCTCACCTAGCCCTTTTTCCCTTGGGTTTCTGGAGCCCAAGGGTCATCTTTATTTTAGCCCCCCCGGGCCAGTGCTTCTCTAAGTGCTGGCCTGAACCGAGCTGCCTGCGGGGCCCCCTTGGAGCAACTCGAGGTCTGGTTTTACTCGTAGGTAGTCTCATCCGGTGTTGCCCTGAGAACGAGATATGTGCAGCTCCTATCGGGATTGTCGGCGCATCGGGCGGCTTTGCTTGTCTTGTTTTATTACTGTCGAAATGTCTTGTAGCCGGGATTCCGAGACTGATCGGGTCTTCCGGGAGAAGGAATATCCTTCGTTGATCGCGAGAGCTTATCATGGGCTAAGTTGGGACACCCCTGCAGGGTATAAACTTTCGAGAGCCGTGCCCGCGGTTATGTGACAGATGGGAATTTGTTAATATCCAGTTGTAGTAAACTTGAAGCAAACTCTTCTAAAATACACCAACCGTGTGCGTAATCGTGAGTGTCTTTTTTCGGGGTTGATCGAGAGGAGAACACAGTTTCTGGGTTATGTTTGAAGTAGGTAGGAGTTCAGGATCACTTCTTGATCATTACTAGTTATCGACCGTTCCGCTTGCTCTCTTCTCGCTCTTATTTGCGTTGGTTAGCCACCATATATGCTTAGTCGCTGCTGCAACCTCACCACTTTACCCCTTCCTTTCCCAGTTGGCTTTGCTAGTCTTGATACCCATGGTAATGGGATTGCTGAGTCCTCGTGGCTCACAGATTACTACACCAACAGTTGCAGGTACAGGTTTATGCGAGGATCATGACGTGAGAGCGATGTGTGCTTGTTTTGGAGTTCTTCTTCTGCTTCTTCTTCGATCAGGGGATAGGTTCCAGGTCGGCAGCCTGGGCTAGCAGGGTGGATGTCGTTTGAGTTTCTGTTTATGTTTCATCCGTAGTCGGATGTTGATCTTGTATATGATGTTGATGTATTCTTGTGGCATTTGTGCCTTATGTATGTATCCCTACCTATTATGTAATGTTGATGTAATGATATCCACCTTGCAAAAGCGTTTCAATATGCGGGTCTATCCTTGGTGGGACCGTCGAGTTCCTTTTGGATAGGGTCGCATATTGGGCGTGACAGCAGCGATCCAGTGAACCCTCGTACTCCTCTACGCGTGGGCATCCACTTCCGCGTCTTCCCCGCCTCCGCGTCGTCCCCTTCCTAGGCCTCGCCGTCGTCCACCGCCATGGTGCTCTCGGCGCGGCGTGGTCAACGTGGTCAAGGAATGGCTTCCATCGGACGTGGACTGTACATGGAGAGGCTATCAGCTGGGTCCACGGCCGCAGCAAGGAAGTGCCTCCTTATTACGCCATAAAATAATTATTCCTCCACCTGACAGCGGGGACCCACCAGACGGGCCACCATATTTCGCAAAAAAAACTTTTCCCCCCGACTGCTGGGACCCACCAGCTACATCTTCGCACGCAAGGAAGTGCGTCCGGGCAAAAAAACGATTCGCCCCCCTGACTGCTGGGACCCACCAGCTACATCTTCGCATGCAAGGAAGTGCCTGACAGTCGGGACCCACATGGTCGAAGCGTAAGTAGGGTTGTCATTCTGGTCGCGAACGTGTACGTACATACTGGTTGTTGTAGAGGCGCACATGTGTCGTAGTAGAGGTGCGCACGTAGCATGTACATGTACGTACAACGGCGAGGGTGCAAGAAAGATAATACAGCCACATACGTACATACGGGCAGGGTCTCGAATGCCTACTCGCGCATATGTACATGGCTGGGTCGGAACGGAGAAACAGCGTCGTCGCCGTGTTCATGGGGAGCCAACTGGCTGGGTCGGAACGGAATGCGTGGTCGTTTTCATCGGGAGGGCTTGGACGGAACATGCGATGGAAACGAGGCCTGGCGTACCACACAATGGAGGAAACGGCCTTGTGTTCGACCGACCATGTTCGAAACGGGATCCTGTTGATCGGGAGGGGCCTGGCATAACGCATAGCAAGGAAACGGACCTCCTACGGTCGAAACAGGGGTCCTGTTGATCGGGAGGGGTGTGGCGTACCGCAAAACGGACGAAACGGACTTGTGTTGGAGCGCTACGATCGAAACGGGGGTCCTGTTTATCGGGAGGGGTGTGGCGTACCACAAAACGGAGGAAACAGACTTGTGTTGGAGCGCTACGGTCAAAACGGGGGTTCTATTCATCGGGAGGGGTGTGGCGTACCGCAAAACAGGACTCCATGGGATACTGTTCATCTCCACCGTTGACCTCCTCCAGCCTCCACGGGCTACCGTCGACCTCCTCCAGCCTCCACCGCGCGCTACTCCACCGGCTACTATTCAACCACCCCTCCACGGCCACCCCACCACCGCTTCACTGCTCATCCAGCCCTCCACACCACGGGTCCTGTTCAACCACCCTCCACGGCCACCCTCCACCGCTTCATCGCTCATCCAGCCCTCCACACCACGGGTCCTGTTCATCCAGAGGCAACGCCACCTCTCACTGCTCATCCAACCCCCCGCAACGCCATCGCTCATCCAATCGATCGGCTTCAGTTAGCAGCAGTAGCGAAGGAATCGCTCCATCGGGTTCAGTTAACAGCCATCGATCGATCGCTCGGGTTCAGTAACGCGTAGCCTGCAGTGCAATCGCTCGGGTCCAGTTAGAGCCCAACGCCTCGCTCGGGTTCAGTTAGAGCCAACGTCTCGCACACACGCGCATACGTATGAGAGAAACGCGCATTGCTCGGCCCCCGACCTCCCACCGTAACCGGCAACTCCCCGAAATTTTCCTCCCCCTCGCTTCTACCACGGTTTTTTCCGTCATGGACGGCCCAAAGAATGTCATGCAGCTGCGTCTCCGGCCCGCCTGTGACGAAAAGCCCATATTCTGTCATGATTTTTTGTCATAGAAGTAGGAGCCCACCACATCTATGATGATACCGGGTTTTGTCACAATTATTGTCATAGAAGTGTCATATGTATGACAGAAAAAAAATTTGTTCAACCCAAAATGTCATGGATGTGTCTCTTTTTTGTAGTGGGAACTGGCGAGGAGGAGATAAGAGCGTAGTAACCGCAGGGCCTCATCCCTTCCAACTTTAGATCATTCCTTAGCGAAGGGGTGAGGCTACTATTTACTACTAGTACTAGCATTATGGGACGTTATGGGATTGCACTATACTGTAAATAATAGCACTAGTAAGAAATTTTTGGCACTAGCTAGTAGTTTTTGGCGTGGATTAAGAAATTTTGGGTATGTTTTTGCTATTTTTTGTACACGCCAACCATCGTCAAAAACGTCTTACATTATGTGACGTAGGAGTACGTGATTGCATCAGTAGTAGTACTAGTACTACTTTCTCAACTAGTAGTGCGATGTATTGTACTTCTAGTATAGTGCACCAGTTTTGAACTCTTGAATCTCATGGCCAAGGAGCTACAGTTGGAAGTGGATGGTACTACTGTTCTCTAGAACCATCGCTGTACTATCAATGCAGGGAAAGTACACCTATGTCATGGAATTTTCATGTCAGATGTCCTAGTGTGAGGACTTAGTCGTGAGGCCAACGCATCTATGTGGTAGCTTAAGAGGGGTTGAGCGGAATCGAGAGACGCAACATGATACGTCTCCGTCGTATCTACTTTTCCAAACACTTTTGCCCTTGTTTTGGACTCTAACTTGCATGATTTGAATGGAACTAACCCGGACTGATGTTGTTTTCAGCAGAATTGCCATGGTGTTATTTATGTGCAGAAACAAAAGTTACCGGAATGACCTGAAGCTCCACGGAACGTCTAGTTGGAAATAATAAAAAATCGTTGCAAAAGATGAAGACCAGGGGGCCCACACCCTGTCCACGAGGGTGGGGGGCGCGCCCCCCTACCTCGTGGGCCCCCTGGAGCTCCTCCAACGCCAACTCCAACTCTATATATTTGCTTTCGGGGAGAAAAAAATAGAGGAGAAGAAATCATCGCATTTTACGATACGGAGCCGCTGCCAAGCCCTAAAACCTCTCGGGAGGGCTGATCTGGAGTCCGCTCGGTGCTCCGGAGAGGGGGATTCGTCGCCGTCGTCATCATCAACCATCCTCCATCACCAATTTCATGATGCTCACCGCCGTGCGTGAGTAATTCCATCGTAGGCTTGCTGGACGGTGATGGGTTGGATGAGATCTATCAGTAATCGAGTTAGTTTTGTTAGGGCTTGATCCCTAGTATCCACTATGTTCTGAGATTGATGTTGCTATGCCTTTGCTATGCTTAATGCTTGTCACTAGGGCCCGAGTGCCATGATTTCAGATCTGAACCTATTATGTTTTCATGAATATATGTGTGTTCTTGATCCTATCTTGCAAGTCTATAGTCACCTACTATGTGTTATGATCCGGCAACCCCAAAGTGAAAAATAATCGAGACCACTCCCGGTGATGACCGTAGTTTGAGGAGTTCATGTATTCACTATGTACTAATGCTTTGTTCCGGTTCTCTATTAAAAGGAGTCCTTAATATCCCTTAGTTTCCATTAGGACCCCGCTGCCACGGGAGGGTAGGACAAAGGATGTCATGCAAGTTCTTTTCCATAAACACGTATGACTATATTCGGAATACATGCCTACATTACATTGATGAATTGGAGCTAGTTCTGTGTCACCCTATGTTATGACTGTTACATGATGAACCGCATCCGGCATAATTTTCCATCACCGATCCAATGCCTACGAGCTTTCTATATACTGGTCTTCGCTTATTTACTTTTCCATTGTTGCTATTACAATCACTGAAAAATACAAAAAATATTACTTTTACTTCCGTTACTTTTGTTACCGTTACCACTACTATCATATTACTTTGCTACTAAATACTTCGCTGCAGATTTAAGTTATCCAGGTGTGGCTGAATTGAAAACTCATATGCTAATACTTGAGAATATTCTTTGGCTCCCCTTGTGTCAAATCAATAAATTTGGGTTGAATACTCTACCCTCGAAAACTGTTGCGATCCCCTATACTTGTGGGTTATCAAGACTATTTTCTGGCACCGTTGCCGGGGAGCATAGCTCTATTCTTTGAGTCACTTGGGATTTATATCTGCTGGTCTATATGAAGAACTTGAAAGACGCTAAGACAACAATTTATCCCTTAACTACGAGGGGAGGTAAGGAACTGCCATCTAGCTCTGCACTTGATTCACCTTTTGTTTTGAGTAAGCTTGTGACACCTAAACCTGCTCTGCTATTCGTTCTGATATGTCGCATGTTATTGATGATGCCACTTCTTGTATGCATGATAATTATGATGAAACTACTTCTATGCTTGATACTATTGTGCCCCTTAGTGAATTTCTTGATGAACAAATTGCTAGGGCTAGAGAGAAAGAAATTATTGAAACTGATATTACTGATGAAATTGATGATGAAGATATGCCTGCTATTCCCGAAGGTTGTATTTTTGATAAAGAAGCTTCTGCATCTATTTTAGCTTGCAATGATAGATATGAACTCAAGAGATTATTAGCTAAATGGAATCAGCAATCTCTTATGGATAGAATGAGACCTGACCCTGCTTTTGCAACTTCACCTATCTGTGTTGCCGATAGGGATTATGAATTCTCTGTTGATCCGGATGTAATTACTTTGGTTGAATCTGATCCTTTTCATGGCTATGAATCTGAAACTGTTGTGACACATCTTACTAAATTAAATGATAACGCCACCCTGTTCACTAATGATGAGAGATCTCGCTACTTTTATATCCTTAAAATATTTCCGTTCTCATTAAAGGATGATGCTAAGATATGGTTTAACTCTCTTGATCCTGGTTGTGTGCATAGTCTCTAGGATATGATTTATTACTTCTCTGCTAAATATTTCCCTGCTCATAAGAAACAAGCTGCTTTGAGGGAAATATACAATTTCGTGCAAATTGAAGAAGAGAGTCTCCCACAAGCTTGGGGGAGGCTTCTCAAGTTACTTAATGCTTTGCCTGATCATCCTCTTAAGAAAAATGAAATACTTGATATCTTTTATAATGGACTAACCGATGCTTCCAGAGATTACCTGGATAGTTGTGCTGGTTCTGTTTTCAGGGAAGGAACACCGGATGAAGCTGAAATTCTATTGAATAATATGTTGACAAATGAAAATAAGTGGACTCCTCCTGAGCCAATTCCTGTGCATATTCCTAAACCAACTCCGAAGAAGAGAGGTGGTCTATTTCTAAGTCCTGAAGATATGCATAAGGCAAAGAAATCTATGAAAGAAAAAGGTATAAAAGATGAAGATGTTAAGAATTTACCTCTATTGATTAAATACATGGTCTTATTTTACCGCCTGTTGAAGAAACATATGATCTTAATCCATTACCTATTGAAGAAACTCATGGTCTTGATAACCCGACACAGGTAGTAAAGGTAAATTCTCTATAGATATGATAGAGCTGAAATCCCTCCTACTAAAATTTCTAGTCAGTGCTTGGATGAGTTCGATAACTTTATGTTTAAGCAAGAAGACTTCAATGCTTATTTTGGAAGACAATTAAAACAAAATGCTTATATGATTAAACACTTGGGTGATTATATGGCTGATGTTAGAGGTGAACTTAAACTCGTTAGCAAATGCTTCTATGGTTACCACTCAAGTAGAACAAGTACTTAAAGCTCAAAAGGATTTTCTCAATGAAATGAATAGTAAGAAAAATGATTATGTTGTTAGAGTGGCTACTAGAACTGGCAGAATGACTCAGGAACCTTTGTATCCTGAAGGCCACCCTAAGAGAATTGAGCAAGATTCTTAGAGAAATATTATTGATGCACCTAGTTCTTCTAAAAGGAAGAAAAAGAAAAATCATAGGGCTTTGCAAATTTCTAGTGAACCTATTGCTGAACCACCCGAGAATCCAAATGATATATCTATTTCCGATGCTGAAACACAATCTGGTAATGAACATGAACCTAGTGAAAATGTTAATGATGATGTTCATGACGATGCTCCACCTAGTAATGATAATGATGGAGAAATTGAACCTGCTATTGATCTTGATAACCCACAATAAAGAATCAACGTTATGATAAGAGAGACTTTGTTGCTAGGAAACATGGTAAAAAAAAGGGAACCTTGGGTTCAAAAACCCATGCCTTTTCCTCCCAAACCATCCAAGAAAAAGGATGATGAGGATTTTGAGCGCTTTGCTGAAATGATTAGACCTATCTTTTTGCGTATGTGTTTGACTGATATGCTCAAAATGAATCCTTATGCTAAGTATATGAAAGATATTTTTACAAATAAGAGAAAGATACCAGAAGCTGTGATTTCCACCATGCTTGCTAATTATACTTTTAAGGGTGGAATACCTAAGAAACTAAGAGATCCAGGAGTACCTACTATACCATGCTCCATTAAAAGAAACTATGTCAAAACTGCTTTATGTGATCTCGGAGCTGGTGTTAGTGTTATTCCTCTCTCTTTATATCGTAGACTTCATTTGAATAAGTTGACACCTCCTGAAATATCTTTGTAAATGGCTGATAAATCAACTGCTATACCTGTCGGTATTTGTGAGGATGTGCCTGTTGTGGTTGCAAATGTTACTATTTTAACGGACTTTGTTATTCATGATATTCCCGAGGACGATTGTATGTATATTATTTTTGGAAGACCTTTTTTGAATACTGCACGGGCTGTTATTGATCGCAACAAAGGCAATGTCACTTTTCATGTTAATGGTAATGAGCATACGGTACACTTTCCGAGGAAACAACCTCAAGTTCATACTATCAACTCTATTGGAAAAATTCCATCGATTATTTTTGGAGGTTTTGAATTTCCTCTTCCTACTGTCAAGAAGAAATATGATATTCTTATTATTGGGGATGTGCATATCCCCGTTGAGGTAACATAGTGTTATTCAAAATTTCTCCGGTTTCATGTTATTCGGAATGAGTTTGTTAACAAGACTTGATAAATCTTCTTAGTGGATTCCTTCTGATGAGCATGAGATGGATGAAATTAGAAGCACAATCTTCTGTACCCTCTCTCTACTCTCTGTTATTTAGTTGAAATAAAGTAAAAATAGTATTTTTCTGTCTGTTTTCTGATTTATCTGTGCAATATAAAAATACCTCAAAAATAAAAGTTCTCAAATGCCCTGAAAATGAAATATGATTTTTTCTAGAATATTTGAGGATTTCTGGAACTGAGAACACAGCAGGGGGTCAACCACTTGGCCACGAGGATGGAGGGCGCGCCCTACCGCCCATGGCGCGCCCCTGCCTCGTGGGCCCATGGTGGCCCTCCTCCACTTATTCCTGCACCCATACACTCCTTCCTCCCACAAACATCAATATCCAGCTCAAGCACGAGTTCTAGCTCACTTTGCTGCGATTTTCGATCTCCTTACTCAAAGCACCTCTCACAAAACTGCTTGGGGAGATTGTTCCTTGGTATGTGACTCCTCCATTGGTCCAATTAGTTTTTGCTCTAGTGCTTTATTCATTGCAAATTTGTGCTGCCTAGGTGACCATGTTCTTGAGCTTGCATGTCAAATTTATATGGTTCCAAGTAGTTCTAATGCTTGATATGGGCTCTAGGCACTTGTAGGAGTAGTTGCTATCAATTTTGTTGAGCTTGGTTCACTTTTGTTTGAAGTTACTAAAAATTTCAGAAATTTTTCAGAGGAAGAAATATGCTTAGGAAAATGTTTCAAGGTGGTTCTTCAAGAAAGCAAGGACCCAGGCTTGCAATGCGTGATGCTGACGAGGAGCCACCAAGGGACGCTCCGGTGCGGCCCTGTGAATGGCCCTCAGAAAATTTTATGGATCGAGCGGGAATCAAGGAAGAATTTAATGCATATTTGCGTAACGCCGATTTTGTGAGCTTTGAGGCATACAATTGCCCTCAGTACCATCATCTCACTAGCTCATTTGTGAGGAGGTTTGAATTTTCATCTTCACGTAATTCTCCAACGGTCATGTTTGATCTTTATGAAAAATCTTATACCATGGACTTAGAGGATTTTACTTCTGCTTGCAAACTTCCACAGTGGGGTAGTGTTAGTGATCCCCGTAAATCTGAATTTAGAAACTTTCTGGCTAGCATAATTGTGGGGGAATCTAGAGATATAACACAAGCTACCATAGGGAGCATCCATTTTCCTGCTATACATTATTTTGCTCTCTTCATAGGTAGGTGCATAAATGGTAAAGATGAAGCATGTCATATGTGTGTGCTTGACCTCAGTATTCTTAGGAGTGCCGTATTAGGAGACCAATCTTATAATATGGGAGCCGTTGTTGCACGTAGGTTGCATCATAATAGATTTAATGGAGATTTCTTTGGAGGAATTTATGCAACCCTCTTAGTTGATTTTCTCTATGTGGACATTCGTGAGGATGATATGGAGTTGCCTCCTACTTATTTAGACTACAATTCTATGGTCTACCACCAGTTTTTCGAGAGGAATGAATCACCTCTCCAGTATCGACTAATTAGTCTTTGATAAACGACGTGTTGTCCGTATTACTCTTCCTGCTCCTGCCTTCTTTGTTCATCAGGCAAAAGGAAGATATGTTACCACCAGAGAGGAGGCAGATGAGTACGAGAGGAGGGCGGAGGCAGCTCGCCGCCACGCTGCAGCTCAGGAGGCGATAAACGATGTATCTCAGTACGACCCCAACTACACCTACGGGTATCCGCCAGGCCATCCTTGGCAATAAACCAACTTAGGCCAAAAGCCTAAGCTTGGGGGAGTACGTATTTCCCACCGACATTACATTTATGTTCACACATACTCATTGCTAGATATCGGTGCTCATACTCTTTCACTGTAATATCCATGTTAGTTTATTTTCTTTTTCCTGCTTTCTTATTGTGTGTTTGTAAAACTTTAAGAAAAACCAAAAAAATTAGTGTATCTTTTAGTTAGTTTACTTTTCTTGCTGCATTAGTAATAATTAAAAAGAAAACCCAAAAACATTTCCTGTTCTTCTTTTGCTTGATGGGAGCTTTCCCGTGTAAATAGTTTTTATTTCTTTTCTTTGGGGGACGATAGGAGAAGACCATGATTAAATTGTTGAAGTGGCTCTTATATGCATTATTGTTGATTTAACCAACATCCAATATTGCCTTCTCTTCTCCTGTTTATTGAATGCTCGCAAATTCCAGCTTAGTCCAATGCACGCGCACTCTTATTATTATTCACATCTATTCGGTCGTGCAAGTGAAAGGCAATTATGATGATATATGATGGACTGACTGAGATGAGAAAATCTGGTATGAACTCGACCTCTCTTGTTTTTGTAAATATGATGAGTTCATCGTTCTTGATTCAGCTTATTATGAATAAACATTTTTGCAATGACAATTAGAGATCATATTTGCTCGTGCCATGCTTGATTAGCTATGAGTTATAATGGTTTACCTTGCGTGACAACATGCTATTAAAATGGCTATGATGTGGTATAGTGGGGTGGTATCCTCCTTTGAATGATTTAAGTGACTTGAATTGGCGCATGTTCACACATGTAGTTGAAACAAAATCAACATAGCCTTCACGATATTTATGTTCATGGTGGATTATATCCTACTCATGCTTGCATCCAATGTTTATTAATTTTAATGCATGTTCATGACTGTTGTCGCTCTCTAGTTGGTCGCTTCCGGTCTTTTGCTAGCCTTCACTTGTACTAAGAGGGAATGCTGCTTGTGCATCCAATCCTTAAACCCCAAAGTTATTCCAGATGAGTCCACCATACCTTCCTATATGCGGTATCTACCTGCCGTTCCAAGTAAATTTGTATGTGCCAAACTCTAAACCTTCAAATAAACATTCTGTTTTGTATGCACGAATAGCTCATGTATCAACTAGGGCTGCCCTTATCTTCCATGTTAGGCGGGTTATTCTCAAGAGGAGTGGACTCCGCTCCTCACTCACGAGAAAATGGCTGGTCACCGGGATGCCCAGTCCCATGCTTTATGAAAACTAAATCAAAATAATTGCAAACAAAACTCCCCCTGGGACTGTTGCTAGTTGGAGACACTCGTTATTTCGAGCAAGTCATGGATTGATGCTTGTTGGTGGAGGGGGAGTATAAACTTTAACATTCTGTTTGGGAACCGCCTATAATGTGTGTAGCATGGAAGATATCGCCATCTCTTGGTTGTTATGTTGACAATGAAAGTATACCGCTCAAAATATTATTTATCTCTATTTCAAAACCGAGCTCTGGCACCTCTACAAATCCCTGCTTCCCTCTGCGAAGGGCCTATCTATTTACTTTTATGTTGAGTCATCACCCTCTTATTAAAAGCACTAGCTGGAGAGCACATCTGTCATTTGCATCCATTACTATTAATTTATATTGGGTATGACTATGATTGGATCTCTTTTACCATGAATTACAATGTCTAATCAGTCCTTGATCTTTAAAGGTGCTCTGCATTTATGTTTTGCGGTCTCAGAAAGGGCTAGCGAGATACCATCTTGTTATATCATATTATGATTGTTTTGAGAAAGTGTTGTCATCCGAGATTTATTATTATCGCTCACTAGTTGATTATGCCGTTGATATGAGTAAACATGAGACCTGAGAATTACTGCGAATGTGGTTAGTAATAATCTTTGCTGAAAACTTGAATGCTGGTTTTACATATTTACAACAAGAGCAAACAGAGTTTGTAAAAGTTTTTCTTTATCACTTTCAGTTTATGAACTGAATTGCTTGAGGACAAGCAAGTTTGTAAAAGTTTTTCTTTATCACTTTCAGTTTATGAACTGAATTGCTTGAGGACAAGCAAAGGTTTAAGCTTGGGGGAGTTGATACGTCTCCGTCGCATCTACTTTTCCAAACACTTTTGCCCTTGTTTTGGAGTCTAACTTGCATGATTTGAATGGAACTAACCCGGATTGACGCTGTTTTCAGCAGAATTGCCATGGTGTTATTTATGTGCAGAAACAAAAGTTTTCGGAATGACCTGAAACTCCACGGAACGTCTAGTTGGAAATAATAAAAAATCGTTGCAAAAGACGAAGACCAGGGTGAGGGAGTCCTGGATTAGGGGGTATCCGGACAGCTGGACTATATACATCGTCCGGACTATTGAAGCGTGAAGATACAAGACTCAAGACTTTGACCCGTGTCCGGATGGAACTCTCCTTGGCGTGGAAGGCAAGCTTGGCGAACCGGATATTGTATTTCCTTCCTTGTAACCGACTCCATGTAAACCCTAGCCCTCTCCGGTGCCTATATAAACTTGAGAGGTTGGTCCTTAGAAGGCCGATCACAATTACAATCATACCATCATAGGCTAGCTCTTAGGGTTTAGCCTCTACGATCTCGTGGTAGATCTACTCTTGTACTACCCATATCTTCAATATTAATCAAGCAGGAAGTAGGGTTTTACCTCCATCGAGAGGGCCCGAACCTGAGTAAACATCTGTGTCCCTTGCTTCCTGTTACCATCAGCCTAGACGCACAGATCAGGACCCCCTACCCGAGATCCGCCGGTTTTGACACCGACATTGGTGCTTTCATTGAGAGTTCCTCTGTGTCGTCGCTACAAGGCTCGATGGCTCCTTCAACCATCGTCAACAACACGGTCCCGGGTGAGACCTTTCTCCTCGGACAGATCTTCGTGTTCGGCAGCTTCGCCCTGCGGGCCAATTCGCTTGGCCATCTGGAGCAGATTGATAGCTACGCCCCTGGCCACCAGATCAGGATCGGAAACCTGAACTACACGGCGGACATCCACAGAGACTGGATCTTCGACGGATTCGGGCCTATGCCAGGAACACTGGACAGTCACGACGAGCACGGCTTAGAACTGCTGTCGGACAAAACTCGGGGTATCACCCCCTCAGTAGCCTCGGACCTAAATCCGGAGCAGACTGCGTTGCCTAAGGACGGAGGGCTGGACCCCGCCCCGCAGGTCGCACACTCATCGGCGGTGGAGCCGAACACGGGACTTACCTCTATGGCGGCCTGTGACTCCGGACCCCCGGATTCGTATAGGGATGTTGGTTCTGGTCCGCGCACTCCGTAATTGAGTTCACCGATGCGGATATCTTCCAGCACTCGCCCTTTGGCGACATGCTGAACTCGTTAAAAACTCTCTCTTTGACAGAAAATTCCGGGCCAAACTATGTCCAGCTCGAGTGGGAAGCAGGCGGCGAAGAAATTCGTCACCCACCCACCACCCACTTCATAGCCACGGTCGATGATTTAACCGACGTGCCTGACTTTGACTCCGAAGGCATCGACGGTATGGACGACGATGCAGGAGAAGATTCGGAATCTATGGGGCGCTGGACTTCTGCCTCGTCACACGACATATACATGGTGGATACGCCTAAAGAGGACAAATGCGACAATCCGGAAGATAAACCCCCGGGCAAAATCCAAAGAGACGGCGCAGACGCCATTCTAAGTCCAGCAACAGTAAAAATAGCGACAAGAGCGCCAGAAGGATCGATACTACAGTCAACTCCGAAGGCAACAACAACCATACAGACCCAGCGATGGAGCAGGGCGAACCAGGCCACCCCCAAACACAGTTCGAAGCAGACGCCCGAGGACAATGATCCCGACGGACAAGGTCATCAAATCGAACCAGCACAAGAAAGCAGTCCGGATGACGATGCATTCATTATCCCGGAAAAACGCGTGGAACGAGATAACCTCCACAGAAAGCTTATGGCCACCGCAAGAAGTCTAAAGAAGCAGAAGCAACAGCTCAAAGCCGCACAGGAAACGCTCAACCGTAGATGGAATAAAGTGCTGAACCTTTGAAGAAAGATACGGCGATGATCGCCATACAAAGAGCTATCCAAAACGCAAGCTACTGCCAGAACTCGACGACGAAGCCGTGCCACTTCATAACCGCAACAAAGCGGCTACCGACGCCGCGCATGATCTACGTGAGCACCTGGATAAGAAAGCTGGCGCGGCCAGGTCCATTTATGGATCTAAAGGACACACCCCGGCGAGGGACTATGGTAGCCAAAACAATTATGCCAATCGAATACAAGTTCGGAATAAACACCGGACACAATAACAGCCGACGGCATGACACAACACGTCCAGACATAGAGGGGCTACTCACCCCCTGTGCTTTACCGAAGAAGTACTGGACCATGAATTTCCACAGGGCTTTAAACCTGTGAATATAAAGGCATACGACGGAACGACAAACCCAGGTGTCTGGATCGAGGATTTTATCCTGCATATACATATGGCTCGTGGGGATGACCTCAACGCCATCAAATACCTTCCCCTCAAACTGAAGGGACTAGCTCGACACTGGTTGAAAATCCTCCCCGAAAATTCCATTGGGAGTTGGGAGGAACCCGAGGACGCTTTCAGGGCCAATTTTCAAGGGACCTATGTCCGGCCTCCGGATGCTGACGATTTAAGTCACATAATCCAACAAACCGGAGAGTCCACCCGCAAGCTTTGGAACAGATTCCTCACTAAGAAGAACCAAATTGTCGATTGTCCGGACGCCGAAGCTTTAGCGGCATTCAAACACAGCATCCGTGATGAGTGGCTTGCCAGACACCTGGGCCAAGAAAAATCGAGGACAATGGCAGCCTTAACAAGCCTCATGACCCGCTTTTGCGCGGGTGAAGACAGCTGGCTGGCCCGTAAAAGCACCAGCGATCCCAGCACATCCGAAATGAGGGAAGGCAATGGGAAGCCACGGCGTAATAAAAACAAACGCCAAAACAAGGAAGAGAGCCCGGACAACACAACGGTTAATGCCGAATTCAGGGGCTCTCGACCTGATCAGCAAAAGAAGCCACTTAAAGGCAATAAAGAGGGACCGTCCGGTCTGAATAGAGTCCTAGACAGAATATGCCAAATTCATGGCACTCCTGACAAACCTGCGAACCACACACAGAGAGTGCTGGGTCTTCAAGCAGGCCGGCAAATTAAATGCCGAACACAAGGGAAGGGAAACACCAAGTGAACACGAGGATGAACCTCGCCAGCCGAACACTGGGGGACAGAAAAAATTCGCGCCAGAGGTTAAAACAGTAAACATGATCCACGCGACTCATACATCCACGAGAAGGCACGAACACGTGCTCGGAAACGCGTGCACTATAGAGCCCATCGTACCCACACCTAGCTATTGGATGACCAGTCCAATCACCTTCGATCACACGGACCGCCCGACTAGTATTCGGCGCGAAGGATAGAGGCCTTGGTGCTCGACCCAATAATCGACGGATACCATCTCACCCACGTCCTCATGGACGGCGGCAGCAGTCTCAATTTAATATATGAGGACACTGTCCACAGGATGGGGATAGACCCATCCAGAATTAGGCAAAGCAACACCACCTTTGAAGGGGCGATACCAGGCGTTGAAGCCTACAACAGGGGCTCTGTTGTACTGAAGGTAACATTCGGCTCCCCAGGCAACTCCAGAAGCGAAGAATTACTCTTCATCATCGCACCTTTCCAAAGCGACTATCATGCATTGCTTGGAAGAACGACCTTCGCCCGCTTCAACGCATTACCGCACTACGCCTACCTTACACTCAAGATGCCCGGTCCACGTGGCGCCATCACCGTTAACGGAAAGATAGAGCGCCCTTCACGCGCGGAGGAATATGCAACGGCCCTAGCGGCCGAACTGTAAGCGGACTCCAATATCAGAAAGCATGACTGGTCATCAAGACCACAAACTCGGTTAGACGAGTCCGGCAGCCCGGATAAAACTGAACAAGGCCACCATATATGTAATCCCATAGAGGACACCAGGGGCTGTAGGTATTTAATATAGCCCCACACTTGGCTCAACCTTATTGGCAGGCTAGCATTTCACACTTTTTACTATCCATCGCATACTTACGTTGTACTCTCCTACGAGTTTTCCTTTTTCCACAGACAACGTTCGCGCGATACCCTTCCAGGATACGGCACAACGGAGACAAAGGCGCAGACGTGCAGCAGGGCCCCGTTCAACAGGTTTCTTTTTAGATTAAGCCCCTGTGTAAACCTTTTCTATTGCCTCTTGTTGTTTAACCATCCCATGGGTTCCATACCCACAGAGGATACTGCCTTTCTTGGCATTTCGCCCGACAGATTAAAGCACGTACCTGGAAACACAGGGTTCATAATGAATGGGCATTCTTGAGCCCATCTTCTGTTATAAAGTCTGAATACCTTTGGGAGTGTTCGGCGTCACGAGTTTGGCCTTATATGCATCAGCTCTGAATCATGTCTTTGGTCAAATGTTGGGTTTGCCCGGCTCCTAGGTTTGCCGCCTTACGTTCCGTTATTATCGGCTAAGGTGGCCAAAGGAGAACTGCTGCGATTGTGCCCTGGTTATTCCGGACGAGCACCTCAATAGAGGAAGCCAAAAACTGACTGTCATGATACATCGCCGAGACTGTTCAACCACTCGAAGACTTATCAGAATCTTTAGGATCCCTCCGCATTAACGAAGGACTGTTTCCCGGTCATGTACACGCGCGCCCGTATTCGGATGCAAGCGAAGGTACCAGGGGCTACATAGTAGCCCCAACATTAGACTCCCATGGCTAAGCGAAAGCGTTACAACTATAAAGTCCGGTTGCCTGGTTCGACGTGCGATCACCTCCTTAATGGACCAAGACGTTGGATCAAGTGTGATTATGCATTCTCGAACACCCCCGCATTATATGCGTGGAGGCTGAAGCCAACGACTGCTAACTTTCGGATTACATGTATAAACGGCCGCACAGGAGGCACAATAATACTTTCAGGCAATAAGTATAAATATAGCCTTATAACCAAAATAACATTGTTTTTACAATGATCTGATTTGTCACTCGAATAAGACAACCTTCGAGCACTGCGCCTCTATTAGGCGGGCACCTTCTGTTACCTGCGCCAAATAGTGCTCGGCCAGATACTGGCCTCCCTCCGGATCCTGGGTCGCCACCATGGTGTCCTCCATACCTGTCCAATATGCTTTAACGCGGGCAAGGTCTATATGTGCACCTTCTATGCACGCTGACCTTCTCATGGCATCAATCTGGGGCACAGCCCCAAGGAACTGTTGCACCAAGCCAAAGTAACTGTCCGGCTTAGGCCCCTTCGGCCAAACATGGTCTATTACAGACCGCATTGCAAGCCCGGACAGCCTGTGAATCTCTGCTACAGCAGCCATCTTGTCACTTAACGGCAGCGGGCGAGTGGGAGCATTGAATTGCGACCAAAAAAGCTTCTCCACTTCCTTATCACCCTGATCTTCGAAGAACTTGGTAGCTCAGCTGTACTCTTCGCCAAATCCGCATACGCGTCCATAGGACTCCAGCGTCCATCCAGGGGAGCGTACTTCGGATCGAAAAACTTCATCCGCAGCAAGTAGGAGCCCCGAGCCGCGATTTTACCGGCCTGTTGAAGCTCCTCCCGCGCACTCCTGAGCTCGGTCCGTATTTCCTTGGTGGCATTAAGTGCCTTGTTCAGGTCGGCCGAACTACCCTTATGCTCCTTTTTAAGGAGCTCATACCGGTCAGCGGCATTTTTTAACTCCACAGCCATTTCGGCTATCTTTTCCTCGCTTCGGCGATGAGCAGACTGTTCGGCTCTCAATTCCTTGGCCACCTTTAGGGCAGCCGCATTGCTAACCCGAGCTTGTTCCTTGGCTTGGGCAAGTTCCGCCCTCAGGGCCTCCACGGCAGCAGCACCATCTGCAGTCCAAACATATTACATTAATATCATGCCGCCTTCATATTTTCCTATACAAAGGAAGGCAGAGCACATACCTTGTGATTTGTCCAGCCGCTCGTTCACCAGCGTGATATCAATGGACTGGTCGTTAGTTCGGCAACTTCAATGGACTGGTCGGCAGCCGGACCCACGGGTACCTGCACGTATTTACAAAGCAATCATTGGTTTATGATCCCCCGTTTGCCGCTTAGGGCGGGCAACCAGAGTCTCAGGGGCTACTATCTATATGGAGCACACCTAGCGCGTGCCTCACAGCAAAAAATAGTGTATTCTTCACTACATACCTCAAAGCCTCTGAGCAGGCTTGTAAAGGCTTCATTCAAACCTCTTGTAGCGGATGACATCTTCTTAAGCACCGCGCTCATTAATGAGCGGTGCTCCTCCGAGAGCGCAGCTTGCTCCAGAAGACCTGTCAGTACGTCCGGACGAACACTGAACTGTGCCGGACCCTCCTCATCGCCCCCCGTGGGAGCCAAACACCCCGGGCTTAGGGCGGCTGACGTATTAGCTTCCGGCTTCGGCAGATCCAGACTCCTCCGTGACGACACCTCGGTGTCGCCCGCTTCATGAGGCAGAGAGGTGGGTGGGGTCTCGCTCTCCATCATCTCCGAAGGAAGATCCCCCGAAGATGAACTCTGTTGAGAAGAGCTGCTAGCCGGACTGCAAACGACGAATCCTGGTTATCGATCTAGGAAAAACATAGTACCTTCGAATTAATGATTGACTTGCAGCTCGGTGGAGGGCTGGCCCGTTGGCGGGCATGACACGGTGAGGGTGCCCGTCGGGGCAGGGCCCCCTGGGGATACCTTTTTCCCTGGTTTGGGCATCTCTGCCTCCAAGTCTTTGGAGGCAGCCCTCTTCTTCCCGCGTGGGGAGGAGGCCTTAGCCTCCCCTTCCTGACTATCCTCCTTAGGGGAGGTAACAATTCCCCCGGTTCGGATGCGTAACATGTGAAGTTCGGTTTCTTCGTTCTTCCCCTTGTCTTTCCCTGAGGGCATTCTGCTGAGTACCCGATCAAGCATCTTGGCCATGGTGGGACCAGGCGAGCCTTCGGGAAGTGGCGCCGGACACCTGATTCTCTCCGCCTTGCTGAGCCATTCCTGGCCACAGATGATTTTCAGAATAAACAATTATGACAAATACAAAACAAGGTGTCCGGTATCAAGGTTACTTACTTGGGTATCTAGGCGATTGCAGCTTAGGCCCGCATCCTCGGTGGTGTCCGGACACTCTACTTTCGGTCCGAAGAATAATTTGCACATCCCTTCGAGCTTCAAGCCGAAGAAGTGCTTAACAGTGCGCGGACCCTCCGGATTGAACTCCCACATCCGGAGAGGCCGGCGTTGGCACGACAACATCCATCGTATTAACATCACTCACATTATACTGACAAGGTTAATGTCCCCCTCAAGAAGCTCTCTGATACGGCTCTGCAGTACTGGTACGTCGCCAGCGGGCCCCCAATTCCGTCCTACGTCGGTCCAAGATGCTAGTTGTGATGGAGGACCCGAGCGGAACTCGGGGGCGGCCACCCACTGTGTGCCTCTGGGAGCCGTGACATCAAACCACCTCGTTGCCATACATCGGATACTTCTGGGAAAGAACCCTATGGCCATGGGGCATCGGCGTTCCTGCTTATTACGGCACCTCCGCACTCCGCGTGTTGCCCCTCTATTATCTTGGCTTCACATTGAAAGTCTTGAGCCATAAGCCGAAGTGTGGGGTGACATGGAGGAAGGCCTCGCACACTATAATGAACGACGAGATATGGAGGATGGCGTCCGGAGCTAGATCATGAAAATCCAGCCCATAATAGAACATGAGCCCCCTCACAAAAGGATAGAGGGTGAGGCCCAAGCCATGGAGGAAGTGAGGAACAAACACGACGCACCCATTGGGCTCTGGTGTAGGGATGACCTGCCCTGGAGCAGGAAGCATGTGCTGAATGTCGGCGGTCAGATATCCGACATCCCAAAGCTTCGCGATGTCCTCCTTTTGAATCGAGGAGGCCACCCACCGGCCTTGAGGGTTGAATCCGGACATATTGGAGGATTTGGGGTGTTGGAGCTTAGATCTCGGGAGTTAGAACTCGAGGTGCGAAAAGGCGCGAGGGAGGTGGAAAAGAGGCATAGGCCTCGGCCCCTTTTTATAAAGGGGGTGAATATCAAGAGTCCTTAGGGTGACCGCTTGAGGTTTACCTGACGGAACACGGAGTCATACCAACGGTCTTCATGGCACTACTAGGGAAAAGCCTAGCAGCAGCGCGGGTTTTGGGTGTATCAGTAGCGCGGGTGCCCGCGCTACTAATCTGATGCTAGCTAACTTATAGCGATGGCGGCGTGTTGACACACGCCATCGCTATACATGGTTAGCTGTGGCGTGCGTTGCCAACAACGCTATCGCTAATTAGCTGTAGCGGGTCTTATACCCAGCCATCTGCTATTACTTTCAAAAAACAAAAATCTCGATCTAAATGCGTGCGTCAATGGCAGCAATGGTAAGATCTAGCGATGATTGGCGTCGCCGGAGGCATGAACGAATAGCGGAAGACCAGATCCAGCAGTGGCTGTTGGAGACGGCCCGTTTCTATGGCAGAGCCAGGCCGCAGCGTGGGGGTCCTCTTCCCGACCATGCCAGATAGCTCTGGGTCATCCATGGCGACGACCTGCATGGGCATGGACATGGGAGGGTGAGTCAAACCAGAGGGAGAGAGAGAAAAGGAAAACCGAGGGAGAGAGGAAGGTGATGTAGGGAGCAGCGGAGGTAGTCACCGCTGGCGAGGTGCTCCGGTGTGGTGCCGCGGGGCGGCGGCCTACTAGACGTTGGTGGAAGACCGACGAGCTCCTAGACGCTGGTGGCGCGAGGCGGCGGCCTCTTTCGACGCCATGGAGGAGGATGGGTGCATGGGCAAGAGGTCCATGTGAGAGCGTACGGAAAGTGAGAGGAGAGAGTGGTGGAAGAGAGGAGGGATTTGGGGGAGGAGATGGGGATTCGGCTGATGATATGGCAACTTCACCTACCTCCTACTTAGTAGTAGCGAGGGGTATAAAACTGCGCTACTACTTTCAACTTAGTAGTAGCGCGAGTTTATACCCCTCGCTACTACTATGGCATGTGTCGGGGGGCACGGTAGAGACCGCTTAGTAGTAGCGAGGGTTAAAAACCCGCGCTACTACTATCAACTTAGTAGTAGCGACGGTTAAAAACCGCGCTACTGCTAATTAGCAGTAGCGCTTCTTTTTGTGCCGCGCTGCTGCTAAGATTCTATGTATAAGGTTTTCCCTAGTAGTGTGGGGCTACGCACGCCCGCATTAATGAAAGATCCCGTAATAAGAGGAACACGATCTCTGCCTCGACAGTACGTGCCAATAAAACCGCCTCGCAACGCGAGTCAAGGTGGGGCGAAAAGCACCGGTTCGTGTTGAACTGGGCCACTATGTGAAGGCACGACGTACGAAGATTGCCAGCAGATCAGATTTATGCTATGTTCCCTACAATGGTATGTGAAGACCATCTCGCAGATCCGGACACGGTCTAAGTGTTCGATAATTACTTTGGAGTATTCGGAGAAGGAACCCGCCCTGCAATGCCGAAGACAAGACTGCACGCTGGACTCATCGTCATTGAAGCCTGGTTCAGGGGCTACTGAGGAAGTCCTGGATTAGGGGGTATCCGGAGAACCGGAGTATATACATCGTCCGGACTATTGAAGCGTGAAGATACAAGAATCAAGACTTCGATCCGTGTCCGGATGGAATTCTCCTTGGTGTGGAAGGCAAGCTTGGCGATCTGGATATTGTATTTCCTTCCTTGTAACCGACTCCATGTAAACCCTAGCCCTCTCCGGTGCCTATATAAACCGGAGAGGTTGGTCCTTAGAAGGCCGATCACAATTACAATCATACCATCATAGGCTAGCTCTTAGGGTTTAGCCTCTACGATCTCGTGGTAGATCTACTCTTGTACTACCCCTATCTTCAATATTAATCAAGGTGAAGTAGGGTTTTACCTCCATCGAGAGGGCCCGAACCTGGGTAAACATCTGTGTCCCTTGCTTCCTTTTACCATCAGCCTAGACGCACAGATCGGGACCCCCTACCCGAGATCCGCCGGTTTTGACACCGACACAGAGGGCCCACACCCTGTCCACGAGTGTGGGGGGCACGCCCCCCTACCTCGTGGGCCCCCTGGAGCTCCTCCGACGCCAACTCCAACTCTATATATTTGCTTTCGGGGAGAAAAAAATAGAGGAGAAGAAATCAACGCGTTTTACGATATGGAGCCGCTGCCAAGCCCTAAAACCTCTCGGGAGGGATGATATGGAGTCCATTCGGGACTCCGGATATGGGGATTCGTCGCCGTCGTCATCATCAACCATCCTCCATCACAAATTTCTTGATGCTCACCGCCGTGCGTGAGTAATTCCATCGTAGGCTTCCTGGACGGTGATGGGTTGGATGAGATCTATCATGTAATCGAGTTAGTTTTGTTAGGGTTTGATCCCTAGTATCCACTATGTTCTGAGATTGATGTTGCTATGACTTTGCTATGCTTAATGCTTGTCACTAGGGCCTGAGTGCCATGATTTCAGATCTGAACCTATTATGTTTTCATGAATATATGTGTGTTCTTGATCCTATCTTGCAACTCTATAGTCACCTACTATGTGTTATGATCCGCAACCCGGTGACAATAATCGGGACCACTCCCGGTGATGAACGTAGTTTGAGGAGTTCATGTATTCACTATGTACTAATGCTTTGTTCCAGTTCTCTATTAAAAGGAGGCCTTAATATCCCTTAGTTTCCATTAGGACCCTGCTGCCACGGGAGGGTAGGACAAATGATGTCATGCAAGTTCTTTTCCATAAGCATGTATGACTATATTCAGAATACATGCCTACATTACATTGATGAATTGGAGCTAGTTCTGTGTCTCCCTATGTTATGACTGTTACATGATGAACCGCATCTGGCATAATTTTCCATCACCGATCCAATGCCTACGAGCTTTCCATATACTGGTCTTCGCTTATTTACTTTTCCATTGTTGCTGTTACAATCACTACAAAATACCAAAAATATTACTTTTACTTCCGTTACTTTTGTTACCGTTACCACTACTATCATATTACTTTGCTACTAAATACTTTGCTGCAGATATTAAGTTATCCAGGTGTGGCTGAATTGACAACTCAGTTGCTAATACTTGAGAATATTCTTTGGCCCCCCTTGTGTTGAATCAATAAATTTGGGTTGAATACTCTACCCTCGAAAACTGTTGCGTTCCCCTATACTTGTGGGTAATCACAACACAAGACAAGTGTTTAGACAGCTTCGGGCCCCGGGAAACATCATCCGGTAATAACCCTACATGTTGTTTGAGGCTAGGTCTCATTATGATCACGAGAGAGTCGCCGGTGAACCGGCTCTTTGTGTCCAGCCCTAGAGATTGTTTCTTCTTACTTGTTGCCTGTCCCTCTTTGGGGAGCCCTGCCCCTCCTTATATATGTTGAAGGGGCTGGTTACATGTGGAGTCCTATTAGGATTAGGACTAGTCTATCTCTAATACAAACCGGATACAAGTCCAGGTCTTGAATCCTTGTAAGACAAATATTCCTTACGCCTTTTTTCTTAAACTGGCCCACCATAACATGATCCTGCCTTCTGGGCCTCGGACCTTGTCACCGTCTGTCCCGCCCGCCGTGTTACCAGTGAATCATAATGTTCAGTCAGGTTGCTTGTAAACCGCCTGATCTGTGCGGGTCGCCGGTGAATCGCCAAGTGTCAGCAGGGTCTCAAATAAACTGCCAAGTCCAGCCGGGCTATACTTCCGGCCGGTTTACGCCGCGGGGTATATCCCCGACATTAGCCCCCAGTTTAATTTGGATTTATCCATGTTAAACTGATCCTGTAAAATAAACACAAGAACAAACTTGACAGATTATGCTCCGGGTTAAGAATTCTTGTAAACCGGCACCTGATCATCCTTAATTCCTTGTCATTTCCTTCTTCTAGAAAATCTAGGTCAATAAGCCAGCTTCATACTCAATTTGCTGACATTGGTTTCTCACAGAGAAATATTGTGAAGAATAATCTACTTGAGTGAGCTTCCAAAGCGCCGGCTTAAGAAATATTGGTCTTGAAATACTCATCCAATATTCAGCCGGTTTGAAGGTGTAAAACTTGCCGGTTTAATATTACCAAAATTGCCGGTTTGTAAATATGGATGGCACCGAGTCATAATTGTTACCGACACCGGGTCATAATTGTTGCAGACACCGGGTCAATCTGGTTTGCTCAGAACTGAGAATTTGAAGATTTTTCTCCCTTATATCCATATTACCTTTAGCCCCCAAGTCTTGAGCAGAACAAAGTGATGGCTTAAGACTTGTTTCCATATAATTACTGCCACTTTGAAGAAATTCATGTTGTTCAACTCAGTCACTAGTAAAAACTGAATACTCCATATATGTAGCCCCCAAGTGCCGGGTCATTATGCAATAATGAGCAGGGACTTTATAAATATGATCATGTAGATTTGAACAATAACGTGTAGCCCCCAAGGGCCGGCTCAGTAAGATAATATTGAGCTGGTACTTTATATATACTTCTTTGAAAAGAACATCATATAATGTAACCCCCATCATGGGGCTTGAACCCCGCGTCCACAAGTTTAAGAGCTTTGTGCTTTACCAACTGAGCAATGGACCTTTCAATATAATGGTTTTAAGATTTGTGTACCTTGAATTGTTGACAGGAGCAATTGGTAGCCCCCAAGGGCCGGATCATTATGATGTGATGAGTCGGGTCTTCAATAAGGCCAATAAAAATGACTTTGCATTAGCCCCCAAGTGTCATGGTGCATGCTTGCAGCGACATGAGACTTGCATATTTGTTATAATCCCAATTTGAATAATGTAGCCCCCAAGTGCCGGGTCGTAAGCCTGTAGCGACTCGGGAGTATTCCTTCCATTGTGGAATAAATCATATCCATCGATAAAATAATATCCATTGCGCTAAAGCGACTTTGAAAACCTCAATCATAATATTGGTTATTGATAAAAATCCAGCCATGTTGGCTATTTGAATAATATAACCCAATGATTTATAAGCGCATGATTCCAATGGCGCAATCCAAATATATACTAGCGACTTATAGTCCAAAGCCAGGACGGGTTAACAAACACCAGATAATTTCTCATGATATACTGGCGACTTATCCTATTAAAGTCAGGCCGGTTTAATAAACACCGGATAATTTATCATCATACTGGCGACTTATAGTCGAAAGCCAGGCCGGGTTAATAAACACCGGTGATTTATAATCATGCTTTATTCAACCTGTGTCTGCATACAACAAGTTCAAAGTGTCCTGGCGGTTTACCGCCGGACGGGTCATAATGCCCAACATATAACCCGGGTTTAAAACCAAGGCTGCACTTAAGAATAATCAAATATGAAATATATCATGCCCGTGACATTGAATCACATCGTTGGTTTACCCACTTTTTGTAGTAAGGGTGATAACCCATATTTTGAGTACTGATAACTCCTCCCATATTGTGTCGGTTCATGATAAAACCGTTCCGGGTTGTGATAAACATCGGTTTATCCATATTCAATTCGGGCGACTTATAGTCGAAACTAGACCGGGTTAATAATCTCCGGATTATAACTGTTGATGTACTGGCAATTTTTAACTGAAAGTCAAACCGGGTGAACGAATGTCGGTTTATCAAAACAATAGAAATCTCATCCAAGGAGAAAAACTTTAGCAAATAAAAGCAAATGAAACCCTTGTAGTCGAGGCTTTTCATGGGCTACTAGGCCCCAATTCGAGGCTTTTAAAGGGCTGCCAGGCCACTGAGTTAAACCATTTTACAAAGCCTTTTAAGATGGTCCTCAATCCTTAACCAATCATCATTTTAAATTGACAATATCAGGGTCTTATTAGAGTAACTTGTCAAAGTTCGAAAGGTCATACCAGGTTTACCTGGGCGGAGTGACTTACTTAAATAGGCAGGGTAACCCGGGGTTTTAGGTGTATACACCAGGCTTCGAAGCCATGGCTTGATAGCCTATTACAAATGTAGATTCTTTGTTCATTTCGACAGCAAAGAATCCCCAAGTAACATTTTGAGCTGTGCTCAGTGGGTGCCTGATACGTCTCCAACGTATCTATAATTTTTGATTGCTCCATGCTATATTATCTATTGTTTTGGACTATATTGGACTTTATTTTTCACTTGTATATTACTTTTGGGACTAACCTATTAACCGGAGGCCCAGCAAGAATTGTTGTTTTTTTGCGTATTTCAGTGTTTCGAAGAAACGGAATATCAAACGGAGTCCAAATGGAATGAAATCTTTGGGAATGTGATTTTCTCATCAGATAAGATCCAGGAGACTTGGACCCTCAGTCAAGAAAGGAGGGAGGCGGCCACGAGGGAGGAGGGCGCCCCCCTTAGGGCAAGCCCCCCTGCCTCATGGGCCCCCCGAAGCTCCACCAATGTACTCCTTCCTCCTATATATACCTACGTACCCCCAACAGATCAGATATGGAGCCAAAAACATAATTCCACCACCGCAACTTTCTGTATCCACGAGATCCCATCTTGGGGCCTGTTCCAGAGCTCTGCCGGAAGGGGAATCCACCACGGAGGGCTTCTACATCATCATCATAGCCTCTCCGATGAAGTGTGAGTAGTTTACTTCAGACCTTCGGGTCCATAGTTAGTAGCTAGATGGCTCCTTCTCTCTTTTTGGATCTCAATACAATGTTCTCCCCCTCTCTCGTGGAGATCTATTTGATGTAATCTTCTTTTTGCGGTGCGTTTGTTGAGATCGATGAATTGTGGGTTCATGATCAAGATTATCTATGAGCAATATCTGAATCTTCTATGAATTCTTTTAGGTATGATTGGTTATATTAGCAAGTTCCTTTGAATTATCCGCTTGGTTTGGCCAACTAGATTGGTAGTTCTTGCAATGGGAGAAGTGCTTAGCTTTGGGTTCAATCTTGCGGTGTCCTTTCCCAGTGACAGTAAGGGCAGCAATGCACGTATTGTATTGTTGCCATCGAGGATAACAAGATGGGGTATTTTATCATATTGCATGAATTTATTCCTCTACATCATGTCATCTTGCTTAAGGCGTTACTCTGTTTTCATTAACTTAATACTCTAGATGCATGCTGGATTGCGGTCGATGAGTGGAGTAATAGTAGTAGATGCAGGCAGGAGTCGATCTACTTGTCTCGGACGTGATGCCTATATACATGATCATACCTAGATATTCTCATAACTATGCTCAATTCTGTCAATTGCTTAACAATAATTCGTTCACCCACCATAAAATACTTATGCTCTTGAGAGAAGCCACTAGTGAAATCTATGGTCCCCGGGTCTATTTTCATCATATTAATCTTCCTACGCTTTATTATTGCTTTGCTTTTTTACTTTGCCTTTTATTTTACTTTGCATCTTTATACCAAAGAAATACCAAAAATATTATCTATCATCTCTATCAGATCTCACTCTCGTAAGTGATCGTGAAGGGATTGACAACCCCTATTCGCGTTGGTGGCGAGGAGTTATTTGCTTTGTGTAGGTACGAGGGACTCGCGCGTGGCCTCCTACTGGATTGATACCTTGGTTCTCAAAAACGGAGGGAAATACTTACGCTATTCTTGCTGCATCATCCTCTCCTCTTCGGGGAAAACCAACGCAAGCTCAAGACGTAGCAAGAAGGATTTCTGGCACCGTTTCCGGGGAGTCTATGCAAAAGTCAACATACCAAGTACCCATCACAATCCCTTATCTCTCGCATTACATTATTTGCCATTTGCCTCTCGTTTTCCTCTCCCCCACTTCACCCTTGCCGTTTTATTCGCCCTCTCTTTTCCGTTTGCCTTTTTCTCGTTCGCTTGTTTGCTCGTGTGTTGGATTGTTTGCTTGTCACTATGGCTCAAGATAATACCAAATTGTGTGACTTTACCAATACCAAAAATAATGATTTCCTTAGCACTCCGATTGCTCCTCTTGCCAATACTGAATCTTGTGAAATCAATGCTGCTTTATTGAATCTCATTATGAAAGATCAATTCACGGCCTTCCTAGTGAAGATGCCGCTACTCATTTAAATAACCCGTGGATTTGTGTGATATGCAAAAGAAGAAAGATGTTGACAATGATGTTGTTAAATTGAAGCTATTTCCTTTTTCGCTTAGAGATCATGCTAAAGCTTGGTTTTCGTCTTTGCCCAAAAATAGTATTGATTCTTGGAACAAGTGCAAAGATGCCTCCCGCTAAGATCATCTCCCTTAGAAACAATATTACGAATTATAAGCAACTTGATCATGAACATGTTTCACAAGCTTGGGAGAGGATGAAATTAATGATACATAATTGCCCTACTCATGGTTTAAATTTATGGATGATTATACAAAAAATTTATGCCGGATTGAATTTTGCTTCAAGAAACCTTTTAGATTCGGCCGCGGGAGGCACTTTTATGGAAATCACTTTAGGAGATGCTACTAAACTCCTAGATAATATTATGGTTAATTATTCTCAATGGCATACTGAAAGATCTACTAATAAAAAGGTGCATGCGCTAGAAGAAATTAATGTTTTGAGTGGAAAGATGGATGAACTTATGAAATTATTTGCTACTTAGAGTGTTTCTTCTGGTCCTAATGATATGCCTTTGTCTACTTTGATCAAGAATAATAATGAATCTATGGATGTGAATTTTGTTGGTAGGAATAATTTTGGTAACAATGCGTATAGAGGAAACTTTAATACAAGGCCTTATCCTAGTACTTCCTCTAATAATTATGGAAATTCTTACAAAAATTCTTATGGAAATTTTAATAAGATGCCCTCTGAATTTGAGACTAGTGTTAAAGAGTTTATGAATTCTCAAAAGAATATTAATGCTTTGCTTGATGAGAAATTGCTTAAGGTTGATGAATTGGCTAGGAACGTTGATAGAATTTCTCTTGATGTTGATTTTTTAAAGCTTAGCTCTATTCCCCCTAAGCATGATATCAATGAGTCTCTCAAATCCATGAGAATTTCCATTGATGAGTGCAAGGAAAGAACCGCTAGGATGCGTGATATGAAAGATGCCTTTATTAAAGCGTGTTCTTCCAATTTCCATGAAAATCAAGATGAAGATCTAAAATTTATTGATGTGTCCCCTATCAAATCCTTGTTTTGCAATATGAATCTTGATAATGATGAGATCGAATATGAGACACCTTTACCTATAAGGCGTTCTAAAAATTTGAAGCTTTTAGATTATGATGCTAAAATTGATAAAAGTGGGATTGAAGAAAGTAAAACCTTAGATATTGCTAAACCCACTATTTTGGATTTGAAGGAATTTAATTATGAAAGTTGCTCTTTAATTGATTGTATTTCCTTGTTACAATCCGTGCTAAATTCTCCGCATGCTTATAGTCAAAATAAAGCGTTTACCAAACATATCGTTGATGCCTTGATGCTATCTTATGAGGAAAAACTTGACTTGGAAGTCTCCATCCCTAGAAAACTTTATGATGAGTGGGAACCAACTATTAAAATTAAGATTAAGGATCATGAATTTTATGCTTTATGTGATTTGGGTGCTAGTATTTCCACTATTCCCAAAACTTTGTGTGATTTGCTAGATTTCCGTGATTTTGATGAATGCTCTCTAAACTTGCACCTTGCGGATTCCACTATTAGGAAACCTATGGGAAGAATTAATGAGTTCTTATTGTTGCAAATAGGAATTATGCTCCCGTAGACTTTATCGTTCTTGATATAAATTGCAATCCTTCATGTCCTATTATTCTTGGTAGACCTTTCCTTAGAACGATCGGTGCAATTATTGATATGAAGGAAGGGAATATTAGATTCCAATTCCCATTAAAGAAAGGCATGGAACACTTCCCTAGGAAGAAGATAAAATTACCATATGAATCTATTATGAGATCCACCTATGGATTGCCCACCAAAGATGGCAATACCTAGATCTATCCTTGCTTTTATGCCTAGCTAGGGGCGTTAAATGATAGCGCTTGTTGGGAGGCAACCCAATTTTATTTTTAGTTTTTTTAGTTTTTGTTTATTTTGAGGAATAAATAATCCATCTACCTTCTGTTTAGATGTGGTTTTATGTTTTAATTAGTGTTTGTGCCAAGTTAAACCTATAGGATCTTCTTGGATAATAGTTATTTGATCTTGCTGTAATTTCCAGAAACTTTCTGTTCATGAAAACAATTTTAAAAATCACCAGAACGTGATAAAATAGTGATTCCAATTGCTTCTGATCAATACACAAATTTCCTAGGTCTTCCTATTTTGTCTAAAGTTTTGGAGTTCCATAAGTTTGCGTTAGTTACAGATTACTACAGACTGTTCTGTTTTTGATAGATTCTGTTTTTCGTGTGTTGTTTGCTTATTTTGATGAATCTATGGCTAGTAAAATAGTTTATAATCCATAGATAAGTTGGAATACAGTAGGTTTAACACCAAAACAAATAAAGAACAAGTTCATTACAGTACCTTGAACTGGTCTTTTGTTTTCTTTCGCTAACGGAGCTTACAAGATTTCTGTTGAGTTTTGTGTTGTGAAGTTTTCAAGTTTTGGGTGAATTTTTTTTGATGGATTATGGAACAAAGAGTGGCAAGAGCCAAAGCTTGGGGATGCCCATGGCACCCCCAAGATAATCCAAGGACACCAAAAATTCAAAGCTTGGGGATGCCCTGGAAGGCATCCCCTCTTTCGTCCACTTCCATCGGTAACTTTACTTGGAGCTATATTTTTATTCACTACATGATATTTGTTTTGCTTGGAGCGTCTTGTATTATTTGCGTCTTTGCTTGCTAGTTTACCACAATCATCCTTGCTGTACACACCTTTTGAGAGATCCATACATGAATTGGAATTTGTTAGAATACTCCTATGTGCTTCACTTATATCTTTTGAGCTTTATAGTTTTGCTCCATGTGCTTCACTTATATCTTTTGAGCTTTATAGTTTTGCTCTAGTACTTCACTTATATCTTTTAGAGCACGGTGGTGGATTTGTTTTAAAGAAACTATTGATCTCTCATGCTTCACTTAGATTATTTTGAAAGTCTTAAATAGCATGATAATTTGCTTAAAATAATAATATGCTTGGTATTCAAGATTTGTAAAACTTTCTTTTGAGTGTGTTGAATACTAAGAAAAGTTTGATGCTTGATAATTGTTTTGATATATGGAGGTGATAATATTAGATTCATGCTAGTTGAGTAATTGTGAATTTGAGAAATACTTGTGTTAAAGTTTGTGATTCCCGTAGCATGCACGTATGGTGAACCGTTATGTGATGAAGTCGGAGCATGATTTATTTATTGATTGTCTTCCTTATGAGTGGCGGTCGGGCACGGCGATGGTCTTTTCCTACCAATCTATCCCCTAGGAGCATGCGCGTAATACTTTTCTTTGATAACTTGTAGATTTTTGCAATAAGTATATGAGTTCTTTATGACTAATGTTGAGTCCATGGATTATACGCATTTTCTCACCCTTCCACCATTGCTAGCCTCTCTAATACCGCGCACTTTTCGCCGGTATCATACACCGACCATAAAACCTTCCTCAAAACAGCCACCATACCTACCTATCATGGCATTTCCATAGCCATTCCGAGATATATTGCCATGCAACTTTCCACCGTTCTGTTTCTTATGGCACACTCCATCATTGTCATATTGCTTAGCATGATCATTTAGTTGACATCGTATTTGTGGAAAAGCCACCGTTCATAATTCTTTCATACATGTCACTTATGAATCATTGCATATCCGATTACATCCGGAGGCATTCATATAGAGTCATATTTTGTTCTAAGTATCAAGTTGTAATCATTGAGTTGTAAGAAAAATAAAAGTGTGATGATCATCATTTTTAGAGCATTGTCCCAAATGAGGAAAGGATGATGGAGACTATGATTCCCCCATAAGTCAGGATGAGACTCCGGACAAAAAAAAGAAGACAAAAGAGGCCATAAAAAAAGAGAAAAGGCCTAGATAAAAAAATGAGAGAAAAAGAGAGAAGGGACAATGTTATTATCCTTTTACCACACTTGTGCTTCAAAGTAGCACCATGATCTTCATAATAGAGAGTCTCTCGTTTTGTCACTTTCATATACTAGTGGGAATTTTTCATTATAGAACTTGGCTTGTATATTCCAATGATGGGCTTCCTCAAATTGCCCTAGGTCTTCATGAGCAAGCGAGTTGGATGCACACCCACTTAGTTTCTTTTGGTGAGCTTTCATATACTTATAGCTCTAGTGCATCTGTTGCATGACAATCCCTACTCACTCACATTGATATCAATTGGTGGGCATCTCCATAGCCCGTTGATACGCCTAGTTGATGTGAGACTATCTTCTCCCTTTTTTCTTCTCCACAACCACCATTCTATTCCACATATAGTGCTATATCCATGGCTCACGCTCATGTATTGCGTGAAGATTGAAACAGTTTTGAAAATGTCAAAAGTATGAAACAATTGCTTGGCTTGTCATCGGGGTTGTGCATGATTTAAATACTTTGTGTGGTGAAGATGGAGCATAGCCAGACTATATGATTTTGTAGGGATAACTTTCTTTGGCCATGTTATTTTGAGAAGACATGATTGCTTTGTTATTATGCTTGAAGTATTATTATTTTTATGTCAATATGAACTTTTGTATTGAATATTTCGGATCTGAATATTCATACCACAATTAAGAAGAATTACACTGAAATTATGCCAAGTAGCACTCCGCATCAAAAATTCTCTTTTTATCATTTACCTACTCGAGGACGAGCAGGAATTAAGCTTGGGAATGCCTGATACGTCTCCAACATATCTATAATTTTTAATTGCTCCATGCTATATTACCTATTGTTTTGGACTATATTGGGCTTAATTTTCCATTTTTACGTTACTTTTGGGACTAACCTATTAACTGGAGGCCCAGCCCAGAATTGCTGTTTTTTGCCTATTTCAGTGTTTCGAAGAAACAAAATATCAAACGGAGTCCAAACGGAATGAAATATTCGGGAACGTGATTTTCTCATCAGATAAGATCCAGGTGACTTGGACCCTCGGTCAAGAAAGGAGGGAGGCGGCCATGAGGGTGGAGGGCACGCCCCCCTAGGGCGCGCCCCCTGCCTCGTGGGCCCCCCGAAGCTCCACCGACGTACTCCTTCCTCCTATATATACCTACGTACCCCCAACAGATCAGATATGGAGCCAAAAACCTAATTCCACCGCCGCAACTTTCTGTATCCACGAGATCCCATCTTGGGGCCTATTCCGGAGGTCTGCCGGAAGGGGAATCCACCACGGAGGGCTTCTACATCATCATCATAGCCTCTCCGATGAATTGTTAGTAGTTTACTTCAGACCTTCGGGTCCATAGTTAGTAGCTAGATGGCTTCTTCTCTCTTTTTGGATCTCAATACAATGTTCTCCCCCTCTCTCGTGGAGATCTATTCGATGTAATCTTCTTTTCACGATGTGTTTGTTGAGACCGATGAATTGTGGGTTTATGATCAAGATTATCTATGAGCAATATTTGAATCTTCTCTGAGTTCTTTTATGTATGATTGGTTCTTTGCAAGTCTCTTCAAATTATCCGTTTGGTTTGGCCAACTCGATTGGTAGTTCTTGCAATGGGAGAAGTGCTTAGCTTTGGGTTCAACCTTGCGGTGTCATTTCGCAGTGACAGTAAGGGCAGCAAGGCACATATTGTATTGTTGCCATGGAGGATAACAAGATGGGGTATTTATCATATTGCATGAATTTATTCCTCTACATCATCTCATCTTGCTTAAGGCGTTACTCTGTTTCCATTAAGTTAATACTCTAGATGCATGCTGGATAGCGGTCGATGAGTGGAGTAATAGTAGTAGATGCAGGCAGGAGCCGGTCTACTTGTCTTGGACGTGATGCCTATATACATGATCATACCTAGATATTCTCATAACTATGCTCAATTCTGTCAATTGCTCAACAGTAATTCGTTCACCCACCGTAATATACTTTTGCTCTTGAGAGAAGCCACTACTGAAATTTATGACCCCCGGGTCTATTTTCATCATATTAATCTTCCTACGCTTTATTATTGCTTTGCTTTTTTTACTTTGCCTTTTATTTTACTTTGCATCTTTATACCAAAGAAATACCAAAAATATTATCTATAATCTCTATCAGATCTCACTCTAGTAAGTGACCGTGAAGGGATTGACAATCCCTATTCGCGTTGGTTCGAGGAGTTATTTGCTTTGTGTAGGTACGAGGGACTCGTGCGTGGCCTCCTACTAGATTGATACCTTGGTTCACAAAAACTGAGGGAAATACTTACGCTACTCTGCCGCATCATCCTCTCCTCTTCGAGGAAAACCAACGCAAGCTCAAGACGTAGCAGTGCCTATGTTTGAGTTGTTGTTTTACAACACTCTCTTTGGCCCCAGAGTAATTTGGCTTTGAGCCGATCAAGAGGTGTGACTATGGTTCAGATACGACCAAGCCCCCAAGTGATGTTGTGGCATTGCACCGATCAAGAGGTGTAGCTATGGTTCGGATACGACCAAGCCCCCAAGTGATATTGTATAAAGCTTTGATAAGCTGAATCAAGGGTAAACTGGACGCCGCCTTATGAAATAGAAACCCCCACGTGATCAATAATATGATAAGCCAATAAGGCAGGATACCCATGTTTGAACCGCGCATCATGGTAGCAGGTCCTCTTCGGCAACCTTTAACTTTTTGCAAGAGATAAATTCTTCTTGAACCGGGATTTTGAACCGGATATTGAGAGCTTCAAAGCTTTGTGGGAGAAATCTTTACCCTGAACCGGATTTTAAACCAGAATCTTCATTTTCAGCCAGAAATCTTCTGACGGCCTTTAAACTCGAACTTGCGAGAAGTTAATTCCTTTTTGAACCAGACATTTTCAAACCAGATTTGAGAGCTTCGGAGCTTTGTGGAAGAACAGACTTCCCTTGAACCGGATTGTAAACCGGATATTTGAGAGCTTCAGTGAGACTGACTTCCCTTGAGCCGGGTTTTAAACCGGAATCCTTTCTGATGACCCGGAACTTCTTCATTGAGCCGGGATTTTGTAACTGTCATATACTTTCTAAGCCGGAAATTTTCTGATGGCCTTTAAGTTTTCATCAATATAACAATAGCCTCCGGGACAGGGTTATCTTTCCCTCCATCGTCCTGGGGTTCTTAAATTTGTTGAAACTGGCAAGATTCGCTGAGTCATGTCATCGTAGCTCCCGAGTCTCAAAGGTGACTCGAGGAGTTGGCTTGAGACTCTCCATATTTGACCGTGATATAAACCGGCAAAACTTGTATATCATTGATGTTGATAGCATGATGTGAATCCATAGGAGGTTGAGGTGACTGCGGCGGGTTATAAATGATCCTGTATGAGCCGTGTCAGCAACTCAGCCAATGGTTCCTTCCAACTGGTGATTTGAAGTTAACCAAACTGTAGTGGCGGCGACTTGTTTGCCTGCCCATTGAGCCATCCATTGCAGACGGCGGTCGATAGTATATGATAATTTGCCTCCAATTTGTTGAAAGAAAAACCGGGCTACCCAAGCTGTGACTTGCTCATACTCAATAAACAGCTCATGTAGACAGGTGCGGCCCGGTATGTTGATGTTGACCAGGCTGTGAGAAACGGACGACAAGGACGACCGCAACATCAGAGGCAGCTTGGACAGATGAGTCTGCCGCGGCATTGTAAGCTGGTGCGGACGGGGAAGATCGGCACCGGTGTCGTAAACCGGCACGGACAGGCAAGTTAATCGCAGGCGTGGTCCCGGCAAGCTAATGTAAACCGCACCACAGGGACGACGACTTGCTAACGTTCATTCACCGGGTGGTATGACACAGACGAAACGCCAGTGAAGAACATTGCTAGCGCGTGCTCCGTACCCATGGTATAGACCATGTTTATAATGAATAATTGTCATGCATATCAAAATATAAAGTCCAAAGTAATCGTTCTTTTGACAAAAAACTATATGTGTCAAAAATAGACTTAGATAGATGTCACCTGATATGTTAGGCCGGAATTTATCCGTCGCGGTGAAGCTAAAATCAACCACGGATGAGTCACCCGCAGGAGCAAACGGATGAACCGGCCGCGGCGTTGTAAGCCGGTGTGGACGGGCAAGTTGGCCGTGGCGTTGTAAGCCAGCACGGACGGGCGAGTTAGTCCCGCGTGTTGATGAAGCGGGGGATGTTGACTTACCCACGTAGCCGTCCAGCAGCATGGCATGGACCAGCCCTAGTGCAATAATCTTGGCGCGCGCCCCTTTGCGGCACCTTTGTAACTAATAATGGTCCTGCCCAAAAATAGCAAAGACCAGAGTAATTGTTCTTGGAAAAAACATTATTTGTGCTGATAAAATATGTAGGAAGGATAACACCTCGTAGTATTGTGCAGTGCCGGTAGGCCGGCTTGTCGTGGGTACCCCGGGTTGAATCCATGGTCACAACAATGGCAGCAGGGCGTCTTACGAGGGAAAAAATACCGGGGCACAGGCATAGCATTTGACTCAAATCCTTGGTTTTGATGCTTCATGTAATGAAAATAGCATCCCTTAAAGCTTGAGAACTTGGAATCACAGACGTGGAGCAGTGTAAAATTGGGTACAACTGCTGCACTCATATACAGCACCACTCCGGTGGAATATGCCTTCTTCGGCAACTTGTGATCTGACGGTCCACGAGGCACACAGTACGCCGCGCTCCCGTCAGTCTTCATGATTTGATTGATCTGACTACGAATCACTGGATGTGAGTGGTGGTTTGACCCTTTGTTAATTGTTCTTCGCCTATGGAATGGCCTCCATCACCAGCGACTTGGCAGGCTGCGGCTATGCAGCGAGGCCCGCAGGTAGAGACAATGAGTTTCAATAGCGATTTGGGAATGCACAGGCAGGAGCAGTGAGGCGAGCGGGCGGCTCGCGAGTACCGCGGCACAGACGGGCCAGGGCCGCGTCGTAGCAGCGGAGGTGAGGCGGGGTGAAGCCTCCTGGCCGGGATGGCGGGAGCGATGACGCCAGGCCGCGCAGTCCAGTCGACGGCAACTTGAAAAGGCTGCGCCGACAGAAGCATACGGATCGGCGGCTCAGGCGACTCGCCAATGCCGCGTCCGAGTCGGTTGTGCTCCAAAAACCACGCCCGTCTCATCTTCCGGGTCATGGCCTGTTGGATGAATACACGCCCGTCTCCTTTTTTTAGAGCTGCCACACCCATCCGGGTCAACCCTATTAAAAATAGCTACCACTTTTTTTGGTAGTACTTTCCTTCACCGTTAGTTCTTCCGATTTTGTGCTTGTTACCAACTCCAACTTGCCTCGCATGAACTTGAGGCCGTGTATGATGGAACTCTCGGTAAACTCTGCACACGTAGACAAATTTATGTCCGTCTCAATGGATCACTTCGGCTATATGCAACAGAAAAAATCAAATTCTCCTCGGATCGCCAGATCGCCATGATGCACGATTGTTTCACACCGGTTCTTCATCAATAGCAAGTTTCTCGATTCCTGAGAGAGATCCGTCCAAGAACTCAACACCACTGTGCGCAGGCCCCACGGTGGGCGCCAACTATTGTGGAGTTGTCACGTCAGATGTCCTAGTGTGAGGACTTAGTCGTGAGGCCAACACATCTATGTGGTTGCTTAAGAGGGGTTGAGCGGAATCGGCAGACGCAACACAAGACAAGGGTTTAGACAGCTTCGGGCCCCGGGAAACATCATCCGGTAATAACCCTACATGTTGTTTGAGGCTAGGTCTCATTATGATCACGAGAGAGTCGCCGGTGAACCGGCTCTTTGTGTCTAGCCCTGGAGATTGTTTCTTCTTACTTGTTGCCTGTCCCTCTTTGGGGAGACCTGCCCCTCCTTATATATGTTGAAGGGGCGTGTTCCATGTGGAGTCCTATTAGGATTAGGACTAGTCTATCTCTAATACAAACCGAATACAAGTCCAGGTCTTAAATCCTTGTAAGACAAATATTCCTCACGCCTTTCTTCTTAAACCGGCCCACCATAACATGAGCCGGCCTTCTGGGCCTCGGGCCTTGTCACCGTCTGTCCGGCCCGCCGGGTTACCAGTGAATCATAATGTTCAGTCAGGTTGCTTGTAAACCGACTGGTCTGTGTGGGTCGCCGGTGAATCACCAAGTGTCAGCGGGGTCTCAAATAAACGGCCAAGTCCGGCCGGGCTATACTTCCGGCCGTTCTACGCCGCGGGGTATATCCCCGACAACCTGCGTAGTGACCTAGTGGGTACTCTCGGTGCTCTATTTAGCCGCTCCTCTCACGTATCTGGCCTACTCAGCCGCTCCTCTCACGCACACACTAGCAGCCTATTTATCAGCGATGGTTACTGCGGGGGCAGAACATTTGAGTTATTTGATACAGCGAAACTAGGGTTTTCGCTTCCATTTGTTGAGGTGTAATGGATCTCGTCGAACTTTGTTAGTAGTTCCTTCTTTATGAATGAGATGAAGCAAAGCTTTTGCCTCCGTTTAAAAAAACACGTCAAGAGGAATTTCTTTTATAGTAGAGCCGATAATGGAGTGAAGTCCATGCGTGCAACGCCACGAGCTACAGAGTAGTGGTAGAGCACTTTAGAAACAGAGCCATATTGCATAGTTCCCAATGCCCCGCCAGGCTTTTTCGGCTCCTCGGGCTTAATTGGGAGGCGCTAGTTTAAATATGCTACTAGCTGATGAGGAAGCTACAAGCGAGGTGCGTCTAGGGCGAGCACGCAAGCCACGAGATGCTAGGAAGGAAAACCCGTTCACATGGCTAGGCTATCCAGTGCACCCAGATTGTGGTGCCGCAGGTCCGTTTGACTTCAAAACTCAAACTACCTGTGTAAAATATTGGCTCGCAGCAAAGTTACTATTTAAAAAAGGTCAAGGCGATCGGCCGGGATCGAACCCACAAAACGAGGTATACACTCCCACGACCACTAGTAGTACTCGTCAGAGTACAACGAAACCTAGAATCGCCTTTTGTCGCTAGTAGTACATTGTTCCTTACAAGAAACCACTAATAATGCAAGAAACCACTAATAATGCCAAGAAACTACTACCACTTGCATACATGGCAGACTTAAGATAAGACTACCTTATCAACCATTGTACATGCTCTTACCAACCAGCCCTACCAAGAAACGACTACCCTACAGAGTGTTGTTATAGGCACGTTTCAAGCCATGGCCCTGTTTGGATACATTTGTTGTCAATCTAACCCTACCATCCAAACACCACCTTGGTTAGAGTTAGTTCAGGGTTAGAACCTAACTCTAACCTCTGACTCAGATTATCCAAACAGGGCCCATGTCGCCCATTAAATCAACACCTTCTATTCGATCGGGCATTATGACTTGTGGGACCTACATGTCAGTCTGCACAAAAATCCCCGAGTGACCTCCTACCTCCGGCCCATCCACCTAGCCATCCTCGGCCATGGGACGCAGCTACCGCCACCGGCAGAAGGCGAGGTCAAAACCGCCGGCGGTGCAGGGCCCATCTTGCGGTAGCCCGGATGCCAGCTCCGTCCAGTGCTCACGGCCGCTAGCTCATCGAGATAGCTCTGTCCAGCTGCTTGTCTGCAAGGTTTGCTAGCTAGATTGGCACAGCGGCGTGGCGGCTTGCTCATGGCGCCAGCTTAAGGCCAGCCATCGGCTCGGCGAAAGGCGGTAGCGGCTTGCTTGCTCGTGAGTCACGCCGGGCCAGCCTGCCAACCCATGCGGAGGCGGTAGCGGCGTCCGGCCCATCCGGCGGGCGGCCAACTCGCTCATCACCGGCGCCACCGACGAACACGCATCGATCTTGTTTGAAGTAATGTTCAGGAAAAATAATGATTTGAGGGGGAATAACAGGATAGAAGGTCAGATATGGGTCCCTCGTGTCAACGGTCAAACAAAATGTCTTCGTTTAAGCTACCTCGTCAGCACGGACGTGTGGGCCAACCCTGTCATAAATGGGTTTAAACTAACCTAATCGGTACTCCCTCTGTCCCATAATATAAGATGTTTTTGCAAGCTAAATTAGCTTGCAAAAACGTCTTACATTGTGGGACGGAGGAAGTACTAGGTAGTAGTTTTTGGCGTGGATTAAGAAATTTTGGGTATATTTTTGCTATTTTTTGTACAATAGATTCTTCCTAGGGCTGGTTGAAAGTGGTAGCTTTTTGTTAAATACTCTACATATTGTAAGTAGGAGTGAAAGTTAAGCTTTGGAACCCAATAAGCAAGGCTAGTTACATAGTGCATATGTGTACATGATTGAAAGTAAATATCAACCATGAGTGACTAATATCTTGATGGAAAACTCAAAACTATGGAATACTAGGAAAAAAATTGCATGGTTGGAAATACTAGCAATGTTCATGTGCGTTGCAACGCATCATAATTAGAATAATACTTATTCACAAACTTGATACAAAACACTCTAATTTTGATGTACATATATCACTAGAGATATATTATGTTTCAATTAGAATATATTCCTTGGGCTGTTTTTGTAAGGTCAGGGAGGGATGTGGTTGGTTTTAAGATACTAATTATGGGTTTTTCTACAAATTGGTACACAAGTGGGATGTTGGTGAGAAAAGGCAACAACTTACCTCACAGTCGTTAGATGTAGATCTAATGGTCACAAACGACGGATGGCAGACACACCATCATCACCAACTTAGTCTTCTATAGGAGTACTAGCAAGATTCATGCATTTCACGGAACATCAAGATGCATTTTTTTATAAAACACTTGTTGTGATTGACCCATGCGGGAGTAATCCCATGTGTAAAACCTAATAATATCTCGAGAAATAGGAGATAAGATGAAGGGGAGTGGGGCGTGGTGGTGATTGGTGGTCGGACTTAGCGGAGGCACGGGGATTGACGACACCGGCAGCGGCCACCAGGCCAGTTTGTTCCAGAGGCTTCCTTTCTTAATTGATCAACAATGAGGTTGTTGGAGATAAGGATGAACGAGGGAAGGCCTTGTCAACAAATGTGGAGAGGGTGGCGCGTATCTTTTAGTTTAATTTCCATCCGTCAGATATAGATCGGATGGTCTATATTGCAAGATGGCACGCGTACCATCATCACCAACTCGGTTTTTTATAAGAGAAGAAATATAAGTATGAAGATACAAACGTATTATCGATACTTGTTTCCATAAACTAGCATCTACATTCTATTCAACGCCTCAGCATGTGAGGCCTTAGCACAATGACTTCTCGATTGTGTAAAAGAAAGGTTTTCCCGTCGCCGATAAGGAGGGGGTGATGACGGCACGCTTTTTGGCTTGCTCTAGTCCTAGTAGTCATACTAGGTGGTCTAAGCACGTGTAGATTTATTCTTTTTCATGTCTCGTGTTCGCCGTACTGCCACGACTGTTGATGAATAGACGGTAAGTTATTCACGGGGAAACCCTTGTTGAGCGTGTTTGCGAGAGAGAGAGAGAGAGAGAGAGAGAGAGAGAGAGACTGTGTGCATGTGTGATATGTCTAGAGACTGATGCAATGATAACAGATTCTTTGTGTCTATGTGTGTGGAGGATAGAGAGAGACATGTACATGGGGCTTTGTGTTGTGTAACATGGAGACACATATACATAATTAGAGAGTGAGTGTGTGAGATACACATGCGGACATGGGGAGAGATGAGGATCCAGATTAATGGGTGTTTGTGCATGTCTGTGTGTGTTTGTGCACACGTTTGTGTGTGAGAGGGAGTGTGTGTGTATGTGGAGTAGAGAGACCACTAATGATGTAAACCTAGTATAAGGGAAGCGGGAATGGTGTGACATGTGTAGTAGCGGGATAGCATGGGTGCGGGCGGGGGGAGCAGACTATTTGGAAGAGACATCGAGTGTGTGTGGGAGAGGGGTGTGAGAGCGAGCGAGAGAGAGAGAGAGAGAGAGAGAGAGAGAGAGAGAGAGAGAGAGAGCTAGCGACGGAGAGAGAGAGAGAGGAAGAGAGGGGGTGAGAGAGGGGGCGTTTGTGTCCATAAATGGCGTATAGATATGGAGACAATGTTGATGTTGTTTGAAATTGGCCTATGTACGGAGACGCAAGGGAAGCGAATCAACGTGTGTGTGATCGGGACTTCATGAGAGATCTAGAATAGATGGTGTAGAGAAAAATGTGCAAGATCGAGAACGATGATACATTAGGGAGCTATGGAAAGAGTCACGACATATATGTATACAGGGAGGAGCTGGGGCGGGTCCGCATGTGGGAGAGATATAAAGAGGAGAGTGGTGCACAAGGAGACAAAGTGTGCTTGTTTGCATTGGGGGTAGTGTGTGAGGTGAGTGTGCGAGAACCACATAACTAGGGAGATAGACGTTTGGGGGCGACGTTTTGTGTGTATGGGAAAGATACACTCTACATAGTGCGTGTGCTTGGGAAAGAGAGATGCCGGGAGACCTAGCTAGAGAGTGGGAGAAGAGATGTGTGCATGCCCAAGAGACAAAGTGATAGAGACCTATATTGGGGTCCGGACTTTAGAAGAGAGAGGGCTGTTAATGTGCTCGTGTGTTGGTGTTTGGGGGAGAGAACGACTTCTCTGTGTGTGTGGGGGGGGGGGCGAAAGGGGGGGGGGGGGGGTTGGCTTCAGATAAAGAGTGAGGTGTCCATATTTGAGGGACTTTAGTGTAATTGAGATATACATGGTCAATAGTGTGTGCACTCATGGTTGATCAATTAGTTTCACAGTTTGGACTATGAGATAACGATACTTTTGAACATGCGTGATATACCTTGATGTACTATAATAACAAACCTAAGATTGGATTTTTGGAATTCGACTCCATCATTAGCTTTTGTAATTCATTTAAACAGAGGTACATTTTTTAAGCCGGGATTTCGTGATTTCAAATTCGTATATCAAACCTAGAGATATACACATACGGGCATGTTCAAACTTTATAATCATCCACTTTATTCATACACATACACATTATTGCTTTTGTCATCATATTTAGGATAAACACATTTGGAATTTCATTTTAATTGGACCGTATGATGGTATTTGCATGTAGTAGCTCAATGATCCATATTTGAATTGAATGGACAATCCAAGTTTCTAGTTGGAGACATGATTATCAAAACTTGCACTTTTTTGCGTGCAAAACAAACAGATTCTCGGCCATGATATCATAGTCGGCCGTACAAGAGCATAATATAATTTCAGGCACCAAAAGCTTTCAAACTTCCCGCTCACATCAAAATATCTCGCGCCCGAAAGTTTAGCACTGCGATATTCCTGTTTTACCCCTGCCACATGGACAGAAAAGGGCTGCTTTGGTAACTCCATTAGTTTCCCCTCTTTGCCCCCAACATTCTTCCCAGGCCCCTCCCTTTCCCTCCCCGACCCCCCAACCACAAGCAAGTCAGAATCTAGTCCTCCACGGCAGCGGTGGACCTCACACCCCAACGGATCTACCTTCCGCACCTTGGAACCCCCAACTGCCAACTCACCACTTCACCGGAGCCGCTTCAGCGACTGGCTTGTCCACCGCTCCAGATCTCCTTGACCGCCATCATGGTCCACCGCACTGCATCTGCTTAACCGGCGCCCTCGTCCACTGTCGGTGTGCAAAAGTAGGAGCTCTCCTTTTGACCCCTTTACTTGTGCACGGGCAGTCAGAGCCGCTCGCCACGGCCATGGATCACACGGCAGGGAAGGGAGGCCGGAGAGAAGCCGAAGGCACAAGACAAATAAAGCAACGACAAGGACCAAGGCCACAAGGATCGGATGGGCGAAGCAGGTTTTCCCGGCAAGGACCCTTGCCGGGGCAGCCTCAGCGGCCCCGCCAAGACCCTTGCCGGGGCAACTCACCCACGCTAGCTGAGCGAGCCACCCTTGAGCCCATCAATGCTTAAACAGACGCATTGGGACAGGGCTCGGGAGGCACCTCCATGGTGGCATGCAGATCTTTGTGAAGACAAAGAATAATCAAGATCAAGTGAGGATAGGAAGGCAATCATCCTCACCAAAGGAACCCACAAGACCCCCGGCAAGGTCCTTGCCGGGGACGCCTACGCGCCACGGCAAGACCCTTGCCGGGCCACCCGGCAAGGCCCTCGCCAGGCGCGCCAGCAGGGCCGCTGCCAGGCCCGCACCAACCAAGATTCCACCGCCGTTCACATGCAGCTGCCGACCCAACCAGCTGGGCAGGCACCTGCGTGGCAACATGCAACCCTTCATGGAGGCTCCACCGTCGCGCCACCTCAGCTGCCTTCCTGCCTACTTGGCACCGCATGCATCGCTGGCCAGGGCGCGTGTCAAAGCAAGGAGGAGCGGCGATGGATGGGACGAGCCTCACTCCCGTCCGCAATAAAGCAAGAGGACACCTAAGCAATGCATTAAATGCATCTTGTCCTGTAATACGAGGGATAACCTCGAGGCACTGTACCCTTTCCACCTCCTGATTGCCACTGTGGCGACCCCTTTTTCTATAAAAACGAGGCCTGAGGCGACCAGGAGGGGGATTTGGCTTTTTGGAGCTCGTTACACCCCGTAGCTAGCTCAAGAACTCAGAATACATCCACACAAGCAGGACTAGGGTTTTACGCATCCTCGCGGCCCGAACCTGGATAAACGAACCGCGTACTCTCTGTCAGATCCGCTCTTCTCTCAACCCCGCCCGCAAGCTGTAGTAGGGATCCTTGTGATCCCATAGGTGTCGTTCCACCGACATCTTTGGTGTGCCGGTAGAAGCGCGATTGTGAGAATCGGCTTTAACAAATAGTCCGGCGTTTTCTTCATCGCCATGGCGCCCAAGAAGAAGATAGCGGTGGCGGTCGGCTCGTCGGGAGCCGAACGGCCCGTCCCGGACGTCTTGAGCAGCAGCGGACCGTCGCAGAGAGGACCAGGCGCAGCTCATGAGCACCAACACCACCCCGATGGCCGGAGCATGGAAGGCGGCGGACGTTACGTGTGCTCGCAACGGTCGCGACGTCGCCAACTCCAAAGATGGAGCCAGGCCCTCCGCGGGCGGCGCGGGGCCCTCCAAAGGCGCCGTCGCACCGCCCGAAGGCGATGCGGTGGCCTCGAAGACACCCACGCCGGCGCCCACAGCGCGCTCATCTCAGGCCGCGCGCGACGAACGGCGTCACCATGCCGAAGATCCTGGGTGCCGCCACGGGAAGAGTCCCGAACGTCACTCACGAGATGCAGAAGACCCGCCCGCTCACCGAGGCACTGGCGAAAACGGCATGCGACCGCGGGACCATGATAGAGCTCCTTCTAACGTGGTTAGGAGTCGTAGCGCATCACGGTCCGCGCAGGTTTCACCACCGCCGACACCGGCAGAGGCCCTAGCACGCGCGCAGTTGCTCCTTGACCTCCCTCCAGCTGCGGGGAAGCTCAAAGAATGGAGAGCCACCATCCAGAGCCTTGTTGTCGTCGCCAACAAAGGCGAACCAAGGCCGACAGGCCCTTCGGGCCAACGCTCCGGAGGAACACCACACGCTGGTGGCGGGAGGACTGGTGGCGCTGCGGCCACGGTACACTCTCCTCCCCGCCAATTGCCACGGACGTTGACCCGTCGCGACGACGCGTGTGACGACATCTCCGTAGCGTCGTCCGACCCACGGACCCGCTACGACCAACGCCAAGTTCTTCGGGAGCGAGCCCATGAAGACGCTCGAACAACCATTGAGCGCCGGCTCGAAACACGCCACCAGTCAGGCAGGCGAGCAGGACTTGCTGTGAATCACCCGACTCCGGTAAGCCCTGGAGGTTTACCTTACGAGGTAGGCTTCCCGGCTTTTACCTGTGAGCTGCGGAAGTTCCAGCGGCCCACTCACCGTACCTTCAAGCCTGACGTTGGCGAGAAATACAATGGCAAGACCCACCCATCGGAGTTCCTCAGCATCTACACCATCGCGATGCAAGCTGCCGGAGCCCGCGACGATAAGGTGCTTGCGAATTACTTTCCATTGGCCCTTATGCCCAATGCCATGTCATGGTTGATGCACTTGCCAGTAGATTCTATTTCTTCTTGGTCGGATTTGTGCCATGAGTTTGTTGGCGCCTTTACGGGAGGTCACCAAGCTCATGGCCAAGCAAGCGACTTGCATGCCATTCCCTAGAAGGAAGGTGAGAGTCTGCGCAAGTACATACAGAGGTTCAGCCGGGTACAATACAATATTCCAGATGTTCATCCTATCGCCATCATCAGTGCGTTCCATCAGAACATGCGCAACCGCAAAATGTGCGAGGAGCTGGCGATGAACAAGGTGAAGGATGTGGCGGAACTCTACGTTCTTGCTGACAGATGTGCCCGGGCTGAAGAGGGAAGGAAGTACCCTGGCGAAGATGCCGGCGTGGAAACCGACTCCTCAGACGAGGATGCTGCTGCCCCAGTGAAGAAAAGCCGGCGCCGTAACAGGAAGCGTAAGGGTAAAGCTGTGCTTGCCGTCAAGGGATCTGATGACGCGGGCACCGCCAAGAAAACCAAGGCAGACGACCTCGGCAAGGATATTGCTGGGTGCGTCGCCTGCCGGGCCTTGGCGGCTGCCGAGAAGCCAGGGAACTCCGACAAGCAATACTACAAGATCCATCGCACCAAGGGCCATGACCTCCAGAACTGCCGACAGATTGAGCTACTCGCCGAGAAGCAAAAGGCTGAATATGACAGGCGGGACAAGGAGAAGGGCCAGGATGGTGCCGAGGGATCCGGCAAGAAGCGTGACGGCCAAGCAAGCCGCCGCAGTAGAGGCAATCAGCTAGAGAGGCCCGCCCGGGGCCGCGAAAAGAAGCAGGAAGACGATGATCGTGACGAGGACGACGAGTCCGGCGACCACGAGTTTCAGAAAGCCACAGAGGCCATGTGCGTCGATGGTGGCGCCTTGCTGCATTCATCCCACCACCAACTCAAGCAGTGGGCGCGTGAGATTACAGCGGTGGAGCCATCGTTCGACGCACGGAAGCCGCTGAAATGGTCCAACACGCCCATCATCTTCGACACCGAGGACCATCCTGACCGCACCATTGCGGTCGGGTGCTTGTCGTTGTTGGTTTCACCAACAATCCGCAACCTCAAGGTGACAAAGAAGTTGGTCGACGGCGGGGCCGGCCTGAACTTGATCTTGCCTATTGTGATCAAAAGGCTGCAGATCCCCGATGGGGACCTCGAGGAGATGGATACGTTCCAAGGGGTTAACCCGGGGAGGAGCCAGCCAAAGGGAAAGATCATGCTGCCCGTGACATTCGGAGGCGAGCTGAAATACAGGACGGAGAGGATTGTTTTTGATGTAGACGAGATCCCCTTGCCTTACAACGGGATCCTCGGCCGCCCGGCACTGGCCAAGTTCATGGCGGCTTCACACTACGCCTACAACATGCTGAAGATGCCCGAGCCGATGAACATCATCACCGCCCCTCCAACAAGAAAGATGCATTGATCTGCGCCGAGCAACTCTACCGGGAAGCAGTTGTAGCAGCTGCCGCTAAGGTACCTGCTCCTGCCGATGGAACCCCGACGGGGAAGAAGACCAGAGAGACTCCTAGCACCCACTCCGGCAAGCGCACCTCTTCAGGGTGTTGCACTCCTGTTGAGGACGTGCCAGAGAGCTCCGCCGGCAAAAGCAAGAAGTCCAGAGCCACACCACCAGAGACCAAGAAGGTGCCCGTCGAGGAGGACGGTACGGGGGGAATTTTTACCATAACCTCCACCCTCGACGGCAAATAGGAAAGCGAGCTCGTCACCTTCCTGCGGGCGAATGTCGATGTGTTTGCATGGCAAGCCTCCGACATCCCCAGCGTTCCCAGGGAGGTGATTGAGCACCACCTCACTGTCTGTCCTCATGCGTGGCCCGTCAAGCATAAGGTCAGGAAGCAAGCTCTGGATTGGCAGGAGTTCATCACGGAGGAAATCAGAAATCTAGAGGCGGCAGGTTTGGTGAGAGGAGTACTCCATCCAACGTGGTAGGCCTATCCGATAGTGGTGCGCAAGGCAAATGGGAAATGGAGACTGTGTATTGACTACACAGACATCAATAAGGCCTGCCCAAAGGATCCTTTCCCGTTGCCATGCATTGACCAGATTGTTGACTCCATGGCTGGGTGTGACCTCTTATCGTTCCTGGACGCCTACTTAGGATACCACCAGATCTTCATGACAAAGGAAGACGAGGAAAAGACAACATTCATCACCCCATGTGGTACGTATTTCTTTTTATGAATGCCTTTCGGGTTGAAGAGTGCTGGCTCGACCTTTGCAAGAGCAGTCCAAATTGGTTTTGAGCCCCAGCTACATAGATTATATGGATGACATAGTGGTCAAAACCAAGGACAAAGCAACGCTCGTGCAAGATCTGGAGGAAACATTTGGGAACCTGCGCAAGATCAACCTCAAATTGAACCCAGAGAAGTGTGTATTCGGCGTCCCGTCCGGCAAGCTTCTCGGGTTCTTTGTGTCCCAGCGCGGGATTGAAGCAAACCCAGATAAGATCAAGGCTATCGAGCAGATCGAGGCACCCAAACGGATCAAGGACGTGCATCGGCTCACTGGCTGCGTTGCTACCATGAGCCGGTTCATCTCCAAGTCCGCGGAGCGTGCCCTTCCTTTTTTCAAGATCTTGAAGAAAGCAGGGCTAATGGAGTGGACCCCAAAGGCCGAGGCAGCACTGCAAGATTTGAAGAAATACCTCTCCTCTACCCCAGTGCTGGTTGCGGCCAAACCACAAGAACTAGTGTTGCTTTATATAGCGGCAATGAATCAGGTGGTTAGCGCCGCACTAGTGGCGCAGAGAGAGGTTGATGAGGAGACAGCAGCAGCGGCAGAGTCGACGGTTGGCGGGCCGGAACCCTCCCCGGCAGGGCTCAGCCCCGGCAAGGCTGAGTCCCCGGCAGGGTTCGGCCCCGGCAAGAATGGCGCCTGTGCGACGGGGCCCACGTGACCAGGTGAAGGAGCGCAGAAGAAGAAAATGGTGCAGCACCCAGTTTACTTTGTCAGCTCCCTTTTGCAGGGGGCTAGGTCGAGGTACTCAGGTGTGCAAAAGCTGCTCTTCAGCCTCCTTATGGCTTCGAGGAAGCTGCGCCATTACTTCCAAGCGCATGAGATCACGGTGGTCACCCACCTCCCATTGCAACAGATACTGCATAACCCAGATGCAATAGGGAGGATCGTGGAATGAGCCCTGGAGCTGTCAAGCTTCGGTTTAAAGTTCAAAAGTACCTCGACGATTCAGAGCAGACTCTTGGCAGAGTTTGTTGCAGAATGGACCTCGACGCCCGATGAAGAGGTACGAGAGACCACTCTCCCCGGCAAGGAAACTAGTCGCAACTGGATCATGTACTTTGATGGTCCCTTCTCGCTGCAAGGCGCCGGCGCTGGTGTGCTGCTTGTCGCACCCACCGGAGAGCACCTCAAGTACGTCGTCCAGATGCACTTCCCCCGGGATATGTCAACCAACAACACCGCCGAGTACGAAGGTTTGCTTGCCGGTATCAGGATCGCGGCGGACCTCGGGGTTAAAAAGCTCATCGTCAGGGGCGACTCACAGCTTGTCGTCAGGCAGATCAACAAAGATTATCAAAGCCCGTTGATGGAAGCTTACGTAGATGAGGTGAGGAAACTGGAGGAACACTTTGACTGTATACAAGCGGAGAATGTCCCTCGGGCGGAGAACGACATCGCCGACTACCTGTCAAAGCGCGCTGCCCTCAAGCTACCTGTGGAACCAGGTACTTTTGGGCTTCAGTTAACTCAGCCATCCGTTGAGCCGACGACCGGGCAGAACAAGCGAAGGAAGCTAGGCCCCGGCAATTACTTCCCCACCGAGCTCCCTGGAGCCGCCGGCAAAGATGTTGCCGTGGATGCCGATCCTGCCGCGGGGCGACCGACTCCGGTAGGACCTCAGGTCATGGCCGTGGAGGCAGCCGCCCCCGTAGCAGAAGAAATTCCTTTGGTCCTTGTCGTTGACCCACAGGCTCCGGCATGGGCACCGCACACCGTCCGATTCCTTCAGAAAGGAGAGCTTCCTGAGGAGCAGGAAGAGGCGGAAAGAGTAGCCCACTGGTCTGCCCTGTACCAGTTCGTTGATAACGAGCTATACAGAAGAAGATCGAATGGGGTGAAATTGAAGTGCGTCTCCCGGGAGGAAGGACTAAAGCTGTTGGTAGAGATACATGGAGGCATATGTGGCTCCCACATAGGGTCGAGGGCTCTTGCCGGCAAGGCTTTCCGGCAAGGTTTCTTCTGGCCCACCACCCTCCAGGATGCGATGGAACTAGTAACCAAGTGTGAAGCGTGCCAGTTCCATTCGAAGAAGCTCCATCAACCAGCTCAAGCCCTTCAAACTATCCCTCTCTCCCGCCCTTCTCGATGCAGGGGCTTGACATATTGGGCCCTTTCCCCCGTGCTGTCGGGGGCTTTGAGTACTTGTACGTTGCAATCGACAAGTTCACAAAATGGCCAGAAGTGGAAGCAGTGAGGAAGTTGACAGCGCAGTAGGCCATCAAGTTCTTCAAAGGACTAGTGTGCCGTTTTGGGGTGCCCAATAGGATCATCTCCGACAACGGCACACAGTTCACAAGCCATGCCTTCATGCAATACATTGAGGATCTCGGCAGCAAGGTCTGTTTTGCGTCCGTGGCACATCCACGGAGCAACGGCCAAGCAGAGAGAGCAAATGCTGAAGTCCTGCGAGGCTTAAGAACGAAGACTTTCGACAGGCTGCGCAAGAGTGGAAGGCGCTGGATTGACGAGTTGCCGGCGGTTCTTTGGTCGATCAGAACGACGCCAAATCGAGCCACCGGCCAGACACCCTTTGCCCTGGTTTACGGGGCAGAAGTAGTTCTCCCCACGGAACTCATATACGGGTCACCTCGAGTGCTCACTTATGATGAGCTTGAGCAAGAGCGATTGCGGCAAGATGACGCGACGCTCCTTGAGGAAGATCGTCTCCGGGCGGCTGTGAGAGCAGCATGCTACCAGCAAGCCTTGCGCCGCTACCATAGCCGCAAGGTTCATGCCCGGAGCTTTGAGGAAGGCGACCTTGTTCTTCGACACGTTCAGTTGGCCAAGAATTCCAACATGTTGACGCTGAAGTGGGAAGGCCCTTATCGGGTAACACGAGTCACCAGGCCCGGCGCAGTCCGGCTGGAGACCGAAGATGCCATTCCAGTGAGCAACTCCTGGAACATCGAGCATCTCCGCAAGTTTTACCCATAAGGCGCGGTTTGCCGAGCCTCTCGGCAAGCTACCCTTTTGTACAAGCCTTGCCGGCAAGACATGTAATCCCTTGTACAAAGCCAGGCGCAGACCCTGAACATAGATAAACGAAGCGCTGGCGCCCTAAGTTATAGCATGCATGCTAGGTTGAGTCTCCTCCTTGGTTAGGGTCGATAGTGCTTAGCGGTGGCTAACCCCTAGCTTAGAGGTCGAGTGCGCGTCTCTCTGTTCTTCTTTATCTTCTTTGGTTCATAGGACACATGAATATCCTCGCCGAGCTGCTTTGGAAGAAAGGGGAAAGGCCGGCATACGAGTCCCGGCAAGCCAATACTGCCGGGGGGATAAAAGGGCAAAGATCCACCCGCGGCAAGCCGAAGTTGCCAGGGGCTGTAGATTCAGATAGGTTCTCTATCCCTTATCATGCGTTTCGTTATGGACTGAGGGATGTGAAACCTCGTTTTATCCTTAGGCTACCGTGCTCTCCTCATTCCGGACCCTAGGACTCGTTTCCTCGGACCGAATTTGGTCGTAGTCGCGGCAGCAAGGAAATAAAACAAGGAGCCTAGGCCCACCTCATCCTTGCCTCCGCCAATGGCATGAGAGAGGTCGAGCGAAGTGGGGGGACGGCAAGGTTTGTTTCCGAGCAAAAAAAACATTTATCTTAAGGATAACGAGGATTCATTCCTTGTCGTGGGTTCCACCCACGAACGAAAATCCCGGCAAACATCCATTTTTTATTAAAAAACATCCCGTACAGGTACAGTTCATACGAAATGAAAAACATGAGCAATGGGATTACAAGCTTTAAATTCTACTAAGGCCCGAAGGCTTACAAACTAAAAAGAGATAAGGTGCACGCTATCCCTTTCTTGTCCCTCTCCTCAGGAAATGGAACAGGAAAAGCAGGAGGGCAAAAGGGGCGCCTAGGCGAGCTACGAGTGGCAGAAGACACCAGGAGAACATCTTGGTGGCCGTCCAAGGGCTGGATGGTGATGGCGGCGCTGGAGGCAGAGCTCGAAGACGAGGCGGCAGGACGTTAATACACGACGAAGGCATCGGTACCCACGTACTCCGAATTGACGGCCTTGCCGCCCACCCTCTTCCTCTTCCGCAGCCTCCCAATGCCAGCCGTCCAAGGAGACGACCCCGAGAAGATCAAGGAGCCGACGACACGGATGATGGGGTCGCCGGTGCCGCCCGGAGCGGCGCCCGACGCCTAGTCAGACCCTTCATCCTGTCGCCCGCTGGCCTCGCCGTCGCTGCTGTTGTCCTCCTCGTCACTCTCGCTCGAGGAGGAATCTTCGTCATCAGAAGAGCTCTCCACGCAACATCTTACGCGAGTCCCGAAGTGCCCAAAGATCTTGACGGAGAGGAGGCCACCCTCCATTAGTTTGAAATGGAGAGTGAGCTCATCCGTCAAGCTGTGGAGGCGAGCGAAGGTCTTCCACCCTCGATGAAGATACATGACGTGAGGGGCGGGGAACTCGACGTCGGCCCATGTGCCGCTGTTCCCACAACCCCTCATATGCAGCCGCAACGCATGCGGCGGATCCAGCTCCATCTCCCTCGCGAATGGGGTCGGGAGGCGAAGGCGACGGCGCGGTGGCCGCCGCAACCTGACGAAGAATTCATAAGGGTTGTCCCCGGCGTGGCCCTCCATCGGAGGAGGGGCTTCTAGCGGAGGCGAAGCTGATCAGCCGCCCAATCCTCCTCTCTCTCGAGAACCACGAAAACCTCGACCTCGCCCCCTCCCCCTTCCTATAGTAGCCGGCTCCGGCACCACAAGCTCTTGGGGAGGAGCGACGCGTTGTCTGGCCGAAACCCTCGCTGCCACCGATGAAGCGTCACCACGCCCCCTCGCCATGGCAGAAGGAAGGAAGAAACAAGAATGGGGAGAGGCAGACGGCGGAGGGTTGAGAGGCACCGTTCCTCTCGCCCCCCTCTTTATAAAGGACTAGTGGCGAGACTCGGCTGCCCCCTCTCGGCCAATCCGTCCCGCTGAATTGACAGCGAGCGAGGCCGTCGACCAACCTCCCCGCTCCATCGAAGGCGCGTGGGAATCGACCTACGTGCACGCACGACTTCCCACGTCCCGCGTGCCTGTCATTTGCTCTGCATTATGCATGGAGCGAACATGGCGCAAGGGACATGCGTAGTGGGACGCATGGAGCGATGGTTCCAAAGCGTGGGCAGTAAATGGGAGGCGGCCCTGCAGTCTCAAAGAGACATGCAAGCCGCCTCTTTACTATCCACCACGAGGTGACGCCAGCATGCTTCCGTCACGCGCGCGCGCATGACCCCCACGTCGCGCGTTCAACATAGGTTCTGGAGGAGCACACGGCATCCGATTCGTAGTAAAATCCGCCCCTCCTGCCACAAGACCGTTACGGGCTGGCCCAACAACGTGTCACACTTATGTATGGCCCGGGCCTGGGGGCTCCTGTCGGTGTGCAAAAGTAGGGGCTCTCCTTTTGAACCCTTTACTTGTGCACGGGCAGTCAGAGCCGCTCGCCATGACCACGCATCACACGGAAGGGAAGGGAGGCCGGAGAGAAGCCGAAGGCACCACTACAAAAAAATACACTTCCGTGATCATACGTGTTTGTCACAGTAGGTCGCGTTTTTTGTCATGCATGTACATCCATGACAAATTTATGACAGAATCAAGATAGTCATACATGTGCTGTCGTAGAAGTGTTCCATGACATTACCAAAATTATCATCACGGAAGTGTCCACTTCCTTGACGATAAATCACGCGTCACATAAGTGCTTTCATCAAGGGTGACCGACACGTGGCATCCACCATAACGGAACGCCGTTAAGCTATCGGGTCGGATTTTGGATCCGATAACCCGTTAAGAGCCACGACCAATACCGATTTTCCACGTGTAAAATTCTCATTGGCCTTTAGGCTGGCCGGCCCATTATGGTCTGCAGAATCTTGTGGGCCTTTAGCTAGACTGGCCCAAAAGTGGCCCACAAAGTTTAAATGGGCCGGCCCAACCGAAGGCCCATAAGATTTAGCGGACCATAATGGGCTGGCCCAGCTAAAGGCCCACAAAATTTAGCGGACCATAATGGGCCGGCCCAGCTAAAGGCCCACAAGATTTTGCGGACCACTATGGGCCGGCTGAGCTAAAGGCCCACAAGATTCTGTAGACCATAATGGGCCGGCCCAGCTAAAGGCCCAACATTATCTGTCAAATCGGCCCATCAACGGCCTGGTCTAAACTTGTCATCAATGTGGCCCATGGTCACTTCTGGCCCGTTAACAGTCCGCTAAGTAATTGGGCCGAATTACAGCCCGGTGTATTTTCGGCCTTTTAAAGGTCCGACTCCATTTGGGCCCATTTACAGACCATCAAAACTTTCGGCCCATAAACGACCGTGAAGGATTTGGGTCATATTCGGCCATGTCTGTCATTCGGCCTGTTAGAGGCCCACTAAAGATTTGGGCCACTTTCGGCCTGTTGTCATTTTTGGCCTGTTAACGCCGGATGTAAACCATGGGCCATATGTGGCCCAACGTCATATCGGCCCCATTAATGGCCCATATAGAAATGACGATAATCTAGCCCGACCGAAGTTCCGTCCTGTTAAAGGCCCGCGTATTAGGTCGGCGCATTTACGACCCGTCCGTATTTCGGCCTATCAAATATCTGCATCGTAAATGGGTCACCATTTGGGCCTGGTAAGTCTAGTGGGTTATTTGGCATAATCAGGGCCCAATCTCACTTTCGGTCTATTAAAGGCCCATTTTTTTATGGACTCGAGATATTTACACCTGTAAACGGCCTATTTTTACCGAGGGACCAAATTATGTTTAGGCCTGTTAAGGGCCCACTATGGGCACAGGCCTACCAGAAAATTTTGAAAGCTTATGCTAATTTAAGCCCAGATAATTTTAGTGGGCTACATGCCAATTTCGTCCCGTAATTGTTTTTAGCCCAATTGGAATGGGCTCGACGAATGTTGGCATGTTGGGCTCCTACGAAGCTTTCGGCCGAATACATTACTAAGATAAATCTACACTATACAAAAATAGCGTCGTAATTACTGCAGCCTATGGCAGCATCATAAATGTTGTATCACAACAAAATAAATTCCAATCATACAACAAAAGGCCTTTTGGCATAAAGTTTACAGTCCTTCCAGATAAAAGCACCATCAGATGTATAGAAGCACATATCATTTGACCTGAGTGCTAATGTTTCAGGCTGTAGAATCTGATGGAGCATCACCATCTCCACCTTTTTTCCGCCATTGCTCTTCGACAACGAAGCGAATATCTGATAGTCCGGTTTCAAAACCATTCATATCTTGACGACATTTCTCAACCACTATTCTTGTTTCCGAAACAACGTCCATTAGGGATTGGACTTGTGTCTGGAGCACAGATATATCACTCTGTCTAGCAGGAAGATTTTGTTCAGTAGGCGATTTGGACGAGGTTACGTTGACAACTATCGGTGTCAAAACCGGTGGATCTCGGGTAGGGGGTCCCGAACTGTGTGTCTAGGCGGATGGTAACAGGAGACAAGGGACACGATGTTTTTACCCAGGTTGGGCCCTCTCGATGGAGGTAAAACCCTACTCCTGCTTGATTAATATTGATGATATGGGTAGTACAAGAGTAGATCTACCACGATATCAGAGAGGCTAAACCCTAGAAGCTAGCCTATGGTATGATTGTTGTTCATCCTACGGACTAAAACCCTCCGGTTTATATAGACAACGGAGAGGGCTAGGGTTACACAGAGTCGGTTACAATGGGAGGAGATCTACATATCCGTATCACCAAGCTTGCCTTCCACGCCAAGGAAAGTCCCATCTGGACACGGGACGAAGTCTTCAATCTTGTATCTTCATAGTCCAGGAGTCCGGCCAAAGGTTATAGTACGGCCATCCGGACACCCACTAATCCATGACTCCCTCACTAGCCCCTGAACCAGGCTTCAATGACGACGAGTCCGGTGCGCAGATTGTCTTCGGCATTGCAAGGCGGGTTCCTCCTCCGAATACTTCATAGAAGATTTTGAACACAAGGATAGTGTCCGGCTCTGCAAAATAATTTCCACATACCACTGTAGAGAGAATAATATTTACACATATCCACTCTACTGACGTATTTCGTAGCATGACATCACACCACGGCCAAGCCTTTATTCGAATCGTTTTTACTGTCCGACCTCAGCGCACTTAGTGAGGCAGTTTCCTTGGCACGTCTTGTTGAAGCAGAGATCGTGTCCCCTTATTCCGGGATTCTCATCAATACGGGCATCGGTAACCAAACCGTGCCATTAATTTACGGCGCTTGGGAGATAAGCGAGTTTTACCAGGCTGGTGGGGGCACATAGTTTCGTCCGCCCATATAAGGGGATAAGGATCCACCTTTTCCATCTACGCCTTCTTCCTCCTTCGCTTATCCATTTTCACTTTTCGAGCTCCAGCGCCCAAGTCCGCACATCCCGCCTCAACCTTCTCCGGTCATGTCCGGGCGGGAGGCAAGTGGATGGCCTCCTCCGTCACGGAGGGCACATCAAAAGCTGAGGAAGGCCGGATACTTGTCCAATGACATCGCGCAGACCGACTCCCCGACAAGGCAGCTCATCCCACCCCTGTGCCCCATGAGAGGGTGGTGTTCCTCACCCACTTCCTCCGCAGACTAGGTTTTCCACTTCACCCATTTGTCCGAGGGCTCATTTTCTACTACGGCGTGGATTTCCATGATCTGGCCCCGAACTTCATCCTCAACATCTCGGCGTTCATCGTCGTGTGCGAGGCCTTCCTCTGCATCCAACTCCACTTCGGCTTATGGCTGAAGACCTTCAATATGAAGCCGAAGGTAGTGGGCGGCCGCCAAGCGAAGTGCGGAGGTGCCATGGTGGGCAAGATGGCCAACGTCCTATGGCTCGAGGGCTCCTTTGTGGAGACCATAAAGGGGTGGCAATCGGGGTGGTTCTACATCACCGAGCCGCGTGACCCTAAATGGGCAGCGGCCCCCGAATTCCGATCTGGCTTCCCTACACGGCTCCCTCCTGGAAAGAGACGGGCATGTCGTGGGGTAATTCGGAAGAGCTGACCGGACTCCAAACCTGCGTCCAAAACCTGGTGAACAAGAAGCTCAAGCTCGTCAACGTAGTCCAAGTCATGCTCATCCGCCAGATCCTCCCGTGCCAACAACGGGCTTTCAGCTTGTGGGAGTTTGATCCGGCACAGCACCAAACCCTGAGCAGGCTCTTCGACACTACATACGAAGATGCAGAAGGTGCTTTGTTCAAGGCGCCGAGGCTCCGCATCCGCTACCGAGGATCGCGGATTCAGCGCGCAGCATCAAGCCAACGCGGTAAGCTATTTTGCCCTTTGCGAGACACTTGTTTTTCATAGTTTGACTCTATGCGGGATCTAAACTCCCTTACATTTGACAGGATTGGCGACGTCCCGCAGATTATTTGTCCGGCTCCCTTGCCGAAGACTCCAGCGCATGCCCGCTTGGCCGGAGCTGCTGGTTCCGACACCTTACGTCTTTGCCGTAGAATAAGGCCAAGAAGAAGGCCACGGGAACTCGAAGGAGTTCCCGGCGCCAGGTGGTGTCAGACTCATCATCCGATGACTCCGAGGCGGACTCCGCCCGTGAAAACGAGGAGGAGGGAAGAGAGGCCTCTCCCCCAGCGGGGGGAGAGAAGAAAAGGAAGGCCGCCCCAACTGGGGGGGCCGGAGGGTCCAAGAAGGGAAGGACCCTCCCTCCGGACTACTCCACCAACGCCGATGACGGCGAAGAAGAGTGGCCACCCAGGGCCAAGCCCCTGACAAAATCATAAGTATTCGGATACCGGAATAACTCATGGTGCTCCTTCATTGCACAGTACCTTCTGACGCCGAATATAATCATGCAGTCTGCCCAAGGCCGGGCTCGACGCTTCAACGAGCGGCTCCCTGGGTTCGTCGGATGTGAATAGCACTTCACTTCCGGCCGCCTCCTCTCCTCGCGCTGCGGATGATGCCGAGGTGGAGTCCCAAAAGGGGCCAAGCCAGGAGGAGGTGGTCCTGGAGGCGCCGCAAGGCAACCTCCCGGACTCCAGGTGCAAAGGGGATAAAACCCCAAAGGGCTCTAAGTCCGGCCCTGGGCCGGACTCCGCACCGGAACCTTCAGTGGTTCCGGTGTTCGGCAGGCGGCCCCCACGTAAGAAGGGCAAGCCTACAACGCCGGTGACCCCCGTCCAACCGGAGGCACCGGATAATTTGCTGGAGGTGCTTAACGGCGCCTCCATCGACGAGGAGCACCGCACTACTATGAGTGTGGTGATCCAGAAGGTTCAGTCCGCCAAGAGCGGGCTGGTAAAGCTCGTGCCAGCCTTCTAACAGGCTTTGATGTATGTATTTAAGATATATCAAATATTACCGCCTAGACAGTAGCCCCTGATGCTCAGTTTGGTGTTCGGAAAGAAAAGCCAAACTGAGGATCAAAAAGATATACGCAGGAGTCTAACGTAAGTATGTCAATATGGGAGTGCAGGCTGCGATGCTCACCTCTGCCGCACTGACTGTGGAGGTCGATGCTTTGAAGCAGAGCCTCGAGCGGTCCGATAACGAGCTTGACCTTGCCAAGAAGCAGCTCGAAGACAAGGAAGGTAAGTAATACCTTATTTAAGTATATAAAAAGATGTGGTTGCAAAAAATGACAGGACCAACGTGAGTATTGCAAGGGCCACAACAGAGGTGGCGACCCTGAAGGAAGCGCTGTCCCAGGCCGAAAACAATGCGGCCTTGGAGCGCACCGAGCGAGAGAAGCAGGAGGCGCGGGTGGCGGAGGTGCAGCAAGAGCTCCAGGCTCTCGTCGAAAAACACAAGAGGTTGGAGCTTGACTCAAAGACTCGAGAGTCCAAGCTCGCCTCGGCCCTTGAGAGCGCCAATCTGCTAAGGGCGAAGCCCAAAAAGCCCTCCAGGAAATTGAGGCGATGAAGAAGATAGCGGCTGGTAAGGCATAGTTTAAGCACGTGAAAGTGAATTACTTCTTACTTACCCGAGTCCGGAGCTCTCCGGGAGCATTCGCAGATCTTCCCCGCAGTGTGTCCGAAGCTGCCGCATTCTACTGAGCCGAGGAGGGGAGCTCGACGGAGAAGGTGTTCTAGTCTCAAGATATCTTGAGGCCGGACACCCGTGCTTTTTGAGCGACCAGCTGAAGCAGCTGGTCGAGCTCCATAAGGTGGCCGAACAGGCCATGAAGGGTCTCAGTCTGGCTGTGGTCTGGGGAAGCCATGCCTGGGAGCTACTTCGGACTGGTGAGGCGGCTGGTGGATGCCTGTCCATGGCTTGAAGTAATCAAGCGCTCCATATGCATCGAAGGTGCCCGTAGGGCCCTTGCCCGTGCTAAAGTGCACTAGGGCAAGATGGACGCTGAGAAGCTTGTGACGGACGGACCACCGCCGGGCAAGGACCATTGCAAGCCCGAGATGTATTATGAGGGCATCCTGAAGGGTGCCCGCCTTATAGCGGATGAGTGCTCCAAAGATGTAATTTTTGAGTAAACTCGCATTTGTGATGCTGTACGCTGAAAACTTGTTCATATGCGCTAAGCAACGCTTTTGAATTTAAAATATTACCTTCTGTGCGGCCGTTTATTAAAATAGAGAGATGGCGAGCCGTCGGCTTCTGCCCCCATGTCGCGAGTGCTGGCGTGTTCGGGATAAACTTGAGCGCTCTTTTTCCCATTATTGGGTCCTTCGAGGGAGGCGCTCAACACAACGAACAAGGCAATATGACTATAGTGCTTGAACACTCTCACTTAGCCATAGAATTCTATAATTTGAAATTTCGTCAAAGCCCCTAGTATTCGGAAGACCGAGTTCAGGGCGCTATCCACGCCTAGGCCGGACAAAGCCGACTCCTCGCTCTAAGCGGCGTAAGTCTTTAGGGACTCGAAAACCTCTCGAACAGCGACCAGCTCTCGCCCTATCATGATAGTTAGTTTTAGCTTTCTCCACTAAGGTGCTTAGCCCAGCTCAGCAGGGCACAATCGCGATGGTTCTCCCAGTGCTACCTTAGCCGATATAACGGAACGTAAGGTACCAAAACATTGGAGCAGGGCAAACCCAACTATTGACCCAAGACATGATTCAGAGCTGATGCATATAATGCTATAAGTTCGGGGTGCCGCACTCATGAGAGTGTTCGGACTTCTCACACCATATTCGGGGGTACGTAAGCCCCTGGTGTATTGGCCGTACCAAAGTCGGTTGCATAATGTCATAACTGAACATATTTTTTAAAAAAAAGGAATGCAATAATAGACAAAAGCTATGTATTGTTTATTCAAAAAGTTTGCGGTAAAAGTAGGACGATACAAATAGTGCGATAAGCAAGAGATGGGACTATTTGAGATGTCCCCCTCTAGGGGCGAGCTGCGGGATGATATATGAAACAAGTATACTGCTTGTTATAGAGACCACCTGGACACTCGACGTAGCTTTCTACCTCCCTGGCTGTTGCATGGTGTGTTCGGCGATTGTACTGCCAGACCGGCCTTCCGGAAAGTGGAGTCCTGAAAGTAAGAAAAAAAAGAATGACAAAATCGGGAGCCCCTGGTGCGGTTGAGCCGCATTTTGGGCATGCCGTGGTCGTGCCCCTTCCCCTATGCCCATGGTATTTCCAGAGCGTAGTTATGTACGCGTAGTACTAGTTTTGCAATTTCACGAGGGCTGGGGTTGGGGCCGCATTGCTACACGTGCTCGGAACGTGCCAGGCTGTCTTGTTGTAGGTTACTCCAGGCACGCTTGACGGTGTCCGGACGTTTAAAGGCCGGACTGGAGAATTTATTTGAGAGGCTGCTTTGTACTTCCTCTGCGAGGGCCGCCGTATGCTCCTCCATTCGGAGAGATTGTTCGGTGTTTCCATTGACCGTAATGACTCCTCGAGGGCCTGGCATCTTGAGCTTGAGGTATGCGTAGTGCGGCACCGCATTGAACTTTGCAAATGCAGTTAAATGCGAGCGGTGCGTGATAGCCACCGCGGAACGGGACTATGTCAAGATTAACTCCTCGCTTGGAAATTATCCGGGATCCAAGACCACCTCAAGTGTAACTGAGCACATGCAGTTGGCCTCTACACCTGGTATGACGCCTTTAAAGGTCGTCTTTGTGGGTTTTATCCTTGAGGGATCTATGCCAATTTTTTGCACTGTATCCTGATAAAGCAGGTTCAGGCTGCTGCCGCCGTCCATAAGGACTATAGTGAGATGAAATCAGTCAATGATTGGGTCTAGAACCAATGCGGCGAATCCGCCATGGCCGATGCTAGTGGGGTGGTCCTTCGACCAAAAGTGATCGAAAGGTGAGGACCATGGGTTGAACTTTGGGGAGACCGGCTCCAACGCATATACGTCCCCTCGAGTGCATGCTTCCGCTCCCTTTTGGGTATGTGGGTTGCATATATCATGTTCACCGTCCGCACTTGTGGGGGGAAGCCCTTCTGTCCCCTATTGTTCGGCGGCCGGGGCTCCTCCTCGTCATCGCTATGCAGCCCCTTGTCATTGTTTTCGGCGTTTAACTTGCCTACCTTCTTGAACACCCAACAATCCATGTTGGTGTGTGTCGGTGTCAAAACCGGCGGGTCTCGGGTAGGGGGTCCCGATCTGTGCGTCTAGGCGGATGGTAACAGGAGACAAGGGACACAATGTTTTACCCAGGTTCGGGCCCTCTTGATGGAGGTAAAACCCTACGTCCTGCTTGATTAATATTGATGATGTGTGTTACAAGAGTGGATCTACCACGAGATCAAAGAGGCTAAACCCTAGAAGCTAGCCTATGGTATGATTGTTGTTCGTCCTATGGACTACAGCCATCTGGTTTATATAGACACCGGAGGGGGCTAGGGTTACACAAAGTCGGTTACAAAGGTAGGAGATCTACATATCCATATCGCCAAGCTTGCCTTCCACGCCAAGGAAAGTCCCATCTGGACACGGGACGAAGTCTTCAATCTTCTATCTTCATAGTCTTGGAGTCCGGCCGTGACGATAGTCCGGCTATCCGGACACCCCCTAGTCCGGGACTCCCTCAGTAGCCCCTGAACCAGGCTTCAATGACGACGAGTGCGGCGCGTTGATTGTCTTCGGCATTGCGAGGCGGGTTCCTCCTCCGAATATTTCATAGAAGGTTTTGAACACAAGGATAGTGTCCGGCTCTGCAAAACAAGTTCCACATAACACCGTAGAGAGAATAATTTTTGCACAGATCTGCTGACGTATTCCGCGGTGTGATATCACACCACAACCAGGCTTTTACATGAATCGTTTTTTACTGTTCCACCTCAGCGTGTTTAGCGAGGCGGTTTCCTTGGCACGTCTTATCAAAGCGTAGATCGTGCCCCCTTATTCCGGGATTCTCATCGATACGGACGTGGGTAACCCAACCGTGCCCGTTGGCCTGCCTTCTCTATCAAAGGCGAGTCCTAATCGACCATGGGGTGGACTCTTGGTATTCAACCTCTTTATAATGAGACCAAGGCCCTCTTCTTTTTTACACCCTCCATCGAGTTCGCCTCGCGCTTCGAGTTCCAATACCCAAAGCTTCAGATTCAGGCGCTTCGGACTTTCGACGATGTCCGGCTCCGACCAGCACGGCCGATGGATGTCTTCCTCCGTCACAGAAGAAGATGTGCTAAAGCTGCGAGACGCCAGTATCTAACCCGAGATCTCGCATAGGGTGCCTGCTCGAGGCAGGTCATTCCCACTCTGAGCCCGGCGAGCAGTGGTGTTCGTGTCCCACTTCCTTCGGGGTTTAGGCTTCCCAACGGATCCCTTTGTGCGGGGGCTCATGTTTTAGTATGGGCTTGATTTCCATGACTTGAATCCGGAGTCCATCCTCCACATCTCGTCATTCATTGTAGTATGTGAGGCCTTCCTCCATATTACCCCCCCCCCCCACTTTGGATTGTGGCTCAAGACCTTCAAGGTGGAGCCAAAGGAGATCGGGGGCAACAAGCGGAAGTCTTGGAGGGGCGGTCATAAGAAAATGTGCTGATGCTCCGTGGCTCGAAGGCTCTTTTCAAAAGGAGCTTGGTTTGTGGCAACAGGAGAGGTTTTATATTACCGCTCCTAGGGGCACCAAATGGGCGGCGCTTCCCGCCTTTCGCTCAGGTCCACCACAGCCGCTGGCGTCATGTGTCAACAAGGGACTCGACTGGGGGCCGTCCAAAGACGTTCCTTTGCTGCGGGGCCGTATTCGAGACATCCAAGAAAGAGAGATCAATCTAGCTGCAGTGGCACATGTTATGTTGATCTGGCGCCTTCATCCCTGCAAACGTCGCCCCCTGCGCCTGTGGGAGTTTAATCCGGAGGGACCACGAGCTCTTCAAAATTTCATGGGCACAACGCCCCTGGAGATGTATAAACTGTTCTTCGGATGACAAGAGAAGTGTCCGGACTTGACTGAGGACGCAGGACTAAGCTGCAATCGCCCAGATACTCAAGTAAGTAGTCCTGTAACCGGACAAGATGTTCATTTATTTATCACATGTATATGCCCTTTAAAGGAGCCGTTTTACGAGCAGGAGTGGATAGCCAAAGCAAAGTTAATAAGGTGTCGGCTCCTCCCAGAGAACACGCCGGACCCCATGCTGGCTAAGATGTTGCAGGCCGCGCCTTTTAAAGAAGGCGAAGGGAGTGGGGAGGCAACTGCCTCCACGAAGGAGGTCTTCGAGGAGGGAGGGATCAAAAATCCCACCCTCCAAGGAGAGAACAGGACCGCTTCAGAAGATCTGGAGGTCAAGGCCTCGAAGAGGTGGAAGAAATCTTTGTCGAGAGTCCGTGGCTGAGAGTAACCCAGCCGCACTATTTCCCCAAGGGGATCAGCCCTCCAGCGAGCCGTAAGTGGAAAGTAGGGGTCTTGCAAGTAAGGAACATCCCTGTATTTATTTCTGAAGATAACCGAAATTGTACCTTGTAGTTTGGATCTCAGCCCTTCGCAGCAGAGCTCGTCTTCGGGGGATCTTCTTCCGGAGATGATGGAGAGCGAAACGCCTCCTCCTGTCGCACCCTCATGTGAGGCGGACGACCCTGAGGTGTCGTCGCAGAGGGTTCCCCCAAGTCCGGTGGGGCCAGAAGGTCCGGCGCCGAGGGGTGTGTGGTCGGAGGAGCTGAGCGATCTGCTTGGGCGAGCGGCTATCTCAGAAGACCACCGTGTTCTAATGGGTACGGTGATTGAAAGAATTGCATCCGCGAAGAGCGGATTGCATGAAGCCGTCAGAAGCTTACTGACGGGGTTCGAGGTACGCAAAATGATGTACCTTCTGACAGTTATGCATATAAAATGCGCCCTGTATAGATAGTAGCCCCTAAGACTCGGTATGTTGTCAAAATTGACAACGTGCCGAGGATCAAATTCTCAGTTATAACATGTCGCCGCTCCTAAATAGGTGGCGGGGTGTCCGGAGGCCAGCCGGACTAATGAATATGCCGAACTAAAGCGGCAACTTGACGAGGCGTATGCGCATATCGCTACCGGGTCAATAAACGGGTTGACGAGTCACAAGGTATGCGACTTCTATGCGGACACCTTATAAGGGAGCTTGACGCCCATGTCTTACTATTTGTATGCTTAATGCAGATGGTGCCGCTGCCGTGGAGGAGCTGCGGGCGGAACTCGCCCGAGCGAAAGAGCAAGCCAGGGTCAGTGATGCGGCCGCTTTAAGGGCGACCGAAGAGCTAAAAGCCGAACGGGCTGCTCACTGCCGAAGCAGGGAGGAATTGGCTGATATGGCCAAAAAGTTGAGGAATAGTACCGACCGCTGCGAGGTTCTTGAAAAAGAACGTCAAGTGGAGCAAGAAGGCCTGAAAAAGGCCACCGCCGAATCCAAGGATGCCCGTTCCGCTTTGAGAGCTGCCAAGGAGGAGCTGAGTCAAGCCGGGGCTATTGCGGCTGGGAAACCGTTTTTGCTGTGGAGGAAATATACGGATCCAAAGTATGCTCAATTCTACAAGTTGTGGAGTTCGGAGGATGCTTATCTGGACTTGGCGGCGAGCGCTGCAGACGCAGTTGAGCACTTCCGGGGCAAGAAGGGGCACATAAGGGAAGAGCTATATTGGTTGCAATTCCATAGTCCGGAGCGTCTTCTTCCGTTAACTGATCGGTTGGCCGAATGGGCCGAGCTGAACCGACTATCCGGACTTGCCATGAAGCATGTCATGACTCATTTTTGGCCGGGCGGACCACAGCCGAAGAGTTATTTTGGATTAGTGCAGCAGTTCCTTGGTGCGGTACCACGTATCGACGCAATGAGGCGGTCGGCGTGTATTGAGGGAGCGCGGATGGCCCTGGCCCGTGTCAAGACATACTGGGCGGAGATGAAGGCCACCAACGTTGCATCCCAAGATTCGGACAGAAGCCGAGTACCTGCCGAGCACTACTTTGAAGAAGTCCTGCAGGGCCTTCGTATAATAGATTCGCAGTGCTCGAAAGATGTTATGTTTGAATGACATGTATGATTTGTGAAAACGATGTTTTAATATAATATAAGTGCTTTTTATACTTGTGCGTTCAAGTAGCAAACTACTCCCTGTGCGACCATTTATGTATATGTAAATATAACCTGAAAGATGGCAGTCCTTGGCTTCAGCCCCCACACACATAGTGCGGGGGTGTTTGCAAAGAAAGCGCTTTTTCACACTTAATCCAACGTCTTGGTCCTGTTAAGGAGGTGATAGCGTAACAAACCAGGCAACCGGATTATAATGCTTTATCACTTTCACTTAGCCATAGGAGTTCGAGGGTGGGGCTACTATATAGCCCACAGGGCACCGCACTCTCCCGAACTCGGTGCGATGTGCTGACCGAAAAACCGGTCCTTCGTTAATGCGGAGGAATCCTAAACATTCCAAAGTGAGTCATCGAGTGGTTGACCAGTCTCTCGCTATATCATGACGATCAGTTTTCGGCTTTCTCTCTTTGAGGTGCTCGCCCGGCCGAACCGGGGCACAATCGCAGTAGTTCTCCTGGTGCCACATTAGCCGTGAAAACGGAACGTAAGGCAGCAAAACACAGGAGCCGGGCAAGCCAACATTTGACCAAAGACATGATTTGGAGCTGATGCATATAAGGCCTAACTCGAGACGCTGAATACTCCCTAAGGTATTCGGTCTTTATGAAAATGGGCAGAATAATGCCCTAAGCCCCTGGTGTCCAGGTACGCGGAAAAATTCTGGTGCGGCCAATGCCAAAGCACCAGCCTCCTCCTCGGTTATATTAAGGAACCGAGGGGATGTATATCAACAAGAGACAGTGAAAAAAGGTTTACGCAAGGTCTTAATCTGAAAAGAATCCTTGCAACAGGTCCCTACTACACGTCTGCGCCTGTGTCTCCGTTGAGCCGTAACCTGGACGGGTGTAGCACGTTGTTCATCTGTAAAAGAGAGGAACTTAGTTTAAAAGAAAAAGGATCGTGCGAAAGATGTACTTAATATTAAATAAAATGTAGTACGGTTCAAGAAGTGAAAAAATTGAGCTTTATTGTCTCTTGTTATACATGCATGCGGCCCCTCGTATGGGGGCATGCCGCTAGTAAGCGCGCCGGACCCGTCTAGCCGTGTCCGGGTTTGAATGACCAATTCAGGTTCTTTGCCTAGCAGAGCCGGATAGCTGTGGGGCTGTCAAGGCAGTCTCCCGTTCTTCCGTGCTCGAGTAACACTTAATACTTCCTTTTAACGAGATGATGCCGTGTGGACCGGGCATTTTAAGTGTTAGAGATGCATAATGCGGTATTGCGTTGAAACGGGCGAAAGCTTCGCGTCCCAATAGTGCTTGATGGCTACTTTTAAACGGGGCGACATGGAAGAGTAACCTTTCGCGACGGAAGTTGTCGGATGAACCAAACACAACTTCTAGCAGTATGGAGCCCGTACAATGGGCATATGGGCCTGGCATTACCCCTTTGTAGGAGGTGTTTCTTTGGCGATTTTTGGTTTGTTTTATCCCCTTCCTGCGTATTTTGTCCTGATATTTCATGTTGATGTCACTGCCGCCATCTATGAGGACTTGTGTAAATTGGAATCCGTCGATTATAGGATCCAATATCAAGGCAGTCCATCCTGCGTTAGGACATTTTCGGAATAGTCCCGATGGTTGAAGGTGATTGGTTTTGACAACCGATGTAAAGCGGCGCCTTTTAGTGGGCGCTGCTCTGTTTTTCCTATGATCACGTGAAGTGAGTTTACTGTTTTAACCTCCGGTGGGAAAGTCTTTTGTTTTCCGGAGTGCTGCTTTTGGGTTTCGTCACTTTCACTTGGTGTGTCGAGCCCCTTGTGTTTGGCGTTAAGTCGTCCGGACTGCTTGAAGACCCAACAATCTCTGTGGGTATGGTTTGCAGGCTTCCCGGAGGTACCATGTATTTGACACAGTCTATCCAGAATCTTGTTTAGGTTGGATAGCTCGTCACTGTTATCCTTTAGGGGCAGTGTTTTGGTGTTCAGCCGAGAGCTTTTGAACTCGGCGTTGACCGCCGTACTATTTGGGCCATTTTCCTTATTCCGGCGCTGATCTTTTCTGCGTCGTGATTTCCCATTTCCATCCCTGATTTCGGATGTACTCGGGTCGCTGGTGCTGCATCTAGCCAGCCAGTTGTCTTCCCCCGCGCAAAAGCGTGTCATGAGGCTTGTTAGTGCGGCCATTGTTCTTGGTTTTTCCTGGCCGAGGTGTCTGGCGAGCCATTCGTCTCGAACGTTGTGTTTAAAGGCCGCTAAGGCTTCAGCGTCCGGACAGTCGACTATTTGGTTCTTTTTAGTGAGGAACCTCTTCCAGAATTTGCGTGCTGACTCTCCGGGCTGTTGAGTTATGTGACTTAAATAAATGCGCATCCGGAGGCCGGACATAAGTCCCCTGAAAATTTGCTCGAAACGCATCCTCAAGCTCTTCCCAACTCCAATGGTATTTTCGGGGAGGCTTTTAAGCCAATGCCGAGCTGGCCCTTTGAGTTTAAGGGGTAAGTATTTTATGGCGTGGAGATCGTCTCCTCTAGCCATGTGTATGTGGAGGATGTAATCCTCGATCCGCACTCGAGTGCATTGTTCCGTCGTATGCCTCTATATTTACGGGTTTGAATCATTTGAAATTCATCATCCAAAGACCTCATCGGTGAAACATAGGGGGTGTGCGGCGCCCCTATATTTGGGTGTGCCGTGATCTTTGGAATTTTGGCGTATTGCATTGCTTTGACGAGCCTGCTTTCTTGGCCCATAGATGGACCTAACTGAGCCATCCTTTTGATGTGAATCCTTATGCGGATCGCATATTGGCTTGTGTGCGGCCCCATTCACCGCTCTCTTTTTGCCGTGGGGTCCTCCATCCGACCGGGTGGCCTTCTTACTTTTTAATTGTGGGGGCTCTAAGGCCTCCTCGTCGAATTCGGGCAGTAGCTTTCTTTTCGGGTAGCTCTTTGTTGTTGTTGTCAGCCGTGCATTTGTCTCTGTCTTTGAATACTTTGCTCCATCTGATCCTGAGTGCATCTTCTCGCTGTTTTGAGCTTCGCTTCGCTTTTTCAGGCTACGCGATGGCGACGAGCCTTTTCTCGAGGTCATTTTGCTCCAATAGTTTGTCCGGCGTGAGATCGTCTGGACTGTTGTCTTCTTGCCGGGACAAATTGTTTTTCCTAGTTGTCTTGTTCGGACGATTGCTCGATAGCTTGTTCGTTGTCCACCGGTTCGCCCTGCTCTATGGCTGGGTCTTTGTTGAGGCGGGACTTTGTTCGGCGTTTACGTTGCCGTTTGACTGCTTTTCGAGGGATTTATCCTACGTAGCGTCCCGTTGCTCCTCGTCTTCATTTCCTTTAGGTGTATCCACCATGTATACATCATGGGATGAGGTTGTCCAGCATCCTATAGGTGATGGTTCATTGTTGTCTTCTACATCGTCGTCCATACCGTCGATGTCTTCGGAGTCGAAATTGAGCACGTCGTGCAGGCTATTGACAGTGGCTACGAAGTGGGTGGTGGGTGGGCGTTGAATTTCTTCGTCGTCCGTATCCCAACCTTCCTGACCGTAGTCCGGCCAGGGCTCTCCGGATAAAGAGAGAGACTTTAGTGAATTCAGGATGTCGCCAAAGGGCAAGTGCTGAAAGATGTCCGTGGCCGTGAACTCCATGACCGGCGCCCAATCGGATCTGATTGGCAGGGGCGCGGAGGGTTCGGAGTCCGGAAAGGAGTCCGGTACCCTGGAGTCGAGGTCTTCGCAAAGGACAGGGATGGAGTTTGGCTCGATCGCCGTAGAGATTGTAGCCCCCGAGGCGGTGTCCAACAAGTCGTCCTCGATCGGGGAATCCGGCTCCGGATTAAGGGTCGGAGCGGATACTGGTGCAGCCTCCAGGGCACTGTTCGGCTGCAGAGTTAGATCATGCCCATCGAGACAGTGCGGCATGCTTGGCTGCGGCTCGAATCCGTCGAAGATCAAGTCTCCGCGGATATCGGCCGTATAGTTCAAACTTCCAAATCTGACCTGATGGCCAGGGGCGTAGCTTTCGATCTGCTCCAGATGGCCAAGCGAATCGGCCTGCAGTGCGAAGCCGCCGAATACGAAGATCTGTCCGGGGAGAAAAGCCTCACCCTGGACTACGTCGTTGATGATGGTCGAAGAAGCCATCGAGCCTATCGGTGACGACACAGAGGAACTCTTAATGAAAGCACTAATGTCGGTGTCAAAACCGGCGGATCTCGGGTAGGGGGTCCCGAACTATGCGTCTAGGCGGATGGTAACAGGAGACAAGGGACACGATGTTTTACCCAGGTTCGGGCCCTCTTGATGGAGGTAAAACCCTACGTCCTGCTTGATTAATATTGATGATGTGTGTTACAAGAGTGGATCTACCACGAGATCAAGGAGGCTAAACCCTACCAGCTAGCCTATGGTATGATTGTTGTTCGTCCTATGGACTACAGCCATCCGGTTTATATAGACACCGGAGGGGGCTAGGGTTACACAAAGTCGGTTACAAAGGTAGGAGATCTACATATCCGTATCGCACAGCTTGCCTTCCATGCCAAGGAAAGTCCCATCCGGACATGGGACGAAGTCTTCAATCTTCTATCTTCATAGTCTTGGAGTCCGGCCGTGACGATAGTCCGGCTATCCGGACACCCCCTAGTCCGGGACTCCTTCAGTGTGGTTGGCTGGTTTTTCGGGGGTGTTGTGTATCTGGCACGAGCGATCGAGTATTCGGTCCAAATTGGACGGGCCCAAAGTATTTTTTTGAATGGCTTTTTCCGCTGACCAGGTTTAGAGCCTCTGAATCCGGCATTAACTGCCGTATCCTCGGCATTATCGCCGTTGATGCGGCGCTTTTGCTTGTTGCGACGCGACCTACCAATGCTGTCCTTGGTATCCGAATTACCAGGGCTCTTGGTCATGTTATTACTACGAGCTAGCCAGCTGTCTTCTCCCGCGCAAAAGCGGGTCATGAGTGTTGTGACGGCTGCCTTGGATTTTGGCTTTTCCTGTCCTAGGTGCCGGGCAAGCCACTCATGACGGATGTTATGCTTGAAGGCTGCAAGGGCCTCTGCGTCCGGACAGTCGACTATTTGATTTTTCTTGGTTAGGAACCGTGTCCAGAATTGTCTGGCCGATTCCTCTGGCTGCTGAATTATGTGGCTTAGGTCATCGGTGTCTGGTGGTCGCACATAGGTGCCCTGGAAGTTGTCGAGGAATGCGGCTTCCAGGTCCTCCCAACAACCAATTGATTCTGCTGGCAAGCTGTTAAGCCAATGCCGAGCTGGTCCTTTAAGCTTGAGTGGGATGTATTTGATGGCGTGTAGATCATCGCCGCGGGCCATGTGGATATGAAGGAGATAATGCCGAGCCGGATCTGTTGTGCCATCGTATGATTCGATGTTTACGGGTTTGAAACCCTCGGGGATTTGATGATCCATTACTTCATCTGTGAAGCATAGTGGGTGTGCGGTGCCTCTGTACTGGGCTATATCACGACGTAGCTCAAATGAGCTTTGTCTCATCAGGTTCGGCCCGGCCGGATTTGCCATATCCGGCATGACGGTTATCGTCATGTGTCGTGGGGCGCCCACGCGATCCGTAGAACGACTTTGTTTGCCTTGCCTTGTCCTCCAATATATCTCGCAGGTCTGGCGCGTTTCCCCGTGCCTTGGTATTTTTGGAGCGACGCCGGGGTGCGGCTTGAGCGGAGGGCCGAGAGGCCTCTTTGTCGCGGGCACGGGGTGGCCGGTCATCCGCATCGTGTGCTGGTGATGTAGGTCTAGGTGCTTCTTCCTCTAATCGGGGTAGCTTCCTGCGTTTTGGGTAGCTCTTGGAGGGGCGTTCGAGTTCGTACTCTTCGGCTGCAAGGACTTCAGTCCATCAGTCGGCTTGCAAGTCTTGGTCAGCTCTGAGCTGTTGCTGTTTTTTCTTGAGGCTGCTCGCCGTGGCCATAAGCCTGCGTTCGAAACGCTCTTGTTTGACGGGATCCTCACGCACGACAAACTCGTCGTCGTCGAGGCTTGCCTCGTCTTCGGAGGGAGGCATGTAATTATCGTCCTCTACCTCTCTATCTGCCGTTCTCTCATGAGGGCTGGTTTCTCCATACTCCTGCGCTGAATCCTGTTGGAGGGGATTGTCTTCGGCACTGTCCGGGGTGTTATTATCTCCCGTGCTGGAATCGCCGTTTTTGCCGTGGAGGGATTTAGAGCGGCGCCGCTGACGCCGGCGCTTAGGCTGTTTCTTGGAGGGGTCATCCTCCGTTGTTCCATCACCGTTCCCTTCTTTTGGGGTGTCCACCATGTATATGTCATACGACGAGGTGGCCTTCCAAAGGCCCTCAGTAGGCGTTGGTTCTTGGTCGTCTCCTGCATCGGCGTCCATACCGTTGATGTCTTCGGAGTCGAAGTCGAGCATGTCAGTTAAATCATCGATAGTGGCTACAAAGTGGGTGGTGGGTGGGCTTTGAATTTCTTCGTTGTCCGCATCCCAACCTTGCTGACCATAGTCCGGCCAGGGCTCACCTGAAAAAGAGAGAGACTTTAGTGAATTCAGAATGTCGCCGAGAGGCGAGTGCTGAAAGATGTCCGCGGCGGTGAACTCCATGATCGGTGCCCAATCAGATTCGATTGGCAGGGGCGCGGAAGGTTCGGAGTCCGGAGAGGAATCCGGCACCTTGGAGTCACGAGCTACGCAAAGGACAGGTATGGTGTTCGGCTCGATCGCCGTAGAGATTGCAGCCCCCGAGGCGGTGTCCAGCCACCCGATCTCGATTGGCGCAGTCGGCTCCGAGCTAAGGGTCGGAGCGGACACTGATGCGGCCTCCAGGGCACTGTTCATCAGCAGAGCTAGATCATGCCCACCGTGACAGTGCGGCGCGCTTGGCTATGGCTCGAACCCGTCGAAGATCAAGTCTCCGCGGACGTTGGCCGTGTAGTTCAAACTTCCAAATCTGACATGATGGCCGGGCGTAGCTTTCGATCTGCTCCGGATGGCTGCTTAATTGCCCGCAGTGCAAAGCCGCAAATACGAAGATCTGTCCGGGGAGAAAAGTCTCGCCCTGGACCGCATCATTGTTGACGATCGGAGGAGCCATCAGGCCTAAAGATGACGACACATAGGAACTCTCAATGAAAGCACCAACGTCGGTGTCAAAACTGGCGGATCTCGGCTAGGGGGTCCCGAACTGTGCATCTAGGCGGATGGTAACAGGAGACGAGGGACACGATGTTTTTACCCAGGTTCGGGCCCTCTCGATGGAGGTAAAACCCTACTCCTGCTTGATTAATATTGATGATATGGGTAGTACAAGAGTAGATCTACCATGAGATCAGAGAGGCTAAACCCTAGAAGCTAGCCTATGGTATGATTGTTGTTCGTCCTACGGACTAAAACTCTCTAGTTTATATAGACACCGGAGAGGGCTAGGGTTACACAGAGTCGGTTACAATGGGAGGAGATCTACATATCCGTATCGCCAAGCTTGCCTTCCACGCCAAGGAAAGTCCCATCCGGACACGGGACGAAGTCTTCAATCTTGTATCTTCATAGTCCAGGAGTCCGGCCAAAGGTTATAGTCCGGCCATCCGGACACCCCCTAATCCATGACTCCCTCAACAACCAACCCAGAATTACGCAGGAAGATGCTTTTTGCACTGTTAGTGGAGAGATATTGACGCACTACAGCAAGAGGCGACATTGTGCCTGTAGTAGCCTCGTCACCTTCAGGTGGTTGTGGCTGTTCAATCATTTGTTCCATAGCTTCCTGAAAGTTTCAACTTGTAGATTAGTGTACCGGATAAGTTACTAATGAGACAAAAACAAACAAAGTAGGTTAAACGTTTATACATAACTTATTTTGGTGAACTACTGTAATACATTAGCATGTATTGTGTGCCAACTACATAATAAAATCACTTTCGGAACACATGACCATGTAGCATGCCTACTGTATTGTCTATTTCCTCACATTCGTTGACATCTAAGGATAAAGAGACATGGTTTAAAGTAGGATGAACATAGTATGACATCATTCATATCATGGGCAAACAAATATAAAACAAATAGGCTATTTTATCATTGTGTGCGCACGTGAACATCACAACTAGATTATAGATCAAGACCAAAAGAATATCCTTCATCTCTTATAAACCATGTAAGGTGAAATGATACGTTAAGACAATTGTGTATAAAAGTGAACAGAGTAACTAACATTGGCTGCAAACCAAGTAGTTAAATGAACACATCACAGTACCAGTCAGTTCAAGACAGGAGGAGTAAGGACTTACAACAGCGGCTTGAACTGGTGTGCTCATGCCCTTCATCTTGCTGGTGTGGCAATCCTTGAGGATTTGCACTGCATTCGGTTCAGGTTCTTTTTGGTCCGCACGGGCTTTCCTCTGTATTTGGAATAAGTCAATATAGATACGATAATATGGCACAAAAAAAGAAGGAAGTAGCAGCTATTTACATAAGCCTCGCGAAGGTGCAATATAGCTACGAGATCCTGTTGTCTGTTGGAATTTCACTTTAGAACGGTTAGTTTTGTTCTTCAAACAGTTAGCCTAGAAGAAGATACACTTGTAAGGCACATACATAAATAATAGTTCAATATGTGGTCTGATCAAATACATATAGCCTACCTGATACTTTGGATCATACCAGTGTTTAACGAGGGTTGTCCAGTCTTCATCTGTAAAATATTCCACTGGAGAAGTTTGGGCGATTTCATTGTTAGCCTTGCCTTCAAAGTGAGATTTTCTAAGGTGGTACGGATCTTGTCAGCAGAAAGCGGTCGAAAACATGAGTGCATGCTTGTTTAGTTGCATCATCTTTCAGATCCAACTTGAACCTCATCTGTTGAAAAAAGAATGTGAGTCTTATTAGGAGGAAGCTAGAAAGTATGGGACAGAGCAAGACAATATTACTAATTGCGGCGAATAACATTACTTACGGATAAATGGTCAAGGAAGGTGTTAAACTGGGTATTGTCTTTCTCATTCCTGTACTGGATCCAAGTTGGGAGGATATGCGCATGACACCTAACGGCAACGGCTGCCTCCGATACTAATTTGGCTGACTTTGTAGCATCACGTGGCCTTTTCAAACCTGCCTCAAAATGGATCTCCATTCTTCCTCCTTTAGATTTTGTTAATCTGTCAAGCATTATCCCTGATGTCCGTTTCCTCTTGCACCGTGGTGCTAGTTCAACAACGAATATGGAATGTGTTAGTGTACATCAAACTGTGAGAGTACATATAAAGGAGCATGCAACTGCAACTTGACTCGGTCAGGTACCGTCTTGGTGTTGATGCTCATGAGGTTCATCTGATCTTGCCAAGTCCTGTTGTGTCAGCGGTGCTTCGGAAGTAGTGTTAGGTGTGAAGGCAGCTTGGGAACTGGCCAATTCGAAGCAAATGAACGAGTAATCGTTGAGATCTTTGGTACAGCTCAAGCGGATGCTTTGCAATGGTGGAAGCGGTGATACTGTGTTTGTAGATTTAGCCGGTGGACTTGGACCTCTACTGCACTATAAGTACCAGCAGAATCTCGACGGCAGAACCTTTTTCGTTTCACCCGACGAGTAACAGCACTCCCTACTATATTATTTAACTTGCTCTTTTTTGACTTTGCCATGTCGAGCTGTACCCACAACACAAAAGAATAAAATCACTCTTCGGAAATCATTAATGCATGATTCAGACAAGCAATACTTTGATGTAAGACAACCGTATGAGGATGGAATATGTAAGAAAAACAGGACGGCATGACATATTCACAGCTACGATGTGCAAACTAAGAAGAAGGATTTTCAAGAAAATAGAAGTAATGCAATCTAGACACCATATGAAAGATGCAACCAATATTACTCTGCCAAGTTAAAAGTGTCTTGTCATAAGTGGCAATTCGAAAAATTAGAAGCGGTACAACATAGAAATCAATGCAAGATGCAACCACTATCAAACTGCCATGTTAAAAGCGTCCAATCATGAGTTACTGATGCGGGATACACAACAGCAATACTTTGATTTAAGAACATGGTATGATAGATAGATGAAGTGTATTCTAGACACAGAAAGCCATATCATATGCACATGTATAACGTATAAACTCAGCAGGTGCAATTTAATAAAAATAGAAGAAATACAGGCTAGACAACATATGCAACATGAAACCAATTATCACACTGTCAACTTAGAGCAAGCACCTGCGATGGTGGAGTGCGGGAGATGAACTCATCATGTAGACTTGGGACTTCAACTTCATTAGCGATGGCGTGGAAAATCTAGAGAGTCTCTCTGTTTGCGTCGGTAGCGAGTACCACCAACATCCCCTAACTTACTCTTTTCCTTCCTATTTTCTGATATTGCCTTATGAAGTCAAAACCACAAGAAGATGAATAAAATTAGCTCAGATAACTGGTTGATGCATGATATGCATTTAACACTACTTTGATGTAAGGCAAGCGCAGGATAGGAGGATGTAATATATACAAAAAAGTCATTTTTTCATATTCACACGTAAGATATGAGGATGTAATATGTATGAAAAAACAGTAAGCGGAAGTCATTTCAACAAAATTAGAAGAAATTAAAGCTAGGCACCATATGAACATGCAACCAATATCACTCTATCAGGTAAAAAGTGTCTCGTCGTAAGTGCCATTTCAATAAATTAGAAGCAGTACAAGCTAGAAGACAATGCAAGATGCAACCTACATCACAGTCCCAAGTTAAATGTGTCTTATGGGTAAGTGATCGTTGCAGGTATAAGTTGTAAGCTATGCAGATGCAATTCTACATAATCAGAAGCAATACAAACTAGACATCATACGGAAAACACAACCACATATAATAGTTCCAAGTAAGAGCAAGCACCTGTGATGGTGGAGTAGGGGAGATGTGCTCATCATGTACACGTATGTTCTAGAAACAGGAACACGTGTCATATTCACAGGCATTATGTGTAAAGTAAGAAGATGCAATTCAAATTAGAATCAATACAAGCTAGACATCATACGCAACATGCAACCACATATAATAGTGTCAAGTTAGAGCAAGCACCTGTGATGGTGGAGTAGGCAAGATGTTCTCATCATCTACACAGCTATGTTGACTGTCCAGCCTTGTGTTGTCTTGCGAATCTTGTTGGGAGGATGGCAGAGTAGAATCTGTAGAGACCCCCTGTTTGAGTTGCTCCGAAGGACCACCATCATCCACTGCCGGACTAATTTCCTTCAGCTGTAATGATTTTGCATTGTGAAGTCAAATCGATAAGAAAAAGGAATAAAATTCGCTCTTCAGAACTCATTCATGCATGATACTGACGAACACTACTCGGATGAAAGGCAAACACATGATCCAAGGATGGAATATGTATGAAAAACAGGATGGTGTGACATATTCACACCTATGATGTGGTAACTAAGCAGAACGCATTTCAACAAATTAGAAGCACTGCAAGCTAGACACCATATGAAAGATGCAACCAATATCACTCTGCCAAGTTCAAAGCGTATGGCGTTTCAACAAATTAGAAGCAAGATATGCCTGAAATCATATGCAAGACACAACCAATATCACAAGTGGCGACTTAAAGGTGCCTTATCATAAGTGACTGATGCGGGATATGCAAGAATAGCGATCGATGTAGAAACAGAACACATGTCATATTCACGGGCATTATGTGTAAAATGGCAGATGCAATTCAACAAAGTTAGAAGCAATACAAGCTAGAAATCATACACAACATGCAACCACATATAATAGTGCCAAGTTAGAGCAAGCACCTGTGATGGTGGAGTAGGGGAGATCTCATCATCTACACGACTACGTTGACTGTCTAGCCTTGCGTTGTCTTGCGAATCTTGTTGGGAGCATGGCGGAGTAGAATCTGTAGAGAACCTCTGTTTCAGTTCTCGGAAGGACCACCATCATCCAATGCCTTGCCAATTTCCTTCAGCTTTATTGATTTTGCATTGTGAGGTCATACCGACAAGAAAAAGGAATATCATTCGCTCTTCAGAACTCATTCATGCATGATCTTGTGAACACTACTACGATGAAAGGCAAATTCATGATACGAGGATGGAATATATGCGAAAAAATGGGACGGATTGACATATTCACACCTATGATATGGTAACTAAGCGTAAGGCACTTCAACAAATTAGAAACACTGCAAGACACCATATCGAAGGTGCAATCAATATCACTCTGCCAAGTTAAAACTGTCTCGTCATAGGTGGCGTTCATCAAACTAGAAGCAATACATGCTAGAAATCATATTCAAGACGCAAACCAATATCACACTGCCAACTTAAAGGTGTCCAATCATAAGTAATTGATGCAGGATACACAAGAAGAGTAGTTTCATGTAAGAACATGGTGTGATAGACAGATATAGTATGTACCAAAAATAGGAAAGTGTGTCATATTCACATGTATTATGTGTAAGCTAAGCAGATGCAGTTTACACTAATTAGGAGCAATACGAGCTAGACACCATATGCAACATGCAACCAGATATCACACTGCCAAGTTAGAGCAAGCACCTTGGATGGTGGAGTAGGGGAGCGGAGACTTGGACCATGTAATGCACTATCAGTACAAGGAGAATCGGTACAGATGCTCCATTTACGTTGCTGCAGAGGACCACCATCATCGCCTTCCTAACTCTTTTCCTTCCTCTTTCTTGATTTTGCCTTGTCAAGTCAAACCTACAAGAAAAAGGAATAAAATTTGCTCTTCAGAACTTATTGATGCATGATACTGACGAACACTACTTTCATGTAAGGTAGCCGCATGATAGGAGGATGGAATATGTATGAAAAATAGGATGGCGTGACATATTGACATGTATGATGTATAAAGTGTAAACTAAGCACAAGGTGCTTGAACTTGTTAGAATCGATGCAAGCTAGAAACCATATGAAAGATGAAACCAATATCACTCTGCCAAATTAAAAGGGTGCCCTAACAAATGTATTTGACCAAATTAGAAGCAATACATGACAACATGCTAGAAATAATATGCAATATGCAACGAATAAAGGTGACTCATCGTGAAGTGATTGATGCAGATACGTAGCAGAGGTAGTTTCATGTAAGAACAAGGTTAATACATAGATGTAGTGTGCACCAAAAATAGGAAGGCATGTCATATTCACAGGTATAGTGTGTAAACTAAGCAGATGAAATTTAACCTAATTAGAAGCATTACAAGCTAGACACCGTATGCACCATGCAACCACATATCACACTGCGAAGTTGGAGCAAGCACTTGTGATGGTGGTGTAGGGGAAGTGCTGTCTTCAGGTACAGAGCAACGTTCAATATCTTTATATAGGCTTGCTGTTTCTTGAGAGTCATGTGGAGAGGATGAAATTGCATTCTCTATAAGAGTATTGCGTCTCATATTAACCCACGCGCGTGACTGTCTCATCATAAGCGATAGACGCAGGATACACAAGAACAGTAGTTTGATGTAAGAACATGGTGTGATAGGCAGATGCAGTATGTACCAAAAACAGGAAGGCGAGTCATATTCACATGTATAATGTGTAAGCTAAGGAGATGCAATTTAACAAATTAGGAGCATTGATGAGGGATACACAAGAAAAGTAGTTTGATGTAAGAACATGGTTAATAAAAAGACGTAGTATGTACCAAAAACAGGAAGGCATACCATATTCACATGTATAATGTGTTAACTAAGCAGATGCAATTTACCCTAATTAGAAGCATTACAAGGTAGACACCATATGTAACATGCAACCACATATCACACTGCCAAGTAAGAGCAAGCACCTGCGATGGTGGTGTGGGGAATTATGTGATCAACTAGAGAGCTACGTTGACTATCTTCATTTAGCCTTGCTGTTTCTTGAGAATCATGTGAGGAGGATGTCACCGCACTCTTTAAACGAGTAGGGCGTCTCACAAGAACCCATCCGGTGACTGTCTCATCATAAGTGATTGACGAGGGATACAAAAGAGCATTAGTTTGATGTACTGAACATGGTTAATAGACATATGTAGTATGTATTAAAAACAGGAAGGCATGTCATTATCAAAGGTATAATGTGTAAAGTAAGCAGATGCAATTTAACCAAATTGGAAGCAATACAAAACTAGACACCATATGCAACATGCAACCACATTTGACAGCGCGAAGTTAAAGCAAGCACCTGGGATGGTTGTGTGTGGCAATTGAGATCATCAACTGCAGAGCTATGTTTACTGTCTCCAACTACTGACACTGCACCCATTAGAGCGCTGAAACACTTATTGCTTATCTTCGAATTACACTGGAGTGACTTCTGTCTTTTCTTTTCTGCATCATCAACACTGCGTCAGAGTCTGAAATACCCATGCATAAAAAAACAATAGTGTGAGTATGGGTGAAGTGTGTACACAATTAGTACAATGTAAAGGTAGCAGATAGCAGGTCGGTGAGAAATAAATGACGGGAGACATATGATAGCTCTACAAAATGCATGGCACACTCAATTACTACAGGATTCTATGAAAATAACAGTTGACTGGAAGAAAATAGGTCAGTCCATTTTTTCTACATCGCCTGATGTACAAAGAACGGGCAGATCGCCTTCATCTACCTCCAGCCAGTCAGTGTTGACGATTTTCCTCGAAACTCCAACGACCACCGGCCCAGTATTCCTCCCCTGCCTGCACCCTCCCCTCGACCTCACCGCAACGCCGTGCTTGGCACCGCCCCCTCCCCCCCGGAAATCCATTCAAGCCCCGCCGACCTCCAGATCGGGCGCAAGTAGCTCCTGCACCCCACACCCCTATGATAGACACCGATGCGCCGCTTCCCCGGGGAACAGGTGGACTAGGTGCTCCGCGCGCCTAAGCGGGTGCTGCTTCTTTTAATTGCGGTTCGACTGACCCTGAATTGAAATCCAGGCGGGCTACTGACCTCTAGCAAAGGTGAAACAGTAAAAGGGAGGAAACCTTGTGCATTTAGTATCACGAAGAAGATGCAGTAAGAAGCGCTCAACTAGTTTCTTTCGTGGGATGAACGGTGTGAGCGGAGACGTAAGATTTGCACGAATAAGGGAAGAGGAGTACCTCTTTCTGCTGGCAGTGCTGTGTTCTCCTTCTGTTTTTCCGACGATCTTGTTGTTCGCCGGAAACCAGAAGTTGTGGAGGAGAGTGCAGCCTTGGACGAACCCATGGCCAAGTTGTTGAGTGTGGTGCGAGGGCTGTCTGTCGGCGGCGGGGAAGCAGATCCGAGGCGGCGAACGACAGCGTAGCGGGAACAGCTCCGGTGCGGCGGACGGTTGCGACAGTGGAGCCGCAGCAGTGAGGCGTAGGACGGCATGGTTGGAGTGGTCCAAGTACGGCGCACGTCGGCGTCGGTGTCGTGGAGGCAGCTCTGCCTCGGCTTCAGCTGCTAAGTGCTTGAGGGCGTTGTGGTTGCGGTTGCGTTGGACGACGACGTCGGGGTACCGGCTCCGGCGTGATGGAGGAGGGCGGCGGTGGATTGGCCGCTATGGGGTGGAGGACAGAGGAGGCTGGGGTTTCGCGGCTGGTGGAGAGGGCGTTTTCGCGCCCACGGAGTATGAATGGGGAAACGGAGGGAGGCGGGGAACTAAGGGGGAACAATGTTTTGGTTTGAGACGTGCTTGTTTGAAATTTGGGGAAAGTTACAAACTTTGCCCCCATCTAAAATTTCGGAGATATTGCGGGTTGGGGGTAGGACAGTCATGTCAGGTGTCCCAAATGTGGGCGGGATAGATTTGGGCCGAGCGTATGGTTGTTTAGGCGCCCACGGTGTATGAATGCTTCTCGGAGGTGGTTGAGACTGGCGTCTTGGTGAAGTTACAAACCTACCCCGGTTTAGACCTTTGGACATCGGGCCGATAGGCTACACGGGCCAGAGTCAGGACAATAATTTCCTACCACCAAAACATTAGTCTCGCGCGGTTTCGGTTGACCAGAGGCCTATTTGGCGCTTCGTTCAATATTTGGGAGCAGAAACATTAACGTTTTCGGTTCTCTTGAATTGAACTTTCAGGATTTGTCAAATGTCACAAATCTTTACTCTTGAAAATCCTAAAGCTCCGATTATTTTGGAATGGAGGGGGTACATTTTAATATACATTGTACACGAGTATATATTAAAAAATATGCAACTTACCTCAGTTCATGCATGGTTCCAGGTATAATCTCCTTGGTTGCAAAAAATTTTTTAGATATGCGTATGAATATATATAGCATGTTCAAACTCTCAACAAAGATTGATGCCCCCTTTTACATCTGATTTACAAATGCCATTTTCTCGGGTTCAAATAGATGAATGCACTTCCTATGAATTCGAATCTTCGAAACCCCCTTTATGTTGAATTCGACATGTATTTTATTTTGTAGCTAGCAATTTGGAATGTATCCATGCAAGTGACAAATGTATAAAGTGCTTCACACTAACAACATGGAGTGCACTAATTAATGTTTATATATGAATTGCAAAAGCATCCATTGCCTGTATTTCAAACCGCTCTCACTCTATGGATCGATAATATGAAATAAACACATGCACATGCTAGAATTCAATAGAGTATGGGTGTCTGATAGACCGATTTTCGTCCATACGCAATTTTGCAAAATTCATGATCTCATCCAAAAATAATAATTCCATTTATATTTTAATTTAATGCGTGGAACCGCCTTTTACACGTAGATGCACTATGCCTCACCCCGTTCTCACAAACGCGTTATATATCTCTCTATCTAACGCATAAGTGCACACACTTTATATGCCTCGACATTTCTCTTTCACACATGCTCACAATCTCTCTCAGGGTGTCGGGGTGTCTCATGCACATGCTCTCTCTGTTTCTCTCTCTCTCTCTCTCTCTCTCTCTCTCTGACTACTATGTACCACTCTTTTCACTAATCTCAGTTGGAAAACACTATTTCTCTCACATGCATATATACACATGCACGGTCTCTACTAGCCCTCTATACGCACATATATGTGCCTACGTGTCTCCCGCAAGCACATTATCTTTAGGCCTCTCTCGCACACATTGCCCCCCCGACACACCTCTCTAATAGTAGTTGGAAGATATGATTTCATCATATCATTCGGTAGGATATCCCTGGCTGTTAGGCTGGATGGTAATATGAGGCAAAGTTTTACCCTAGTTCGGATCGGACCCTTGCAGTTGAAGAAAGAGCCTACTCCTGCATGCTGTATATTAGTGATAGGGGTGTGTACAAAGTACATGTGAATACCAGGCATTGTTCGTGTGTGTATACTATTGACGAACTAGCCCCCAAGCTTGTATAACATACTAAGGGCCTAGGGTTACAAATCATATATAGTCGGCTTATCACTAGTGGGGCAGAGTCCTCCACCACTCTTGTATAACATACATTTTGTCGTGCTAACCAACATGTGGTTGGATGGCTAGAGAACAGTGGTTTCTCGAGCCCAGTGCTCGCATTAAAGTCCCGGTGCTCGCATTTATCTTTTGTTAATTTCAGTATTTTCCGGCGATGTACGTTCAGTGGGAGGAGACGTTCCACTCGACTATGAGGCACCTATGGTGACTTCGTAAAATCTCAAGATCATGTAGATGAAAAATTCAGTCGACTGACGTTTAGCCTCACCCCGCACGTACACATGCACGCACGCAAGACACGCACGCATGTAGGCATGCAACACTGACACGTAAACATAATGTACAAATGCACACATCTTTGGCGTGCAACATCGACACGCGTACACATGCACTCACGAACACACGCGCGCGTCGCACCCATGCATGCAACACTGAAACGCACCCTTGCACGCACGCAACACTCACACGCCTGCATGCACACAGCACACGACGCAAGACACACGCTCAACCTATACGTGCATGCACCCTTTGTTAAGGACATGGATTGTTACGGGTATTCATCAATCTTATCTGTGATAAGCAGAACAGTGATGTTTGCATCGGTCTTTATGAATCACAACATATCAAACGGGCTATCAACATAGTAGGCTTAACTACATGAAAAAGATGATGTCACACTCAATGAACAATCATCGGTTTATGGAATGCCCGCTTCCGACCGCCCTGGCCCACCAAAGGTTCCTCTTCTGTGCGCTGCCTGCGTTGGGTCACTGACATGCAGGCCATGCACCCAAAGAGCCCACACGTCGCTGGAAGAACGGTGCGGTGTCCTAGGTCGAGTCGAGGCGCCACTCGCTGCACGCCCGCGGAACACGCCTCCGTGCATTCAAACGCCTCCATGAAACCCGCCTGTGGAAGCCGAGAAACCCGATGCGGACACACGTCCATTCATGACCGGGCGGCGTTAAACGCCACGCCGGCGAGCTCCTCCCGTCCGCCGTCTATTTAATCTCCTATTTAAACGAGGCCAAACGCCGGCCAAGAATCGCACACCTCCGCCGCTCCCCTATCTCCTCCACCATTTTGTCCACTCTTACAATGGCTTATGAAGTGTAGTAATTCTGCATCCAAGCCGGCTGGGTAGCCTGCCGGATACGATCTATGCAGCTCGCTGATCCACCTCCCTCCCCTCGCCCGATGGAGCCAGTTGCCGCCCCAAGTTGGCGCGCAGTTCAGCAACTCGCCGCTCCAGGCCAGCTCGACGAGGAGCGGTGCACGGGCGTCGTTGCTGCCGTCCATGCCGCCGCCTCGTACCGCGTCTCCCGTTTACGTGGCGAGACTCCCATGCCGGGCGTCGCGCCATGCAAGCAGCGAAGCCGGGTGCACGGAGAGTGACGAGTCGATGGCTAAGCGCCTCGCGTCGCCGCCATCATCGAGGAGAAGTAGAACACGGGAGGCCGCCGCTTGGGTCCCATGAAGGCCACCGCGGAGGCGACGCTGGCGTACACAGCAGGTGTCTTGCCGGATCCTTTTGTTGCGAGGACCTTCGTCGACCCCGCATGGGCTCCACGGAACAGGTCAATGTTAGGATGAACTTGAGCCGGTGCCGGCCATGGCGAAGTAGTGGCTGGAGATGAACTCGAACCGGTGCCGGATCCCATCATCTTCGGCACCAGCCAATGATATCAGTTGGGCAGTGGGGAAGCGAGCCATCCTTTGCGCTGAAGCATATACTTCCGGGGCTCCCGGCAGTCCGGTGATCGTGCTGCCAGGCATGAGGAACACAAATCGATCGGCGGGCGACCATTTCGGCCAGGTATATATTATATACCTGTGCTGTCCAGAACTAGCACCGCGTAGTTCATTTGAATGTAATGAAATCCGTCATGTTTGTGTGAAAATCTGGTATTTTATATGATTTCCATCGTTTTTTATATGAAATATCAGTTTGTCTATGTGTTTGCGTGAATTTCATCCGGTTGGTTGAGTTGTTGTCATAATCAGTGCGGCTACGGTTGGATGGCGTAATTTGCGGGTCGCCGGTCAGTCTGCGGGAGGCTCGGGCGGCGTTGTGGGACAAAAAACACAGTTCGTGCAAGCTCGTCTCCAATGTGCACGCTGGAGGATGCATGACAGCATGAGCACCCGAGTCATTCCTCGTTCATCGGTGGCAAAGGCACCGGTGGACAAAAGGGTCGCCAATATTTTGGCTACCCCGGGAAAGATCCAAACAACCCCTCCCAACAGATTCAAATCCCTCGTTCGCCATGCCATGTGTTGTTTTCATGGACTAGCAAGATGCCCATGCATTGCACGGAACATCAAGATGCATTTTTTTACAAACTCCTGCATGCATGCAAGGGATAATTAATGTCCTCCTTTGCTAGTACCATGAGGCAAACACCATTAATATTGCATCGATTAGTGTTAGTGGCCTTGTATATCTACAAATTGTAATTTTGATAGTGGCCCCTTGTATATAAAAATGGAGGGAGAAATATGAGAGATAAGGTGAGGAGGAGTGGGGCGTGGTGCCGTGGTGGTGACTGGTGGTCGGACTGGGCGGAGGCATGGGGATGGACGGCGCATTATGTCTAGGTTTGTATCTCTCTCACACACACCCATGTAGGTGGGGGACGTGCACGAAGAGAAGAGGTGCATGCATGGCGCACGTACTCCCGTCTCTTTCCCAACCACACCCGTGCGGGTACACGGTGGAGCTCATTTCTGTATGAAAAAGGCAGCCCACGTGGTAATTTGGCACGTGTACTGGTTGTCCACTTGGTGGAGGGAGGATCGTCTACCACGGGTGAACAAACAAATTGCGACTTGACGCATTATGTTAAACTAAAGAAAGAGGCAAACCATGTGGGGCCTACCTTAAAGGCAAGGCTCTATACACTGGAGTACTTTTGATGTGTCCCGTCAACTCGCAGAACGAGGAGAAACTTGCTTAGTACACCGTCTCCCCCGCCCACGAGCGTGGTGGCTCGCAGGATGAGGTGAAGCTTACTACTACTGTACGCCTTTACGCCCGCTCCCTCGCCCACGCGCGTGGTGGCTCGCAGCACGAGGAGAAAATTTTACTACTCCCTCTGTTTACTCCTCGTCCCTACTACGTACTTTGGTTAGTACTCCCTCTATTTACTTATACAAGGCCACTATAAAAAATACATTTTGCATCTATACAAGGCCACAAATAGTAATCGAGACAAAAGTTACTACTCCCTCCTTTCCAGTTTATGGCTCAATTTCAAAATCTCTCCAACCAAGGTAGACGGTGAGTGGTCGAATTAATTTCGTAGTTTGCACAAGACGCTGCTTTTCTCAAGAAGTTATGTTTACCGAGGCATTAATTAGAACGAATGCATGAATGACCACTAAATTTCCATGAACTTGTACATGCATTGGTTAGTTTCCTCTTGACATCGCTATGCGTCGGGTGATCTAACGCACCTCGAAATCCAACATGTAATGGTACTACTACTAGTATAGTAGAATTGAGACTTATCAAACAGAAAAATGAATGTTTGTTAGATGAGCCGTATAAACCCTAGTGGGTACGTACTCCGTAAAAACAGATTTTTTCCAAAACTAAGTCGCTCCCTTTCATGAATTCTGTAGTATACTCCTCCGTCGACGCTCCCTTTCAAGAATTCTATACTTCCTGTTGCCGACATGTGGGACATATAGAAACCAGGTCGACATGTCAAGCACCAAATAACAGTGCAGAACAGCAGGGGGGATGCACCCCACTCGTACTGGCCCAGTAGTAGTAATGAGCAATGAGACGTCAAATCACAATGCCGCACCTTCCTGCATTTAACGGCAACCATTATTTCACACTTTGGTTCGACATCATCTCAAACCACGTACTAGTATTGCTTCTGCCTCAAGAGGGACACGCACATCGCCTTGGTACATCATGACACGTGGGACCGCATGACAGGCCATGCTCCCCCGCCGATCGCTCGGTAAAATCACCTCATTTTTACTATACTTCCTCCATATCGATTTACTACATGGCATGCATGTGTGTGTGTGTGTGTGTGTGTGTGTGTGTGTGTGTGTGTGTGTGTGTGTGTGTGTGATGAACAGTACGCTAGCCTTTTAAAAAATGTATACTTTTGTACAGTAGTACTCCACTATCGATGTATTGCGCCATGGAGCAAAAATTGAAATTTTTAAAAAAGGTGGTACATATAGAGAGCGCTCGTCGCCAAATTATGCATACAGTACTATTAAAAAAGCTAGTACGTGCTTAATTGGGGTGCTAAATTCTATTAAAGAAATACTAGTACTAGTATGTACATACTGAAGAGTTAAAGTAACGAGAAGAAACATAACATAGTTCTGCTGGGGGCTCAGCACAACACACCCCTCAAATTAAACTAAGCACACCTGGAATTAAACTATGCAGCTAATCCGGTAGACACTACATTAGGCTAGTCATAGTGGGAGTAACTTAGCTAGTAACATAGCGCACTCCAAGAAATTTGTGCTTATTTGGCAAGTATTTAATGTGAGGTGGTAACATAATATGTTACTGTAACATAGCGCTTCCCAAGACAAGATGAGTCTACAAGCTAATAAATGAAGCCATCTATGACACCACTATCATGTTACTTTGCATTATGAAGGTAGTAACTTAGACTAGTGTCATGCATATGACACTAGTCTAAGTTACTCCCCACTATGACCAGCCTTAGAACCACCATGAGCAACGACACTGCCCCCTTACTCGGAGTCCTCGTCCGTGTCCTCGACTTCGTCCTTGTCCCTCTTCCTCTTGGCCGATACTTCTTTGCTTGAACCGCCAACTTGGCTGTTGCTCTTCATCCAGCCCTTGTAGATATTGAAACAAAGGTAGCCATCCATTGCAGCGTCTTTGGATGTGGTCTATATCTAGTACATTCCGCTGCCATGCATGACGATGAAACGTGTATGGAGGTTTCTCCAGTTCTGATCTGAAGGATGAACCATGGCTCCTGCCAGGGTCAGCATTGAAGGCTGATGAGAGGGCACCAGCCAATTCTTTTGGAGGTCGAAGGGGTTGCCTACAACGAGGCCTATCCGACGCAGGACTTCTTTGTCATTCTTAAAGTCTACAGTAACGAATTTGACTGTTTTGTCCTCGAGGAAGTTCTTTAAATCCTGGCACTCAACGTCGGCATGGCATATGTGGTAGACCAAGCAAACATTATGTACGCAAACCTGGATCACGGTGGGCTTCTTCCTCTCTTCGTCCTTTAGATCCTTCTCTCGTCCCACAACTGTGGTGTACTCAACATCTAGACCGGCGACCCACTCATCATGTGAGTTTTCAACATGTGTCTCAAGCGCAGAAAGGCATCCTTTCACCGTCAGCGGAAATGCGGGTGTAGATGACGTCGAACTCATCGTCGGTGATGGTTCTAACCTTGTACTCACCGCCCGATCGTGAGATTTGGGACGCCATGGATTTGGGAGGAGGGTTAGGATTAGTGGAACTACCGTAATGTGAATGGGCCGGGACGACTAGGAAGCGAACCGCCGTAGTATTAAAGGACATGCAGGACGAGTAGGAGTGAACTGCCAAAGATGCGACAGCGGGGTAGTGGCTTTCCATTCTCCCATGATACGGGCTTCCAAGAGCCCTTGGATCTGAGATCGAGCGGTTGCATGGCGTGATTCTAGACCTATGGGTGAATATCCTATCCGGAGGGTTATTCTCCAAATTTTCAGCAACTTAGCATGCGACCGCTTGATCTCAGATCCAAGGGCTGCCAAAGAGTATCATGATCGCGCCTACTACGACCGTCGCGTCGCTCGTGCAGTCGCGCCCTTGGAGATTTAACACGGTGCGTTAGGCTATCTGATGTTGGCATGTCATACATAGTCATCACTTAGTCACTCATACTAAAACAGGGTTGGCTATAAGGTTGGCTATAAGTGTACTTTTTTTTACTCCTCTCTATCTCTTTCTTTGTACTCCCTCCGTCCCATAATATAAGAACGTTTTTACACTATTGTAGTGTCAAAAACATTCTTATATAATGGGACACCGGGAGTACTAGTATTTATTGCATTTGCCAAGGAGTGACCACTTCCAATGAAATGGTGTTGCTAAGTTTGCTTCATTTAATTAGCTATAGACTCAAAATTGTCTTTTCACCTAGGTACACGCGCTTAGAACCGTTTCTTCCTTGGGTCACCAAACTAGTCTCTCTCTTCTTGATTAACTTGCCACATCAGACTTTATGCCTATGTGGCAAGCTTAAGCACCGGAAGGAGCAAGTAAGTACAATAGTGCGCTTTACATGGCATTTTTTCATATGTCGAGGCAAGAGAGGCAAGGAAAAAGTGGAGAAGTGGGCTCTCATGCAAGAGCCAGCCTCTACTACTACATGGTGGAGCATTGGGAGAGGCACCTGTATGGAGGTGGTCAGAACCGAGACTCACGCCGTCGTGGCGCCGCAGCTTAAAATTATAATGGCAAGTCAAATCACGGGCCCCACCTGTCCAGCAGAAGAATCACGTCAAATCACACAGCCCTACGTTTGCAGCATCCTACTCCCTCGTCTTCTCGCGTCTCTGTCGAACCGACTAGGCGGAACTGCCCCGCCTACCGCGCCGGAAAAGCCCCGCCCTCGACTTTTAAATACAACTACTCCCTCCGTCTAGGTGAGTAATAAGTCATCTTACGAAAACCAAATAATCCCAAAATACTAAGGTGCGGTGCATTAACTTCTACCTAATTTCTTGTTTCTTCACATATCAACCAATAAGAATCCAATGTTATACTTTTTGTGACATAGTAACTCGTATTTAGTTAGTCAAATGGATGACCTAGAACTACGTGCAGGCCCTATAAACCGAGACGCCTACAAATAAAAAACCGAGACGGAGAGGGTAGTTCAACACATATCTTTTTAGATCAATATAGTCGGGATTCACCGAGGAGCAAAACAAGTGGTAGGCTGCTCCTGTCGTGTTGGCGTAGCAACTCAAGCAGGGCCAGTCCACACAGGAAATGGCGACACACTTAACAGGACCCCTTTGGCAGACATGTGGCTCATCCACCATCTTGTTCCACGTGCGATGCACCAAATCACAGTTCGGAGCAGCGGTTGGAATTGGAGGCACCCCGGTCATAGCGCCAAAGAGTAGAAAATGAGCGATGAGGGGTCAAATCACAAAGCCCCACCTTTCCCGCATTAAGCTGGATGGACGAAGCAACCATCATTTCACTCTAGCGCGCAAGAGCATAAAGAAAAGAGAAAACAAGGATGCATGCGGCAGCTACCTAGGGCACCCTAGGGTAGGGGTCTCCACTACAGATCCTTTTTTTTTGAAAGCGCCTCCACTACAAATCGGCTTCTCCCTCGTCCTCTTGAAGAAAACCGATGATGAGTGCGGCAGTAGGGTTTGTAGGAGTACTACGGCGTGTGGGGCCACGTTGTAGTAAACGGGTTCGATTCAACGCGCTTAAATATGTGTGGGCCGCTTGGTTTTACGGGAACGAGGCAGCATTTTGGGTTCGTTGACCAGTGGAGATATAGCACGTACAAAAAATTGTGGACGTAGGTTCGACCGAAAGGAAATGATGCATGGGCCCTGCATTTTGATATACCCCGGGCCGTGTGAAATTTGCTACTCTACTCAAAACTAGTAAGGTACACATGCATTGAACGCATGAGAATTCGAAACCAAATTATGAATAAATACACACTATAGCATGTAAAGCTTTGAGTCATATATGCATGATGTAGATGTTCGTTTAGTTCTTATAGTTCATCTCATTCAAAATCAATTAGTTTTATAAAAATGTTAAGACTCATGGGGTTGTGCATTGTAAATAATAAAGTAAAAAAACAAATAATGGCAATTCATTTAGAAAAAATAATCAGTTATGATACAGAAGATTCTAGAACAAAGGAGAAGTGATTGTGTTTTGAGGTTTGTGCATTATGCTTAAGTTCAACCATGGAGTCTTCTAAATTGTACATGTGGCAGATCTGGTGGAATGTTGATGATATCCAACGGCCAAGATCGCTCGGATTTGCCCATCTCTGCCTTTGTCGGGTTAGCTTCATCCAGCAACCATCTTTCAAAGTTATTTGCACACTATATAGTTCTTGTGCCATAGTTGCATGTTTTGGAAAAAAGCTACTAGTGGGTTGTACTATCTATTTAGGAATAGAAGATGTATACATGGAAGTTCTAGGGAAAGAGATGACATGGAGGATCTCAATTCCTATGAGTAGGGATTGGAAAAGAGATGTCATTTGGTTCACATCATAGGAACTTTTCTATTGAATCTAGAGATGAGATGTATCTCAAGTCCTATGAGGAGGAATTAGTAAAGAGATGTAATTTGGTTCATATCATAGGAACTTTTCTATTGAATATACACTAATGTTTATTTTCCTTTGAAAATAAGGGAGTATAGGAATCCATTTGTCACATCCCTAGTTCTGGTCTGCTCTGGGTTAGCTAGTCTTGTGTTGCATCATGTCTAAATTTCTTTGAAAGTTGAAATGGGGATTGTTGAAACCCTAACACCAAAGGAATTCACTAGGTTCAACTAAAATATTCTCAGTGAATCCAAATGTCTTTAAAAAATGTTCATCTTTTCTGGAAAATGCTAGAAGCAATAACCAGAGGTGATGCACATTTTTGAATGACATATTTGGGCTCTGGATTAAATCATACTCTATTTGCATTTGGGCATTTAAATTCTATTAAATATTTTAAATGCTCAAATAGTCCTAAACTGAAATGTTCCATGTTGGATATATTCCAAAGAGTGGCCATGAGCAGTTTGGTGATTTTTGAGTGTGCCTAAGTATTTTTAATAAAGCCAAAAAGTTACAGAAAAATACAAAAACAGAAACAAATTTTAACAGAGAGAGAGTTTTACCTGGCACTTACCTGGGCAGCCCACCTGGCCAGTCCACTTGGCGGCCCAGCCCACCAGGGGCACCGCTGTCTTCAACCTCTGCCAGTAGGCAGAGGCGTGTCAACGCATGCGCGCCCAAGGCCTCCACCTCCTCCCTGCCTGCCTGCCTCACGCTCCCAAGCTCCCTTCGCACGCCACGGAGATGCCCCGACCCCAGTGGACACCTCGCTCCTCCCCCCTCACCCTCTCCATCTCCTCTAATCGCCATGGCCGACGCTGCCGAGCGCTCGCCGCCGTGAAGCTTGCAGCCACCGTGCTCCCCTCGCCTCCCCGACGCGCCAAGGAGCTCCTCCGTCGACCTCTACATCGTCTCCGTCAAGCCACGCGAGCGGACGTGCCTCGCTTCACCATCCCCGACCCCTTCTTCCTCCTCGGTCACCGGAGATCCATCTCGCCGCCCAGACCGCTCCTGGCTTTCTCCGAGCTCGCCATCTGCACCGTTGCAACCGCCGTAAGCCTCTCCCTCGGACCCCCCTCTCTGTTGTCCCATTTTCACGCCGTAGCTCCTACTTCACCGACGACCGAAGCCTGTCGTCCGCCATGGCCGATGAGGTCCTCGCTCCTGAGCACCTCCGCTCGGTCCAGTGGCACCAGCGTGCTCCTAGAGCTCCTAGCAATCCGCCCTGCCTCTTAGCTCGCCCGTCAGCCAAGCGCAGCGCCTCGCCCGTGCTAAGCCGAACTCCGGCAGCCGCGGACGTGCTCGCCGCCGTTGTTCCCGGCCACCCCAGCACCAAACACCGCCACCGCAGGATGCGCCACATCGCCAGCTACTCGTAGCACCCACCCGCGCATCAAACCATGGCCGGAGCAGCGTTTCCGACGCTCTCCGTCGTCTCGGCCTCGCCGGCGACTCGACGCCGGCAGGTTTAACCCCGCAGACCAAGTTGACCCCTGGTGGGCCCAGTTTGACCCCCTGGGTCACTGACGTGTGGGCCCCAGGCCACTAACTAAACTAGGTTAGTGTTAGTTTAACTCTAATTAAATTTAATTATTTTAACTAACTACCGACAAACAGGACCCACTAGTCAGGTTTGACCTGGACCGGGTCAGTTGACCTACTGACATCACAGTGACATCATGCTGACGCAGTAACTTATTTTCTGGATTTATTCTTATATAGGAAATTCCAGAAAATGTTGCAAACTTTGAAAAATCATAAAAATTTATCTATAGCTCCAAATGAAATAAGTTATATATGAAAAATGATCAGAAAAATCCATCTATCCAACTGTACCATTTTCATGCATGTTAGAACAATTTATGGCTCCTGTTTTAGGCCAAATCTTATAATGGCATTTAAACCTTCACATATGGAGTTTGAATTTGAACCTAGGGTTCAAACCAACTTCATTTAACCTGCTGCTAGTTGCATTAGCTCAAATCACATCATATTGCCATGTCACATTCATGCATCATATTGTCGCATTGCATTGATTGTATTCTTCCTTGTTTGCCGATGTTTGTCCCCTCTTAGTAGACGACGTACCGACGATGAGTTCGATGACACCGATGAAGAACTGTATTATCTTCGGAACTGCCAGGCAAGCAAACCCCCTTGTTCATTCCGATACAATCCCACTCTCTCGCTCCTGCTCTCTTTTACTGCATTAGGACAACAACGAATCATCTGTTACTTGCTGCGGTATCTGAACCCCTTTATCCTCTGCATGACCTGTCTTTCCACAAAGAATAGATGAAACCCACTAGCATGAGTAGGAGTTGTTTGAGCCTGTTGTTCCTACTCATTCATGCTTGTTTGTCATGCACCTCTTGCTTAGAGTTGAGTCAGTGTCTGATTCATCGAGGATGAATCGGAGGTGTGTGAACATGTCCCATCGTGTGTGAGCTAAGTGTGTGAACACGATTTGGTAAAGGTAGCGGTGAGAGGCCATGTAGGAGTACATGGTGGGTTGTCTCATTGAAGCCGTCCTCAGGAACTGAGTTCTGTGTTTGTGATCCATGAACAGTTACTACCACACATTCTGGTGTTTGTAGGATATGTGTTGGAGGCGTGCGTAGCGCTGACCCTAGGGGTGGGCTATGATGCGGTAGATACACCGTGGCCCGGTGTACCGAGCGCCCGTTTGGTGTCTCGGGAACCCTGCACACATCATTTGGGGCCGTGAGCGACACCCCGGCCGGATCTCCTTGCGGATGGAACCCGAATAGGCGATAAACCTGGACTAGAGACTTGTGTGGTTAGTTAGGTCGTGGCCGACTCCCTCGCCAGGCTTCCGCTTGAAGGTTGCCGAGATACACGACGTGTACATGGTGGTAAGTGGCGAGAGCATGTGTGAAGAAGTACACCCCTGCAGGTTAATATGATCTATTCAATAGCCGTGTCCATGAAAAGGACTTCTCGGTTGCCTATATCAGTTCATAGACAAGAGAAAGTGGATACTCTAAAATGCGCAAGATAAGCGTGAGCGCTATGGATGGCGTTCTCGTAGGGAGATGGGAGCGGATCCATAGTGGTGTATTGATATGGTGAATATGTGGACTCGTGTGCGCCACCTCAAAAGAGTTACTTGCACTCGTAGTTTGGGATAGCCACCGAGTCAAAGCTGGCTTGCTGCAGTTAAATCCCACCACCCCTTTGTTGATAATGATGCATATGTAGTTAGTTCTGATGTAAGTCTTGCTGAGTACATTTGTACTCACGTTTGCTTATTTTATGTTTTGCAGAGAGATGTCAGTCTCGCTAGTAGTTCCATGTGGACTTCGACGTTTAGCTTGATACCTCAGCTACGATCTTGTGCCGTCTGCAGGATCTGGTAGTTAGTCAGGTTTATCAGCCTTTTTAATTTGTAGATGTCTGTACTCAGACATGTTAAGATTCCGCATGTGCTTGAACTTGTATGCTCTGAATGTTGGGTCATGAGACCCATGTTTGTAATATCTCGCTCCTCGGAGCCTAATGAATAAATACTTGAGTCGTTGAGTTATGTTGTGATGCCATGTTGTATTTACACATATCGAGCATATTGTGTGTATGTTTGTAATGCTTGGTTTGTGTGGGATCCGACAATCTAGTTGTTTATCCTTGTCAGCCTCTCTTATGGGGAAATGTAGTCTAGTGCTTCCTTGAGTCATAGTAGTCCGCTTCTGACCAGTTCACTGAGTCCTGCTAGCCCAAAGACTACCGCTCGAGGCCGCTTGGTAGCTAGCATGTGTTTCACTTTGTTCCCCTGTCATCCTTCGGGAAATGTCACGCGTGACATCCGGAGTCCTGCCTAACTTTGCTACAGCCCGGGTTCCCGGAGTCCTGTTAGCCCAGGTTACAGCCCGGATTCACACGCTGCTGACCGACATGCTCGAAGTTGAGTCATGTATGCATGTCCCCATGGGTTAGTGCCGCTTTGGGTTCACGACTAGCCATGTCGGCCCGGGTTCTCTGCCATATGGATGCTAGCGGCACTATCCTATACGTGAGCCAAAAGGCGCAAACGGTCCTGGGCCATGGTAAGGCGACACCAGTGGAATACCATGCGTGAGGCCGCAAAGTGATATGAGGTGTTACCGGCTAGATCGATGTGACTTGGAATCGGGGTCCTGACAGTTTTGGTATCGTAGCCTGTTGCTGTAGGATTACCAAGCCAAACCGGTCGAAGTTGTGTCTATAAATGCTTTAGTTATGTAAGGGAATTGATTGTGGAAGGGAACGTAAGGCTCTTTTTACTCCTTATACCTCATGGCCTTCTAATCTGAGTCATCCTCTTCTCCTCTACGGCGTTTAAGAACTAGGTTTCTCATCTATGTATCAGGATGACGTGTTACTAATCCATAGACTTATAGAATTGATAGTTTCAAATCTCAGTTTAGTTTTTACTACTTCCGTATGATCATAGCTGGTCTCAGAACCTTGATATTGTGATGTTGAGTGGTCACGCCACTATTTTGCAGGATGTCTCAAATCATTTTGATCATTTACAGCCGTTATGCTGTCCGAGTCATCCCAGATTTCTAAATAGTCTGATGCGTTTGCAAATCCCTTCTCTTCGTTTCTAATGTTCATTTGGGCCAGATTAATCACACAAATTAGTGTGTTGAGTTACTCCGCTGCCTCGGCATATATGTTGGAGCTATTATTATGAACCTAGGTGTTTAAGGGAGTCACCTAGTGAACTAGTCATGTTTTGTGTTTCCCGTGTGGTGATTCTGGCCATTATTCTCGAACGCATTCCGTGATGCCATTTAGATAGTAGGTATTCTACTACTGGGTTTTGAACCCGAGATTCACCCTACTTACTTCATGTTGATAGTGTTTGCTAGTTCCTTTAGGATATTAGTAACCTTGCAATAGTCCTCGAGGTCCGTGGTATTTCCTTCTTCCAAATACCATGAACTGCTTATGGCAGAAGTTCTTTTGAGCCAAAAGATCACAACAAGGGTGCTCTTGAGGAGTACTTCATTCTATATTACGACTCTGCCAGTTCTACTTTTCTGCATAGGTTATCCGGAAGAAACCTGTTGAACTTGATTCGACATACTAACCTATGCATCCACAACTCAGAAAGTTATATGTTCCTCGAGTTGTTCCTCCTTAGTTGTATTCTGACCCCCGTATGTCAATTGATAGTCAGGAGTAGTCGTGCATTCGTCACCGATGCCTATTATTCTTGTGGTCTGTCAAGCCATTCTATTCTGGAATGACCGAGAAACAAACTCCGACCTCATCCATATCTAGGATTGGGTCAAAGCAGTTGTAATCCGCAGATCAAATGCAATCAAGCTTTTGATTCTGTTCTATCCTGAGGTATTACCCACTTTATGTCAGGAACGTCATGAGAATTGCACCTTCTCCTATGAATTCTTGATGCAGTGATACTCTCGGCATCATCGTTCATTCCTCGGTCCCGTGTTGTTGCAACCGGAATGCCGACAAGTGAACCATGATGTGTGAAATTTACACTCCTAGCAACCGTGTTGCTTGGTAGTTCATGTACAATATTCTCATTCTTAGCGTGTGGATTATTGAATCATCACCCTAAGGTTGATCGTGCCACCTAGTCCATTTTCCTGGTGCACACTTCGATTGATGAGTTAGGATCTTGTCAAGTCCTCGCTCATTTGATCATATCATCTTGCCCTCAAAAGCAAGATTGTTCTCGAGCTTAGTAACATACCGGTGGTTCGTGATTTTCCGAATTTCTTCTCGGAAGTATCACCAGGTTGTCACCTGGCCGCTATGTTGAGTTCGTGATCAGGTTGGCTTTCGAAACCACCCTTTCTCCAAGAATCTGTGTCGGATACCCTGAGCAAGTTGGTTAAGCTAAACAATAACTTGGAGAGTTGGAAGATAAAAGCTTTGCCGAATTTGGTCCTTTCTGAAGGGATATCTTTGTGTTTTTGTGTGTGTTGAAGAAAGATGATATCTTCACCAATTGGTCCTCGTGATCAGTTGTTGGATCTGTTGTCTTGTCAAAAATTTGACTTGAGTATGGGCTATCATCAAGTCCAATCAGAACCAGCGATGTTCGTAATGTTGTCTTACTCATGGTTGCTCCCTCGAGCATACACCATTACATCTTTTGGTCTGACAAGTTCTATCACCGTGTTCACATAATGGTGGAAGTCCAGTGATATGGAAATTCCGATGAGTTGCTGTTGAGGCCATCAGCAGCATCTTGTCTCCTCCATGATTCATGTTGAACATCAACCTAGTGTTGGAAACTTTGTAAACAATGCCTTCGTGTTCCGTTCATGAAGCCTATGCTTGGATGGAAGAAGTGACTTCCTCGAATTCATGTGCTTTAGGTGTAAGTTGCCGCCATGAATTTTAGAAAGGTTTCTTTTGCTTCCTCCGGAATCATCCCAAGTCAGTCATGCATTCGTGCGAGGTATTCTATGGTTTGGTAGATTAATTACCTCCACTCCATATGTATTCCCTAGTACACCAAGCCACTAATTGATTTGTTCAAGGAAAATAAGTTCTTGAGTGCTAACCCTTAAGGACCCAAAGGTACATGCGCAGGACTTCGCTCTCCGCAATGATGGTTCCCAATCAGAACTCGGTAGTGTTTCATTATAAGACTACTATGTGGTCATGTTTGTCCTGGACAACGTGTTCACATGTATGTAGCAGAACCAGCTCATGTTTTGGAGCTTGCTATCGTAGTTCACTCCCCGAGAATCTCGCAACGTCATCTCGTCGATTTGTGTTGCAAACCTTCATTTTTCTCTCTAGACTTGACGAGTCTGGAATATCCTGACACCAACCAGATCTGAATCTCAGGCAGATATGCTGGTTGGAACAATTCCCAAGAATTATTATATTGGTCTCTTTGTAACCAGTAACGTGGATGTTGTGGCCAACACACCTAGCCGTAAGGCCTATTATTGTAGTATCTTGGTTGAAGAAGTTGGTCACCTCCCCATAAGGATCTCGCAGGATCTGCCTCTGTAGTTATTCCTTATGGATTTTTGTGTTCCCGAAGTCCGACCTTTTACTTGATGTTCTAGATATCAAGCCATATTTATGAATGGATTACGCTAGCACATCAAGGAGAACATTAGAAGCGGAGCGCTAAATGTCTCTCGGTCGATCATCCAGATTTCGTTCTCTTGGCCTCGCTAAGGGGAAGTCTGAGAAGGTGTTATCTTCCTTTGTATCCGCATCATCCATCACTATTCATCATGGTAGTAAGATGTGTTGCCGGGATCCTCGGCACGGATGTTGGTAAAACCTTGATGACCATGGAAATGCTCAAGTTCTTGAGAGCACATCGATCACTAGGTTATATCCTCGGTATCAATTGGAATGTGCCTCCCGTTTGCCGAGTTGTTCTATAACCATAGTTTCCTTTCCGAACTGAGTATGCCATTTCCCCGAACCCGCTTCAAACGATCGTTGTGAATTGCCTTAGCCTGGTATGGATAGTTTCAATGATCCTTTCCGATAGAGTTTCTTCGTAACGTCATCGAGTTGGATGAAGATCTGGAAAGCAAAGACGTCAAGATCAATATGAAGCAATAAATCAACATCTTCAAGAAGAGCAGTTGGATCATGAAGATCGTGTTAGCTTGTGTCCCCAGTGTCTTCTTACCTCACGTCTTGAATCTCGGGACAAGATTCTTGTTTAATGGGGGTGAGTTGCCACATCCCTAGTTCTGGTCTGCTCTGGGTTAGCTAGTCTTGTGTTGCATCATGTCTAAATTTCTTTGAAAGTTGAAATGGGGATTGTTGAAACCCTAACACCAAAGGAATTCACTAGGTTCAACTAAAATATTCTCAGTGAATCCAAATGGCTTTCAAAAATGTTCATCTTTTCTGGAAAATGCTAGAGGCAATAACCAGAGGTGATGCACATTTTTGAATGACATATTTGGGCTCTGGATTAAATCATACTCTATTTGCATTTGGGCATTTAAATTCTGTTAAATATTTTAGATGCTCAAATAATCCTAAACTGAAATGTTCCATGTTGGATATATTCCAAAGAGTGGCCATGAGCAGTTTGGTGATTTTTGAGTGTGCCTAAGTATTTTTCATAAAGCCACAAAGTTGCAGAAAAATAGAAAAACAGAAACAAATTTTAACAGAGAGAGAGTTTTACCTGGCACTCACCTGGGCAGCCCACCTGGCCAATCCAGTTGGCGGCCCAGCCCACCAGGGGCACCGCTGTCTTCAACCTCTGCTAGTAGGCAGATGCGTGCCAACGCCTGCGCGCCCGAGGCCTCCACCTCCTCCATGCCTGCCTGCCTCACGCTCCCGAGCTCCCTTCGCACGCCACGGAGATGCCCCGACCCCACTGGACACCTCGCTCCTCCCCCCTCGCCCTCTCCCTCTCCTCTGATCGCCTTGGCCGACGCTGCCGAGCGCTCGCCGCCGTGAAGCTTGCAGCCACCGTGCTCCCCTCGCCTCCCCGATGCGCCAAGGAGCTCCTTCGTAGACCTCTACATGTCTCCGTCAAGCCACGTGAGCGGACGTGCCTCGCTTCACCGACCCCGACCCCTTCTTCCTCCTCGGTCACCGGAGATCCATCTCGCCGCCCCGACCGCTCCTGGCCTTCTCCGAGCTCGTCGTTTGCACCGTTGCAACCGTCGTAAGCCTCTCCCTCGAACCCCCCTCTCCATTGTCCCGTTTAAACGCCGTACCTCCTACTTCACTCACGACCGAAGCCCGCCATCCGCCATGGCCGGTGAGGTCCTCGCTCCTGAGCACCTCCGCTCGGTCCAGTGGCACCAGCGTGCTCCTAGAGCTCCTAGCAATCCGCCCTGCCTCTTAGCTCGCCCGTCAGCCAAGCGCAGCGCCTCGCCCGTGCTAAGCCGAACTCCGGCAGCCGCGGACGTGCTCGCCGCCGTTGTTCCCGGCCACCCCAGCACCAAACACCGCCACCGCAGGATGCGCCACATCGCCAGCTACTCGTAGCACCCACCCGCGCATCAAACCGTGGCCGGAGCAGCGTTTCCGACGCTCTCCGTCGTCTCGGCCTCGCCGGTGACTTGACGCCGGCAGGTTTAACCCCGCTGACCAAGTTGACCCCGGGTGGGCCCAGTTTGACCCCCTGGGTCACTAACGTGTGGGCCCCAGGCCACTAACTTAACTAGGTTAGTGTTAGTTTAACGCTAATTAAATTTAATTAGTTTAACTAACTACTGACAGACGGGACCCACCGGTCAGGTTTGACTGGACCGGGTCGATTGACTCTTGACATCACAGTGACGTCATGCTGACGCAGTAACATATTTTCTGGATTTATTCTTATATAGGAAATTCCAGAAAATGTTGCAAACTTTGAAAAATCATAGAAATTAATCTATAGCTCCAAATGAAATAATTTATATATGAAAAATGATCAGAAAAATCCAATCTATCCATCTGTACCATTTCCATGCATGTTAAAACAACTTATGGCTCCTGTTTAGGCCAAATCTTATAATGGCATTTAAACCTTCACATATGGAGTTTGAATTTGAACCTAGGGTTCAAACCAACTTCATTTAACCTGCTGGTAGTTGCATTAGCTCAAATCATGTCATATTGCCATGTCACATTCATGCATCATATTGTCGCATTGCATTGATTTGTGTTCTTCCTTGTTTGCCGGTGTTTGTCCCCTCTCAAAGAGAGACGACGATTTATGAGTTCGATGACACTGATGAAGAACTATATTATCTTCGGAAGTGCCAGGCAAGCAAACCCCCTTGTTCATTCCGATACAATACCACTCTATAGCTCCTGCTCTCTTTTACTGCATTAGGACAACAACGAATCATCTGTTACTTGCTGGGGTAGCTGAACCCCTTTATCCTCTGCATGACCTGTCATTCCACAGTAAATAGATGAAACCCACTAGCATGAGTAGGAGTTGTTTGAGCCTGTTGTGCCTACTCATTCATGCTTGTTTGTCATGCCTGCTACTGCTTAGAGTTGAGTCAGGTCTGATTCATCGAGGATGAATCAGAGGTGTGTGAACATGTCCTACTGTGTGTGCGCTAAGTGTATGAACACGATTTGGTAAAGGTAGCGGTGAGAGGACATGTAGGAGTACATGGTGGGTTGTCTCATTGAAGCCGTCCTCAGGAACTGAGTTCTGTGTTTGTGATCCATGAACATTTACTACCACACATTGGGTTCCGGTAACTCGGCCCCTCTCGGCTTATTAATCACCTCGATCTCTGTCCAGGAGTTGCAACTAGTTTCTGGTGTTTGTAGGATATGTGTTGGAGGCCGTGCGTAGCGCTGACCCTAGGGGTGGGCTATGATGCGGTAGATACACCATGGCCCGGTGTACCGAGCGCCCGTTTGGTGTCTTGGGAACCCTGCACACATTGTTTGGGGTCGTGAGCGACACCCCGGCCGGATCTCCTTGCGGATGGAACCCGAATAGGTGATAAACCTGGACTAGAGACTTGTGTGGTTAGTCAGGTCGTGGTCGACTCCCTCGCCAGGCTTCCGCATGAAGGTTGCCAAGATACACGGCGTGTACATGGTGGTAAGTGGCGAGAGCTTGTGTGAGGAAGTACACCCCTGCAGGGTTAATATGATCTATTCGAATAGCCATGTTCGCGGAAAAGGACTTCTGGGTTGCCTATATCAGTTCATAGACAAGAGAAAGTGGATACTCTAAAATGTGCAAGATAAGCGTGAGTGCTATGGATGGCGTTCTCGTAGGGAGACGGGAGCGGATCCGTAGTGGTGTATTGATATGGTGAATATGTGGACTCGTGTGCGCCACCTCAAAAGAGTTACTTGCAGTCGTAGTTTAGGATTGCCACCGAGTCAAAGCTGGCTTGCTGTAGTTAAACCCCACCACCCCTTTGTTGATAATGATGCATATGTAGTTAGTTCTGATGTAAGTCTTGCTGAGTACATCTGTACTCACATTTGCTTATTTTATGTTTTGCATAGAGATGTCAGTCTCGCTAGTAGTTCTGTGTGGACTTCGACGTTGAGCTTGATACCTCAGCTACGATCTTGTGCCCTCGGCAGGATCTTGTAGTTAGTCAGGTTTATCAGCCTTATTCATTTGTAAATGTCTGTACTCAGACATGTTAAGCTTCCGCATGAGCTTGAACTTGTATGCTCTGAATGTTGGGTCATGAGACCCATGTTTGTAATATCTCGCTCCTCGGAGCCTAATGAATAAATACTTGAGTTGTAGAGTTATGTTGTGATGCCATGTTGTATTTACACATATCGAGCATATTGTGTGTATGTTTGTAATGTTTGGTATGTGTGGGATCCGACAATCTAGTTGTTTATCCTTGGCAGCCTCCCTTATGGGGAAATGTAGTCTAGTGCTTCCTTGAGCCATAGTAGTCCACTACAGCCCGGTTCACCGGAGTCCTGCTAGTCCAGCACTACTGCTCAGGCCGCTTGACTGGCTGGCATGTGTTTCACTTTGTTCCCCTGTCTGTCCCTTCGGGGAAATGTCACGCGATGACATCCGGAGTCCTGCCTAGCCTGCTACAGCCCGGGTTCCCGGAGTCCTGTTAGCCCAGTGCTACAGCCCGGATTCACACGCTGCTGACCGACATGCTCGAAGTTGAGTCATGTATGCATGTCCCCATGGGTTAGTGCCTCTTTGGGTTCACGACTAGCCATGTCGGCCCGGGTTCTCTGCCATATGGATGCTAGCGGCACTATCCTATACGTGAGCCAAAAGGCGCAAACGGTCCTGGGCCATGGTAAGGCGACACCAGTGGAATACCATGCGTGAGGCCGCAAAGTGATATAAGGTGTTACCGGCTAGATCAATGTGACTTGGAATCGGGGTCCTGACACCATTCATATGAACCAAGTGGCTCTAAAGCTATAGAAATGATATCATGTTTATTTCCTTTGAAATGTAGAGTTTACGAATCTATTCCTATGAACCAATTGGCTCTGAAGGAAATAATCCTATAAAAATCATATCATATAGAGTTCCTATGATATTCCTCGACACTAAAGGATGGTTGGAATTGCTGCGGGTGATACGATGGTCTTTCTTTGTAGACTCCTCACCCATCTTTATAGTTACCTCTCGAAGATGAATGAAAGGATATATACAGGGTATTCTACATGTGCAATTTGGTACATGAAAACTCGGTAAAAGTTTGCGAGGTTCTAATTTTCAATAAAGCTATATGCACTGCATTTCGGAATGGAGGGAGCATACGGCAGTTGCTAACACTCACGTCGAAGATTTGAGTGTAGGAGGAGTGGCTGTTACGTTAAATGACATGGCAAAACCGACACCGTCGGATGCCGATCTAACGGTTCTTCTGGCGTTAAATCAGGAAAAGGCTTGTGGCGAACGTTTGTCGGATAATGATTTACGAACACATGCATTGCATTGATACGTGCCCCCCTCTCTCTCACGCACACGCACCCTCACGAGTCACAACTCTCCCGAGTCCTCTCGCAGACTCTCACGTGGCACCCATCGTCTATCTGCAGGTAGACTTCACGCACATATGTGCTCTTCACACCCTACCCTCAGAACTTCTAAAAAACAAAAGACGGCGCGCACATTTTATTTTAGCTCACACGTCACACACTTATATTATTACTCTTGCGGCGAACGTTCTTTGGGCATAGTATATATTGTACTCTCACGAAGAGAAGCGGTGCACGGATGCACTAGTTCTCTCACACCCACTCGCAGGTACACGTAGGAGCGCATTTTTTTGAAGCCGTTACAACAAAATCACTCCACTATATATAAAAGCAGGAGCCTTAGCGCTTGCTTTACTAGGGTTCCTCTCATTCACTCTCTCATGCTCTCCAGATCTAAGGAAGACATAGGTGGCCACACTCTCTCTCTCTCTCAGCTCACGGCTGGTCACAAATCCGGCCGGACAACCTCGACCGGGACAGGGGGTGTAGGTGCATCGTTCAGGCCGTCATCGGCGGCGAGGGAGGAGACCAACGGCTGCCCGTGCATCCAGATCGGCGGCCGTGCCGTTCTCTCCGACAGAGCGCCGGCTCGGGAGGGCCTCCGTCCCCTTCTTCCTCCCTGCGGTATTGTGGCCAAGATGCAGCCTCCCGACGCCGTCTTTGCCACATGCCGACGACCCTCAGGTATATATTCCTTTGAAACCTGCCTTGCTCTACTGCCCTAGCTCTTCCCCCTTCGTGCGGATCCTTTTCTACTTCCGCCCACTGTTCCAAAGCCACCTAGACTTCTACTATTATTAGAAGTAAAGCTAGTTCATACAGTCAACTCATAGCGTTGGTTCAAACAGGGAAGAAAGTGGGAAAGTCAGAGCATGAATCTAGGACTTGGTTCTAAGAGGAAACGGGGAAAGTAGTATTATCATCACATGTTTAAATAAGCGTATTTCGTATTTGCGCAAACAGGGATGTCTGTCTCCATATAGTTTCGGGGTGTCTCTCGTATCGTTTCTATCCGCGCAATCAAAAGCACACACCTCAGTTTTAGTACAACTGCGCAAAATGAGATTGCTATCCCTCGTTGCCGTCGTCTAACCTCCCGTCTTCAAGGTATCCCTAGATTGGTAGTAACTAAGGTAGATTGACCCACGCAATCTAAACGAAGCTGATTCGTACATTTTACTTCCTGATTGTAGTGCATGGACGAGCGAAAACAACTGCATCCTAGTATGGAATGCACTTTCTACCAGTTCATCCATGGACCGAGGACTAGCTGGCACGGCTGCACGGCGGGTTTTTGGACAGGTGCGCAGACAAGAGGCATTGTGGTCTGCTTATTTCTGCAAATAGCGGTGCTTAAATTTAGTGGAATGCACAAGAATTTCACACAGTCAAGACATCGCATGAGTTCAGTTCATCATTCCAGCTGAGACCACAATTATAATTGGTTATTCTGGAATGAGAGAACCTAACCCTGGATGGTGGCAAGAAGAAAAAACGAGAGTGAACTCCAGGAAATTCAAGCCTGCCGGGAGGCCCTTTGCTCAGAGAAGCCTTGCATGTTTTTTCCTGATTTGTAAACCTTCTCACAACTTTGTCTTTTGCTGTGAACTAGTATATGTTTGTTATGTTCTATGAATCATTGAGATGTATAAAACTGCTTAACTTATGCTTTTCAAGATTTTTATGAAGACGAGTTTAATGTGAGTGTTCCACATGAGCGCTGGACTAGTGTTGAACATTTGGAATTTATTACATTGTGGCCTCAATTAACTGCACGAACCACTGTAACAAGATACATAGTTGCTTATATGATTCACGGGCACACAAAAGTAGCAGCAGTTCCCATAGACGGATTCAAACAGAGTAATAGCCCCAGGGGTCGATAATGTGCAAGGTTCGGATAATTAGACACAATCCAAACTACTATTAAACACTAGCCGGGGCAACTATTTCATGCCTCGATCTAATTTGGGTTGGACACAAGACGGACCTTGCCATGAACATCATCGAGGGCGTCCGCAAAGAGCTCAATCCTGTGAACCTTCATGAAGACAACCTTGTGGCCTTGCCACTGATAAACTAGTTTGTGGAGGCATGCCACATCATCTTCCTGCGTAAGCTTGACAAGAACAGTAAGCCTCACAAACGAAGGAGTACCTTTGAACTTCTTGTGCCTCAGTACACCCTGGAAAACACTCCTAACAACAGTGAGGCTGGAATACACCTCTTCATTGGTATAACCGCAAATGGTTTCCAGGATCCAACAGCCTAAGAACTCTGTTTTCCCAGTGTGTATATTCAGGTCGTCCGCCTCATAGCGAGTGACATGCACAACCACACAATCCTTGTCTGCATCAGGGCTCTAATTGAAACAGAAACAAATTCTGAATTACTTTTCAGTATAAGAAACACAAGTTATTTAAACCACTATGTATAGCATGGCATCGAAGCTAATAAAATTTTGCATTATTAATCACCACATACTTCCTTTTCTAAAAAAAATCACCACATACTTAGATGAAAAACCACAATCGAGATCGGCAAAGAAGGAAATCACCTTGGCGCATCCTCGAAGGGGCAACACTGCTCCTGCAGTGCCACGGGGGCTGTAACCTCAAACGGGGCGTTGACCATCTCAGTAGTGGTCGTGACCGTATCTGGGGTCGTCTCGGTGGCTGCCTCCATCTTCTTGGAGCTCTTTGTCTCGTGGGGATCAGCCTCCCACGTCTGCTCCAATATCGGCAGATCTTTGCCTGGTTCTCCTTGGTCCATCATGAAACTGACGAATACTAGGAGACCACTGAAAGGAAAACAAAATCGCAATGACAATGAAACAAAAAAGAGAGTGAGGATCGGTTACTGCTTTGCAAAAGTTCTTTTCTTTTTCTCTGAATGAAAATATACCAACATCATGGATCCGCTTACCTTCCCTTCGTTGGGAGAGAAGAATAGTGGCAGATGCGAGTGTTGCCTTTCTTGAAGACGGTGAGGGAGAAGGGGATTCAGCGAAGAGTGAAATGATGGTTGCTTCGTTTGTCAAACTTAGACTGCGGGGAGGTGGGGTTTTGTGATACGACGGCTCGTTACTGCCGCGCTACGACCGGGGTGACTCTCCGTCTGCATACTGCCTTCTAATTTTGGGGATGGCATTTGGGCCTTGTTGCATGGCCCGCATGTCGGTGAACAAAAGTATAACGGCATTCAGTAGAGGGAGACGTTTCAATGACCTAGGAGGAGCCAGAAGCGGTAGAGTGTCTCCACTGTACTAGTAGTAAATGTTTTTTTGGGTAGCTGTAGAGTGTCTCCACTGTACTCCCAGGACAAAACAGCCAATCCGCACTAGTAAATAGTAAAATCAATTCAAAAGGCGCTACCCACACCCAGCACACCCCCCCCCCCCAAAAAACATGGGTGCTCTTCTTCCTCCTCGCTCCCACCCACCTCACGTCAGCTCGCTCCACTCGTACCCCCAAATTCCTCACCTCACTCCTACAGAAAACCCCAGCTCCCCATCTTCCTCACTCCTACAGAAAACCCCCAGCTCCCCTTCTTCTTCGCTCGCACTACAACTAGGCTCGTCATTCTTTAGTCTGCTCAAATCCGTGAGCGCGACGCGACGCCCTCGAGGAAAATGGAGTCGGCTGACCCCGGTTAAGAAGATGAGGCTCCCTTGACGGCGACGCCTGTTGTAGATCCCGCACCCGGTAGCGTGGGGAGAAGCGGCGACCCCGCCCCCACCGGATCCCAGGACCTGTAGAATCTCGGGTGGACCGCATCAGCGATCTCTCGGACGCCATCCTTGGGGAGATCATCTTGCTTCTCCCCACCAAGGATTGCTGCCGCACCCAAGTCCTCTCAATTCGGTGGCGCCGTGCCCCTTAATCTCGACTGTCGTTAGCTATCTCTCTTCAATGATTTTGAAATCCCTAGAGCCATCATCTCCTCCCACCAGGGCTTTGTTCAAAGCCTCCGCATCCCGTCATGCTACCTGAGCAAGCATACCATGCCCTGCATGGTGGACGCTTTAGCTGAAATCCCACAATTCACAGAACTATAGTTGCTTGAGTTCTACTATTCCCCCGAAATCACATACCACATACCGAACGCCATGAACTTGTGCCCTCAACACCGATGTCCATCTCGCGGTTTTCCTCCTCTCTCCACACCGCCACCTTTGCGCTGTGCTACCTACCAGACAATCTGGTACTAAACCTTCGACTCCCATTTCTCAAGAAACTTTCACTTGCGGGTTCAGATATCGGAGGCCTCATTGCACAGCATCATCCACTCCAGTTGCCTGCTATTTTGGAGTGCTTGGTGCTTGTTTTCACAGTTAGAATCGGTTGTCTCTAAATAAAGTCGCCTAACCTTGTAAGAATTGGAATTTCTTTTGACGGAAGGCAGCTCATCATCCAAGATGCCCCTTCACTTCAAAGGTTGATCCTTGATTCTAGTTATTCACCATTGCAAATAACCGTCCTCTCCGCGCATAACTAGAGACCTTGGGTGTAATACATGATCTCTGTGCTCATTTCAATGTGGTGTTTGGCTCCACAGTTCTTCAGGTACTTTATATTATCATCTACACTTGTAACCATAAGCTGCATTTTAAATTTATGCGCATAATTTATATATCATCTTGGAGTACACATTTTGTAGTAATATTATGTTCTATGCTCAATGAAGAGTTTCTCCATGGATGGCCTATCAATGGTGCTGGATTCTGTCGAGATCTTATATATCCAAATGAATAGTTTTGATCTGGACAAGATTATTGGCTTGCTGCAATGCTTTCCATGTCTGGAGAAGTTGTATATAAAGGTGATAATTTAACGCACATTGGAAGCCCGCATATAGTGTACTAGAATTAACCCTTCAGTTGTTTCTCTTTCGACACTCTTCTTTTAGACCTTAATTGTTTTCAATCTTCATGTATATTTAGGCAACAGGACGGGGTAAGAAAGTTATAACCAATCGGTGGATTCGTAAGCATCAGGATTTTCTCACTTCTCATGAGATTCGATTGAAGACAATAACGCTAGAACGATATGTAGCCAAACGTGCAAACACAAGATTTGTCACATTCTTCCTGCTGAATGCGAGGTTACTATTGTCCATCAGGCTTAAGTTTATCAGCAGCATGGTTTCGACGGATGGGTATGTCGAAGAGCAAAAAAAGGAGTTTCAGGTGTGCAAAAGAGCTTCTGAACGTGCCGGGCTACTATTTACAACATATTGTGGTCATAATCCAGTAAATTTTATGACCCAGGATGTTCATTCTATGGACCTGACCAATCCATTTGACTGTGACAACTAAAACAGTGCTGGAGTTAGATGTTGTTGCCCTTTTCAATCTGGGTTTTTTTGTAAACCTGATGAACAATCAACCCTCGTGCTTTTGTACAGTTTGTAAGCTAGAGTTAGATGTTCCTACCCTTTTCAACTCAGCTGTGACTGTCATATTTTCTTTTAAACAAGGCAAATGGCTTTCCATTCGTTTAATTTAGAGTGAAATATTGTAACAATAACAACCAAGGGAAATAACATCACTCACGCCGGCTGCGTGAGCTCACTGTGCATTACAGAAGCCAAGTGATTAGCCCCCTCCAGCACCCACAAACTTATTTCGAACTAGCACATCAAATGGGCTGTAAATTTTCATAGGAAAGGCTGCATGACCGTGACAGATTTGGATTCTGACATTTGGGACCCGCGAGGAAATAGCCTATCCAAGGTGGTGTCGACTTACTTGCGAGTCAACAAACGATTTTGCCTACCAGCCGTTGGATTGACATCCAACATCTATCGTGTATCTTCTATATCTTGTCTTCTTCTTCCTCCAGCCGCCCAAACCAAACCACCCCGTCGGCTCCGCCTGCTCCCGCCTCCCATGGCTGGTTGCGCCTCCGCCGCCCTACCATACATACCCTCCAACGTTGGCCAGTCCCTCCCTCTATTCCCCCACACGTCCTGTTATTCTCCGGTGACGTCAGCCCCAACACGCACCCGTGCCTGAACCAGTCAACCCTCGTATTCCCCTCCGCCTGCGACTGGACCGGCGCATCTTCAACGGCTCCTGTTTGTTCCGTCCGAGGCCTCGCCGTCGTCCTCCGCCTTGCGGCCTTGGTTCGCTCACCGTGCGTGGTGTGCCGATCTCTTGCGTTGTCAACGTCGTCAATAACCGAGAGGAACAAGGAGATGACTGTACGTGGAGAGGATGACAGTAGGAACCCACCAGCGTCATGGCAGTACGCAATCAAGTGCCTCTATAGTACAAGCCCAAAAATATGGTTCCTCCTAATGGTTGGACATCTGGGGCTCACGCCATTGTCAACGTAGTCAATAAACGAGAGAATTACACTCACGAGCGGTGACACGAGGACCCAAAGCAAGTCGCAGTTTTTTTTTGAGGAACAAGCGGTTGTTATTTATACTAGTTTTAGTGACGGATCAGGGTAACAACGGGGTTGTCTGCGAGGGTGGCCCATCTAGCCAGGGTTTTATTTATGTTTACCACATCATGAGCCCAGTTGTGTTTTTTTCTTGCTGAAAATGGCTAACCCAGTTCTATTTTTTTTAAAGAAATACCCAAACAAGGCCTACTTGCTTTATCGGCCCTGTTGGGCTGCAAATCCTTCAAGACGATGAGAGTTTCATTCGGTTTGCCCAGAAATGGTCTGTACTTTTTTAAAACACATCAAACCGGGAATTAGTTTCAATTTTTTTTCATTACAAGATCTTAAATTCCATTGATTTTTATGTGTGGACAATTATTTGGATTTTATATTTATATAAATTATTTTTCAAAATAGTTTGAATGTGAATCGATATTTCTGGATTAAAAACAGTTGACCGCACCGAATATGCAAAATTTTGGATACTTTTTAACCGTGGCCACAATATGGGGTGTAATGCTAACAAAAAGAAGATGGGCTCCAAAAAAAACTTAAGAATTAGCAAACGGGTTGTACATTATTAGAAATAATGGCAGATGGGTTGTATGATGTTTTCCACAGATTTGAGGCTGACTTTTGCGCCTACTACAGGTTGACGTGTATGCTTTCATAAAAAAGGTTGGCCTTTGCATAGCATACATGTCAACTTAGTCAACACACGAGCGATGATCGTTGGATTTCCATCCAACGGCTGTCGTGCTTCTTCAATCTCTGCTCTTCATGCTCCAGCCGCTCAAACAAGCGCCGGCGGGACTGCCTGCTCCCTCCTTCCGCGGCCGGCTATGCTGCCGCGCAGGCCTCACGGCCCCACCGTACTCCCATCGTTGGCCTAGCCATCCCTCTACTCACCCACACATGCTGTTATTCTCCGGCGACAGCAGACGAACCAGTAATCCCTCATTCTCCTCCGCGTGGGAAACAACTGTCGAGTATTCCCTGGCTCCGTGTCGTTCCCTTCCTAGGCCTCGCCGTCGTCCACCGCCCTGGTGCTCTCGGCGCAGCCTGGTCAACATGGTCAATGAACGACATCCATTGGAAGTGGACTATACGTGGAGAGGCTGACAACTGGGTCCACGGCCGCATGCAAGGAAATGCCTCCTTATTACGTGCAAAATAATGATTCCTCCACCTGACAGCTAGGACCCACAGGAAGGGCCTCTATATTTCATGAAAAAAATGTTCCCCCCGCTTACAGGTCGGACCCACCAGCTATATCTTCGCACGCAAGGAAGTGCCTCATTATTACGCCCAAAAAAATGAATACCCCCTGCTAGGTGGGACCCACCATATTGTTGGGCTGACTTGTGGGCCTACTAAGTTGACGGGGACGGAGGGCTTTGTCAACTTAGTCAATACTCCAGTGACCGTATGATGTCCATCCAACGGCCATAGTGCTTCTTCAACCTCTGGTCTTCTTGCTCCGGCCGCCCAAAGCAGCGCCCGGCCGTGCCGCTTTGCTCCCGCCTCCGTGGCCGGTACTGCTACCGCCTCCTGCCTCCCGTGACCCGGCTTCGCGTCGTCCCCTTCCTAGGCCTCACCATCGTCCACCGCCGTGGTGCTCTCGACGCGACGTGGTCAATATGGTCAACGACCGACTTCCATCGGAAGAGTACTGTACGTGGAGAGGCTAACAGCTGGGTCCACGGCAGCCGCAAGGAAGTGCCTCCTTATTATGCGGAAAAAATTATTCCTCCACCTGACAGCGGGGACCCATCGGACGGGCCAACAATATTTTGCGAAAAAAATCGTTTCCCCCTGACTGCTGGGACCCACAGGACGGGCCACCGTATTTCGCAAAAAAAATGTTCCCCCCGCTATCAGCTCGGACCCACCGGAAGTGCCTCCTTATTATGCACAAAAAAATGAATACTCCATCGGCTAGCTGGGACCCACCTTGGTGGGAGGCTGTCTTGTGGGCCTACTACGTTGACGGGGACGAAGGGCTTTCTCAACTTAGTCAATATGAACGATTCTAGCTCCAGTGACCATACGATGTCCATCCAACGGCCGTAGTGCTTCTTCAACCTCTGGTCTTCTTGCTCCAGCCGCCCAAAGCAGCACCGGTCGTGCCGCATGCTCCTCGTCCCGTGCCCGGCTGTGCTGCCGCGGAGGCCTCACCGCCCCCTACTATTCCCATCGCTAGCCAGGCCCTGCGGCGACGGCAGCCTCACACCAAAGCCGAACCAGCGAACCCTGGTACTCCTCTCCGCGCGGGCTTCCACTGCCGCGTCTTCCCCAGCTCCGCGCCGTCCTCTTCCTAGGCCTCGTCGTCGTCCACCGCCGTGGTGCTCTCCGTGCAGCATGGTCAACGTGGTCAAGGAACGACTTCCATCGGAAGAGTACTGTACGTGGAGAGGCTAACAACTGGGTCCACGGCCATTTATTTGTGATTTTCCAAGTAAGTCGCTTTGTCAAGCATGTTGGGCTGCAAATCTTTCAAGACGAGGAGAGCTTTCATTCGGCTGGCCGAGAAAATGGCCCAGCAGTAATGAGAAATGGGCTGTACATTTTTAAAACACATCAAACCGGCAATTAGTTTCAAATATATTTTTTCATTTCAAGATTTTAAATTACATTAATTTTTATGCGTGGAGAATTTGTTGGATTTTATATTGATATACATTTATTTTTAAAATCAGTTTGAATGTGAGTCGAAATTTGGGATTAAAACAGTTCGGACCGCTTTTGAAATATGCAAAATTTCGTATAATTTTATAACCGTGGCCAATATATGGGTTGTAATGCTAACAAAAAGAATATGGGCTCCAAAAAAAACCTTAAGAATTAGCAAATGGGCTGTAAATTATTAGAAATAATGGCAGATGGGTTGTATCTTTGTTTTCCATGATTTGAGGCTTTCCTAAAAAAGGTTGACGACAGCAAAGGATGTTGGATGTCCATCCAACGGCCGTCGTGCTTCTTCAATCTCTGCTCTTCCTGCTCCATCCGCTCAAACAAGCGCCGGCGGGACTGCCTGCTCCCTCCGTCCCGTGGCCGGCTGTGCTACCGCCTAGGCCTCACCGCCCCACCGTACTCCCATCGCTGGCCTAGCCATCCCTCTACTCACCCACACCTTCTGTTATTCTCCGTGACGGCGGGCAGAACCAAGAAACCCTCAGACAACGGTGACTCCCCTCCGCGTGGGAAACAACTGCCGAGTCTTCCCTGCCTCCGTGTCGGCCCCTTCCTAGGACTCGTCATCGTCCACCGCCGTGGTGCTCTCGGCGCGGCGTGGTCAATGTGTCCAACGACCGACTTCCATCAGAAGAGTACTGTGCGTGGAGAGGCTGACAGCTGGGTCCAAGGCCGTAGCAAGGAAGTGCCCCCTTATTACATGCAAAATAATTATTCCTCCACCTGACAGCGGGGACCCACCGGACGGGCCACCGTATTTCACAAAAAAATGTTTCCCCACTGACTGCTGGGACCCACCAGCTACACCTTCACACGCAAGGAAGTGCGTCCGGGCAAAAAAAAACGATTCGCCACCCTGACTGCTGGGACCCACCAGCTACATCTTCGCACGCAAGGAAGTGCGTCAGGGCAAAAGAAAATGATTCACCCCCTGACTGCTGGGACCCACCAGCTACATCTTCGCAGTAAGGTAGTGCACGGCGGTGGGACCCACCGGTCAAGCGTCTGTAGCATTGTCATTCTGGTCGCGAACGTGTACGTACATATACACTGGTGGATGTAGAGGCGCGCACGTGTCGTAGTAGAGGCGAGCACGTAGCATGTACACGTACATACAACGGACAGGGTGCAAGAAAGAAAATACGGCCATGTATGTGTACATACGGGCAGGGTCTCGAACTCCTACTCGCGCATACGTACGGCGAGGGCTCGTGTACCTTGCTGTGTCGGAACGGAGAAACAGCGTCATTGTCGTGTTCATGGGGAGGCAACGGAATGCGTCGTGTTCATGGGGAGGCAATGGAATGCTCGTGTTCATCGGGAGGCAACGAAACGCGTGGGAGCCAACCGGCTGGGTCAGAACGGAATGTGTGGTCGTGTTCATCGGGAGGGCTTGGACGGAACAGGCGATGGAAACGAGGCCTGGCGTATCGCAGAACGGAGGAAACGGACCTCCTACGTTCGGAACGGGGTCCTGTTGATCGGGAGGGGTGTGGCGTACCGCAAAACGGAGGAAACAGACCTCCTACGGTCGAAACAGGGGTCCTGTTGATCGGGTGGGGTGTGGCGTGCAAACGGCGAAACGGACCTCCTACGGTCAAAGGGGTCCTGTTGATCGGAGGGTGTGGCGTACCGCAAAACGGATTTAAACGGACTTGTGTTGGAGCGCCACGGTGAAACGGGGTCATGTTCATCGGGAGGGGTGTGGCGTACCGCAAAACGGGACTCCACGGGATAATGTTCATCTCCACCGTCGACCTCCTCCAGCCTCCACAGGCTACCGTCGACCTCCTCCAGCTTCCACAGGCTCTTGTTCATCCAGCCTCCACCGCGCGCTACTCCACCGGCTACTGTTCAACCACCCCTCCACAGGCACCCCTTCATCATCTACTGTTCATCCAGCCCTCCACACCACGGGGTCCTGTTCAACCACCCCTCCACGGCCACCCCTCCACCGTCTACTGTTCATCCATCCCTCCACACCACGGGGTCCTGTTCATCTAGAGGCAACGCCACCGCTCACTGTTCATCCAACCCCACTTCGCAACGCCATCGCTCATCCAATCGATCGGCTTGATTAGCAGCAGAGCGGAAGAATCGCTCCATTGAGTTCGCTAACAGCCATCGACCGATCGCTCGGGTTCGATAACACGTAACTGCGGATTACAATCGCCGGGTTCGATTAGAGCCCAACGCCTCGTTAAGGTTCGATTAGAGCCAACGCCTACGCACACTGCAGCAGCGTATGTGTACGAGAGAAACGCGCATCGCTCAGCCCCGACCTCCCATCGTAACCGGCAACTCCCCGAAATTTTCCTACCCCTCGCTTCTACCACGGTTTTTTCCATCATGGATGGCCCAAAGAATGTCATGCAGCTGCGTGTCAGGCCCGCCCAGGATGAAAAGCCCATTTTCTGTCATGATGTTTTGTCATAGAAGTAGGAGCCCACCACATCTATGATGATACCGGGTTCTGTCACAATTATCGTCATAGAAGTGTCAAATGTATGACAAAAAAATTTCGTTCGGCCCAAAATGTCACGGATGTGTCTTTTTTTTGTAGAGCACAAGACAAATAAAGCAACGACAAGGACCAAGGCCACAAGGATCGGATGGGCGAAGCAGGTTTTCCCAGCAAGGACCCTTGCCGGGGCACCCTCAGCGGCCCCGGCAAGACCCTTGCCGGGGCAGCTCACCCACGCTAGCAGAGCGAGCCACCCTTGAGCCCACCAATGCTCTAACAGACGCATTGGGACAGGGCTCGGGAGGCACCTCCGTGGTGGCATGCAGATCTTTGTGAAGACAAAGAATAATCAAGATCAAGTGATGATAGGAAGGCAATCATCCTCACCAAAGGAACCCACAAGAGCCCCGGCAAGGTCCTTGCCGGGGACGCATACGCGCCACGGCAAGACCCTTGCTGGGCCACCCGGCAAGGCCCTCGCTAGGCGTGCCAGCAGGGCCGCTGCCAGGCCCGCACCAACCAAGTTTCCACCACCGTTCACATGCAGCTGCCGACCCAACCAGCTGGGCAGGCACCTGCGTGGCAACATGCAACCCTTTGTGGAGGCTCCACCACCGCGCCACCTCACCCGCCTGCCTGCCTACATGGCACCGCATGCATCGCTGGCCAGGGCGCGTGTCGAAGCAAGGAGGAGCGGCGACAGATGGGACGGGACTCGCTCCCGTCCCCGATAAAGAAAGAGGACACCTAAGCAATGCATTAAATGCATCTTGTATTGTAATACGAGGGATAACCTCGTGGCACTGTACCCTTTCCACCTCCTTCTTGCCACTGTGGCGACCCATTTTTCTATAAAAAGGAGGCCCGAGGCGACCAGGAGGGGGATTCGGCTTTTTGGAGCTCGTTACACCACGTAGCTAGCTCAAGAACTCAGAATACATCCACCAAAGCAGGACTAGGGTTTTACGCATCCTCTCGGACCGAACCTGTATAAAGGAACCGCGTACTCTCTGTCAGATCCGCTCTTCTCTCAACCCCGCGCCCCGCAAACGTAGTAGGGATCCTTGTGATCCCATAGGTGTCGTTCCCACCGACATCCACCACAGTGTAGGCCCTTCACTGACTCCCTCGTCTGTCCCTTCACTGGCCCTTCATACAAGCCCTCGTCCGCCGCAATAGATCCGCCTCACCGAAAGCATTGTACAACGCGCCCGCCGAAGCCTTCGTCGACTGCACCGGACCCGCTCCACGGACACCATATTCAACTCCACCGGCCCTGCTTTACCAACGCCGCAGCCTCATTAGGTTATTTCGACTTATACTCGTTCGGTTTTTCTCTTTATCATGCAACTGTTCACTTACCACAGATGAGCTTTCTTGTATGTCGACAGGCCGCAACCGTAGCACCGGAGCCGCTTCAGCGACGGTGACAGCCAGCCCAAACTCAACCGCAACACGAGCACCATTGATGATCCTTATCAAGTATGCCAACGATACCCATACGCCGCCGAGAATCAGGTACTATTATCCAACGGCCGGCGCCTACGTTCAGTTTCTTAGCATAAGCACCGCACCTTTTAATTTCTTCAGGGCATCATTCAGTTTTTCATGAGACGTGTTATTCTACTTGCACCTGTAGGGCCATACTTCTAGAAGTGAACATGTTACATGTGCTAAATTACATACTGCTACCTCTTGAGCACTGCATTGGTTTTCCCTTGAAGAGGAAAGGGTGATGCAGCAAAGTAGCGTAAGTATTTCCCTCCGTTTTTGAGAACCAAGGTATCAATCCAGTAGGAGGCTACACACGAGTCCCTCGCACCTACACAAACAAATAAATCCTCGCAACCAACACGATAAGGGGTTGTCAATCCCTACACGGTCACTTACTAGAGTGAGATCTGATAGATATGATAAGATAATATTTTTGTTACTTTTGTGATAAAGTTGCAAAGTAAAATAAAAGTGATAACCCACAAGTATAGGGGATCGCAAAAGTTTTCGAGGGTAGAGTATTCAACCCAAATTTATTGATTCGACAAAAGTGGAGCCAAAGAATATTCTCAAGTATTAGCAACTGAGTTGTCAATTCAGCCACACCTGGATAACTTAATATCTGCAGCAAAGTATTTAGTAGCAAAATAATATGATAGTAGTGGTAACGGTAACAAAAGTAAAGGAAGCAAATGTAATATTTTTAGTGTTTTGTAGTGATTGTAATAGCAGCAACGAAAAAGTAAATAAGCGAAGACCAATATAGCAAAAGCTCGTAGGCATTGGATCGGTGATGGATAATTATGCCGGATGCGGTTCATCATGTAACAATCATAACATAGGGTGACACAGAACTAGCTCCAATTCATCAATGTAATGTAGGCATGTATTCCGAATATAGTCATACGTGCTTATGGAAAAGAACTTGCATGACATCTTTTGTCCTACCCTCCCGTGGCAATGGGGTCCTAATGGAAACTAAGGGATATAAAGGCCTCCTTTTAATAGAGAACCGGAACAAAGCATTAGCACATAGTGAATACATGAACTCCTCAAACTACGGTCATCACCGGGAGTGGTACCGATTATTGTCACTTCGGGGTTGCCGGATCATAACACATAGTAGGTGACTACAGACTTGCAAGATAGGATCAAGAACACACATATATTCATGAAAACACAATAGGTTCAGGTCTGAAATCATGGCACTCGGGCCCTAGTGACAAGCATTAAGCATAGCAAATTCAGAGCAACATCAATCTCAGAACATAGTGGATACTAGGGACGAAACCCTAACAAAACTAACTCGATTACATGATAGATCTCATCCAACCCATCAAAGTCCAGCAAGCCTACGATGGAATTACTCACGCACGGCGGTGAGCATCATGAAATTGGTGATGGAGGATGGTTGATGATGACAACGGCGACGAATCCCCCTCTCCGGAGCCCCGAACGGACTCCACATCAGCCCTCCCGAGAGGTTTTAGGGCTTGGCGGCGGCTCCGTATCGTAAAATGCAATGATTTCTTCTCCTTGATTTTTTTGCCCGAAAGCAAATATATAGAGTTGGAGTTGGCGTCGGAGGAGCTCTAGGGGGCCCACGAGGTAGGGGGCGCGCCCCCCACCCTCGTGGACAGGGTGTGGCCCCCCTGGTCTTCATCTTTTGCAACGATTTTTTATTATTTCCAACTAGACATTCCGTGGATTTTCAGGTCATTCCGAGAACTTTTGTTTTTTCTCATAAATAACACCATGGAAATTCTGCTGAAAACATCTTCAGTCCGGGTTAGTTCCATTCAAAACATGCAAGTTAGAGTCCAAAACAAGGGCAAAAGTGTTTGGAAAAGTAGATACGACGGAGACATATCAACTCCTCCAAGCTTAAACCTTTGCTTGTCCTCAAGCAATTCAGTTGATAAACTGAAAGTGATAAAGAAAAACTTTTACAAACTCTGTTTGCTCTTGTTGTTGTAAATATGTAAAGCCAGCATTCACAGCAAAGGTTATGACTAACCACATTCGCAATAATTCTCAGGTCTCATGTTTACTCATATAATGGCATAATCAACTAGCGAGCGATAATAATAAATCTCGGATGACAACACTTCCTCAAAACAAGCATAATATGATATAACAGGATGGTATCTCGCTAGCCCTTTCTGAGACAGCAAAACATAATGCCATTGGGGTTTAAGGGATTGGATGCACAAGCAGTATTCCCGCTTAGTACAAGTGAAGGCTAGCAAAAGACTGGGAAGCGACCAACTAGAGAGCGACAATAGCCATGAACATGCATTAAAATTAATAAACATTGGATGCAAGCATGAGTAGGATATAATCCACCATGAAAATAAATATCGTGAAGGCTATGTTGATTTTGTTTTAACTTCATGTGTGAACATGTGCCAAGTCGAGTCACTTAAATAATTCAAAGGAGGATACCACCCCATCATACCACATCACAACCATTTTAATAGCATGTTGGCACGCAAGGTAAACCATTATAACTCATAGCTAATCAAGCATGGCATAAGCAACTATGATCTCTAATTGTCATTGCAAACGTGTTTAGTCATAATAAGCTGTATCAAGAACGATGAATTCTTCATATTTACAAAAACAAGGGAGGTCGAGTTCATACGAGCTTCGCTTATCCCAATCAATTCAACATATATCATCATTATTGCCTTTCACTTGCACGACCGAACGATGTGAATAATAATAAGAGTGTACGTGCATTGGACTAAGCTGGAATCTGCGAACATTCAATAAGCAGGAGAAGACAAGGCAATATGGGCTCTTGGTTAAATCAACAATAATGCATATAAGAGCCACTTCAACAATTTAATCACGGTCTTCTCCTATCGACCCCCAAAGAAAAGAAAGGAAATAAAAACTATTTACACGGAAAGCTCCCAACAAGCAAAAGAAGAACGGGAAATATTTTTGGGTTTTCTTTTAATTATTACTACTATAGCAGGAAAAAGTAAACTAACTAGAAGCTACACTAATTTTTTGTTGTTTTCTTAAAGTTTATCAAACACACAAGAAGAAAGCAGGAAAAAGAAAATAAACTAGCATGGATATTACAGTGAAAGAGTATGAGCACCGACATCTAGTAACGAGTGTGTGTGAACATAAATGTAATGTCGGTGGGAAATACGTACTCCCCCAAGCTTAGGCTTTTGGCCTAAGTTGGTTCATTGCCAGGGATGGCCTGGCGGATACCCGTAGGTGTAGCTGGGGTCGTACAGTGATGCAGCGGCTATCACCTCCTGAGCTGCAGCGTGGCCTCGAGCTGCCTCCGCTCTCCTCTCGTACTCATTTGCCTCCTCTCTGGTAATAACATGTCTTCCTTTTGCCTGATAATCAAAGAAGGCAGGAGCAGAGAGAGTAATACCGACAACACGCCGTTTATCAAAGATTAGTCGGTATAGGAGAGGTGATTCATTCCTCTCGACAAACTGGTGAGAGACCATAGAATTAAAATCTAAATAAGTAGGAGGCAACTCCATATCATCCTCATGAACGTCCACCTCAAGAAAATTAGCTAAGCGGGTTGCACAAATTCCTCCAAAGAAATCTCCATTATATCTATTATGATGCAACCTACGTGCTATAATGGCTCCCATATGATAAGATTGGTCTCCTAACACAGCACTCCTAAGAATACTGAGATCAGGGACACACATGTGACATGCTTCATCCTTAGCATTTATGCACCTACCGATGAAGAGAGCAAAATAATGTATAGCAGGAAAGTGAATGCTCCCTATGGTAGCTTGTGTTATATCTCTAGATTCCCCCACGGTTATACCAGCAAGAAAGTTTCTAAATTCAGATTTACTGGGATCATTAATACTACCCCATTGTGGGAGTTTGCAAGCAGAAGTAAAATCCTCTAAGTCCATGGTATAATATTTGTCATAAAGATCAAACATGACTGTTGGAGAATTACGTGAAGATGAAAATTCAAACCTCCTCACAAATGAGCTAGTGAGTTCATGGTACTGAGGGCATTTGTCTACCTCAAAGCTCTCAAGATCGGCGTTACGCAAACATGCGTTAAATTCTTCTTTGATTCCCGCTCGATCCCAAAAAAATTCTGAAGGCCACTCACAATGCCGCACTGGAGCATCCCTTAGGGGTTCCTCATCAGCATCACGCATTGCAAGCCTGGGGCCTTGCTTCCTTGAAGAACCACCTTGGAACATATTCCTAAGCATATTGCTTCCTCTGAAAAATTTCTGAAATTTTTAGTAACTTCAAACAAAAGTGAACCAACTTCAATAAAATTGATAGCAACTACTCCTACAAGTGCCTAGAGCCTATATAAAGCATTAGAACTACTTGGAACCAAATAAATTTGACATGCAAGCTCAAGAACATGGTCACCTATGCAGCACAAATTTGCAAAGAATAAAGCACTAGAACAAAAACTAATTGGACCAATGGAGGAGTCACATACCAAGGAACAATCTCCCCAAGCAGTTTTGTGAGAGGTGCTTTGAGCAAGGAGATCAAAAATCACAGCAAAGTGAGCTGGAACTCGTGCTTGAGCCAGATATTCATGTTTGTGGGAGGAAGAAGAAGAGGATGGGTGCAGGAATAAGTGGAGGAGGGCCACCATGGGCCCACGAGGCAGGGGGGCGCGCCCTCCACCCGCGTGGCAGTGTGGCAGCTCCCAGCGGTGTTTTCGGTACCATAAATCCTCAAATATTCCCGAAAAATCATATTAAATTGGCATGTCATTTGGAGGACTTTTATTTTGAGGTATTTTTATATTGCATGATAAATCAGAAATGTATGAAAAATACTATTTTACTTTATTTCAACTAAATAACAGAAAGTAGAGAGAGGGTACCACTACTAGGAAAAGGCCTACTAATGGCGCACCTAATTTGACCATTAATGGCGCATTAGTGGTGCGCCATTAGTGCCACGCCATTAGTATATTTTACTAATGGCGCACCACTGGTGCGCCATTAGTATCTGGTATACGAATGGCGGACCTCAGATGCGCCATTAGTATATACAACAAGTCGCCATTAGTATGCCTCAGGGGCCATGTATACCAGTGCTTTGGCATACTAATGGCGCTAACGACAAGATGCGCCATTAGTAACCCGGCATACTAATGGTGCACTGTTTAATGATGCGCCATTAGTACCCTTTGGCATACTAATGGCGCACTGTGATGTGATGCGCCATTAGTATGAATATTAGGTTTTTTTTATTTTTTATTTTTCTATTTTTTGCACAAGTTACAAAATGTATAATTGGACAAAATATAGACAGCACACATCAACAACAGATTCATCGAATACAATAGAAGATTATACTCTGAATACAATTCATCATATTAGTCTCCGAATACAATTCATCATATTAGTCTCCGAATTGAAAAGACCGAACAAAGATAGAACATTATATTACAAGTCTCGAGACCGCGAGTAGCGAGTTTGTCTTCACATTTCAAGTCGATATCGATCATTTAAACTACCATCACATAGAAGAGAGCTGCGGTCGTCACGATCAAACTCGTCTTCATCCGGTTCCTCCAACGCTCCCTCCGCTCTCCCGCTAGATAGCGGGCATATCTAGATTCGGCCTCGGCCCTAGTGGTGTACCCTTTGTAACTGTTACCGCTGAATCGATGAGCCTGTCTCCGACACTCCTCCTAGTCGTCGTAGACTCCAGGAACCTTACCCTTGTACACGACATACAACGACATCGCTATGCACTAGCCAAACGAAACGTTAGTACCAATTCACAGACAATACTTAAGCAATATATAAGTATGCAACAGAACGATCGGAAGAGAAAAGCAAGACATTAATAGCATCGATTACATCTAAGTTGAACGACTCGAAACCAAAGAGACATACTACAAGTTCATTAAAGTTTAATTACAACATGAGCCAATCGATGTTTGAGAACTAGACACAAGATCACCGCTTTCGACTCGACTCAAGGGACCGGAGCGTGGATGAAGCCGCCGCTCTATCGTGGGAGTCATGAAATAATGGGCGTTGTCAGCCTGCATTTGTAGCATTGTGTCGATGTCACTGTTGGACGGTTGATTTACGAGGTAGAACTGCCCGAGGTACGAAGGACATCTTGATGGATGATTTCCGCAAACTCCGAATGGATGCGAAAGAATTCTTGTCCGATGTCCGCGTCTGGATTGCCGACGCCGCGGCCCAATCTTTGAGTTTACTCGGGAGCGATCTGATCGCCTGCGTGTGATGGATGGCATAGTAGGCACCCTTCGATCACAGCGGCTGCTTGACGCAGCAGAACGTCAGACAGGGAGAACACGTGCTTGCCGTACTTACGAATAGGCCCGTGAAGGTGCCTCCAGATTTGGCGTGGCCGGGAGAACATCATCAAGAACCTTCTTGACATTTGTGCGCCCACGTCAATCGATGGTCCGGTCGAAATACGTGGCCATGGAATATTTGGGGCTTAGGAGGATGAGCGTGCAATGTGTGTCACCGCAGAAAACACAGAATGTTAAAAGAAAAAGCGATCGAAATCTAACAATTCATATGTAACGGGCGGTTGAGGGGACTTACTCGGAAAGTAAGGCACGAGGAAGTTATCCTTATCTTGGTTTGCCGAATGATGCCTTCGAGGTAAGAACTTCGCGACTTGCGGTCCCCAGCGCTGCCCAAGATCTTGGCACGCATGTAGAAGGGGTCGACTATCATGATGTCCGGGTCTTGTCATGAATGATCCGCATCTCCATACTCGGCGAAAATAGCCGAGCGAAGGTGCGGTCTGGCGGATGAAGGTTCAACATAAGCGTGGATGTCATCAAACCGCAGGATGATCGTACGCCCGATGGAGTTATCCACAAAGCCCTTGCCCTCTGGCACCTTGGCCGCGAAAACTGGGTATGCCACATCCTTCTCTATGAGACGCCGCTTCTCCAAAGAAAGAACACTGTCATGCAGACTCTGCATAGCACCGGTTGCAGCATTGAGCATATTTGTCGGCAGCATCGCCCTACCCGCCACACGCACCCTCCTCGAGATATCCTTAGGTGAAGGTGGCCCGTCCTGAGCACGGATCGTACTCGGTGCTGGCTGGCTCGCACCCTTGTTAGTCTTTCTTTTGCGTGCCTTCTTCTTCTCCTGTAATGGGACCGAGTTCTGCTCACAGACCGCCTTCTTGAGTGTGTTGGGGCTGATAATATTACCCACCACATCCTTCTCGCTAAAATCCTAGGAGTTAACCGAGCCACCAACAGAATGTGGACTTAAAAAGAGAGTCACGGACAGTGACATGATACATTTTCATAAAATTAACTAGTTTTACTTATGGTGCACAAAGGAACAAGTACCGCATTGCACTTGGAAAAAAATGAAGGAACTTCTCTCTACCACACGTAATCTGATTCTTTCACATTGCTTGTCTTTTCCTTTTTTTACCCAATAACGGTAAGCACTAATACTCTTAACTGCACTATAGAAACTGAACCAAATGAACTCCATGGGTGCTGCCATCTCACCCGTCATTGACGGCGCAATGAAACAATTTTTATAACTGGTGTTTGTTCTTCTCAAAGTATATTCCTTAATCGCAATGGCTAACTGTTGAAACTATACGTAACAGTCAAAACACAAATAGAAAGAACCGACGGGATGCAGAACATTGATTTGATCTCCTGCTGCTACCATAAACAATTTTTGGTCCTTGGTAAGAAGGGAGGCAGATTAATACTTTGGGCATTGCAAAGCGAGCAGAGTAGGGAGGAAGAAGAGAAGGATAGGAGACTAGGAAATTATGGACCTTTGATTTGATATATACATGAGCATCTTGAGAAAGTCCTGCTCGCTCATGATTTAAAAATCCGTATCTTGAAGAACTCGCTGCTCACTCATGAGCATGTATGTATGTATGTATGTATCTTGAAAGAAAAAAAATATTTGTTTGATTTAGAAAACTTGCTGCTAGAATAGAATGAGCATGTATCTTGCCACTGTACATACAGTAATAACTAGGCTAAAAAATGTTCGATTTGATGTGTCTTTGAACCTTGGTGCCACAAACAAATTTTGAAGTTGAGAAAGATTGATACTTATTTGCCATTGCATTTGACCCAGCCTGCACTGTAGAGGAGGAAGAATAGAAGGGGTGGGGACTCACCTATGTTTCTTGTGGCAGGGCTGAAGCACCACCAGTCAGTCGAGGCGACGTGGCCCTCCTCTCTCCCGGCGTCGTCCTCGTCTCCGGTCGCCGCCGGGCGCGCTCTACCTGCAGAGCAGAGACGACACGAGGGTCAGCTAGATGGAGACGGGAGGTACAAGAAGGATCCACAGCAGCAACACCTTCTCCTCCTTGGATGAAAGGGAACTCACCAGGGTGAGGCGTCGAGGCGTCGAGGCGGCGTCGGGGCGTCGAGGCGGCGTCGGGGCGTCGAGGCGGCGTCGAGGCAGTGTCCGGGCGGCATCGAGGCGGCGGGGCAGCGGCGTCGGGAGAGGAGAGGGGAAGGGGATCGAGGGCGAGGGCGAGGGCGAGGGCGAGAGAGGGGATAGGTTTGGGCCGGGGAGGAAATATGGATGGGGGCGGCACAATACTAATGGCGCACCACCCCTCGGTGCGCCATAAGTACATCCATACTAATCGCGCACCTCACCCCGGGTGCGCCATTAGTATTTTTTTGTGATTTCTGCTCGAGCCAACAGTTTATCTTCCACCTGACCTGATCAACATCAAGGTCCCTCTACTAGCTCGACTGGTCAAGACCAGTTCTCACACCAGAGGTCCTGGGTTCGATTCCAGGCTCCACAATTTTTTATGCATTTAAAATGTTGTTTGATACTTATTTGTGTTTAAATATGTTCAAACTTGTTTAAATCATAACAGTAATACTTTTTATAAGACAGTAATTTTTTAAAAATATCATCAAACAAGTAATGCCGGTGGAGCGGGGAGGTGCGGGGGTGCGGTGGTTGCGGCGGTTGAGTAGGGAGGGTGCAGGGGGTGGCGGCGGTTGAGTAGGGAATCGAGGGTGCGGGGTCCGCGGCGGCCGGTGGACGGGGGGGTGCTCGGCGGCGAGGGGGACCGGTGGGATAGCGATCGAGATGGAGGGGGATCGAGATCGAGTGTCCATGAAATTTAAAAATATTCATGATAGTTAAAAAGTTCCCATGAAATACAATCGAGAAATGAAGGCTACGATTTAAATACAATCGATCTTAGCTAGCTATCTGTTCACAATCTTCTTGCCATTCTAATGTTTCACCAGCTTGTCTATTTCCTCGCCGCTCCTCGTACACGGGCGTTTTCGGGGTTCGGTTTCACCATCGAACAGATCCTTGCGTTTCCTCCACGGGTCATCGTCGCGAAGCCACCTTCGATGTCCCAAGAACACGGTTTCCGAAGACCCGGGATCTCTATCTAGCTAGCGATACGTTGTGTCATCCATGCACCTTACGCATCCGGAAAATCCGTGGACTACCTGCCTTGAGATATCCGTAACCGAGATAGTCGTGCACCGTCGTGAGCAGTGCGGCTCTCATAGGTAAATATTCTTTCTCTACGGCGTCCCACGTATTGGCTGGCATTTTCCACAGCGTGTCAAGCTCCTCTTTCAGCAGCCCCAGATACAGATTGATGTCGTTCCCTGGTGGTTTCGGTCCTTCAATTAGCATACTCATGTGAATGTACTTCCTCTTCATGCACAACCAGGGGGGAAGGTTGTACATCCACACAAACACAGGCCAGGTGCTATGTGTGCTTCTCTGGCTGCCAAACGGATTGACTCCATCGGTGCTCGCGCCTAGCACGATGTTCCTTGGATCGTTCCCAAATTCTAGGTCTTCGAAGTTCAACGCTTGCCACTGGCTCGCATCCTTAGGGTGACTCAGCATCTTGTCTTTTTTATCTATCTCCGGATCATTTGCGTCATCTTCTCGCTTCTTCTCCTCCCTATCCACGTGCCAACGCAGGAGCTTTGCTACCTTAGGGTCCGCGAAATACCGCTGCAGACGAGGAGTGATCGGAAAGTACCACACCACTTTTCGAGGAGCTTTCTTCCTCTTCTTGTATCGAGTGACGCCGCACACCGGACATATGGTAGACTCCGTGTGCTCTTCCTGATAAATGATGCAATTGTTCATGCACACATGGTATTTCACGTGCGGTAAATCCAGAGGACACACGATTTTCTTCGCCTCCTCCAAACTGGTCGGGCACTTGTTCCCCTTGGGAAGACGTTCGTGCCAGAATGACATGTTCTCGTCGATGCATGCGTCGGTCATTTTGTGTTTTACCTTCATGTCCAGAGCCATGAGCGTTACTGTTAGGCGGGTATCCTCGGGCCTGCATCATTCATACAATGGAGTAACCGCGTCTAACTCAAGTTTATCCATCTTGGCTTTCTCTCGGGCGGCAGCTCTTGCGTTATCCGTCTGCTTGAGAAGCAGCTCTTGAATATGAGGGTCCTGCACCCAGCCCGTCGATGGTCGGCGTCAAATGCGCTTTCTGCCGGCATCATCATCTTCATGATCATGCCCGTCGTCTGCTCCGACATCTTCCTCATCATCATGTCCTGCATCTTCTACATGAGGACTGTGTACAAAGATCACCGTCGTGATCATCTCCTGGGATTCTTCGTCTTCTCGCCCGCCCGAGCAGCGGTGGTTGTCTTGCTGCCCTTCCTCATTTCTTGCCCGGCCCCATGGGCGACTTCGTAGTCATCTTCATCACCTTGCCACCGATAGCCATCCATGAAACCACGCAAGAGCGGTGGTCCGCACCTGCCGGAATCCGGGTCCGCAATAAGGCTCTTCAGCTTGCATCTTCGACATGGACATCTTATCTCCGTCTCGTTCTTTTGAAGCATCTCGGCCTTCGCGGACCTCAAAAACCTATTCACGATGCCTTCGGTCAATGTGCGGACCATGGTCGCCTGCGGGGTAGAGCAAAACGATATTTTAGAACCAAGAAAAAAATTTGGCATGACTTTCCCTAAAAATAGGACCAAAAAGAATGCTTAATGCCAAAATTCTTGCGAAACGGAAATGAATCAACATTCCGCAAAATATTGGCAACTATCGCATTTCAAATACCGGTACACCTCCAAACACAAACACATATGCAACACCATAAACATATGCAACACCACGAACATACATAGATCTAGCTAGGCCATAAAAAGTGCATGTGCACATTGTTGTAGGGAGAACAACATAAATATAGCTTCCCCTTACTTACCTATCAAAACAAGGTAATTTAACCACTTAATTTGAATGAATCTATGGTGGAAATGAGGTGAAAAAGAGGAGGCACCCGAGACAAGGAGGAGGTGGAGAGAATGAAGTGGGGAGAAAGTGAGTGTGGGTAGGAGAGGCTGTCCAAAATATCTTGTTGCTGCCCACTTACTAATGGCGCACCAACTCTAGATGCGCCATTTGTAATCCAGGTTACTAATGGCGCACCTTCTGGTGGTGCGCCATTAGTTGTTTTGCAAAAAAAACATACTAATGGCGCCTTTGTTCCACGGCGCCATTACTAGTTTAAACTAGTAATGGCGCATCGGTGGAACAAAGTGCGCCATTAGTTGTTTTGCAAAAAAGGAATAAAAATATAATAAAAACAACATTAGTGGCGCACTTTCCGATAGTGCGCCATTACTAGTTACAACTAGTAATGGCGCCTGAGTCTGAATGCGCCATTAGTATGTTTGGACAGGCGCACTAGTTCAAAAATTGATACTAATGGCGCACCTTGGGCCAAAGCGCCATTAGTAGTTTCAACTCTAATGGCGTGTCAGAAGGTGGTGCGCCATTAGTATATACTAATGGCGCACCACTTGTCTGGTGCGCCATTAGTGTCAATCCCATCTATAGCCCTTTTTCTAGTAGTGTACAGAAGGTTGTGCCTTCTAGTTTCATCCATCTCATGCTCATCAAAAGGAATCCACTAACATGGTTGATCAGGTCTTGTTAACAAACTCATTCCGACTAACATGGAACCGGAGAAATTTCGAATAACACTATGTTACCTCAACGAGGATATGAACATCCCCAATAATAAGTATATCATATTTCTTCTTGACAGTAGGGAGAGGAAATTCAAAACCTCCAAAAATAATCGATGGAACTTTTCCAATAGAGTTGATACTATGAACTTGAGGTTGTTTCCTCGGAAAATGCACCGTATGCTCATTACCATTAACATGAAAAGTGACATTGCCTTTGTTGCAGACAATAACAGCCCCTGCAGTATTCAAAAAAGGTCTTCCAAGAATAATAGACATACTATCGTCCTCGGGAATATCAAGAATAACAAAGTCCGTTAAAATAGTAACGTTTGCAACCACAACAGGCACGTCCTCACAAATACCGACAGGTATAGCAGTTGATTTATCAGCCATTTGCAAAGATATTTCAGTAGGTGTCAACTTATTCAAATCAAGTCTATGATATAAAGAGAGAGGCATAACACTAACACCAGCTCCAAGATCACATAAAGCAGTTTTAACATAGTTTCTTTTAATGGAGCATGGTATAATAGGTACTCCTGGATCTCCAAGTTTCTTTGGTATTCCACCCTTAAAAGTATAATTAGCAAGCATGGTGGAAATTTCAGCTTCCGGTATCTTTCTTTTATTTGTAACAATATCTTTCATATACTTACTATAAGGACTCATTTTGAGCATACAGTTAATCGCATACGCAAAAAGATAGGTCTAATCATTTCAGCAAAGCGCTCAAAATCCTCATCATCCTTTTTCTTGGATGGTTCGGGAGGAAAAGGCATGGGTTTCTGAACCCATGGTTCTCTTTCTTTACCATGTTTCCTGGCAACAAAGTCTCCCTTATCATAACGTTGATTCTTTGATTGTGGGTTATCAAGATCAACAGCAGGTTCAACTTCTACATCATTGTCATTACTAGGTTGAGCATCATCATGAACATCATCATTAACATTTTCACTAGGTTCATGTTCATTACAGTTGTGTTTCAAAGATCGAAATTGATATATCATTAGGATTCTCAGGTGGTTCAACAATAGGTTCACTAGAAGTTTGCAAAGTCCTATCATTTTTATTTTTCTTCCTTTTAGAAGAACTAGGTGCATCGATAGTATTTCTCTAAGAATCTAGCTCAATTCTCTTAGGGTGGCCTTCAGGATACAAAGGTTCGTGAGTAATTCTACCCGTTCTAGTAGCCACTCTAATCATTTTTCTTACTATTCATTTCATTGAGCAAATCATTTTGAGCCTTAAGTACTTGTTCTACTTGAGTGGTAACCATAGAAGCATGTTTGCTAATGAGTTTAAGTTCACATCTAACATTAGCCATATAATCACCCAAGTGTTTAATCATATTGGTATTTTGTTTTAATTTTCTACCAAAATAAGCATTGAAGTCTTCTTGCTTGACAATAAAATTATCAAACTCATCCAAGCATTGTCTAGCAGACTTATAGTGAGGAATATCACCTTCATCAAATCTATAGAGAGAATTTACCTTTACTACTTGTTTCGGGTTATCAAGACCTGGAGGTTCTTCAACAGGTAATGGATTAAGATCATATGTTTCATCAACAGGCGGTAAATTAAGACCATGTATTTCTTCAATAGGAGGTAAATTCTTAACATCTTCAGCTTTAATACCTTTTTCTTTCATAGATTTCTTTGCCTCTTGCATATCTTCAGGACTAAGAAATAGAATACCTCTCTTCTTTGGAGTTGGTTTAGGAATAGGCTCAGGAATTGGAGAAGGAGCTGGCTCAGGAGGTGCCCAATTATTTTCATTTGTCAACATATTATTCAATAGAATTTCAGCTTCATCCGGTGTTCTTTCCCTGAAAAGAGAACCAGCACAACTATCCAGGTAGTCTCTGGAAGCATTGGTTAGTCCATTATAAAAGATATCAAGTATTTTATTTTTCTTAAGAGGATGATTAGGCAAAGCATTAAGTAACTTGAGAGGCCTCCCCCAACCTTGTGGGATACTCTCTTCTTCAATTTGCACGAAGTTGTATATTTCCCTCAAAGCAGCTTGTTTCTTATGAGCATGGAAATATTTAGCAGAGAAGTAATAAATAAAATCCTGGGGGCTACGCACACAACCAGGATCAAGAGAATTAAACCATATCTTAGCATCACCCTTTAATGAGAACGGAAATATTTTAAGGATATATAAGTAGCGAGTTCTCTCATCGTTAGTGAACAGGGTGGCTATATCATTTAATTTAGTAAGATGTGCCACAATAGTTTCAGATTCATAGCCATGAAAGGGATCAGATTCAACCAAAGTAATTATATCAGAATCAACAGAATTCATAATCCTTGTCGGCAACACAAATAGGTGAAGTAGCAAAAGCAGGGCCGGGCCTCATTCTATCTCTAAGAGATTCCTTACTCCATTTAGCTAATATCCTGCTAAGCTCATTGTTTTCTTTGCAAGCAAAAATAGCAGCAGAACCTTCTTTATCAAAAATATAACCCTCAGGAATAGCAGGCCCATCTTCATCATAACTTTCATCAACATGATCAGTTTCAATAATTTCTTTCTCTCTAGCCCTAGCAATTTGTTCATCAAGAAATTCACTAAGGGGCACAGCAGTATCAAGCATAGAAGTAGTTTCATCATAAGTATCATGCATAGCACAAGTGCCATCATCAATAGCATGCAACATATAAGAACGAATAGCAGAAGCAGGCTTAGGGGTCACAAGCTTACTCAAAACAGAAGATGAATCAAGTGCAGAGCTAGATGGTAGTTCCTTACCTCCCCTCGTAGTTGAGGGATAAATTGTTGTCTTAGCGTCTTTCAAGTTCTTCATAGTGACCAGCAGATATAAATCCCAAGTGACTCAAAGAATAGAGCTATGTACCCCGGCAACGGGCCAGAAATTAGTCTTGATAACCCACAAGTGTAGGGGATAGCAACAGCTTTCGAGGGTAGAGTATTCAACCCAAATTTATTGATTTGACACAAGGGGAGCCAAAGAATATTCTCAAGTATTAGCAACTGAGTTGTCAATTCAGCCACACCTGGATAACTTAATATCTGCAACAAGGTATTTAGTAGCAAAGTAGTATGATAGTAGGGGTAACGGTAACAAAAGAGTAATGAAAGCAAAAGTAATTTTTTTTGGTGTTTTGTAATGATTGTAACAGTAACAACGGGAAAGTAAATAAGTGTAAACCAGTATATAGAAAGCTCGTAAGCATTGGATCGGTGATGGATAATTATGTCGGATGCGGTTCATCATGTAACAGTCATAACATAGGTGACACAGAACTAGCTCCAATTCATCAATGTAATGTAGGCATGTATTCCGAATATAGTCATACGTACTTATGGAAAAGAACTTGCATGACATCTTTTATCCTACCCTCCCGTGGCAGCGGGGTCCTAATGGAAACTAAGGGATATTAAGGCCTCCTTTTAATAGAGAACCGGAACAAAGCATTAGCACATAGTGAATACATGAACTCCTCAAACTATGGTCATCACCAGGAGTGGTCCCGATTATTGTCACTTCGGGGTTGCTGGATCATAACACATAGTAGGTGACTATAGACTTGCAAGATAGGATCAAGAACTCACATATATTCATGAGAACATAATAGGTTCAGATCTGAAATCATGGCACTCGGGCCCTAGTGACAAGCATTAAGCATAGCAAAGTCATAGCAACATCAATCTCGAACATAGTGGATACTAGGATGAAACCCTAACAAAACTAACTCGATTACATGATAAATCTCATCCAACCCATCACCATCCAGCAAACCTACGATGGAATTACTCACGCACGGCGGTGAGCATCATGAAATTGGTGATGGAGGATGGTTGATGATAACGACGGCGACGAATCCCCCCTCTCCGGAGCCCCGAACGGACTCCAGATCAGCCCTCCCAAGAAGTTTTAGGGCTTGGCGGCGGCTCCGTATTGTAAAACGCGATGATTTCTTCTCCTTGATTTTTTTCTCCCCGAAAGGACATATATAGAGTTGGAGTTGGCGTCGGAGGAGCTCCAGGGGGCCCACGAGGTAGGGGGGCGCGCCCTGGGGGGTGCCCCCACCCTCGTGGACAGGGTGTGGGCCCCCTTGTCTTCATCTTTGGCATGGATTTATTATTATTTTTAACTAGATGTTCCGTGGAGTTTCAGGTCATTCCGAGAACTTTTGTTTTCTGCACATAAAACAACATCATGGCAATTCTGCTGAAAACAACGTCAGTCCGGGTTAGTTCCATTCAAATCATGCAAGTTAGAGTCCAAAACAAGGGCAAAAGTATTTGGAAAAGTAGATACGACGGAGACGTATCATCCATCACCGATCCAATGCCTACGAGCTTTTCACATATTGTTCTTCGCTTATTTACTTTTCCGTTGCTACTGTTACAATTACTACAAACACCAAAAATATTACTTTTGCTACCGTTACTTTTGTTACAGTTACCACTACTTCCATATTACTTTGCTACTAAATACTTTGCTGCAGATACTAAGTTATCCAGGTGTGGCTGAATTGAAAACTCAGATGCTAATACTTGAGAATATTCTTTGGCTCCCCTTGTGTCGAATCAATAAATTTGGGTTGAATACTCTATCGTTGAAAACTGTTGCGATCCCCTATACTTGTGGGTTATCAAGACTATTTTCTGGCGCCGTTGCGGGGAGCATAGCTCTATTCTTTGAGTCACTTGGGATTTATATCTGCTGGTTACTATGAAGAACTTGAAAGACGCAAAAACAACAATTTATCCCTCAACTAAGAGGGGAGGTAAGGAACTGCCATCTAGCTCGCACTTGATTCACCTTCTGCTTTTGAGTAAGCTTGCGACACCTAAACCTGCTTCTGCTATTCGTTCTGATATGTCGCATGTTATTGATGATGCCACTTCTGCTATGCATGATACTTATGATGAAACTACTTCTATGCTTGATACTACTGTGCCACTTAGTGAATTTCTTGATGAACAAATTGCTAGAGTAAGAGAGAAAGAAATTATGGAAACTGATTATATTGATGAAAGTGATGATGAAGACACGCCTGTTATTCCTGAGGGTTATGTTTTTGAAAAAGAAGCTGCTTTAGCTATTTTAGCTTGCAAAGATAGGAATGAGCTCAAGAGGTTATTAGCTAAATGGAATCAGCAATATCTTAGTGCTAGAATGAAACCTGACCCTGCTTTTGCTACTTCACCTATATGTGTTACTGATAAGGATTATGAATTCTCTGTTGATCCTGACATAATTACTTTGGTTGAATCTGATCCTTTTCATGGCTATGAATCTGAAACTGTTGTGGCACATCTTACTAAATTAAATGATATAGCCACCCTGTTCACTAATGATGAGAAAACTCGCTACTTTTATATCCTTAAAATATTTCCGTTCTCATTAAAGGGTGATGCTAAGATATGGTTTAATTCTCTTGATCCTGGTTGTGTGCGTAGTCCCTAGGATATGATTTATTACTTCTCTGCTAAATATTTCCCTGCTCATAAGAAACAAGCTGCTTTAAGGGAAATATACAACTTTGTGCAAATTGAAGAATAGAGTCTCCCACAAGCTTGGGGGAGGCTTCTCAAATTACTTAATGCTTTGTCTGATCATCCTCTTAAAAAAATGAAATACTTGATATCTTTTATAATGGACTAACCGATGCTTCCAGAGATTACCTGGATAGTTGTGCTGGTTCTGTTTTCAGGGAAAGAACACTGGATGAAGCTGAAATTCTATTGAATACTATGTTGACAAATGAAAATAATTGGACACTTCCTGAGCCAGCTCCTGAGCCTATTCCTAAACCAACTCCGAAGAAGAGAGGTGTTATATTTCTCAGTCCTGAAGATATGCAAGAGGCAAAGAAATCTATGAAAGAAAAAAGGTATTAAAGCTGAAGATGTTAAGAATTTACCTCCTATTGAAGAAATACATGGTCTTAATTTACCGCCTGTTGAAGAAACATATGGTCTTAATCCTCTACCTATTGAAGAAACTCATGGTCTTAATAACCCGACACGGGTAGAAAATGTAAATTCTCTCGATAGATATGATAAAGCGGAAATCCCTCCTACTAAAATTGCTAGCCAATGCTTGGATGAGTTTGTCAACTTTATGGTTAAGCAAGAAGATTTCAATGCTTATTTTGGTAGGCAATTAAAAAAATGCTTATATGATTGAACACTTGGGTGATTATATGTCTAGAGTTAAAGGTGAACTTAAACTCATTACTAAACATGCTTCTATGGTTACCACTCAAGTAGAACAAGTACTTAAAGCTCAAAATGATTTGCTCAATGAATTAAATAGTAATAAAAATGATTATGTTGTTAGAGTGGCTACTAGAACTGGTAAGACGACTCAGGAACCATTGTGTCCTGAAGGCCACGCAAAGAGAATTGAGCAAGATTCTCAGAGAAATAATATTGATGCACCTAGTCCTTATAAAAGGAAGAAAAAGAAAAATGATAGGACTTTGCATGTTTCTAGTGAACCTATTGCTGAACCACCTGAGAATCCAGATGATATTTCTATTTCTGATGCCGAAACACAATCTGGTAATGAACATGAACCTAGCGAAAATGTTAATGATGATGTTCATGATGATGCTCAACCTAGTAATGGCAATGATGTAGAAATTGAACCTGATGTTGATCTTGATAACCCACAATCAAAGAATCAACGTTATGATAAGAGAGACTTTGTTGCTAGGAAACATAGTAAAGAAAGGGAACCTTGGGTTCAGAAACCCATCCCTTTTCCTCCGAAACCATCCAAGAAAAAGGATGATGAGGATTTTGAGCGCTTTGCTGAAATGATTAGACCTATCTTTTTGCGTATGCGATTAACTGATATGCTCAAAAAGAATCCTTATGCTAAGTACATGAAAGATATTGTTACTAATAAAAGAAAGATATCGGAAGCTGAAATTTCCACCATGCTTGCTAATTATACTTTTAAGGGTGGAATACCAAAGAAACTTGGAGATCCAGGAATACCCACTATACCATGCTCTGTTAAAAGAACCTATGTTAAAACTGCTTTATGTGATCTTGGGGCCGGTGTTAGTTGTATGCCTCTCTCTTTATATCGTAGACTCGATTTGAATAAGTTAACACCTACTGAAATCTCTTTGCAAATGGCTAATAAATCAACTGCTATACCTGTCGGTATTTGTGAGGATGTGCCTGTTGTGGTTGCAAACGTTACTATTTTAACGGACTTTGTTATTCTTGATATTCCCGAGGATGATAGTATGTATATTATTCTTGGAAGACCTTTTTTTTGCATGGGCTGTTATTGATTGCAACAAAGGCAATGTCACTTTTCATGTTAATGGTAATGAGCATACGGTACACTTTCCAAGGAAACAACCTCAAGTTCATAGTATCAATTCTATTGGAAAAATTCCATCGATTATATTTGGAGGTTTTGAATTTCGTCTACCTACTGTCAAGAAGAAATGTGATATTCTTACTATAGGGGATGTGCATATCCCCGTTGTGGTAACATAGTGTTATTCGAAATTTCTCCGGTTCCATGTTATTCGGAATGAGTTTGTTAACAAGACTTGATCAACCTTGGTAGTGGATTCCTTTTGATGAGCATGAGATGGATGAAACTAGAAGGCACAACATTCTGTGCCCTCTCTCTACTTTCTGTTATTTAGTTGGAATAAAGTAAAAATAGTATTTTTCTGTCTGTTTTCTGATTTATCCGTGCAATATAAAAATACCACGAAAATAAAAGTTCTCCAAATGCCCTGAAAATGGAATATGATTTTTTCTGGAATATTTGAGAATATCTCGCACCGAGAACACAGCAGAGGGGCAAGCACTGCCACGAGGGTGGAGGGCGCGCCCTACCCCCTGGCGCGCCCGCCTTTGTGGGCCCATGGTGGCTCCCCTCCACTTATTCTTGCACCCACACACTTCTTCTTCCTCCCACAAACACCAATATCCAGCTCAAGCACGAGTTCTCGCTCATTTTGCTGCGATTTTTGATCTCCTTGCTTAAAGCACCTCTCACAAAACTGCTTTATGTTCCAATTAGTTTTTGTTCTAGTGCTTTATTCATTACAAATTTGTGATGCCTAGGTGACCATGTTCTTGAGCTTGCATGTCAAATTTATGTGGTTCCAAGTAGTTTTAATGCTTGATATAGGCTCTAGTCTCTTGTAGGAGTAGTTGCTATCAATTTTATTGAGCTCGGTTCACTTTCATTTGAAGTTACTAAAAAATTCAGAAATTTTTCAGAGGAAGAAATATTCTTAGGAAAATGTTCCAAGGTGGTTCTTCAAGGAAGCAAGGACCCAGGCTTGCAATGCATGATCGATCTTTGAGCCACCAAGGGGCCTCCAGTCTTGACCCTGTGAATGGCCTTCAGAAAATTTTATGGATCAGGCAGGAATCAAGGAAGAATTTAATGCATATTTGCGTAACGCTGATCTTGTGAGCTTTGAGGCAGAGAAATGCAGCCAATACCATCGTCTCACTAGTTCATTTGTGAGGAGGTTTGAATTTTCATCTTCACGTAATTCCCCAACTGTCCTGTTTGATCTTTATGAAAAATCTTATGCTATGGACTTAGAGGATTTTACCACTGGTTGCAAACTTCCACAATGGGGTAGTGCTAGTGAACCCCGCAAATCTGAATTTAGAAATTTCCTTGCTAGTATAGCTGTGGAGGAATCTAGAGATATAGCACAAGATACCGTAGGGAGCATTCATTTTCCTGCTATACATTATTTTGCTTTCTTCATAGGTAGGTGCATAAATGGTAAAGATGAAGCATGTCATATGTGTGTCCCTGACGTCACTATTCTTAGGAGTGCTGTGTTAGGAGACAAATCTTATAATTTGGGAGCCATTGTTGCACGTAGGTTGCATAATAATAGATTTAATGGAGATTTCTTTGGAGGAATTTATGCAACTCGCTTAGCTGATTTTCTTGGTGTGGACGTTCGTGAGGATGACATTGAGTTGCCTCCTACTTATTTAGACTATAAGCTATGGTCCATCACCAGTTTCTTGAGAGGAATGAATCACCTCTCCGGTATCGCTTAATATTTGATGACGTCAGGTTGTCTCAGACATTACTCTCCCTGCTCCTGCCTTCTTTGATTATCTGGCAAAAGGAAGATATGTTATTACCAGAGAGGAGGCAGATGAGTACGAGAGGAGGGCGGAGGCAGCCCGCCACAATGCTGCAGCTCAGGAGGCAGTAATTGCTGCATCTCAGTACGACCCAGCTACAACTACGAGTATCCGCCAGGCCATCCGTGGCAATGAACCAACTTAGGCCAGAAACCTAAGCTTGGGGGAGTACGTATTTCTCACGGACATTAGATTTATGTTCACACACTCATTGCTAGATGTCGGTGTTCATACTTTTTCACTGTAATATCCATGCTAGTTTATTTTTCTTTTTCTTACTTTCTTCTTGTGTGTTTGATAAACCTTAAGAAAACCAAAAAAATTAGTTGTAGTTTTAAGCTAGTTTACTTTCTTGCTGTAGTAGTAATACTTAAATAAAAGAAAACCCAAAAAGATTTCCCGTTCTTCTTTTGCTTGTTGGGAGCTTTCCCGTGTAGATAGTTTTTATTTCTTTTCTTTTCTTTGGGGGTCGATAAGAGAAGACCATAATTAAATTGTTGTAGTGGCTCTTATATGCTTTAATGTTGCTTTACCCAAAAGCCAATATTGCCTTGTCTTCTCCTGTTTATTAAATGCTTGCAGATTCCAGCTTAGTCCAATGCACGTGCACTCTTATTATTAATCACATCGTTCAGTCGTGCAGGTGAAAGGCAATTATGACGATATATGATGGACTGACTGAGATGAGAAAAGCTGGTATGAACTCGACCTCTCTTGTTTTTGTAAATATGATGAGTTCATCATTCCTGATTCAGCCTATT